>OZ016475.1:7314532-8514532 GCA_963966605.1 Caenorhabditis sulstoni
GAAATCGCTTCGATTTTTCTGCGCTTCAAAAATCACCGGCGGGTATACGGTTTATGAAGAGTAGGATAATCTTGCTTTTTCCGAATAAATTTTTCCGAATCGCCCGGCCAATATGTATACCTACAATTCTGGAGATCGACTGACTTTTCAGCATTTTTCAGATAATTTTCAGACTCGAAAAACCGTCCGTCGGTTTTCAGTGGGACTGCGTATCGAATTTTAGTTGTAGTGTAATGCCCCGTGACGCCGACGTCACAGACCTCTATTCCGAGAGGTACACGGAGGGAAGTTTCTAGAAACCCTTATCGGAGGTGTATAAACCCCCTCCGGGAGTCCGACTCGGGGTCGGTGAAGGGGACAGAGAGAGAGAGCGCCTGATTCTTATCTATGATGCGCCTCGAATGAACTCTTATTGATTCTCACCACCGACCTCTTTAAGTTCTCCAGTTTCAAGGTAATAGCTCAATAAAGCAGACTTGCGATTTGACGGGCCGGGCCGAGTCACGGGCCTTGCGATTACCGACTCGGCCCGTTTTGCATGTTTTTCCCGGCCCGTCGGCACTTTTTGACCTTGAATTGAAAAACTGGAACGGCTAAGTTGTGCAGAATTCTTTTCCCGATCGAATGGTACCCCAACTTGCCCAAAAATATTGCGAATTGACGGAGTAATCGCAAGGCCCGTGACTCGGCCCGGCCCGTCAAATCGCAAGTCTGCTTATTGATTATCACTACCGACCTCTTTAAGTTCTCCAGCTTCAAGGTAATAGCTCAATAAACGCCACCGCTACACCCGAACCGGGACATTGAACAGGGGTCGGCCCTCGGTGGCCAACGAGGCCCGAACCCTGTCTCTATCCCGGTACGGCCCATTATAGTAGTTCCACCGGATATCCTCCAAGCGAATGCGAGATAGTTATTGGAACATTTGAAATGTCTTGATGATTGCAGCTTGTAGGCGCAATCGAGGAGAAAAAAGTTTATGGTAGTCCATTGTTTCGTGTCGAGACCCGACCGCCCGTTTTTCTGTGCTTCTCCAACTTTCTCTGATATTCGAAATTACATAGAACACGACCCCCGCGCTTTTTTCGAATTCCAATCGTCCCCCTCAACCATTTTCGAAAGTGTCCTCGACCAAATTTCCACCATGCTAATTCGATTGACAATGAAACAATTGGAACAAAGAGAAAGAGAAAGAGAAAGAGAAACAAAAAAAAGAGAAAGAGAGGTTCGAACAGGTGCATTCTCTCTCTCTCTTTTTCACTCTCTGGGAGACTTACTTCGAATTTTCGAATTTCGTGGGAATGTGGAAGGGAATGCTGTATTTTCCATTTTGAATCGAGGAATACGAGAGAGAGCTTCAAACTAGAAATTACAACTTTCCGGTTCCGAAACAGGCTCCAGGACGTTTCGAAACCCAGACATTTGCATTTCTCAGCGCCTAGGTTTCATCGGTTTCGAAATGTCCGGTTTTGAAGTGTCCCGGAGCATTTGAAACGCTGAAAATCCCGAGAACAACGAATTCTAAAGTGCCGAACTGTGACATCGTGACACTATTTCGATGAATTTTTGTGTATTCCAAACTGGAATAGTTATTGTCTCTTGAAAAGTAAAAGAAATGCAAATGGGAAATGTCAAGTCAGTGTTTCTCAATTTGGTGACTGAAAAGTGTCTGGTCTCGAATCGAAGAGCACTTTGTTGAGCTCCAAATGGCTCGGCTCAGCTCAATAGAGTCTCACCGATTATTATGGTCTCGCAACGAAAAGAAAAACGACTAATATAAGCATGTGCCTTTAAACTCTTCAGGCTACGATTTCGATGAGCAATTCATGAATGGACTGAAAAGTTTAAAGGCGCATGATCGATTCGGTTATTTTTTTTTCGCTGCGAGACCCCACAGTCGCTTGTCCGCGAGGTCCCTGGTCGATTTTCCGAATGGAAGAGCCCCCAGGTGGCGAATTCGATAGATGTCCCCATCTCTGGACACGTGACATCTCCCGATCCATTTCATATGAAAATTCCAGATCCTTCATCGATTAACTGCTCCGATCTTGGATGGTCAAGTTGAACCAGAAAGTCACGCATTCCGTTTTCATCGAGTTACGAGGTTGACGAGTGGATGCGGAACCGCGCTCCACCGCACTCCCCTATGTGTTGTAGACTTTTCCAACTTCAACCCCACTTTCTCATTCCACTCTTTCCATCGGTTTTCCTATTCAATTTGTTCTTTCGGTTTGCATCGTCTTCCTCGAGAAAGAGAGAGAATGAGAAGCAGTTCAAAACCAGAACCGTCCCTCTCTCTTTTTCTCTCTCTCTCTCTCTCTCTCTTTCTGTTTCTTCCACAGCTTCTTCTTCTTCTTCTTCTTCTACTTCTTCTCTCGGCGGGATCGGGGTCATTCCCGAGAGATCCGCGAGACTTTCTCTGTCTGCGCTCTCCTCTCTCCGCCCACTATTTCTCCCAGTTGAGACGCGCGACGGATTAATTCAGCGAGATGATCCATCAAGAAAAGAGAGAAAACCATGAAATCGAAAAGAAAAAGAAGAAAAGTCGCGTGGACGCATTGAAAAGTGAACAAAGATTGGGGGCTGTGTTGTGTCAAGTGTGTTCTTCTCTGCAAATTGTCGTCAGATCCGACGCGCGCACACTCTCTCTACCGTAATCCCCTTCTCTCTTTTCCCCGCTCCGCTTTCCGTTTTGCATCACAATGTGTGCTGAGCAGCCCTGCGGGTTCCGTTGCTCGCCTGTTGCTCGCCGCCGCGAGCAGCCCCCCTCATCGGCTCTCACAGTGTAATATTTTATGAGAAGAGGGAAAGAGAAAGAGCATCTGCTGCGTCTCCTGCTCTTCTTCTTCTTCTTTGACAACTCTTTTCCGACGACACTTGGGGTCATCCGGAATGCGACGGAAATGAAAAAGAAGAGGAAGGAGCCAATGAATCAATCCCATCGCCATGTGTTCGAGGTCAAAAGGAGCCATGGCTAGGGTTACGGTAGAGCTGTTCAAACTTCCGGATGGATTCAAATGCGCTCTATTGCACTTTCAAGCCTTCCATTGAACCTGAAGTGCGGTGGGGCGCGATTCCATCGATGACCTGAACATTCCCTTCTGAGCTTTGCGAGAACACCCGATTTCAGTTCAATGGAGCGCGATTCCATCAACGGCGAAGATTTGCCCTCCCAAGTGCGATAGAGCGCGATCCCCTCTCTTCTCTGGGCTCGCGCAAACCAGAGTGCGGTGGAGCGCGTTTCCATTCGTGTCGTTCTGCCTGAAAACACCCGTCTTCCCTCCCCCAACTCTCTTACCTGTTTCGCTTTTTCAAAACCACACCACATTCGAGGGCGGACCGTTTCTTGAAAACCGTTTCTACATACTTCTTTACATTCCATAACTCTTTTCGTCTCAGACACAGTATGGGCATGCGAAGAAGTATGGAGCACCGGCGACGGCAGAGTGGAATAGAATAGCAAAGTCGAATGGAAATAAGAAAGAGAGATAGTTGAAGAGAGAGAGAAAGAGAAAGAGAAAGGGAGGGACGCTTCTGAGAAAGAAGAATGCCGATGGCGACGGGACGAGGAGGTGGGGGGGGGGGGGGGGGGGGGGGGGGAGTTGACCTAAAGGTGCGCGCGCACTGAGCAAATATGTGTGCACAGTACACAGAGTCTTAAGGAGGACGGGATATTTGGAAGAGAGAGAGAGAAAGTGTAAGAGAGAGAGAGAGAGAGAGCGCGTCTTCTCCGGGTCGCGTTGACGGGACGACACTGACTGACGGACGGACGGAGGACGGCGGCGGCGACCGACGAGGGGGCGGAGTCACGGGCGTGACTCCGCCCACTTGGCAGAGGGGGGGCGGCACCTTTCTCTCTCTGTTTCTCAGGGAACAGAGGAAGAAACACAGAGAGAGAAAAAGAGAGGTGTTGTTGTACAGTGGGAAGAGAAGGAGCATTAGGAGCAAGAGCAAGAGAGGCAGAGAGCACACTGTAATAATATGTGGTCCCTCGTCTTCTTCTCAATGATCTCAGATAGAAGTAACTCGATAGTGTTGATGAGGGTGGAGGGTTTGGCTTCCGGAGAGATGGACTGGTTATTGGAAGAGAATCCTCGGCCATCACTGTCAGACGTTTTTTGGGTCACACAAAAGTGGGGGAAGGTGTCGGATCCTAGGCCAGAGACTTTAGCGAACTGGATGTCGGTTACTAGGCCACTGCTGTCTGATATGAGGCTCCTTATCGGACTTCCGACCGTGACGAATGCCCGTGTCGGATTCTAGGCCATCAACATCCGAAGTGCTCTTGCCGAAATCCAGGCTGCCATCCGTCCCATCGACTTGATAGTATGGCCTAGAACTCCAAACAGCCTGAATACACAAACTTTTGTTTTATCTGCGCGACTGAAGAGCCAAGCGTCGGATTCTAGGCCATCAACGTCCGATGTGCTCTTGTCGAATCCTGTGCTATCAATATCGAAATTAGTGTCGGATTCTAGGCCATCACCATCAAACGAGGTTTGTGTCGGATTCTAGGCCACCAGCCAATTCCGACGATTGATCAGATGGCCTAGAATTTTCAGTGAGCTTTCTAGTCCACTGACACACTGTCGTTCCAGCCAACAAAATGGTCGGATCCAAGTCCCTCTTTCACACACACACACACACACACAAGATGATTTCTGATGTCTTTCTGCCGCCATCATTCGAACGCCCATTCGTTGTCGTGCCTCCCGTGTGCCGTCCTCTGCTCTTCTCTCAATGTATCCATCCGTATCCATTGCTATCCTCCCTCGCAATAAGATTGAAAAAGAGAGAAAGAGAGAGAATGGATTCGAACGGGGGCGCTGGCTTCTAGAAGAAAGAGAGAGAGAGAGAGAAGGTACTCGACTCTCTTTCTCTCTCACTCTAGAGCTGCTCAGAAGGAGCTCCCGGGAGGCGAAGAGGCACAAGGGTGTAACAGAGAGAGACTTTCTCTTTCTCTGTGCTCCTTTCTCTTTCTCTCTCTGTGTGGGCAGCCTCTCTTTCTCTTCTTCTTCTTCTTCTTCCACTGTAAACCGTGAAGGAGCTCCCGCGGGGAGCGCGCGCGCGCAGCCCGAGTGCACTCTCTTTCTCTCGCCGCTCTCTCACTCCGTCACACTCTCTCGCCAGTCGACATCGACGAGAGAGTGTGGCGAAACGAGAGAGAGGCAGAGACAGAGAGAGACAGTGGGAGGGCGAGGAGGCAGACGAAACGGGCGGCTCCTGCGGGACGCTTTTGCTCGCCCCGGGGGGCTAAGAAGAAGAAGAAGAGGCGCAGCTCATTGACACGACGGATTTTTTTCGTTTTGCAAGAGGAAGAGGAGGAGGAGGAGAGAAAGAAGAAAATGATGAAAAAGCAGTGTGGGAGGATAGGACGCGTTTTAAAGAGGACCCGTCGCCGGATGACGGTAGGAGGCCCGTGGCCTAGGATTTCCCAAATGTGGCCTAGGTACTTTGAAGTTTAGCCTAGGTTCTTCCAAATCCAGCCTGGGTACTTTTAAAAATAGCCTAGGTACCAGAGTTGCACGGATTAGAAATTTTTTTCTACGGAACACGGAACTAGGAACTCGGAATAGAAAAATTTTTACGGAACGCGGAATACGGAACACGGAACACGGAACACGGAACACGGAACTCGGAATTTCTCGCATGTTTCTGCACCGTCGCCTGGAGGTTTTTCCATCCCCTAGTCACTGTTTCCGCCTTTGGAAACGATGTTAGACATCAGAAACTGGGCTTAGTCATGGGAATCTCTCTGTTTTTGTCTGTTTTGGGTTTGATTTTGAGAGGGCTCACTTCACGGAATACAGAGTACAGAACTCGGAACAGAAACTTTTTCTACGGAACTCGGAACTCGGAATTCCGCGCAACTCTGCTAGGTACTTCTAAGTTTTCCCTAGGTACTTCCAAGTATAGCCTAGGTACCAGAGTTTCACGGAAAAGGAATTTTCATTTTAGGGTTTCGGAAAACGGGTAACGGAACCCTTCTTATTTTTTCGGGTAACGGAAAAAGGGTAATGGAACGCCAAAAAAACGCGGAAAAAGGGTATTGGAAAATGGTAATGGAAACATATTTTCAAAGAAGTTTTTTAAAAAAGTTGCTCGTGTCGATTTACGGGCTAAACCGTGCGTAAGCGCTATGCTGGAGAATCGTAGTGTTTAACTTTTTTCACTTTTTACT
Source organism: Caenorhabditis sulstoni (assembly GCA_963966605.1). Classification (NCBI taxonomy): domain Eukaryota; kingdom Metazoa; phylum Nematoda; class Chromadorea; order Rhabditida; family Rhabditidae; genus Caenorhabditis; species Caenorhabditis sulstoni. The sequence continues at coordinate 7,320,714 of OZ016475.1, forward strand.
TTTACTTCTTGGAAATAATTGTGATTTTTTCCGTGGAAATGAACCTTTTTTTCAGGGTTTCGGAAATCGGGTAATGGAAGTTCTGAATTTTTTCGGGTAACGGAAAACGGGTAATGGGACGCCAAAAAACGCGGAAAAAGGGTATTGGAAAAAGGGTAATGGAATTCCGTGAAACTCTGCTAGGTACCAATTGAGAAAAATAGAAATTCTCTCCCAAAACATTGGCTATTTTCCCGTGAACAACTCCAATTTTTCGAACCGTGAAACGTTGATTTGTCTTCTGAGATCGGAGAAAGTGATCATTTTTCCCTTCCCCCTCCCGCCTGTCAAAATGGAATCGAATCGCGAGAGACGAGAAAAAGAGAAAGAGTGAGAAAGAGAAAGAGAAAGATTTTCAGACAAGGAGGAGGAGGAGCGAAAACGGCGATGTTTCAGACGCGTCTACCGTAATTTTCTCGCGTTTTTGGCGTCTCGAAACGAGTTCGACAAGCGGTACGACGACGAAAAAGCGGAGGACGCGTCGGAAAACAGTTCCGAGAAATCGATAAATTCCGAGTGTTCCGAGAACTCTGGAAAATCGATGAGCTCGAAAAAGAGCTCGCAGTCGGCGAAGAAGAAGAAGGCGAAGGCGAAGAAGAAGAAGAAATCGAGAAAGAGGCCGAGCAGGCGAACATCGGAGGTCATCGAAAACGGCGATTCGGACAACTCGATAGTGATTTATCGAGCCGGCTCGCCGATCGATCGATCCAAATGTGCATACGAGCTCTCTCTCTCTCTCTGTCTCGGCTCAAAAACGTGTTTCAGCACTGCAGGAGCTCAAAGAGCACGTGGCGGCTCTCGAAGCGAACGCAGCCGCCAAAACGACGACGACGAGCAAACTGAAGCGGCAGGGATGGTGCTTCGGATTTCAGACACGCACTCAGATGCAACAGGTGATTCCAGTTTTAAGGAAAATTTTCTTTTTTTAATTGAAAATTGTATTTTTTTTTTAATTGCTTTTTTGGAGTTGGAGTTTTGAAAAATTTTTTGACCATCAAAAAAAAATTTTTTTCAAAATTTTTCAAAATGTTTCAAAATAAAAAACTTTTTTTTTCATAATTTTTTTTTCGCTTTGAATTTAAAAATTTTAGTTGAAAATGTTGAAAACAATTTCTTTTTTCATAAAATTGAAAAAAAATCTTTAAATTTTTTCAGAATTTTTTTTCCAAAAATTCAGTATTTTTTCTAAAAAACTAAAAAATAAAATTTTAAAAAATCGATAATTTTTTCAATAATTTTTCAAAAATAAATCACTTGAAATTTAACTTTTTCCAAAAAAAAAAATAATTTTTAAAAATTTTAAAATTGACAAAAATTAATTTTTCGTCTTTAATTTCTTGAAAATAATCGCATTTCTAATTTATTATTTTTTTCCCCTCAAGTATTTTTTTTCGTAAAATTTTTAATAAAAAAAAATGTTATATTATCGGATTTTTTTGAATGCAATACGCTGCGGAAATTTTTTTTTTCGAAATGTCGATTTACGGGTTGGTCCCGCCACGAAGAGAAAGAGACGCAGACGACGAGAGATGAAATTTCTTCAATTTTTTCAAATTTTTTCATTTCTCGTCGTCTGTCGTCTCTTTCTCTTCGTGGCGGGACCAACCCGTAAATCGACATTTCGAAAAAAAAAATTTCCGCAGCGTATTGCATTCAAAAAAATCCGATAATATATTTTTAAAAAATTCCAAAAAAATTACCAACGAATATTTTTTCATAAAATTACGAAAATCTTCCTAAAAGAGTTTTAAAAATCCAGTAAATTTATAGAAAAACCGCAAATCACACTCCCAAAAAAAAACGGACGGCGGGTCCTGCCACGAAAAGCAAGGGGGGTACCATAAACTTTTTGCCAATTGATCACTTGCGCCTTTAAACTCTTTTCGTTCACAAATCGCGTTCAAAATTCTCATTGAATGATGATAATTCGAAGATTATTGGGAAAATAAAAGTTTATGGTACTCGTCTACTTTTCGTGGCGGGACCCGATCGCCAGTTTTTTCTCGTGCGCCTTCTCAATGTTTTGCAGCTTTTTGATAACACACTTTCGAATGACCGTTTTTCTCTCTCGGTATTTTTTGACCAGGTGAATTTCACCAAATTCGCTGTCGAAATAACTACAGTTTGAAAGGTCGACTGACTTTTCAGCATTTTTTCAGAAATTTTTTATGCTAGAAAACACCGGTTTTTCGTGGCGAGACCCGCCGACAGTTTGTCTTCAACTCTGACCTGCCAATACTCGTTTTTCTTTCGGTTTCTGCCACTCTATTTGATCTGGAGACCGAGTCAATTTGACCTACCGATTGAGCCATTATTACCCCCCAATCATCATCTTCATTTGCTTCCCCCCCCCCCCCCCCCCCCCCCTCCTCCTCTCTTATATCAAATGTCGGTGTGCGAGAAAGAGAAAGAGAGAGAGAGAGAGAAAGAGAGAGAAAGAGAGAGAGAGAGAGAGAGAGAGAGAGAGAAAGCAAACGGACCACCTCTTAGATATTGGACGTAACGGGGGGAAGGGATTTGTTGACTCGTTGACTTGTTGGCCTTGACAAATTTGCATAGTTGTTGAGAAAGAGAAAGAGAGAAAGAGAAAAGGAGAGCAATGAGCAGAACGGGTACTTTTTGAATGAAAGAACGTAAAACAGTATTATATATGTAGAGTTAAAAATCATCGAGAGTCCTCAGACAAACGGGCGGCAGGTCTCGCCACGCTTCCATAAATTTTTTTTGAATAATCATATGCGCCTTTAACCTCATTTTCTCGAATTGTCATCATTTTTTGAAAAATTTGATCCAGAAAAGCGCGGTTTGAAAAAAATGGTTTAAAGGCGCAGATGATTATTCGGAAAAAGTTTATGGAAGCGTGGCGAGACCTGACGCCCGTTTTTCTGAGGACTCCCTCGATGGTTTTCAACTCTATAATATATAGAGTTGAAGACGAACTGTCGGCGGGTCTCGCCACGAAAAACCGGTGTTTTCGAGCATGAAATAGTTCAGAAAAGTGCTGAAATGTCAGTCGACCTCTTGAATTGTAGCTTTTTTGTTGGGCGATTTGATAAATTTTATTTGGAAATTTGTCAGAACTTATTGGTATTTTGATGAGCGAATTCGGTGAAATTCACCTGGCCAGAAAATACCGAGAGAGAATGGCGGTGATTCGAAAGTGTGTTATCAAAAGGCTCTAAAACATTGAGAAGGCGATCGAGTGTTTTTAATTATCGATTTTAGGCCAAAATTAATTATTCCTGTGTGGCCGTCGCCTAGAAACCCAAATTTCGTTGCGTAATATCGATTGATTTGTTGCGATCAGGGCTGGTCGGAATAATTCCGAATTCCGACTCGGGATATTCAAAAAGTCGGATCGAAATTCGGAACGTTCCGATTCCGGAAAAAATCGGAATTTCGGAATTTTTCGGAATAGTCCGAGCGCATTCCGACCAGCCCTGGTTGCGATATTTTTCGGCCGCTCGATGCTCCGCCTACAGCCACGTGGCATTTTGCAAAAAATATCCGCGAAAATGCATCCGAGGCCGTGGCCTAGAAATGTCGCGAAAAGCAGCAGTTAGGCCACGGCCACACAGGATTATTAGTAATTTTGGCCTAAAATCGATAATTTAAAATACTTGCACTTATTTTTAAAGCGTCGCTCCTTGTGCGCTAGATTTTCCCGACGCCTCTAGTTTCTTTTCAAGTAAACTTATTTCAATTTGGCACCCCCCCCCCCCCTTTAAAGGCGCAGATCCGGGAAAAAAAGTTTATGGTACCTCCCGCTTTTCGTGGCGAGACCCGATCGGCCCGCCTTTCTTCTTCCATCAACTTTCTACTTTGAATCATTGTCAGAATAAGCTGAGTCCGGGCGAGTTCGCCACCTACTACCGTCTGCCGGAGAACCTCGATTTCCGAAAGGCGCCCACCGAGTCGGCCTTCAACATTCCGCTCTACGTCTGCTACAGAGACTCCGCCCACGACGAGTACAGGTTCTTTTCTTTTTTCGTGTCGAGACCCTTCTTCTTCTTTTAATCAAACACTCAAATATATATTTAAAAGCGTTTGGAAGATTTGGGAAAAAAATATGCGAAAATTGAGAAGAAAACGATGGAAAAATTGTAAATTTTTTGAAAATTATTGAGAAAATTTGAGGGTTTTTCGAGAAAAAAAACACTTTTTTAAATTATTTATCGATTTTTTTTGGGAAAAAATCACAATTTTCGAATTTTTCGAAATTTCGTTGGCGCCTACAGTAACCGAATGCAGTGAGGCCGGCGAATCGTGGCGAGACCCGATCCACGTTTTTTTTCACTTTTTTTTGAATTTAAAATTTTGGATTTTTTTTTGAAATATAATTTACAAAAAAAACCATTTTTCCCCGAAAATCCGAAATTTTTTTTTTGAAATATTTGAAATTTTAATTTGTTTTTTTTCCTCGAAAAAAAAAATTTTTTTTCGCCCATAAAAATGGTTAAAATTTTGCATTTTTAAAAAATTGGATTGAAATTTTGCATTTTTTTAAAAATTTGAATTTTGAATAAATCGATAAAAATTCCGCGAAAAAAATCGATAATTTGGCAGACACTACCCGATCATCAAGACGCCGTTCATGTCCGCCGAAAATAACTATTTCCAAGTGGGTTGGCCGAACGGCGAAAAATCCAAAGAGCCCATCTTTTCGACGGTCCAGAACTTGCTCAAACACTACGAGTAAGGATATTTTCAGCGAAAAAAATACACACACATCTGAAGTATTTTCAGTCAATTCGCCTACGTTTGCTCGGAATCCGGCTCGGTTTGCATCGAGAACTTTCCGAATTTCAACTGAAAATTGGCGAAAAAAAAGAAAAAGAGATTATTGAATGAATGCAATATGGGATCGAAGAAAAGAAAAGAAAGAAACTAGAAGAAAAAGAAAAGATAAAAGAAAACAAGAAAGCACCCGTTTTCAGGTAACAAAAAGGAAGAAGAAGAAGAAGAACAAGGAGAAAAGGGAATCTCTAGAGAAACTAAACAGAGAGAGAGATAGGGGGCTGATTTAGAGGGCGAGCGGCGTCTCCTGCATGTGCACTTCGAGCAATTTCCACGCCAAAGCCGGATTGTACTCCTCGACGTCGCGACACAGCACCCAGATGTGGTTGATGCGCTTCGGGTTGTCCTGATTTTCACACACTCATTTTCTTTTTTTTTCAAACTTCTTTTCTCTCTTCTTCGAGAAAGAGAGAGAGAAAGAGAAATTTTGACTTTTTGTTAGGGAATTTTAAAAAACTTTGAAAAAAATTTAAAAAATTTTTGCAATTCGAGCTCTTGAACATTAGGGAATTTCCTTCATAATTTGAAATAATTTTTAAAATAAAAAAAAATTTTTATACTCAAAAATAACTATTAAAAATAAAAAAGTATTTTTTAAATTTTTTTCATGTATTAAAACAATTTTTTTTTAATTCTCTAGAAAAAAAAATTAAAATTTAAAAAAAAAAACGAAAATCGCTCAAAAAATTCTGTCTTGATTTGAAAAAAATTTTAAAATTTTGAACTGAAAATTTTCGACTCCCCTATCAAAATTTTGCGCGCAAAAACGAGAAACTGAAAAAAATAAGAACGAAAATCGCTCAAAAAAAAAAAATGTTTTAATTTGAAATTTTTTTAAAAAAATTTTAAAGTTGAACTAAAATTTTTGACCGCTTCCCTATCAAAATTTTCGCGCGCGCAAAAAAAGAGAAACGAACCGGATCGCCTTCGACGACTTTGCCGTCGGCGTTTTTGGTGACGGAGACCATGTAGGCCTGGAAGGAGATGATGAGCACCGGCCCCTGCTCCATCATCTTGCCCGTCGCCATTTCCACCTTGTTGATGTCGATGATTCGCGAGTCTTTGGTGCTAAAGTGCATTTTTTGGTACTCTTTCACCACCGTCGACAATTGTGTGTACGCCTGCAAAAACCACAACTATTCTATTCAGTCATTTCAGAATTTTTCCCCAAAATTTTCAAATTTTTTAAATTTTAAATTTACAAAAATTCAAGCTTTGTACACTCTTCTTTTCTAGCGTTTTCCAAATTTAATTTACAAATAAAAAATTTAAAAAAAAATTTCACACCGAAATTTTTTTTTTTTTTAATTTGTGAAAAATTTCACTGAAAACTATTCCATTTATCTTCTCTCTCCTTGCCATTTTTTAAAATTGAAAAGTTCAATTTTCACAAAAATTCAGAATTATTAAAAAACAAAAAAAAATTAATTTGACGTACTCTCTCGTGGCACCATGATTGAAGAACTTCGAGATCGAATCGAATGAACGCCTCCAGAATGTTGGGAATAATCTGGAAAAATAATCCCGAATTCTTCAATAGAGAAAGCAAAAAAACCTTCTTCTCGCAGAATTTGAGCCATTCTTGTTTGTCGAAGTTCGCGTCGATCTTGTGAATTTCCGTGAGCACTTCCGACACCTCGTTTTGACCAGCTGCAAAATGCTCTTTTTTTTTGTGTTTTTGAAATAATATTGAAATTTAAAAAATGGAGTAACATTGGAATTTTGATTTTTTTTTTAAAAATAATTTTGAAAAAAAAATGTTGGCAATTTAAAGAAAATTGGCAAAATTATTGGAAATTTTGAAAGAAAAGTTTTAAAGAGAAAGCAATTTCGGAAAATTTAAAATAATTTTTTTAAATTCAAATTTTGATTAAAAATTGGGAAAATTTTCTTCTAGTTTTTTTTTTGAAATTTTTTCCGGCAAGTTGGAATATTTGAAATTAAAAAAAAGATTCATGAATTTTTTCTAGATTTCCAAATTTATTTCCAACCATTTTTTTTAATTTAAAAATTATTTTTTTTTAACTTTCGAGGAAAAAAAAATTATAGTTTATAATTTTTTTTAAAGTCGATTAAAAATCGTAAAATTTTTTATAAATTTTTTCTAGATTTTCAAATTCATTTCCTGCAAATTTTTTGAAATTGAAAATAAATTTTTTTCAACTTTCGAGGAAAAAAAATGGAAAAATTTAAAATTTATATAAAAATCGAAAAATTGGAAAACATATTTTTAAATTTTTCCTAGTTCTCTCAAATTCATTTCCGACAATGTTTTTTTTTCAAATTAAAAAAAGAAAAAAAGAAGGAAACGTACAAAAAACGCTGCCGACTCTCTCGGTGATTCCGCGCATCATTCGGACCGCTATGTTGTCCGACTCGTCGTATTTCATTTTCCAATCGAGCAATTCTGCAGAGACAAAATAAAAAAAAGTTCAGATTTTTAACGAATATTTCGGAAATTCCAATTTTTGGAGTATCTAATTGATTTTAAAAAATTCCAAAAAAAAAAAAGAATGACTGACTGTGATAATAAGCGTTCGATTCGGAAAAGTTCTTCCATCCACTATACCATTTCGAGTCTTTGTGCAGTGTCACGTCTGTCGCCGAGCTGAAAACAAAAATTTTGTTTTTTCTCGAAATATCAGAAGATTTCTATGGTTTTCAACGGCTAAAACCGGTGAGAAAAAATTTTTCGATCAAAAAAAAAATTTTTTTTAATCGATAAAAAATGGTTGAAAAATCAGCTTTTGATTTCGCGAAATTTCGTGAAATTATTTTTAAAAAAATTAAATTTTTTTCAAAAAAAAAAAAAAGAAAAAACGTACTCATTGGCCTCCACGACGCGATCTTTTTCCAAATCGAATCCGTCCGTCCGTTTTGTTAGTGTCTCTGAGATTTGAGAAAAAACTTTTTTTTTAAATTTTTACATAACGATCAATTGAAAAAATTGATCTGTAGTTTGAAAAATTTGAATTTTTTCTATTAAATAAATAATTTTAAAATTTTAACTATCACAGAAAAATTAATTAAACAATTTTTTCCAGTTCATTGAAATTTTTCTACTAAAAAATATTAATTTTTGAGATTCAAAAAAAAATTTTTTTGTAATTATTACAGAAATTTTTTTTCTCAATTTTTTCGAGTTTATTGAAATTTTCCTACTGAAAAAATTAACATTTTTAAAATAAAAAAAAAGGTTACCGGGTCGGCTGTACATTCGAACGTCGGCAATGTTGTCGATCTCGTCCTTCACCGTTTTCATCGACTGCAAATTGTTTTTTAATTCGAAATCAGTTTTATTTTTTTTAATATATCAAAACAATGCTAAAAAAATTAAATCAGAATTGAAAAAAATTGTAAATCTAAAAAATATTGTTTCAATTAAATTAAATTCAACTGCTTTCGTCTGCTAAGTTTAGAAAAATTGAGGGGAAAAAAAATTGAATTTAAATTAATGAAAAATTTGGAAAATATTCAAAATTGACTTTTTAATTGTAAAATTCGAAATGAGTCTTATTTTTGGCGGTACCCCGGATTAGAACTCGCCGGAACAGAACCGGGACGGATTGGAACTGGGGCGGATTAGAACCGTTATCAATGGAGCGCGTTTGCTTTCCATAGTTTTTTATTAACTTTTTGGGTTACTTGCGTCACAAAAAGAATTATACCTAACTTAGTTCTAATCCGTCCCAGTTCCAATCCGTCCCAGTTCCAATCCGTCCCAGTTCCAATCCGTCCCAGTTCCAATCCGTCCCAGTTCCAATCCGTCCCGATTCTATTCCGGCGAGTTCTAATCCGGGGTACCGCCTTATTTTTTTTTAATATTTCAAAACAATGTAAAAAAAATTCAATCAAAATAAATGTTTCAATTAAATTAAAATTAACTGTTTTCTCGTCTGCTGACTGCTAAGTTTAGAAAAATTGGGGGAAAAAAAAATTAAAATTAATGGAAAATTTTTCAATTTTTTTTCTGACGAACCGTGGAGACGTGCTTGTAGACTTCGGTGTCGCCGACCTTCTCGGCCACCTTCTCGACGTGCTCGGCCGCTTTTCGCGCCTGCTTCAACGCCTCCGCGCCGGCTTCCGTCATCTTTTTGCCCGCTTCCGTCTTTTGAATTTCAGCGACTGCCTGCAAAAAAATCAGAAATTTCGAGAAGAAAACTGTTCAGGACACCAGAAAACACTAACAAACAGAGGGAATTTTTCAAAAAAACTCGCAAAAAGAGGGGAAACCTTTTTGAGATGATCGCTGAGCTCCTCGATTTTCTGTTTCACAACTTCCGAACTTTTGAGCGTTTCCTTCTCGACGAGCTCCTGCAAGAATAAAGTTTTCCCCCGGGAAAATCGATAATTTCAGGCTCACGAATTTCTTGCGGGCGTCTTTCATGGCTTCCGAGTCGTTGAGCTCCTGCATTCTCGCTTTCAGCTCTTTTTGGTTCTCCTGAATACAAATATTGATTGGAAAATTGAAGGCAAAAGGTGGAAACACTTGAAATATTGGAACGATTTTCAGAAAAATTTCGGAAAAAATCCAGAATTTTTTTTTTGGACAAAGTATTTTTATTTTGTAATTTGTAATTTTTTCAATAATATTTTTTTTTGGAAAAAACTTTTTTTTGTAATTTTATGGAAAAAAAAGTTTGAAAATTTTTTTTGGAAAAATTAGGAAAATCGGGTAATTCTTAGAAAAATTATAAAAAATGATTAAAAAATTCCCGTTAGTTTTAAGTATTTTTAAGAATTATTTAGAAATATAAATGAATTTCTAAACTCATTTGAGTGAAAATTCGACAATTTTTGAAAAAAAAAACGAAAATTCATGGAAATTTAAAAAAAAACGCTTTTTTTCTCGAAATTTTTTCTCAAAAAATTAAAAAAAAAAAAACAAACCAGGAGCTCCTTATTTTTCTGCATCTCATCCCGAACATTATCGATCAAATTGTTCAAAAAGCCTCTTTTCGGCGCCGGATTGCTGTAATCTGCAATAAATCGGAGGGAGGGAGGGTAATTTCTTCGATTTTCGGCCAATCCACCTCTGAAACCGATCGAATTCGACTGAAACTGAGTGTTCAACAATCCGCTGGTGCGGGCGGCGATCGAGTAGTCTGAAACTCGCGATTCTCCACCGTTTTTCGGCCGTTTTTACCTCGAAAACGCGAGATTTGCAGTCTTTGTCGAGTTATCCGTGTTCCATTCGATAAAATCCGAGAAATCATCTAAAAATCGACGAGAAAATATCAAAAAATCGGCGAAAAACGGGGAATTTTGGCGAAAATCGCCAAAATTTTGCAAAAAGCCGCCCAAATTTCGAGTACGATGCTCCGAAATAACGCCTTTTCAAAATGATGCAATTTTTCGATTTTTTCCATTTTTTTCGCGAAAAATCACAAAAATATGCGGTTTTTGACCGGAAAATCGTTGAAAATGCGCAAAAAAAAGCATCACATTTATTCATATTTTCAGTATTTACACAAATAAGGCGGGAAAAAATAAATCGAGACACACCAGCTGGATCCGTTTTTCTTTTCGATCAAAACGGTGAAAAACTAAAGCTACTGAAATTGAAATTGGTAGAAAAATAAAAATGCAACTGTAATCTCAATGGGGAGAAAAAAAAGAGAGAAAAAGGAATGATGGGGGAGAAGAAAGGTGTGCGGTTTTTGGGATTTTCGAATTCATTCCATGCATCCTGGCTCGTATTTCGCCCACGGATTGTCGTCCAGAAACTTTTCGATCACCTGCAAAAGCAAATGAATTGAAATTATTGATTGAAATTTTTTTTATATTTTTTTCAAATTCTTAATAAAAATTTGAATTGAAATTTTTTTAAAGAATTTTCTTTCCTATCGGTTAAAAAAAAATTAAAACAAACTGGTTCGTAAGAAAATTCAAGAAATTGAAAAAAATTTGAAAACGTGTTAAATATTTTTTGAAAATTTTCTAAAGTCTTTTCATTAAAAAAAAATTTTTTTAATTGTCAAATTTTTATAAAAATCAGAGCATTTAAAAATACAAAATATTATAGATTTCGCGAAAATTTTAGAAAAAAATCAGAAAAATTATTTTGAAAATTATTGAAAATTATCAATTTTCTTTTTTAAAAATGATAATAATTTTTCAAAAATTTCTTGAAAAATTCTAATTTTTTTTAATTTCTTGAAAAATTGAAATTTTAATTAATTTAAAAAAAAAACTGATTATAGATTTTTAAAAAAAATTGGAAAAATTCTAAGTGGTAAATAATTTTTTTCAGAAAATTTTTAGAAAATCGTTGAAAAAATAACTTTTTTCTGTAAGATTTCGAAAAAAAAACCTCTTTGAGTGCGTAGTTGGGAATGATATCGTTTTCGGTGAGCGGTTTGCGGGTGACCGGATCGAAGTGGCCGATTCTTCGCAGGTGCTGCACAATCTCCTCGCGATCGTATGTGATGCCCGACGGCACGATCACCGGTTCCTTCATCAGCTCCAACGTGATCTTTCCGCACAACATCTCCGGAATCTCGCGATTCTGCCGCTTCTCTTGCGTCTGCAAACTCATTTTCTTCTCATTTTCAACGTTTTTTCTTCGAAAAACCGAACAGACCACAGCGGTGAGCTCGGCGAGCCGCTTCTTGGCCATGTCGGCTCGGTGAGCAGCTTCCGGATTGGCGTCGTTCTCGCGTCGATCCTTTTCGATGAGCGCCTCGAGGTAGGTGTGGAACTCGACGTCCTGAATGATTCGCTTCGACTCCTCCTCCTCGTACTTCTGATGACGTGCTCTTTTCAGCGCGTTCTCAATGTCCGCCGCGTTCTGAAACGCGAACATTGATTCGGCGGGCTCCGTGGCAATGAGCCGGCTCACCGTGATCACCGAATTGTGGTACAGGGCCTTTGAGAGGCAGCTGATCGCCTCCGAATACTTTTTGCTCTTCAGAAACACACTGCCCAGAAAATAAAGCGGCTGCAAATTGTTTCTTTTTTCTTCCCTCTCGATTTTCTTCGAATTTCCGCTCACTTTCACTTCATTCGGACTGATTTCCAGCGCTCTTTTGCAGTCCTCTTCCGTCATTTTCAGGTTATTCATCTGAAAACGCCCGAAAACTCCAGTTTCAGACCGATTTTCAGCGTTTTTCACCTGATAATAGCACATGGCACGATTCTGAAAGTATTTGGGCAGCGGATTCCCTTTGATCGCCTTCGAATAGTGCTCGATGGCCTCGTCGTAGCTGAAAACGCGTGGTTTTTCGAGGGGTTTCGATTTTTCGATGCAAGGACTTACCGTTTATTTGAGTAGCACTTTTTGCCGCTGTTATTATGTTGCTCCGCATCGGCCATCGCTGAAAAACGCGACAAACTGGGTGAAAATCGATTAAATTTGATGAGAAATTGTTGAAAAAAAACTAGCAAGAGTTGCGCGTAAGTTATCGCGTTTTGTCTGCATTGTTGTTGCACGGTGTTTGCAGACTAGTCTCGTTTTTGGCGCTTAAAACTCGCATTTTTCCTCACATTTCTCATGTTTTCTCTTCATTTTTCTCTTGTCTACTTTCATTTTTTCGCAAATTTCTCAATTTCAGGTATGCCAGAAACCAGAAAATCGCTCGAAACCGGCGGCGATCGCAAAAACGCGCCACCAAAACGGAGAAGTGTCGGCGAATCGCCGAATTTTCGTCGAATGTATCCGGATTTGACGGCGACGACGAGCTACGCGTCGACGACGGTCGAGAAGACTTCAGAAGTCCAAGAAGACGACGACGCGTACGGGACAGAGGCCGAGACGAGTTTCGCGAGCTCGACGAGCTCCCGAGCCGCCGAATCCGGCGAAATTGAGCTTCTAAAGTACGGGCTCGCGGCTTTTATAGTGATTTTGATCGGAATTTGCGTCGCGATGGCACTGAGAAGCGGCAAAAACGAGGTTTTTCATCGAAAAACTAGAGTTTTTTGTCGAATTCCGCGTTTCAGACGGGTTCCCAGTATCAAAAGTACATTGATTTGGTGCGACCGATGATTTCGAGCCAATTTCCGGACATTTCGAAAGAGAATCGCGAATATTTGCGGCTAATCGGCAGAAAAGTGTTCACAGAGCCCGAAAATCACGCGCCACTCGTGATTCTAGTGGGCGGAGTCGAGGCGAAACAGTTTTCCGAGGCAGTCAGCAATATTATCTTTAGGTTTGAAGAAGAAAAACACACGATTTTCGACTGGAAAAGTGGATTTTCAGCTTGAATCCGGATGAAAACTATCGAAAATCGACAGAAAATCGATCGATTCGAGTGGAAAGTGACACGAATCGCGCCGAATTGCACGAGAGTTTGCAGAAAGGTTCGACGGAAAAATTAAATTTGAATTTGTTGTTCTTGAATTCGAAATTTGAACGAAAAACCCTTACCTAATCAAAAAAATTGAAAAAACTGATAATCGTGACATCCGGTTACCCAGTTTTATCAGTGAAATGTGGTCGCAATCGTAAAAAAGAAAATAAGGAATGACTCAAAATTAAAAAATATAATTTAAAAAAAAAAGTTTTTTTCGGTGAGTCTTTTTTTCTGTTAAAAGCAATTTTTTGAAAAAAAATCCGATTTCCCGGAAAATTTTTTTTTATTAGAAAAAATTCCAGAAAAACAAGCTAAAATTTTTAAACAGCTAACCCCTTTTTCAAATGAAAAAAATTTAAAAAATAAAAAATTAATTTTAAAAAATTACAGCAGAAAAAAAAGTTATTTTTTGTTGAAATTTTAAAAATTAAAAAAAAACATTTTCGACTGAGAAAAAAATTTTCCTTCAAAATTTTTCAATTAAAAAAAAATCATTTCAAAAAAAATAAAACATCAAAAACTGAAAAGAAAAAGTGGGAATTGCAGCGCTCGGCACGGCTCCGACGTCTTCATCTTCTGAATCGTCGTCGTCAGGGCGATCGGCCGTCGTTCTCGACGTGGATCTTCTGAAGTGGGACGCCGTTCTCGTGCTCCACGCGTTCGCCGACCACGAAAAGTATCCGGTGCCCAAAACGGTGCTCTTTCTCACCGTTCCCACGCCCAAAAATCATTCGGAAGGGCAGAATTGCGATGAAACGATGGTCGGGTGCGTTTTTTTTTCCTTTTTTAAAATTTTGTGAACAATGCAAGTATCGATTTTTACGAGAAACAATTGGAAAAGTCATCATGAACCTAACCTAATTTGAAATATTTTTAATCAATTTTTGCAGATTTCTGACGAATCGATGGATCGAGAACGGCGGTTCGGTGGACAATATTCCGCCGATAATCGCGCGAATTTCCTATTTTCTTTGCGTCTAACCGATTCGGTCTTTCGCTATTTCTCGCACAGGTTCAATCATTTTTTTCCTCCCGCGTGAAAATTTTTCCTGCATTTACGAGTGAAAGTCTAGATTTTTATTGCCGATTTACTTGCGAAATGAATTGATTTTTGTATTTTTCTTTTTGAATTTTTTTTTCTACCGATTTTTTTTGTTTTTGTGTGTGATTTTGGAGTTTGAGCTCACTCGATTTGTCTATTTTCTTCTTTTTTTTTCTTTCGAATTATTTTCTTAAAATCAATATTTTCAGATGCCTCGGCACGAGCCGAGAAGAGATAATCGGGAAAGAGCCGACTATGAAATCGAGGCGTTGAGCAACCAAATGCACACTTACGAAGGTTTGACCGCCTTTTTTTACACCTCGAAAAATTCTTTAAATTCAAAAAAATGAGAGAAATTTTTCGGAAAAAGTTTGATAATTATGATTTTTTTTGAAATTTTTCACATTTTTTTTATTTGACGAATTTATCATTATTATTTTTCATAATTTTGCGGAATTTCGCGCTTAACGAACTTCATTATTTTAAAAACGGGAAAAATTATTTGAAAAAAATATTATTTAATTTTGATTATTTTCTAATCGATTTTTAAAAATTTCACATTTTGAATTTTTTCATTTGATGAATATTCCAAATTCAAATTTGTTTTGGAATTTATTATTTTTCAATTTTTCTTTAATTTTTTCTTGAAAAATTTGGGAAAAATTTTTTTTTGTGAAAAAAATTACCAAAATTAAATTATTTTTCACTTTTTTTTTTTGAAATTTCGAATTTTCTGGTTCTCTCAAAAATCAATTTTTATTTATTTATTTATTTTTCGAAATTTTATTAATTTTTTTTTTCAATTTTCCAGAGACGGCGGCGAAACAAAACGAGAATTTTGAATGGAAACGCCATTGGATGCGCTTTTTCGAACCGCCGGTTCCCAATAAAATTCATGAGGTTGGCGAATTAGAAAAAATCTCAAAAAAAAAAAATAATTGTGTTTGAAAAATTGAAAAAAAAATCTTTTTTTTTTCTAGATCGAATGTGTCGATAAACGGCCATTTTCGACGCGAAAATCGCCGTTTTTCATTGGAGAATTCGAGAAAGAGGAGGAAGAACGGGCCGAAGAGCTGGAGAATCGGCGACGAAGAGGGAGCATCGATGAGCAAGAAGAAGAGCAAGAAGAAGAGCATGAAGAGCAAGATCAAGAGGAGCCGGAGAACTGGAAGATGTGGGAGTGCTACGTGTTCTGCGCGAAACAGCTCTTCTGGAGTCGCGTCTGGATCTTCGTGCTCCAGTTCGTCGCCTCGTTTCTCGCCGGCAACCGATTCAAGACGAACGCGTTCAATTTGGCCGATCGCATGAATCGTACGTTTTTTTTTTTGGGCAGCTCATTTTTTAAACTAACAAAATTGTTTTTTTTTTCGAATTTTTAAATCTCATTCAAAAAAATTTTTAGATTAAATTTATTTAAAATTTTTTAAACCAAAGGAATAATTTTGAAATATTGCATTTTTGAATTAAAAAAATTTTTTTTTCAGAAATTTAATTGAAGCCGTCAAAAAAATAAAAAAATTTTAATTTTTAAAATAGTTAGCAAAAAACCAATTTATAACTTTTTGAATTTTTATTTTTCAATACTTTGAAATTTTATTTTTTTTTAAACCCGAACAATTTTCCGATTATCGAAAAAAATAGAGAAATCCGAATAATCGATTAGAAAATTTTTTTTTAATAAAAAAATATTGGACTTTAAAAAATCAGGATTTTTAAAAAATTGTTTAAAAAAATACAAAAACTAAATTTTTTTTTGAAAAAAATAAATTCTATTGCTATTCAAAATTCCAGTCGAAATAATTCGAAACTCTATGAAAAACGTGCCGAAATTATTATTATTTTTTATTTTTTTTTGCGTTCAGCACCGGGACAATGGCCGATTCTGGAGGCGATAGTGAAGAAGGGATTCGCGGGACTGCGTCGATGGGACGCGCAACACTTTCTGTTCATCGCCGACAATCACTACATTTTCGAGCAGTCGCTCGCCTTTTTCCCCGGATTCCCCGAGATTGTCAAGTGAGAATGCGACGAACACTGGTTGGGGCGAGAAGGAAATGGAATGGTTTTCCAGCATCATTCGAATGGCGACAATGTACAATCTGAGCTCCAAGTACGGCGTGATGATACCGCCGTGGGTGCTGACGGGACTGCTCGTCGTCGTGCTCAACGCCTTCTTCTTCATGGTCGCCGGCTGCGTTCTGTTCATGGTGTCGTTGATGGTGACGCGAAACGTGAAGCGGGCGCTGCTCGCCGTCTCGCTGCTCGCCTTCAATCCGGCCTCCATCTTTTTCAGCGCCGCCTACTCGGAGTCGGTGAGCTTTTTTTGTGTCACAAGAGAGCGGGTCTCGCACGGAAGAGACGATTTGGTGTGTCGATTTACGGGCGAGGTTCAGAAGGTTCCCCCCAAATTGACACGTCATGGATTGAAAACTCAACTTGGCACCCAAAGAAAGTCTTTCAAGGAAGAGACAGTGTCGATTTACGGGCTTTACCGTTCATTCAGAAGTCGTCTCTTCCGTGCGAGACCTTTGCGCGAAATGAAAACTGCTGTGCTGACTACGAAGAATTGGTTTTTGAAAAAGTGTTTCGGATAGAAGGTTTTTTTGAAATCTTGAAACTCCGATGGTTTCTTTATCGAAATGAACAGAGTCCACAAATCGCTTGTCCGGACCCCCCGCCAGTGGCGGTTTGGGCGGCCGGATGACTGTCCGATGTCAGACGACGTGGCGTGGCGTGAAACTTCCGTCGCTCCCTCGCAACTGTCTCTTCAATTTCCAGATGTACTTTGCGCTGACACTGACCGGCTTCAGTCTGCAACTGTTCTCCATCCGCACGCCCTCCTACTACCCGCGTCTCACCGGCGCCTACATCGGAGCCACCGTGTTCGGTCTGTCGCTGGTGTGTCGCTCGAACGGACTCCTCAACGTGATCTTCGTCGCGTGGTACTGGTGCGGCTCGCTCGTGTGGGAGACGGAGAAGCCGATCGGCGAGGCGCACCTCCTGCAGGAGACGATCGCCGGCTCGCGCAACGAGCGGTACCGTCGCGAGGCGTCGCAGCGACTCGCCGAGTTTCGGCGGAAGCGCAAAGAGGCGCGCAAGGTGTTCCGGTGGACGGACGCCAAGTTCTCGCAGGGCGGTCTGGTGTTCGCCACGTGGTGGCTGGCGTTGATCGTGCTCGTCACCTACTTCACGCCCTACATCTTCATGTCCAACTCGCTGGCCGCCGAGTTTTGCGACGCCGATGCGAAGCAGAAGGAGCTCGTCGGACACCTGACGAGAGCCGTCAGACTCCCCTCTCACTGGGTCTCCATTGTCGACGCGTGGAATAACACCTCGTGGTGCAGGTATCGCCCCCCATATATTCATATATTGATCGATTCGATGAATTGCAGAAAAGAGAAGCTGATGGGATGTGTGCCCGACTACTACGGACCGATTCAGGCGAAATACTGGAACGTCGGCTGGTTCGGATACTGGAAATTGAAGAAGATTCCGTGCTTTCTCATGATGCTACCCGCCGCCGTCATCACTGTCAACGCCATTCTTGCCACGTGGCGCGACGTTTTCCAAAAGAAGAAGTGAGTCTTTGTTGGCGGGCAAAAAAAACGGCTGCGTGGTCTCGCAACGAAAAGAGGCATGCGCCTTCAAACTTTCTGGCCTACGGTATCAATCTATGAATGGGTTTCTTTTTGAAACCGTAGCCTGAAGAGTTTAAAGGCGCATGCCTGGATTAGTTGTTGTCTTTTCGTTGCGAGACCATGCAGCCGCTTTTCTGCGAGGTGACACGATGTGGCGGGCCTATAAATTCAGCCATTTGGAGCTCGGCAATGTGCTCTCTCTCTCTCTCTCTGGCTCGAAACTGGTAGCGAAATGGTCGAAGAGCCGAATGCAGTGCATGAGCACTCGAAAATCGATATCCGTGTGTAATCTAATCGATTGTTGAGATGGTACAACATTTGGGTGCTGACGGGTCGCTCGGATCACCTGCTTCCGATGGCGATCCACGCCGCCATCCTCCTCTTCACCGCAATTTTCTACATCAACTCGGAGGTCTTCACGCGAATCATCTTCTCCTCCGGACCGTTCCTCTACATTTATCTCGCCGGATGGATCGACGAAAAGACGCAGGGTGTAAGCTCATTTAAAAAAAAAAACTAATTAAAAATTTGAAGAAAATTAAAATTGTCGGAAAACAGTCTGAGACAAAATACGAGATTTTGAAAAAAAAATTAATTTTAAAATTAAAAAAAACTAAATTTATTTAGCCGTGAAAAATTATTTTTAAAAATTGAGACTGATAAAAAATATTTAATTTTTTTTAAATAAAAAAGAAAAAAATAATAATTCGAAATAAAAAAAAATTTCCAAAAAAAAATTCTCAAAAAAGAGAGTTTTTTGTTTTCTTGAAGAACGTGCCGGGAAATCGAATGTGGCACTACGAGTCGACGTGGGGCGTCTTGCCGTTTTTCATCTTCCGAAACGTGTGGAACAGCGGATGGCACGGCAAAGCGCTCTACATTTATTTCGTCACCTACTTTGTGCTCGGAACGATGGCTCACGCCGCCTGGCTCCCTTTCACCTGAAAATCCCATTCAAAAAATCAATAAAATGGAGAGAATTTCTGTAGAGTTTTCTCTGAAATTGTGCAAGAAAAACGAGACTTATTTGTATTTTTCCCTCTTTTTTCCCCTGTACTTTGCCTTTTTCCCCCCAATTTTCCCGCCATAATTATCATTTTTCCATTTTTTTTTCTCCCCCCCACTGGTACCCCGAATCTTTAATTTTTGTTTGCTTTAAATGTGTTTATTTATTAAATTATTTTTGGTTTTTTTCGGTGTAAATTCCTCCTCTCCCACTCTCTTCCCATTATGTGATTATTTTCGAGCTTAAAATTAGATCTTTTTTCTCGCCATATTTTTTAATTTTTTTTTTATATGTGGAAAAAAACGAGTATAAATTGATTGAAATCTGAACTTTTTTATCGAATTTTTCAAAAAATTTCAATCGTTTTTTTATCGGCGATTTTTATACTTTTTTATTCTTAATCTTTTAAAAATATTAAATTTTATCAGCGATTTTAGAAATTTTGAAAAAAACATTTTTTTAATAGCATTTTTTTTGTAAATTATTTTAAGATTTTGAGCAGAGAATTCAAAAATTTTCTGGTTTAAAATTTTATAAAACGTGAAAAAAAACATTCTTTTTTTTTGGTTGCAGTAGTGAATTTCAGCGGAAAAATAACCAATTTGAAAAAAAACCAAAAACTTCCAAAATTAAAAAAATGGTGAAGAGTCTGTAGACTTGTTGAATTGCAGTTAGTTTTTTATTTATTTTTAAAAAAATTTAATTTTTTTTTGTTCAGAGGTGAAAAATGAGTGAAGAGATTCGGATATTTCTGTCGAAACTGGTGCTTCACGGCGAATCGATATTGGCCGAAACGTTTCGATTGTCGAGTTTTGTGCCGAAAGAGTTTCACGACGACGCAGCGACGAAGAGCCGAAAAGCGGCGAAATTTCGGCGTCTCGTCCAGTTGGACTTTAAATATTTCGCGAAAAGTGCACAAATTGAGAAGGAGCTCGAAAACGATTTGGTGGGCTCATTTTTTTTTGGAAAAATTCGAATTGAATTGAAAATTTGAAAAAATTGTTTTTTTTTTTGGAAGATTTTTTGTAAATAGTTTTGAAATTTTGAGCAAAAAATTCAGATTTTAAATTTTAAAAAATTGAAAAAAATCAATTTAATCAAAGCTGCCGGACGGCTTGAAAAATTTCAAAAAAATGCAGAAAAATCAGTCGATCTCTTAAATTTTAACTATTTTCACGGGCGATTCGGTGAAATTTACCCGGAAAAAGCAAGATTTTTGTGGGCTCTGAAAATCGGAAAAATCTGAGCATTTTCCAGTAAATTTCACCGAATCGCCCGCCAGAAGAGGTACAATTTGAGACGGCGACTGATTTTTCAGTATTTTTTTGGAATTTTTCCAGCTCGAAAAACCCACCGTCGCGACTGTTTTCATTCTCCAAAAAAAAAAAATGCCAAGTTTTTTTTGTTCAGCCTCTCCAATCGCAGTTCTACGCGCACTTTGAGCCGGTGCTCATTGCTTTCGAGCAACTTTTCGGCTCGATCGCTGAATTTGTGCAGACACTGCAGAGCTACGCACGCGAGTCGGACGCCGACGAACGGCTCGAAACGAGCCGAATCGATGAGCTCGAGGTGAGCTCTTTTTTAGAGTTATTGCTCTACAGTCTGCAAAGGTTCATTAGAAAACATTCATCCTCTGACTATTTTTATTAGTTTTTTTTGAAACGGTGATTTTTTAAAAATTTCATTCCAATTCTGATTTTTCATAACTTTCCTCTTTCTCTAGATCATTCTGTAAGCCGAAAATTTGAAAAAAAAAGCGCTAAAACCGAGAAATTTGATTAATTTTCCATCAAGTTGTTCACTTTATTCGCTCTGCAATTGTCACATTTCAGATCGATGGATAAATTTTTTTTTTTTTTTTGCAAAGTTCAGTTGAACTCCCATACGAAAAAAATTGATTGCAACTGAAATCTGATTGATTTCTATTTAATTAAATTTAAAAAAAAAACGATTAAAAAGAGAAAATTCGTATCAATTGATTCCATTCTGCCTGAGATTTCTCGTCAGTTTTCCAGACGTACTGCGTGTACATCGCGGGCCTTCTCGTCATTTATCTCGACACTTTCGTGGCGGGACCCGTCAGAGAGCGCCTCTACGTGGCCATCTATCGAAAGAGTGACGTACGCGAGAACGCCGAGTTTCTCGTCGACTTTCTCAAAGACACGCGCTCGAATCGCGGCGATATGCGGTGAGCATTTGGAATTTTGTGAATATTTATAGAGTGGAAAATCATCGAGAGAGAGAGTCCTCAGACAAACGGGCGGCAGGTCTCGCCACGCCTACCATAAACTTTTTTCTTCCGAATAATCATCTGCGCTTTTAACCTCATTTTCTCGAATCTTGTCATCATTCTATTATCGGATTTTTTTGAATGCAAAACGCTGCGGAAAATTTGTTTTCGAAATGTCGATTTACGGGGTTGGTCCCGCCACGAAGAGAAAAAATAAGAAATTTTATCTAGGAAAGCGCGGTTTGAAAAAAAAATGTTTAAAGGCGCAGATGATTATTCGGAAAATAAAAGTTTATGGTAGGCGTGGCGAGACCTGCCGCGCGTTTGACTGAGGACTCCCTCGACTCTATATAATATATTCTCAAAAATTTTTTTCCTTTTTTTTAAACAGAAAACAGAACACTTCAATGGACTTTTTGATGCGCTAAATGAACACTTTAGATCGGGACATTGGGGAATATAAAAATCGGAAAAAATCAAGAAAAAATTCACGAAATCGATGGCCTAAAAATTCTCATCATCGCGACTTTTGAAATATCTATCTGTGATCCGTGAAGATTTTCTCGAAAATTCTTGAAAAATCGGTCGAATTTTCAAATCTTGATTTTTGGTTTTTTTCCTTTTATACTCAAAATTTTTCCAATTTTTCCAAAAAAAAAAAGAAGCCGGGCCAAGTGTTTTCAGACGTCTTCAATTGCCGAAATCGTTCGTCGGCTCGTGTCTGCGATCGGTCGAAACTCGCGAGGAGTCGAGTCTGAAATTCTCGAAGGCCCAACTGATGTACGTCGTTTCGGCGTTCGATCCGACCGTTTTGACGTCCGACTCGGCGAGAATGACGAGAATCGCCAACTCGATTTATCGCGACTCGTGGGTACGTTTTGATATATTTTCAAATTATACGGGGAGGTTCATTGTTTTGCCAACTGGAAATAAGTTTGCTTTAAAAGAAACTAGAGGGGTGGGAAAATGCAGCGCACAAGGAGCGACGCTTTAAAAATAAGTGCAAGCATTTTTAATTATCGATTTTAGGCCAAAATTATTAATAATCCTGTGGGGCTGTGGCCTAGAAACCCAAATTTTGGGCTCCGGGACGTTTCGCAGCGAGACATTTCGCAGCCGCGACATTTCGCAGCCGGACGTTTCGCAGCCGCGACATTTCGCAGCCGGACGTTTCGCAGCCAGACATTTCGCAGCCAGACATTTCGCAGCCGCTGAAACTGTTGCGCAACGAGAATGAGATTTGTCGTGTAAAACATGACCAGTTCATCATTTTCACAGTTTTTTTTTCCAAAAATTGCAACAAAATGGTGTGATTCTCGGTTTCAACACTTTTCTTCGAACTTGTTGAGTTAAAGGGGGGGGGGGTGCCAACTTGAAATAAGTTTGTTTTAATACAAACTAGAGGTGTGGGAAAATGCAGCGCACAAGGAGCGACGCTTTAAAAATAAGTAAAAGTATTTTTAATTATCGATTTTAGGCCAAAATTAATATTCCTGTGGCCGTGATCTAGAAACCCAAATTTCGTTGCACGCCTATGCGCGATATCGATTGATTTGCGATATTATTCGGCCGCTCGGTTTTCCGCTTACATACACGTCTTTTCGCGAAGAAATTTTGAAAATGCACGGAGGCCGCGCGAAGAATTTCCGCGAAAAGCAGCAGTTAGGCCACGGCCACAGAAATAAAAAAAACCTAAAATTCCGTTTTGAACAAATCCAACAGACAGTGCGTTCAGTTTTTTTTCAATCGATGTCATTTTTTTTCTTGTTTTTTTTAAAATTATTTTTAAAACAAATGTTTTTTTTTAACTGAATGTAACATTAATATAGATGGTGAAAAGAAAGCTTCGTCAAATTTATCCACATGAAGGTTTCATGATACGACCGAACAAGGTACTCGCAGATGGCTCGGAACTTCTGCACTGCACTGAACGGTAAGTCTATTAGGATTCTGAGAATATTGAACTAACACTAACTTCGAGACAAACAAGTATTCGTTGTTCCGCGTCTGGTCGTCGCGAAAACGGTGTGATTGAATTGATCAAACCTCACACAGGACATACCGAAAACCAAGGACTCGTCGCGGTAATCATTTCAAAAAATGAATTACGGCCCTTTTTATTTTTTTTAGGCGAAAATTGCCCGATTGGAAGTCAAGCAGCTAGCGGAAACGACAAAAATAGCTCCAAGAGATGTTCTTCACGAAGCGAAGATGAGTCATGGCGCGAACGCGGTTGTAATGGCTGGCTCCTATTCATCATTGACACGATTGATCAGTAGGAGCCGTGAGGAACGCTGTCCGGATGCAGATGCAGCGGATTCAGCTAATCCCGTGTTCAGAGGAAAAATGACGTTAGACAATGGTAATTTTAAAGTTCCGCTTCAAAAACATCTTGCAAACTCAGACCAAGAACAATTTTTATTGTTCGATGATACACTGATCCAGACTGGAGGACGTGTGGCAGGATTTGGCAGCAAGTTGTCACTGGAAGTATTGGAAATGTCGAGTGTTCTGCTCACGGACGGAACATTCGCAGTTGCAAAAGATCCGTTCAAGCAACTCTGGACTTTACATGCGAAAGTGAGTCTTGCTTTCAGAATGAAAACATTATTAGATACTTCGTAGTTTGACGACTCGACCATCCCGGTCGTGCATGTGCTCATGACGTCCCGATCAGTCGCAGACTACGTGTTCGTATTGGAGAAGCTAAAAGCTTTGATGCCAAGTTGGAATCCCAGCGACTATCTCGGAGGTAGGTGAAAGTAAATGTGAAAATGACAACACAAAAATTTGAGATCTTGAAATCGGACAAGCAAAAGCCGTTTCAACTGTTTTTCCAAGTGTGAGAACTAGCTTTTGCTATTTCCATCTACTCCAATCCTGGTTCAGACAGTTGAAAAAACTTAATCTCGATGATATGTGCAAACACGGTAACTAAAATATCTGTATTTGCAAGAATCCGCTCTTTAGGTAGTTGTCTTTACCCGTTCTGGTCACTTCTCCGGTGCTTGCCTTACGCTGATGTGTCTGAGGTCGAATCAGACTTTGACCAGCTGATTAGTCTTCTTCCCACGCCAATCACGAATGATATGCAAAGTAAGAACAGTATTTCTTCACACTTTCGCAAACTGATATTCAGAGTTCGTCGACTACATCAAAAAGTACTACGTTGGTCCGAGACATTCTCTCATGTTTCCCCCAGCGACATGGAACGTCGCGAGCAGAACGATGCGCAACATGCCGAGAACGACGAATTCGGTTGAGGCTCTTCACCGAAATCTAGAACGATGCATGAGCATCACACGAGGACGCGCTTCGCCTCTGCTCAGTGAGCTGCTGCGATGTCTCCGCCAGGAGGCTTCTAAGCTGAAGTTCGACAAGGAGTCGCTCGACATCGATCCGACGTACCAGGTTAGTTTTTCAGAATCAACATCACGCCGAGAATGAGTATTTTCTAGGTTTCATCTCAGAGAAAGCTGAAGGATGTGGCGAAAGACGCAAGGATTCTGGCTGTGTATCAGAAGAAGACGAGCACAGGAGCTCCACTCAAAGGCCTTGATTTTTTGAAGGCGATGCGAGCGGCGAAGAAGTACATTTGATTCTTATTCAGCTCTTTCCTTCTTTTTTTCTCATTTTTTCTTTGTTAATTTTGAAACCGACGTGGTGGACCAGAAAGCTAATACGCTTAACGGCGTTAAGGTCCCCCATCGCGTCCTCTCCTCTTGTTACTTTTACCAATAAAATGATTCTTAATTGTTCAAAACGGAATTTTAGGTTTGAAACTGCAAAATCCCTTCAATAAAAAAAACACTCTCGTAACTGCTTTCCCGGAATTTAACTCAACAAGTTCGAAGAAAAGTGTTGAAACCGAGAATCACACCATTTTGTTGCAATTTTTGGAAAAAAAAACTGTGAAAATGATGAACTGGTCATGTTTTACACGACAAATCTCATTCTCGTTGCGCAACAGTTTCAGCGGCTGCGAAATGTCTGGCTGCGAAATGTCTGGCTGCGAAACGTCCGGCTGCGAAATGTCGCGGCTGCGAAACGTCCGGCTGCGAAATGTCGCGGCTGCGAAATGTCTCGCTGCGAAACGTCCCGGAGCCAAATTTTGATATTGATTGATTTGCGCTATTATTCGGCCGCTCGATAAAAAAATCTCGAAAGTACATCCGAGGCCATGGCCTAGAAATGTCGCGAAAAGCAG
The DNA here is from genome assembly GCA_963966605.1 of Caenorhabditis sulstoni. Classification (NCBI taxonomy): domain Eukaryota; kingdom Metazoa; phylum Nematoda; class Chromadorea; order Rhabditida; family Rhabditidae; genus Caenorhabditis; species Caenorhabditis sulstoni. The sequence goes on from OZ016475.1 coordinate 7,345,964, forward strand.
CAGCTAGGCCATGGCCCCGCAGGGAATATTAATTTTGGCCTAAAATCGGTAATTAAAAATAATTGCCACTTCATTTTGCTTTTTCTACGGTCTTTGGAAATTTTTTTCGGTGTGGCCGTGGCCTAGAAACCCAAATTTCATTCAGCGATATCGATTGATTTGCGATATTATTCGGCGGCTCGATGCTATGCTTAAAGACACGTGTCTTTTCGCGAAAAAAATCTCGAAAATACATCCGAGACCGTGGCCTAGAAATATCGCGAAAAGCAGCAGCTAGGCCACGGCCCCACAGGAATATAAATTTTGACCTAAAATCGATAATTAATTAAAAAATACTTGTCACTTATTTTTAAAACGTCGCTCCTTGTGCGCTGCATTTTCCCACGCCTCTAGTTTCTTTTCAAGAAAACTTTTTTCAAGTTGGCATCCCCTTTAACGGAGGTTCATAGTTTTTTGATTATTGTCAGTCGGTCGCATGGGAATTTTTAAATTTATATTTTAAAAATTAAAAAAGAAACAAATTGTTTCCAAACTGTTTTTTTTCTTTGGTGCAGGTGGTGAATCTGGGTTTCGGAGTGATTGTGAACATATTCGACGCGTGGTACCCGTTCAAAAGCGCATGGAACGCGCTGAACGCGACGATTTCGCAGCAGACGGCCGTCGATTTGATGGAGAGACACGCGAGAACGATGAGAGAGACCAACTTTCCGCAGGTGGGAACATTTGAATTTGTTTTTTTTTTTTTTTTTTGGGAAAATAAGGTCGATAGGATGGACTATGAAGCGGAATTCTGAGGGGGAGAAGAAATATATTTAAAAATTTTGAAACCGAAATTTTTTTTTTTTAAATTTCAAAATCAATTTTTGAAAATATGAAAAAAAAAACGGATTTAAATAGGTACCATTTTTTTTTTGAAAATTCAAAGCATCCGATGGTTTTTGTCAACTATTTATTAAATTTTCGAAAAAAATTGTAAAAAATTCGAGAAAAAAGAAAATCCATCGAGTTGTTCGTTTCTTCTTTTCGGCCACCCCTCCCGCTCAATTTTCCTTGATTCCTAGCGACAGTCGTCGTTTCGGCAAATACTTTTTCGGACGCAAAATCTAAACAGAACGAAAAAAAATATGTTTTGTTGAACGCGCGTGAGAAAACTGACGAGAAACGAGCAGACGAGGTGCTCGGAGACGCGCAAAACGGCGGCCGCATTGTCGAATTGACCGCAATAGAATGGCGCCGAGAAGATGGTGACGAGACGGCGTTGGGCGAAAAACTCGAAGCCGTCCTGGACAACCTGAACACAGAATCGAGTTTTTGTTTCTGTTTTTGGTGGACAAGAAGCCCGTTTGAGCCGTTTTCAAAACCTGATGGGCTCTGACGACGAGATCGATCTTCATCGAGTTGCTCAGTTTGCGGAGCACGTCGGCTCCGAATACGTACGACACGCCGCGCGCGTTCGTCGACCATCCACGGGCGGTGTTGGACGGATCGCTCCAGAGCACGTCGATCTCGATGGAGTTGTGCTCCGGCTGATAGTTGGGACGGCGGAATGCGCGCAGTTGGTCCAGCGAGCGCAGCTGAAAATCGATTTGGGGAAATGTGACGATTTTGAAAATTCGGGTTCTCGGTACGCTTTCCAGTTTTTCGAGTTCTGGAATCTGTCCCGGACAGTTTGGATCAGGGCTGGACCGTTAAAAAGTTCAGCAATTTTCCGTTTTGTTCCGATTTGTATTGCCGAATTTCGGTCAATGCTCAAGAGTCCGAATCGGGGGACGATCTGTGAATGTTGAATCGGCACGATACCTTTGGCGAGATTCCTCCGTGCATGCACAGTATACGTTCGCCGATGACAGCCGTCAACGGCATCGTGGCGAACGTGTCCTGGAACGCCTCCCAGAGACTGCTGCTGCTCCTCTCCTTCGCACCGCCGCCACCGCCGTACCGTCGCGAGCACTCGTCGTAGAAGCCGTAGACGCGGTTGATGGACGGACACTCGTGATTGCCGCGCAACAGAAAGAAGCGCGTCGGAAAGAGCAGTTTGTAGGCGAACAGCAGCAGAATCGTCTCGAGACTCTGCCGGCCGCGATCCACGTAATCGCCGAGAAACAGATAGTTTTGACGGTGCGGAAAGCCCGACTTGTCGAACAGGCGGAGCAAATCTTAAGCAAAAAAAAACTGATTCTCATTCGTTTTGAAAGAAAACTGGTAGTGCGTCTTCTTTTCTGGCGGTTTTTGTCTTTATTTGAAACTAAACAAGCTCTATACAGTTCTCTGTCAAAATTCGAAAAGTGTTTAGAAACAGAGTTGAACATATTGTTTCAAAAATATTTTTTTTTGAAGTTCAACATTGTGAGAGCTAAAAACAACGGAAATACGACCAAGTACCGTACTCTCTAATAGAACGGCTCAGTTGAAGTTCAACTTTCGCAGAGGTACATATCCGAAACTAGAATAGTTAGAAAAAAGTTGTCAACTAGAAAAAGATGGGAAATTTCAAGGTGATCATGTTTGTAGTTGACAACTTTCTTGTAGCTCTTCTAGTTTCAGAGTTATGACAAGTCATGTGCTGGAATTTTCAGTTTGGAGGACACCTTTCAGGAGGGCTCCGGGACGTTTCGCAGCGAGACATTTCGCAGCCGCGACATTTCGCAGCCGGACGTTTCGCAGCCGCGACATTTCGCAGCCGGACGTTTCGCAGCCAGACATTTCGCAGCCAGACATTTCGCAGCCGCTGAAACTGTTGCGCAACGAGAATGAGATTTGTCGTGTAAAACATGACCAGTTCATCATTTTCACAGTTTTTTTTTCCAAAAATTGCAACAAAATGGTGTGATTCTCGGTTTCAACACTTTTCTTCGAACTTGTTGAGTTAAATTCCGGGAAAGCAGTTACGAGAGTGTTTTTTTTATTGAAGGGATTTTGCAGTTTCAAACCTAAAATTCCGTTTTGAACAATTAAGAATCATTTTATTGGTAAAAGTAACAAGAGGAGAGGACGCGATGGGGGACCTTAACGCCGTTAAGCGTATTAGCTTTCTGGTCCACCACGTCGGTTTCAAAATTAACAAAGAAAAAATGAGAAAAAAAGAAGGAAAGAGCTGAATAAGAATCAAATGTACTTCTTCGCCGCTCGCATCGCCTTCAAAAAATCAAGGCCTTTGAGTGGAGCTCCTGTGCTCGTCTTCTTCTGATACACAGCCAGAATCCTTGCGTCTTTCGCCACATCCTTCAGCTTTCTCTGAGATGAAACCTAGAAAATACTCATTCTCGGCGTGATGTTGATTCTGAAAAACTAACCTGGTACGTCGGATCGATGTCGAGCGACTCCTTGTCGAACTTCAGCTTAGAAGCCTCCTGGCGGAGACATCGCAGCAGCTCACTGAGCAGAGGCGAAGCGCGTCCTCGTGTGATGCTCATGCATCGTTCTAGATTTCGGTGAAGAGCCTCAACCGAATTCGTCGTTCTCGGCATGTTGCGCATCGTTCTGCTCGCGACGTTCCATGTCGCTGGGGGAAACATGAGAGAATGTCTCGGACCAACGTAGTACTTTTTGATGTAGTCGACGAACTCTGAATATCAGTTTGCGAAAGTGTGAAGAAATACTGTTCTTACTTTGCATATCATTCGTGATTGGCGTGGGAAGAAGACTAATCAGCTGGTCAAAGTCTGATTCGACCTCAGACACATCAGCGTAAGGCAAGCACCGGAGAAGTGACCAGAACGGGTAAAGACAACTACCTAAAGAGCGGATTCTTGCAAATACAGATATTTTAGTTACCGTGTTTGCACATATCATCGAGATTAAGTTTTTTCAACTGTCTGAACCAGGATTGGAGTAGATGGAAATAGCAAAAGCTAGTTCTCACACTTGGAAAAACAGTTGAAACGGCTTTTGCTTGTCCGATTTCAAGATCTCAAATTTTTGTGTTGTCATTTTCACATTTACTTTCACCTACCTCCGAGATAGTCGCTGGGATTCCAACTTGGCATCAAAGCTTTTAGCTTCTCCAATACGAACACGTAGTCTGCGACTGATCGGGACGTCATGAGCACATGCACGACCGGGATGGTCGAGTCGTCAAACTACGAAGTATCTAATAATGTTTTCATTCTGAAAGCAAGACTCACTTTCGCATGTAAAGTCCAGAGTTGCTTGAACGGATCTTTTGCAACTGCGAATGTTCCGTCCGTGAGCAGAACACTCGACATTTCCAATACTTCCAGTGACAACTTGCTGCCAAATCCTGCCACACGTCCTCCAGTCTGGATCAGTGTATCATCGAACAATAAAAATTGTTCTTGGTCTGAGTTTGCAAGATGTTTTTGAAGCGGAACTTTAAAATTACCATTGTCTAACGTCATTTTTCCTCTGAACACGGGATTAGCTGAATCCGCTGCATCTGCATCCGGACAGCGTTCCTCACGGCTCCTACTGATCAATCGTGTCAATGATGAATAGGAGCCAGCCATTACAACCGCGTTCGCGCCATGACTCATCTTCGCTTCGTGAAGAACATCTCTTGGAGCTATTTTTGTCGTTTCCGCTAGCTGCTTGACTTCCAATCGGGCAATTTTCGCCTAAAAAAAATAAAAAGGGCCGTAATTCATTTTTTGAAATGATTACCGCGACGAGTCCTTGGTTTTCGGTATGTCCTGTGTGAGGTTTGATCAATTCAATCACACCGTTTTCGCGACGACCAGACGCGGAACAACGAATACTTGTTTGTCTCGAAGTTAGTGTTAGTTCAATATTCTCAGAATCCTAATAGACTTACCGTTCAGTGCAGTGCAGAAGTTCCGAGCCATCTGCGAGTACCTTGTTCGGTCGTATCATGAAACCTTCATGTGGATAAATTTGACGAAGCTTTCTTTTCACCATCTATATTAATGTTACATTCAGTTAAAAAAAAACATTTGTTTTAAAAATAATTTTAAAAAAAACAAGAAAAAAAATGACATCGATTGAAAAAAAACTGAACGCACTGTCTGTTGGATTTGTTCAAAACGGAATTTTAGGTTTTTTTTATTTCTGTGGCCGTGGCCTAACTGCTGCTTTTCGCGGAAATTCTTCGCGCGGCCTCCGTGCATTTTCAAAATTTCTTCGCGAAAAGACGTGTATGTAAGCGGAAAACCGAGCGGCCGAATAATATCGCAAATCAATCGATATCGCGCATAGGCGTGCAACGAAATTTGGGTTTCTAGATCACGGCCACAGGAATATTAATTTTGGCCTAAAATCGATAATTAAAAATACTTTTACTTATTTTTAAAGCGTCGCTCCTTGTGCGCTGCATTTTCCCACACCTCTAGTTTGTATTAAAACAAACTTATTTCAAGTTGGCACCCCCCCCCCCTTTAACTCAACAAGTTCGAAGAAAAGTGTTGAAACCGAGAATCACACCATTTTGTTGCAATTTTTGGAAAAAAAAACTGTGAAAATGATGAACTGGTCATGTTTTACACGACAAATCTCATTCTCGTTGCGCAACAGTTTCAGCGGCTGCGAAATGTCTGGCTGCGAAATGTCTGGCTGCGAAACGTCCGGCTGCGAAATGTCGCGGCTGCGAAACGTCCGGCTGCGAAATGTCGCGGCTGCGAAATGTCTCGCTGCGAAACGTCCCGGAGCCTTCAGGAGGCCCCCCAAAAAAATCGCGTGATTCTCACCGGAAAACTGTCCGTGAATGTCTCCGCACACATTAATCGGTCCGTCGATTTCGACACAACTCGGCTGCGACAAAAATATCGATCTGCAAAAAGATCACCCATTTTTGGTATTGATAAAACTGTTCAGATCAATCAGATCGAGTTCCAATCACCGGAACTATTCGAAAAAGAAATGTGACACGTTTTGAGCGGATTCCCTCTTTCTGTTTCCCATCAAAATACACACGATTCGAGAGAAAATCACTCACTTGACATAGTCCAACAATGCGATGATGTCGTCGCTTTTCACCGTCAAAAAGAGCCCCTTCTCGCCGGATTTTCCGCACTCGAGCACTTTGAACAGAATCGCGAACGCGAGACGCATCTGGAATTTCAGCCAGTGCTTCTCTCTCTCTCACTCTGCAAACTGTCCTCACCGATGCGTCTTTGGAGCTGTCGGAGAGCTCCTCCAAATCGATATGAGCCACGTTCGGGCTCGGCGAGCTCTCCGCCTCCTCGTCGTTGTCGTCGTTGTTTCGGCTGGATTTCTGGCTGGATTCCGGAGACGAGCGGAACAGAGACGATCTGAAGTCAATCGATAATCGATCGATTCGTCGGACGGAAACAAGAAATATGCGAAAACTCGCCGTTTTTGTGCCGATTTCCCGCCAAAATCCGGCTCTTTTTGATCTGAGGATTACTGTAGTGTCGCGGTTACTGTAGTTTGCTCACTTTTCGACGATTTGTTGAATACCATCTCTTTTTTTTCGCGAGGTTTTTGAGCAGTTTTTTTTCCAAAGCAATTTTTTATTACTGTTGGGAACTTGGAATCGAAGGGGGGTTACCCGGGTACCCCATTTTTTCTCCGAAAGGCCGCAGAATTTTTGAAATTTGAAAAAAATTCAAAAACTGTTTTTTAAAAAATGATATTTTTAACTAGCTCAAATTTTCAAAAACGACTGAAAAGATTGAAAAAATTGAAAAAAATTTTTTTTTTGGAATTTCTGGAAAATTATCAATGAAATCTATTCGAAATGGAAAAAAGTAATTGTGTTCGAATAATTGCAGGTGATCACCGAGATGGCGGACTTTTCGTCGCACCTGCAGTCGGTGTCGTCGGCGAATCGAAGTCTGCGATGGCTCTATCTGCACTGTCGGCCGACGTCGTCGTCGTCGCGAGGAGGGCGTGTGCTCAAAGAGCCGCCGTCAGAAGCGACGCTCTTCCAGTGGCTGCTCGACGTCTCCAGATGCGAGTCGTTGCTTCTGAATCTGTACACGAGCACACTCGAGAATCGAGACGCTCAGGTCGACGGACTCAAGACGAGCCTCCGAGCACGTCTGCAGCAGTTGGCCGACTTTTTTGAGCACGGACTCGTCAAAATGTCCGAGGCGCAGAAAGGTTTTGTCCTTGTTTTTCCGTCTCGCCCACGCTATTCACCATCTCTGTTTCAGTCAATTTCGTGAAATGGGTCCGCAATTTGATGGACACTGTTACGCGAATCGACTCGAAACAGTCGGAGGAGGGCGCCGAAACGGTTCAGCAGATCGTGCGACGCATCAAACAGGTACCCGTCCCCCGAGCACGAAAGATTTCAGCCAAAATCATTCTGAAACATTCTTTTTTCGATTGCTTCGAAAAAGGTCGGAGTAATCCACGTGACGTGACTGTCTCGAACGGAATCCACGTGACGTGACGTGAAATCGCATGTCCCTTTAAACAATCCTCAAAAAGAAGCATTGTTCAAAGGGACACGCAGTTTCACGTGGATTCCGTTCGAGACCCAATAGTTGAAGGTCAAAAAATTGCGAAAAAAAATTTGTTTTCGAGTCGTTTTGCACGCTCAAATTATCTGTGTTTCGGGAAATTTATCTCAAAATTTTCCGTTTTCAACGCAATTTTTTTCTTCTCGAAAAAATTCTGCGTGATTTTTGACAATTTTTGGTGAATTTCGCTGACCAAATGACTGAAAGTGCGGTCGAATAACTATTTCAGCGATTGGTTTTTTTCCCTAAAATTTTTGAATGCTCGAAAAAAATAACTGACCGACTTGCTGGCAAAATTTGGAAAAAATCGATTTAGAGCTTCTCTTCCGAATTTTTATTCATTTCAATCAACAGAAGAGAAAGAGAAGAGAAAGAGAAAGAAAGAGAGACAGAGAAAAAGTGTTCACATGTAGTACTGGCTGCAGTTTTTGCGCATCTCTCTGACACGTTTCTCCTTTGACGGCACTTCGGGCTCCTTTTTCGGAGTGACCATCTCGACGGGAGCACCGACGGGCTCCGCCGGAGCTGGTGGAGCCGGCGGCGGCGGCGGAGGAATTGTCAAGAACGGCTCGTCCTCTCTCTGAGTCGACTGAATCTTGAGCTGCTCATCCTCCTCGCCTTCTTCTGTCGAATCTTTGGACAGTAGGCCGTTGGTGGCGGCGCCTGTTGTTGGTGTTGTTGTTGGTGGTGGTGGTGTCGCTGCAGTAGCCACAGGAGCCGGAGCCGGAGCCGAAGCCGGAGCTGGAGCCGGAGCTGGAACTCTCTTCTGAGCCTCTTTATCGACTAGGGGAGAGCCCTGCGCACGACGACCTTTTTGTGAATCACTGTGATGGCCGTGAGCAGCGGCCACTGGCGGTGGAGCTGCTGGACTTTGATGGGGCGGAGCCACTGGAGCATGAGCCATTGGAGCAGCTGGCGCGGCAGTAAAATGAGCCGGCGCAGGAGATGGAGACAGAACTGGAACCGGCGATTGAGCAACAGTGACAGTGGGAGGCATCGGAGCGGCGGTGACGGCAGCCGGTGGAGCCGGCACACACGAGAGGTTCGGTGTGGATGGGGTGATCATGAGGACGTCGTTGCGTCCGCGCGACTGGATAAACTGCTGAATGTTCCACGTGAGCAGCTCGACGCGGTCGTCCAAATCCGCGTCGTCCCAGTAGCCGTTGTCTTTGCCGTAGTTGATGAGAATCTGGACGAGCGTCATGTACTGAATGTCGACCTGAACACTTCCCGATCGGCTGTCTGAAAGCAGTCCGCAGTGGCGAGAAGACCGAACACACTCACTTCTCAACTGCTTCACCGCCGCCAACAAGTCCAACTCTTTTCCGTCGGTCAGCACCTGAAGACACGCCTCGACGGCCACAAACGTGCCCGTCCGTCCGATGCCGGCCGAACAGTGAACCGTGACCGGACCGTTCGCCATCCGAACAATGTAGAGCATGCGGAGAAGCGAGAGCGTCGAGTTGGGCACCGATTTGTCGGGCCACGACTTGGTGTGCAAGTGTTTGAGCACGTGCGGCGGCTCCTCCTTCCCGCATCTCACCGAAAACGTGCGCTTGTGAATGTTCTGATCCTTGTCGTCGTCGGAGACGCACGTCACACTCCAGACGCCGAACGTCATCGTCGTGCCGGGACGATCGGGAAAGTAGACGCCGCACTTTGGTTTGCCGTCCTCGACCACATCGCACAACATGACAATGTAGCTCGTCTTTGTGTGCACCATCATTCGCCAGAAGTCGGTGATCGTCGTCGGCGTGGGTCCCTGCGTGAGGATGAACGGAACTGTCAGACCGTTCACGTAGTTGGCGTGGATGTAGTCGTTCGGCTCGAGACCGTCGTTGAGAATCACTCGTGTCACGTCGTTGCAGACGACATCTGAACAGGTGGTCACTCACCGAGCTCTTTCTCTCTCTATCGCGTTTTCGCCCACCTTTGTAGCGATTCTTTGTCGGATTCGAATCGAAAATCTTGCGCTCCATCGGTGCGCCGAACCACGGTTTCACCTGGCTCAAAAACTCGGTCGAAAACTCGGGCGGGCTCTTTTTGACGGCATCGGCGGCGAACTTGTGAAACACCCGCTTCTGAACATCCGAAATCGGATCGCCTTTCAGCGGAATCGTCGTGTGCGCTTTGCCAATATTGAAATGAACCGTTTTGTCGGGATTCCACACGCCGCCGCCGCCGCCACTTGACTTTCGTCGTGTCTCCGGCATCTTCTTCTTGGGCGCCGCCTTTTTCTTCAAAGTACTTCCCTGCTCTTTCTCCGGGTTTAGCACTGGAATTGTGAAATATGAGCACAAAAGTGGAACAAAAAAAGAGTTTCGACCACGGCAGGATTCGAACCTACAATCTTCTGCTCCGTAGGCAGACGCGTTATCCATTGCGCCACGCGGCCGTGCTTTTCGAAGCCCTCCGTTGGCGTATAAGAGAGAGAAGCGGGTGTTACTCACTCATTCCGATCTTCCGAAACACGCCGATCTTCTTCTTCTCTTTGCGATCCTCGTCGACGACTCGCTCGTCGGACGGCTTCTTGCCGATCTTTCGGGCGGTCCCCTCGTCCTGCTGATGATTTGCCATCGCACCTTTTGGCACCACACCACGTCTACGTTGCATTTTTTTCGATTTTCTCGACTTTCTCGACTGCTGCAAGTCGTATGGAATTGACGAGAGACCGGAGAGACGGTTTCCGAACCTGCATCAATCTGCTTCAATATCTCAACAGATGCACAACTCGAAAAACGACACTTCGTATCGAGTGTTCGGTGTAAAAATGACGAGAGAACGGACAAAAAGTGGGCGGGACGCGTGAAATTGAAAACTGGGGGACGTGGATAGAACGGGAAAAAAAGATACCGCGACGCGTTGCGGCTGCGTCGCGGTCGTTGAAACAAGTACGGGTCTCGAACGGAAAATAAGCTTCGTGACGTCCTCTTTGAAAAAGGTTTGAACCGCGAAATTCAAATTTTCAAACAAATTGTTTGAAGGGAGACGTCAAAAGTGCTCTTTTTCCGTTCGAGACCCAAAAGAGACGTGGCCTGTCTATAAAAAGCTTAAAATGACGCATTGTACTGTCTCACAAGAGCCGTTTCAGGTCGGCGATCTGCTGGGACTGTCGATGAACGTGACACTGAAAGAGTGTCTGTCGGGTGTCGACGCGGAGCTGCGAGCCCTGCTCTCGGTGCTCTCGCTGTCGGATCGGCTCGTGTCGGACGTCTACTCGCGCATGGACTCGTCGTACCTGTGGCCGCTGCTGCGTCACCTCATTCCACGCATTCAGCAGAATCTCGTCTCCACCGCCAACTCGGACGTCGTCCGTCACGTCTTCACCAAACTCTCCGTCTCCACGTGGATCCTCAAAACAAAGTTGTCCGAGTTTGCCGAACGCGATCAAATCGCGAGCCGCATCGTCAACACCTACTCGTACTCGCTCGAAAAACATCTGCGGACGGTGTTGCAGTCTGTTCCGCAGCACCTCTTCGCCATCATGTTCGACGTCATTCAGCCGGCGTTGAGCCGCAAATTTCAGCCGTACATCGAGAAGACGGAGGTGAGTGTTTTTAGGCTATTGGGACAGAAATCGACGTCAATTTGCAGCTCCGCGAGCTGTCGGACTTTATCCACGACTCGAAACTGGTCGAATCGACGTGTCTGATTGCGAATACGAGTCTGGGAATATCGAGAATGATGCTGACGCGGCTCGGAACCATCGAGATCAATCCGAAGGTAGAAACTAGAAAACGATTCCTAAACAGTTTTAGACTGCTCTTCTTTTTCAGCAACTTCTCGAGGACGGAATGATTCGTCAGCTGTACAAAGAGATCAAGAAGGTGATGAGCGCGCCGACTGCGTGCACGTCGATCGAGACGCTTCTGAAGACGTGCTCGAGTGTGGAGACGTTGCGCTCGTCGTTCTTCTACCTGTGCGACTACATGAATCTGGACGGCGAGCGCGTCTGGAGTGTCGCCGTCGACGACTTCTTCTCGCGCATCTCCGAGGAGCACGCGTTCGCCAAGAGCAGCGGCGATCTCGAGCGAAACGAGATGTTCGAGCTCGTCGTCCGAGTCACCAATCCAAAGTATCCGAACAACTCTCCCCCCACACAGCTCCTTTTTTCTTCTTCTAAATTCCAGAACCACACGATACTCGGAGCACACGTTGAGTTGGCTCGACGCGAAAAAGAGCAAAAAAGTGTTGTCGTTCGATGTGCTCTTCAAAATCGAAAAGATGCTCCCTTTTCACGTCTTGACGAGCATCGAAACCAACGTCACTGTGCAACTCGAACGAATTCTCATCGGTCAGTTCTCTTCTGTTGTCGAAATTTGTGGAATGGAGAGACTGTTCCTAGGAGTTTTCAAAACGTCTCGGAACTCTTTTCAGAGTACGTGTCGAGTGCGCGTAAGCTGGGCGTCAGTTTCAACCTGCAGAACGCCGTCTCTCACGCGACGGCTTCCGATTTCTTCGCGGGAGCCGACTACGAGCGACTGGTGAAGAGTGTGCAGTCGAGCGCGGTTGCACTCGCCACACTCTTGGCACAGGTACGTACCCGCGACAGCTGCACGGAATTCAGAAGAAGTATTTGCGAGCTGCGGAACTCCGTGCAGCTCTCTTTTTGACTGGAAGTTTCTGGGAAAACGGTTTTGGAACGCAGAGAATGGTCAACTACCCGTAATTGTTCATCATTCTCAAATCGAGAACCTGATTTTCATCCCAATTTTTCGAAAAATGCGCGACTTGCAGATCGGTCAACACGTTTTGATTCTGCGAATGATTGTCGACTCGAAACGGCTGGCGAATCGGCAGAAAGAGGACTCGGTGCAGAGGGACTTGATTCTTTTCAGCAGGTTTCCCTCCTTTTTAAAGCTTTTTTTCTCGGTTAAAAATTAATGTTCTTCAAGTTCAGTTTTTAATAGCTTGTTTGAACACTTTTCTTCATTTGGTCACAAAAACGTGCAAAACACAAGAGTTCCATTCGCTGATTTTCCAGATCGCTGTCGTCTGAGCCGACGGACCTGCCGACCGAAATGGGAACGATTCTGAAGCTGATGATGCAGTACTCGCTGTACAAACCAGAGAGGATGCTGTTCCGGCTGAAAGACGAGCCGTCGCCGATCTTCATGCTCGCACTCGTTCAGTGCGTTCTGCCCAAAATCGGAGGTATGCTTTTTTTTCGTTGGAATTTTGGATAAGTATCCAAGCAAACGATCAATTCGAATCGCTGAACATTTCGTAGAAACGCGCTCGACTGATAACCTTTCTAACCTGGCGAGTTCGATTCCGAGGCACCTTCGAGCGCCATCGGGCGCCATTGACAGTTATGACGCCTTTTTTGGCGTATGTCGTGCGGATGACTGGCCGATGTGGGGGCGGCTGGTTCCTGAATAGAGCTTACGCCCTTACTTTTTTGTGCTCCTGCGCATAAAACTGGCGCGGTTACAGAAAGTACCAAAATTTTTGAGACCTTTCGAATGGTTTAACGAGAATTCGGAAATCTTCATTTTGAAAAGAGTTGTGCACGTTTTAGCGGCGTTATCACGAAAAAGTAAGGGCGAGTTCCGTAAAACCCCAAAAAACGGGCATCATCAGAAGTCTGATAAAAAAACGGCGACGCACGCGAAACGCTCAGAAACCTCCAAAATCTCTCCAACTCGCTCGTGTCGAACTCATCGTTTCGGTTGCAGACGCTTCGTTCGTGTGCCCGGTGCAACTGGAGACGGGAATCCGATTCGTGCTCCGTCAGAGCCGCCTCCTGCCGTACTTCCTGCCGATGCTCCTCGACCAGCTGCCGCACTTCCAGAGGCCGAAAAAGAGGACGAGCGACGTGGAACAGTTCCTCTCGCGTCTCTCCAACAACCTGACCTGACTCTCAATCTGTTCTCATCGGGTTTCCCTCCACAGAGAATATTCTCTCTTGTTGTGATAGTTGTTAATTTATTGTACATTTTTATGTAAAAAGTTTAGTTGTACGAGAAAAAGCACAGATGATTGATGATTACAAGTAATTTGCGAACATTTTTGAAAAATTAGGCGGAAGAGGCTCGTCTCGACGCGGAATAGTTGTTGGGACTCGGAAAGTCGGGATCTGCAAAACAAAAGAGCACACTGTGAGTTGTGCTCTGCGAATCGAGCTCGCGCACCTATCATTCCGGCCTGAATGAGCGACGATCTGCGCTCCTTGAGGCGTGCGTAGGCCTGCTCGAAATGAATGAGCCGCACGACGAGATAGGCGCAGTAGAAGATGACGACGGTGAGGAAGAGCATGGCGAAGACGAAGAGCACGAGCCGCAGAGCCATGTTCGGCTCCTCGTGCGCGTGCTTCCCGCCACGCCGCCACGTCTGATGAGCCGACGCCGAGTGCGGGCTCTTCGTCGACGCGAACACCGTCGAGACGCCGAAGACGGCGAGAAACGCGATGGTGAGACCGCGCGCGAGCAGCGACGGGTAGATGAGCTGCGGCGCGTGCTTCTGCACACCGATGATGAGCATGACGCACGTGAGCGCGAAGAAGAGCATCAGGCCGACGAGACACACCTCGAACGCCGTCAGATCCTGAACACGACGGTTATATTATCGGATCGCGAGAAGCGCGGAGTCCATTGACACGCCCCTTTTTGAGTCTCGCCACGAATATTTAAGAAATCAGTGCTGCGCCTTTAAAATCCGTTTAGTACGGTATTCATTTTTTTTCGTCGCAATCACACTTTTTTCGTTGTTTTTTGCCATTTTGCGTAAAAAACAGCAGTTTTGCTGAGAAAGAAATGTTGCAAATCGTTTTAAAACAATTTCGAAGCAAAAATGAAGTAGAAAAATGCACGTTTGGCCCTATTTCTGCCTTTTTTGCAAAATAATTATGTCTCGTATTGTTTTTCACCGATTTAATTTTGATTATCCGTTTTAATCACATAATTAAAATTAGAAAAGCTGTATTTTCAGCAAAACTGCTGTTTTTTACGCAAAATGGCAAAAAACAACGGAAAAAGGGTGATAACGACGAAAAAATGCATACCGTACTCAACGGATTTTAAAGGCGCAGCACTGATTTCTTAAATTCTCGTGGCGAGGCTCAAAAAGGAGCGTGGCTGCGGACTCCGCGCTTCTCGCGATCCGATAATATTATCGGATTCTTTTCGAATGCAACACGCTGAGAAATGTTTGTTTCCTAGGTGTCGATTTACGGGCGTTGGTCCCGCCACGAAGAGAAAGAGTTTGATTCGAACCCTTTTCGGGTCTCGCCACGAAAACGCTTTCTTTCTCGCTTTCTTTCATATCGTCATTCTCATAAAATGATGGGAACAGTTTATGGTTCCCCTGGTTTTTCGTTTTCGTGCCGGGACCCTTGTTTGACAACGACTCGGCGACATTTCAAAACCGAGACATCTCAAAACCATGGAACAAGTTGGAAGAAGAGTGAGAACAGAGAAATAGTCCCTTCTCGTGTCCCGATCAGCATGCCCACTCCTCCGATCGCTGAACTCTTATTCTCTTTCGATCCCCCCCCCCTTTTCAAATCGTCAAACATGACTCTATCTCTCTTTTTCTCTCTTTTTTCTTTGATTTCCGATCGTCTGACTCATTTTCAGAGTTCAGATCGACAATCTGGCGGTACCCCGCGGAATAGTAGAACTCGGACGTTTCAGAACTGGGACGGATTGGAACTGAGATACATACCTATGTATCAGAGTCGCACGGAGTAGAAATTTTTTTCTACGGAACTCGGAACTAGGAACGCGGAGTAAAAGTTTTTTACGGAACACGGAACTCGGAACAAAAAACAACCCGGAATACGGAACTCGGAACACGGAACTCGGAATTCCGTGCAACTCTGATACATACCTATGTATACTCTTGTTTTTGTGACGCCAGTAACCCCAAAAAAGTTGATTAAAAATTATGCAAAGCAAACGCGCTCCACTGATAACTGTTCTAATCCGGCCGAGTTCTATTCCGGGTTACCGCCGAGAGACAATCTGAAGAGAGAGTGCGGATGCCCACTCGGCACTCGGCAGGAACTGAATTGGTTACAACTCGGTCCAGTTCGACTTCACTGTCCTGTTCCAGTCCCAAAACAGACCATCTTGGCACTCACTCGGTGGGAACTGCACCGAGGTGTTACCGATCCAGTTCCCGAGCAAAGTTCGCTGACTTTTGAGCACTAAGCTGTATAACTGTGAGAAGCAAGTTTGGATCCGAATTCTTATTGCCTCATTGGATAGATCTGATCGCCGGGAATTGATTGATACCCCAACTTGACCTATTTCGACTTTTACCCATAGAATCACAGACTGCTAACTTTACGAGCCTATATCTCGCTTCATATTGCTTCAAATCAATCAAGTTGGGATATCGATCGATTCCTGGCAATCAGATCTATCACATGAAACTATGAGCTCAAGTCTAGAAATGCTCTCCTCAAAGTTATCAAAAGCGCAGCGAGTCGTGTTTCAACTCACTTCGGGCTTCTGATTCACAATGTTGTACATGGTTATCGATCCGGTGATGACACAAAATGCGAATTCGAAGGAAGCGAGCAGACGCATCCCTGCAATCCTCCTCTCTTTTTTACACTTTCGAATTAAAATATTAAATATTTAAATATTTAAATTTGTTTTTTTATTTTTAATTTTTAGTTATTCTAACGGACACATTTGAAGGAAAAAAAATAGTTAAAAAAACCAAAAAAAAATTTTAATTTTTAAAAAAAATGAGTTTCCAGAATGAATTATCGATTAATTTGACCTACCCGACGGGAGGGAACAACAGCAGCACTGCCATTTTATCGAGTGCGGATCGAAATCCATCGCTTACTTCCTTCACTTTTTTTCTTTTTTTTTCTTCGCCTCTCTGAAATTACAGTAATCTTAATTTTTTATAATTTTAAAAATTAAAAGGGAAACGGAAAAATTTTAAACTTGAAAAAAAAAATTTTTTTTAAGCATTTTTTTTTTGAAAAACTTTTTTGAAAAAAAATATTTTTTTTTTTTGTTTTTTTTTTAATTTTTAAAATATTTGAAACAATTTTTCGCGCGCTTTTAGATGCGAAAAAAAATGAGAAAAAAAATATAATTGGAAAAAAATAATTAAATGCCCGGAAGGGAAGTTTTTTCTCTCTCAACTCAACTCGAGACTATGAATCATTTATTTATTTTTTCATTTGGAAAAATCGAGAATTTATTTGATTTTTTATTATTAATTTTTGGCAGACAAACAGAAAGAAAATGTAAAAAAATTTTCAAAAAAAAAAAATTTTGAAAAAAAATTTTTTTTTGAAAAATTTGAAAAATTTGAAAATTTTCCCCAATTGAGTTGAATTTGGAATTTGTTGTTTTCGCCGAAAAAAAGGGGAAGCATTCGAATTTTTTTCTCTTTTTTTGGTGCCATCTGCAGGATAATTAGAGCGAAAAACGGAGAAAAATGGGGGAAGAAATGGGTGTTTTTTCGTGGTGGCTTTCGGAAAGAGAGAGACGGATTATCCCCCCTCCCCGATGAAAAACAGAAAGAAAAATAGAAAAAATTTATAGAAATAATTATTATCATGACGACACAATTTTTTTTAGCTAAATTACAATTATTTTAGACATTTTTTTATTTTTGTTTTGTTATTATTTTTTTAATTTTGGAAAAAAATATAGAAAATATTAAAATTGTGACGACAAAATTAAATATTTAAAGCAAAATTAATTATTTTGAAAAATTTGAAAAAATTTTTTTTTTTTGAAATTTTAAAAAAAAAATTATGATTTAAAAATGTGACGACATAATTTTTTAGACATTTTTTTAATTTTTATTAAATTTTAAATTTTTTTAAATTTTGGAAAAAATTAATTATCATGATGACACAATTTTTTAAAGCAAAATTAATTATTTTTGAAAATTAAAAAATTTTTTCAATTTTTTTTTGAAATTTTGGAAAAAAAATTAATTAAAACTGTGACGACCGAATTCTTGAGCCCGTTAATTATTTTTTAAAAATAATTTCAAAAAATAATTTTTTCAAAAAAATTTTTTGGAAAAAATCGAGAGTTCTGAAAAAAATTT
Organism: Caenorhabditis sulstoni; assembly: GCA_963966605.1. Lineage (NCBI taxonomy): Eukaryota > Metazoa > Nematoda > Chromadorea > Rhabditida > Rhabditidae > Caenorhabditis > Caenorhabditis sulstoni. Next base: position 7,363,399 of record OZ016475.1, read on the forward strand.
TTAAAAAAATTTTCAAAAAATTAATTTTTCAAAATAATTTATAAAACTGGAACTTTTTTCGTAAATTTTTTTTTATTTTCAAAAATTTCTGTTTTCAGAATGAATTTTAATTTTTTTCGAGAACTTGCAGTTTTTTTTTAATTTCAAAATTTTGATTTTTTTGCATTTTTTTCCAAAAAAAATTATTTTTGAAAAATTTTATGAAAATTTTTTGAAACTTTTTTTTTGAGTTTTGGTCAAAAAATTACTTTTTTTCGAAAAAAAAACCGAAAAAAGAGAAAAAAAATGAAAAAAAGTGATGAATAATTGATATGAGAAAAAAGGGGAAAAAAGTTGAAAAGGCACGTGACGTGGCATTTCCTACTCTTCTTCTTATTGTTTTCCGGTGGGCTCGCGGAGCACTTGAAAAAAGAAAAAAAAAGTGTTGACAAAACAGAAAACAAGTGTTCTGCCGACGAAAAAAGTGTGAATCATTTCTTTTTTTTCTCTCTCTTTTCGATCGGCTCTAAAAAAATATTTTCTGAAATTTGGCTCGCCGAGCACTTTTATCAATAAATTAAAAAAATTTTTTTTTGGGTTTTAAAAATAAAATAAAATAATTTTATTTATTTATTTACTATTTACAATTAGAACTTGGTTTTTTCAAAAAAAAAAAAAAAAAATTTCTGTTTCAATAATTTTACAAATAATTTTTTTTCCAAATTTTTTTCACGAAATGAGTCTAATTTTGGTTTATATCATAAAATTAAAAGAAAAAAAAATAGAAAAAAATAGAAGGTGTGAGAAAAAAAGAGAAATAAGTGAGAAATGAGCATGTGACACGGAATGCTCGTGACCATTTTTCAGGCAAAAAAAATTTTTTTTTCGAAAAAAAATTTTTTTTTTGAATTTATTACTCTAAATTGAGTTTTTTTTTTTATTTTTGAAAATATAAATTAAATTTTTTGAAAAAAAAACAAAAAAATTCATTTTTTTTAAATTTTTGTTTTTCAGTTCAAAAAAATATTTTTTAATCATTAAATTTCGAATTGTAAAATACAAAAATTTGTGAATAAAAATGTAATTTTTAAATTTTCAAAAAATAATTAAATTTTTTTGAGAGCTTTAAAATCGAATTTTTAAATTTTTTTCTCTGAAATTTAAAAAAAAAAAACTTTAAAAATTTTTTTTTCAAACTTTTTTCAAAAATAATTTTCTTAAAATTTTCCTAAGAGAGAAAAGCGATGGCTAGTATAACTAAAAACACGATTTTTTCCCGATTTTCCGGTTATTATTATTATTATTGGGGCGGGGGAGGCAGGTAGAAGAGGAAAACGTAATGTGCTCGGCGAGCCGGCGGAGCCAGACGAGCAGATAATTGGCTGTCATCCATGTAACAGCAGGTGCTCCGAGAGTGGGCTCGCCGAGCCCACCCACTGTCAGCTGCTCCTGCTGCTGCTCATGCTCCGGGGCTCCGGGGCTCCGTGCTCTTTGAGCTCGAGAAAATGATGAGACTTTTGGAATTCAAAATTTTGGTTTCGGTCAAGAAAATCTCTTTTTGGCTCCAAAAATCGTCTCCAAAAAAAATTTTTAAAAAAAAATTTTTATTTTTATTTTTTTAAAATTTAAAATTTAAAATAACGTGTTCGAAAAATCAATTTTCTGAAATTTTTCCAATTTTTTATTTTTTTTTTCGAATTTTTTAAATTAAAAAAAAATTCTGGAAAATTTGTTTTTTTTTCAATTTTTAAAAAAAATTTAGTTTTTTTTTGAAAAAAATATTAAAAATAAAAACATTTTAAGATTTAAGACAAAATGATTTTTAAAAATTTGGAAATTTTCTTTGAATCCTCTGAAAAAAGTGCACATTGAGCCGAGAGTCAATCGAGAGAAAAATGGCATTCAAATCAAGTGAGAGTGGTCGTTTTTGCAAAAGTTTGATTCAATTTCGGATGGGCTCCGCGAGCCCCCCCAAAAAAAAAGAGCTCGTAAAAAGAGAGAAGGTGGGGGGGGGAAGGAGGGCGGGTCTGAATAATTCAGAAGACGTTTCGGTGGTGAGCAGCAGCAGCAGGAGACGTCATCCACTAGTCTCGAGTTTCAGAGAAACAAAAATCTGGAAGAGGCGGGGACTAGGAAAGAAGGGCGGAAAACTAGGCCACGGAGGGGCGGCTCGGTTTCTCGCGCTCTACCGCACTGAGAGAGTGTGCAGTGGAGCGCGGTTTCAGTGTTCCGTAGCCTGGGCATGTCCGGAATAGGCCACGCCCCCTTTTTGGGTCTCGAACGGAAAATGGAAAACGACAAAACAACTGAATGGAATGCTCTCGAATCGTTTATTGGGTTGGCTCTCAGACGGACACCTTGGCGACACGTCTTCTGAAGACCTTGCGGTGCTTGCGGACGGCCACCGATCGCGCCGGGCACGGACAGTAGGCGGCGTCGCCTCCCGGAGCTCCCGCGTTTCCTGGCGCTCCCGGCGTTCCCGGCGTTCCGGCGAGTCCTGGCTGTCCGGGGGCTCCCGGAGCTCCGGCGGGTCCCGGTGCTCCGGCTCCTCCCGACTGTCCCGGTTGTCCCGGTGCTCCGGCGGCTCCCTGCGGTCCCGGGGCTCCGGCGGCTCCCGGCGTGCCGCGGCTGCGTTGTCCCGATCGTCCGGCGTTTCCTGGCGCTCCCGGAGCCCCCGGCTGTCCTGGTGCTCCGGCGTCTCCGGCGGGTCCCTGCGGTCCCGGCGCTCCCGGCCCTCCGCCGACGGCGTCCTGTCCCGGCGCTCCGGCTGGTCCCTGCGGTCCCGGGGCTCCCGGAGCTCCGGCGGGTCCTGGTGCTCCGGCCGGGCACACGATGCACGGTCCGGGTCCGCCGGTGAGCCCGACGGCCACTCCGTTCGCTCCGGGCTTTCCGGCCTCTCCGGCGTGTCCCGGCTCTCCCGGGGCTCCCGGCTGTCCTGGCGGTCCCGGTGGTCCGGCGGGGCATCCGGTCGACTGGGCTCCGCAGTTGCACTGAGCATTGCGCTTGTTGACTCCTCGCTTCACACGTCCGAACAACGAATCGCTCGACGGCTTCACCATCGAGTTCCACGCCTGTTGCTCGTTGTACTGAAACAAAAAAAAACGATAGAAAACCGAAAAGTGGTCACATCTTTTTGGTGCTGAATCCGTTTGGAACGGGTCAGTTACAGAAAATAGAGCTCATTTTAAGACCTTTCGATTGGCGCAAGAAGCGTCTGAAAATGTTGATTTTGAGGCGAGTTATGCGGATTCAAAGTCGAGAACAACAGTCGCGCCAACTGAAACTAGCACAACTCCCGTCAAAATCAAGATTTTTCGACGCTCGTTGAGCCATTCGAAAGATCGGAAAATCTTCTTGAATTTCACTATCAAGAGCCTAGCTCAAAGAGTCATGTGCAATCCCAGAACGCACCTTGAACTCGGTCATCGTGTCCATGACGTCATCGTAGAACGAGTTGATATCGTTGAAGATGTAGCCGACGGTGAAGAGGCACGCGAGCACGGCGACTCCGCTGCCGACGCTCGCGATCGTCACAAGGGTCTTCGTCATTCTCCGAATGATGTGTTCTCGACGGCAGCGTCGTCGCCTTTTATACACACCAAGGCCGCTCGTCTCTCTGCTAGTAAACCTTGAAATGGAGAAGGAAGAAGTGACCTTCAGGTGTTTGTATGCACGTCTTCTGCTTCCGCATTACTATCTCTTTCCCCCTTCTTCTCACAATAAGAAGAAAAAACCAGGAAGTGACACGCAGACTGTACAAACCGATTCATTTCTTCCAATGCCATTCAAATCGCACAAACTCCCGTAATCTGGCAGATGCGGTCGCTAAAGTGTCCGAGATGAAAGTGGCGAATCTCGTTTTGCGGCTTGTCCGGCCATCTCGTCTGCGTCACGCCGTACAGTTTCGCGTGTCCGGCGACGTCGTCGGTGCGCGTCACCGGTGCTCCGTACATCTGATAGATGGTGCCGCCCGTCGTGCACACCTCCTCGCTCTCGTCGATCGGATAGCCGCAGTCTCGCACCTGAAGAGAGCGTCACTCTCTGTCCCCGTTCTGTCACTTACCGTGACCATCGTTCTTCGGACCATCTGGAAGAGGCCGTCCTTGTGATGGATGAACAGTCTGTGGCCGTCGCGGACGCCGAGGTTGGTCTGATGCATCTCGCGCGGGTCGGGAAGGCAGATCGGAGTCAGGTCGACGTCCTCGGCAAACTCCACAATCAGAATGCCGTACGGGTCGGCGGTGTCGCAGCGACCGAGGTAGGTCACCGATCTGATCGGCGCCTCCGTCAGGCCCTTGAGATATCCGATGTGGCCGATGGCCGATGGCATTTCCATCACTCTGAAAGCACACACAGTGTGTTCAGTGGAGCGCACTTCCCTACCCGTTCTTGCACTGGCTCTTCGCGTCGACCGCCCGACCATTGTAGTCGACCCACTTCCAGTCCTTCAGAGCGCCCAGTTGATGCGTGATCGCGTGTCGCCGGGAAATCAAAACGCCGGCGACGCCAAAGTACGAGGCTCTCAGATTGAGCATCCACGGCGCCGAGATGGTGTCCGGCGCGATCGTCGGTCCGGTGATGGTCGGAGCGACGCCGCACGTCGCGGCGCGTTGAATGTTCTCGCGTTGGGAGAGACGCGACGCGTCGAGCCACGGAGCCGAGAGCAGCACGAGAACGAGCACTAGCACTCTCATTTCGAGCGAGCTTTTCGCGGAATGAATCGGTCTGCCGGCGGACGGGCAAGATTCTGGCGGTGACTGATTAGACCAATAATTGATAACGTGTTCACTTTTGAAATTAATAAAATGGAAATTGTTGCACACGTGAGAAAGTGTGCGAAATTTCGTATCGATTGATTTTGGGACCCTTGTGAATGTAAATGATCCTTGGAGTGGTGGAATTTGTCTGAAAATAATTTCAGTTAACTTTTTCAATCGGCCCGCCCACCGAAAACTCTACCCCAAAAGCTTGAAGCTTAGGAAGTGTTCGGGTGGTTGTGAGGTTGTAGGTTAGGATGTTGCGCGGGAGGTTTTGGGTTCGAACCCCATACTGTAAAACACTTTTCTCAGGCGATGACGTCTTCAAGTTTTAACGTCTTCTGGCTCACATACATACTTTTTCCCTGAAACCGCACACGAACAGAATCTTCTAGAAACCGTTTTGAACCGTGACCTTTCAGAAGACAGATAAGGCTTATCAGTCAGAGACTGATTAAAACCCTATAAAAGAGCACGAAGATGGGCCATTAATCATAAAAATGAGCAAGGTGTTCTTCTTGCTCCTGCTCGCCGCCTTCCCGGTGTCCGTCTTCACGGCGCGCCCCCTAACGTTCAGCGAGAACTTGGATCGTCTCAGAAAGTGCGGAATCGCGCCACGAAAAAGTAGGTCACGAAAGAGAGAGAGCGAGTGCGATGGAGCGCGAATTGATGAATGCAGAAAAGATCGTGTCGGGACTGGCGACGGAAGTCAAAGCGCCATGGGCCATTCATTCGGAGGTCTTCGTCGACGGTCAGACCGGCTACGCCTACACGGGAGTGCTCATTTCGTCGTGGCACGCGGTGATTTCGCATTACGGCGTGGTCCGCGGACTGAACAACGAGGCGGGTTGGCTGAAACCCGGAACGAGCCAACTGATGAGCGCCGCCGAAGTCGAGAGGAATTGTCAGGGCGGGTGCGTCGGAGTGCGAGCCTCGGCAACCACTTGACCACCATTTTCAGAGTGATGGAGTTGGATGTGGGCGATAGGGTCTATCTGAAAGTGTGGCACGGCTCGCAACCGATGAACATCTACGTGGCGAAGGCGTGGTACCTCGGGCATTGTGACGCGTCGAAGCCGCCCGACGGCGTCATTCTCGTCGAGTACAAGAACACGCTCGCCGAGACGCCGGTGTGTCTTCCGACGGCGCAGAACGTCTTCAGCGACGGCTACATCGAGAAGGGCGCCAAATTGCGTGTGCAGTCGATTCGTCGCTACAACGGACGCAGGGATCAGGTGACGGTCGCCGTCGTCGAGTGCGAGAACGGCGAGCCCGACGGCACGCTGTGCACGACGAGCGGCGTCGATTACTCCGACTTTGGAGCGCCGTTGACTACACTCGTCGGCAATCGTGTCACCGCGTTCGCAATTCTTCACCAGGTGTACCAAGAGGCGAACTTGCCGCCGGCGTATCTGTCGATTCGCGATTACATGTCGAGAATCTGCAGACTCGCTGGTGTCTGTCAGGCGTGATCTTACCTTAGAGATGGAATAAAGATGCAATTTCGGGTCTCGACACGAAAATGGGTCTTACCACGAAAGTTCTACAAGAAGGGAAAAAGTGAAAGGCCTGCGGCACACCGAGTTCATTATACAGGCCTCGGAAACGGTGTGCGCCGTGCGATCTCGTGGTGTAGTGGTTATCACATCTGTCTAACACACAGAAGGCCGGCGGTTCGAGCCCGCCCGAGATCAAATACGTTTTTCTTTATCTTCCTATTTTTCCCGTGGACTGTTCCTTATAACACGTGACTAATTGTCTCAAAAACAAGTTGGTTATTTTCAACGGTAAAAATGGCGAATACCTGGATACTTCTCGTCTCGCTTCTACTCGTTTCTCAGCCATCGCCGACGAATGGCTCGTTTTTGGAGTCGGGAAGCGAAATGCTCGAGCAGTTCGTCGGAAACTCGACGCGATTTCAGCAGATTCGGGAGGCGTTCGTGATTTCAGACGGTATTCTGAAGGCGGCGGCTTCTGAACCTTCTCGAATTATGGTGACACTTTGCAGAAGACTCGCTCTGTCTGCTGTCGATCCAGAATGTGGCGGAGAGTGCGCTGCGGTTCTTCGCCAACTGCTCCCAACAATCCGACGCTTGTTTCGATCCGAACTGGGCCGTCCGTCTGTTGGACGCGTTGCCGACGAAACCGGCCGGTCTGTCGCGCAAAGGGCCGTTCTTCTTCATCGGCGACTTTGAGATGTGCAAAGAGATGTGGAGCAGCGAGAAGAAGCCCGTGCACTATTGCACAGTGAAGGGGACAGTCCGGTTGAGAGGCGAAACGTCGCCGATCAGTACGGGTACGTTTGACGACGATCGGTGATCGGTGATCAGAGTTGCACGAATTCCGGGGGGCTCTAACTTTTTTGGGCTGAATCCTACTAGAATGCATTAGTGATCAGAAAGAAAGATCATTTTGAGATCTTTCGAATGAGCCAAAGAGCATTTGAAAATCTTGAGTTTGAAAAAAGTTGTGCCAGTTTGAAATCAATGACATCCGTAGCGTCACTTGCAGGCGCGTGCATTCCGTCCACGTGCCGCGAGCACCAAGTACGTCGTCTCTGGCTGCACATTGAGCACGAGCTGCTCCGCAATCGCACGATCCACGTCGAGTCGGTGCAGTGCTCGGACGGCGTCGACGGCGTCTGGAGTGGCAAGAAGCCGTTCGTGCTGCTGGCGCTCTTCTCGTGCCTCTCGTTGTTGGCAGTCGGCACACTCGTCGAGAAGCTGAATCGTGACGGCGTCATTCAGAAGAGCCGGAGCAAGATGCGACGGATCGTGAGCAGGGACAGACGCTCGTGCGGCGGCGAGACGACCACTGACGCTTCTGAAGCAGACGACGACGATGAGGAGGAAGAAGACGTGAACTCTGTCACGTGTCACGGTCACCATCGGCACGCGCCGTCGATCGCGCTCACCTACCGCCGTCCGTCGCGTGTGCACCTCTCGAGCTCGCTGCTCGTCGACGTGCTCTCCGCGTTCTCGTTGCGCTCCTCGATGCGGCACCTGTTCCGCAACTCGACGCGCGACGTCAAACTCGCCAACGGACTGCGCGTCGTCAGCTCGTTCTGGGTGATCTTCTGTCACACGTGCCTCTTCTCGCTCCAATTCACCGACACCGTCCGACACGTGGCAAAAGAGCCCGTCGAGCCGACGAGCACGTCGGGGCTCATCAGCTGGAAGACGTTCATGCTCAACTCGTCGCTCGCCGTCGACACTTTTCTGTTTCTCTCCGCATGTCTCGCCACTTTTGCGATTCGAAGAAAGCTGCTGTTCAGGTTTGGATGACCTACTTTTTGAAACGGCCATAACTTTGTCGCGATGAGAGCTAGAAACATGGTCCAGTTATAAAAGATACAGCAAATTTTAAGATCTTTTGAATGACGCAAAGAACGTCTGAAAATCTTGAATTTGAGGCGAGTTATGCCAGTTTTAGTGGGATGTGCACTAAAACTGGTACAACTCGCCTCAAAATTGTTCGTTTCAAGCGCTTTTTGCGCCATTCAAAAGGTCTCAAAACTGTCTACAATTTTTTATACTCAACCCACGTTCAAGTAGCAAACCACAGAAAAGTGTCAGCCTCCTCATTGTTCTCTTGCAGAGGTCTCGAAGCGAAGTTCTCGTTGACGAGCATCGTCGGAATGCTCGTCCATCGGTGTCTGCGTCTCTTGCCGGCTCTCAGTCTCTACATTCTCTTCATGTCCACAGTCTACAATCATTTGGCGGACGGACCGTTTTGGAACACAAATGGTGTGATCAGTGTGACTTTCAGTGTGACTACAATCAGAGTTGCATTGAAGTGCACCTAACTTTTTTGTGCTCAATCATACAGAAATAGTATCAACGTGAGAAATGTGAGAAATTTTGAGACTTTTTGAATGGTCCAAGAATTGTCTGAAAATCTCAATTTTGAAGCAAGTTATGCCCGTTTTTGTGACCGTTTCATTGTTTTTTTGAAAGAAGTGATATGAAAAACGAGCATAACTCGCTTCAAAATCAACATTTTCAGACGTTTCTTGCACCATTCGAAGGCTCTTAAAACGATCTAAATTTCATGTAACTGGACCATTTTGATACGATTCAGCACCAAAAAGTTAGAGCCCGATGAAACTTTTGCAGGAATGTTCGGCACGACGTGCTCACTGTCGACCATCTGGCCCCATTTGACGTTCACGGCCAACTTTTTGCCGTCGATGTGCATTCCGTGGCTCTGGTACATTTCTCTCGATTTTCAGCTCTATCTGGTATACCCCCCTCTCTCTCCAGTTTCTTAACTGTCCTCCATTCAGACACTGCCCCTTGTCGTGCTCATTTTGTGGAAGTGCCCCCGTCGTCTCGGCTGGCTCATCGTACCCGCGCTGTGTGTCGCCAGTCTGACCTACCGTAGTCTCGCCTACTCGATCTACACTCTGCCGCCAAACATGTTTCTCGAAATGCTGTCGGGACGGTTCGAGACGGCCGAGCTCTCGTTCAAACTGCTCTACACGTCGCCCGTCTCGAGAGCTCCGCCCTTTTTCATCGGTAGGCTCTTTACTACAGTACTCTGCCACGTGCCCCGTTTCAGGCATACTGACCGGCTGGCACATTCCGACGATCCGCCAGTTCGGGCCGATCCGAGCGCTCTCGTCGTGCGGCCTGAAAGTGTTGGCGGTCGGCGTGATGGCCTACTCGCTGTTCGGACCGTTCTCCGCCGACTCGTCGTCCGTCTTGGCCTACTCGCACGCCGTCACGCATCGCACACTTTGGGCCGTCGGACTGGCGATTCTGGTGGTGTTGGCCCAGATGGGACACTCGTTCGGCGTGTTCGGCGGCGGATTCCGATTGATCGTGCTGTCGAGGTGCGTGCGTGCGTGCAGGGGGGACTCAGGAAACGGCCGAGGTTTTCCTCTTCCAGACTCTCGCTCGGCGTCTATCTGTGTCACGAGCCCGTCCTGCTCTTTTATCTCAACTCACTCCGACAACCGATGTCACCGTCGTCGCTCGGCTATTTCATGTTTTTGACCATCTCCATCTACATTATCGCCCTCGTTTTGGCCTTTATCATCGCCATTGTCATTGGTATCCCAATTCTTTCTTATCAAAATTTTCCGAATTCTCGATTCCTCCAGAAATTCCTCTTCTCACATTGGAACGAAAATTGTTGATGACGACGACGCGGAAGGTCGGTGATGAGGACGAGGTTCGGAAGCGAATGGAACGCCACGTGTCATTTGGTGAGACGACGGATATCGAGAATGTCGCGAAGAATGACGACGACGAGGACGACGACGAGGACGAGGACGTGGATGTCGAGATGGACTCGAACGAGAAGACGCGACAGTGGTTGGAGCTCGGAAAGCTGAAGGTTGACGAGCCGCGAAGTTCCACCTCTTGCTGATGAATACACAGTTTTGGTGGAAAAAGACATTTGATCTCGGGCGGGCTCGAACCGCCGGCCTTCTGTGTGTTAGACAGATGTGATAACCACTACACCACGAGATCGCACGGCGCAGACCGTTTCCGAGGCCGGTAATAAGCTCGGTGTGCAGCAGCCGTTTTCACATTTTTCCCTCTGTGCATAACTTTCGTGGCGAGACCCATTTCGTGTCGAGACCCAAAATTTTCGCCCCTCTCTTCCCCCCGTTGGCGGTGAATTTCCTCCCATACCCATGTCAAGTGACTGGTTTTCGGTTCCGTGTCTCCAATCAACCAAACAGTAACAAAAAGAGGAAAGGCGGTGCGCGTGCGCGTGCGCGCGCGCGCATCCCGAGAAATATCATAAAAAGCGGAGAGACGAGAGACAGTGAGAAGAAGTGAAAGTAAGACAAATTGATGAGTCAGAAATTGCAAATTTAACGTAAAAAAGGGAGAAATTTGGAGAATTTCGACGTCGTCGATGATTGGGATTTGTTGATCGATTGGGCCGTGGCGCAAGTGACCAGAAACGTTTATTAGGTCGGAGAGAGAAAAATTGGGAAAATTATTAGCGAAAATCTAGACGAAAAGGCAGTTTTTTTTTCAAATTTTTAGAAATCTAGAATAAAAATGCAAAATACGGGAAATGCGAAACGAAGAAAAAACGAGAAGAAGGTAGGTTTTCTTGTGGTGAAAAACCCGAATTTTGAAGTTTTTTTTGGGGGGGGGGGGCTGAATGGGTTTGTGGTGAGCTTTTGGAGGGGGAAAAGGTATCGATATCGATTGATTCATCGATTGATTCATCGATTGATTTATCGATTGATTCATCGATTGATTTATCGATTGATTTCTTCGATTGATTTCTTCGATTAGGCACGTCCGTAGTATGGCCAGTAGGCGTACGGATTGTATCCCATTGTGGCCACCTGCTGATCTTTGGATGGCACCGCCTGCGCCTCGAGAGCCACTCGTTTCGCGTTTTTGTTGGCCTGCAACAAAAATCGATATATCGATTGATCGATTGGTTGGTTTTGGGTTCGTTTTGCGTGCGCGCCAATTTGAATTTGAAGTCAAAGAAAATGTTCGATTCTAGCAAGGTATCCACCTTTCCTAACTTTCCGATTTGTTGCGTTTCTAGGCCATGACCGAACTTTCTCTCGGTGAGTTTTCTAGGCCATCCAGGGAGATTTGGCCTAGAAACTAGGTCATGACCTAGTTTCCTAGAATTGTTTTCTAGGCCAACCTTTGGAACAGGCTCCCAAGAGGTTTCTAGGCCGTGGCCGAACTTTCTTTCGGTGAGTTTTCTAGGCCATCCAGGGAGATTTGGGTTAGAAACTAGGTCATGACCTAGTTTCCTAGAATCGTTTTCTAGGCCAACCTTTGGAACAGGCTCCCAAGAGGTTTCTAGGCCGTACTCTCTCTCTCAATCAGTTTGTCACAAGAATGGCCTAACTTTCCCGGCTTTCCGAGTTTTCTAGGCCATGGCCTAGTTTTGCTCTCTCCCGATTGATTGTGTCTTCTCTTCCGATTCGCTTATCTTTTTCCGATTCTCGTAAAATGTATCAAATATCTAGGTTACACCCCCCCCCCCCACCCGATCGCCGTCTTATCATCATCACAGAATTCGTCGCCGCGAGAGAATATGATCGGAATGAGGAAAAGGGGCGGCGAGTGGGATTACGGTAGGGGAGAATCAATGCGGGGGGCAAGAAGAAGAAGAGGAAGAAGATACCGTAATCCCGACTGGACCCCTTTTTCTTTTTTCCAACCACAATCAATCCTATTATTGCCACCGATTTTCGGCGGCGAATTTCCACGTTGAGCGTTGAGCGTATTAAATTGCATCCAAAAAATACCGGTTTCTCCTTTTTTTTTTCTTTTTCTTTTTTTTACCATTGATGCATTTGGATTTTATTTGCGAAAATTTGGATGAAAAATGAGATTTGTGAGAAGAGAAAAATTGGGAAATTTTTGAGATTTTTCAAAAAAAAATTTTTTTTTAATTTTTTTCTTAAAATTTTAATTTAAAAATTAGAAAAAATAATGAGAACTCTGATTTTTTTATTTGAAAAAATTAGAGAAAAAATTTTTTTTTAAATAAAATCGAAAATTTTTAATTTTTTTTTTTCTGTAAATTGAATACCTTTTTTCAACAATTCTTTTTGAAATGAATTTTAAAAATTAAAAAAAAATAAATTTTCCGAATTTCTACTGAAAGAATTTTTAAAAATAATTATTTCCACTTTAAAAAATAAAAAAAATTTTTTTTTGAAATTTTAAAATTTAAATGAATTTTTTTCAAATTTTTCCATGGTTTAAAATTGAAAATTTTCTTGCAATAATTTTTTAATTTTTTTTTTAATTTCAAAAACTGTTTATAAACTTTTCCTCTAAATTGTGCCATTTATTTAAAAAAAAATGAAAACCTTTTTCAAAAATTGAAAAAAAAATTCGAAAACTTAAAATTGAATCTTTGAAATCTTGCCAAAAAAATTTTCAAAAAAAAAAAAAAAAAAATTTTTGAATTTCCCGAAAAATTGTCTGAAAATACAATTTAGCCCCCCCCCCCCCCCCCTTTTTCTTATTAAATTCCGCATTTCTCTTCCCCGAAAAACGAAAAGAAACATCTTTTCGAAATGCGAGATGCATGATTCTCTGTTTCCGTTTTAATGAGACACTCTCCCGAGAAACATCAACAATGTCAAGAAGTTGTTGAGAGAAAAAAGAAAAAGAAGAGAACGGGAATCGGAGAAAGAGAAAGAGAAAGAGAGAGAGATCGGATCGGATTGATACGAAAACGGAATCGGTCTCTGCAAAAACCGTTTTCGATCTACATTTCGACGAGGTTCAACGGTTCTCAAGGGAGAATGACGATTTTCAGGGTGTTGACGAGCTTTTGAGAAATTAAAATAATTTTTATATTATTGCCCTTAAAAAAAGCTACAATTTGAGTGGTCGATTGACTCGGAAACATTTTTTTGAAATTAGTTATGATTTTTCAAAGTTTTAGACACTAAAACTCGCGTAACTTTTTTTGAAATTGATATTTTCGCACGATCTTTGCGCCATTTGAAAGATCGCTAAATTTTCTATCTTTTGTGTAATTGGACCATTTTTCCAGGACAAAGCCCAAAAAAGTTATGACTACTTTTCGTCAAACTTCGGAGTATCGTCGTTAAAACTTGCACAACTCGCTTCAAAAGCAAGCGTTTCACACGTTCTCAACGCCATTTGAAAAGTCTTGAGATCCTTTTTTTTTTGGAAAAGAAGAGGTTCGCACCTTCTTCGCGTTAAGACACGCGGAGCACGAGGCGATGCACATCGGCAACGACAGAATCAGCGAGACGACGGCGGCGGCGATGACGGTGAACAGGGCGATGGTCGTCCACATTCGGATGCGCATCTGAACACGATTTCCAGACCATTCCGTGTCTTTTTCGTTGGCAGGGTTCACTCACACCGCATCTCAGGTTGCAAGCCGGTTGTTGATCCTTTGGCACGTTGCCAAATATGTTGTTCACGCACTTTCCGGTGGTGAAAAGCGAGAAGTAGACCTGAAAACCGGTCTCTCTTTCTCTTTCTCTCTTTCTCTTTCTCTCTTTCTCGCTTTTTACCTCTTCACACTCGTCCTCGCAACGCGCCTTCGACTCGTCGTTCGCCGACGAAAAGTAGCTGAAAGTTGATCATTATTGGAGATGTCGGATATTCATTTATGGTGGTTGGGTGTGGTCTCTCTCTTTCTTTTTCTTTTTTCTCTTTTCTCTTTTCTCTCTTTTTCAACATTACCCGGGCGCGCATGTGCAGATTTGTCCGTTGAAGAGTTGATTGACGGCGCACGCCTGAGCCTGCGGCTGATCTTGAGCCATGGCGGCGGAGGTGAGGAAGAGCACGAGGAGGGCCCACTTGCACATTTCTGAACAAAACACTTGAGGGTCTCGACACGAAACTATGGCAGGGTCGGGTCTCGAAACGAAAATAGACACTACGATAGGTCAAATCGGTGGATCACTAAACACAGACGGTTTGATGATCTAGATCTTGATGGTTCGAGAGAGGCGAATCTGAAAGTGTGCCTCAAATATCGACGAGAAGTGGGTCTCGAAGCGAAATCGAGATAGGGCCAAGCGATCCGAAGATTGAGTGATAGATCAAACGGTAGATCAAACTATCAGTTCATGTAGATCCTCATGCTCGAATATAGGCTTGTTTCAGTCTGAGAACGCCGATGGCACAAATATTTCAGACTGCCGCTGTGAAGATCACGAAAGGGCCCGGTATTCCGATAATCTCCGGAACGGGCCGGTCCACAGAATCTGAACGCCTGCTTAGATCGGAAACTTATTGGGATGGAAAAGTGATCAGGAGACGTCGTTTCAGCTGAAAACAGTTCAAGGGGCCCTTAAAGCCGTATATTCCAAATTTGCCTATCAGAAATGGTAAAGTCCCAGGTAAGCTAAGCTGGAAGAGCGTGGCATATCATTTACAACGAAATGATCGGAAGTAGTGTAGTAGTGTAAAATGAGAAGGAGAAGAAGGAGAAGAAGTAAAAGGTGACCCATTCTCTCTTTCTCTCTCTCTCTGTTTCTTCCGAAGAAGAAGAAGAAGAAGAAGAAGAAGAGATAGCGGGAATTGGTCGTGTGAAGGGGGGTAAAGGATACAGATACAACACACACAACATATAACAGAAGAGAGAGAGAGAGAGACAGAAATGGCGGGAATGGTTGCGGCCGGGCCCGACCGGCACACAAACACGTCAACAACAACCAACTAAAGAGAGAAAGAGAGAGAATGGAAAAGGGGGCGGAGTCAGAAGGAAGCGACGCGATGGCGGAGGCAGGACCTTTTTGATATCAACCCTGTCAACACATACACACACACCGCCTGAATTGGAAGGAATTCTCGAGAAAAGGGCGGGAGAAGACGTTGAATGATTGGAGGGAATCGAATTCCAATCCTCCGACGATAGATATATACATCAATTGATATAATGATAATGGGGGCGGGTGAAGAAGAAGAAGAAGAAGAAGGAATCGCCAAGTGATGGGAATCGCTGGTGACAACATGATACAACACAACGCGTCGTCCGCGCGCTTCTCTCATTTTCTCTAGGGTTTCCTGTCGGTTGTGGAGGAGAATCGCAGGGAATCGCAAAAAGAGTCGGTGCCTCATGCTGGAATCGAACCAGCGACCTTCTGTTTACTAGACAGACGCTCTGCCACTGAGCCAATGAGGCGGTCGAGATGAATCGATTTTGAGGGCGTACAAAAAATCGGTGCAGTGCCTGAGGAAATGTCGAAATTTGGTTGAAAAAATCGGCAAAGTCAGGTGACTTCAGCTGTTTTTTTTTTGGGGGTCGAACAAATGGTTGTGTAACTCGGAACACAATGGAAATCACTAAAGGGGAACGAATCGAAAAAAAATTGAAGAAAGACAGTATTGTTACAATATGTTTGGAAAGGGGGAAAAAAGAAAACAAAAAAATGGGAACAAAGAAGAGAAAAAAGTTGTTTTTTTCGGTTGAAAGAAATCAAGCGAATCGGAACTGTGAACACGAAATAAATCTAGAAAATACGCCTGAGTATGATATTTTTTACAAATTAATTTTCAAATTTTTGAGCTAAAAAAATTTTTTTTCGAAATTTTTTTATTCAATAATTTTCCAGCTATTTTTTTTATTTCATGACTTTATTTTAAAAATTCAAATTTTTAAGGTCAAATATATATATATATATATATATAATTTTTCAAAAATTGTATCAAATTTTTGGTGAACCTAAACATTTTCAAATCTTTTTTACAAAAATACTCCCATTTTCCAGAACAATTTTCTTTTTAAATTAAGATTCAAAATAATTAATTTCAAATTAAAAATCAGCAAAAAAAATTCGAAAAAATTCATTTCATAAAAAACACGCATAAAAGGGAAAAATAACAACAACGCGAAAAAAAACGGAGAAATTCGGGGCGAAAAAACAACGAGAAACGATGAAAAAGGGCGGGAAAAGCCCGGGAAAAGAAGGATATTTTAGAACTGGACGGTTTTTTTTCAAAAATTAAGATAGGCTTTACTTGTTTTTGTGAAGAAAGTAACCCAGAAAAGCTGATAAAAACTATGCGAAGCAAACGCGCTCCACTGATAACGGTTCTAATCCGTCGCAGTTCTCAAACGGTCCAGTTCTACTATTCCGGGTATTCTAGGCGCGCGACACCGTGTCACCCCGCTGAGTGGTCTCACAGCAAACGCGGGGAGTACTGTAACAGCGATTTCAACTGTGTTCGCTGCGAGACCACGCGGCGGCATGCCGCGAGCCGAGGTGCGCACACCCGGCTATGACTGTCCGGAAGCCAGGAACAGTTTGAAGGCGAGCAGCACTCGGATCGACTGGTCCTGCGCGGCGAGCAGCGTCGCCTGAGCCCGCCGGAAGCGGTTGAGCTGCGCACGATCGGGACCCGGCAGGTACATCTCCTCGACTTCGGCGATCTGGGCGAGTTTCGACGGCTCGTCGAGGTGCTCCGACGCGCGGATGTTCTCGATGATCGGCTGCACGTTCGCGTCCTTGTCGAGCACCGACTTGTTCTCCGTCCGCTCGTGCCGTTGGCGGAGGATCAGGTTGCGCACGAGTTTGCACGTGTACTCGATGAGACCGCGCACTGTGCGCGGCAGATCCACGTAGTACAGGTAGAACGTGCGAGCCGGTTGGAAGTCGTTGCTGCGGCCCACTGGCTGCAAACTTTCGATATGAGCACAGTTTGAAAATATGGATTTCTGAATCTAGCTAGCTCGGCCATCGCTCGTAAATCGACCCCCAACGTGTGTCTCTCTTCTTTGCGAGACCCAATAGTTTCCCAAAAAAAGAAGGAACCTTGTTAAAGACGTATCCCTCCTCGACAAGCGCGTACAGCATCTCTCTCGCCTCCTTTCCGCTCATCATGCTCATCTTTTCGACCTGCTCCTCGTCGAGATAGTGTCTCGTCTCGAGCAGACGCATCACTCGGATCGCGCGTCCCTCGAACTGCTCGCGGATCAGCGACTCGCAGTGGTGGCGGCAGATTTGACGCAGTGCTCGACAGATGTCTGCAATTGGCACTCTTTTCTCTTTTCTCGTCGTTCGGTTCCGGTCACTGACCGACAGTGAAGAGTCCTCCGTTCGTGTCGCCGAGTTTTCGGACGACGCCGTCCGACTCGTCGACGAGTATCTGGCACGCCAGTTCGATGTCCGGCTTCGTCAGATTCAGCCCGTTCTCTTTCACCAGCCGTTGCACGTCCGTCACCTGTCACACAAAACGATCGATATTATTCGAGTTGTCTTCAAACGAAATTCGATATTATAGGCGCGTGACACCGTGACGTGACACCTCCTCACTGACAAGCTACTGCGTGGTCTCGCAACGAAAAAAAACTGAATTAGCCATGCGCCTTTAAACTGGTTGGTGAAGCTGTTTTCGTGGCGGGACCCGATCGCCCGTTTTTTTTTTTTAATGTGGACTCTCGATGTTTCGCCACTCAGCGATAGAAGGTCTTTTGCCAAAAGAAGTCAACGTTTCGAGAAAAAGAAGAAGAAGAAACGAACGCTGGCGGTGATGCTCTCCATGCTGAGCGGTTTGGCTCGCGTCTCGTTGAGCTTGAACATGAGCCGCGCGACGTTTTGCGTGATGTACTGTGTCCGATCGGCGCCCTCCTCGTCGCCCTCCGCACTCCGTCCGCTCGTCATTGTGCCGCCGCCGCCGCCGCCGAGCAGATAGTCGATGATGAGCTCGTCGCGGAGGTACGCGTCGAATCGGATCCAGTTGAGACGCCAGTACTGTCCGGCGTCCGCGTCCGCTTCCGCGCCGCACCCCGAACCGCTTCGTTCCGCTTTCCGTTTACGCGATCCGCGCGGCATTTCTGCAATTCGCAAGGTTTTTCATTTCTCTCTCTCTCTCTTTTCCCCTTCCATCATTTCCAAGAATCTCTAAAGAACGGCACACTCACCGTCGTCGCGCGGCTTCTTCTCCATGACGTCGTCGGGCAGTTTGAACGGATCGTAGTCGGTCGAGAAGAGCGGACATCCGTGCAGCTCCGACTCGACGGGCGCGTGCCGCACGACGAACTGCGCGCCGACGAGCTGCGAGAACGACTCTTTGACGTCGGCGAACGGCAGCGACTCGTCGGACGCCTGCACTCGTCGGATCGCCGCCGACATCGTGAGACGGCCCTGCGAGAGCAGCTCAATGCAGATCGCCTCCGCCGACGGACCGTACAGTGTTTTTGCGATTAGGCACGCTCTGAAGATCACGAGAATGGAAGAGAGAAACAGATATCGCGCGAGGGGTCACTTTGAAGACTTTTCCCTATTTCTTTTTTCTTTTTCCCGGTTTTCTTTTTTTTTCTTTTTTAAATTCGCGTTTGTGAACAGAACTCTTTGACCATTTTTAAAAAATTTAAAAAAAAAATCATTTATTTTTAACTCCATTTTTAAATTTTTAGAAATTTTATTTTCGTTTCGCTATAAAATTATTCAAAATTCAGGCCACAGCCTAAATAAATTTCCAGTTTTTTTAAGCGAAAATTTTTTAAATATTTTGGCCGGTTGTGAACGCTTCTTATGAAAATTTCAATTATAAAAATTAAATTAAAAATTTTTTTTTTTTTGCAAATAAATTTTCAACCATTCGTCGTTCGATTGACGATAAGAGTTTGAAAAAAAAATGAATTTTCCAAATTTTTTTCAATTAGAGGAAAAAGAGACCTGGGCGCCTTGATGAGGTGTTGAATGTTTTCGGCGTCCGCCACATACAGCGCCCGATTATTTGTGTCGAGTTGGAACGAAACGAAACCGAAATTGATCAGTGTCGACAGCGATTTTTTGATCTGCAAACCAATTCATTCGTTTCGCTCCTGGTCAATGTGTAAAAAAAAACAATTTTTTTTTATTAAAAAAAAGTTGCCAAGCACTGAGAACGCTTTTTTTTCAAATTTTTTTTTTAAATTCAATTTTTTTGTATTGCGGAAATTTTTTTGAATTTTTTTTTTTTGAAGGTACTTTTCGCATCGGTAAATTCGAAAAAAATTTTGCAAAAAAAAAAAAAATTTTTTTGCAAAAACCATGTGGTATTTTTCTCGTTTTTTTTTGTTGTATTTTTCTCCATTTTGATACTAAAAACTCCTAATTTTTATAGTTTTTTTTTTAAATTTTTAATTTTTGAACAGGGAAAAGTGTGGAAAAATTTTTTTTTCTTCGGATAACTTTTTTCGTTCAATTTTTCGAGAAAAATCGGAAATTTTGAATATAATGGTGCTCAAAAGTGTCTCGAAACTCAAATTTTCTCAAAGTTAATTTCTTTAACTAGAATTTTCAACCAAATTTATTTTTCAAATTTTCGCTTCTATTTAAATAAATACAGTCAAAATTTGTTTTGAAATTTTTCGATTATCCTTTTAAAAAATCGGTAAAATTTCGCATATTTTTTTTAGAAAACCCAATTCAAATAGTTCTGTTTTTAATATTCCAATTCTGACAAAAAATCGATAATTGTCGTGCGCTTACCAAAACCGATGAGACGGTGCCTTTGAGCTTATAAACGAGCGTTCCCAACTGACAGCTCTCCTTCAGAACTGTCTCAAGCACTTTCGCAACGATCTGAATCCATTTTCATTTTACTTTTTTTTTTGAATTGAGAAAAATGGGGAAAAAAAAATTTGATGGCATTTTTTAAAAGAAATTTTCGAATTTCGTTTTAAAAAATATTTCAAAAAATTTGAAATTAATTATTTAAATTTTGAACTAAAAATAACATTTTTCAAATATTTCTTTTCAAAAAAAAATAATAATTCGGTTAAAATAATGAGTAAAATTATAAAAATGAATAAAATTAACATAAAACTATTTTTTTCCGTTCCCAATTTTTTTTCCAGAAAAAAAAGCAAAAAATCAATAATTTAAAAATAGCTAACCTTTCCGAAAATGTCCTCGATTATAATGACACACATTTGTGTCTCGTATTTTCCGCATCCCATTTTTTTTCGATTTTCTGAAAAAAAATTGGGAAAAGAATTAATTTAAATTTTAAAAAATATAATATAATTTTAAAAAAAATATTTCAATTCGGTTGTAAAAACCGTTTAAAAAATCGAAAAAAATCGGGGAAAAAAATAGAAAAAAAACAACAATTTTTTCCATAAAAAAAAAACAAAAAATTGGTAGAAAAACAACAAAAAAAACCGAAAACAATATAGAAAAAATGGGAAAAACGGTGAAAAAGTAAAGGATCACTGTCGTCTGCGAATCGCCCGCTTTCGTCCCTCTTTTTTGCCTTTCGCCGCCTTTTTTCGCTCTTTTTGTGACTTTTTGTGCTTTTTCGTCGCCGTTCCGCCGCCAGACGATGCTTGTCGCTTTCTGCAAAACAAAAAAAGAAATTTTTTTAAATGAGATGTTGGGTGAAAAATTCAAACTATTCTCAATTTTGCACGATCGCTCGTGACTCGGAGTCCGTTGACACGCCCCTTTTTGGGTCTCGAACGGAATTTACAGGTAAAAGTGTCTCCCTTTTTGAAAGCTTGGAACCAAGGCGGTACCCCGGAATCGAACTGGGACGGATTGGAACTATGACGGATTAGAACTAAGATAGGGCATGCTTCTTTTTTTAACGCAAGTAACCCAAAAAGTTAATAAAATACTATGGAAAGCAAACGCGCTCCACTGATAATGGTTCTAATCCGTCCCAGTTCTAAAACGTCCCAGTTTTAATCCGGCGTACCGCCGTGTGTAATACTACTTTTCCCAATTTTTGTGTGTTCATTCGAGCGTACCGTCTGGTCTGTTCGGTGAGCGCGCGTCCGTCCTCGCCCCTCATCATGTAGTCGCCGAAAGTGAGCAGGTCGTCGAGCGTCTCGGCCCGTCCCAACTGCTCGCTCCGTCGTTTTTGCTCTTTCGACAGCCGAATCCGCATGAAGTTCTCCTCTTCGTACTTTTCGCGTTCGCGATCGTACGCGTACTTCTTCTCGCTCATTTCCTGAGAAAAACCGAATTGAACAAAATTAGTGTTGCAACGGGCCGAGCCGGGCCAGGGCCATGACTCTGTGATCCAGATTTTCGGATTTTCATGGGAATGCACCACGTGCATGGCTCCTGTGTTTCTCCCCCTGTCTGGATCCTCCCCAAGCATGAGTTCCGGCGTTCCGAATGAGTCCGCCAACGCCCCGATGCCCGTCATGAGAAAGGTGCTGCCTGCCCCCTCCGCGAACCGGGAGGGGGTTATCCCTTTTCGAAATGGGAGAGGGAGGACAATTTTTGAGAGAAATTTGAAATGAAATCGAAAGGAGGAGAGAGGGTACTAGACTAGAGGGCCGAATGATGAGTTTCAATTAAGTCAAAGCCCTTCTTATACTGTCCCTTTAAGCCATGAAAACTCATCATTCGGCTCTCGCCCTCTAGTCTAGTACCCTCTCTCCTCCTTTCGATTTCATTTCAAATTCCTCTCAAAAAATGACCCCCCCCCCCAATTTCGAAAAGGGATAGCCCCCTCCCGGTTCGCGGAGGGGGCAGGCAGCATTTCTCTCATGACGGGCATCGGGGCGTTCGGCGGACTCATTCGGAACGCCGGAACTCATGCTCGGGGAGGATCCAGACCCGGGTAACGACCATAAGAAGCATCGCCACACTGGTCATGTTGCCAGCATGTTCCGATGGGCCGATCCGAGCGGGCCTAGCCCGCTCTTCTCCAGCCTGGAGGAGGTTCGCTTTCCTTTCCTGCGCCCCATCTCGGCAGAGCGCACTTGCATCCCCGCACATTGCCTCCACTCGGGAAACGACTACCGGTTTGCTGTCCGTGCGAGCTCCTGTGTTGGCCGGTAGTCGTTTGCCGAGTGGGGCAGTGTGTGGTGGCTCTGTGAGTGTGCTCCGTCGAGCTGGGGAGTGGGACTGGCTCGCGGCGGAGGAGGAGTCTATGACGACGGGGAAGCACTTGTTCGGGAGGTCGCCGTTCGTGTCGTTATTGCTGACTGTCTAGTCTCCGTGCATGAGGAAAGGAGTTCGGCGAGTGAGTCCGCCCGTTCTGGTGCTCGCATGGGAGAGGGAACACAGGAGCCATGCACGTGGTGCATCATCCCATCATTTCCTGATACTTTTGTGGAAATTCGAAAAATCGAAAAAACATAGTCATTTTTCGCACATATCATACCAGTTCTTTTATAGTTTTCTAAAATTCAATAAATCTAAATAAAATTCAAATTCAATCTGTTCGGCCATTTCGAATGCTTTCAAAGCCGACCTCAAACTATAGGAATTTTCATTTTTCTAGTTTTTCTCGTAGATTTTCCATGAAAACCTGCAATTTTGCCTCACCTCTACAATTTTAGAACATAACATTAACTAGTGAAATTCAATAAGAAAAACATTTTCTTTTAGAAAAAAAAATTTTCGAATAAAATAAAAATTTTTTGCGATGCCGGGCCGAGCAAAATTTTTCACCGGGCCGAAAAATCACAACTCTGGCTTCGGACCACGTGTTTTTGGGGTTCAGAAAAGTCGCCCCACTATGGTCTTCCCGGATTTCGGTGTCCAATCCGTGACTTCCGTCTTCCCTCCTGGCTAAATGACTTTTTTGAACTTGGCGGCTAGGGGATGGAGACTGAGCTGTGGAGAAGAAGAAGAATCCCTACGCAGATTCGAAGAAGAGTCACATCTCAAGTGCGAACTTCAGTTCATTTCGTCGTTGCGCATATATCAAAACCATCGTCGAACAATCCGGAACAACTTGCTCCGCGTGTGATTGCCTCTCTCAACTCTCACTTTCTAATTCTCCATTTCCCTCTGATTGTTCGCTAGAAAAGTGAAACTAAAAAGGTTGAACCCTGCGGATGGATGATGGAACCCACAAACTTCCAACTTCCTTCCCATGAACTGCTCGTTTCAAACAATTCCCCCCTCGGCTCTCTCTCTCTCTCTCTCTCTCTCCCGAATCTCACCCTAATCTCCTCGGGCGCATCACTGTACTGATTCTTGAGCTCCATGATCAGACTGCTCTGCATCGCGCGTCGCTTCGCCTTCTCCGCCTTCTTGTTCGGAGTTTCCTCTTCTTCTGCAACAAAAGACACATTTGAAATGTTTTCAAATCGCGAAAAAACCGGAGCGTACCTTCGTATCGGACGGCCCGAATGCGCGGCGCCACGTACTTGGCCACCTCGGTTTTCTGTCGTCTGTCTGCGTCTCCCGACTCGTCGTCATCACTCGCCTCGCCTTCTCCTTCCTCGTCAATGTCCATGTTTTCGAGACGAACTCGCAGATTTCCCCTCGAGTTTCCCGAATTCACTCCGTTCTCCGGCGCGGCTCGACTCAGAAGCTTCTCGATTTGCGGCTTCATCTTCTCTTCGATCGGCTTCATTTTTTCGATATACTGCAACTCTTCCCATTTTTTTTAGAATTAATTATAATTTTTTGAAAACAGTTCAATGAACTTTTTAATATTTTTCATTTTTCTCACTAATAATTTGTTTTTTTTTGATAAAATTTAATTTTTTTAATTTTTTGTTATAAATAACCAACATTGAATTATCCCTTTTATTAATTCAAAAAAAATATCTTTATTTTTTTAAAAAATTATTTTCAAATAACTCTCGAATTTTATCGTTTTTTTTCTAATTTTTCGATTAAATGAACGAAATTTTAATATTATTTTTTAATTTTTTTTCAAAAACTCAACGTTTTTCTTTCAATTTTTTAATAATTTTCAATAAATCGCCCTCAATTTCATTCAATTTTTTCGCGATTCGCAAAAGAGAAAAAAAACGAACCACTCGATGTTTGAGAGCCTTTTTGACGGCCGACTCGGCCACAATCGACTCTCCCTTCATCATTTTCGACATTAAAACCGTCAGTTCGCCCAAATACGCCGTCATTTCGTAGTTTTTCAGTTTCAGAAGGCTCAGACCCTGCAAAAAATGCGTTTTTTCGCGCGAAAATCGATAAAAGTCCTATTTTTTCACCGGTTTTCGGTCGTTTCGCTCACTTCTTTGTCATTTCTCGTGTCCTCGATGCTTCCGTTCACTTTTTCGACGGCTTTCACCGCTTCCGCCGACGCCGTCTCCAATTCCAGCACCAAATTCGCAAACGCCTCGCGATCCGACTCGTTCATCGCTGAAATTATCGATTTTCTGGGCGCTCTGCGCAGTTTTTGACGGAAATATCGGTGAAAAGGGTGAAAACCACAGGTGAGAGTCGATGAAAAACGGAGAGAAATTGATGTTTATCGATTGATTAGAGTGTGGGAATGTGGGAAATGTGAAAAATGTACAGGAAATGCGAGAGCGACTAGTGGCAGGCGGCGAAAAATCGATAGGTGTCGGGGGGGAGATGAGTTAGGAGGCGGCTGAGGAGGAGGAGGGTCCGTTTCCGTCGTTGTTGCCGTCGTTCTTCGCGTACGCCATGAACATCTCCTTCAGAAAAGCGAGCTCTTTTTGCAGTTGCTCCACCTGCAAAACCGCAAGTTTCCCGCCCAAAATTCAACGATTCTCGGCGCGAAACCTTTCTTTCGAGTGCTTCGTTCTCTTTTTTCAGCTCGTCCACCTTCTCCGCCGTGTCGTTCTCTTCTTGACGCTTCTTTTGACGGGTTCTGAATGAAAAAATGGAGTTTTCGGCGATTTTTGGAGGGTTACCTGTTGACGGCCTCGTTATTGCGTCGGCGTTTCGTCGAGTAGTCGTCCTCTTCGTCGTCGCGACGCTCCTCCGTATTTCGCTTCCTTCCGCCGCTCATTTTCGCGTTTTCTGCGTGAAAAACGAGAAAAATCGAACCGGGAAATGGGTTGTAAAAAAGTGGCTAAACAAAGGGCGATTTGCGTCATTTCGGAGCATCGTACTGAACACTTTCGGCGGTAAATTTGAATTGTATTGATGGTTTTTTTTTTTTGGTTTTTAGGCAATTCCAGCTTAAAACTAGAACAAGCAAAAACAAAAACAGAAAATAGATGAAAAAGTTTGAAAGAAAATAACAGATTTCCAGCGGTTTTCAAGAAAAACATCACATTTCCCGAAAAAATGCACACCCGGCACCGAATTTTACGACATTCGACAGAGCGCAGGTGCGGAGCATCTCCTGGTCCTAGAGCAAATCGACGGTGGAAAAGAGGGGCAAATTGTTTATAAAATGAGGAAATCGGTCGAAAAGTATCAAATTACCATGAAATTCGGGCGTTTCGTCAGTCGAAACCCCATTTTCATCGCTACAATTGTTGCGAGATGGACGAAAAACTACATTATTGCAATCTAGCGGTCACTTTTGTCGCTTTACTCGCGTTTTCCCATATTCATTACAGGTTTCTCGTCCTTTTTTTCGAGAAAACCGACGAAAACTTCGATTGTTTGCAGAATTTGGAGTCTAGAGGACGAGTGTCAGTCGCTGATTGTTGCTCAGGGCTCGCGGAGCAAACGCGAGGTGCTCCGGAATGGCTCCGACACGCTGTGGCTCACTTCGCTGTCGTCGGTGAAAATCGGCGAGCTGATGCACAAGTGCACCGAGATACACGAGTACTGCAGCGAGCAGGACGATGTGCGCGGGCGGCCGGGTCCCGTGGGCCCGCCCGGCGCGGTAGGCAAGTCCGGGCCGCCGGGGCCGCAGGGCCGACGCGGGCTGATGGGCGTGCCGGGCCATCCGGGCCCGTCCGGGCCGCCGGGCCATCACGGCCGCGATGCGGACTGCTCGACGTGTCCGGTGCGCGACGAGCTGCTCGTCCAGCGCGAATTTCAGTGTCCTACGGTAGGGGGGGGGGGGGGGGGGGGGCGATTTGTCGTCGGATTCGATGCATGGGGTTGCAGATCGAGAACCTCGAGTGCCCGGACAGGGAGGCGGCGAGCACCGCGTGGCCCTCGGTCACTCATCAGCCGATGCCCGGACTCGTTCAACAGGTACGCGGATTGTCGTGAGATAACAACAGGCGGCTACCGTAATCCCATGTTGCAGCTCCTTACAAACTACAGTGAAGTCGAGGGATGTGTCAAAATTTGTCTGAAAAATTATACGCTGGAAGAGGAGGTCGAGTCGACTGTCACCACTCCCGTCGCTTATATTCAAGGAGTCACTGCTCGTGAGTTTGACCTACTTTTTCCTCTCATTTGACCTACTTTTTCCTCTCATTTGACCTACTTTCCTCACATTTGACCTACTTTTTCCGATTTGACCTACTTTCCTCCGATTTGACCTACTTTCCTCCGATTTGACCTACTTTCCTCCGATTTGACCTACTTTCCTCCGATTTGACCTACTTTCCTCTGATTTGACCTACTTTCCTCCGATTTGACCTACTTTCCTCCGATTTGACCTACTTTCCTCCGATTTGACCTACTTTCCTCCGATTTGACCTACTTTCCTCCGATTTGACCTACTTTCCTCCGATTTGACCTACTTTCCTCTTATTTGACCTAGTTTCCTCTCGTTTGACCTACTTTCCTCTCATTTGACCTAGTTTACTTTTTCTGACCTAGTTTCCTTGGTTTCTCCTGCTTTTCCCTACTCGATATACTTTTTCCTAGTTTGACCTACTTCTCCCAAGTTTAGCTGTTTCTTCTGGCGGCCTAGAATTTTCCTCGGCCACCGCTCGTTTCTCTTCCAGACTGCCGCCTTCAAAACGTCGGAAAACCCGTGTTCCACTCACATTCGACGACCTACTACGGTAGCTGGATGCGTGACGCCTATCCGCCGACCGGAGACGTGAGTTGTCGTAACACTCGGCGCGTTGTCCGCAAACACCGCCAGTGTGCGCGTCGTCGTCAAATCTGATGTTTTGTCTGCAGGACGCTCGCAAGCGCTACGTGATGAACCATTTCCAAGGGCACGAGCTCATCGAGTTCCGAAACGAGGCCGAAATGCGACGGGAGCACGTCTCGAAAGTGTTAGCGTGCAATTTCAGACCGATCGGCACCTTTGTCTGAAACTCGTTTTCAGCCACCGCCTGCCCTACATCTTCGACGGCACCAATCACGCCATTTTCAACGCGTCGCTCTTCTATCAGAGAGCCGGACACCCGATTATTGCAAAGTACGAGTTCAACACGAAACAGTACTCGCAATTCGAGATACCCGGCGCCGCGTATCGAGGCGATCAGGTACGCGAATTGTCGTCGGGTGTGATGCAATTCTCTCCGGTGGTTACAGTATCTCTACAACAATTCGATGAACTATTTCGATTTGGCGATCGATGAGAACGCCCTGTGGGTCATGTTCCACTATCAGGAGGAGCACTTTTTGTCGGTGGCAAAGGTATGTTTTGACCTACTTTTCAAAACTTGACCTACTTTTCAAAATTTGACCTACTTTTCAAAATTTGACCTACTTTTCAAAATTTGACCTACTTTTCAAAATTTGACCTACTTTTCAAAATTTGACCTACTTTTCTCAAATTTGACCTACTTTCCTCAAATTTGACCTACTTTCCTCAAATTTGACCTATTTTTACCAACTTTGACCGATTTTCTCTCGATTTGACCTACTTTTCACAACTTTCACCTCCATTTCCCGAATTCCACTCCCTTTTTTGAGGTGGACATCAACAATCTGACAATCTACGAGACGTTCAACCTGACGCTTGTCAACCACACGGACGTCTCGAACGGCATCGTCATCTGCGGCACCATCTACCTCGTGGAAAGCGCGTCGGAGCAGTCGACGTACATCTCGTCGGCGTACGACTTCTACCGCAACACCTACTCTCAACCCCTCATCAAATGGATCAACTTGTACAAAAACGCGAACATGATCAGCTACAACGCGTACGACAAACGAATCTACATCTACGATCACGGCTACATGCTCACCGTTCCGCCCCTTTTGCATTGGTTGGCCAAATAAACATGCGCCTCTTTTTTCGTGCTTGGCTTCAGTTGGATGAGCTTTTTTTTCAGACGATCTTCAGAATCTCTATCCATGTTCACAGCTCTCAGCACAAGTCAGAGCCACTCCCGTTCGAAACTGCTCTTGATCGACCCGACCAAAAAACAGCGGGAAACCAAGTTTCTGGTGGTCATAAACAACATTGCCACGCGGAGCTCTCGAGCCTCGTCCAGATGTCCACGTGTTTTTCAGTAGAGCGCGCTTCCCAGCCGCCCCTCCGATCAACATTACACCCGTTCCCGTCAGCTGCCGCTCGTTTCTTCGCGGGGTCACCCTCCTTCCATTCGCTCGATCCGCTCATTCCTCGGCGAAAATGTTGACTCTTCGAGCGATTCTCCTCGTTTTCCTCGTCTTTTCCGCCGTTTCCGGCCAGAAGAAGCGCGTTTCGGACACGTCGAAGCCGTTGTGCGGTCTTTGCGTCAACATTGTGAAGCAACTCGACTCGGTGCTCGAGAAAGGCGGCGATATTGAGGCGGTGAGCTCGAAATGTGCATTCTGTCGTTGAATTCGTTATTTGAAGGCGGTCGACAAGTTCTGCAAAGAAGACGTGCCCTCGTTCATGGTGGACATGTGCGAGAAGGTGATCGAGAAGAATCTCGAGTTTATCATCGAAAAACTGAAGAAGCACGAGCCGGCCGACAAGATTTGCAGCGACATCTTCCTGTGTCGCGCTCCGAAACAATACTATTTCCTGGAAACTCACTGAAGTCCGATTTTGTTCTGCAAATAAACACATTTTTCATCAAATCTATTGTCTATTTTAACGAGAATTACGATTCACAGCGAAAAAATCAATTTTTGCAAACAAAAACAGAAAAATTTGCGCAAAAGTTGATTTTGGAGGAATTTTGAGCAAAAAACAGTTTTTTTCAGTTGAATTTCGTGAAAATGTTCGATCTGAAATGTTTCATCAACTGAAATCAAGAAATGAAAATGAAATAAGCAAGAAATATCAATTTTGAAAGAAACAAACAGCTGAAAACTGCAATTTTTCGAAAAATTCGCTGAAATTGCTAGAGAACGTGTAGTTTGAAGAGACGAGAGACGGAGAAAAGTTAAAGGAACACGCATTTATTAGGATGGGTCTCGCACCGATTTCACACCTGTGAAAACTAATGTAACCGTATCGAAATGCGTGTAATCAAAGCTCCGCCCACTCTGCACGCGAAAGATAGTGGACGGCGGAACCCGTGAGGTGTCGGTACACGCGACGAGTTACCTGCCCGGCGCTTGCCTCTCTCGTCGGTTTTAACCCAGTTAACCAAGGTTAGCATGGAGTCCGACCTGTCGTAAGATTGTGTCGCACAACTAAAATTTTTGGAACCGCTTCTCCGGGGATTTCCGGAGGAGCAAAGAGGAAAATAGGTGAGTGGAAATTAAAGTAAAGTTTATAATCGAAAAAGGGGGAGTGTATTTAAGAAAAACATTTGTCTTGGAGATCGAATCACAGAAAGTGTGTTGGGTGGGGGAAAGAATGAAAGGCACAAGAAAAGGGAAACAATATCTGATTGACAGAATGAAAAATGAAACCGAGAAGTGAGCTCAGACCCAATAGTGGTTCGTCGGCTGCGTTTGGGCGACTTGATCGAACAACCGCATCGGCGGCGGCGTGTCCGACGTGATACCCGCGTAATCGAGCGAAGAAACGTTCTGACGACGCGGATTCGGCGGTTTTCGCGCCTGAAAACAGGAAAATCGAGGTTTGCGCGTCAAGTGTGACGCATTGTGGGTACCTCGTGACGTGGCGGTCGATTGAACGACTGCATCGTCATCATGCGATCCTCGGCCTGCCGAACCGACGCGAACACCGTCGTGCCGAGCAAGTCGGGCGGCTTCTCGACATCATCGCCTCCGTCGTCGTCGAAACTGTCGGTCGGCGACGGCGGCAGTCGGGTCGGCGTGTCGAGTTTCGTGCTCACCGGCGGCCGGCTCTTCTTCCGCTTCGCCGCCGACGCCTTCTTCCCGTCGCCACACCGTCGGCACACGAGCACGAACACTGTGGCGGCGAGGATGGCGGCGAGCACGACGGCGGGCAGTCCGTTCTCGCCGAACACCGTCGACCATCGTCCCGTCGTGTCGAGACCCGTCGACGTCTTCGTCGACGACGACGTGACGTCTTCGCCGGACGACGTCTCGAACGACGTCTCGCCGTCGGCGCGCAGCACCGTGATCGGCAGACTGAACCGCGCCGGCTGCACATTGTCGGCGCGCACCTCGAGGTGCACAATCTCGTGCACCTCCTCGTCGGACGTCGCCGCCTTGTAGTAGACGATGCCCTTCTGAATGTCGGTGTACGTGAAGTAGTACGTCGAGTAGTTCGTGTTCGGATCGAACGTCAGCCGGCCGAACCGAAGCGGCGACGTCAGAAAGAAGCGCGGCGACGCCGTCTCAAGTGCCGACGCGTTGATCTGCGACGTCGTCAGCGGCGTCGCCGTGTCCGCCTCGACGATCACCGGCTGCACTGTCACGAGGGCTCGCACGCGCAGCTCCGAACTGTTGCGTAACACGTCACGTGACTCGTTCTCCACCACAAAATCGAACTTGTCCTGCAAACATTCGATCAGAGTCGATCGCGTAAAAAATTTCAAAAAAATGCTGGAAAGTCAGTCGACCGCTCAAATTGTAGCTATTCTAATGGCAAATCCAATGGGAACAGTCACAGAATTTTCCAGAATCCTTCTGATCCGCTAGAAGTCGTTAAAGTGTCGCGGATCGATAGTTGGAACTTTGCGAGTACACCCCAAACTCTGTTTTTCCGTGTAGATCGTTCCAAAGTTTTCAATGTTCCGAATTTCGAAAAATCGTGAGAAATTAACGTCAAAAAACTTAGTTTGGGTCCCGCCACGATTTGTCGTTTTCATTGCCTTTGTCAGATTACTGTAGAGGTTATTTTAAATACCAAAACGGAAACTTCAGTTTTCAGAAAAATCCGCGAACTTTTTGCATTTCTTCTCCAAATTGGCCATTGAAATACCTACAATTTGAGCGGTCGACTGACTTTGCAGCATTTTTTTGAAATTTTTTACGCGCAAAAAACTTCAGCACGGGTCTCGCCACGATTTGCCGTTCTCTGTGCAGATCGGTTTACTGTAGGTACCTGATAAGAGTGCATGTTCAACTGTGCGTACAGTACCCTTCCGTCGTCGATGTCGGTCTGCGTGAACTGTTTCGCCTCCTTCTCGCCGGCCACCCAGTAGAATGTGCCGTTCTCGGGACCGCTCGTGATTTTGTAGGTCAACGCGGTGCGGTTTCCCATCGAGAATGCTCCGAGGTGGTGGGCTCCGAGCACGACGTACGTCTTTCCCTGCGGATACCAGATCGTCGAATGGTTGCGCAGCATCAGGTCCAACGGCCGAATGTCGACGATCAGCGTCCGCGTGTGACCCTCCACGTCGAGCACGATGACGTCGTGCCACGTGGCGGCCATCTGACTGCTCGGCATCAGATGACGTCGCGTGACAGTGTGCCAGATGGCGATCCGTCCGTCGTTCACCTCTTGCTGCGAGAACTCGTCGACCTCGTCGTCGCCGTTGCGAATGCTGACGCCGTTCGTGCCACGTTGCTGTGTACGGTAGAGAATCGATTGCGGCGGCACCGTCTTGTGACGTGTCATGAGCATGTCGGCGAGCAGCGGTGTCGAGCCGCCGTTGAGGATGCTCACCGAGCCGCTCGGAAACAGCACGACGTGCACATCCGGATCGGGCGCGTTGCGGACGTGGATGTCGACAGAGACGCGGATGCGACTGGCTCGGCGAGTCGACTCGCGAGCCGCGTAGACGTGGAACACGAGAGAGTCGGTGATCGAGTCGGTCGCCTGCACAGAAACACGCGATTCGACGACAGACTGCACACATTCAAACCTACCGTATGACGATAGATGAGATGGAAAGCGGTTCGGAGTTCGGTCCACGACACTCGACGCCGCTCGTTATCCAACCATTCGAGAGTGCCCGCTCTTGGCTCGGTGCCAATTTCGATCATTATCACCTGCAATTACTCCGAACGTACGATTATCCTTGTAGGATAAAGTTACAGATGAAACAATTGGTCACAACTTTTTTGGGCTGAATGCTATCAAAATGGTTTTGTTACAAAAAATGAAGAACGTTTTGAGATCTTTCGAATGGTCTAAGAAAAATTGAGGAATCTCAATTTTGAAGTGAGTTATGCCAGTTTTAGTGGAAAGTAATCTGTTTTAACTTTAAATCAGCATACCGTAAAACCTCTATTATAACGGCACCTCTAATAGAACGGCACCCCTAATACAACGGCACCCCGAGGGGGTTCTCGAACAATACAACGGCACCCCCTATTAGAACGGCACCCCTAATACAAATCAAGGAATGTGATATTGTCGATTCGCAGTTCGATCTTGAAGAAAGTGAAAAAGATGAAGAAGACAGTGACACTTCTTTGACTCTATCGGTCTAGTAATTGGTTTTTGATAATGTTGACGATTTTAATTGTTTTTTTGTAGATTTAATCCTTTTTTTTTTGTTGTTCTTCCTCGTTTTTAGCTTCTCAATAATTGCAAAATTTTGGACGAAAATCTAAAAAATTGCGCTCGAACAATACAACGGCACCCTCTATTAGAACGGCACCTCTAATACAACGGCACCCCGAGGGGGTCCTCGAACAATACAACGGCATGCCGTTATAATAGAGGTTTTACGGTAACTCGCTTCAAAATTGGTATTTTCACACGTTCTTTTCACCATTCTAAAGATCACAAAACGTTCTTTCTCTCTTTTGTGCAACAATTTTCTCTATCGTTGACCACAAAAAAGTTGCGACGCACTTCTTTGTCGACGGCGTCGACGAGTGCCGAAACGTCGAGGTGTGACTGGTTGAAGGTGGCCGAACCGCCGCGCGAGACGATCAGCGGACGTGTCGAAATGAATTTCGAGAGCAACGTTTTGTCGGACACCGCCGCGTACGTCGTCGTGATTCGGAACTTCTCGTTCGCGCTCAGGTACTGCGACGACTGGTTTTTGTGGACGCGAAACGAGAACGCGTCACGGCGTGACCACTCGTTTTGGCTCGAAAACGCGAGTGTCGAGTAGATCACTTGGCGTCGGTTGATCTGCAAAACGTTGCGCTGCACCGAACTGGGTCAAACTACCGTACCTGCGTCTGCGTGAACACCGTACTCTTGATGCCGTCGACGAGCAGCTCGCCGTACCGCGGCGCCTTCAGAATCGTGAACACAATCTCGTCGGGTCTCGTGCCGGGCATGTTGGCTCGAAGGAGTTCGGTGCCGATTACGGTAGCCGAGGAGGGCGCGGCGACGAGCCGCCCGTTCGCTTCGAGAATGTTCGACGGGGAGGACAACTCTGTCGAGAACCACTCGGGACCGATCTGAATTCAGCTATGGAAATACTTCCAACACAAAATTTTCAGATAATTTTGTGAGCTTTCGAATGGCGCAAAAAGCGTTCGAAAATCTTTAATTTGAAGCGAGTTATGCGGGTTTTTGTTACGTGCTCATAAAAACTTGCGCAATTCGCTTCAAAATTGAGATTTTTACTTGATCTTTGCGCCATCGGGAAGATCATAAAATTTCCTACAAATTTGGTAATTGCACCATGTTCATAGCTCTGAGCACAAAAAAGTTGAAGCCGAAAGGAATCGCGAGCTCAAATTTTGAAAAATTCGATTGTCACTAAAATGTGCATAACTCGCTTCAAAATTAAGATTTTCACACGATTTTGCGCCGTTCAAAAGATCATAGAAATTTCTATCATTTTTGTAATTACAGCGTTTCTCTAGATTCCAGCACAAAAAAGTTAAGTCTGGTTGAATGAAACTCTCATTTTTTGACCTACTTTATGCTTTCCATCGGTGACGTGAAACGAGAAGCCGCCGAACGGATTACTGTGGTTCGACGCCAAAAACGCCACATTCGACTGATCGATGTCGAATTGTGTGAAGTTGTTGATCACTTCCTCGAGCTGTCCCGCTTTCACCACGCGTCCGTTCGACGGCTGCGCAATGATGTAGGTGATCGAGTTGGTCGGCGTGTCCGCGTCCTGTAACGGTGCGTTACGGTAGGAGTACTGTAGTCTCTGGTACCTCCACATCCAGGTGACTGTTCGTGATCAGCGCCTTGTTGCCGCCGACTCGCAACACCTCGTTCCGCACCAATATCGGTCCTGAAACGAGAGAGTGTGTTGTTTCGTGGCGAGACCCTCGCGACCTTTTTCGTTGATCCGAGTTACAGTAATCTGCATCAGATGCGTTCCCGTGCACTGATCTTGGACACACGCGCGCACTCCGATACTGTCGTTTCCCTGCGAGCCGTCCGAAACGAACCACACTTGACCGTTGTCGATGGTGCGTGTGGTGAACGACGCTGAATAACGAGACGTGACGGGGCGTGACGTGACACACTGTCACTCTGTCGATTTGATCGACTTTTTCTAGGTTTGACCGATTTCTCAAAATTCGACCTACTTTTATGTTTTTTTCACAGTTTCATCTGGCTTTTCAACTACTCGTGAGTTTGACCTACTTTCCTCTGATTTGACCTACTTTCTCCCAATTTGACCTACTTTCTCCCAATTTGACCTACTTTCTCCCAATTTGACCTAATTTCTCGCAATTTGACCTACTTTCTCGCAATCTGACCTACATTCACCCAATTTGACCTACTTTCTCCCAATTTGACCTACTTTCTCCCAATTTGACCTACTTTCTTCCAATTTGACCTACTTTTTCCCGCCATCACCTACCAATCGACGAAATGCTCGTCACATTGTGCGCATTGTCCGTGGTCACCCATCCGGACGTTGGCGGCGACACTACCGTAATCTGCGCCTCCTCGTTCTCGCTCGTCGTCACTCTCAAAAAGTTCGCCGTAATCGGAGCCCTTCCGCCGGCCGGCACCGAAAATTGTGACGTGGCAATTGTGATCTGAAATCGGACGTGTATCGAACAATTTCCGAGACAACTTTCAGCGAGCTCACATTTCGCTGAAAAACGTCGATGTCGAGTTTGAGATGGAAGCTGAGATTGCGCGAAACGAACTGAATTTGAAAATCGATCGAATCGTTCGAGTGATACGCGTTGTTGTGCACATACTGTACACTTCCCGATGCCACGTCACGATCGGTGAATCTGGAGACGCGCGACGAGAAGCTCTTCTCTGAAAACGACTGAAAGTGCGAACAAAGTTCGGAGGGAGCGTGTGGCTACCGTAGTCCAGTGACAGATACCCGAATGTCGGGTGTTTCACGACCTGATAGATGATCGGCGGCTCCGCCTCCACCATTCCGATCTCCAATATCGATTTATCGATTAGCACTGCTCCGCCGACTGGCACACGAATCAGACGATGCTGATGGTAGGTGAACGCGCCGCGCGAGTTCTCGCACCGAACACGCAACTGCGAAAATGAAAATGTGAGTGTAACTGTTTTGTGGTGAGAGATATCAAAATGGTGCAGTTACAAAAGTTGTAGGAAATGTTATGATCTTTCAAATGGCGCAGAGAGCGTGTGAAAATCTCAATGTTGAAGCGAGTTACACTGGTTTGAAGTTGTAGTGTCACTGAATCGTGCATATCTTTGCTTCAAATGCTTATTTTCACGCGCTCTTTGATTCATTTGAAAGATCTTAACATCTCCTATCTTTTCTAAGATTGCATCAATTTCATAGAATTTAGTACAAAAAAGTTGGAGGCACTTTTGTGTTCAACTCTTGCATGAGCTGCGATGTACAATGTAAAACGTTCATATCTCGCTTCAAAATGAAGATTTTGAAATTTTCTTTTTGCCATTCGAAAGATCATAAAAAACTGTAAATTTTTTGTAACTGAGCCATTTTCATAGCTCTCTGCCCAAAAAAGTTGTGGCCGCTTCAAAGTTTTCCCTCCGCTCGCTGGCCTAACTTTCTCTCTTCCCGTCCTCTTCCGTTCTCACCATCACTTCCAGCACACGATCCGCGACGGCCACCCGCATCCGCTCTACCGTATCCTCGTTCGGCACCGCATACCACACCGACTCGTTCTCGATGTCACGCTGCGTGAACGAGGCCGTGACACGTCTCGTCGCGCCCACCGAGAAGCGGCTCGAGTTGCTCGAATAGACGACGTCTTCGCGGCGAACGTCGAGATTCGTCAAGACGGTCAGATTGTTGGCGGAGAGTCGAATGGTCTGCGGGAAGTGCGCGCCGCACACCATCACCACCTCGGCTTTTTCGATCCAAACGTCCGGTTTCGCCGCCAGCACGTGCATTTTTCCGTCGACACGATGCGCGCCATCGCTTACGGTGTATCTGAGAAGGTTACGGTAGTTTGACCCCAATTCCCGTTCCCCCCTCCTACCCGATATAAAATTCGCCGTGATGACCCAAATGGCGAATCATCACCTTGCCCTCTTCAATGTCGTGTTGTGTGAAGGAAGTGAGCGGGAGGTACGGCGACACTGTCGACAGAATCGCCGCATCTTTATTCTGTGCGAAATCGAACAACAGTGCCGACGCGTCGACGTCCTCATCGATCCACGGAAGCAGGAACGGGTGCAGCACCCGCTCGCCGCGCTCCACCATCTGAAAACGGGCTGTGACTCGCGAACCGTGACCGGTGTCAAAAAGGTGTCAACTGCAAAAGTGTCGGGCACAGCGAGATGCGCAAGTTTGTAGTTGACCACTTTTTGATCCGCGGCTTGCGAAAGCCAATAAAACGCGCTCACATAGACAGTCACGTTTTGGGCGAGCCGCGGCGCGTTGTCGTTGAGCAGAATGATCGAGAAACTCAACGTCAGTGGAACGTGCCGCGTCGGATTCTGACGTGAGATGGCGAGAAGACGGCACTCGTCGAGACGTGTCTCGTCGCCGGAATGCTCGTACGTCAGCCGGCTCTTCGCGATGTCGTCCGACGAGAAGTTCGAGTCTTTGCGAAGAGTCTCGCCGGTTTTCAGACGGATTTGACCGTGGAGCGTCGGTGTGACGACGCGGAACACAAAGTTCGAGTCGTCGGGAGTCGAGAGCGACAGAAAGTCCGAAGTGATCTGGAAACCGTGGCCTAGAAATCCCTTTTGAATTCCTACTGTTTTTAAATTTTCGCGCCAAGTCTAGTGGAGCGCGATGTACACACCCGTTGAATGGACTAAGCTTCTGCAAGAAAGTGCCGGAACAAAGGTGGACCGGGGATGTGCTCTTGATCAAAGAGCCGGCAGAGATCTTTGGTCTTGGATGAGTTGTCGGAGACAAAATCGCCGAACTCCGAGCGTCACGACTTGAGGCCGCTAAAGTCCATTTAGCCAGGAGGGGAGACGTGACAGCGTTACAGAATTGGCACTCCGAAATCCGGGAAGAAATCCGTCGGACGGCCCAAAATCTATCAGGCTACGGACCCCAAATATCCGAGACATTTGCTTCGCAAGCATTTGGGCTCCGGGACATTTCGAAACCCAGACATTTCGAAACCGGACATTTCGTAACCAATGAAACAAAGGTCAAAAGAGGCGCTGAGAAATGCTTGGACTTTTTCGAGAAGAAACTTTGGTTTATATTGTTATCATAACGGATTCACTTCACGTCCTGTGAAAGTTTCCCTCACTGTCAAAATTTGCGAAAACAAGAATCAAGTCGATATCTCAAACAACACTTTTTGAACTCCTCGTGACATTTTTCATGAGACGAAGGTGGAATATGGAGTTTTTCGCAAGCTTCTACAGATTTTAACTCTCAGCTCTTGCCAGAACTCATCAGCCTTCGAAATATTCAGTTTCTTTTCGAAAAAGTTCACGAATTTCAAAAGTTTGAGCACTCTCAGCGCCTCTTTCGACCTTATATCGGTTTCGAAATGTCCGGTTTCGAAATGTCCCGGAGCCAGCATTCGAAATGACTCAAGACGTCGAGCAGTTTGGACTGAATCAGGGTTGGGAAAAGTTCGGCAAACTTTGCCGGCAAAAAATTTTCCGGAAAAAAAATGCGGCAAACTTTCTGTTTCCAGATTTTCCGAGTAAATTTCGGCAATGAATTTTCCGGTTTCGGCAAAATTTCGGCAAAAGTGCGCAAATTCGACTCAAAGTTTGAATATGAAAAGTTTTGTACATTTTTTATTCTTTTTGAACCGTTTTTTCCTTTTTTTTTCCAAAAAAAAAACTTTGTCAATATCTTGAATTCAAGAGAGAAATTTGCGATTGTGCAGCGGAGCGTGTTTGCACCAACAACCACGATTCGGCCGCGAGAGGCGCAGTGGAAAGATAACTAGAGAAATAGGCTTGGCAAAAAAAATCACGTGGTCCGAAGCCAGAGTTGTGATTTTTCGGCTCGGTGAAAAATTTTGCTCGGTCCGGCATCGCAAAAAATTTCGATTTTATTCGAAACTTTTTTTCTAATAGAAAATGTTTTTCTTTTTGCTTTTCACTAGTTAATGTTATTTTCTAAAATTATAGAGGTGAGTCAAAATTGCAGGTTTTCATGAAAAATCTACGAGAAATACCAGAAAAATGAAAATCCCTATAGTTTGAGGTCGGCTTCGAAAACATTTGAAATGGCCGAACAGATTGAATTTGAATTTTATTTAGATTTATTGAATTTTAGAAAACTATGAAAAACTTATATGATATGTACGAAAAATGACTATGTTTTTTTCGATTTTTCGAATTTCCACGAAAGTATCGGGAAATGATGGTATGATGCACCACGTGCATGGCTCCTGTGTTCCCTCTCCCATGCGAGCACCGGAACGGGCGGACTCACTCGCCGAACTCCTTCCCTCATGCACGGAGACTAGACAGTCAGCAATAACGACACGAACGGCGACCTCCCGAACAAGTGCTTCCCCGTCGTCATAGGCTCCTCCTCCGCCGCGAGCCAGTCCCACTCCCCAGCTCGACGGAGCACACTCACAGAGCCACCACACACTGCCCCACTCGGCAAACGACTACCGGCCAACACAGGAGCTCGCACGGACAGCAAGCCGGTAGTCGTTTCCCGAGTGGATGCAATGTGTGGGGGATGCAAGTGCGCTCTGCCGAGATGGGGCGCAGGAAAGGAAAGCGAACCTCCTCCAGGCTGGAGAAGAGCGGGCTAGGCCCGCTCGGATCGGCCCATCGGAACATGCTGGCAACATGATCAGTGTGGCGATGCTTCTTATGGTCGTTACCCGGGTCTGGATCCTCCCCGAGCATGAGTTCCGGCGTTCCGAATGAGTCCGCCAAACGCCCCGATGCCCGTCATGAGAAAGGTGCTGCCTGCCCCCTCCGCGAACCGGGAGGGGACTATCCCTTTTCGAAA
Source organism: Caenorhabditis sulstoni (assembly GCA_963966605.1). Classification (NCBI taxonomy): domain Eukaryota; kingdom Metazoa; phylum Nematoda; class Chromadorea; order Rhabditida; family Rhabditidae; genus Caenorhabditis; species Caenorhabditis sulstoni. Next base: position 7,402,626 of record OZ016475.1, read on the forward strand.
TGGGGGGGGGGGGGGGACAATTTTTGAGAGAAATTTGATAGGGATTCAAAAGGAGAGAGAGGGTACTAGACTAGAGAGCCGAATGATGAGTTTAAATGAAGTCATAGCCCTTTTTATACAGTCCCTTTAAGCCACGCCCCCCCCCCCCACCCGTTAGCCACGCCCCTTCCATAGTCAACACACTTTAATTGGTGGCTAACATGGGGCGTGGCTAACAAGGGGCGTGGCTAACGGGTGGGGGGGGGGGGGCGTGGCTTAAAGCGACTGTATAAAAAGGGCTAAGACTTAATTGAAACTCATCATTCGGCCCTCTAGTCTAGTACCTCTCTCTCCTTTTGAATTCCTATCAAATTTCTCTCAATAAATAAACCCCCTCTCCCCCATTTCGAAAAGGGATAGCCCCCTCCCGGTTCGCGGAGGGGCAGGCAGCACCTTTCTCATGACGGGCATCGGGGCGTTTGGCGGACTCATTCGGAACGCCGGAACTCATGCTCGGGGAGGATCCAGACCCGGGTAACGACCATAAGAAGCATCGCCACACGTGGTGCATCATCCCATCATTTCCCGATACTTTCGTGGAAATTCGAAAAATCGAAAAAACATTCTCATGTTTCGTACATATCATACCAGTTCTTTCATAGTTTTCCAAAATTCAATAAAATTTAATAAAATTTAAATTCAATCTGTTCGGCCATTTCATATGCTTTCGAAGCCGACCTCAAACTATAGGAGTTTTCATTTTTCTAATATTTCTCGTAGATTTTCCATGAGAACCTGCAATTTTGACTGACCTCTAAAATTTTAGAACATAACATTAACTAGTGAAAATCAAAAAGAAAAACATTTTCTTTCAGAAAAAAAATTTTCGAATAAAATCGAAATTTTTTTCGATTCCGGGCCGAGCAAAATTTTTCACCGAGCCGAAAAATCACAACTCTGGCTTTGGGCCACGTGATTTTGGAGTTCAGAAAAGTCGCCCGACTATGGTCTTCCCGGGGTGTCCGATCCGTGACTTCCGTCTTCCCTCCTGGCTTAATGACTTTTTTTGGCCAGAAAGGGTACAGCATTTCCGTTTCCGGCGGGAACAGTAGTCCCACCGCCTCAGGGTCTGCGCTTCTCGTTAAGAAAGCACGAGCAGTTCATAAAGGCCGAGCTAGAAAAGTTAAAAACAAGCGTCAGAGCGCGACGCGTTTAAGCCACTCTGCCCCTTTAAGCCACTAACCGATGCACTTTCGCCCTCTTTGACTACTATCGTTTTGTTGACCAGTCGAATCGACGACTCTTTTGGAACGTAGACAATCTGAAATTATAGAATATCATATCTGAAATTGGACGAAAGTGGAAAGCGAAAAATGGTTGCAAAAAAAACAGGTCCGATTTGAAGTGGCTCTAACGTTTTTCTGCTTGAAGCTATAAAAATAGTCTAGTTATAAGAAATATAAACAATTTTATTATCTTTCGAACCGCGCAAAGAACGTGTGAAAATCTCAATTTCGAAGCGAGTTATGAGCGTTTTAGTGGCATTGTCTCAACTTTTTTCTTCAAACTTTTGTAACTCGCTTTGAAATTGAGATTTTCACACGTTCTCTGCGCCATTTTGGAGATCTTTTTGTTTTCTTTAATTTTTGTTACTAAGTCATTTTTATAGAGTGTCTCACAAAAAAGTTATGAGCCCTTGACTGCAACTAACACGTAGCGCCACTGAAAATCGCATAACTCGCTTCAAAATGAAGATTTTCTCGCGTTCTTTGCGCCATTCGAAAGGGCTCAAAGATTTCTATTTTTTTTTTTAATTCACAATTTGTTTCTAGAACATACATCGAATCTGAGCAGCGGCGACGAAACGGCGGGCGAGACGACGCGAAACACGAAGAAGTCGTTGACGATCGAGTACTGTTGATAGTGTAGTTTGTAGTAGATCGCGGAGTCGTCAATGTCCTGTTGCGTGAAATTGGACGAGACGCCGATTCGACGATTCCGTCCGTCGGCCAGTTTGCGCGTCAAAGTGCCCAGTTTGGGCGGCTCGTCGATGTGATAGACGAGATTGTGGGCGGAGAAGCTCTTCGGAAATGTCCACGAGAAGAGGTTTTGGCGCGAGACGGCGAGCAGTTCGGTGGCGTTGAGGACGAACGGCTCGCGTGTGAACACTTTGATGTTCATCGGAATGAAGTCGATCCGGAAGACGTGCACCATCGACGCGAACTCGCCGGCTTCCACCTACGCAAAGCAATCAATAATCAATCAATACCACCGGAGTTACCTGGAAGCTGAACATATCGCTGGGCGACGAGCTCTGACTCGTGTGCCTGAATCGCACTTGCTCCTCGTTCACCTGCTTCTGTGTGAACGTCGTGCACATTTGGAATTTGTCCTCGTGCTCCAGAAGACACTCGACGACGCCCGTGTCGGGCATGTCCACTATCCGATACGCGACGATCATGTCTTTGATGGACGCTTCGAACGACAGGTTACTGTAGCGATTAAACGTTGTTAGAGTGTATGGGCAATCATCCAAAATTCTTTGATATCTCCTCTAAACTTGAGAAAAGGCTTTTGAAGAGCAGAAGGTTCGAACCCAAAACCAGCCGTTTAACAGCCAAACCTCTAAACCACTAAGCCAGTCGAGCACTGATTTCAGCGCAAACACTTAAGCAGAGTATTCGCTAATCTCGTAAAAAGATCCCAAAACGTACCGATTCGAGATGATAGCGCTCGAGTGATGGAGCAACTTGAGCCCGGTGTTGTGCTCCAACTTCACGTCGACCTTCGTGGCGCGCGTCTCGAGCACGACGACCGCACTGCGCGCCTCTCCATCGCGCGCGATGAGCCGAATGTGTCCGGAGCCGCGCTCGGAGCCCTCGTCGACGAGCGAGACGGTCTCGTCGACGAGCTGCTTGTGGGTGAACTCGTGCACTCGCTGCCCGTGCACCTCGGCGTGCACTCCGTCGCTCTCGATCACCTGCACTCGCACCCGTTCCGGCCGATCGTCGGCGTCCGTCAGCTGCAGAATCTCGTTCGTCACCACGCGTCGCCCTTTCGACGCGATCAACAGCTTCTCGTCGCCGCTTCGCTTCACCAATTCCGGCGCGTCGTTGACCGCGTTGATTTTGAACTTCAGCGTGTAGGTCTTCGACTCGGCGGCCGCACTCAACTCGGCGTGTTTGGCGGCGAACTCGATCTGCAAAAGACATCATTGGGAGTGAAGTGGCAGTGCCACGCCACCTGAAAACTCAGACGATCGTCTCGATTCTCGCTGCCGTCGTGCTTGTAGATGACGCGTCGCGCGAGCAACTGTGCATAGGTAAACGAGCTCGTCACGACGTCATCCACGCGAATCTCGCCGTGCTTCGCACTTTCCACAATCTAAAAAGCGGGTGGTCCGGATTCGAACGTCTTCTGCGCGACTCAGAATACCGTGAAGAAGATGTCGGTGTGCGAGACGTTGACGTCGTCGGCGGTGCTCGGCATAAAGTAGACGTTCTTCCATTGCAACGGCATCGAGCCGCCCTCATTGAGCTCCACCGGCTCCGCCACGTAGATCGGCCCCTTCTCCGGGGTTTTCGGCGCGTTTTTCGAGTCCACACTGGAAAAATAGTCTGGTCTAAGTATGGAGTACATATCATTTCTATCGCGAACATCGCATCGTTCTTGATAGTATAAGCTTCCAGATGAATGCCCAAACGACTGAAAGCTCAAAAGAGCTCGAAAACCGCTGCGATCAGTTCAAGATAAGGGCCTGAAAGTGCCGGAGGAGCCTGTACCAAGCGTCTAGAAGAGCTCCCAATCATTCAAGACAAAGGGCCAAACTGTCTCCAGAAGCCCAACAGTCTCTGAAAGAGCCTCCTTTCCAGTCTTATGATGAGTGCCTTAAAGTCTCCGTAATCCGTGTCCAGTCTTCTTGGTGCAGTAACGACGGCCCCTGGGACAGGGGGAATCGACTTCCTTCTCGTCTTCCCAGTTATTTTCCATCACAAACAACAACTCGTCCAGTGTTGGTGGTGTCGTCACCCCATAAATCTATTGGACCCCCCTCTCCCGCTTCTTCTTCTTCTTCTTCTTCTTCTTCCCGCCGCCGCCGTCAAATGTGCCAATTTTATCGGCCACAAAGTATCAAATTCTCTCTCTCTCTCTCTCTCGGCCAATTCTTTCGTTTCTTCCCCACCCCATCCCGCTGGAGGACTCGGCTCTAACTTTAAACCGACGAAATAGTGTGTGATAGTGAGAGAGAAAGAGAGAGAGAGAAACGATGTCGCGGGCCTAGATCATAATAATGGGGGGGAGAAGGAGGAGGAGAAGAAGATTGCTTCAAGATGTCTCTTTTCTTCTTCTTCTTCTCCTTCTTTCCGACCGACAGCCACCGGCGGGAGATGATCGAGTGCAAACGAGACCGCCCATTATTCATGGGTCAGCAGCGGCTGGAGCAGCAGCTGCCACGTGGCACCCGCATTACCCCCTCTTTTTCTATTCATTGCAAGGGGGAAGACCCCCTCTCTCGCTGTCTCGCCGGCGCGCCTCGTCTCTTTTCTTCAACACCCTTCCTTCTGGCCGGGAACGCGGCTGAGTGGTCTAGTGGTATGATTCTCGCTTAGGGTGCGAGAGGTCCCGGGATCGATCCCCGGCTCAGCCCCAAGTTTTTTTCCTTCTCATCAACTCACCCGCAGATCCGTTGCGTCAGAATGCGATCGGACTGTGTGACGTCGAAAACGCATCCTTTCAGTGCCGTCTCGTCGATGTGAAGGCCTGCAAATTCGTTTTGTAAGTGTGGTGTTACACATAAACACATAAAATATGGAATGGGTGGCGTGGCATGACATGGCATGGCTTTGGAAAGTGTGTCCGACACTCAAGTGCAAGTATAAACATCGTGAAATGGCATCACACATGTGTCGGCATCTAATTAGGTTCCGAAGAGCTTGCGGTTTCGTGTACGAAATGGCACTCCACCGTCTGTTAGGTGACAGTTATCATTGAAACTGTGCACCTCGAAGGTCCTTGCTCCAAAACAGTCAGGTTGGAATATCGATCGATTCCTCGTATTCAGATCTACCTTTTGAAGCTGAGCACTGATTTCAGAAACAATTCGCTTGAAAGTTATGAGAAGAACCACGAATCGAAACGTGTCTTGTTCCGAAAGTGACCCCCTTTAAGACCGCCCGTGTTCTTCCTCTTCTTCTTTCCGCAAGAAATCTGATATCCAGTTTCGCATGCCATTCTTTTGCGCAGCACAAAACTCATTTCCTTTCTCTCTTCCCCATAAATCTTTGTTTTTTCTCTCTTGCAGGCACCGCCGCACACCGACAAAAAGAGCACTTTCTTGCTCTTTTTCGGCCCGGCTCGGCGAGCACCAAACGGAAATTAAAGAGCACCAGCTCCCCCCGGGAGGGAGGAGGGCTCAACAAAAGAGAGTACGAATTGTTTTGGCATGCGGGTGGGTGTGTTCCATAATAAACAATTGATGGGAGGGGGCCTCATTTCGGATTCATAACACACAAAAAAGCGAAGAGTTTTCGGAGAGGCGCACAGCAAACGCGCTCCATCGAACACTATCACTTTCGAGGCGAATTCGCGCCAGTGGCGGCCTCAGATGCCGCCACAGAGCGGCCAGACTACTCGTGAGACGCGCCAATGGCCATTGACACTGCTACAGCTGGCGTAACACTAACAAGGCAGATAATTTTACAGGACGTGACTGTTCGGTGGGTGTCACGCAGGATGGTCACCTTGACGGACTTTCAGACAACACTTTTCAGACTTTAGGGAAGCTAGTGACCTTTCGGAACTATATGTGATCAAGTTTTCAGGAAAGTGAGTGAAGAGGAAACAAAAGAAACGGAAAAAAGACTCACCAATGTTGGGCGCGGAGCACAGTGTGGGCGAGTAGACGAGCGAGTTCGCGTGCGGACTTTGAAAATGCAGCGAGATGTGCGAGATGCATTTCAGCGAAAACGCGGTGGTCTCGTTCTCGTGGATGCGCGAGACGGGTATCGAGTCGGCGTAGATGTGCGCGTCGCGAAACGAGATTGTCAGATTTTTGGAGGGAGTGGAGAGGAGGATCGGCACAGGTGAGTCAGTGGAAGAAGGGATGGGACCGATTTGGAGGTCGAAGGTGAGCGGCGAGGTGAGCAGGGAGATGAGCGCCAGAAATGCCATGGTCTTGTCGCATTTGGGCTCGGCGAGCCGGAGAAGAAGAAGGAGAAGAAGAAGAACAGACACTGAAAATGTGAGGAGAGAGAGAGAGAGAGAAGAGGCAGAGTGACAGAGAGAGATAGGCCACGCCCACTTCTGTTGCTCCCGAGAAGAAGAAGAAGAAGCGAGAGAGGAGTGGTGTTGAGGCGCAAGGCGAACAACTGACACATAGTACATCATAAGCTGGCGGCGAGCAAGAAACCGAACGAGAAAGAGAGAGAGAGAGAGAGAGAAAGAAAAAGAGAGAGAGAGAGAGAGAGAGAGAGAGAGAGAAAGAGAGAAGGAGAGAGAGAGAAGATTAGCGTGGACGATAATGATTAGATTTATTAACAGGTGCGATGAGGGAAAGCGGTTTGGAAAAAGAGAGAGAGAGAGAGAGTGGAAACAAAGAGTCATCAGGAATCTATCACTAACGATGCAATGCCATTTCACCCTCCGATCCGGCGATTCTATCGAAATGTTGGCGAGTATTCCATGAATCGGTTGGCCGAAAATGGCAATCAGTGGACCCCCATGTCAATCTTCATTTGGCGGATGTCGTGCCGATGACTGGCGTGTTTCTGACTTTGCTGATGATCTTAACCATCTTCGATTTTCAGACATTTGATTTTCAGATTCCGATCAACCCAGAGTTAATGCTATTTTAGGTATTTTGACGGATGACTTGACAAAATTTATTTAAAAATAGTCAGATTTTGCTGCGCTTCGAAAATTCCCCGTCCCGTGAGTTGGCCGTGACAAGCCTGCGATTTTCAGAGCGCAGAAAAATATCTGAAAATTTTTGAGCAAATCTCACCGAATTGGCCTTTCTTCATCGGTGATCAGTCCGGACGGTGTCACCCCGCTGAGTGGTCTCGCAGCGAACGGATGGGGAGTACTGTAACACTCGTTTCAACTGTGTTTGCTTAGTTTTTCCCTGTCACAGTTGAAACGACTGTTACAGTACTCCCCTCCGTTCGCTGCGAGACCACTCAGCGGGGTGACACCGTGTCGCGCGCCTATAACATACTACTCCTGTCCATCATCACAAAAGTGTCCATTTTCATTTCCAAAACTTATTATTATTTATTATTATTACTATTTCTATCCGTCGTCCCCCCCCCCCCCCATTCAAGTCCGGTCATTTTCGGCAAAGAAGCGACGAAGCGAGAGAAATGGAACGTGTCCCAATTACACCGCCCTCTTCGATTTTCAAATTTCCCGCCTCAAACACTCACTTGCTTTTCCCATCTTTTTGCGGCGAGACAGCGAAAAAATGGGCAATTCGCAGAGAATCCACACTATTTTCTTGTTGATCTCCGCGTTTTTTCTCGTCACTTTCACCGTTCTCTGCTATTTTTTCGCCGAAATTCGACGAATTCAAGACGACGCCGAGCACGGAATTCGCGATTTTGAGGCAAGAAATCGATAGATATCGATTGATTAATTTGTGGAAATTTGTGGATTTTTTCAGAATTACGAGAAATTATCGTGGAGTGATATTCAGGTTTTATTGATTTCCGCCAATTCCAGAGAAAAACGGTGAGAAAATTGCAGGAGAAAAGAAAACTGAAAACCCTGCACAGGGTATATCTCGGAAACTAGAATAGTTACAAAAAAGTTGTCAACTAGAAAAAGATGGGCAATTTTATGCTGATCATGTTTGTAGTTGACAACTTTTTTGTAGCTCTTCCCGTTTCCGAGATATTCCGATTTGAAGTACCACTAGTACGATGCTCCGAAATAACGCTAGGGCTCATTCTTTCAGGAGAGCTCGAAAAAAGACACGCCGTCAGACGGATTCCGACGACGACGGCCTGATGGCGTTCGGGCCGTCGAGACCGTCGATCAGGCCGCCCGAGTGTCCGCCAGGGCCTGCGGGCCAACCGGGCCGGCCCGGACTGGACGGAGAGCCCGGAGTGGACGGAGTGCCCGGCAAAGACTGGGCCTACGTGGAGACGATCGAGCTGATGAGCCGCGAGTGCATTCAGTGTCCGGCCGGACCGCCCGGGGAGCCCGGCTCGACGGGCTCGGAGGGGATCCGCGGGCCGCCGGGCGCTCACGGCGAGCCCGGGCCCGACGGGACGGACGGGCCGCCGGGGCCCATAGGCTCAGTCGGCCTGCAAGGGCCCGTCGGCGAGCCCGGAGAGGAGGGCATCGAGGGGATGCCGGCTCTCGTCGAGATGCGGCTGATGAACGGGCGCGGGCCGAAAGGGGCCCGCGGACCGGCCGGACTGACCGGACAGCCCGGCATTCCGGGACGCATTGTTCCTGGTCTGACTGAAATCTCTGAAACTCCCCCTCCCGAACTGCTCTCGTTTTCAGCACTGCCCGGATCGGCCGGAATCCGCGGATCTCCCGGAAAGGATGGAATGCACGGGGCGCCCGGTTCCGCGGGAAAAATGGGAATATCGGGCGAGCCGGGTCTCGACGCGACTTATTGTCCCTGTCCGACACGATCGTTCGATGTGCAGAGGATGGTGGAGGCGGCGCAAGCCGAGAAGAAGTACTCGTACGACTACTACGAGTTCGAGGCCGCCAAGAAGCAGAGAAGACGCAAATCGCTTACCAACCTAAAAAATAAACGATTTTACTGAGTATTTTGCCCCTCCGGAAGTCCCCGGAGAAGCGGTTCCAAAAATTTTAGTTGTGCGACACAATCTTACGAAAGGTCGGACTCCATGCTAACCTTGGTTAACTGGGTTAAAACCGACGAGAGCAGCAAGCGCCGGGCAGGTCACTAGCCGTGTGTACCGACATCTCGCGGGTTCCGCCGTCCACCATCTTTTGCGTGCAAAGTGGGCGGAGCTTTGACGAAAAGACGAATTTCAGCTGAAAAGTCGAGTTTTTTCAATAGAATCGGAGGCTTTGTGAAGGAATTCAGAGAAATGAAGCATGCTGAAAAGATTTCAGCAGTGATTTGTCCTGATTGAGCGAAGATTTGCCTTTGGGATGTCTGAAACCCTAATAATTTGATTTTTCGACTATACTTTTTCATTTCTTGACATTTCGCTTCCAGGAAGTATTTTTTTTTGAGTTAATTACATCTTTATATCAATTTTTTATGCTCTTTCTTTATTTTTGCAGTTTAAAAATCTTTTATTTTGTCTTTCATATCTCTGTTCATGAAGATTTAATTTTAAAAAAAAATGTTGTCTTCATTTTTACTACTCAATAGCTTTATTCGTCTATAAGTACATTTTTTGAATATTTTTTCCATTTTTAAAAAATTTTTTCTCTGTTTGTGAGCATATCGAGAGTGTGTGTGTTGCTGAGGAAGAGACGGCAGACGGCTAAAACTAAAGGCACATGTGTTTAATCGAATAGGTCTCGCAGCGATCCTGACACACGCAAAACAAGTGTTACCGTACCCCGCCACCTATGCGGAATTTCTTCTTTTTTCCTAAATTTTGCTCAATTTTTCCTCGAAATCACGCAGGTTTTCGTCTTTTTCATGAACTAATACAAATTAAATTCCCACTTTTTTTCGTGCAACTTTTCCGCTGTTTATCGCTTGAGCATAACGCTAGTTTTTTGCAGAAACTTGTGTTAAAATGAGTCGCGTCCGTACCAAGACCGTCAAGAAGGCTTCCCGAGTCCTGATCGAGAAGTACTACACTCGCATGACCAATGACTTCCACAACAACAAGCGTGTCTGCGATGAGGTCGCCATCATCGGAAGCAAGCCTCTCCGCAACAAGATCGCCGGGTTAGTGCCCCTTTAGACAAGAATCCCTTGGAAAACAAATTTTCCAGATACATCACCCATCTGATGCGCCGTATCGAGCGCGGACCAGTCCGAGGCATCTCCATCAAGCTCCAGGAGGAGGAGAGAGAGCGTCGTGACAACTACATGCCGGAGATCTCTACCGTCGACCCGTCGCAGCTCACTTCCATCAAGGTCGATTCCGACACCGCTGAGATGCTCAAGGCCGCTGTAAGTTTTTATCTTGAAATAATAATACCGGTTTCGGGAGCACCGGGGGCTGCTTAGTGGCCTCTGTGCCGCTCTCGGAGCCAAAACCCCTTGCGGTCAAATTGATTCGGTATGTCGAGGCGTTACCGAGTCGGAAAATTCAATTCCAAATCCTCGTTCTTCCAGGGATTCAACCTCCCGAACGTCGTCGTCGAGGACCAGGGCAAGAACAAGGGAAAGTAAATGCTTTTCTTGTTTAATTGTTATTGTTGATGGCAGATAAATTTTTATCTTCCATTTTCTTGTTTTTTCTACACAAATTGAGATTCTGCGATACATCTGAGAAGCTAACGTTCGCGGCGGTAGTATGCTTAGTTCTGTTCTTTTCAGAAGTTGCTTTCCAGAGACTTGCTAGATTCTGCCGAAGTTGTGTCGAAGATAATTTTTCCGCGTGCAACAAGAACGCCAATAATGATCAAATTATCCTGGATGACTTTATTCGCGGATATGATCAATATACTATGCCATTCTCTGTCACTGTTCTGATATCTCATCTTGAAATCTTCATAGGAGCGCTTATTCAAAAAATAAATGAATTCGGAACAAAAAAAACTTCGCTGATGCGATACTTTTGTTTAAAAGGATTGAATACAATTAAGAATTGGTGACTCGAAGAGGACGGCACAAAAGAAAAGAGAGCAACAAAGAGAGAATGAGGGAAAAAAAAATAAAGAATTCAAGTTATTGATTATAGTGAACAAGAGGGTCAGGCGTCGTGGTAGCGCGAGTAGAGTGCCTGTCTCGTCTTCTCCTTGTGACTCGCCTCCACGCCGTGCCTCATCTTCGAGCCGGCCGCTCCGAGACCGGCTCCCTGCACGAATCGTTCCGCTTCGATCGGATTCACGATTCCTGCAAAACGGAGCAAATTAATACTTGTCGGGCATTTTTATGATGAAAACTCCGATAATTCTCATTTTCCAATGTGTCTGTGTTTCATGGAATATTCAATTTTCAGAATTTTCGTTGGGCTTTTCTTCTTCCAAAATCAACATTTTCGCTTTTTGAAATCGAAGAGAAAGCGTACCTTGCGCGTGTTTTCCGACGCCCTGCCCCTCCTTCCATCCCATGCTCTTCAGCAATCGGTTTCCGATGTTCGACGCGTCGAGCGGCTTCATCCGCGCCTCTTCGCTGTCTCTGCGGATCGCGTCCTCGTTCCGCGCGGACGACGACGCGGAATGGTTGGTTGCGGACGACGCGCCGCCTCCGTTTCCGCCTCCCATCACGTCGAACGCGTAGCCGGTCGAGTCGATTCCGTACTGTCGGCGGCGCTCTTTCGCCCGATCTCTGTAGACGATCTTCGGCAGCTCGGGCTGCTTCTCCTCCTCTTCGCGCAGCTTTTCGGCCGTCTCTCGTCCCCACTCGACGCGTTTCGCCTCCAGATTCTTTCGATGCAACTCGCTCTTCTCGACGTGCTTCCGGAGCACTTCGACGTCGCTGAACGCTCGCTTGCACAGCAGGCACGTCTTCTTCGTCTCGTCGTAGAGGGCGCGTTCCATCGCGTCGCGCACCTCTTGCAACGTCGGTTTGCGCGGCGCCACCACACTCGGCGACGACGTCGACGGCTCCGTGTCCTGAAGACGTCGCGGCACACTTCCATTGCCCACGTCGTCGTCTTCGTCGTCGTCATCGGCCAGAATCGACGACGTCGTCAGTTTTCGCTGCTTCTCTACAAACGTCGAATGAGCGTTTCGGTGTGTGGATTGTTGCCCGACTCACCGTGTTGGAAGACGTTCCGGATGCTCGGCGTCTCCTTGCTCTTCAACGAGATCTGCACCTTCTTCTTGTCCTTCTCCTGCCGTTTCGCCCACTTCTCCATGTCTTTCACAAGATCCGCCGCATTCTTCGTCCCCTCCTCCTCTTCTTTCTTCGACGTCTCCGCCGCCGACGTCGCCGCCGTCGGCGTCGTCTCCGGAACCGCCACGTACGTCTGATACGTCGGCTCCCACGTGCACCACTTGCCCGTCTCGTTGTTGAAATAGTAGCCGGTCGCCGCGTCGTAGCAGAACTTTGTCATCGGATCCACGTAGTAGCCGAGCGACGCGTCGTGTCCGAACGTCGCCGGATTCGGTGTCACTGGAAGAAAAAAGAGAGTAAAATTCGAGAAGCAGCGATTGTTTTCTGTTGAGAACTAAAAGGGGGTGGTGGAATCTCTAACCGTATCTGGGCATTACACCGTGCGGCGTCTGAGTCACTCCGATGACTCCGTTCTGGTGCTCGGGCTGCTGTTGCACAATCGTCGGCGGCGGAGCCGAGAGATTCGGCGGCGGAATGCTAAAGTTGGCCGGGATGAGCACCTCTTGACCGGGATGCGACATCTGGAAGAGCGAAGAATTCATTGAAACAGTGAGAGAGAGAGAAGGAGAGCCGCCTACGAGTTGTCCGACTTGATGGCTCGCCTGCCTGACTGCGTTCGCCTTCGAAATCGCCGCCGCCGCGATTTCGGCTCCCGTTTCTGAAGATACATGATTCGAGAGTCAAAGAAAGAGAGAGATGTTGCTCACTGTTGGAGCCCTGCGGCATCTGTCCCTGAGCATCGCATTTGGGTCCGGCGGTGAGCATCGTCATCTGCTGCTGAATGAGTTTCGATATCGAGTCGCGGCACCACGACACTTGCACTGCAAATTCAATTCCCCCCGCCATTTTCAGCGTTTTCAGCCGCTTCTCACCGTCCTTGTTTCGGATCTTGATCGGCGCCTTGTACGTCAGATTCAGCAGCATTTTCGCCTCGTCGGAGCTCTTCATTTGCAAATATGCGAAACGTTTCGAGTCGGATAACTGCAACGAATCGAAAAATAATTATTGGCAAATTTTTTCTCCTAAAAAAGTTTTGAAACCGCTTTTCAAAAAAATTCTAAGAATTCGCCCCTGTTCACCTTGACCATATTGATGGAACTGAGGCAGACGAGACTGGCGAGACTATCGAAAATGTCGTTGTGCGAGCAATTGTCGGGCAGTCCTCGAATCAAAAGAGCTGCAAACGGGCTCGATTGGGGGGTGGGCTCAACGAGTGCTCGGGAGGAGCTCTTACTGTCGCACGGGCTTATCCCGACCATATGGGCTCCGAGTTTTTCGAGCTCCATCGACTGCTCTTTCGAGATTTCGCACTTGAAACACGTCTGACGCTTCATGAAATTGTTCATCGAGCACTGCAATGAATTATTCTCATTTTTCCTGCTCTTTTTTTTCGAAAATCAATGTTTTCTCGCATAAATTGAACCGCACAGAATCGCTGAATAGCGGTAGAAATTCTTTGAATTTTTTTTCGAAAATAATTTTCCAATTTTCAATTTGCTCTCTTACGTGCGCACAAATCCAGTCGTCTCCCTTATTATTTCCGCCGGCCGCCGGATCCCCTTTCGCGTATTCGACTGCCAAATTTCGACCGTCGTCCAGTGTCAGCCATCCCTCAAAATTAGAAACACAATTTATTCGATGAGAAAAAAAAATTGGAAAATTTTTTTGGTGCATTTTGAGACAGTTTTTTTTTAAACATGAACTTTGATCAAAAAACGAGAAAAAAAAACATTTTTTTTCTTGAAAATTTTTATATATTTTTTTTCGGTTTTTCTAAAAAAAAAATATTTTTTTGATATTATGATTTTTTAAAGTTTAGCAACAAGAATAATTTCATTTTGAAAAATATCTAAAAAAAATTTTGAAAATCGGGGAAATAAATTACATTTTTGAAAAAATTAATTCTTTTTTTAATTTTCAAAAAAAAAAAAAATTTTTGTGCCGTAATTTTTCAGAATTTAACAACAAAATTTTTTTTTTGAAAAATATAAAAAAAAACTTGAAAATTAAAAAAAATTTCATTTTTTTAGAAAATAAATGAGAATCTCGAAAAAAATGTTGAAAAAACCACAAAAAAAAACATTTTTTTCTCAAAAAAAAGGAAAATAATTTACCTGAAAATCGGTCATCCACTGTTCGGCAATCGATTGATCCGAGAACTCCACAAACGCGAACGTTTTGATTTGTTTCGTCATTTTGTCGAATTTGGTCATCGTGCGCACGTCTTGCGGCAAATATCCGCACTTTCCCAAAGCGAATGTGATCTGCGAAAAATGAAAAAATTAAATGTTTTTTTAATTTCAAAAAAATTTGTTTTTAATTTCAATTTTTTTAAGTTAGCGAGTTAAAAAAAATGCGATACCTTCGTATTATCGACATCGTTGGGCATATTCAAAATCGCCAATTTATTCGTCGGATAACCGGGATTCCAGTCCGAATATCGATCCGATCGACGCGAATTTCGGTCCTAAAATTTGGTTTTTTTCCTCGACAATTCACAATTATTCTCAATTTTCTTCTTTTTTTTTCAAAAATTCAGAAAAAATATTTCATAGAAATCGTTTTTTTTTTGTTTGTAACCTTTCGCCAGAAGGCACCATTGGCATCGATCTGAAATTTTCAAAAATAAAAATTGCATTTATTTTTTATTTTTTTTTAATAAAAAATGTAAACAAACAAGCAAGGGGGAAATCAATACAAACCTGACAGTATTTTTCATTTTTTCAAATTTTTTTTTGGAAATTGTTTACAAATGCGCTCGAATGCTAATTTCTCTGCCATTTTATCGCTAATATTAGCATTTTAAAGCGAATTTCTCGCGGTTTTCTCAACAGAGCGCGTTTTGCACGCAGAGAGAATGCTCACCCTGTCTCTGCTGGCACTTCTGGATCGTCGTCTTCTGGAGTATCTGGACGATGACGACGACGACTTGGAGCCTTGGAGGGAGGCGTTGGACGGCGATCTCGAGTGGCTCCGATCTACAATCTCATCCACAATTAGTCTCCAGAATACGTGCTTCTGTGAGGCCAGAAGAGGTTCCTAGGAGGTGTAGAGGACCTCTTCCGCTGCCGCGATACGGACGTCTTCGCTCGTCTCCTCGCGATGAGTGGCGGCGTCGTTCACGACTCCTCGACCTGTCACGGCTTCTCGGACTCCGCGAGCGCGTGCGCGAACGTCTTCTGTCGCGGGAGGGCGGTGGCGCGTTGAAGCCCGGAGGCGGCTGGTTGAAATCCGGCAGAATCGGGTGTTGGAATTGCCTGTGTGGGAGACACATTCAGATAGGTTTCATTCTCTTTCGGGGTTTATTCATTGCGTGCATCCGATCGATGTTTTCCCCCGTGAGTTTTCTCGTTCCAGACGATCCTTACTCTTTCTCCTCCTCGTTCAGAGCCCGTATCTGTCGTTCCGTTTCGGCGAGTCTCGCTTGGATCTCCGCCAAACTCTCGTTCCCGCCACCGTCGTAACGCGAAGCCTGCTCAAAGAGAAAAACCGTTTGAGACGCCAAAGAAAACAGATGGAAATGGCGAAGGAGATAGATTCAAAAGATAGTGGGCAGTTCACAAACCCGCTCTTCATACTGCTGGTAATAGCCGTCCTGGCGACGTTGACGTCCGCGCGATTCATAGGATTCCTGGAAATTGAACGGAAAAGTTGGGGGGAAACTGACGACCCGACGACAGAGATTTCTCGACTCTCACAGAGTTTTGGGAAAGTTTTATAGGTTTTCTTGGTTTTTACCTCCACGTCTCGCACCCTTTTTCCGTCATCATTTGCGTTGAACCCAAAAGGAAGCATTTAAACACTCGATAGGTGCGTGTGTGTGCTCTTTCTATAAAATCGATATTTTGATTGTGAATTATGGACGGTCTGACACCGGAAAATTCAAAATTTTGATTCAAATCATTTATTCACAGAAATAAAAGCGAAAAAACTGAGAAAAACGCGTGAAAATCGAGTGAGAATTGACGGAGAATCGGCAGAAAATCGAGCAAAAAACGAAATCGACGTCACGCGTTTAAAGGCGCATGGGGTCTGCGACGCGCAGGGTCTCGCCACGAAGAGCCGTTTTGTGTCGATTTACGACGGAAATTTTATTTTTTCCGCCAAATTTCACTGTTTTTCACCTTTTTTTCTTGCTATTTTTCAATTCTTATATGTTTTTCTATAGAAAAAATGCAGAAAAATTTAAAATTAAAAAAAAATCAATTTTCATCGTCCCTGTAGTCATCCTCATCGATTCTTCCATAAATTGGCTGCAAAAACGGCGGTTTTTCGGCGGTTTTCTCGAAAATCGCTCACCTTGATGGTCAGCGATTGATAAAGCGAGTGAATCAGAACGAAAATGAGGCAGACGATCACAAAAATGCCATCGGAAAGCCATTGTTCCTCAGATTCCGCATCTTTCTCGCTTCGCACCTCTGTCTGCACGAAAAACACAATTTTTGAGCGGAAAAAATTGGAAAAAATCACCAAAAGGCGGAAATAGTTCAAATTGTTGCAATACGAGTTCCGGCAACACCACGCATGGACTTTATCGTACAAATGCAGTCCGAGGGTGTCCTAAATTCCGAAAACAATGATTTTCCCGCCCAAAAACTCGGTTTTCTCACCATATCCTTGGTGAATTTTCGATTTCTGTGCATCGGAGAGCACAAGAAGTTCGTCTGCCAATCCGAAGCGTTCATACACCCGCTGCGCAAAATTCCAGCGTGGATTTCCGTTTTACAGGCCTAAAATTGGACGTTTCACCCGAGTTTTCGTCGAAAAAACCTGATGAAACGCGGAATTTTCGCCGTCCGCACAGTATTCTTTCTCGAATTTCAGCTTGTAGTCCCCTTTTTCCAGAATATTTTGCATTGTTTCGTAAACTCGATAGCATCCGAAATTTTTCTTTTGAGAAAAAAAAATTATTTTGAATAAATAAAATTTTAAAAAATAAATGAATACCTTTGGCTCTATTTTAGACGAAGAAAGTTTGAAAATTAGGAAAAATAGAGAAATTTTGAGAAAAAAATACATTTTTTTCGAAAAAAAATTGAATTTTTTTCCTGGTTTTTCCTGATTTTTCTCTCGCATTTTGCACCTCAAAGTTCACGTTTTTTACAATTTTATAAATTTAAAAAAAAATTTTTTTCAAAAATTCCAGTTTTTCCGGATGACCGATCTGGATCGTCTGAATCGGATTCTCCAAGATCAGCCATACATTGAAGGGTGCGATTTTTGTGAATTTTGCATGCGAATTGGTGTGAAATTTTGTTTTTGTGCACGGAAAATTCGGTTTTTCAGCATTTCTTTAGTCAGAAATTTTTTTAAAAAATTTTCGAAAAAATTAAAAATTTTGAAAATTTGGAACAAAAAATTTCGAAAAATTGTTTTTTTTTTTGAAAAATCGAAAAAGAAAAATTTGAATTAATATAAAAATTAGAAAAAGTAATTTTTAAAAAATTTACGAAAAAAATTTTTTTTATAAAAAAAATTTTGAGTTAAAAGAAAAAAAAAACTTTTTTTTTTTACAAATTTATTTTTCCAATAAAAAATTGGAAAAAATTAAACATTTATTATGATGTGATTTTGTGCACTTTTTGGTTTCAAAAATCGCAAATTTTCGAAAACTTCCCCTGTTAAAGGTTCGAAAAACCGTCGGCAGCGGATTTCGAGGCGCGAAAATCGATCGATTCGAAAGAATTGAACGGAAGAGAGCACTTGACGCGTTGGTTCCTCCATTTGGACTCTTTTCAGTGAGCGTTTCCGCATTTTCCGCCTGATTCCTATCGATTTCTCATGTTTCCCATCGAATTGCTCGTGATTTCTGCAGAATGAGCGCTGAAACTGTGGTCGTTTCGACGGAAAACCTGCCTCAACAGGTTCTCGACCATCTCGCCGCTTCCGGAGAGTTCAACTCGATTCAACTCGCCAAAACGTGGAATTTGGAGCATCAGAAGCTCATCGGAGCCGTCAAATCGCTGCTCGCGAATGAGGGAGTGCGTTTTTTCGAGAGAGAAATCCGGCTGAAAATGAGATATTTTGAGGTGGTGGCGACGAAAGACGTGACGGAGAAGCGTGTGGAGCTGACGACGGAAGGGATTCAGATGGCGGACGAAGGATCGCACGAGTACCGCGTCTACGAGTTCATCGGACCGGAAGGCGTCGCGCAGACGGAGGTGATGAAGCAGACGTTCGGAAAGATCGGAATGGCGAAGGCGATGGGCGCGAAGTGGGTGACGATGGACAAGAAGAGCGGCAAGGTGGTGAGAGTGGCCGAAGACGTGCACGACACCGTCAGACGGCAGCTCGAGACTCTGAGACTCGGCCACGAAGGCGTCGCCGACAAGGAGAAGGCCGAGCTCAAAAAGAGGAAGCTCATCAGCGAAGTGTGAGTTGGAATTGGAAGGAAAAACGCGTTTCTGGGCGAATTTTGAGTCAAAATCAAAAGTTTTCAATAGGAAATCCGATGGAAAGTTTATTGAAAAATTAGAAAAACTGTGATTTTTGCAATAAAACAATTGATAAAAAAATTTTTAAAATTGAAAAAAAAAATCTGATTTTTCTGATATTTTCTGCAAAAATCATGATTTAAAATTAGAAAAAAATAAATAGAAAAATAGTTTTTTTTTTGAAAAAATTTTTTTTAGTTAAAAAAAGTTGATAATTTTCCTGATAATAAATAGTTTTTTTTTTTAGTAATACAATTTTATTATTGTTTTTTTTTCAGAAATATCAAGGGACTTTTGGTGTCGAAAGGAGACAGTTTCACGACGAATCTCGCGAAACAAGAGGCCGATTTGACGCCCGAAATGATCGCTTCGTTCGTTTTTTTTTCAAATTTTATGCGGAAAAAATTGATTTATTGATTTTTTCGAGGCAAATAATTTTGAAAATGCCAGTTTTAATAGTTTAGAATTTTCCGCATTTTTTGAATTTTTTTGGAATTAAAAAAATTCAAAGTTCAAATTTTTTGAAACAATCTGAAATTTTAGTGGATCGTGGAAAGAGAAGCAGTTCAAAAAGTACAATTTCGAGTCGTTGGGCGTGGTGCCGTCGTCGGGACACCTGCATCCGCTGATGAAAGTGCGCTCCGAGTTCCGGCAGATCTTCTTCTCGATGGGCTTCTCCGAGATGGCCACCAATCGATACGTCGAGAGCTCGTTCTGGAACTTTGACGCCCTCTTCCAACCGCAACAGCACCCCGCCCGCGACGCCCACGACACTTTCTTCGTTTCCGGTTCGTGTTTCCTTTTCGAATCTTTAATTGAAAACTGAAAGGACAGCGGACGCGAAATTCTGTGAAAAACTCGCATTTTTCTAGCTTCTCTCGAAGATTTTTGACGAAAAACTGTAATTAGCAAGCGTTTTTTGTTTTCAAAAGTGATCCCCCAACGAGACTCCGATGCCATTTACGGTGCACTGTGTTTAGCCAAATAATCTCTTTTTTTCACTGTTTTTTTCTTCAATGGATGCTTTGAAAATGTGAATTTATACGTAGAAGTGTATATTTTTTACACCAAAAACCTGAAAATCGTGATAATAAGTTCTAAATAAATATTATTTCGCTAAACACAGTGCACCGTTTTTTTTTTCGGAGTCACGTTGAGGGATCACTTCAAAAAAAATCACAAAATTATCAGTTTTTGAAAATAAAAAAGAATAGAGAAAATCGCAATGCAGACCCGGCGATGAGCACGAAATTCCCGGAGGACTATCTGGAGCGCGTGAAGACGGTGCACTCGAAGGGCGGCTACGGTTCGGCCGGCTACAACTACGACTGGAAGCGCGAGGAGGCGCAGAAGAACGTGTTGCGCACACACACGACGGCCGTCTCGGCGAGACAACTCTACCAACTGGCGCAAGAGGGATTCCGGCCGTCGAAGCTGTTCTCGATCGATCGCGTGTTCCGAAACGAGACGCTCGACGCGACACATCTCGCCGAGTTCCACCAGGTGGAGGGAGTGATCGCCGAGAAGAATCTGAGTCTCGCCCACCTCATCGGCATCTTCACCGAGTTCTTCAAGAAGCTCGGCATCACCAATCTGCGCTTCAAACCCACCTACAATCCGTACACCGAGCCGAGCATGGAGATCTTTGCCTACCATCAGGGACTCGCCAAATGGGTCGAGGTACGACGCTCTTCTTCTTCTTCTTTTTTGTGATATCTGAAACTTTTCTGGGCGAAAAAGCGATGAAAATGACCGAAATGGGTGTTTTCACGAGTGATATTGTGAAAGTTGACGTTTTTTTTTTTTTAAAGAATTTTTTTTTGAGCTGGAAGAAATTATTTTTGACGATATTTATTAGTAAAAAAAACTGGTAAAGAAAAAATTAAACCTTCAAAAAAAAATTATTCAAAATTTAATTGGATTAAAAAAAAAATTATTCAAAATTATTCACAATTTAAAAAAATTAAATTTAAAAAAAAAGATTGAAATACAAAACAAATCATTTTCTTTTAAATTTCGGTTTTTTTCTAATTTGAAAACAAAATTCTCAATTTTCATAAAAATGTTTTTCTTGGAGTCCGAAGTCCACTTTTTGGGTCTCGAACGGAAAAGGCGTTTCTCGTTTATATTTTCCGTTCGAGACCCAAAAAGGGGCGTGGCCGGCGGACTCTGAGCTTCTTCGCGCGATTTTATAGCAGAAGTGAAGACTGCGGGTGATTCAGATCGGCAACTCGGGAATGTTCCGTCCGGAAATGCTTCTTCCGATGGGCCTGCCGGCAGATGTGAACGTGGCCGGCTACGGTCTGTCACTGGAGCGGCCGACGATGATCAAGTACGGCATCAACAACATCCGCGACCTGTTCGGCAGCAAAATCGACCTCGACGTCGTCTACAACACTCCGATTTGCAGACTCGACAAGTGATTCACGCGCTTTTCTCTGTTTTCCCCCGGTTTTCATATCTGCATGTTGCTTTCTCTTTTTCAAGTACCCCTCAAAATTTTATTCCTTTTTTTCCCCCGAATATTCCATTAAATTATCTGATTTCTTCAATTGTTCTCCCCCTCCCTGCCCTTTTTTTTTGTTTGTTATAGCGAGAAAAAGTGGAAAATGGTAATAAAAAATTGTTTTTTTTTAATGTTTAATTTTTTTTTTGAATTTTTCATTGAGGTTTCAAACCGATTTTTATTTTATTGAAATTTTTTTTTGCTTAATTGAAATTTTTTTGCTAAGTTATTTTTTTTTATTTAAAAAAAAAAGAGTTTTTAGAATTCTTCAAATTTCAAATCTTTAAAACCCGAGAGTTAATTTTTTGAAAACTGAAACTTGAATTTTTGGGGAATGAAAAAATTAGCGAAAAATTGAAAAAAAAGGATTTAAAAAAAATCTTCAATTCTAACTTATAAAAAGTAAAATCAGTTGAATTTTTGCTTAAAAAAGAAAAACAATTTTTAAAAAAATTTCAGATTTTTGCGGACAATTTTTTTCAAAATGTTCAGCAAAAAAAAATAATTTTTTTGGAAAAAATCCCAAATGTTGCAGTTCAAATAATGTTCAGCAAAAAAAATCATTTCAATTTTTTGAATTTTTTTCTTAGAAAATTTTTTTTGGAAAAATGTTCAGCAAAAAAAATAATTTTTTTGGATTTTTTTTTCGAAAAGAAATTCCCAAATTTTGCAGTTCAAATAATATTCAGCGAAAAAAATCATAGATTTGAATTTTTTTTTAATTAAAAAAATCTTTTTTTGGAAAAAAGTTAAATTTTAATTTTTTTTTGTCGGAAAAAATGCGAATTTTGCAGTTTCAGTAAAAAGAGAAATGACGAGTAGACTGGCTCGCCTGTGGCAGCCCGGAAATCCGCAACGACGCGTTTTTCTGCCCGATTTCTGGATGGCCGTCGTCGAGCCGCCGAGCGTCGGACGCAATCGCCTTCCCGCCAATTGTGTCAAATTTGAGGTTCCAACCGCTCTTTTTTTTCTGAAAAAAATTGGATTTTTTCGAGCTTCAAAACGATTTTCTCCGCGAAAAACTATCAGTGAAAAGAGAAAAAATTGAAATATTTTTGTTCAAATTTTTTTTGCGGCCAATCGAAAAGTTTTCAATTTTCAATTTTCTACAAAAGAAATCTAGAAAAAATTACATTTTTTTTTCAAATGTTTCCTTCACTTTCAAATTTCACAAATTCTAGGTGGATCCGCGAATGTCACGTCACGATATTCGCGAATATCTGACGAAAATCTACGAGCTGCCGGTGCGAGACGTGCGAACCGAAGTGCAAATGGGCGATATTCTGTGGAACTCGAAGCTCGATCATCAGTACAAAAAGGCGATGTGGAAGGACGAGGACCGCAAAATCGCCTACGTCTTCATGTCCAAAGGTACCTTACAGGGGTTGGACGATCGAAAAGTTTGGCAAATTCTGCCGGCAAAAAATTTCGGGAAAAAAATCAGGCAAATTTTACGTTTCCGGAATTTCCGAATAAATTTCGGCAACGGCAAAAATTGAATTTTCAACTCCGGAAAACTAGAGAATGCTCAGTGATCCAGATTTTTCGAATTTCCACGAAAGTATCGGTGGAAATGATGGGATGATGCACCACGTACACGGCTCCTGTGTTCCCTCTCCCATGCGAGCACCGGAACGGGCGGACTCACTCGCCGAACTCCTTCCCTCATGCACGGAGACTAGACAGTCAGCAATAACGACACGAACGGCGACCTCCCGAACAAGTGCTTCCCCGTCGTCATAGGCTCCTCCTCCGCCGCGAGCCAGTCCCACTCCCCAGCTCGACGGAGCACACTCACAGAGCCCCACACACTGCCCCACTCGGCAAACGACTACCGGCCAACACAGGAGCTCGCACGGACAGCAAACCGGTAGTCGTTTCCCGAGTGGAGGCAATGTGTGGGGATGCAAGTGCGCTCTGCCGAGATGGGGCGCAGGAAAGGAAAGCGAACCTCCTCCAGGCTGGAGAAGAGCGGGCTAGGCCCGCTCGGATCGGCCCATCGGAACATGCTGGCAACATGATCAGTGTGGCGATGCTTCTTATGGTCGTTAACCGGGTCTGGATCCTCCCCGAGCATGAGTTCCGGCGTTCCGAATGAGTCCGCCGAACGCCCCGATGGCCGTCATGAGAGAGATGCTGCCTGCCCCCTCCGCGAACCGGGAGGGGGCTATCCCTTTTCGAAATGGGGTGGGGAGGGGACAATTTTTGAGAGAAATTTGATAGGAATTCAAAAGGAGAGAGAGGGTACTAGACTAGAGGGCCGAATGATGAGTTTAAATGAAGTCATAGCCCTTTTTATACTGTCCCTTTAAGCCACGCCCCCCCCCCCTCCCCTGTTAGCCACGCCCCTTCTAGCCACTAAGTGTGGAGATGACTATGGAAGGGGCGTGGCTAACGGGTGTGGGGGGGGGGGGGGGGGGGGCGTGGCTTAAAGGGACTGTATAAAAAGGGCTTTGACCTAATTGAAACTCAGCATTCGGCCCTCTACTCAAGTACCCTCTCTCTCCTTTTGAATTCCTATCAAATTTCTCTCAAAAAATAACCCCCTCTCCCCCATTTCGAAAAGGGATAGCCCCTCCCGGTTCGCGGAGGGGACAGGCAGCACCTTTCTCATGACGGGCATCGGGGCGTTTGGCGGACTCATTCGGAACGCCGGAACTCATGCTCGGGGACGATCCAGACCCGGGTAACGACCATAAGAAGCATCGCCACACTGATCATGTTGCCAGCATGTTCCGATGGGCCGATCCGAGCGGGCCTAGCCCGCTCTTCTCCAGCCTGGAGGAGGTTCGCTTTCCTTTCCTGCGCCCCATCTCGGCAGAGCGCCCTTGCATCCCCGCACATTGCCTCCACTCGGGAAACGACTACCGGTTTGCTGTCCGTGCGAGCTCCTGTGTTGGCCGGTAGTCGTTTGCCGAGTGGGGCAGTGTGTGGTGGCTCTGTGAGTGTGCTCTGTCCAGCTGGGGAGTGGGACTGGCTCGCGGCGGAGGAGGAGCCTATGACGACGGGGAAGCACTTGTTCGGGAGGTCGCCGTTCGTGTCGTTATTGCTGACTGTCTAGTCTCCGAGCATGAGGGAAGGAGTTCGGCGAGTGAGTCCGCCCGTTCCGGTGCTCGCATGGGAGAGGGAACACAGGAGCCATGCACGTGGTGCATCATCCCATCATTTCCCGATACTTTCGCGGAAATTCGAAAAATTGAAAAAAAACATAGCTCTTTTATAGTTTTCTAAAATTTAAATTTCAATTACCATTCGCAATCCAGTCACACTTTTGAAACACATCAACTTCTTGAGTCATTTCGAATGCTTTCGAAGCCGACCTCAAACTATAGGAATTTTCATTTTTCTAGCATTTCTCGTAGATTTTTTATAAAAATCTACAATTTTGACTCACTTCTATAATTTTAGAGCATAACATTAACTAGTGAAAATCAAAAAGAAAAACATTTTCTTTTATAAAAAAAATTTCGAATAAAATGGAAATCCTTTTTTGACATTTTTTGCGAAAAAAAAATTTAATGATTCATGATTAAATTCTTTGAAAATTTGAGAGAAAACGAAAATTTCAAAGTTCAAATTTTTGAAAAAAATTTCCTAATTTTTCAAATAAAATAAAAAAATTCAAAAATGTTTTTCAAAATTCCAAACATTTTTCCAGCTTCGAAATATTCAATTCAAATTTTTAAAAAATTTACATTTTTATAAGAATAACGACGGAAGAAAATCGAAAAAATAACAAGAAGCTGAATTTTAAAAAAAAAATTTCTATTTAATTTAACATTAAACATTTTCAATTTTTTTCCAAAAAAAATTCTTCGATTGGAATATTTATCGAGTTATTTTAAAATTCTCTTTTTTTTCAATTTGAAAATTTCCAAAATTTTTCTAACTTTCACATGTTTTTCTAGTTTCAAAAAATCCCATCGATCAAAAAAAATCAATTAATTTTTTTTTCCATTTGCAGGCTTCCAATTTACGTATCCGAAGATGTTCGAGGCGCTGGAAGAGGATCTGGAGCTGGTGAAGGCGACTGCTCAGCAGGAGGAGCTCAAGGACAAGCTCAACGAGCGATTCGCCAACCGAAATCGACGTGTCGGACAATTCCTCGCCGCCTGATCTCTTTCTCTCTCAAATTGGCACGAGCGCGAAAATTCAGACAAAAATCACATTTTTTCCCATCAAAATTCTCTTGAAAATTCCGATTTTTCCAAATTTTTTTGAGTTTTTTGCGGATTTTTCTGAATTTTTTCTCTCGAAAATTCCCGTTTTTTAGGCGTTTCCCAATAATTTTTTTCGTTGTTTTTTGTACATTTTCTATTTTTTTTTCTTTGTTTTTTTTTTCTAGCTCGTCAGGTCATTTTTTGAAGAAAAAAATCAATTTTATTTTTTTTGTTTATATTTTTTGAAAATTTGTTGATCGTTGTTTTTCCAACAGCGCAAATGATATTTGGATTTTTTTAAAAATTTTCTTTTGAAATTTATGAAAACAGTTTTTTTTTTCAGTTTTCAGAAATTCATGTTTTTTAGTATCGCTGAAATTTTTTTTGAATTAAAAAAATCTGTAAAAAATGTAAAAATTTTTTTAAAAAAGAAAAATTAATTTTTAATTACAAGCAATGAAAAAAATTTCAATGTATTTCGAAAAAAAAAATAAAAATCGCTCAATTTTTGGTTTTAAAGAAATTTTCCAAAATTCGAAACTTTTTTTTTTGAACTAAATTAAAATTATTATTTTTTTGTTGTCAGTTTTGAAATCTCATTCAGATGGCTGTATTATTTATTTATTATTATTTTTTTTTTGCAATTTTCCGAACTCATACGGGGAAAAAAAGTGATGACGTCATTTTGATGAGGCCGCCCGTGGTGGCAGAATGGGAAGTACTTTGGACATTGACCCCACACGTATCTCTCCAGTTTCTTATGTGTAGCCTGTGTTCCCCTCCGATTGTAGCCTCTTTCTCTCTCTTTCTCTTTCTCTTTCTCGAAGTCTCTTTCTCTTTCTCAGAGTCTCTTTCTCTTTCTCAGAGTCTCTTTCTCTTTCTCAGAGTCTCTTTCTCTTTCTCAAACTCTCAAACTCTCTTTCTTTCTTTCTTTTTGATTACTGACGCGAATAACGACGCGTTTCCGCGTAGTCGTCGTCTCCACTATCACAAAATAATGTACTTTTACCCCCCCCCCCCCCCCCTCCCCCCTTTCGTTGACCGATTTTGTAGAAATTTGATTATTATCAGCGCCGCGGACAGGTTTTTCAGTTGGTTCTGTAGTATAGGGAGGCGAGGTAGGGTGAACATTTTTTGAAAAATTTTTCAAAATTTTAGGGAAACGTTTTTTTGACTGCATAATTTTCTAAATTTTAAATTTAGTTTTAAGTTTTGAGCACTTGAATTTGGAAATTTTAGGAAATTTTTTGAAGATTGTAATATTCTTGAAAAAAAATTTTCTCCCGTTTTCGCGATTTCTTTTTTTCGACAAACTTCCAATTTCTAAATTTTGAATTTTTTTGAATTTTTTTTTTGAATTTTTTATTTAATTTTAAAAAAAATAATTTTGGTCAAATTTCGAGATTCAAAAAGTAGAAAACAATTTTTTTTTGGAAATTTTATTTGATCTACCTGGACATGCATATTTTTTCGAACCCAGAGGTCAAATAAATTTTTGAAATTCTCATTTTTTCTTCACACGCGCCGAATTCGAATCGAATCGAATCCGCATTGTTTTCTTTTCCCTATCCCAATTTGTTATTTATTTTGTTTCTGTTTTCCCGTCAAAAAGTGGCCCTCCCCTCTCCGTTCCGCCCGTTTTTCGCCGTTTCGCTGTCTCGGCACTCTCCTCGATTCGCACACTCTCTCGTCGTTTTCTCTCTCTCTCTCTCTCTTCCTCTCTCTCCGTTCTCTTTTTTTTTGTAATCAGTGCGATACCCACTACTCGAGTTGTAATCAACAAACATACGGCAAAAAACAAAAATATTTAAAAATTGGTTTTTTAAAAAAATATTTCTACTGTTTCAAAAGTTTTTAAAAGAGGAAAAGTTTTGAATTATTCACTGTCCACTGGTAAAAAAATTAATTTAAAAATTAGAAAATTATTTTATTTTCTCCGTGAACTGTTTTTTTTTCGCTCTGTTTTTATTTTTTTTTTCTCGTGGATTTTTGGGCATTTTCCACGTCATTATTTCGTTTTTTTTTGCAGGTTTTTTCCGACGAAAAACCGAGAAAAAGGGGGTTTTTCAAATTCCATCCGACACTGAAAAACGGTCAGTTTTACGACGGAAAATACATTTTTTCTAAAAATGTAATTAGAATTTTTTTTGAAAAATACAAATTTTCGACAAGAAAACGTTATTGTCGAAAAAAAACGCAATTTTTTGAAAAAATTTTTGTTTTTAAAAAATTATATTTTTTGCTGGAATTTTGATTTTTTTCTTTTTTTTGGAAAATAAATTTTTTCCCAAACAAAAATTTGAATTTTTCAATTAAAAAATTAATTTTTGAAAAAAAAATTAAATTACATTGATATTTTTTGTTTTTAGAGTGAATTATTGAAAATTATTTGAAAACTATTTTTCGCAAATTGCAAAATATGAAGTTTTTTTTTTTTTTTTTTTTTTAATTATATTTTTTGCTGAGATTTTGATTGTTTTTTTTTTGAAAAATAAATTTTATTCCGAATAAAATTATTTTTTTATTAAAAAATTAATTTTTCAAAAAAAAACTTTCATTGATATTTTCTTTTTTTTTAAAGTGAATTATTGAAAAATAGATTTTTTTTCGGGAAAAAAAGTGATAAATTTGCAGGAGAATGCTGTCTCGTCTCGTCCAAAATTCGTCTTGTTCACTCCGATCGAATGTCTCGTTTCGGCTCTTTTCGCACTCGAAAATCGCCTCGCAGAGTAAGCGGACTCTTTTTTTTTGAGGGGAATTTTAAATTTTAAAAATGTGATAAAATTGTATTTTTCCAAAAATTTTTTTTTTAATTTTTAAATTTGAAAATTCTGGAAAATTGCAAAAAAATTAAAAAAAATTTTTTCGGAATTTTAAATTTCGAAAATATGGAAAAGTTTTATTTTTTTCAAATTTCATTTTTGAAATTGTTGGGTTTTTTAATAATTCTTTGCGAGTTTAAAGTTTAAACATGTGGAAAATTTTCACAATTTTTTTTTGAATTTTTTAAAAATTGAATCACGATCAAAATAAATTTTTTCAATTTTTTTCCAATTTTTGATGGTTTTTTTCAGGCACTGTGCGCGTGGAGAAGCAAGGTGACGTGGCAATTTTGAAGATTGACTTGCCGAACACGAAGGAGAATGTGCTGAACAAGGCCTTGTCGACCGATATGAGGGCCGCTTTTGAGAAGGTTTCTTTTTTTTTAATTAAAAAAAATTGCATTTTAATAGGAGAAATACAAGGCGAAAAAAAATAATTTACAAAAAATTGAAATTTTGAAAAATAAATTTTTAACAATTAAGTTGTGAAAAATTAGGAAAAAAAATTTTTTTTTTTTTCGATTTTTTTTAGTTTTTCTGGTCTATCCTTGAAAAAAGCTTTGAAAATGTTAAAAAAAAATGTTTTTTTAAATTTATAGCTGCAATCGGACGACTCGGTGAAGTCGATCGTCGTGATGTCGGGCAAATCGAACAGCTTCGTGGCGGGCGCCGACATTCAGATGCTGAAGGCCGAGAAGACGGCGGCCGGCATCGAGGCGCTCTCGCGCGACGGACAGGAGCAGTTTCTGCGAATCGAGAAGAGCTCGAAGCCGGTGGTGGCGGCCATCATGGGCAGCTGCATGGGCGGAGGGCTCGAGCTGGCGCTCGCGTGCCACTACCGCATCGCCGTCAACGACAAGAAGACGCAGCTCGCGCTGCCGGAGGTGATGCTCGGCCTGTTGCCGGGCGCCGGCGGCACTCAACGCCTCCCCAAACTCGCCACCGTCCAGAATGTGCTCGATTTGACGTTGACAGGCAAGAAGATCAAGGCGGACAAGGCGAAGAAGATTGGCATCGTGGATCAGGTGGTGCAGCCGCTCGGCGACGGGCTCGGACCCGCCGCACACAGCACACACAAGTATCTCGAGGAGGTGGCGGTGAGCGCGGCGAGAGACTTGGCCGCCGGAAAGCTGAAAATCAATCGCGACAAGGGATTCGTGCACAAGGCGACGCAGGCGGTCATGACCAACTCGTTGTTCCTCGACAATGTGGTGCTGAAGATGGCGCGACAGAAGTTGATGAAGCTGACCGCCGGCAACTATCCGGCGCCGCTTCGCATTCTCGACGTTGTCCGCACCGCCTACGTGGATCCGAAGAAGGGCTACGAGGCGGAGGCCAAGGTGAGCGACGATCGAATGTGACAGTTATAATCGCGCATTCAAAATCTAGGCGTTTGGCGAGCTGTCGCAAACGTATCAATCGAAAGCGCTCATCGGACTGTTTGACGGATCGACGGACGCGAAGAAGAACAAGTACGGACAGGGCCTGCCGGTGAAGGAGATCGCTGTCGTCGGCGCCGGACTGATGGGCGCCGGCATCGCGAACGTGACGATCGACAAGGGTGTGCGGACGGTGTTGCTGGACGCGAACGCGGCGGGACTCGAGAGGGGACAGAACCAGATTGCGACACATTTGAACGGACAGGTGAAGAGACGCAAGATCAACAAGTTGGAGAAGGAGAGGTGAGTCTATCTTTCTGTAGCAGAACTTTCAAAATGCGAACGTGCAATGTTGTTCAGAATCTACAACCACCTCGTTCCGAGTGTCGACTACGCGTCGATGAAGAACGCCGACGTCGTGATTGAGGCGGTGTTTGAGGATCTGCCGCTGAAGCACAAGGTCATCAAGCAGATCGAGTCGGTCGTCGGACCCAACACGATCATCGCGTCCAACACGTCGGCTCTCCCCATCAAGGACATTGCCGCCGCGTCGGCTCGCCCCGATAAGGTTTGTGATGAGGACGTTTTTTCTTTTTGAAATTAGTGGGGCCTAGAATTGACGCCACATTGCGCCGCCATTGGCGGCTATGACGCTCATTTTTGGCGTGTGTGTCGAACGGAAGACTGTTGGCTCGTTTTCAGGTGATTGGAATGCACTACTTCTCGCCGGTCGAAAAGATGCAACTGCTCGAGATTATCACTCACGAGGGAACGTCGAAAGAAACGCTCGCGACCGCCGCCCAGCTCGGCCTGAAGCAGGGAAAACTGGTGGTGGTCGTCAAGGACTGTCCGGGATTCTTTGTCGTCCGATGCCTCGGACCGATGATGTCGGAAGTGGTACGTCTTCTGCAAGAAGGCGTCAATCCGGCCGAACTCGACAAACTGACGACAAAGTTTGGATTCCCGGTGGGAGCGGCGACGCTGGCCGACGAGGTCGGACTGGACGTTGCCGAGCACGTGGCTCAGTTCCTCGGCAAGGCGCTCGGACCGCGCGTTCGCGGCGGATCGGCGGACTTGTTGTCGGAACTGGTGAACGCGGGACACAAGGGACGCAAGACGGGCAAGGGCATCTTTGTGTACGGCGACGGCAAGAAGGGCTCGAAGAAGGTGAACGAGGAGGCGACGAAGCTGCTCCAGAAGTACAAGTTGACGCCGAACGCCGTCTGGTGAGTGCTCCGTGTCGAAGTGCAAAAGGTCTCGTCGCCACGAAGTCTACAGTGATCCTTGTTTTCGCGGCGAGACCCGCGCGGCATGCTCCGTTGAATCACTTCCGCTCGCCCCCATCAACATATTTTCTTCATTTTGCAGCTCGTCGCCGGAAGATCGTCAGATCCGTCTCGTCTCGCGATTCGTCAACGAAGCGCTCCTGTGTCTGGAGGAAGGCGTCCTCGCGTCGCCGTCCGACGGTGACATCGCCTCGGTGTTCGGCATCGGATTCCCGCCATTCTGGGGTGGTCCGTTCCGATTCGTCGACCTGTACGGAGCCGAGAAGCTCGTCGCGTCGATGGAGAAGTTTGCCGGCGCCTACGAATCGGCGCAGTTTGAGCCGTGCCAACTGCTCAAGGATCACGCGAAGAGCGGAAAGAAGTTCTACAACTGAGCCCCCTCTTCCTCTAGTCGTTTCTCATGAATCGATTTGTGTATTTCCCCCGTTTTTCGCCCCACTATGTGCCTATATATCGATTGATTTCACAGAATCAGTAGTAGAAGCCCCTCGCCTCATTTTCTTCATTTCGTTCCACAATTTATTTATTCTTTTTTTTGTAAAAACTTTGCTCTCTTTCCCTCCTAATTGGTAGTTTTTCCACGCGCTCTCCAGAAGACGATTTTACGAGTCTCACGCGGTTTTTTTCCCCTAAATTTTTGTTTTTGCCCAAAGATGAAATGTCGATTCTTTGAGTGATTATCTAATTTTTTGAGAAAATGCGAAATGGAATGAGATTCGTAGTCATTCGTTCTCTTTGTTCGATTCGTCGACGTCATCTGATCCGACGGCGTCTGATTCCGAAAAATTGATGACCTCCCATTGTTTCTCAAGCGTTTCCATCTGAAAATGTATATTAAAAAGAATTAGAAGAAAACTGACAAAGTTGCAGCATGTTTTAACAGAAAAACGTCGGAAAATGAGAGTTTCCGGTTGTTTTTTGAAAAATTGATCAGAATGAGAATCGGAAAAACTTGAAAATGGTTCGAAAAATTAATTTTTGTCTGAAAATTCCCACTTTTTACACAGGATTCAGTATTTTTTACGGTGACATAGAACAGGGGCGTGGCCTAAATTCGCGGATTTCGTTTCATTTTTCCAAAGTTTGCGGTAGAGTCCGTAAATCGAAACCGGCTCTTCCACGCGAGACCGACAGAGTTGCGCGCGTAATTCGCGGGGGGCCTATGAAATAATTGTGCAATTACAAAGAAAAGAAGATTATTGAGACGTTTCAAATGGCGCAACTAGAATTTGAAAATGTTGAGTTTGAAGAGTTATGCACGTTTTTTGTTGCTTTCAATTCGTAAAACGCCGCTAAAACCGTGCATAACTTTCTTCGAAACGAAAGTTTTCAAATTCTCGTTGAGTCATTCGAAAGACCTCGAAAAGATTTCTGTTCGTTGTAACTGCATCATTTCCATAGGCCCCCGTGATTTTCGTCCCGGTGGTCTCGCGTGGAAGAGCCGGTTTGGTGTGGATTTACGGCCGGATTGAAAACCGAGTGGTTTTTTCTATTGTGAAGAGGGAGAAGAAGACTCACGACGAGCATCATGCCGAGCATACCCTTCGCGAGCAAAGAGGTGCTCGGATCGGCGTCTCTCGCCAGCTCTCTCGCCGTCTCGTAGTCGAAAACGTCGTCGGGCGCTTCGAAATCGGACGCCGACAACTCGCCGCCGGCCAGTTTCTCATCATGTCCTCCAACCTGAAAAACGTGTCTTCTTTTTCGTTGTCGAATATCGATTTTCTGTGACTCGATTCGGGATTCAACATTTTTTCGAGAAAGTAAAATTTTAAATAGCTAAAATTCGAAAACTCAACATTTTTCTGGCTCGATTTGAGAATCTTACGCCATAATTTTTCTAGTTTTTTTTTCAAATTGGAGGGAAAAATTGAAAATTCGCCAGAGAATCAAATTTGAAAACGAAAATTTTCAATTTTTGCCATTTTTTTCAGAGCCCGTAAATCGACACGGTCTTTTTCATCTCTGTCGTTTCCAAAAATAATCAATACTTTTTGAGAAAAGCTGCTACTCACGTGGAGCATGAGCCGGAGCAACATGTTGGCGAGCCGAGCGGTCTTCGGATCGCTGTGCTCGGCGAGCCGTCTGATCGGCTCGTAGTCGAGCACGGGCGGCTCCGACGACGGAGCATCTAGCCAATTCGGAGCGTTCGGAGCATTCGGAGCATTCAGAGCATTCGGAGCATCGAGCCAATTCGGAGCATTCTTCTGCTCGCCGCCGCACATCTCTTCGCGTGATCTGAACGAGAAAACTATCGATTTTTCGAAAATTAGGGGTGGAATTTGAAGGAAAACGGGAAAAATTAACATTTTTCAAAAAAATCGATCAGAAAATAAGAATTTATTGTTTCTTTCCGCTAATTTTTGCATTTTGGGAATCAATTTTATCGAGGGAAAAATAACAAAATCAGCGTTTTCCGAATTAAATTAATGTGTAAAAATCGAAAACTCATCGAAAAACGCGAAAATTTGAGAAAAAAAACGGAAAATATATAAGAAAATAGGCGGAAAATTTGGGAAAATGAAGAAATTTTAGGTAAAATCGGAAAAAACTCCGAATTTCCAAAAATATTCCGATCATTTCTGATCAGATTCGAAAATCGTCTGATCAGATTCCAAAAAAAAAAACGACTGGTCTCGCCACGAAATTCCAGACTACGGTATGCGCCTTTAAACAAATTTCGGGGTTTTTGAACAATTTTTAAAAATATTTATATAAATATTAAAATAATCTCGATTTTTCTAGTCTTCTTTCAATTTTTTCTTACCAATCAAAAATTTTTTTCAAAAATTGCAAAAAAAGTGAATAATTTAATGTTTTTTTCGAAAAAAAAACGTCGAAATTAATTTTTTGAAAACTAAATTTAAAAATGGAAAAATAAAAGGAAAAGGCAATATTCTCTTTTTTATTAATAATCGAATAAATGGGAGGGAAATTTTGTTGTTCTCGTAGAAATCTGGGAGTAATTACACAAATTCAGCTCATTTTTCGGATTCGCACTGCAATAACAGAAAAAAAAACAGAAAAAAAAAAGAAAAAAACCACCACTAGATAGTATGTTTTGGGTCTCGACACGAGAAAAAAAGGCGTAGAGACGGAGGAATTCACAAGCGATTATGACTGGAGGGAAATGGGGGGAAAACTATCGATCGGATTATCGATTAGTCGTCCAACTTGCCGTCTTCGTCGAGGAACGAGCCCATCGCGCCGAGATATCCCTCGTGTTTCAGGTAGAGCGCCTCGATTTCTCCCTGAAAACAACAACACCGACTAGTTGTGTTTCTATTTGGATTTCTAGGCCCAGGGACGAGATTGTTGGAATTTGGATTCCTGGGTTCAGGGTTAGTTTCTTTTCAGTAAGCTTTTGGGCCTGGGGACTAGTTTCCTTTCCATTGGGATTTCTAGGCCAGGAACAAGCTTTCTTTCTAACGGGACTTCTAGGCCCAGGGACTAGTTTCCTTCCCGTTTCGATTTCTAGGCCCGAGGACTAGTTTCCTTCCCATTTCGATTTCTAGGCCCAGGGACTAGTTCTCTTCCCATTTGGATTTCTAGGCCCAGGGACTAGTTTCCTTCCCATTTCGATTTCTAGTCCCAGGGACTAGTTTCCTTCCCATTTGGATTTCTAGGCCAAGGGACTAGTTTCCTTCCCATTTCGATTTCTAGTCCCAGGGACTAGTTTCCTTCCTATTTGGATTTCTAGGCCCAGGGACTAGCTTCCTTCCCGTTTGGATTCCTAGGCCCAGGGACTAGTTTCCTTCCCATTTGGATTTCTAGGCCAAGGGACTAGTTTCCTTCCCATTTGGATTTCTAGGCCCAGGGACTAGTTTCCTTCCCGTTTGGATTCCTAGGCCCAGGGACTAGTTTCCTTCCCATTTGGATTTCTAGGCCCAGGGACTAGTTTCCTTCCCGTTTGGATTCCTAGGCCCAGGGACTAGTTCTCTTCCCATTTGGATTTCTAGGCCCAGGGACTAGTTTCCTTCCCATTCGGATTTCTAGTCCCAGGGACTAGTTTTCTCGCGCACACTCACTCGACTCCAATAGTTGATGGCGAAAGAGAGCGTTCGCATCGTGATGGGATCCTGTCGGATGAAGTATCCGCCAAAATATATCCTCTTCAAATTGTACCGTGTTCCGTACAAATAGGCCATCTGAAAGGAGGGAATCAATCGATAATCGATCGATAATCACTCGATGTACCTGTCCGATGTTGTTGCTCACCATCAGCAGAAGCGATTTCGCAATGTCGGCCGGCTTGTGCGTCTGCTTTTTCGGCGTCTCCCCGAATCGATTGCACTGAAATCGGGGAGGGACTAGAAAACGCGTGTCCCTCTTTTCGCGGCCACTCACTTTGGCCATCGAGCCGGCGATGAGGTCGGCCTTCAGGTTCAGCTCGTCGTACGCACCGCCGTAGATGTCGCACACGAGTTTGTCGACGTTCCGATGGTCGCCGTGGTTGGCCATGTCGAGCAGCTCGTCAAAGTCTGCAAACCGGTTCGTGTGATAGATCTGATTGCGAGGAATCGATCGATACCCCGTATTGACTGTTTCGGACTTGTGCAAAACGGGGCGCAGGCTTTTGACTTGGCACAAGTCCAAAACGGTCAAGTTGGGGTATCAATCGATTCCTCACAACTAGATCTGTCACAAGAGCATGTGGAAATGCATCTAGAACAGCTCCCAAAGCGTTCCGATCGATCATCTCTCGGAGGTGTGTTGCTGTTCACTCACTCTGGGCGGGCGTCAACAGACTGCCGAGTCCCATGAACGTGCCGCCGCCCATCGAACTTCCGCCGACGCGCTCGTAGCTCGTCGGCGAGTCGACCTTGAGAATGCTGATGCCGGTGCCGATGTTGACGAGCAGAAACGGGTAGATGAGGTCGGCGGCGATCGGACGATACTGGAACTTGTTTCTGCCGATCGCGTCGTGATGGTAGGTGAACGACTCGTCGACGTTCGTGCTCAGCAGAAAGTTGACGCCGTAGATCAGCGATCGCATCTCGTCGGTGCGTCGGAGTCGGACGCCGAGCTCCTTCATGATGATCTCCGAGTACTTGTACGATCCGCCGCCCGTGCAATGGATCACGTCGCCGTGTTTGCGGTCCGTCCACACCTGAATCGACGACAAACTGCACACAGACACAGACACACAGACACAGACACACCGTACCTCTTTGAGGAAATTGATGAATCGGTCGAGATCGGTGAACTTTTTGAAGTTGACGAGAACGCGCTTCCCGTCGCCGTACGCGTACTTTTGAGTGTGTCCGTTCAGCGACTCCTCCGGCAACTCCTCCTCCATCACCGACGAGTACACCACTTTGATCAGTGTCCCACCTGTGACCGTGACACTCGCCGGGTGGGTAAAACAAAGAAAACAACGAACCAATGTCGACGGCGACGCGGCTCGTCTGCCGAAACTTCTGGAAGCCCTCCGTGGCGGGCAGGATGACGTACGGCGTCTTGGGCGCTTTCTGGGCGGCACGCGGCGGCTGCTGCTGCTGGCACGTCGTCGTCGCTGCGTCCGGAGCCAACGAGGAGCTCACTCGCGGCGACACGCTGCCCGTCGCAGAGTCCACCCGCCTGCAGAGAGTCTCTCCTCGATTTCACCCGCGCTCCACCGCACTGATGCTGCTGCGTCTCCTCGTTTCGCACACACTCTCTCTCTCTCTTTTTTCGTCTGCGTCTCTCAGAAGAGAGAGAGAGTGCGGTGGAGCGCGATTGTGACGACGCTGTCACTTTGAAACGGGACTCACTTCAATTTCGACGACAACAACAGCTCGTCCATGACGGGATCCTCGTCTTCTTCGGCTACGGTGGCGGCGACGTCGGGCCTCTTAAACCAATTCACCGTTGACTTTTTTTTTTGGTTTTGGTTGGAAATCAACATATTTTTTGTTGAATAAAAATCCGTTTTCTTTAAATTTTTTGGAAAAAAAAGAAAGTTTCTCAAAAAAAAAATTCTAAAAATAATATTTTTTTAAAAAGATTTTTTAAAAATGAAAATTTTTTGATTTTTTTAACTTTGAAAAAAAATCGAAAAATTGTGATTTTAAAAAAAATCACAGAAAATTTTTATCTTGAAAAATATTTTTTTTTGAAAAATTATAAAAAAATTCAAAATTATTAAAATTTTAGAAAATCATGTTTTTTTTTCGAAAATTTTAAAAACTATTCAAATAAGAGTTTTTCAAATAAATAAAAATTTCAGAAAAAAAATTAATTTTTAGAAATCAAAAAATTGATGATAACAGTTTTTCAAATGTTTTCCAGATTGAAAAAAAAATAAACAATTCAATTTAATTTTTTTAAAATTTAGTCAATTTAATTTTTTTTTCAAAAAACCTATATTTTAATTTTTCAAAAATTTTCAAAAATATTAAAAATATTAAACCTTCCAAAAAATTTGTTTTTTTTGGAAAATTGATTAAATACATTAATTTTTTTTGAAATTTTCAGAATTTCGCGGGTGTGCCAAACCTTGTCGACGAGCACGAAGACGTGCTTCTTCCGCCCCAACAACACCTTCTTCGTCTTCGTCATCATCATCATCGACGACGACGTCTTCCTTGCCGCTGAAGAAGACGTCGCCGACGACGGCGAAGACGTTGACGACGACGAGAGGACGGCGATGTTGTTGGGCGGAGTGTGACGTGGCACCCGATGGTATCCAGCCGACGACGTCGACGTCATCATCATCACCGACGTGTGTCCCATCTTTTTTCGCGGTGAGACCCAAAAACAGAGATATTTCTGAGCGATAGATGAGAACTATACGAAAGAAAAACAAAACAAGAAACAAAAAGAAAATGGAAATTGTTCATCGAGAGAAATTTGGGGGGAAAAAAATTGGGAAAAAAAGCAGTGAGATTCAACAATTTTTCGGGGGGTAAATCCGTAAGAAAACAGGGTTTTGAGAGCAAAAAAAAAACAGATTTAAAAAAGAATGGAAATAAAAAAATTGGGGGTGCGAGAGCAGGAGAAATGCGGACGAATTTATCAGTGGAAGGGGGAAGGGTAGAAAAGTGGGCGGAGCCTGGGAGGGAAATCACACCAGTTTTATCAATTTTTTTTTTTTTGAAAACGAAGAACTTTGAGTGCGTAAACAGGCCGCCAATCAACTGATTTTTGCAAAAAAAAAACGGAAATTTTTGGAAAGAGACTGAGAGAATCAAAGAAAAAAAGAAGGTTTGCACTTGGAAAAGGACACTTTTCTTATCAAATCTCGCCAAAAATTCGTTTGTTTTTTTCTCGCTAATTGCAACAAAAAAATAAAATTAAGATCACTGATCGCACCGATTTTCAATCTTTTTCAGAAAAAAATTTTTTTCAAGAAAAAAAAAAAAATTTTTTTCTTGCCAAATTTTTGATTCAAAAACAGTAATCTTCATGGAGAAAAATTGAAAAAAATTATTTTTATTAGAAAAATTTTTCGAAATTTTTCCAATCAACTACAGTAACCGTGTCGCCTCCTCTTTTTCTCCGATTTTTTTTTTCAGTGACAAAGAACTGAGGGGAGAGAAGAACACGCCATTTTCTCTCGTTATCACTCGATTTTCTCTCTAACGCGCCTACATTGTTGTCTCATAAACACACACAAAAATTGGAGGCAGACGAACCCATTCAAGGGGTCTGAAATTCGGGCGTTTGGCTGAAAATCCGTCGCTCTTCATTCGAATATATCGGCGGCGAGAAAAGTGGGCGTGTTCTCTCGGTTATCAGTCGATTCGCGACCGCCCATTTATGGTCCGATCGAACCATTTGTTTGTGATGCTCTCTCGCGCCGAGCATCGCGTTTTCACGTGAAATGTGCTCTCCATGATAAGAGAGAAAGAGCACATTTCGACAGTTTTTGGGCGCTCGATGATGCGCGCGCGCGCGCGCTTTTTCCGGCCGATTTTGCACCGCATTATCGAGAACACGGTTCTTTGATTTCCTAGTTTTTACCGGAATCGGAATTCGGGAAAATATTTTGCAAAAAAAAAAATTAAATTCTAATTTGTTTGAAAATTTTTCACAAAAATTGTGAGCAGTAATTATTAAATTTTTAAAATTTCCAAAAAAATTTCAATTTTTAAAAATTTTTTTTAAAATTTAATTTTTCTAAAAACTAATTTTTAAAGTTTCAAAATTTAAAAATTTCGCATTTTTAATTGAAATTTTGAAAAAAAAATCAATTTTCTGAAAAATTGATTTTTAAAAAAATCCAGCCGAAAAAAATTAATTTTTTTCGAAATTTTTTTTCGATTTTTTCCACCCAATTTCTCAACTTTCCACTGATAAATTATCGCGAAAACACGAAAAAATAGTGAAAAAA
Organism: Caenorhabditis sulstoni; assembly: GCA_963966605.1. Classification (NCBI taxonomy): domain Eukaryota; kingdom Metazoa; phylum Nematoda; class Chromadorea; order Rhabditida; family Rhabditidae; genus Caenorhabditis; species Caenorhabditis sulstoni. Next base: position 7,441,459 of record OZ016475.1, read on the forward strand.
TTCGAAATTTCTCGAATTTTTCTCTAAAATAAAATTCTATGAAACTGGGGGCGAGAAAACAAAAGACACGTGGCAAATTTGGGGGAATGGGAACCTCCCTTCCTCATTCAGAATCGCATCGTTTCGTTGCTGCGGAAGGCGCGACGTCTTCTGAAAACGCCAGACGACGTCGTCGCGTTGGGGAAGATGTTGCCGACGAACAGACCGCGCACGTTGACGCCGACGAGTCCCGGCGGCGACGACGACGACGACAATGAAGACGTCGTCGTCGTCGTCGTCGTCGGCTGCGGCGGCTGCGGCGGCGGCGCTGGTGGTGGTGGAGACGACGAGGACCGACTGAAATTTTGGACATTTATCGATTTGTTTTGTTTGAAAAACGTTTAGGTTGAGAAAAAAATTGCCAAAAAAATATCAAATTTTTTTTTCGTTATTTTCGAAAAAAAAAGTTTCACATTCCTAGAATATTCAAAATTAGTGTTGGGAAAAAGAAAAAAAATTATTTTTTGTGTTTTCCCAAATTTTTAAATTTGGATTTTCACGATAAAATTCCAGAAAATCTTTTTGAAATTTTTTTTTATTTGAAATATATTCCGCAGTTTAGCACAACTTTCTTTTTTTTTCAATTTTTCACAATTTAAATTTTTTTATAAATTTCAACTCTGAATAAAAAATTTATTTTCGCTAAAAAATTTTTTTAAAAATTGTTTTTCTCTGTTTTTTGTTCGATATCCAAGAAAAATCCTTTTTTTTTTTGCGAAAATTCGAGAAAAAATTACTTTTAAAATTCGTTTCGTCAAAATTTTTTAAAAATCTATTTTTTAAACAATCATCCAAAAATTTCGTTGTTTTTTTCAAAACCTTCACTAATTTTTCTATTTTGAAAAATTGTTTCGATCGAGTTTCTTTCCAAAAGTAAATAAATTTTTAGAAATGAATTCAGGAAAAACCAAATTAAAAATTCGTTTGATTTTTTAAATTTTTATCTCAAAGATTTTAAATTTTTTAAATTTTCTAAAAAAATATTCAAATTTTTCAAGATAAACTTTAAAAATTGGAAAAAAAACTAAATTCAAAATATTTGAGAAAAATAGAGAAAAAAGAAACGAATTCAGGAAAAATCTTTATCTCAAAGATTTCAATTTTTTTCAAATTTCTCAAAAAATTCAAACTTTTCATAATAATAGTTTTTAAAAATTTAGAAAAGAAAATTAAAAATTAACTTTTTTTTAGAAAAAAAGAAATATTTGTTTGTGAGGGTGGTGAAAAAGGAAAAAAGGGAAGCGCGAAAAGAGGTCGGCCGTGTTTCCCCCGACGTGAAAATGATGAAAAATATCGGCGAATTCGATCGATTTTTGGTCTCGAATCGGCCGATTTTCGACGAAAACAATCGACGTTTTTCCCCGATCGGGAAATTCCAAAAATTTCGAGAAAAAATGGGGACAGGATTTTTTGCAATTTTTTTCAAACGAAAACCAATGTTTGAGGATATAAATTTGAAATTGAAATTGAAAAAAAAAGAAATTAAAAGTGAGAAAAAAAAATCATTTTTTTTAAATTTTTAATTTGTGGGTGGGAGTGGCGAGTGTAGGCTACACATTTTTCTCTTTTTTTTCTCTTTTTTTTTCAATTTTCTAATCGAATCGCTCGAATTCACGAGATAACAAAAAAAATTCCCTTGATTTTGATTTTTTTACAGCAAAAAAAATGAAAATTTACAATTAAAAAATTTTTTTTTTGAAATTTTTAAAATTTATTTTTAAAAATTAAAATAATTAATTTTTCGATTAAAATATTTTTTCAAAAAAAAAAATAAATTTTAATTTGAAAAATCGAAGGTTGATGGAAAAAAATTCAAATTTTGTTGAAATAAAAAATTCTTTTAAAAAATTCAAATTTTCAGAAAATTCTCAGCACATTTTTTCTATTTTTTCTCTACTCTTGTGAGTAAAAAAAAACTGAAAAAATCGTCGTTTTTGATGATAAAAAAGAGAGAAAAAAAGAGAGAGAGCGTATTGTATTTTGATAAATAATCACTGTTTGATACGCAAAAAAAATGGGGAAAAATAGAAAAATTGGTGCAATTTTTGGAGACAAAAAAGAAAAAAACCGCAGAAATTTTTTTTTAATTTGGTAAAAATCAGGAAAACTTCAAAATTTAATTGTTTTGGAATAGAAAATTGTGGTAAAATTCAAAAAAAAATTCAAAAAAATATTTAATTTTTTTCAATTTAAAAAAACAAATTGAAAAAATTTCGCGGTAAAGTTAAAAAAAAAAAAATTTTTGTTGTTGTTGAGAATAGTCGAAAAAAGAAGAAAAGAAAAAGAAAGAATCATATTCAGGCCAACCTCGTCGTCCACTCAGCGACGCCAAGAGTGCCGGGCGACAGTTTGCGGAGCGACGGCATCGACGAATGGATTCGGAACGGCGCCGGCGGCGGAATCGGAACCAGCAACGGCGGCGGCGGCAGATGGTGATGCGGCTGACGCCACGACGTGCTCACCGAGCAGCCGCCACGTGTCAGCAGAGCACGACGGTCCGATGATGGAGCTGCTGCTGGTGCTGCTGCTGCAAAACAAAAAAAAATGAATTGAAGCGGTGGAGAAGTGGGGGGCAGGCATGCAGCAAAATTATCGATTTTTGATAAATTTGAAAAAAAAACTTTTTTTTTCAAATTTTTATCAGCTTAGCACTCAAAACTTGTTGGTATTTTGGACCGAATTTAAGAAAAAAAAACAAACTTTTTTTTTATTTTGCATGATATTTTTTTTCTCTTTAAAATCGGTGTTTTTTTTTGCAAGAAGTGAGATTTTTTAAATTTTTAAACGGGTCTAATAGTCAAATATCTAAAAAAAATTTTTTTTAAACCAAATACATGCAAAATTCGGGGAAAAAATTGGAAAATTTAAAAATTGGTGCGTAAAAACCGTCATACCAAAAAAAAATGATGATAATTAAAAAAAAATAAACGTTGAAACCGTAATTTTTTTTTCGGAATTTCTCAAAAATCCCTAATAATTTTGTCGATAATTTCTGATTTTTTCACTTCTTTTCTGGGATTTTTTTTCAATTTCTAAAAATTTCGCCGATTTTTTTGGAATTTTTTAAAATTTTTTCTCTATTTAGCTTAAATTTTTTTAATTAAAAGGAAAAAAAATTATTTCCATGGCGATTTATATTTTTTAAAAAAGGACAGAGAGAAGCATTCATGCTCCCGTGTGCTCAGTGTGCAGTGCAGTGCGGGAGGAAGTGTACCGTGTGCTGTCGGGTGCTCTTTCGTGGTGGTGGTGCTCAGCGACGGTGCACACTCGTGCTCCGACGAGCCCCTCTCTTTCGGCTCCGTTTTGAGCACACTGCTCGTGCTCGTGCTCATGCTCATGCCTACGGCGGTGCTCTTTTTGCTCATCTCCAACTCGTCCAACCTCGAAAAGTCGATCGGCTGCAAGTTTCGGGCGACGGGCGGCGGGACGAGGTGTTGAAGTCGCGCACGCGGAGGTGGAACACTCTGCAACGAGATTCGATCTTACTGAATTAAAGGGGGGGTGCCAACTTGAAAAAAGTTTGCTTTAATACAAACTAGAGGGGTGGGAAAATCTAGCGCACAAGGAGCGACGCTTTAAAAATAAGTGCAAGTATTTTTAATTATCGATTTTAGGCCAAAATTAATATTCCTGTGGCCGTGGCCTAACTGCTGCTTTTCGCCGGAATTCTTCGCGCTGCCTCGGTGCATTTTCGAGATTTCTTCGCGAAAAGACGTGTCTGTAAGCGGAGCATCGAGCGGCCGAAAAATATCGCAAATCAATCGATATCGCGCATAGGCGCGCAACGAAATTTGGGTTTCTAGGTCACGGCCACAGGAATATTAATTTTGGCCTAAAATCGATAATTAAAAATACTTGCACTTATTTTTAAAGCGTCGCTCCTTGTGCGCTGCATTTTCCCACCCCTCTAGTTTGTATTAAAGCAAACTTTTTTCAAGTTGGCACCCCCCCTTTAAGGAAAAAATAAAAGAACCCCAGCGAAACGGAGAATAAAAATCAATAGAGATTCGGGTGGAAAAGGAACAAGAACAAGATTTTCCGCCCGCTTTTTCTTTTTCTTTTTTTGCACCTGTCCTTTCTATCCGCTAATTGAGGGGCTCAGAAAATAGAAAAGGGATCGAAAGAAAGAGAGAAAAAAGGAATAGGGAACGCACTAATTATCGGATTTCCGATAATTAGTTGGATCCGATGTTTTTTCTTAACGGAGAACGCAATTTTTTAAAAAAACTCCGTTTTTTTTTGAGAAAATATTTAAAAATGACAGGAAAACATAAATTCAGCATTAAAAAAAATAATTTTAACAATTTCTTTCCGTTTTTTAATTAGAAAATTTTAGTTATTTTTTCCGAATAGAAACAAGTTCTAAAAAAATTTTTTTAAAAAAAAAATAATTTCTGTCTCAAAAAAATTCCAATAGAACAGGGGAAGACGAGTGATCTTCTTATTATAAACAAAGCGGTTGTGTCTTTTTTTTCGTGTAGCTCCCCCTTAAGAGAGGCCAACTTCTCAATTCAGTTGACCGACCGAAACGGCATGAGAAAATATTATATATTTTAATAAATATCGGTTTTTTTTAAATCCCGGTACGAGACTCCAGGCGTTTTTCTGCGATTTTTCAATTTTTTCGCTATTTTTTCTTGAATAATTACTTTTAAAACATATAATTTTTAGTTCTAAAATTCATTTTTCTCTTCTTCATTTAGTTTGCACCTAAAATTACCGATTTTCCGGCGACTTCAAATTTCGCGCGCCAAATATTTCGCTGAGCAACGCGTGGCGTGGCGAGACCCGTTATTTCGGAGTCTCGTACCTTCTTTTTCAAAATCAAAAGTTCGCAGAAAACAGGCGATGGGTCCCACCACGAAAAGAAAGAAAATACGGGGTTCCATAAACTTTTTCCTGAAAAACCTTAATCGAAAACTTAAAGGGGGGGGGGTGCCAACTTGAAAAAAGTTTGCTCAAAATTAAACTAGAGGGGTGTGAAAATGCAGCGCACAAGGAGCGACGCTTTAAAAATAAGTGCAAGTATTTTTAATTATCGATTTTAGGCCAAAATTAATATTCCTGTGGCCGTGACCTAGAAACCCAAATTTCGTTGCGCGCCTATGCGCGATATCGATTGATTTGCGATATTTTTCGGCCGCTCGATGCTCCGCTTACAGACACGTCTTTTCGCGAAGAAATCTCGAAAATGCACGGAGGCCGCGCGAAGAATTCCCGCGAAAAGCAGCAGTTAGGCCACGGCCACAGGAGTATTAATTTTGGCCTAAAATCGATAATTAAAAATACTTGCACTTATTTTTAAAGCGTCGCTCCTTGTGCGCTGCATTTTCCCACCCCTCTAGTTTCTTTTTAAGCAAACTTTTTTCAAGTTGGCACCCCCCCCCCCCCCCTTTAAAGGTTGCAGCTTAAAGGCGCAGATGGTGTATTCCGACAAAAAAGTTTATGGTACTCGTCTCTTTCGTGGCGGGACCCAACAGCCGTTTGTCTGTGGACCTTCTCTTTGGATGTTTTCGGCCCCTTCGACTCAAGTGAGAAGTTGAATTCTCTTAAAAAAATGGGGAGCTACATCCAGAAAAAAAATCGAAGAGGTTGATTCTTTCGGAAAAAGTGTTTACTCTTTAAAAAAAAGGGATCGACTCACGGCGAACGGTGTCGTCGTGTGCATCGGCGGCGGCACGTGCATCGGCGGCAGCACCACCGTCGTCGTCGTCGTGCTCGCGGAGCCCATCATCGACGGCGGCGGTCGGCTCGTGTCTGGAATCGGCTGCAGCGGCTCTCTCGACTTGGCTATCGACGTCTCCACCTGATATTCCAGCTCTTCGTCTGCAAGAAGAAAAAAAAACAATTCGATTCGATTCATCCAACTTTTTTTTACTGTTTCAATTTTTTTTCTTCTCCAGCCCAACTTTCGGCAACACTAATATACCGGCTTTTTCGTTGATCGAAATAAAAAAAATATAAAAAAAGAAAGAAAAACCAACATTTGGGTCCGAGTTTCAGTTTCAACACGGGCCGAACGTCGTCGAAAATCTGACGGGCGGCGTCGCCCTCCTCTCCGCGGCACTCGTCCAGAATGCTGCAAAAAAAATGAATTGGGTGAAAAAAAATTGGAAAAAAAACTGAAAAGAACTAAAAATTTTTTTGTTTAAAACCGGCAAAAAATAGAAAAAAATAGAATTCCAAAAAAATTTTTCCAAAAAATATATATAATTTTTCAAGATAGAAAAAATTGGAAAAAAAAATTTTTTTAGAAAATTTTTCCATTTTTTTACTCTCTACAAATATTAAATTTTTTGAATTTTTCCAAAATTTAGCGAGAAAATACAACTGATTTGGAATTTTCTGAATTTTTTTGCTGAATGCTAATATTTTTTTGGAAAGTACAATTTAAGAGGAAAATTTTTTTCTTTGAAAATAGTTTTTTAAGAAATTTTGAATTTCACAAGAAAATAGTTTCGAAAAATTGAGAAATTTGAGAGAAAAATTTGGGAAAATTTTTATAGTAGAAAAGAATTCCTGATAAATGATAAAAATAATATTCTAAAAAAAAAGAGCCCGTAATTTCAGAAATTCACCCCAAATTTTCAGAAATTCACCCCAATTCGAATTTCGACACATTTCCGATAATTTTCGTATATTTTTTTTTGGTGTTTCAAACGATTCCTATCATTTTTCGTTGATAAGATGTCGCGTTTATTTCTGCGCAGCTCAGTATGAATTAAAAATTTTTTTTAATTTTGAGAAAAAAAAATGAAAATTTAAAAAAAATTTGAGAGCGGACCCTTTGTGAGCCAGGCCAGTCTTAAACTATTTTTTTTTTGGTTTCAAAGATTGAAAAATCAGTTGCTCACTCGATTTGTCGTTTTCGTTTTCTGATCAAATTCTCCGAGGCCACCTCGAGAAACATGGCCTGAGTGATCGCCGAACGCAGCTCCTCGTCCGTGTTCATCATCACGTGCTGCAACCAAACTCCATACTTCAAAAATTCCAGGCCGGCCCAGAGAAAAAGCCTGACCCGGCCCGATAAAAAAATGGCCGGGCCGGGCCGTTTTTTGGATTTCTCGGCCCGGTTGCTATACTACCAGGAATACTGGGAAAAATGAAAATTACTGAAGCTAGAGGTCGGCCCGTGACAATTCAGAGAATTTTTGGCACAATTTGCCACCGAGAATCACACCTTTGTGTTGCAATTTTTTGGAAAAAAAAACGGTGAAAATGTGGCTCCAAATTGGTTGAGTTTGAGCAAAATGACCCTCAAAAGAGAAACGTGCCGCGTGGTGAAGCGTGCTCCAGAATGCCTACAGTAACCACACTCTCTAACTACAGTAACCATTTCCGACGGTGGAAAGGCGCGAGGAGCGAGATTTGATGAGCTGGTCATGTTTCACAAGACAAATCTCCTTTTTTTATCAGTTTCAGCGGCTGCGAAACGTCCCAGAGCCGTCGAATCGGCACTTGTGCCGTTGGCAACCTTGCGGCAACGTTGCCGATTTCGTCGCCGTAACCGAGCCGTTTTTGCTGATTGGCACCGGCAAATTGTGCCGAAAATGCTCCGAGAACTGGGATTTTCGGCGAAACAACCATACGTACATTCTCGGATCGTATCAGTCCGCCGACATTCTCGAGCCACGTGCCGTAATCGAGGCTCTCCGGATCCGAAACTCGACTCGTTTCCTCTTCCAAATCGTCGAAATGCGGCTGCAAACACAAAAAACTGTGAAAACGATTCTTAAATTGGGCACAAGAAAAAAATCACTTCGAAATTCAACATTTCTCTACGAACTTCAATTTAGAGACATTTCTTCAAGAATAACCGTCAAAATTCGTTCAAACTTTTTTCAAAAACTCAAAAAAAAATTTAAAAAATTAAATAAAAAGCAAGCCAAACCGATTGAATTTGTCCTTCGTCCTCGGAAAATTCGCCGTCAATTTCCTCTCGAATGCTCATTTTTTGGAGCCTGAAACGGGCAAAAAAAAAATTAGCGTTTTTGATTGTAACAGAAAGAAAAAAAAAGTGCAGACTGGCCGCCGTTTTCTCGTCGTCATCGTCGTCGTCTCGAGAAACAAAGCGAGAAAGAGAAAGAGAGAGAGAAAGAGAGAGAGAGAGAGAGAGAAAAAGAGAGAGAGCGCAGAGAAAAAGAGCGACGACGAGAGAGCGCAGACGAAATGGCCAAAGTGTGTGTGGAGATGGAAACATTGCCTCCGGGAAGATAAATAGAAATCAATTCGATTTCTAGACACACACGGGATTGTCCAATCGATAAATCAATGGGAAATTTGAAAAATTTAAAAAAAAAATTTTTTTCGTGTTTCAAAATTTTTTCATATTTTTTCCAGCGATCAGCTGCGAATAGTAAAAAGTCGTCGATGAAATTACAATTTTCTGAAATTTTCTAAAAATAAAAAAATTCTTTTTTTTCCAATTGTTAGGGTTTTTTTTAGAAAAAAAACTTCACATCGGGAAAGCTAACGACTATTATTGATCCAAAAAAATGAGGAAAAAATTCCCCCAATTTTTTCCAAACTTTTTAAAAATTTGAGAAAAATCGAGGAAATTTTCGAAAAATTATTCAGTAATAATTTAAAAATTTTTTCTTGTTTTATTCAAAAAAAAAAAATTAAAAAATATAAAAAATTCCCCTAGTTTTTTTGGTTTGATTTAAGGATGTTTTGAACTTTTTGATAGAAAAAAAATGACATTTTTAAATTATTAACAAATTTTTTTTGAAAATTATCAACAAATTTCAAAATAATTTTAAAAATGCGAAAAACTGAATTACCCTGTTTTTTTCAGAAATTTTCAGATCGGGATTTTTTTCTTAAACTTTTATAATTTTTTTCAATCACAGGCAAACTTTTTCGAATTTTTTTTGACGAAAAATTCAAAAAAAAATTGGAAATTAAAATTTTTTAAAAAATTATATTTTTCAAATTTTATCGATATTTTCAAAAATTCAATTTTCGCCATTTTTTTTCAATAGTTTTCTTACAATTTTTTCAATTTTTGGAGGTTTTTAAAAAAAATTATATATATATGAATTTTTTTTTCAAAAATAAAAACAAAGCAATAAGAGCTAAAAATTAGGGAAAAAATCGAAAAATTTGGGAAACAATTTTAAAAAACAAGATTAAGACTTAATTTTGATTTTAAAGAAAAAATAATTTTAAATAAAATTTCTTTGATGCTAAAAACTTTTTAAATTTAATTTTAATTTTTAATTATTTTTGCTTACTCTTCAGAATTCCAGTTATCGTTTTGAACTTCCACAGACATTTTTTCGCTGAAATAAATATATTTTTTAATTTTAATTAATTTTAAATTTTTTTCATTGCAAATATCAATATTCTAGAAACCATTTACACTGTTTTGGAGAAGAAAAAAACTTTAAAAACAAAACAATCAATTTTTGTTCCATTATTTTATTCATTTCAAAAAATAGAAAAGAAATCAAAGCGTGGGCACAAAGTATTCGAGTGTAATCAGAGAGAAAATGCTCAATTTTTGGGGAAAAATTGAAAAATCTCTGGACGGAAGCTCATCAAATGAGCCGTGAAACATCGAAAATAGAGGATGGAACAGGGTGGAACAGAAGCGAAAAGCAGAGGGTGAAAAAATATCAAAATAGTTCAAAATTCGAGATTTTTTGGGGGGGGGGGGGGGGGGAAATGGGGCCGAAATTATTAGGGGGGAACTTATGAATTGTAGGGAATCTTTTTTTTTGGGGAAATTATTAGAAAATTAGCGAGAAAATCAAAATTTTTGTTGGGGAGGGAAGAAAAGGTGGTGGAGGGGAGGATAAAACGAGGAGAAAGGTGAGAACGGAAAAATTATACAAACAGACATTTATATAATTTTCCAATTTCCGAAGAATTGCGCTTGCCCGGCCGATTATGGTGGAAGTCTTCGAGAAGCGACACTTTGAAGCGAGACGATGAGCTGAAAATCAGAGCAGTTAGCAGAAAGTTCCCTCTCTCTCGTTTCTCCGCCACATTTTCGTTGATCCCTTCGCGCCGGATCCGTATGGAAATGGCGGGCGAGGGGGTCCAATTAAAACCCGACGCCAATTTCGTTTCCGTTTCCCATTAAAATTCTGCGAGCGCGCGTGCGCCGAAAATTGATGACCAATTACGTCAAAAATGGCTTTTCTGACGTGCTCTTTGAGCCTTCTCAAGGCAACTAGTATAAACAATTATGTTCGGGACCCCCACCGTCCTCTTCTTTCTCAAGGTCCCTCTCGTCAATGCGTTTCCGTTCGTATAAACAGTCCCTTCTTTCTCAACAGACCCCCCTCTTTCCTCGTTCCTTTATTGCATTGCACACACACTGGCAGAGACTCCTTCTACTCAAATTACTTTGGAAGTAGAGGAAGAGGTCTGTGGAGAGGTTACTGTGTCTGTTGAGAGGAGGAAGAGGAGGAGGAGGGTTGACCTGTATGAGGATGATGATGACGTAGAGTGCCTGCGCGAGACAGTGGGCAACCACGAGAGACGCAGACAGAGACAAGGGTCACCGAGTCAAGGTCTTCTCGCTTTTTGTGTGTGCGTATGCGCGCTCGCTCGCTCGGATAGGTCTCCTCGCCAACCAGCCGAGAAATGTGAATGAGAGGGTTGGTTGGGAGGTATAATCTGATCCCTTCTGTGCGCCTATTTGAGTGAGGAGATCCGACCAAGGACGCGGAAGCCGGTAACACAGCACCCACGTAAAAAAAAGTGTCGGAGAGAGATGGGATTTGAAGGGCATACAACCGACGACAAGTGAGGAGAACACACGATAAGCGTGACGGGAAACATCTAGCACCTCGCGAAATAGAGGGGAAGCGTCTAGAAGATTCGGAACAGGGTTGGGCGTTTCCGGAAATTCGGCAAATTTTTTTCGGCAAAAAATCGGAAAAACGGAAAATGTGCCGGAAAATTTGCCGTTGCCGAAATTAGGTCGGAAAATCCGGAAACGGAAAATTTGCCGGACGATTTCTCGGAAAATTGCCGAAAATTTTGCCGAATTGAAAACAGTGATATTAAAGGCGCAGGGGTTATTTTCCCCCACTGGAACTTCGATTTTCTGGTTTTTGAATCCTTGCCAAGCCTTTTTCTCTATTTTTCTCCCACTGCGCCCCTCGCGGTCGAATTGTGGTTCTTGGTGCAAACGCGCTCCGCTGCACAGTCGCAAATTGCTTACCGTAACCTTCAAGATAAAAGCCGAAAAACAAGCTTTTTTTTCAGAGAAAAACGGTTCAAAACATATGAATGTAGGGATTTTGTATGAAAAAAACCTCAAAAACTTCTCATATTCAATATTTGAGTCGAATTTGTGCACTTTTGCCGAATTTTTCCGAAACCGGAAAAATCGTTGCCGAAATTAATTCGGAAAATCCGGAAACGGAAAATTTGCCGGATATTTTTTTCGGAAAATTTTTTGCCGGCAAAATTTGCCGAACTTTCCGATCGCCCAACCCTGATTCGGAAGGAAGGTTCTACAGACCATGAGCGTCTAGAACGTTCCCGAAGATTCAGAACCATTTCGATGAGCTGAGAGCATTCCAGAAGCTGTGGAAACGATATCCAAGGTTCAGGAACTCGAAAGTTCCCTAGACTTGATACTCCCACCAAAACGAGTCTCTCCGAAAATCCCACCAAACTTTCTTCCGCTCGGCTACGCATATCATCATCATTCTCCTACACAGACAGTTTCCAAGGTCTCTTCTCACACTCACTCCGCTAGACACCTCATTGGCATCCACCGCCAATTTTCTGCCCTTTCTTTTTGTGTGGCGGCGGCGGCGGCATTCCTTTTCGCCGTGCTCAGTGACCCGTCATTGTGCGGGGCCCCCCAAGTCCTAATTATTCCCATCTCTAGCCTACGAAAAGGGCGGCGGGGCGGGAAACATACATAGCGTGTACACTTTCCCGCGCGCACATTGTGATGATGAAGCCGGCCGTGGAAGACTTGGCCCGGTTCCAAAACACTTGTTCTCTCATTAAGAGCCGCCGCGTGCTCTGTACGTGTGTTTGGAATGGGCTCGGCGAGCCGACGCGCGAGTCCAATAGTACAGCTAAACGGTCCGGAGAGACACCACAAATAAGGACTCTTTATGCATATAAATCCGTTCTTCAAACAGACTCAAACCGTTCAGTACCCCCCTCCTAACCACCATCACCACTTCTTTTGTACAACACTCACCTCACAAAGAGCCGAGAGCACGTTGCGGAGAAATCGAATCGAATCAAAGGATCGCTTGCTCGGAGAGTTGAATGGAATGAAGACGCCAGATGAAGACAGAAGAAGAAGAAGACAGAAACGAAGAAAATACCGGAGACCGACGGAGAGGGTGTTGGATATTTGGAAGCGGAAGGGAGACAGAGTACTGTAGAGATTGGACTAGAAGGTGCGGAGCTGATGGATATCGTGTGTTCTTGCTCGTTCGTTCTTTCTCGTTCCCTCTAGTTGGCTGGCACAGCTGCCGGAGCGCTCGTCTCCTGCTTCACAGCCAACGGCTCGTCGACAGTCTCGGCTCCCTCCTGGGCTCCTTCTCCGGCGGTCTCTCCATCGGCGGCCGGTGCGGCGGCACCGGCGGCAGCCTCTCCCTCCTTCGGCTCCTCGACGGCCGCGGCGGCGGCACGGTTTCTTCTGAAGAATCCGAGAATCGTGGTCAGCAGGCCGCTCTTGACGACGGTGTTGGCCAGCTGAACGATGGTCTCGACGTTGAAGCCCTCCTTGTCGAACTTGTCCTTGGCCTGAACGCCGAGCTGCCAGAGGGTCTGGAAGACGGCCGAGTAGCCAGCCTTGCCCTTCTCAAGCAGATCCTCCGAGGTGACCGGAGCCGACTCGGTGCCGAGCACCTTCTGAGCCCACGCTCCGAACGAGTCGATGTTCTTCTTCTGCACCTCCTTCTGGGCGGCAGCGTCGGCGTTCTCCTCGGCGGCGGCGACCTCGATCGCTCCTGGCTGCAAATGAGAACGTGATTATCTTATCATCCTTCATTCTCCGGCGACGACAACAATGCCCTATTTGCGTCTATCATTTTCACTTTCCCTCTCCTCCTGCATACCTCGAGAACGTTGGCCAGCTTGACGAGAACATCGCCGTCCTTGAAGAATCCGAGGAATTGGTTGCGAGTCGTCGCCTGATCCTTTCCAGGAATCGCCTTGCGCTCCGACTCCTCGGCGATCGCCGTCTTCTGGACCCAATCGATCACTTGGAAGTTCGCCTGCAAATATCACCATTCCATTTCTGGCCCCAAGTGCTTCTCCATAGCGCAAAGAAAAAGAGAGACGAGCAACCGTCCCCCCGGGGAGCACTTTATGCGCTAGTGCGTCTGTGTTGCAAAACGAGCCTCTCTCTCTCTCATTTGTTCCCTTTTCCGTTTTGCAACCAAGAAACGAGGCACTTGTCTTTGCATCAGAATTGGAAATGAAGCCCAAGAGAAGAGGACAAAGGGGGGGGGGGGTGACGAAGAGGTTCCATTTTTAGCGGTTTTTGAAGATGTTCGCAAAAAAACCCGACAAGAATGACAACGACTCTGGGGACCAGAATGTTCGAAAAAAGAAACTCGAAAAGTCTAAAAAAGGACCTGAGAAGCTCAGGGAACCGTCAGGGAAGCGCCACTTCGACAGCGTGTCTCCAAACACTTTCAAACATTCGAAACCCCTCGACAAACTTCAAACTCTTTTTGCCATTTCCAACCAGAAAAGGCACATTCTGCCTGGGAACCTGCGAAACCGATTCAACGTGAGAAGAACACACACACGCACACATACACCCCACAAAACGGGTCTATTTACCCAACTAGTCCCTGCTCTTGCTAATCCCTTCTCAAATGCCTTCCCAGACGACGACGACAGGGGCCGCCCGAGTTTTCTCATAGTAAATCGCCAGACACCCCCCGTCTCTCTCTCTCTCAAGTCATCTCAGATTCCTTTTTCCTCGCAATTCTCTCGTTGTAAACTCGGACCGAGATAGAGAAGAAGTTGCGCAAGAGACCGTCCGGTCGGGTGTCTATGTGTGTGCGAGCGCGCGCGCAGTCAGTTACATTACAATGTAGCGACTAGTGAGCGAGGCAAGGCGGATGGGAAGAGGAGATTGGCACAGCTGCCCTTTTACAGAGTGCCGACACACACACACACACACAATCTCTCCGCGATCAAATACAACGATGAACCTCGCAAATACTGTTCTGCGCGCGCGCGCACGCACGCTGGGACTCTTCCTACGCGATTTGTGATACTAACTAACTAATAGAGTGTGTACAACTAGTTGTACTACTACAACTACTACTACTATTCAGGTACAACGATCATGAATAGCCGGGCTAATGAACTTTTCCTATTTATCCAGTATCGAATTACGGCCCAATTCATCAGGATCCAGGTGCAAATGGATCCTTTTTTAAGCCCCCCACTGATCCGATTTGAGCGCGCGCGAGCAGGGAGAGAGAAATTTCAAAGCGGGGCGGGTGCAAATGGTGCAAATCGGAAACAGCTGTTCCCTTCCGACAGCCTCGGCGATTTCCTGCCCACCATCTGCTCGCTTCTTCCCACCTTTGACACACCCTCCCGGATAGGCACCCGTTCTTCTTACCTTGTGCACAGCTTGCGGGATCTGCTGGGCGATCCATCCGAGAACGTCCTCCTTCGGATCCTTCGGCGCCTCGGGCTCCTTCGGTGCGCCGGCCTCAGCGTCGCGATGCTTTCCCCAGCGCTTGTTGAACGTGAAGCGACGAGCGACGCCTCCCTTCTTCTTCTCCTCCGGAGCCGGCGCAGCAGCGGCGTCTCCCTCGGCCGGAGCGGCGGCTTCCTCGACCTTCGGAGCCTCCTCGACAGCTGGAGCAGCAGCTTCTGTAGCCGCTGGAGTCGGCTCGACTGGTGGCTCGGTGGCTGGCACCTCCGGAGCGACCTCCTCAATCTTCTTAACCTCGTCGGACATGGTGGTTTTCGTGAAGTGTTGAGAGTTGGGTTAGTGACTGCAAAGAAGAAGCTATAGAATTGGAAATGAGCTCGGAAGAGTGACCGAGAGAAGAATTGCGAAATGGGTGTTGGTGGTGGAAAACAA
Organism: Caenorhabditis sulstoni; assembly: GCA_963966605.1. Classification (NCBI taxonomy): domain Eukaryota; kingdom Metazoa; phylum Nematoda; class Chromadorea; order Rhabditida; family Rhabditidae; genus Caenorhabditis; species Caenorhabditis sulstoni. The sequence goes on from OZ016475.1 coordinate 7,456,547, forward strand.
AAAGAGGAGAAGGGGGAGGAGAAAGAGAAAGAAGGAGAAGAAAGTCAACTCAATTACGGGGGTAATCGAATCGAGAGCCAGTCAGTGAGCCCCCTACCACATTTTGGAAGACACGAAATGAGCACAGAGAATGCGTGTGCAGTAGCCAGTAGAACCAGAAGAGAAATGAGTAGAGAGGGAGGAGGGAGGACGAGCGATGGGTAGAAGAAGGACGAGGAGGACGGAGGCGAAGACACTAATTGCCCCATCCACCCAACCACTACCAACACCATCCACAACGCACCCCTCCACACAACGAGAAGAAGAAGAGGCGAGCCACTCATTTTCTATTCTAGGAAGAGAACAGTCATTCTAGAACAGCGAGGAAGGCATGAGCAGAGGTCAACTGACTGCTTCTAGAACCATCTGGCGAACGATTCTCGACGTGGCAGTGTCAAAGATCGAACGACGTGGCAGATTAGATAGCAGCCACTGTTTGCACAGTACGGCTAGATAATCAATGTTCCACGTTGAATGGAGTGGCAAAACGATTAGATAGCTCGTCAACGACGACACTTCGAGAAGTTCTGAGATCCGCCGAACATGCAAATAAACCGGTTCTTGGCGCTCACAGCTGGAGGTGAGAAGAACAAGAGAACACGACCGACAATTCATAAGTGTCGAAAATAGAGAGAGGGAAAGATTTCTCAATCACATCGAGACGAAAAGAGCACTATTCTTTTCTCTTTTGAATGTCGAGGGACGGAGGGACACTGTCATTCGATCCGCCCCTATTTGCTCTCACAGAGAGAAAGAGAGTCTGATTCAAAAGGTGGGAGGAGGAGGAGGTGGAGGCTGTTCTCACCTCTCCCTCGCTTTTGAATGGCGAGAGGCGGTCAAACAGAAGTGAAATGAGGCCGCCACTATGACTCATGGAATGGGACCGGATAATTTCGAAACAGAAAGCGCCAACGATTGCGAAATTCCAAAGTGGGCGGAGCCGAAGAGTGAAGCAGCAGCAGCAGCCGACGGGGCCCGACGAGAAGGCGGACGAAAACGAAAATGGATCGGAAGGAGGAGGAGAAGAAGAATGCGAATAAGGCGAGAGGGTGAATGTATGGAGAGGCAAGAAAAGGGGGGACACCAAGAGCGACCGAAATGAATGAATATGTGAGCAGGAGGACGGACGGCGGGGTCGACGGGCCCTTGCACACATTGTGCTGCTGCTGCTGGCCGGGTTCTGGTGGGTGAGAAGAGGGCAAGGCCACCATTACCCCCCTTCTACCAGCAGCAGCAGCAGCACCCCAGCCACCACCACCACCACACAACCATCCGATGAGACACACACTCACATACGCTCGGCACGCAGCGCTCTGCTGCTGCTGCTGCAGAAACGACCGGCCGCGGGGCAATGGACGTCCGCCCCAACGACGGAAAATGTGGGCGGGGCCTAAACGACGGGACGCGCCGCCCTTTCCCTCTCTCTCTCTCTTTTTCTCTCGTTCTCTATGCGAGAGAGAGAGATATGTGTTTGCGTGTGTAGGCTGCCTGACTGACTGGACCCCTAGCCCGCCGAAACGATCCGAACAAGAGGCGGAAGGTAAAACCGAAAGAGATAGTGTGTGAATCAAGGAGAGCACGAGACGACGACGACGATGACTCCATGGAAACGTTGACGACGTCGACGTTCTGCTAGATGAACACACCGAAATATGGCGAAGGAGGAGGGTTGGCACGCTGCCAAGCCTCCTCCCACTCCTCCGAATCTATCGACAAGAATGCGCGAGATCGGGCATACCGCCGCTTCTTGGCATAGAGCCAAGCGGGGGGAAACAAACGTACTGTTTACTGAGAGAATCGCTAGAACCTTCTAGAATGATGGAAATCTAGAAGATTCCACGGGAGGAATGCGAAAAATTGAGTCTCGGTGGGAATGCTTTCCATCTCCTCGATGCTCTTAGGAGAATCGAGATGGAGGGATGTGTCATTCTTCGGAATTTCAAGAATCGAACTTTCCAGAATTTCTGAATTTCAGAAGCGGCCGAACAGCGAAAACAATGCGCATAACACCGCTGTTTATCATCGTGTCAAAATGGAAATTTCGATGCGAAACATCTAAAAAAAGCGACCCGATGACTCAGTGTTCCCTCCCTCGAAACACGAGACTTTTTCCCCCTCTAATCTTGAGTAAACACTGACGAAAAAGTAAAGTAACGGTCATCAGAAGCCACACACCGTTTGCTTGTTTTTCGTCTCGCGGTAAAGATCGCACCACAAAAAAAAATACTTCCACATGATTTGTGTTTACCGCGACGGGTTCGCGCGCGCTCGCGCAAAATTTACGGAAAATCATGGGTTTCCGGGCTGGAGGGCGCGAAAAATAGCGGAAAACAAGTGTTTTGTGGCCCGTGCCTTCTTCCACAGGTGCAAATGGATTCTTTTCATAGTACGGGAGCATGTCAACAACCTGTCTGAAGCCAAAAATGAACGAGATAGAGTGAGAAAACAACGGAATTTTCGCATTATTTATGGTGTTGTTGATGGGGTGGAAAACGACACCGCGCCGAGTCAGAAATTGAGTTTTCGTCGTCAAAATTATGGAAATCAACGGTCAGAAGACGGAAAGTCGCAGAATATCGCGGAAAATGGATGAGAATCGGGAAAACAGAAAGTTTAGAAAAGATCGGAAAAAAAGGCGAAAAGAGCGCGAACGTAGGTCAAAACTTTAAAAGAGATAAAGAATTTTCTAGAAAATGATCATTTTTATCGAAAACCCGCGGGAAATCTTTCAAAAAATCGCTGAAATCGGTGAGAAATAGGCAAAAAACTGCGAAAAATTAGCAAGGTCCGCAATTTTCCGTGTTCTAATGTTCACCGTGCGCACTTGCGTACTTTCTGAACTACCGTAGTCTATTCAAAAATACATTGTTGAGCTGATTCTCCCCGGACTTTTATCGACTTTTCTTTCATTTCTACAGAAATTGACGAGATTTAATGTGATAATTGATGTTTCTGACCAATTATCAGTGCGCAAACACACAAAATAAATAAGAAGAACGGTCAAGAGCATGGGAAACAGGCGATAATAATGATAATGTGTGGGGGAGAGAGAGATGAGTCATAAATGTGTTATAACACCTACACATATTGAAGACTTGCTAGACAAAAATAAGAGAATAAAATGATATATTTTCCGAGCTTTTACGACTTTTCGTCGCGATCCACACCCCTGCCCATTATTTTTGCGCTCCTCGCGCGGGAAATTGAAAATTGAAATGGAATTCTGTGTGTGCCTGGTGTCAACAACAAAATTGGCTCTTCAGATGACTATTCTGGGCTTTTTTCGACGAAAAATGAGCTGAAAATGAGCAAAGGTCCGCAAACTGACGTCGTCTAACGTACACCGAACGCACTTGCGTACTTTCAGATCTACCGTAGTTCACTCGAAAAATTAAAATTTTCAATTTTTCCCTCAAAAAAAAATTGGAAATTCATCCATTTTTCGAGGCGAAAAATGAAAAATGGCACGAAAAAGTGCATTCAGAGTTTGTTGCCAAAATATTTCGGCGAATTTTCGAAAATTTCATGCATTCACGAGTGGAATCTGGCAGAAATTGACAGAATTGCAAATGGAAAATGCGACAATTTGTCAAATAGAGGTTCGATAAAAAAATTGAAAATAAAACAGAAAAAAAGTGAGAAAAGAATACAAATTTGAGACAGAAAACTAAAAAAATTGTGTTCATTGTAATCGGTGGCCTAGAATCCGACTCGGCCCCGCCCCTGCTCTGATTTGCAATTCGCGGTGTGTTAATCTCCAATCAACGGATCCAGGCCTACATTTTCTCATTAGTACCTGAGGGGGGCAGGTGTCTCTCGTCGCACACGAAAACCAGTTCGGTGCCTCCGCCTTCTACACGGACCACTGAACAACCGAATGGGTCTCGAGTGGAAAAAAGAAAGAGAGAGGTCGTGAAGTGTGTGTGTGTGTGGACCCTCTATTCTTCGCTTCTCTCGAGTCAATGTGGTGTGTCCGAGCGAAAGAGAGAGAGAGAGAGACCACATAATTATCTTCTTCTTTACTCCGTTTCCCCCTTTGCAAGAAGAAGAAGAAGAAGAAGAAGAAGTGGACGACAGATGGTCGAGGGAGAGACAGATCGGTATCTGGATGCACGAGAGCTGGTAGATCAAAAAGGGAAAAGATCGGACGAAGCGATACGATACGATACTTTTGCATTTTACGGACACATCGTCCTCTTTCAAGACTCTGTTTGTCAACGTGTCACTTTTGAGGCACTTGACCTGGAAACGAATGGTAGTGACTAGGAGAAGGAGGAGGAGGACGCAATATGTCGTCGGTTGGCACTGTGCCAAGTTCGAGAACCCTTCTCAGGATTCACTTGGACTAACTAACGCACCGAGACATTGTCGGAAACTTAGCCCTCTCGGCCTAGAGCCAAAAACATATAGCCTACTAGGCCTAAAAATCGAGCCTGTCGGCCCAAAAGCCTAAAGACCGCGCATAGGCCTGAATGGCCCTTTTGTGCTTTAACATCGGTCCGAAGGTCCATCGGGCCTGAAATGGGCTTTCACTAACTGGACCAAGGCCTGACTAAGCTTAGTTAGCCCTGAACTTCAGGCCCAAACCCCCCCTTCGTAAAACTTTGTGGAAGGGGGGAGTCCGTGTCAACTGGGATCCGAGTGGGGGGATTCCATTAGCTAATGGGTGGGTCCCCCTCGTATAATCATCCTAAACATATAAACACCCCCCAACATATGTCCTCCTCTTCGTATTTCTCCGGACGAGATGCCTATCTTCGTTCCGTAATCCTCCTCCTCCTCCTCCAGCAGCACCCCCCTCCCATTATCGCCTCCACCACACATTATTTCCCCCCCCATCCTCCTCATTTTTCTCTCCCATTGGCTGGCCCGGGGGGTATCAATGAAAGATGGCCAAGTGGAAAAAAAATCATGGAAAACTTTGCATTGAAGAAAAAAAGAAGAAAAAGAGGTGTTTGTATAGAGATACAGTAGTACATAGTAGTAGTAGTTGTTGTTTGAACGAGACAAACTGGTGTTCTCTCTGTGTGTGTATATAATTCACGGTTATTTCTTCAGTAAAAGTGAACGAAAAGCAAAGAAGAATGTGGCATGGGAACCGGCGAAACGATGGAAAAAAGTGGACGGCGAGGCGAAGATTTATGTGACACTGCGACACTTTTGCGATGGAGCGCACATGGGAAAACGCGAGAATCTTCGAGACACTTGGCACTGTGCCAAGTTTCTTCGATCCTCAAAACGCGCTCTATCGCACTCGATTCCGTGCACCTGACCATTTTTCGGACTGTAAACGGCAACTTTTCTCCAAAATTTTCATATCTGGTAGTTTTTCGCGCGTAAAAAAAATTTAGAAAATTCTGAAAACTCAGTGGAGCGCTCAAAATGAAGCTATCTGAATGGCCGATCCAAAAAATAATTACTAAAATTTTTTTTCAGATTTTCTAGTGAACCTCTTCAAATTCACCATCAAAACACGCAAAATTCAAGCAATCGACTGACTTTTCAAAATTTTTTAAAAAATTTTTTGAAGTACAAGCGCTTTTTTTAAAATTTTTTGAAGTACAAGCGAAAACGCATTACACACCCACTTTTTTCTTTTTTTTCTCTTTTCTCAGAGAGAATGGGGAGGAAAAAGAAGAGTGTAATACCTCTTTCCCTCTGGTCACCACTAAAAACCAATTTAATGGGGAGGGGGGCTCTTTGGAGCCCGAGTGGTCAACTACTGTGAGAGAATCGGGTCATGCCACGTCATGCCACGTCATGAGTCACTCTGGTGAGTGTAACAAACTCACTCGTCCTCTCTCCCCTTCAAATCGTGACTAATCAGATCGGTGCGTCACATTTCAAGGTGTAATAGGTGACCAGGGTTCTCGGAACCACCGTAATCCAGGTGGGACCTCTTTAAACTCCTTAAAGGGGGTTGCATTCGATTACTGTCGTACCTTCTACTAGAACCACCTACCGTAACCTAGTGCGGCGCCCCTTTGTCCAGTGATCTATTCGAACGTGTTATCTCATTTGACCTACCCTTTGGTCATCTCTTTTCCCTAAAGAGCCGCTAATCGGATTACGGTCACTATCAGTTTTTCTGTTTGTGGCCTACAAATGTTCCGGCTCACATACTGATAAAAGATAACGAGTTGTGCGATGGCAGTGCAAATAAATAGAATTATTATTAGTATAATAGCACTTTTAATACAGAAACAGAATTCTCGCGATGAGGGGTGGTTGAAAGGTACCGTAACCCATCCGCCACCTCCATAATTATCATCTCAATCGGGTATTACCTAACCGTGTCACTTATATATCTCTCTTCATTTGAATGAGATTGATAGATATTTCCATTTACTAGTTCCTTCCGCATCATTATTGCGAAATCCGGAAATGCGAACTGGATATTACTAGTACGAAAAGGGTTGAGAAAGAGAAAAAGAAGAGAAAGGGACCGATGGGAGTAAGAAAAAAAAAAGAGAAGAGAGAGACGGAAAAAGTCTGGAAATTCTGGAAATTAATTTGCATGTCAATCGAAAACTTGGTTTCAAAAGCTTCCGCAGATATCAGTGCTTGGATGGTCGAGGCGGTTGTAGGTTTGGCTGACAAACGGGAGGTTTTGGGTTCGGTTCCCGTAGTGATGTCTCTTTTTTTCGGAGTCTGACTTCACGCCTTCTACCCGCTTGCAACTATTTCCTCCCGAGCGAAGGGCAAAAAATGACGCTTTCTTTTCATAGTTCTAGAAACGTCTTCTTCTTCTTCTTCGTTTCGTTCCAAATGGAGTCCTTTAATGGGCTCGCGGAGCCCATCTTCTTCTTTTCCTTCGCACTCTCTTTTCGCTGGCAAAGAGTCACTTGAAAGTGGTCTTGGCGGAGCAGCAGCGGGCCTTCTCGAAAATAAATGAGCCTTCTTTTGCTCGGCGAGCCCTCGCCATATTTCACAGTGAAAAATTCGGTCGTTCCGGAGCTGCGGAGCTCCGGAGAACGAGGAAAAGAGCACTCATAAATTGTGCAAGAGTGACACACTTTCGGGCTCGCAATGGGGAGCTCCAGTGAAGATTTGGTGGGGTAAAATGGGTTGCGGAAAGAAAGTCGCTCCGGAAATGAGCTCTAACTTTTTTGTGCTCAATTTCAGAAAATTGGGTCAGTGACAGAAAATGTAGGACTTTCTGAGATCTATCGAATGGTGCAGAGAGCTAGTGAAAATCTCGAATTTGAAGCGAGTTATGGTAGTTTTAGTGAAGAGACTATTAAAACTTGAAAAACTTACTTTGCTCCATTCGAAAACTCTTGAACTCCTCTGAATTCTCCATAAATGAACCCTTTTTCAAAAATTCGCTCACAAAAAAGTGATGGCCCCATTTTGACCAGATCTGCCGTGACCCTCATTCGAATCGGGGACACGTGACGTATCCGTGACGTGACGTGTCCCTCTATCCGGAACGCCAACACGACAAAAGATCTGGGGCGGCGATAAGGGGGTGCTTAAAAGGAAGCGATCGGAAGGGGTTAGGAGCATCAGTCTAACCCATAGTTAAACGATGATGATGAACGGCAAGACGACCGCCCTCTTCGTGGCCCTCCTCGCCATCCTCGCCGTCACCAACGTCGTCGTCGTCGCCCAGGACTCTCCGAATGAAGGGCCGGCGGCAGCGGCGGAGGGAGCCGCTTCCACCAAAGAGGCCGTTCCGCCACCGACGGTGCCAGCACCGACCGAGGCTCCGGCTCCGGTGGAGCCCGAGACCACGCCGGAACCGAACAACACGGCCACTGCCTATCACTACGGACTCGGTGAGCTATAGGCCCCTCCACTCGGTTCGGTAGAGCTCAACTTACTGACTGTATTTGCAGGCGCCTCTCTGGTGCTGTTTGCCGCCTTGTAGAGCAGCTCTGCCGCCGTCCACTTCACACACCGTCCGCATCAAGACCGCCACCGTCCCTCTTCCCACGTCGTCTTCTGACCCCGAACTTGTGTGCCTGCTTACTTTATTTTTTTTGTATTTTGAGGAAAGAGGGAGTGGAAATAAAAAAGTGTTATGAAAATGGGTTTTCTTTTTGGGTTTGCTCGTCGGATTCGATGCATGGCGGAGAGGAAATTTGCAGAAAATCGCTCGGTTGCATCGAATTGTTGAGAAACAGGCTCTATAATAAGAAAAAAGTATAAAAATTGGGGTTTTTCAATAAAACTAATACAAAATTCACGTTTTTCGCCCGAAAAATGACTGAAAACGAGTGAAATCGACGAAATTCTCGCAGATGGTAGGATTTAAAGGCGCATGCCTCAATTCGCGGAAACAAATTACTGTAGCTCTATTCGTTGCGAGACCATTTGCCGTGTTTTCTCGAAATTTTCGCCGATTTTGTCGCCATTTTACGGTTTTTCAGCACAAATTGTGCATTTGCGCGTGACAGTGGTCACGGGACTCTCTCATTTTCCCCCAATTTCGTCACAAAATCTCGAAAAAACTGGTGAAGCGTGCGAAAATCGCCTAATCATGTCATTTTCTCGTGTTTTTCGTCGTTTCGCACTCATTTTCGGTGTCTGAAAATGTCGGCGTCGTCGGCTCTTCTCGAGTATTACACTACAAACTACACGAAAAGCTGTCTCCGAAATCAATCAATACTCGAGTCGCCCGCGTTTCTGTCGATTGGCGCGAAAATCGAGGCGATCCTCATATTGCCGATCAACTTTTTCGGAATCTACTGCATTTTGTGTCGAACGCCCAAGTTTATGCGCGGATTTCAGTGGCATTTGTTGCATTTGCACGTCTGGTAGGCGCGCACGCGAAAATGCAGACAACGCGCGTCGAATCGGGTGTATTGCAGGTTGATGGTGCTCACGGTGTTCTACACACTCCTCACCACTCCCTATCACTTCTATCCGGCCATCGTACGATGCTCCGTGGGTGTGCTCGGAGAGCTGCGAGTGCCGTCGCCGTATCAGCTGTATCTGATCAATCTGGTCTACGCGGGCATCCTGTGCTCCATCACGCTGCTCTTCGAGAACCGACACCAACACTTGACGACGGGCTCGCCGGCTCCGCGAGCCCGCCGAGTGCTCTCGCTGGGTTTCGTGAGCTTCGCACTCGGCGCCGCCACCAACGTGCCGGTTGTGATGCACGCCGAGCAGAACGAGCGAGAGCAGGAGTCGCTGAAACTCGCCTATCTGCGAGAGCTCGTCGCGTGTCCCGACGAGCTCTTTTTCGACGAGCGCTCCTACGCGCAGGCCTCTTTCGACGACGTCTGGAGCATTCTGGCGCTGGGCTCCGTGCTCGTCGCCGTCGCTCGTCTGCTCTTTTTCATCGTCCACAGTTTGGTGTCGATTCGAAAATCGCGTCGGATCGAGACGATTTCCGAACGGACGAGACGACTGCAGACGGCGTTTTTGCGGGCGGCTCTTGCTCAAGTGGCTGCTCCGATTTCGGTGCTCACCGTGCCGTTGCTCGTGCTCGTTTATGTGATGAGCACTCGCATCTATGCTCAAGGTCAGCTAGTATCTGTTTCAATTCTCACAGAAAAAAGTGCGCATCGCGGCGATTTACGATAAACAAAGAGCGCGTGGCGTCATTTCGGAGTGTCGTACCAAATTATTTTTATGGATTATTTTGCGGTTTTTTATCAATTTCCAGTCCAATTTTTTAACGAATTGAAGCAAAAAAGAAGTGAAAATCATAAAAATAACAAATAAAAACAATAAAATAGCAATTTTTAGGCGAAGAAACGGAATTTTGCCTGCCTAAATAAAATTTTGAAAAAAAATAAAGGCAAATTAAAAATTTTTTAATTTTTTTAAATCGCAAAAAAATAATTTTCTAGTGACGAAAACTAAATAATTGAATTTTCATTGCAGGCCTCATCAACGTGTGCATTCTGAGCATTCCGGCTCACAGCGTCGCCGCCACCGCCGCTCTGCTCGTTTTCAACGCGCCCTATCGCCGATTCGTCAGAGCTCGCATTCTGGGATGCGGCGGCGACAACGCGAACGGCACGAATCGAGTGTCCAGTTGGTGATGTCGAGAAGAAAGAAAGAGAAGAAGAAAAAGAAAAAGGAGGAGGAATTCGTAGAGTGCTCTCCGGCTCCGTCGTCTTGCTCTCATTACCAATTCTCGGGCTCTCTGTCGTGCTCTTTTCTAATTAAAACCCGACCGGGAAAAGAGCGCCCATTAAATTGTGCTCTTTTCGTGTGAGCCCAGCGAAAGAGCAGAAACATTTCGAGAGAGAGAAAGGGGTCGTCGTCGATTCTGGAGACGTCGTCGTCAGAGATATTCGGATGCTCGACGTCTACCGGTATCAAAAAGAACAGTTTTGACCGAAAAAATGTCAGAATTATTGATTTTTTGTGTGTTTTACTGGACAAAGAAAACACCTTCCACACGAGTTTCGACTGCAAATCACAAAATTCACTAATTTCGTGTTCAGTCATTCATTTTTCTTCGCCGGAATCCGGCGATTCACATAGAAATTGGTGAGAATGTCCCAAATAAAGCATAGGCTGAGAACGAGAAAAGTCGAGATGAGAATCAATGGATCGAGGATTCGGGTGTCGAACGACGGTAGTTGCACGACGTCTTCTTCCTCATCCTCATCTTCATCTTCATCTTCATCGTCGTCAACGTCTTCTCCTATTTCATCGTTCTTCTCTTTTCTCCGAAGTTTAAGTGGAGCATTTGGTTGCTCCGTTCGGCGAGTTGTGCTCCTGGAAGTTGTGCTCCAAACCGTTGTTCCGGTCGTGGTGAGCTCTTTTGTTGGCTCCGCGAGCATCGTCGTCGTTGAGTTCGTCTCATCAGCAGTCACGTTTTCAAAGACTGTAGTCGTTGTCATTGTCGTCGTCGTCTCAGAATGCGTCGAGTTCAGCGTATAGTTCTCCGAAACGACGTCAATTTGGGCGTCTTCTTGAGCACAAATTCCGGTGTGCTCACAAATCCTGTGAGCAAAATGTGCCACCGACACGTGAGCAGCGACCTCGTTCGCTTTGCAAGAATCTGAAAATGACGACGACGTCTTCTACTTTTTCCACTTTTCGATAGAGAGAAAAGAAAAGAGCTCACTGTCGGTGGCGACGGCGATGACGTGGCGACGTCCGTCGACGTGGCTCACGAGCACGGCTCCATCGGTGCCAGAGCACGCGGAGCCAACTGTGCAAACAGCCGATGCCACGTGGCACTCTGTCTTCGTCACCGTTTCGCTCTTCGTTCCGAATTTCATCAGTGCGACGTCTTCACGAACGTTCTGCTGCTCGGTGAGCACACAAATCGGCTCGAGCTCGAAATCCGAGCCGAGCTCGATGAGCACCATTCCGAACACTTGATTCTTGGGCGTCGACTGCTCACAACTGCCCATGTACAGTATCCGCACAATGTCGCTTTTCGACGAGCCGCCGAACTGAACCGAGAAACCGTATTCGCGTATCGGCACTTTGATCACTCTGAAAACAGATTGGTTACTCGGAGAAATCTGGAAAATGGTGCACCCATTCGTGCACTCGGCGCGCGTTTGGCCGAAAGTGAAGAAGAGGTCGGCGCTTCCGGACACGTATCTGGCGCTCGTCAAGAAGTGTCTCGACGACAAAAGTGTCGCCGTCGACGACGTCTTCTTGCCGTTCCGGTCTCGTGCTTGAATTGTTCCCAGCCAGTCTGCGATCGATCGATTGGACGGGTTTTTCTGTCCGAGAGTTGGGTTCTTCTCACCGTCCTTCGTCGCATTTCCGCACGTCTCCAGTCGTTTTTGGTTCTCTTCGTCGGACAGCGATTTCGTTGAGATTAGATTGATAGGAAGAAAAAGAATTAGAAAGTATCGAAAGTTCATTGAAATTCGGAAATGATTCGATTCCGGTTTTCACGCGCATTTTTGAATTTTGTGTAGTTTGTCGTCAAATTAGGTGTGTTCGTTGATATTCGAGTGCAAAGTGTCGTAAGATATGCTGTTCTAATGAGATTTGTCGTGAGATTCGGTGTTTCCGTTGAAATCGTCGTTAAGAACTGAGCTGAGTGCAAATTGTCGTGAGATTCGGTGTTATGGTAAAAAATGTCGAAAGATTCTTGGTTTCAGTGCAAAAACTTGTGATATCAACATTTTTCGTTGTTTCGGTGCAAATTGTCGTAAGGTATGGGGTTTTTCGTGCAATTTGTCGTCGAATAAGGTTCAATTAAAGGTTCACCACGTTCCGAGAAGGCCTTGAATTTCACGTCGTCGCTCCAGAATCATTTCGAGAACAACGCGATCGGAACAGTTTTTGGTGATTGAGAATTGCGAAGCGAAGCGGAGAGAAAGACAAGAAAAAAGCGATGGGCGACGAGAACAAACCGCTCGACATCAACGAATTTCTCCGAAAACACATTTGTGTAAAGAACTGGATCAACTATCGAGAAGTGAGCGGATGGCCGACGTTTCTCTCGGTTTTCTAGGCCATCAATGAGAAAAACTGTGCTAGTTGTCGTCAAATACGCTGTTTTCGTAGAAATTGTCGTTTGAAATGGGGTTTAGTGCGATTGTGCGTAAGGTTGAGTGTTTTAAAGCTGTTTTAAAGGTGCTTTGATGCGAATTGTCGTCAATTAGAGTGTATTAGTGCGATTTGTCGTGAGATCTAGTGTTCTAGTGCAAACTGTCGTAGGATGAGGTGTTTTTGGTGCAACACTAGTCTGTCCAATATTCGGTGACTTGTCAAAGTGTGTTTTGCAGCAAGTCTACTCGAAAAGCGAGCTGATCCAACTGATCGAGATGGCGATGGAGCTGTTCCGAAGCGAGTCGACACTGGCGACAGTCTCGCCGCCGTGCACCATCGTCGGCGACATTCACGGCCAGTACTCGGACCTCGTGCGACTCCTCAACTCGCGGATCACGAAAGAGGCGGCTCGGAAGAAGGGCGCCGGCACCGGATTCGCCAACAATCGATGGGTGTTTCTGGGCGACTACGTGGATCGGGGCAGCCATTCCATCGAGTGCATCTGTCTTGTGTTCGCGATGAAGGTTCGACGAGCGGGGGGAGACGCTTGAGATCTATCGAATGGTGCGAAGAGCGTCTGAAAAGCTCCACTTTGAAGTGAGTTATGCGAGTTTAATGACCTCTTCTCAGTAAAACTTGCATAACTCGCTTCAAAATCAAGATTTTCAAACGTTCTTTGCTCCATTCGACAGATCTCAAAATTCTCCACACTTTTTATAACTGGACCATTTTCATAGCATTCACCACAAAAAAGTTGCACCCTCATTTCTCTCCCTCTCCGATCCAATTCAAAAAACACTCGCCAGATCGTCTACCCGTCGTTGTTCACCCTTCTTCGCGGCAATCACGAGACGCGCGCCATCAATTTCGCGTACGGCTTCCGCGAGGAGCTGATGAACAAGCTCGGCGAGCTCGAAGGCGTCGAGGTGTGGGACAAGTTCAACGAGGCGTTCTCGTGGATGCCGCTCGCGTGCCTCATCGGCGGCCGCATACTGTGCATGCACGGCGGCATCGGGCCCGATTTGACGAGTCTCGACGAGATTCGCAAGGTTACTGTAGCCGACTACTGTACCTCTAGTTGACGTGACTTTGTTTTGAGATCAAACGACCGATGGTGGACGTCGGAGTGAATCGATTGGCACAAGACCTGCTGTGGGCGGATCCGACGGAGATTCAAGCGATGCCGGCCATCAAAGAGTAGTCCTAGGCGTATACCGTAATCCTGTCATCCCCCTCTTTTCTGACAGAGAACCAATCTACATGAAGAATCTCGTGCGCGGCCTCTCTGTCACGTTCAACGACGCCGCCGTCCATGACGTGTGCGCGCGCCTCAATTTGCACATGATTGTGCGCGCGCATCAGGTGAGATTGCGATCCGGAATGATTTTTGATAGTTTCATGTGATAGATCTGATTGCAAGGAATCGATTGATATCCCAACTTGACCAATTTGGACTTTTACCGCGCGAGATTCGGGCTTTTGACTCTACAAGCCTATAACTCGCTTCATATTGCTTCAAAACAGTCAAGTTGGGATATCAATCGATTCCTCGCAATCAGATCTATCACATGAAACTATCGAATCGAGTCGGAATGCGTTGCGCTCCGAGTTATCCGCACCAAATTTCAGATGATTCCCGAGGGCTTCAAATTCTACGCCGACCGCAAACTGGTCACCATTTTCTCGGCGCCACGCTACATGAACGAGACGAACAATCGGGGCGCGGTGCTGAAAGTGGACGCGTCGGGCAGCTTCTCGATTCTCATCATGCGAAATCTGAAGCCGTTGGTGATGAAGGCGATCGACGACGAGATCACACGTGGCGGCGACGAGCGCAGCAAGTCGGAGAGCTCGAAGACGTCGTCGTCGAGCTCGAAGAGCAGAAACTCCACCTCTTGAATACGTCACATGATGGATGTGGTGATGAATGTGTGTGATTGTCATAACCTGTTCCCGCCCACCTCTTCGTCGTCGTTTCCAGTTTCATCCCCTTTAACGATTCTTACAACACTCCGCCGCCTTTTTTACAACGCATCTTATCACTTGGGCTGCTTCGAATCATTCAGAAGACGTTGAAGATGACGTCTTCTTCTTCTGATTCTGATTCTTGCAAATCGTCGCCATCTGTTTGCTACTCGAAATGGGATACGGTGGCGTTCGGTCTCGCCGCCGCCTGCCTCTCCGCCGCCATCGTTCTGCTCGTCTCGATCGCCACGTGGCATGTGCAAATCACGCGAATCGCCGACGAGGCGCTCGTCGAGACGGAACAATTTCGAGAAACTTCCGAGCTCATCTGGGATGAGCTCGTTTTTGTGGCCACCGGAGAGACGAGCCGACAAAAGAGACACGCATGTGAGTCGCGCTCTATTGCACTTCTTAAAGGGGGGCGAAATGTGTCGTGAGATTCAGTGTTTTAGTGCAAATTGTCGTAGGGTATGGTGTTTTCGTGCAAAATTCCGTGAGATGTGATGTTTTAGTGTAAATGGTCGTAGGGTATGGTAAAAGTTCCCGTGTTGAGCTACTTTTGTGCAAGTTGTCGTGAAATCTAGTGTTTCAGTGCAAAATACCGTAAGATCGAGTGTTTTATTGCGAATTGTCGTCAGATTCGGTGTTTTATTGCAAACTTCCGTAAGATATGATGTTTTAGCGCAATATGTCCGCAATTAAGATTTTTCTGTACACATCGTCATAGGATATACAGTTTTCGTGCGAATCGTCGTAAGAGATGGTGTTTTGGTGTAAATTTTCTTGAAATTAGGTGGCTTAGCGGGAAATTCAGGAATAATGTGATGCTTCAGTGTAGTTTGTCGTATGATTCAGTGTTTTGGTGCGAATTGTCGTAAGATACACTGTCTTGATGCGAATTGTCGTCAAATGTGATGCTTAGTGCAGATTGTCGTACGATTCAGTGTTTTTTCAGTGTATTTCAGTGTTTTGGTGCGAATTGTCGTAAGATACACTGTCTTGGTGCGAATTGTCGTCAAATGTGATGCTTAGTGCAGATTGTCGTACGATTCAGTGTTTTTTCAGTGTATTTCAGTGTTTTGGTGCGAATTGTCGTAAGATACACTGTCTTGGTGCGAATTGTCGTCAAATATGATGCTTAGTGCAGATTGTCGTACGATTCAGTGTTTTTTCAGTGTATTTCAGTGTTTTGGTGCGAATTGTCGTAAGATACACTGTCTTGGTGAGAATTGTCGTCAAATATGATGCTTAGTTCAGATTGTCGTACGATTCGGTGTTTTTTCTTCAGATCTGACCCGCGCGCCAGTCCTTCCAGTCACCACCGGTCCACAGTTGGGCAACAACGGTCAGACTGTTTCGCGTGTGTGCAATTGTCGCGGACCGCCCGGACCGCCCGGATTCGACGGCGAGAACGGATGTGAGTGGAGTGCGTCTGAAAGTGTTCACTGAAACACTCTCTTTGCAGACGACGGCGAGCCCGGAGCACCTGGTGCCGCCGGCGACGACGACGTCTCGGTGCTCCGCCACGATCCGGGCCGTTGTGCGCAGTGTCCGGCGGGCCCGATGGGGCCGCCCGGGCCACGTGGCGAAGTCGGGCCGCCGGGCCGACAGGGCTTTCCGGGCGTCGACGGACGGCCCGGACGGCCCGGAACACCCGGCTACCCGGGCGAGCCGGGACTGCCGGGGCCGGTCGGCGAGCCCGGAGTCGACGGAAAGCCGGGGGCTCGCGGAAAGGACGGCGTGCGCGTGCGACGACTGCCCGGACCGCCCGGACCGCCCGGAGTCGAGGGAGAGCCGGGTGTGCCGGGAGCTCCCGGAGCACCAGGAGTCGCCGGAGCACCCGGCGAGTCGGGGGCTCCCGGAGCACACGGACCGCAGGGAACGACGGGAACCGACGGCGGCCCGGGCACTTTCGGACTTCCCGGACCGCAGGGAGTCGACGGAGAGTACTGTCCGTGTCCGAAACAGATCAAGAAGACCACCTGAACTCTCTTCGAATAAACGTGTGTGTTGGCCTATGATTTTCAGTGAGAAAGAGACCTCGTCTCCCCAGTTTTTTGCTCATTGAACCCGAAAAGTTTGAAAAGCCAGCTGGCAACCGGCAATTATGTCGATTTACGAGATTAGCCATGTCACTCGAGCTCAATTTTTCGCATTTTCTCTCTCTCTCCGCAAATGCAGCCGTTTTTCGTGCCCAACGTCTCCAACGAGGCGGATCTCATCGTTTTCGAGTGCGACGATTCGTTCGACGAACGAATTGAATCTCTGAAATACGCCATTCAATTCGTTTAT
This sequence comes from Caenorhabditis sulstoni, assembly GCA_963966605.1. Taxonomy (NCBI): domain Eukaryota; kingdom Metazoa; phylum Nematoda; class Chromadorea; order Rhabditida; family Rhabditidae; genus Caenorhabditis; species Caenorhabditis sulstoni. Next base: position 7,473,275 of record OZ016475.1, read on the forward strand.
CTATCGATTGGCGCCTGGCTGAATGCGGCGATTTTGTGGACGATTTGGTGGAAAAATCGGGACGCCTACGCGCGGAATTCGTTTTTTGTGCTCTTTTCGATGGATTGCGGTGTGGTGAGTTTGGAAAAAAAATGTTGTTTGCAAATGAAATGACGGTGCCCCCAACCGAAAAGTCTACTTAAAGCATTGATGCTGAAGAAAGTGCACATGTGGCTTATCGGTTAGTGGGTTTGCTTTTGATACCGACGGTTTTTGGTTCGATCCCGCATGCCTCCGATAACTTTTCCTCGTCGATTTCCCAACTTCAGAGTCTGACACTGATCGTGTGCGACGTCTTCTTCGTCCGCCTCCTCATCTACGTCACTCCGCTCTGTCCGTATCTCCACACCTATTTCACCTCCCCGTTGGTCTTCTTCAAGTTCATTTTCATTCTGATTCACCACTCGAAAGTGTGCAAGTCGTTGCTCCAATCGCTGCTCGTCCTCAATCGGATGACGTGCGTTCTGCTGCCCATCCAACACTCTGCCACGTGGCGCACCGGGCTCAGGGCTCTCGTGCCGTTCGTCGTGTTGGCTCCGTTGAGTGTCGACTGGAATCTCGCCGTTTCGCGGCATTACATGATGCCCACCTACGGCGGTTTCTGGGTCAACTACATCAAAAAAGTCGAATGGGTGAGTCGGCGGCGGCGGCCGTGGCCTAGAAACCCTCGCTCGGATTTCTAGGCCTCCCAGTCGCGCTTCCAGCTGCTCTTCATCGTCGTCGCACTCGTTTTCATCGTCGTCTGCACCCTCCTCACTCTCCACACTCTCTGCACACTTCACAAAAGAATGCGCGATCTGGAACGCTCAATCACCATCGCCACACTCATCAATTCGGCCGGCTTCGCCACTCTCGCCGTCTTTTTGGTGAGTGCGCACTGAAATGTCGCCGTAACTTTTTTGTACGGAATGTTAGAAAAATGGTCTAGTTGTATGAAATGAAGAAAATAAAAAGATCTATCGAATGGCGCAAAGAACGTTCGAAAATGTTTGATTTGAAAGGAGTTGTGCTAATTCAAAGTTTGGAATCAAGGTATTGTTGCTAGAACTTGCATAACTCGCTTCAAAATTGATATTTTTACACGTTCTCTGCGTCATTCGATAGATTTTAAAATTCTTCATATTTTTTCTAACTGAACCATTTTAATAGCATTCACCACAAAAACGATATGACCGCTCTCCCTGGCAAACTCTTCGAAATTGCAGATTTTGTTCTCGTTTTTCAATTTCAACACATTTGTGACGTCGATTTACGCGCTGAATATGTTTGCTTACGACTTTTTGAATGTCGGGTAAGTTATGAGAATTACAGTCAATTCACACTGCGCGGCTCCATTTTTATTGCAGCTCCCCGATAGTGATGTTGTGCGTGAGTCGGAGTGTGCGGGAGCACGTGTTTTCGTGGCGAGACCCGCGACACTCGAGCATGTTTCCCGTTTCGATTACCGCTGCCAACTGAGAAAATGAAATGGTCGTGCCACGTCATCGGCCGTGCCAATGCCTCTTCAATCATGAAATAGTAGTGCCATGCCATCTTCAACTATGAAATGGTCTTGCCACGTCACCATTAATTTTGAAATTACCATTCTAAATTATCTTCAATTATAAAATGATCGTGCCATTTCATTTTCAACTCTGAAGTGGTCGTGCCACTTCATTTTGGACTCGATTTCAACTATGAGATGGTCGTGCCACGTCATCTTGAACTATGAAATGGTCGTGCCATGTCATCTTTAACTATGAGATGGTAGTGCCATGTCATCTTTAACTATGAAATTGTAGTTCAAAATTATCTTCAACTATGAAACGGTAGTGCCACGTCATCTTCAACTATAAAGTGGTCCTGCCACGTCATTTCGGTATTGATTTCAACTATGAAACGGTAGTGCCACGTCATCTTCAACTATGAAATAGTGTTACCACGTTACCATTAACTTTGAAATGACCGTTCCAAATCATTTTCAATTATAAAATGATCGTGCCATTTCATTTTTAACTATGAAGTGGTCGTGCCACGTCATTTCGGTTTTGATTTCAACTCTGAACTGGTAGTGCCACGTCACCTTCAACTATGAAATGGTCGTGCCACGTCACCATTAACTCTGAAATGACCGTGCCATGTCATCTTCAATTATAAAACAATCGTGCCATTCCATTTCCAACTCTAAAATGGTCGTCGTGCCACGTCATTTTGGACTCGACGGCTCTCAAAACCCTCTCAAAATGTCATGTTTTGCGTGCCCGACGACCACTCAAATTGCAGGTTTCCCCGTCGAAATGAGTACCTGGAATCACTGTTTACTCCGAATCGCCCGCACGTTTCTCCCGCTTCCAATTCCATTCATCCCCCCTCCAAAAAAATGTCGGATTTCTCGGTGAACTTGTCGAACATCGATTCGGACGCGATTCCGATCGATTGCGATCTCACCTACGATCGAAACGTCGAAATTTTCAAATTTGGCGCGCAATTCGCCTATTTATCGATTGGTTTCGCGGTGAACGTGGCGATTTTGTGCACAATTTGGTGGCGATATCGCGAGAATTATTTGACGAACTCGTTTTTTGTCATCTTTTCGATGGACTGTTTTATGGTGAGCGTTTGAGGGCTCGAAAGCTCGATTTTGAGCGATTTTCAGAACACGATATTGATTGTGACGGAGGGGTTCGTGGCACGGTTTTTGATCTACTTTACGCCCGCGTGTCCGGTTCTTGCGCCGTATTTGGCGTCGCCGTGGTGAGAAAAGGATGGAAATACAGTGCTCCACAAAAGTTTAGCCTCACCGACTTTTTTTTCAAAAATGACTTTTTCACGAATTTTCAAAAGACGCTTGTAGTGTTAAAATATGGTTCGAATGGGAACATTTTACTATCCCATATTAGATTTACACCTACTGAGTGATTCAACAAAATTTGCTTTATATTCCGAAAATTGCGTTTTGGCGATCCACAAAAGTATAGCCTCACCAGCTAAAAAAACGCTAAAAAAATATAAAATAACAGCGGTAACATAACAGAAATTTGGTTTAATAGTCGCATGGTCCTCCCTGATTCCGTGTCACTTGGAACAGCCGAGTGTCGATCGATAAATAGAGATTGTCAATCAGTTGCTGGTCGACTTTCATCCATGCCTCGATAATCGCCAGTTTCAGCTGTTTCACATTGTCGTATGACTTATTCCCCTCGTAAATCTTGTTGACCATGTACCCCCATACGTTTTCGATGATGTTCAAGTCCGGGGAGCAAGCAGGTCAGTCGAGTACAGGAATATTCCTCGCTTGTATCCACGCGATAGTGCGACGTGCTCGATGAATTGGGGCACCATCCTGCTGGTACACTATCATTCTGTGACGATGTCGACGCCAGAAGGGCAAAAGCTCACGGCGCAACAAATATCGATAGTCAGAGCCGTTCATTTTCTTTGTGACGAAGCACAGTTTCACGCGACCGATCGAACTGATTGCTGCCCATACCATGACACCACCCCCTTTGAAATTTCTTCGCGAAAATCGAATGGGCTGCTTTCTCAGGTCATGCCAATAGCTGCGGTAACCGTCAGGGCCATCACAATTGAACTTTTTCTCATCTGAGAAGATCACCTGAAAATCAGTTGAACCAACCGTGAGATTAATCAGAACTCACTTTATTCCAGTCCGTTCTGTTGTTCGTTTTCACAAACTTCAACCGGTTTTCGCGATGTTTTGCGGTCAACATCGGAGCTTTACGCATCTTGCGTCTCTTGACATACCGCGACTTGCTCAGGACACGTCGAATTGTCTCAGAAGACGCCTGAAGTCCCATTTCCGATTTGATTTTGGTGCACGTAGTGAAGGTGTTCGATGCTTTTCGGATGATCATTCTTCTCTCTCGGCTTGAAATGGCAGTTGGACGTCCAGATCGTGTCGCAGTACCATATTGGGAGGGGTTCTTCAGAAAATTATTGATAACTTTGGGGCTCCGCCCCAAATCTCGTGCGATTTGTCGGTTAGAAAGACCATGATCATGTTTGGCTATAACTTGGCCTTTCTCAAACGCCGAAAGTGGCTTACCTGCAGGCATTACCTGAAACACACATAATTCTATCATAAACATTCAAAAACAATGCACTTTCAAGGAAAATAAAGCAAAAAAACGGATAAAAACATAGGTGAGGCTATACTTTTGTGGATCGCCAAAACGCAATTTTCGGAATATACAGGGTGGCGCATAATTACCCGGACTGCTTCTTAGTGCTTGCAACTCCGGAATGAAAAGTCAGAACAAGATGAAACTTAACAAATATTTTATTGATAATATAACAAGTAATTATAAACTATTGTTGTTTGACACGACCATCATTGGCAGCGATGAGAGCTCGGAGACGCTTCGGGTTTGAGTCGATCGTTGTACGCAGGTACTCAGCCGACAAATTGTCCCATTCCTTGACCAATGTCTTCTTCCAAGCTTCCACAAATGAGTGGGGTTTGGCGTTGACCTTCGCCTGCAAGACCCCCCATACGGAAAAGTCAAGCGAGTTCAGGTCGGGGAACGAAGCCGGCCACTCCTTTTTCGACGAAAACCAATTGGCACTTGCCAATTGAACAAATGGCACCAAATACCATGACTGAGGCAGGATGGGATACTCGGTGAACGGTTCTTCCTTCTTTAAAAGCTTTTTGTGACGTCTTTGAAAGGACTCTGTGATTTTGGGAGTTGAATTCCGCCTCAACCGTGAACAGTCATGATATTTGGTGCCATTTGTTCAATTGGCAAGTGCCAATTGGTTTTCGTCGAAAAAGGAGTGGCCGGCTTCGTTCCCCGACCTGAACTCGCTTGACTTTTCCGTATTGGGGGATCTTGCAGGCGAAGGTCAACGCTAAACCCCACTCATTTGTGGAAGCTTGGAAGAAGACATTGGTCAAGGAATGGGACAATTTGTCGGCTGAGTACCTGCGTACAACGATCGACTCAAACCCGAAGCGTCTCCGAGCTCTCATCGCTGCCAATGATGGTCGTGTCAAACAACAATAGTTTATAATTACTTGTTATATTATCAATAAAATATTTGTTAAGTTTCATCTTGTTCTGACTTTTCATTCCGGAGTTGCAAGCACTCAAAGTAGTCCGGGTAATTATGCGCCACCCTGTATTTATAGATTGATGTGATAGATCTTGATGAGAGGAATCGATTGATATCCCAACTTGACTGTTTTGAAGCAATATCAAACGAGATACAGTCGGTTTACTGCGCACTCCACCTGGTTTGGCGCGAAAGTTCGAATTCAAACTCTGACAGCGGTTTTCTAGGCCGTGGCCGAGGTTTTACACAAGTGTTTGCGCAAAGTTCAGTGGAGCGCGAAGTATTCGAGCACTGGCTATACCGGACTGTATCTCGCTTGCTAAAAAAGAAAAACAGTCAAGTTGGGATATCGATCGATTCCTCTCACTGAGATCTATCGAATGACACTGCTCGAAGGGCTCGTTTCATTGAAATGCACATCGCAGGCTCTCGTTCAAAGTGTGCATGATTCTGATCCACCACTCGAAAGTGTGCAAGTCGTTGCTCCAATCGCTGCTCGTCCTCAATCGGATGACGTGCGTCCTGCTGCCCATCCAACACTCTGCCACGTGGCGCACCGGGCTCCGGGCTCTCGTGCCGTTCGTCGTGTTGGCTCCGTTGAGTGTCGACTGGAATCTCGCCGTTTCGAGAGTCTACATGCAGTCGACGTACGGCGGTTTCTGGGTCAACTACCATAAGAAAGTCAGCTGGGTGAGTCGTGTGGGGAGGAGAAAGTTAGGCCATGGCCTAGAAACCTCTGCCACTCATAAAAAGTTAGTCCGTGGCCTAGAAACCTCTGCCACTCATGAAAAGTTAGTCCGTGGCCTAGAAACCTCTGCCACTCACGGAAAGTTAGTCCGTGGCCTAGAAACCTCTGCCACTCATGAAAAGTTAGTCCGTGGCCTAGAAACCTCTGCCACTCATGAAAAGTTAGTCCGTGGCCTAGAAACCTCTGCCACTCACGGAAAGTTAGTCCGTGGCCTAGAAACCTCTGCCACTCATGAAAAGTTAGTACGTGGCCTAGAAACCTCTGCCACTCATGAAAAGTTAGTCCGTGGCCTAGAAACCTCTGCCACTCACGGAAAGTTAGTCCGTGGCCTAGAAACCTCTGCCACTCACGAAAAGTTAGTCCGTGGCCTAAAAACCTCTGCCACTCATGAAAAGTTAGTCCGTGGCCTAGAAACCTCTGCCACTCATGAAAAGTTAGTCCGTGGCCTAGAAACCTCTGCCACTCACGGAAAGTTAGTCCGTGGCCTAGAAACCTCTGCCACTCATGAAAAGTTAGTCCGTGGCCTAGAAACCTCTGCCACTCATGAAAAGTTAGTCCGTGGCCTAGAAACCTCTGCCACTCATGAAAAGTTAGTCCGTGGCCTAGAAACCTCTGCCACTCACGGAAAGTTAGTCCGTGGCCTAGAAACCTCTGCCACTCATGAAAAGTTAGTCCGTGGCCTAGAAACCTCTGCCACTCATGAAAAGTTAGTACGTGGCCTAGAAACCTCTGCCACTCACGGAAAGTTAGTCCGTGGCCTAGAAACCTCTGCCACTTATGAAAAGTTAGTACGTGGCCTAGAAACCTCTGCCACTCGATTTGCAGGCCTCGCAATCGCGTTTCCAACTCGTCTTCCTGCTCATCGCCCTCACCGCCACCGCCGTCTCCACATTTCTCACCCTTTTCACACTGATTCGACTGCCCGAACGGATAAAAGAGCTCGAAAAGTCGATCACCTACGCGAGCATCATCATTTCCGTCGGCTTCACTGCCACCGCCTTTTTTCAGGTCTCGTTTCCCTTTTTCGTGTGCTTGCGAGAAAATTCTCAACTTTCAGATCTATTACAGTTTCTTTTTCACCTATACCGACGCGTCGAGCCCCGTTTACGGGCTCAGCTTTTTGACGTACGACTTTCTGAATATCGGGTACGATCGATCCGATCGAGAAAAATCGATTCAATCGATACGATTTCAGATCGCCGATTGTGATGCTATGCGTTAGCGCTTCGCTTCGAAAACACACGTTTTCATTGCGAAAAATCGATGACGACCAGTTTTTCACGATTCGATCCAGGTCGAAATAGTTGAGCATTTGATTAAATTTGGTGTTCATTTTATAGAATAAAAAGTGTGATCGGAAGTATTCAAGTGGATCAAATGCGATATGTTTTGAAGAGAAATAGGAAATAAATATGTTTTCTTTTTTAGTTTATGAAGGAAAAACATCTTGACCTCAAAGAGGTTCGAACCCGGGTCGACAAAATTGAGAATCCAAAACACAACCACTAAGCCACATCGCCATGGTGACGTTGCGAAAAGCAATCAGCTCGTGTAATCTATAGTGCACACCGCGAACCCGCGAAACGTCGGCTGCTCAGTTTCTATAAAATCAGCTTTCAATTTTTTGTTTTCCGATTTTTCAAAGTTGTTTATCATTGATATCACTGACGAAAATGAGCCGTGAGAACATAATATCAAACCTCCAGCGTATTATTTTTCCACTGTATTATTAATCAGAAATCTAAAACACACTCACACAAAATAGATAATAACAATTGTAAAACGTGGCGTTTTTCGTTTGTTTTCAGAGTTTTTCATGTTGATCGAATAAGAAGAGAGAGAGAAATGACTACATATCTAACCGGAGAAAAGAAAAACGTTCTCAGACAAAAATTCCGAATTTTTGCAATGTCCGGATCAACCGGGTACAGGTGAAAACAGTTTGAAAAATGATTGAATTCGGGGGGGAGTAGAAGAGGGGTGTTACAAATGAAAAGAAGCTCACAGTTGGTATTGACAAAAAAAGAAGGGACAAACTAGTATGGCATTGGTGACAAGAATTCAGAAGACGTCGACAACGATGAGGTGTGTGGGGGATTAGAAGTGAGGTTGACTTAGAGAATGCCGCAATGTTTTTGACGATAATTACAGATTGGTTGGGGGTTTCAGTTTTTCTTCGAGTTTTTCGCGTTCCGCATCTGCTCGATGGCTCGGATACTGTCTTCTTTCTCTTTGATGAGCTGCTGAACGCGTTCGCGATGCTTCTTTTCCATGTTGTACTTGTCCGCTTTGAGGCTGCTGATCTGCAACATTCTCTCGGGTTTTCCTATTTTCGTTTCGAGACCGTTGACGTCACTCCTACGTCAATTCCAATCTCCGGCTCTCTCTCTCTCTCTCCCGGTTAATCCGTTTGGACTCAAAGATCCTCCCCGCTTACCTGCTTATCCTTCTCGAAAATCGTCTGGTCTTTGGACTGGACTTGCGATTTGAGGCGTCGAATCTCGTCCTCCATCTTCTGCAACTTCACAATGTTCTCGCCGTGATCGCGCTCGAACGGCGGAAATCCGACGTCGATGACACCGTTCTCGTTGTTGGGGACAGCCGGAAGAAGCGGCGGGACTCCGGGAGCAGCGGCGGCGTCGGAGCTCGAAGGTGCTCCGGCAGCTGCGGGAGCCGCGTTGTGCGAAGAAGCGGCCGCCTCATCGGGACGACGCCGTTTCCGATCCGAACGATGGTGATCGGGACGGCGCGAGGAGGAGGAGGCCGAGTGATGGTGGTGATGGCGGTGGCGGTGCTCGCGATCGCGCTGCTCCGACGACGATCCGGACGAGGCGGGCTTCTCGGGCGGCACCGGAATCCCCGCGAGCACCGTCTGATTCGTCTGACGAGCCTGGAGGATGCAGAGACGGCACAGCATCGGCACACCATCTTTCTGAAAAAGAAGTTCCCTTTCTCTTGAATCGAATCGAATCGGCCACAACGACGCGTTTCCCAAACCCCTCAGACAAAAGTGCGAAAGACCTGTCGACGTCGTGAAGCCAAAAACCAAAGTGTCACTGATAAGAGAACACAGTGGTGATTGACGGCGGTAATGAGTAGAAACCTCCCCTCCCTCCCTTCCCAGCGAACCGGATCTTCGACGTAGAACTGACCTTATCGCGTTCGCGTCGCGGAAACGCGCAATTCAGTTTGCAATTGGCGCATGGGAACGGACTGCCGAACTTGCGTTCCGCGTGCGAACACCACACGCACTTGTGATCGTGGAAAGCGGCGTTCAGTTTGCAGTATTGGCACGTTCCGGGCTGAAAAATTCCATAAATTCGCTTCTGGGAAAGCGGGGAAATGATGGATTCGAGCGTTTTCCGGAATGTCGAAAACGAGCCCATATTTCTGGATTTTTCTCGGAAAACTAGTGTTTTTCAGATTTTCCGTTTGTTCAAACAGCGCGAAATTCTGAAAAATCGCAGAAAGTCCTATTAAAATCAGCAGAATCCAAAACTAATCAGTTTCGCCGAAAAAAATCGATAATCAACTCACTTTTCCGTATCGTGCCTCGTTTTTCTGACATTTTGCACACTGTGAAGTGCTGAAAATCGCGAAATTCGGTAGATTTTCAAGGAAAAAAACTCACTTTACGCAGTCTTCGGGTAGAAAAAGTCGACAATTGAAGCACTTTTTGACGATCGGTCCCGACATTTTTCACGACGATTTTCGAATTTCGCGGGAGAATTTCAGCGAGAGCGATAGAGAGAATCACTCGAAATGGCTGAAAATGCTCCGAGTGGGGATGGGGAGAAGAGGTGCGAGAGACGCGGAGAGAGAGAGAGACGAGTCACAAGTGAGGCGGCGCCCGAAGCGAACCCGTCCGCAAACACCGTCACGTCCAAATGCACACACACCGCCCCTCTACCCGATGCGCCGCATTTCACGCGCAAACTCCCCTCACGGAAAACGTGCGGAATGTGTTTATTTTGACGGTGGGGGGATGGAAAAAACGTGGAAATGTCTAGACTTATTCGGAGACTCTTCGTCGGCGATGACTTGCCGGCGGATTCGTCACGATTCGTTCGGGTGGCGCTGAAACTCGTCCCGAGACGTGCTGAAAAATAGAAAAACAAAAGAATGCTGAGAAATCAGTGTTGCGCGCCTACTTCATAGTAAATTTCAGCGATTTGCTCGCGAAGAGCCGCTCTCTGGCTGAAATTCTCGAAATCGCGTTCAGCGGTCACAATGTCCGTGACGTGCTCGGTGTGCTCGTCCTCTTTCCGTGTCAACACGATGCACACGTCGTTGACCTGAATCTTCTCGAATTAAACAGCCGCATACATCGCGCTCCACTGCACTCTCACCTGCAAGAGCGCACAATCGAGCCCGTAGTTCTCGCCGGATCGTCGCGGCTGACAACTGCACCATCCTTTGCCCAACACGAAAAACGGATGCTCGGATTGACACTTGAGCGGGATCTGCAAATGCGCTCCGTTGAGAATGCAAAACGCGAGAAATTGGGCAGAAAAACGGCGAGAACTGTGCAACTTTGTGTCACAGTGTATGCAGATTGCATTTTTCAAAGTTTCCTAGCAAAACAACAGAGAAACCACGCCGCACTGTTGCAAAAACGATTTTGTTTTTCAAAATCGCAGCAAAAAGTCTGCATTTTTGCGTCACGGTGTGGCACAAAAAACGGCGCGACCTAGTTTGCAAGTGTGCCGCGCGGTTTTTCTGCTCTTTTTCGTGTTGCTCTCTCGTTTTTCACAGTGTTTCAGCGAAAACTCTGCAATTGCGCGTCACAGCCGAAGAAAAAGGGCGGGACCTGTTGACGTTCGACGCCCGTCTCGAACACAATCGTCACACTTCCGGCCGATGGTCGAATCGATCGCACGATGGAGGCGTTGACGATGACGTCGTCCGACTCGGCGGCGCACTTCAAAAAGTCGTCCGAGCTGAGCTCCTCGACGCGTTTCATTTGCCCGTCGGCGACGAGCAACTGTGTGCCGCGCATGAAATGCGTCGGATAGTACGTCGACGTCGGCAGTGAGCCCATCTCGAAATGTATCGGCTTCTCCACCGGCGGCGGCGGCTCTTTTCGCGCCGGTGGTTTCGGCGGTTCGGCGGCTCGCGGAGCCGCGATTTCCGGCGGCGGATGCTGAAATTCGACGCTGGAAAATGGGGAATCGACGCGATTTCGACGAGCTCACCTGGCTCGGCGTGCCGAGCATCGGAGCAAACGGCATTATCGTCGGATTCCAGAAGTTGGCTCCGGCGGCATGGTTGGCGAGCAAAAAGTGCACGAGATCCGGGCTGAGCATCTGATTTTCGGGGAAATTCATGGTGGTGCTCGGCGAGCCCAGAGTCTGCTCACCGCCGTCACAGGGTTTAACGCGTCCATCTTATCAGTCGGGTATCGATTGGTTTCGGCGCGGCGGCGGCGATAAGCGAAAACGCACAAAAAGTGACGAAACGCACGTGAGAAACGATCGAAAAGCGAGGGAGAGAAAAAAAGAGACGCCAGACGGTGTGTGCTGACACGCTTTCCGTTTTTTTCTCTCTTTTTTCAGTTTTTTTCCCGATTTTTCGCCGGAAAATCTTAAATTTCAAGCGCCGCACAATTAAAAGTCCGCAAACACCGTCACTGCACACCCGGCATCATACCTGACGACAATTTTTGATTTTCAGCGAAAAAATTGAATTTTTATGATTTTTTCGCGTTTTTCAGACAATCACAAGCACAAACCGGGAAAATCACAAGCTAAGAGACTAGAAAAATCAATAAAAGCGGGTCAATGTCAAGTGCATTCGTCCATATTTATCTCCAGTTTTCCGGTCTCCACCTCGCTACTTTCGGGCACTTCGCCGGAGAAAATGATCAAATCGTCGACGGAAAGCTGAAGAAAAACAAGAAAATCGATAACTTCTCGAGTAAAAGCATCGAAAATTACCGAAAAATGGCGGACACCGCGACTCGGCGTCTTACGGTAGTTGTAGATGACCATTTTCGAGACATAGGTCGGAAAATCGAAAATGAAAAAGACGCGGCAGCAGCGGTTCGGGATCAGTGCAGTCAGCCACATGTGTTTCGGGCTGCAATTTCAGACAAAATCTCCAAACTGGTGGCCGAGGAGTTTTCTAGGCCACGGCCTTCAATTTTTTTCTAATTTTTTCGAAAACGCTCTCACATGTCGGTGTCATTTGGCTGCGTGATTATATTATTCGACGTCCGCCAGTCGTTTTTCACCGTCGACAGACTGTTTATACTTTCCGGAAACGCGGCGAGGTCTGAAAATTTTTTAGAAAATACATGCCGTTTTTTCGAATATTTAACTGAAAAAACTGACGGATTTCGAGAAAAAATCTAGTCATGCGCAAAATCCGTCAAAAAAAAAAAGTCGGTGGCCGAACTTTTCTGCCGATTTGGATTTCTAGGCCATGGCTTCTTTTAGAGTTAAAAATTGAAAAAAAAAAACGATTTTCATCGTGTTCCATCGATTATTGAGGTGAAAAAGCCGGTGGCCGAACTTTTTCGGTCGGTGTTTCTAGGCCACACTCACTCTGCATTCTCAGTTTCATCAGTTGGCCGTATCGATTATAGAGCTCGATTCCGTTGAGCCCGATGTAATATTCGTCGCCCCACGTGGAGAGGAGGCGAAGTTGGAAGACGACTGAAATGAGAAAGTGCGCTCTATTGACAATTATCGATTGATTTCCGACAGTTTTCATTGTATTGGAAGTGCGCTCTATTGACAATTATCGATTATCGATTGATTTCTGACGGTTTTTAGTGCTTTTTTGTGCACAATTGTTATCAAACAAAAAAAACCTAAATAGGCTGAATCCAGAAAAAAGTTTTGCACTCTTGCTGAAAAATGGCGATTTTTTAGGTCAAAAAAAAAACGGAGAATTTTAAAAATAAACTTTTTCGAATTCGCTGTGGAAATAGCGTTAATTTGAGTGGTTAATTGATTGAAAAACTTTGAAAAAAAAATTATTCACGAGCCCCTCTAGTGATAGTTGTATTTAAAACTGAAATATCTCTGAAACCAGAGAAGATACGGAAAAGTTGTCAACTAAAAAAATGATCAGCGTAAAATTTCCCATCTTTTTCCAGTTGACAACTTTTTCCCAACTATTCTAGTTTCAGAGATATACCCCTGTGAAAAGTGAACTTGAGGCGACTCACATCCTCCGACACAATTCCCGTCGGCGATGGGTCTCGGCACGAAAAGCGGCGCGTTCGGGTCGAGCATAAAGTCCTGCACGTAGTCGAAGTAGACGAATCCGGTGGCTTTGCGGAAGCGGACCGCTTCGAGCAGACGACGTCCGTTCGCGTAGAAGTGCGCGGTGGCGACGCCGGCGTACGAGAGTTCGAAACTCGCGTTGTAGTTCCACACGGAGACCGCTTTGAGGCGGCGCGCGCGGTGGAATGTCACGGTCACGGTCACGGGACGCGCGCCGTCCGTCTCCACGAGCCACATGTCCGTCGGATTGCGAGTCAGATTGTTGCCGTTGAACAGTCTGCGTGCGATGCTTTTTTTTTTTTTTGAAATTGGAGAATTTTTTTTTAATTTTCAAAATTGGTTGATTTTTCGGAAAAAATGATTTGCATTTTTTTTTTTTGAAATTGAAAATATTCTCCGAAGTTCGAACAATTTTTTGAAAAATCGAAAATATGGAAAAAAAAGCAAAATTTTATCAAATTTTCAAAAATAAAAATTATTTTTCAAGTTCAAACAATTTTTAAAAAGTTTAAAGCTGTAAACAAAAAAATTCCAGAAAAAAACATGTTTTTATTTAAAAATTTTGAAAAATCGCAAAAACATTTTTTTCATTTTTTTTTGCGTTTTTCTAAAAATGCGACAGGAAAGTTTGGAACTAAAAAAATGCATTTTAATTTTGCAAAATTAAAAAAAAAAATTATCGAGTTTAGGCCAAAATTAATATTCCTGTGTGGCCGTGGCCTAACTGCTGCTGAGTTTTCTAGGCCACGTCCTTGATGTATTTTCGGGATTTCTTTGCAATAATGGTTTTATTCAGTGCAGGAAAAAAACGTTTTTTTCCGTTTTTTTCCTTATTCAGGCGAGGAAAAAAACCGGCAAAAAAGGAAAAAAACTGAGGTTTTTTTCTGCGATCGACTGCGACCGTACCCCCTCTTCGCGGCGAGACCCGCCGCGCTATTAAAGGCATGCGTCTTTCGGTTACTGTATTCGGTTACTGTACTTTTTTCGAAGGCGATAAAACCTAGAATTTTTCTTTTTTTTTTTTGCTTTTTGCATCAATTTTTAAAAATAATTCAGTAAAAATAGCTGTAATCTATGTACCCCCCTGCATTTTTCTCACCAGCCCAATTTTTCTCACTTTTTGCATTTTAGAGTGGCTAGTTATTTTTTTTTTACTGAATTATTTTTAAAAATTGATGTAAAACGCAAAAAAAAGAAAAATTCTGGGTTTTATCGCCTTCGAAAAAAGTCAAAAATCGCGAAAATACAGTAACCGAAAGACGCATGCCTTTAATAGCACGGCGGGTCTCGCCGCGAAGAGGGGGTACGGTCGCAGTCGATCGCAGAAAAAAACCTCAGTTTTTTTCCTTTTTTTCCGGTTTTTTTCCTCGCCTGAATAAGGAAAAAAACGGAAAAAAACGTTTTTTTCCTGCACTGAATAAAACCATAAGCCACGCGTCTGAATAATATCGCAAATCAATCGATATCGAAGTTTGGGTTTCTAGGCCACGGCCACACGAATATTAACTTTGGCCTAAAAATCGATAACTCGAAAATACTTGTCACTTATTTTTGGAAAGCGTCGCACCTCGAACCTTCCCCTTCTTTCGATATTATAGGCGCGTGACACCGTGACACCTCCTCGCAGAAAAGCGGCTGAGTGGTCTTGCAACGAAAAAAGCACTAAATTAGTCATGTGCCTTTAAACTCTTTGGTGTACGGTATTGGAAACCGTAGCCGAAAGAGCTTAAAGGCGCATGGACTAGCGTGACACAGTGTCACGCGTCTGTGATAGAGAGATAGAGTCTCTAACCTGGCGACGTGCTCGGGCGGCGAGCCGTCGGAAGCGACGACACTGAACGAGTGCGGCTCGACGACGCGATTCGAGTCGTCGACGATCTCGATGCCCGTCAGTCCGATGAGCCCCTCCATGCCCCAGTTCGAGAGCAGCTCCAAGTGCAAAACTGAAAATCATTCTCTGTCAAAGCAAACACAAAAAAGGAAATTCGGTAGTAGAACTGAACAAAATAAAAAAAAGCATTTTGAAACAGTGAAAAAAATTTTTTTTTTGATTTTTGAAAAATACTGAAAATGGTGGAAAAAATTAAAATTTAAAAAAAAAATGATTTTTTTCTTTAAATAGTATAAAAATGGTAAGTTTTGAAAAAGAAATATAAAAAATAAAAATTTAAAATTTTTCTTATTTTTAAATTTAATTTAGAAATATTATCTATCATCGAAAAAGCTTGAATTTTTTTTTTAAAATTTAGTTTTTTTTAAACAATACATTTTTTTAATTAAAAAAAAATTAACTCTGGTAGAAAAATTTTTTTTGCAATTAAATTAATTTTCAAAATTTAACTTTGATTTTTAAAAAAATTCGAAAATAAAAAATTTTCAAAAATTAATTTTTTTTTCAATTTTCGTAAAAGCAATGATTATTTTTCGAACACTTTTTTTCAATTCACCTTTGACGTCGACTTGAAAAGCGCACGGCGTCGGCGGCGGCGGCGGCACCGGAACGACGGGAGATTCGAGCAGTTCTTTGGATTCGCACGTCGCCGGACGGTACGGATCGAGTTCGCGGACGACGAGCGGAGCAGCAGCAGCAGCACTGCTCGGCTCGGCGAGCTCCTCCGGCGGCAGATCGATGAGACACACGTCGTGCGCGGCGATGTCCTCCAGAATTCGCTCGTCCGTCGTGAACAGCACCGTCTTCAACGCGAGAAACACTGATTTTAGAGAGGGATCACCCTTTTTCCAACTTAATCGTTAAGGTAGTTGGAAGGAAATTAAAATGCTTCGTTTTTAATTTTTTTTTTAATTTTTGAAAATTTTTTTTCGGCGAAAATTATCGGCGTGTGACTTTCAGACCTGAATATCTCTGAAACTAGAAGAGCTACAAAAAAGTTGTCAACTACAAAAATGATCACCTTAAAATTTCCCATCTTTTTCTAGTTGACAACTTTTTCGCAACTCTTCTAGTTTCGGAGATATACCCCTCGAAAAGTTGAATTTTAAAAAATAGGAGAAAAATTGAAAAAATTTTAATTTTTTAAATAAAAAAAAAATCTGAATACCTCTCCCATTTGTGGTGTGAATTCTGAGTCGGCGGAAAATGAGCACTCGAGCTCTCCGATGAAAATAAGTCGGCCGTCGAGCCGCATTTCGACGTCGCGCACACCGATTTGAGCATGCACTCGCGACGTATTATAGTTCTGAACGAGAGCATTTTGAGAATGTGTGACTGACAAAACCGGAGCACGAAACCTCACCAAAAATGCAGAATTTCAACAACGAAAAAAAAAAAGAACAGAAAAAGCGCGCCGCAGTGTTGCAATTCTGCATTTGTGCGTCACGGTGTTTGCACAACGCATTTTCCCATTTTTCTGTGAGAATTTCCCAATTTTTGTCCAATTTTTGTACCCAAAATCGAATGAGCGCGAATTTGGTGATTTCGTGCATCTCGATACGAATATTGATTGATTTTCCGTCGTCGGGAATCGGCGCGCAGAACATTCTCTGCGGATCTCTTCTTCGGTGCATTTGCTCGGTGAGCAACTCCTCCAGACTGCCGTTGTACGAGTCGGCGTCCGTCGAAATCTGCAAAAAGATTTGAAATTCGGGTGGGGGGAAAATTTGAATTGCGCGCCTTTTGGACGCGCGCGCGCTCGCCGGAAACGGTGAACAGTTCGATCGAGTTGAGGCCGATGCTGCTCGAATCGCCCCAGTTGCTCAGCAGTCGCACTTCCAACGTCTTCCCTTCCGGCAACTCCGGAATCGTGCTGCAGTTTTAGTTTGTTTTAATTTTGAATTAGTTT
This sequence comes from Caenorhabditis sulstoni, assembly GCA_963966605.1. Classification (NCBI taxonomy): domain Eukaryota; kingdom Metazoa; phylum Nematoda; class Chromadorea; order Rhabditida; family Rhabditidae; genus Caenorhabditis; species Caenorhabditis sulstoni. The sequence goes on from OZ016475.1 coordinate 7,490,149, forward strand.
TTTCTAAAACAAACAATTTTTAATAAAATTTAATTTTTTGAAAACAATTTTTAAAACTTGATGAAAAAAATGAAAAAAATTTTTTCTTTTTTTTTCCAATTTTTATTTTTGAGTTTTTTAATGAACAATTGGTTTCTTGTTGAAAAAATTTAATTTTGCGAATTTTTTTTAGGTTTTTGACAATTTTTTATTTTTATTTTCAGACGTGAGCTATTGTTTTTTTTTGGATTTTTAATTATTAAAAAAAATGACATCCAATTTCCAAAAAAAAAAATTAAAAACTTTTTCAAAAATTAATTTAAATTCGAAAAAAAAACATTATTCGAATTTTTTATTATTATTTTAAAAAAAAAGATTTCTGATAAGTTCATTTATTTTTTCCGTTAATTTTAATTTTTTCTTTTTTTTAAATTTTTTAAAGCAATTTTGTTGACCAAAAAATTGTTTATTTTGAAAAAAATGTCGGAAAATAATTTTTAAAAAAGTTTTAAGCAAATTTTCAAAATTAAAAAAAAATGAGAAAAAATTCAAAACTCACAATAAATCGGCGGATCGAATTTCGGTCTCTTCCAATCGCATTTTTTCCATTTTTAAAAGTTCATCGGTCATTTTTCGGAAATATTTTAAAATTAATTTTCAAAAAAAAAAAAACTAATTTTTGATTCTTGCAAAAAAAGGGAAATGTTAACAAATTTAGGAAAAATATGGAGAAAATTGTTTTTTTTTTTTGATTGAAAAGAGAAGAAAATAATAGAAAAATATCTGGAATATTCAGGACAAACTCTGAAATTTCATATAAAAAAACAGTTTTTCCCTCTTTTCTTCCACAAAAAATTTTTTCACAAATTAAGAAATGTGGTGAAAATGAAAAAAAAATACAAGTTAAGAAAGTGAAATTCAATATTTAGTTTGAAAATAAGAAAAGAGTCCCCGTATTTATTAGCTTTCGTCGCGGAGGACGGTCGTCATGGAAACGGGAGGCGAGAGAGTGTGCGAGAGTGAGAGGGTGCCAGAGAAAAGAGGACAGAGACGCAGAGGAGACAGAGAGATCTAATTAGGCGGAGAGACGGCGGAGCCGGCAGAAAATGAGCAGCAGCTCTTGATTCGGCAACGAAAATCAAAACTGGCAGAAAAGGAATTGGAAAATTCGGGAAGTTTTGCGCCGCGGCTGGCGGGGTTAACGGCCATTGGCGGGCGAAATCGGCCAGTCATCCGCTTGACATCCGCCAGAAATAGCGTCCCGACCGCCAGTGGCGCTTCAGAGTCGGCCAGTGGCGGTGCGATGACGCCAGTGGCGCTGAAATAGCGCCTGTCTTCGGCCAAACAATTTTTGGACCCGCCAATGCGCGCAAAATTACCTGAGAAAATAATTTTAGACAAAAAAAAACATGAAAACTGAAAAAAAAAACAATTTGGTTTTTTTTTTCGATTTTTTCCAAAAAACAAAAAGTTCTCTTAAATTCGATTTTGAAAAAAAATTTTTTTTCAAATTTTCCCAAAATCATTTTTTTCACTCACCGAAAAGTTCAAATTCTCTGAAAAAAATTTTTTTTTAATCTATTGAAACAGAATAATTGTTTAAAATTTATTTTTGAAAACAAAAGTATAAATTTTTATTTTTTATTTATGCATTTTATTATTTTATTATAATTTTTTCTCAATTTTTAAATTCAATTCAAATATTAAAAATTAAGAAATGTGAAGTAAATTTTTTAAAAAAATTAAAATTTTAAAATTAATTTTTCAAAAAATTTCAAAACTCAACAGATTTTTGCTTTTCATTTTTTCAGGCCCAATTTAATATTCCCTGTGTGGCCGTGGCCTAACTGCCGCTTTTCGCGATATTCCTAGACCACGGCCTCGAATGCATTTTCCTGTCCGACTGTTCAAACGGTTCATCAGTGGCCTCATAAATACAGTAATCGGTTCGTCCAAATAATATGACAGTAGCAATGAAAATGAAGGGAAAGAAATGGTAATACAAGTAGAATTCAGAAAAAAAACCAGGGAGCGAAAGGAACAGTCAATTGAAAAAAAAAGACAGAAAGCTCTAGAAAAATGAGGAGAAAATTGAGTTAGATTCTTGAAAAATCAAGTAAGTGAGGGCGATTTTGATGGGGAAAAATCAAGAAAAATTGTGCTATTTCGATATGTCAGATGAAGAATTGCGATAGAAAAAATAAATCAATAATTTACAGTGAATCGCCGGCGGCTTTTTCAGTTGCCGATGAGCCCGAAGAGCACGGCGGTTTTACAGAAGACGCTCGCCCGTGGCTTCTGCAATTTTCTAATTAATAAAAAATTAAAACAAAAAAAATTTTATTTGGATTTTTTAAATTTTCCCAATAAAGCTATTTTTTCAGAAAAAAAATTAAACTTTTTGAAGCTTTTCAAGTTTAATTTTTTTATTCTATTTTTTTTCGGTAAAAAAACTTTCGAGTATTATCTGTTTTTTTTGGAGTGATCCCCCGGTACGAAATTCCGACATAACGCGCCCCGCCGCGCGCTGTTGTTTAGCGAAATATTCGCCGCGCGAGATTTGAAACGAATAATTGCGGAACAAGAGATTGAAAAATTTTATTTGTTCCAAATCTCGCGCCAAACATTTTGCTACACAACTACGCCTGGCGTGGCGAGACCCGTTATTTCGGAGTCTCGTCCGGGGATCACTTCAAAAAAAACAGATAATATTAGTAATTTTCGTTTTCAAAAAATTTAGAAATTTTTTTTCAAAATAAATTAATTTTTTAAAAAAAATTAGTCTTTTTGTAAGTTACAAATTTTTTAAAAATTAGTGAATTTTTGAAATTTTCGCATTTTTTCAGTGGAAAATAAATTCAGGAATTTTTCAACATTTTCCTTCAGTAATTCACGAGAGAATCGTGTGGTTTCGTCGAACCCACCTGAATAATCGGACGAGATCGGCTGGATTCGCCTCGCGGATGTCCTCCATTTCGAGCATCATTCGCATCAGAATCGTCTCCATCTCGATCGATTTCTTCAGTTTTCTCCGCTTCTCCGCTCGAATTTCCTCGCGAGCGATCGATTCGTCGACGCACACCGCCATTTGCGCGAAATCCGCCACCATTCGTGTGTTCGCTTTTTCCTGAAAATCACACGAAAATTATTTTTTTTTTTTAATTGATTGAAAACGTTTTCCCTTTGAAACGAAGGTGGTTTTTGAACAGTTCAATTATTTTTAAAAATAAGTTTTCAAAACATTTTTAATTTTTCCTGTGATTTTAAAAAGTTTTGATTAGTTTTTCGAAAAAAAAAATTTATTCCGGGGGATTTTTTTTCGAATTTGGCGAAATTCGAATAAAATTCTAGATTTTTTCCTGAATTTTTGGAAAAAATTTTATTTTTACGAAAATTCAAATTTTTCACTTTCTAAAAATTTAAAAAAAATAAAGGAAGGATATTTTTTAAATTTCGGTCAAAAATGACACAAAAATTGAATTTTTTTTTGGTATTGAAAAATTTAAATTTAAAAAAAAATAAATCGCCTTATTATTATTTTTTTTTTTGAGTGAAACTGGATATTTTAGCGAATTCGTCAAAAAACATTAAAAAAAAATTTTTTTTTGCATTTTTTTCAATAAAACGGCTAATTTTTTTTCCAAAAATTCAAAACTTTTAAAAGGAGAATTTTCAAAAAAAAAAAAACGCTTGTTTTTCCATTGATTTCCAATCATTTTTCGCAACAATTTTCTCAAAAGCGTACGAGAGCCTTGTCGATGGCGGTTCGAGGGATCTGGCGCGGTTTCTCGTTGACTTCCTTCACGTAATCGAGCATCATCTGGCGGTGCGTGTGCATTATCGCTTCGAGAGCCAACATCAGGTACTCGCGCAGACACCGCAGCTCGTGCGTGTCCTTTTGCAGCGAGATCAGCTGGAAACGTGGGAGGTTTGGCTGAGGGGAAGGAAGGGACTCGCCTCCTGGTGTCGAGAGGTCTCTTTCGACGAGCTCCTCACCAGACACACCCGTCCGTTCGCGTCCAGCGTGTAGTTTCTGGCGTCCGAGCTGCTCTCGCCGCCAGTCCGCTGACCGTGTCCTCCGTTTCGAGCCAGCAGCGACTCTAGCGTCCGTTTGCTGCTCATCGTCGCCTCGTTTCCCTGCAATCTCGATTTTCTTTTTAAATTTTAATTTTTTAAAAATTATACGTATTAAAAAAAAATATTTATTTATTTATATATATAATTGCAGAGCAAAAAAAATTTTTTTAATGAAAGTTTGTCTCGAAAATTAGGATAGAGCATTTTTTAGAAACCAGCAAAATTTTACAAAATTTTTCAATTTTTTATGAGAAAATTTTAATCTATTTATCCAATTTTTTTTCAATTCAAAAATTTTTATTTAAAAAAAAACTTTGAATAGGAAAAATAACTGTTTTTAATTTTTTTTTCAAAAAAACTGATTTCAAGCACTTTAAAAATCTTATAAATCGGAAAAAATCGGTTTCATTAGAAAAAAAAAACTTTTGAAATTTTTTTCAAAGTGTTTTCTTTTTTTCCTCGCCACTTTCCCTGGTTTTTCGGCTGAAAATTGAAATTTTCGTAAAAATTGTCTCACCATTTTTTTGTAGCTCTTGTCGAGTGTCTGATTGAGCACGAACTTTTCGAGCCCGTGAATGACTCGGTGCGTCGTCGCGTTTTCAGTCCTGGAACTTTTTTGCGCGACGGTTTTCGGCGAGAAAATCGATATTGCTCACCATTTTGTCGGTTTTTCGACGCCGTTTTGGGCCGAATCGTCGTCGGACACGTGAATCGAGTCGTCGTCCGACATTTTTCGCACTGAAAATTTGAAAAAAAATGTGAGAAAATGTGAGAAAATGGACGGAAAATGTGGTTTTCCGCGAAAATAAAACAGAAATCGAGAAACGCGCAAAGGCACCGGAAACACGTCAGTGGCCGTGCTGGCGCATCTTTCGTTTTTCTCAAAAATGAATCAGTTTTCGCAGTTTTCAGCCGATTTTCTCCGTTTTTTTTCCAGTCGCAGCGTGTCGACAGTATGCCGGAGCCTCGATTCGGCGGTATGCTGGGCGACCCAGACACGAGAGACGTCGACCAGAAAGCCTACTGCGTGCACTTCAACAAACATCCGTTTCACACGTTCAACGATAAATACCAAAAGCTGAAGACGGAACGATTCGCGCAAGAGTTCGAGCAACTATCGATCGACATGATGACCCATTTTCACGAGAAAATGCAGGTGCTCAAATGGGAAATTCGCGAAATATAAGGGGGAAATCGTTTCGATGTTGCAGCCGCCCGAGGAGTTTCGCCGCAAAATGGAGTGGTGTCGTCGGCTGAAGACGTCGATTCAGAAGCACAACGCCAAGTGGCTCTTCGACGTCGTGCCGACGGGCTCGTCGGTCAACGGGCTCGCCACCGCCGACAGCGACCTCGACGTCGCCATCCACATTCCGCACGCGATGGGCGTCCTCTCGAGCTACTCACAGAATCAGGACGCCGAAAAGAGAAAGTATTAGGAAATATAGAGAAATCGAGAATTCAAGAGAATCACTTTCAGAATCGAACTCGAAATTCTGCAAATTGTTCGACGAATTCTGCAAAACGACAAGGAGATTTGCGATGAAATTGAAGGCGATATTCAGTTGGTTATGGCACAGGTTCATCACTTTTTTTTTGAAGTTTTGAATTTAATTTTTGAAAAAGAGAGAGATTTTTCGCTCGTTTATTACGTTTTTAAAAAGTTTCATCAATTTAATTAAAAAAATTTTTTTTTTCAAAAATTTAAATTTTTTTTTGAAAAACCTTAACTTTGAAATTTTTTAAAAATTTCAAAAGTGTTTTTAAAATTTAGTGAAACATTTTTTTTTGATTTTGAAAAAAATCAAATTTTTTCAGAAAAAATAATTAAAGTTTTTGAAGAATTTATCTTTAAAAAATCAGAAAAATATAAAAAAATTTTAATTTTCAATAAAATGAAAAAATTCCAAAAAATTCGAGAAAATCCCAAAAGCTGTGTGCAAAAATTTTCAAACTTATTTCTGTTAAACTGAAAAAATTTTTTTTTCAAAAATTTTGGAATTTTTTTTTGTTTTGAGAACAACTGTGAAATTCTATTTATTAATTTTTGGAAAGCGAGAAAAAATCTTGTCGTACAATTTGAGTTTAAAAAAAAGAAATTTTTTAAAAAATCCGAAAACATTTATGGATGCCACAAAAATTTTTTTTTTAAATTGAAATCGAAAAATTTAACGAAAAAAAAAACAAAAAAAAAATCACTTGGTTTTTTGTTTTCTCTAAATTTTTTCTCCTTTTTTTCGCAATTTTTTGTTCACATCAAATGATGATTTAAAATATTTTTTTTTAATTAAAAAAAAAAGCTCACCTGATTCTATCAAATTTAATCAAAAATTCCCAACAAGAGAGAAGGAGCTGAATAAATTGCAGATTCAAATTCTGAAGATAGTGACGACGGAGGGAATCGAGTGCGACGTGAGCGTCGTCCTGCTCCCCTTCCTCTCCTCACTTCACAACTCTTTTCTCATTCGACACTTTGTTCAGTCAGTTTTTTTTTCTTTTTCGATTCGAAAAAAAAAATTCCCCTATTTTTATTCAATTCCCAGTATTCCCAAAAAAATTAAATCTAGAAAAAAAAAATAAATTTTTTTCCAGTTTCAAAAAAAATTCATATGCAATACTATTGTTTCTGTAGTAGTATTTATATAATTTTACCACAAAAAAAACATCACGAATCCGCGGGTCTTGCCACGAAAAAAAGAGAAAAATTTATGGTATTGGTTCATTTCGTGGCGGGACCAGAGTTGTCACAAAAAAATTTTTTTGCAATTTGATGAAATTCTATGCAAAATGAAATCAAAAAATTTGTGTTTTTTTCGGAAATTTATTTTCTTTCTCATGTAAAAAAAGATTTTCAAAAAAATGTTCGAAATTTTCTCTTCGAAAATTCAAAAATTTTTTTTGCGCTCGTATTCATAAATCTTGATGTTTTTCATTTTTTTAAATTCGACTTTCACCGAAAATTTTATTATTTTTTTTAACCCTCTAATTTTCAGCATAGACTCCCGATTTGCTCCGTTATGTGCAATTGTGAAGGAATGGGCGGCGAGCACAAAAGTGAAAAATCCGAAAGACGGCGGTTTTAACAGGTCTCCTCAGCTCATTTCCAGAAAAAATTGATATTAAAAAAATAAAAAATAGTTTTCGAATTTTTATTTAAAAGTTGAATAATGAGCAAAAAAAACTTTTCTGAATTCAAAAGAATAGTGCTGATAAAAACAAAAATTTAGTTTCAATTCTGCAAAATTGCAAATTGCATTATCTTTTGCATATAAATAAAAAAATAAATCAATCTAATAAAAAAAAAAAAAACTTTTTTTTTCAATTTTTTTAAAATTTCGGCTTATTTTCTAAAATTCTGTACAAAAATATAAAATTCTGTACAAAAAAAAATTTTTTTAATTCAGAAAAAATAAATAAATTTTGAAAGTTCTGAAAATTGCAAATCGCATTAACTTTTCAAAAAAAAACATTATATTAATTCAATTTTTAAAAAAATTTTTTCCATTTTTCAAAAATTTCTGCTTATTTTCAAAAATTCTGAAAAAATATGTGATTTTTTCCCAAAAAAAAAATTAAAAATTTTTTTTTTTAATTTTTGAAATTGCAAATTGCATTATTTTTCAAAAAAAAGCATATCAATATTTTTAAAAAATAATTTTATTTAAATGTTTATTTAATTTTTACAAAATTTCAGCTACGCACTAGTCCTTTTGGTGATTCATTTTCTGCAGAGCGGCACAAATCCGCCGATTCTTCCCCATTTGCAACAGGTCTACAAAGGTATTTTTTTTCTAAAAAAAAAGAAGAAGAAGAAACGAATCATCTCTCTTCTCAGGCGAGAATTTCGTGGCTCTCGACGAGCACAACTTTCCGAAACGGCTCGATTTCGGTGCTCCGTTGCCGTGGCCGCTGCCCGAAATCACAAGAAACTCGCAATCGGTCGCCGTCTTGTTTTTCGAATTCGTCCATTATTATTTGAGCTTCGACTTCGCGCGACACTTTATTTCGATGCGAAATGCGAGAATTATGAGCAGGTGCGGATATCGCAATTTTTTTTTTTTGGAAAATTTAAAAATGACTGTATCGCTAGTTTTAAGTTTATGGTAGGGAGAATGAAAATTAAAAATTGCAGAAAATTTTTTTTTTGTTAAATTTAAAATTTGAAAAAAAAATTATCGCTGATTTTAAAATAAAATAAAGAAAACTTTAAAGTTTCAAAAATATCTGATCGATAAAAAAATTTTTAATTTTTAAAAAGTTCGACGGAAAAAAAGTCCATTTTCAAGGTAATAGCAAGGATAAAATTTTGAATACCAAAAAAAAAAAATTTTTTTATTTTTCAAATTCATCTTCATCCGAATAAATTTTAAAACTAACCAAAAAAAATTGCTGTTTCAAGAAAAGTTTAAAATGAATTTTCGGTCGCTTCTGCTCGATTACTCAGCCCCCCGGCCTTCATCATTCTGTTTTTTTTCTCTTCTAATTTCTCTTGTTTGAAGGAAGGAAACGGCCGAGTCGCGAGTGAGAAACGAGGAGAACAAGTGCGTCTACATCGAGGATCCGTTCGATGCGCACAATCCGGGCCGAACTGTCCGCGGCGACGGATTCCTCAACATTCGATGCGTTCTCAGGTCGCTTTTTACGACAAAAAAAGATAGTATCGATTTTAGGACAAAATAAAAACTTCTGTGTGGCCGTGGCCGTGACCTAACTCCTGCTTTTCGAGAGTTTTCTAGGCCACGGCCTCGGTGTATTTTCGAGATTTCTTTGCGAAAAACCACGTGTCTGTAGGCGGAGCATCGAGCGGCCGAAAAATATCGCAAATCAATCGATATCGCGCATAGGCGCGCAACGAAATTTGGGTTTCTAGGTCACGGCCACAGGAATATTAATTTTGGCCTAAAATCGATAATTAAAAATACTTGCACTTATTTTTAAAGCGTCGCTCCTTGTGCGCTGCATTTTCCCACCCCTCTAGTTTCTTTTTAAGCAAACTTATTTCAAGTTGGCACCCCCCCCCCCCTTCAAAATTTTGATTTTTTCCGGAAAAATTCCAAAAAATTAAAAAAAAAAGGGAAAAAATGCGATTATTTATTTTTTTTGCAATATAAGAAAAAATTGTAAATTTTCTATTAATTTACCAAATGAAAATTCACAGTTCACATAATTTTTTTTTTAAGTTTCAAAATTTTGGGTTTTTTTTCTCGTGAAATACCGGGAAAAAATCGATTAATTTTTTTTGAATGAGGAAAATTTAAATTTCCCATTAATTTACTTAATGAAAGTTCACATTTCACCAAAAAATGTTTTTCAATTTTTTTTTCAAAAAAAAAATGTTTCTCGCGTAAAAATTATATAGGGAATTTGAATTTTTTTTATTTATCCAACAGTTTTCCGAAATTTTCCAATTTTTCAATTTTTTTTTTAAATTCATTGTAAACAAAAAATTAAATTTTTATTAATTTTTTTTTTGAAGAAAAAATATGTAAATTTTCGATTATTTAATTACTTGGTAAAAATTCACTTTTCACAAAAAATTGTTTTTTTTTAGCCAATTTTTCAACAAAAAAAATTTTCCCCAAAGTTTTTCTCAAACAGTTTTTGAAATTTCTCCAATTTTTCAATTTCCTTCCGAGAAAATCCATTGTAAAAAACAAGATTTCTTTGCGAAAAACCACGTGTCTGTAGGCGGAGCATCGAGCGGCCGACTTTTTTTTTGAAAATTTATTCTTGTGGGAGGAAGAATTAATGAATAGGTTAAAAATTAGTTAGCAACAATAAAGAAAAGGGTGAAAGGTTAACGAATAATATCGCAAATAAATCGATATCGCGCAACGAAGTTCGAGTTTCTAGGCCACGGCCACAGGAATATTAATTTTGGCCTAAAGTTGATAATTAAAAAATACTTACCTGTTTTTCGGCTCCCCTCCCCCATTAACAAAAACAGAATTGTGATTTTCATTTTAAAAAAAAGTCATTTTCAAAAAAAAAAAAAATTTTGTTTTATTTCAAAAAAAAAAAAGTTTTTTTCGAAACATTTTTTTTCAGTTTCAAAAAAAATTTAAGTAAAAAATAAATTTTTCATATAAATTCGTTCAGCTCTGTGATTATTAAGTCCTTTTTTAAAACCCATTTTATAATTGGAATAATTGTTTCTCTCGAATTTCTCTCGAATTTCCAGCGACACGTTGAATCTGTTCATTCCGACACACGACGATAATCCGGGCGATTTCAAATTTCCCACTCTCGACGATATCATCAATATGATGTCCACAAGTGCGTTTTCATTTTTTTTTGTTTGAAAAATTTAATTTAAAAAGTTTTTAACTGAAAAATCGAAAAAAAAATTATTTGAAAATTTTTATATACGCATAATAATTTTTTTTTTATTTTAATTTTAAACTAAAACTTTTTCATATATTTTTCAATTTAATTTTTTTTTAGAAGAGCCTGAACATCAAGAGGACGAAGAAGAAGAAGAAAACGTTGAAAACGAAGAGGAAGAAGTCGAATAAACTTGAATACAACAAAAAAGAATTTTATTTTCCAAAAAAAAAATATATTTAAAATTTCAACCGATTTTAATTAATTTATTTCTCGTATCTCAAAAAAAAAGTGAATTTTTTCCAAAAACAAAAAACCCGAAAAATTACACAGAAATTTTTGAAAAAATTCTCGAAAAATCGATAATTATCATAAGAATTATCACATAGAAAAAAGAAACCAATTTTAAATATTTTCTACAAGGCAATTTTGGTGAATCGGAAAAAAAAACAATTTCAAAAAAAAAAAAGAAAAAAGAATGGGATAGGCGGATCGCAAAAAAAAAAACCCGAAATATTGGCATTTTAACAAGATAAAAGAAGCGAGAAAAATTCGAAAATTGGACTCAAACAACCTGAGAGGCGGGCAAATTGACGAGCAGCACGTCTTCTTCGTCGTCGACGTCATCATCGTCGTCCTCATCGGAATTGATCGTCACGCCCAGATTCACCGCGCCGCCGTTCGCCGCGTTGTAGTGCGGCAGTGGAGCGTATCTGACAATGAGAAAGAAATTGTGAGAAATTTGAAAGAAAAACGAATGCAATCGAGCTTTTTTTTCCAGAATTTTCAAAAAATTAAAAAAAAATATTTTTTTTTTCTAAAAAAAATTTTGAATTTAAACAAAATAAATAAATTAAATTTTTTTCGAATAAAAATTTTTTTCAATTTTTCTAAAATTTTCTGAAAATGATTTAGCAGAATTTAACTAATTTTCAGAAAATCTTTTTTAAAAAAATTATTAATTAAAATTAATTCAGAATTGAAATTTTTAAATATAATTTTAGAAAATTGAATCAATTTTTCATGAAAATTCTTGAAAAGAAAAAAATATTAAAAATTCCACGAAAAAAACTGGATTGTTTTTTTTTGAAAATTGGCATGGCTTTACGGTTTTTTATTTACCTATAATCAAATTTAACATTCAAATTTTAAGTAAAAAATTTGAAGAAAATTTTTTTTTTAATTATGCATTTTTTTCCCGAATTTTCGCAATTTTTCCACTTAAATTCTGAATTCAAACTTTGTATAATTAAAAAAAAAAAAGAAAAAAAAGAAAACGCTCACTCGACATTCGCATTTGTCGTGTTTCCGATGCGCTTGCAGCACACGGCGAGCCCGCACGCGGCGAGCAAAATGACGGTGAGCCAGAAGAAGAATGAGCCGGAACTGGAAGAAGATGAAGAAGAAGACGTCAGCAATGGATCCGGTTTCGAGCAGTCTTCTGCAATTGTGAGCCGCCCGTCTTTTTTTTCGTTTTTTACAATGGATTTTCTAGGAAGGAAATTGAAAAATTGGAAAATTTCAAAAACTGTTTGAGAAAAACTTTGGGGAAAATTTTTTTTTCGAAAAATTGGATTTAAAAAAAAACAATTTTTCTGTGAAAAGTGAATTTTCACCAAGTAATTAAATAATCGAAAATTTACATATTTTTTCTTCAAAAAAAAAATCAATAAAAATTTAATTTTTTGTTTATAATGAATTTTTTTTAAAAATTGAAAATTGCGAAAATTTTGAAAAACTGTTCAAAAAACAAAAAAATTCAAATTCCCTATATAAAAAATTATAAAAAATTATTTCCAAAAACTTTTTGAAAAAAAAACATTTTTAAAAAATTTTTGTGAAAAATGAATTTTCATTAAGTAAATTAATAGAAAATTTTAAAAAAAATTTCAATCGAATTTTTTCCATTTTTTTCGGAATTTCACGAAAAAAAACCCAAAATTTTGAAACTTAAAAAAAAAATTATGTGAACTGTGAATTTTCATTTGGTAAATTAATAGAAAATTTAAAATTTTCTCTTATTTTTCAAAAAAAAAATAATCGCATTTTTTCCCTTTTTTTTAATTTTTTGGAATTTTTCCGGAAAAAATCAAAATTTTAAAACGTTTTTTTTTCAAATTTTTTTTCCGCTTTTCAGTTTTTTTGCGATTACTCTCTCTCTCCCCATTATTTTTTGTTTTCCCAATTATTATTATTTTAATGGGTTCGGAGGACTGACCGCAGTGCCAGTCTCTCTCGACGCCGGGCGCGCAACACGGCCTGCACACGCCGACGGAGCCGCGACCGTAGCCGCGAGCACACTTCTCGCAGCTGAGTGCGCCCGGCGCCGTGCACGTCTCGCACGCCGAATCGCACAGATCGCACTTGCCGACGACGTTGATGAAGTAGCCGTCGCCGCACAGATCTTTGCGCCAGATGCAACGCGCCTGCACCAGATTCGTCTCGTCTGCAAACCATTCTCATTATCAATTCCAAAAAAAAAACAAAAATTAAATTAAGAGAATAAATTTCGGAGCAACGTTTAGAAGAGGGAAAAAGAAGGGCATTCGGAGAGGGGGGAAAATATTTTTTAAAGAAAAGTTATTTTTGAGAGACAAAAATGTGAGAGTAGGTTGTTATTTAAAAATGTTTTGAATATGATTTTTTTTTGAATTTTCGAAAAAAAAATTAGTTTCGGTTTTCTTTAAATTGTATTTTTTAAAAATTAATTTTTTTAAAAATCAAATTAATTCCAATTTTCAAAAAAAAAAAAATTTAGAAATTTAATTTGATTAATTTCAAAATTTTATCAGCATTTTTGAATTTAAAAAAAATGTTTTTTATTAATTTTAATAACTTTTCGAGATAAAGATGACTCATTTTGATTGATATTTTCAGAAAATTACGAAAAATATTTTGAAAAATATTTTTTCAGTTAAATTTTTTTTGAAAACTGAAAAAAAAGGAATAATAATTTTCACATTTTTTTTTCGAAAATTTTAAAAATAATTTTAAGATGCACATAAATAGAAGCGTTATTTTTTTTTTTTGAAACAGGGCAGAAAGATTATTAAAATTGATTATTTTTGAGGGAAAAATTTCAAAATAAGCACACACAAAATTACAAAAATTACCATTTTTCTTCTTTTCACTGCTCGCATTTCGAACTGAATTTCACAATTTTTTTTTTGAAAATTTGAGAAAAAATTTGAGAAATTTTTTTTTTTCCGAAAAATTAATAATTTTTTTTGATAATTTTTTTTTCGAAAATTAAGAAAGTTTTTTCTTTTCAAAATTTAAATATAAAAAAAAAAAAGAAAAAGAAGAAACTGACAGTCGGCGACGAGTTGGAGGGGGCACGATTCGACGCACTTTCCGTGATCGTAGTGGGGCATGTTGTCGACGTCGATGAGCAGAAGGCTGCCCGGACACGTCTCGCACACCTACAATATTGGAAAATTTCATAGAGAAATTTCATAGAAAAACTTAAATTCAAAAAAAAAAATTATTTTTTTTTGTATTCTGAATTTTTTTTGAAATTTTTTTTTTAGACTGACGTTTTTAAAACGTTAAGACCATTGAAAAATTTTGAAAATCGCGAAGAAAAAATTTCCAAAATTTCCAATTTTTTTTTCGTCGTTTTAAAGTGTCATAATTCACAAAATATCAATGAAAAATGGTTTTTAAAAAATTGATTTTTTTTTCAACATTCTGATTTTTTTTTTGAAATTTAGAAAATACCCCCAAAACTAAATAAATACTATTTTTTCGAAAATATTTTAAAAAAAAATTTTAACCGACTTTTAAGACGTTGAAAACCATTGTTTTTCAGAAAGCGAATTGTTTTAAAAGAATTTCGAAAACCGCGAAGAAAAAATTTCGAAAATTTCCAATTTTTTTTTGATAATTGAAAAGTGTCATATTTTACAAAAATTCAATGAAAAATTATTTTTTTTTCAATATTATGATTTTTTTTTTTGAAATTTGGAAAATACCCCCAAACCTAGTATTTAGTAAATACCATTTTTTTTTTTTGATAAAATTAAAAAATATTTTTTTAAATACCGACGTTTTTAAAACGTTGAAAACCATTGAAAAATTTTGAAAATCGCAAAAGTTTTTTTTGAAAAATTCCATTATTTTTTTCGTAATTGAAAAGTGTCATATTTCACAAAAATTCTATGAAAAATTGTTTTAAAAAAATTAATTTTTTTCCAATATTCTGAATTTTTTTTGAAATTTAGAAAATATCCCCAAAACTAAATAAATACAATTTTTTCGATAAAATTAAAAAAAAAATTTTTTTTTTAAATACCGACGTTTTTAAAACGTCGAAAACCATTGTTTTTCAGAAAGCGGACTGTTTGGAAAAATTTTCGAAAATCGCAAAAAAAAAAAATTCAGTTTCAAATAATTTTCAAAAAAAAGGACTGGCAATTTCGAACATTTCCATCATTCTTTTCGTGTCATATTTTACAAAAATTCGATGCAAAATTATTTTTTTTTAAAGAAAGCGTTGTTAATAATACCTCGGCTTTAGTGCACGTGTGACAGTGTGACGAGCACATTTTGCACTTGTCGCCGTCCAAATAATACGTGTCGTCGCACTTCTGGACACACTTGAATCCGCTGCCGCCCTTGTTTCGCAGCGTCTGCGTCAGGTGTTTGCACGCGAAACACGAGGTGGCCGAGTTCGATTCCGTGCAGCCTTCAATTCAGAAAAAAAGGGTTTTTATTCTGATGAAATTATTTTATTTTCAAATTGCAAAAGGTTTGGAGAATCAACTCTTATTCACATTATTTTTTATATTTTTTGAAAATTTAATTTACAGAGAAATTTTTTAGAAACATAATTTTTTTTTCTATTTTTTTTTTGCGAATTTTTCCTAAGAAATTTTTGAATTTTTTACAAAATGTTTAGAAAAATTGAATTTTCTTAAAGATTAAAAAAAAATTAAAATTAAAAACTAATTTCAAAAATGAAAAAAAAAATTGAAATTCTTTGAAAATGAAAAAAAAAATTGAAATTCTAAAAAATATGAAAATTCCAATCTAATTCGAAAATTGACTTAGAAAATTGAAAAAAAAATACTGACACTAAAAATTTTAAAAAATAATTTTTAAAATTTTTAAAAACTTTTAAATTTAATTTTTAAAAATAAAATTAATTTTTTAATAATGAAATTCCTACTTTAAAAATAAAATCAATTTTTTTGAAATTAAATTCGAAAAAAAAAAGGGAAACGCACCGCCATTACACTCTGGATGACAATTGCCGGCCGAAGTGAGATCTGGAAACGAGATGGGCGCCGACTCCTCAATCTGCAAACCAATTTCAGACGCTACCGTAATCCCGTCAATGACTCCTTTCTCAAATTTTATCTGTGTGTGTGTGTGTCTGCGTCTCTCTCTCTCTCTCTCTCATTTTTTCTCAAAAAAATTGTCTAAACTTTTTAAAAATTAGCAAAAATTTGAAGGGAGGTTATTTGAAAAATTCTAAAAAATTAAAAATTAAACTATTAAATCCCATAAAAATAAAAATTGAAAACTTATCATGCAAAAAATAAAAAATAATAAATTTAACGTTTTTTCTGAAGGGGGGGGGGGGGTAAAAAAATTATTTTCAAAAAATAAAAAAATATAGACAGAAAGACACACACACACACACACACACCACACACACAGGAACCATAAGGGGGAGAGGCGGGGATTACGGTGGTCTGAAAAGAAAAAAATAAAAAGAAAAAGAGCAGAATCAGATTCGAATCGTCTTCATCATAGATTTCAGAGAACATCAGTAGAGTGGTGGAAGACAAAGATGATGGCGAGAAGAGTGACGACGAGAAGAAGACGAGAAGAAGAGGAAGAAGAGGAAGCGGAAGAGCCGCCGCCGCCTCGTTGAGAAGACGTCGACGTCTTCTGCCGGTCGAGTTTGGCCAACAGTGTGCGGTAGGCGTGCTCGTCGTCCTCGACCGTCAGCCAATCCTTCCGATTTCGCTCCGTGATCACCGTTCCGTCCTCTTTTTCCTCTTCTCGCCACACAAATCTCGTCTCCTTTCTCGTCTTTTCAGAAAAAAATAATAAAAGATAATAAATAAATCAATGAAATGAGGGGGAAGAAATGAAAAAAAAAATTAACGATTGCCGGGGAGGAAACAATCAGAGAGAGAGTTGGGGGGGAGGGAAAAAATAGGAGAAGAAAATTGATTTTAAAAAAAAATTTTAATTTCTAAAAAATACCCCTGAGATTGTAGCAATTTTTCAAAAATTATTGAGATAAATTTTTTTTTTGAATTTTTTGAAAATTTTTTCAAAAATGCCCCTTTTTATTTGAATTTTTATGTTACAGTTTTTAAATTAAAAACAAAAAAAATGTGCGAATACTTGAAAAATTGCAAAAAATTGCAAAAATTGATAAGAAAATTATTTTTTCGTTTTTGACAATTCTACAATTTTCAAAAAATTTACTAAACTCGAAAAATTTTTTAAAAAATTTTTCTAAAATTTTAGCAATTTTTCAAAAAATTCTAGAGAAAAAACTGTTAATTTTGAGGAAGACATTCAATTTTTTTAAAATTTTCTAAAATTAAATTGTTTTAAAAATCAATTTAAAAAATGCAAAAAAATTCAGAATTTCAGTGAAAATTTTAAAAAAAATTAAATTTTAAATTTTTTATCAATATTCTCCTCCCTATTTTTCAAAAATACAGGAAGAAAAAATCCGACTAGAAAGAACCAATTTTTGGGGTAAAAAATCAATCAAAAATACAAAAAAAATCGAAATAAATTACAGTTTTGCGAAAAAAAATGGGGGAAAATACATCTAAAATACCCTGTTTTTAAATTTTTTAAAAATTGAAATTTTAGAAAAAAAAAATAATAAAAATTAGGAAAAAAAATTGGTGACATGGAATTTTGAGAGAAAGAAAAAGAGGGAAAAATGAGGAAAAAAACTACAATTTTTCAAAAAAAAAATTTTTTTTTCAATTTTTTTTCTTTCTAAGAGTATGCTCGTTGAATAAATCTTGCCGATTGATTGTGAATATTCTGCAGAAATTTCCAAAAATTTCCGCAAAAAAAAATGGGGGAAATTTGGTGAAAATACCCGAAAAACAAGAGAAAGTGAGGTGAATAAAGGGATAGAAAAAGAAATTCCCCCCCAAGAGAGAAAAAAATTAGAAAATTCAAAAATCACGGCAAAAGAAATGTTCAACGAGCAAAAACTGCAAAGAGAAAAAAATAGGCCCGAAAAATCCCGAAAAATTACTTTTTTTAAAAATTCGAAAAAAAAATTAATTGATTAAAAATTTTTTTTTTGAAAAATCGTGAAAAATAATAATTAAACACTGATAATTTTTTGAAAATTTTTCTAAATTTAATTCCGAGAAAATTTCAAAAAAAAATAACGTTAGAAATTTTTAAAATATTTTTTTTTCGAAAATGAAAAAAAAATTCCAAAAAAATTGTCAAGTTCAAAAATTCAGAAATTTATAATTTTAATTTTTTTTCACATCAAGCAATTTTTTTTTTGAAAAATCGCGAAAAATAAAATTTTCAAACTCTGATAATTTTGAAAAAAATTTTCAAATTCCGAAATTAAAAAAAAAAAATTCAGAAATGAAAAAAAAATTCCAAAAAAAAATTTTTGTAATTTTTTAAAAATCATCTATAATTTCTGATTTTTAATATAATTTCTGATATGTTCGAAAAAAAAATTTAAAAATTTTCTAAAAAAAAAAAAAAGAAAAAAAGGAAAAAGTGCCGAAAAAAGAAGAGACTATCGTCGCCAGGGTCGTTGTCCGGCGGCGGCGCCGCCAAACATTTTCACAAAAAACGCGTCGAAATACGATTTGAGAAGCGCGACACTCGACTGATACGACGACGAGAACGTCTTCAGATGCGTCACGCCTTCTTTCTGGTCAGAAGAAGAAGAAGTTGGTTCGCCTTTCGAAAAGTCCACCAAAATAGTCTCGTTTCCGCCGTTTTCTGTCGACTAGAAATTCCAAACCGTTTTTTCCAAATATTTGACGAGCAAAAAAAAATTTAAAAAATAATAAAATTGGTCTTCCAAATTAGTCGTAGAAGTGGGGTTTTTTCAAAAAAAAATTAAAATTGAAAAAAAAAATCATGCAAATTAATTATTTCTTTTTTTTTTTGAAAATCACTCTTTCAAAAAACCATGCCAATCCAATTTTTTTTTCACTAAAATTTTTGAAATTTTTTTTAAAACCCGCATTTTTCGGATCAATGGGATGATGATGAGTAGAGGAAAAAAAATAAAAAAATAAAAAAAACATGAGAAAATTGAGCAAGAAAAAGAGAAAAAGAAGAGAAAAAGAGTGTGTGTACCTCGTGGAATTACAAAAAAAAGAGAGAGAAGAACTTCTAGCCGACGTTGGAAAGAGAAAAAAAAAGAAAGAAGGATTCAGAAGACGTGCTTCTTCTGCTCGGCACGCCTTCTAGTCTCCTCATTTTCAGCCATTTCAGCCTCCTCAATCGCGCGCTCAATCATTTTTCGCTCCTTCTCCTCTTCGAGCGACGCGGCGATCGCTTTTCGAATGTCTTCGCTAGAAGACGAAGACGTTGCTCCAGAAGACGTCGCTCTTGCTCCTGCTCCTGCTCCTGCTCCGAGCATCGACGTCATCGCAACGGCTCCAGATGACGTCGACGCGTCGGTCACTGTGTCGTGACGATTGCGATGACGTCGACACCCGACGTAGACGGCCGCCGATAGGACGAGAACGACGACGACGACGACGATTTGGAGGACGAGCAGCACGGCGGGCATTCCAATCTGGAGACACCGCGCGGCGAAATTCAGAAGACGTGAGAGACACACAAAGAAAAAAAATGGAATTCAGAAGAGGTTACGGTATATTGGGCACATGGAGCGAGCAGAGAAAAAAAACGAAAAAAAAAAAAACAAAGCGCCAATTTCAAATTTATTTTCAATGCATTTTTTTTCACAGTTCAATTTCAATTTTTCCCGTTTTTTCTTTTTTTTTCTCTTTTAAAAAATGACGAAAATTATCATTGTGATGAGGAGAATCTAGAAAAAAAAACAAAATTAAAATTTTTTTTTTCAAAAAAATTTTTCGAATTTCGGGGAAAAAAATTTGAAATTCGCGCATTGTTTTTTTTTTGAAAAATCTGTCAACTATCAAAAAATTCAGAAAAATTCTTTAAAAAAATAATTTTTTTTGGAGCATGCTTTTTGTGTTGTGTGCCGAAAAATTGCCGAGAAAAATCACCATAACACACCAAAAAATCAATAAAAAACCGACAAAAAACGACGACGACGAGACATCTGACGCGAGAAAAAAAAGAAAAAAAAAGAGAATTAATTTACAGCATTTTCCAGATTTTTTTTGAAAAAAAAAACTTTTGAAAAAAAAATTTTTTTTTTTTTGGAAAATTAAAACGCAGATCAAAATTTTTTTAAAAATACAAAAAAAATCGGGAATTTTTGAGAGAGGAAATGAGAGAAAAAAAAAATTAATAAAAATCAATGCCCGTTTTTCGAAAAAGATTTTTTTTTGTTTGGAGTGGGTGGGGGAAACCGGAAATTTGGAGGGCGAAAAAAAAATGGAAACGGGCGTGTGTGGGCGGGAATTTTCAGCGAAAGACAGAGAAAAAAAAAAGAATTCGATGAAAAATAAAATAATTTCAAAATCTACAGACAGAAATTTGAAAAGAGCACCGGGTGAGAGTAAGCTTGATTTGGAAAAAAAATAAAAATTTTTTTTTTTTTTTTTAATTTTTTAAATTTCGAGCACCGGGAAATTGAAAAAAAACCTTGAGAATGCCACTGGGGTTTTGGGAAAAAATTGAGAAAACCGGGAATTTTTTTTTGTGAAAATTCGAGTTTAAAAAAAATTAAAAAATTTTTTTTACAAATTGTTGATGTTTTTCTAAAATTAAAAAAAAATTCCCATTTTTCTCAAAAGAGTTTGGATTTTTTTCTTCAGATAAAAAACTAAATTCTCAGAAATTATCAAAAAAAAAATTTTTAAAAATTCCGAAAAATCGAAAAATTTTTAGAAAATTCTTGAAAAATTCCCAAAAAATTTGAGAAAAATCGAAAAATTTTTAGAAAAATTTCGAAAAATTTCAGAAAAATCGAATAATTTTCAGAAAATTCCCAAAAAATTTCTGCAAAAAAACCAATGCTTTCCAGTGGAAAAAGTGAGAAAATCCTTTCCAAAAAATGTTCAATTTTTCAAAAAAAAAAAGTTTCCGGGAAAACTAGTTGAAAAAGGATAGATGGTAAGTGGGAGCTCGGGAAAAATTTCGCAAAAAAAATTTAAAAATTTCAGAGAAAAAAAGAGAGTGAGAGAAAGAGAAAGAAAGAGAGAAAGAGAGAAAAAGAGAGAGAGGACGACCCGTGAGGAGAAGGACACAGAAAGAAAGAAAAAAAGAAAGAATAGAAAGAAAAGAGGACATTCTCCAGACGACATTCCCAAGACAACAACAAAGAAGAAGAAGAAGATGTCGTCGCTTCTAGTGCTTGAATCTTCTGCGATGCTCGGGCTCTCCTCGATGATGCGACTTCTTGCGGATGCGTCTCGACCACACCCATCTCTGCGACACCGGATCCCACACCCATTGACCGAATGTCGACGGCTCCTGGAGCTGCTGCTGCGATTGAAACTGCTGCTGTTGAGAGATCGGTCGTTGCGGGACCCACGGTCGTTGCGCACTTCCCGACGGTATCGGCATTTGGCGGACACGCGAGAACGCTTGCGGCCGACGCGCCGAGAACGCACCACGCTGTCTCTGCAAACACAAACACAACGAGCATGAGAGGCCGCGAACAGTGCACCAGACAACCAAGGGAAAAAGAGCAGGAGCAAGAGGAGCAGGAGGAGCAGGAGGATGAAAAGAAGAGCAACGGAGCTGCTGCTGCTGAAGGGAGGAGGGCTGCTCGGAACGCATCTATCCAAAATACTTCCAAAATTTGACTATATTATCTGTTTTTTTTTTTGGAGTGATCCCCCGGTACGAGACTCCGACATAACGCGCCACGCAAGGCGTAGTTGTTTAGCGAAATATTCGCCGCGCGAGGTTTGAAACGAATAATTGCGGAAGAAGAGATTGAAACATTTTATTCGTTTCAAATCTCGCGCCCAACATTTCGCTAAACAACTACGCCTGGCGTGGCGAGACCCGTTATTTCGGAGTCTCGTCCAGGGATCACTTCAAAAAAAAAAAAAAAAAATAGTCTTCTTTTCGATCGTTCTTTTCAAAACCTCGCCACAAAATTCCCTTTCTGGACAATTCCACACATATCGTTCCGAGGAGCCCTCTCACCAGAGATGACTTATCGAAGGACTAACAAAATTGCCATTTCGAGTATATATCTCTAGCCAAGTAGCCTTACAATTGTATCAAAACTAAATGGAATGGCCCCCCGATCATTGGCACAAACGATACAAAAAGTGCGGTGGGAGCGCTGATGCGACGTTTCATGAGCAAATTAAGTTTGCACAACAAAAAAAAAGAGAACCACATTCACGAGCTACATAATCACGATTCGAAAGCTAGCTTCAAAATTCGGCGATTCGTTTGGGAGTTTGACCCGCTTCTACTACTCTCACCAAAAAGCTACAGTAATCCGTGTGCTCTATCACTTTTTCGCTTCTATCACTAAACATTTTTTGCTACTACTATCACTATCATCGGTTAGTGACTCGTCAACGTCGTCTAGAAGCCGTCGCCGTCGTCTAGAAGCCGTCGCCGTCGTCTAGAAGCCGTCGACGTCGTCTAGAAGCCGTCGCCGTCGTCTAGAAGCCGTGGAAGCCGCGAAAGGCGGCGGCGGCAGATAGATCGACGTGTGAATGGGCCGATTGTCAGTGAAAATGAGCGGAGAGTGTGAAAACGGTGGCGGAGTGGGATAAAAACGGGAAGAATCACGTGAATTGGGTGAATTGGGTGGATTGGGAGGAGGAGGAGGAGCGATTCGATAGTAGTGTTGCGCATCGCCAATTTCCGGTCCCTGAATTTGCTCAATTCACAAAATTACGGGCATCATCGAAACATTCGCTACGAGCTAGCTCTATCCTCTAAAATTTCAGAGAGAGAAAATAAAATAGAAAAATAAAAAAATTTAAAGTTTTTTTTTTTAATTTCCATTTTTTCAGGTGAAAAAAGCGATGCGCAACACACCAATTAAGCCGCCTTTTACTATTTTTTTCCGATGAAAAATCAATAAAATTAATAAAAATTAGTGTTAAAATGTGATTGTTTCGAGCAAAAAAAAAAAGAAGCGTGCAGGGCAGAAAAATGAGCAAAAAAAAATAATAATTCAAAAAAAAATTGAAATAAATTGAAATTTAAAATTATTTAATATTTGTTTAAATTCATTTTTTTTTAGGGGAGGTGCTTTTAAAAACACTGCACACAATAATTAAATTTTTTAGAAAAAAAATTACTGTAAATTAATTCTCTCTTTTTTTAAAAATCAGAAAATGAAAACGGCACAATCAGAAAATGAAAACGGCACAAAAGTCACATAAAAAAACGGAAAAAAAAACGCGGACAGAAGACAAAAAACGGACGAGGACACACACACAAAAACAAGAGGAGACGGAAAGAAAAATGAGAGAAAAAAAAGAGAAAAAAATAAATAAAAATTTGTACATAGAAAAAAATAAAAAAATATATTAGAAAACTACCATCTAATTCTAGTGCGGATGAGGAGAAAAAAATTTAAAAAAAAAAAAATTTTTTTGAAATTTTTTTTTTGGTTTTTGGCACACACTCAGGCAGACACACACTCACAACTAATTGGTTTTTTTTTTTTTTGAAATTAAAAATTTTTAAAATTAAGAAAAAAAACGAGTACCCGTTAATTGAAAAGAAAAACGTGTGCTTGGGGAGGTGGGGTAGAGTTAAAAAGAGCCACCACAAAATTGGAAATCTGCCCAGAGAGAGATAGATGGTCAGTGTAGGAGAGGGGGAGAGAAAAAAAGGAAAAAGAAGAGAAAAAGAGAAGAAGAAGAAAGAGTCAGGGGGCGAATCCGAAAAAGGTGCGTACCTGTGAGGTGAGCTGTTGCACTCGCGACAACACGCCCTGCGAGGTGGCCGGAGTCGCCGCGAACTGCTGGTCGCCCGGCTGAGCCGGCTCCGCCGTCCCGTACAGCAAAAGGGTCCAGTCGTGGAATGTGCCTGCAAAAAGGGTAGCGGTCGTCGACTTTTTGCGAGTCGAATTCGAAATTGATTCCAGAAGACGATAACCAACGGATTGGAACTGGGACGGATTAGAACTAAGTTAGGCATAATTCTTTTTGTGACGCAAGTATCCCAAAAAATTGATCAAAAACTATGGGAAGCAAACGCGCTCCACTGATAACGGTTCTTATCCGTCCCAGTTCCAATCCGTCCCAGTTCTAATCCGTCCCAGTTCTATTCCGGGGTACCGCCGAACTAGGACGGATTGGAACCGTTATCAGTGGAGCGCGTTTGCTTTCCATAGTATTTAATCAACTTTTTGAATTACTCGCATGACAAAGAGAAGTATACCCTATCTCAGTTCCTATCCGTCCTAGTTCAATTTCGGGGTGCCGCATTCAAGAATCGTTCAGCAGGCCTTGCCAGCGACAGATTCGGAGTGGGAAAGTTAGTTCCGAAAGTGGCACAGAACTATTAACAATTGTCTGTTACAATCAGGCCACGCCTATTTTTTTGGGGGTCTCGAACAAAAGAAGTACAGGTAAAACAACGAAATAGTCGCGTATCCATTTGAACATTACTGTTTTGGAACTAAATTGAGATGCGTTTCAACGTTTGAATCGCTGTTCACCTGTTTCTTTTTCCGTTCGAGACCCAAAAAGGGGTGTGGCCAATGGACAATAGCCCTTCAAATTGTTTGTGCTTGAAAAAACAGTTAAAGAGCCACTGTCACGTGACACTTCTGGATACATTTCTATTCCGTAAAACTCTAGTCAACGATTAATCTAGTTTTTTCAAGTTGAGGCCAATTTTTTTCACACGTTCATTTACCTAGTAGTTTTTGAAAAGTATCAAAACGGGATTAGCAATAAAACTTATAAATTCTCGTGACGGTTCCTAGTATTTTTCTGCCCAAATTTTCAAAAAAAGAGAGAGACAACTGACCGGTGGCGGCGGGATTCGTGGTGACAGACTCGACCATGAGAAGCCACGTGCCACGTGGATCCTCGCCCCACTGCTGGACCGAGAGGAACGGCCACTTGTGGAATCCGTTGGCGTTGAAGTCTTGCGGACGCGGCGGCAGCAGCACCGAACGCGTGCCCGACGGCGAGAACAGTGTCAGCTTCAGATCGCCACGTTTCAGATAGCGCACTGCAAACGTTTGCGCTTTAATCGGGCGAAAAAGTGATTTTTAATTTTTAAAAATGTTTCAAATATTTTGAAAAGTGTGCCAGTGATTTTTGGTTCTCAAATTTTTCGCATTTATTCAAAAAAAGTTCTACAATTTTCAAATAATTTTCTTTTTTTTTCTTGAAATGAGCTCACCGGTGGCATGAACCTGAACGTGCTCCAAATAGAGCACCGGAGTGCCCGATTCGCATCCGTTGACGTCAAGTGTGAAATTCAGTTGGAAACGGCCAACTATCGGACGGGGGCTGCAAACAAACTCGGATAAAAATCCAAAAATAAATAGTAGAATATTGTTTCAAGATCGCGCAAAGAAGCTCAAAGTCCCTAGGCCACGCCCCTTTCTTTTGGGTCTCGAACGGAAAATGCAGGTGAAAATGCGCCTCCCTTTCAACATTTTTGTGTCGAATTTGCATTTTCAGCGTTTCAATCGTTGTTTCACCTTCATTTTCCATTCGAGACCCCCAAAAAAAAGGGGCGTGGCCTACGGACGCTTCGCCTCGATCGTGTAACACCGAAAAGCTCGAATGTGCTCACTTCGGACTGGCGAGCCGATATTCGTAGGTGCAAATGTGCTGCTCGGGAACCGTTTTCCACGTCTTCGCCATGTTCACAAGCGCGCTGCCGTCCATCAGTCCGTAGCCGAATCTGAATCAGAAAATTGTCGTTTTCTATTTCTAGAGACAGTGTTCAACTTTCCAAAAAAGTTGATTAGAGCACTCACTTGTTCGACACCATTCGGCCGACACCGTTTCGCGACCATCCCGGATTGTTCTCGAGCGGTTTCCAGTTGGCGGTTCGGAGCACAATGTGCTGCATGTCACGCCACGTCAGCTCCGGACTGAAAACTCAGAGATTTCGTTTTTTTTAAAAATCTTTTTTAAAAGAAGAAGAAGATGTCGGATGGGAGGGAAAGAAATCAAAACTTTTCAAAAGTTTGTCGAGAAAAAGATCAGTTTTTTTTTCCTTTTGCCTATGATATCTTTCTAAAAGTCTCCGAGTCTCGGAAAAAGTTGCTCACTTTGCCTCGAGCGCGAGCGCAATGATTCCGGCGGCGAGCGGCGCCGAGGCCGAAGTGCCCGTGTGTTTGTCGGTGCATCCGCCCGGCACGTCCACCGTCACGATCGCCGGCTGACGGTAGTCGGCCGAACTGTAGGTGGTGGCGATCGACGACGGACACTCTTCCAGGTACCACGGGCTGCAATAGGGAAAAATGAAAAACTACAATAATAATAATAATAAGGGAATAAACTCAGGAAATTTTGCGCGCTTTGGCGGCCACTGGCGGTCAGGGCGCTTATTTTGGCGTATGTCAAGCGGATGGCTGGCCAATGTCAGGCCGCCTGACTTATCGGCCAATGGCCGATCTCGCCCGCCAATGGCCATTAATCCCGCCAACCAATTTAAAATATTGCTTTCTCCACGTAAATTTAACCGAATCACCCGTCAAAATACCATCGATTCAAGAGATCGACTGACATTTCAGCACTACTTATTTTTTTTCCGAAATTTTTTCAAGCTCGAAAAACGAACCGATGATTGTCGTAGGTGGCGGAGGAGATCGAGAGTGTGTACACGGACGTCGTGTATCCGTCCGCCGAGCAAGAGTCCTGTCTGCAATGAGAAGAATAAGAAAAGAATTGAGCAAAAAGAGAGAGAGAGAGAGAGAGAGGGGAAACGAGTGCTCACCGTGATCCGCCGTTACCGGACGCCCACACAAAGATGTTCCCCTTGCCGCCGCGTCCGTTTTTGATGCCGCGATAGAAGGCCTCGCGCGCCAGCGGGCCCGGTCCGTCGAACGTTTTGCCGTCGTCCTCGGGTCCCCACGAGGCCGAGTAGATGTCAATGTGGTCCTGGTTGAGCGAGAGCGAGGCGGCCTCCACCGAGTCCGACACCGGTCCGTCGAGCATCCGCACGCCGCCAATCTTCGCCTTGAACGCGACACCCACTCCGCACTGATTGTTGCCCGCCAGCGCGGCCACTTCTCCCGCGCAACGCGTGCCGTGTCTGCAAAACTCTTCTGATATATCTGAAGATCTTACAAGGGAATAAACGACTCACTTGTTGTCGCCATTGTTCTGCGGCGTCGGATCGTCGTCGTGATCGTTGATGTCGGTGGAGGCGAGCGGATCGTAGTTCGCCTTCAGATCCGGATGATCGTGCTGAATGCCGTCGTCGAGAATCGACACCGACACGTTTCGGCCCGCGTATCCCTGCATCCACGCCTCGCGCACGTTCATGTCGTATCCGCCGACGGCTCCCGCGTGCTGCAAGAAACGGGAATTCATGGGTGGATCGATGAGAGAACAGGTCATCCGGCCGAATCGGACCATCAAATATCGTCACTTCGAGCAGAGCTACACACAATTGAGCATTCATTCAATCGTTTGCAGCTCTGAAATTGAGCGTAACGCAAGAAAAACTTTTCGGAAAGTTTCCAGTCAATGCGTTATTTCGGAGCATCGTAAAGAGGGGTAATGGTGTCCGTTTGGATCAATCTCGGTCACGCCCCTGGTCCGTGTGTGACTCCCAAAAATTGAGACCGAGAGAGGCCACCCCATCAGAAATATTCTGGAGCTCTTGTCCGCAGGTTGATCCAAACGGACACCTTTACCCCTCTTTACGATGCTCCGAAATAACGCATTGACTGGAAACTTACCGAGAAGTTTTCTTGCAATACGCTCAATTTCAGGGCTGCAAACGTAAAGAGGGGTAAAGGTGTCCGTTTAGCTCAATCTGCGGACAAGAGCTCCAGAACATTACTGATGGGGTGGTCTCTTTCGGTCCCTATTTTTTGGAGTCACACACGGACCAGGGGCGTGACCGATCTACCATCGGCCTCGCGGGACATTACTGTCACTGTGCCACCTGGTCCGTCACGTTACGCTACCATTTGTCCGAAAATTCAATTGTATACAAACTATAAACTTCAAACGATGCACTGTGCACTTCAGGGCTCTTTTCTGAAGTTTGAAAGAAAAAACTTTGTTATCGGTGGTATATCCCCGAAACTAGAACAGTTATTGAAAAGTTGTCAACTAGAAAAAGATGGGAAATTCAAAGGTGATCATATTTGTAGTTGACAATTTTCTCATAGCTCTTCTAGTTTCCGACTTTTTGATGGAAAGAGAAGTGAAAACGTACCAGATACCACTGATCCTTGTAGAGCGGATCGGGAAACGGAAGCGACGGTATCTCGCGCGGCTGCTGCCGCTTCTGCGGTGTCCGACGCGACGAGAGAACCGATCGACGGCGCGGCGGCTCGTGGTGCACCTCCTTCAAATTTACGGCATTAACAATCCAGGTTAGGCGAGAGAAAAAAATTCGAAATGTCCGAAAAGTTAACAATTAAATATTTCTGCAAATAAATAACTTTGTTTTTTTTTTCATCAAAATTTTCAAGAAAAATTCACCTCAAATTTTTAAAGCGATTCTAATATTTTTCAGACGGAAAAGTTTGTTTCAATTTTTAGTGCAAAATATTTTTATTTTAATTTCAGAAAAAAAAAGGGTTTTTTCCATCAATTCGACCGGATTTCTAACCGGATTTTCTACCCTGTTTGGTAGATAGTATTCAATTTTCCTCGAAAAGTTACTCTTTTCTCTGGGGGGGGGGGGGGGGGGGGCTCGAAAAAAGAAAGAAAGAGCGAGAAAGGAGGACGTGCCTGATCGAGAAGAATCGGCAGATGGTCCCGTTTGACGCGCTTCTTCGGCCGCTGCTCGTCGACCCACTCGACGGCCGGATGCGTGTCGAGCCGTTCGACGATCGCGCGCTTGTGGCGTCGCGTGCGCGTCTCGTCCGAGTGGTACAGAAAGTAGTGGTTGTCGAGAAACGGCTCGCCTCTCACGTGCATATCGTGCGCGTCGGCGATCTGTCGCGCCAGCTCGTCGTCTCGTTTCGCCAAACGAATCACCGTGTGCGTCGGCTCGGCGCACTCGGCTCCTCCGTTACTCTCGTCGCATATCTACAATTTTCGAGCTTTTTTTTAAAGGTTTTTTCAATGAAATTCAGAAAATCCGTCTCAAAAAATATGCAAAAAGTCTCATAAAATCGTTTGTGGAATGAATTGAAATTTCGAGTTTTTTTTTGTTCTGTTTCATTTAATTTTGATTTTGTTCATAAAATCAAGATTTTTGGCAAGGTTTTCGAAAAAAAAATTTTGGCGATTTTTTTTTTGAATGTTGATCTTTTTTTTTTTAATTTCGAAAAATTGTAAAAAAATTTTTTTTTCCAAAATATTAATTTTTCTGATTTTCCAATTGGCATTTTCGAGTAAAAAAAATTAATTTTCAGAATGTTCTATTTTTTGGGGAATTTTTGAAATTTTCCAAAAAAAAAAAAAAGTCGACCTTCTCAATTTTTTTTTCGATTTTTAAAAAATTTTCAGAGCAAGAAACCCTCAGTTTTTTGAAAAAAATTCGCAAAAAAAATTCAAATCCATCAGATTTTTTTTCAATTTTTTTTTTCAAATTTTCGAGTAAAAAAGTAAAAAATTTTACTTTTCTACAAATCCAAAAAAAAAAATTCTTAAATTTTCTTAAATTTTTTCTCTTTTCTTCAATTTTTTAAAACTTTCTTCAATTTTTCCTCTTTTTTCTCAACATTTTTTTGAAATTTCCTTCAGTTTTCTCTTCCCAATTTTTTTCTCCGTTCAATAATTTCGATGAGAAGAGAGAAAGGATGAAAAAACGAACGGAATCATGTTCGATGGAATGTGCAAGTGTGGCGAGAGCAATGAGAATCAGCCATCCTATCCTGTGATGGTGGCCGTCAATCGATATCCGCATCACTCAATGATATGAGTTGCTCGTGTACGTGATCTGTGCAATTATTCCTTATTGTTTCTCGAGAAAAAAATCAAATTTTAGAATTTCGAATTTAAATTAGGTTTTTCTCGCTTTTCAAAATTTTTCAATTTCCAAAAACTTTAAAAAAATTCAGTTTTTTTTTTCTAAAAAATGGATATTTAATCTCACACTTTTATAATTTTTTATTTTTAAATTTGCACAAATTGAAAAAAAAATTTTCAGCAAAAATTTTAATTAAATTATGGATTTTAAAATTCAAAAAAAAAAACCAAAATTTTTGCTTTTTGCAAAGACTTTTAATTTTTTAATTTACAAAAATAAAACTTTGAAAAACAATTTTCCAATTTTTTTTCAAACTCAATTTTTGAACATAGTTCATTTCTCAAAAGACTAAAAAAAAATTCACAAAAATTTCAAAATTTCAAATTTCAAATTTAAAATTCAGCAAAAAAAAAATTTTGGAAAAAATTTGTGAAAAAAAATATTTTTTATATTTTTTTAAATGTGTTTTTTTTAAAATTAAAATTATCGCTATTCTTTTATTTTTTTTTAATCAGAAAAAAAAAATTTTTTTTTTCCAATTTTCGGCGCTTTTCAAAATAAAAATCACCATTATTTCATTTTTCCAAAAAAAAAAACCTTTTGAAAAAAAAACTCACATGTGCTAGTGAAAAACTCGTGGATGTCTTTTTTTTTTCTCTAAATTTTCCCAACAAAAAAAAAAGAAAAGTGATATTGTGAGTGTGAGTATTGGGACGACGATTCAAAAGCACACTGCGTTCCTGTTCCCTTTCCCGTCTTTCTTATCCTCCGAACATCCGACACCCCAGCGAATGTGTCTGCAAATTCACAATTAATTTTAAATTATATTTTAAAGAAAAGCCTGAAAAAAGTAGCGAGGGACAACAACGAATACCAATCGTACATCCCATGCCTCAAATCTGCATCAAATGGAGAACGAATCACGTCGAGAACAAGGATGGAGCAGGAAGTGGAACGCTTCTACACGAACCTGTTCCGGAGCGAGCAGCCGTCAGTCGCCGCCCAAAGAATTCCACCGCCATCCACTTCGGAAACTCCACCACCATTCCTTCCAGACGAAGTACGACACGCCATCCGCTCCTTCCCGAATGGGAAAGCAGCAGGAAAGGATGGTCTAACCGCAGACTTCATCAAGTCATGCGACAACAGCGTCATCCTGCTCATCACGGAGCGATTCAACCACTACCTCGCAAACGGGAAAATCCCCAAGGAATGGACCACGTCGAAAACAACTCTGATCTTCAAGAAGGGCGACAGAGAGGACCTGGAGAACTATAGACCGATCACATTGCTCGCCGTGCTATACAAGGCCTTCACAAAGTGTCTATTGAACCGAATACGCGCGACACTCGACGAGGCCCAGCCAGTTGAACAAGCCGGATTCAGAAAGAAATTCTCGACACTCGACCACATTCACTCCGTGCAACGCCTCCTAGAGGCCGCCAGAGAACACCAAATACCGCTGGTCCTCACCTTCGTCGACTACCACAAAGCGTTCGACAGCGTGGAGCCGGCTGCGGTCTGGGAAAGCCTACGGCAACAAGCAATCGATCCGGTCTACATCAATCTACTCCAGGAGTGCTACAACCAGTGCTCCACGACAATTACACCCTTCCACAAACCGGTGAACGTACCGGTCAGCCGAGGAGTACGCCAAGGAGACCCAATATCTCCCAACCTCTTCGCTGCCGTTCTCGAACAAGTATTCAGGACAATCTCGTGGAACAAGTTCAAAGGAGAAACGGACGAACTGGACCACATTCCGGGAGTGAGGGTCAATGGACAGAACCTAACTCATCTGCGCTTCGCAGACGACATTGTGCTGATAGCCCACAGCCCAGAAGCAGCGAGCCAAATGTTGGCAGAACTGATGGAAAAGTGTGAAGAAGTAGGACTTCGGATGAACAAAGGGAAAACGAAAATCCTAAGGAATTCGTTCGCCAGCGCCGCACCGGTAGAAGTCGTCGGACACAACTCCATCACACTCATCGAAGACGTGCCCGAATACGTCTACCTCGGACGACTCGTCAATGCCCGCAACGAGCTCGAGCCGGAAATCCACCGTCGTCGGAGAGCAGCGTGGGCCGCATTCAACGGAATCAAGAACACCACTGATGCCATAACCTGCCCAAAACTCCGCTCCGAACTGTTCGACTCGACCGTCCTACCAGCTCTGACATATGGGTCGGAAACATGGACGTTTACGAAGGCCCTCTCCGAGAGAGTCAGAATCACCCACGCGTCCCTCGAGAGAAGGCTGGTCGGACTGACTCTAACTCAACAGAGAGAGCAGGACATGCACCGCGAAGATGTCAGGAAGCTGTCCAAAGTCCGCGACCCGATCGTTCACATAAAGAGGAGGAAGCTTGGATGGGCTGGACACGTTGCGAGAAGAAGAGACGGACGATGGACGACAACGATGACGGAGTGGTGCCCGTGGAACAGGAAAAGACCCCGTGGACGGCCGCCGATGAGATGGACCGACTCACTCCGGAAAGAAGTAACGACCAGGACCGACGAGGGAAACGTCATCACCCCATGGTCCACACAAGCACAGGACAGAAGCGCCTGGAAAGCTGTGATCCGCGCCGCAGGCGAAGAACGGATCGACTAAGTAACTAAGTAAGTAAGTAAATTATTTTGGTGACGATAAAAATCACGAGAGACAATAGAAATTGAGATTTTTTTCAATTTTTGGATTTTTTAAAAAAATTAAAAATTATCGAAAAAGAATTGGAAAATTTTAAAGTTTGCCGCGAAAAAAAAATTAAATAATTAATTTCTTTTTGCGATGGAAGAATTGAGAGAAAAAAAGCGGAAAATATATTTTGGCTGAAAAAAATGCTGAAAATTTTTTTTTTGGGAATAAACGAAAAAAAAAACTTTTTTTCTTGGATCTTTTTCAATTTTTATGAAACATTTTTCAAAACAAGACTGCAGAATTATATTTAATAAATTTTTTTTTTCAAAAAAAAAAAAAATTTTATCGAATTTCTGAACAATTTCCGGAAAAATTTCACAATTTTCAGCAAAAATTATTTTTTTGAATTTTGGAATTTTTAGAATTTTTTCGCTAATTTTTAATAGTAAAAACTTTTTTATATTTTTTCTGAAATTCAAAAAAAAATTTTGTCGATGAATTTTCTGATTTTTACATTTTTTAAACTAAAAAATTCAAAAAATCCGAGAAAAAAGTTTCAGAATTCGCACAATTTCCATCTAATTAATATACATTTATATATTTTTTAAAAAATTAAATTGAATCTTAAAATTTTCAGAAAAAAAATTGCGAAAAAAAACCATTAATTGAATTTTTTTTGAACTAAAACAAAAAACTGCTTTCTCTTTTTGATAACCCGCGCAAAAAATAAGAACAATTTCAATTCATAATTTCAAAAAAAAAGGAAAAAAAGGGGGCTAAAAAGCGAGTGGAAACGGGGGGTGTCAGCAAGTGCGCTCCACGGCTAATTCGTTTCTCGT
Source organism: Caenorhabditis sulstoni (assembly GCA_963966605.1). Taxonomy (NCBI): domain Eukaryota; kingdom Metazoa; phylum Nematoda; class Chromadorea; order Rhabditida; family Rhabditidae; genus Caenorhabditis; species Caenorhabditis sulstoni. Next base: position 7,523,194 of record OZ016475.1, read on the forward strand.
CACTTTTATTTTTTTATTACAAAAACGACGGCGAGAAACCGGAATTTTTACGGTTTTCCGCGTGCGTTTGTGTAATTTTTCACCGCGAGAAAATGAGAAAAAAAAGAGAAAAAAAGAAGGACAAGTGTAAAAATCGGGAAATTGGATACCGAGGCAACTCCTCCGATTGACAAGAATTCTCCATTTTTCAACACTTTTTTTGCAGTGTAATCGTACTATTTTTCTGGTATTTAGGCTCGAAAATACGCGCAAAAATTTAAAATAGAATCGAGAAAAATTATATATATTTTTTTTGGAATAATTTTTCTATTTTTTTTTTGAATTTTTAAATTTTTTTTTTTTTGGAATTTAGGGACTCCGATTTTCAATTTTTTTTTTCGTTTTAATTTTTTTTTAAATACAATTTTTCATATATTTTTTTTTGCTAAATTTTCAATTTTTATACAGAAAAAATTCTCAAAAATTTGGTTATTTTTCCGCAATTTATCGAAAAATTAAATATAATTTTTTCGTAAAAATCGGAAATTTTAAATAGATAAAAAAAAACAAATTTTTTTTCAAATTCAGTTATTTTTTTTTAATTTAAATTTCCAACTATTTAATGTGATTTTTAAAAAATTTTGAATTTTTAAATTTTGAGAATTTTTTTTTTCAAAGCGGAAACAGTAGTGTTTTTTTTTCTGAATACTTGTGAAAAACAATTCAGCCTATTTTTCAGACTTTTAAATTTTTTTTAAAGTTCTAACAAAACTTGAAAAAAAATTTAAAAAATAAAAATAAAAATAAACGTGCCGCGATTCGAAGATTGAATAAAAGGAAGAGAGAGAGAGAGAGAGAGAAGTCGAGAAATGATCTTCGTCTCGTCAAATCGAAATCTTTTTTTTCTTTCTCTTTTTTTTTCTTATCGAACCATTTCTCTTTTCTTTTTTTTTCCGCCTTGTGTCAAGTCAGGAAAACGTGTTTTCACGGCACGCGTCGCACACGCGACGCTTCTCGGGTCAGACAGTGTCAATGAAAAGAGGAGGAGGAAGAAGAAGTAGAAGACGTCGACGACGAGGAATCGAAGAAAAAGAGATCTATGCGATATTCGAGACGGGAGAGAGAAAGTGAAAACGACGACGTCTTCAAGAATATTCCGACTTCTTCTTCTTCTTCTACTTCGTCTTCTCGAGAAAGAAAGAGAAAGAGAAGGGGGACACAATGCGAGCGAGTGTAACTGCAACTGGTAGAAGACGTCGATTCGACGACGACGACGACGTTCCCCTTCGAGGAGGACACAAACAATGCCCTTGCCCACTCCCCCACTCTCCAAATAGGCTCCGCCCACTTTACTACGCAACAAAACACTTTCACACGTCGCTTTTTCTCTCTCTCTCTCTCTCTCTCTTGAAATGGGCGGACGGGTTCGAAGGTTACAGAGAGAGATTTGCAACAACGCCTTCATTGAATTGAACACGTCTTCTTTTTGGAGGTTATTCGAAAGATGATCGCATTGCAGCCGACTCTCGACTTTAGTGTGATTGGTTTTTGAAGGGGCAAATCGGATGGAATCGACAGTTTTCCGCCGGTTTTCAGTAGAAAATGGGGAAACTTTGCTGATCGCTAAGTTTTTTGAAATCCACCGAAAAATCGTCAGAGTTCACTTAGTTTTTGCCAAGAGATTGAAGATGTTACGAGCAATCGAAAAGATTACCGTATTCGCTTCAATAGAACGGCTCAGTTGAAGTTCAACTTTCACAGAGGTATATCTCCGAAACTAGAATAGTTGGAAAAAAGTTGTCAACTAGAAAAAGATGGGAAATTTGATGATGATCATTTTTGTAGTTGACAACTTTCTCCCAACTCTTCCAGTTTCCGAGATATTTCAGCTTTATTGACTTCAATACTTTGTCGCACTTCTCTTATCACTAAAACTATCCAAAAACTGACATCTTCTAGGTGTTGTTCTCGAATTTCTCAGTTGAAAAACGTGAAACTTGACCAGATGACTGTCCCGAAAAACCAGCTGAACGTCAAATTCGCAATGTGTATATTCTAGAAGGCGTTTTCGAGAGACTTTTCGGCTTCTCCAAAATCGTTTCGAAATCGGAAAGCGACGAGAAGTAAGAGAGAGAGAGAGACCTCGAGAAACCTGTCTCGGTTGGGGAGAGAGAGAGAGAGAGAGAGAGAGAGAGAGAGAGAGAGAGAAGAGAGAGAGAGAGAGAGAGAGAGAGAGAGAGAGAGAGAGAGAATGTGTAACAAGTACCACTGCTTCTTCTAATTAATAAAACAAATTGGAGAAAAAGATTCCAAAAAATTGAAAACTCAAATCTCCCTCTTCAGCAATACGTTTTACGGAATAAAAGCGCAGTGTCTGAAAGCGCAGTGTCTAATAGAACAACTTTATGAACCTAAAAAATTCCAAAAAATGACAGCGAAAAGCGCTCCCAAATACCTAAAACGCGTTTACCAGAGGTATACGAATAAACTTGATAGACGCATTTACCTAGGTAAACTATCTGAAAATAGCATGGTCGTCGGCATTTTCAATAGTTTTCCGAGGTAAATCGGTGTTCTTTACGGATGAAAATCAGGAAATTAAACGGAACTCGCACTAACTTTTTTGTGCTTGAGCCTATAGAAACGGTGCAGTTTTGAAAAATAAAACGATTTTTGAGACCTTCCGAATGGTTCAATGAGAATTTTAAAATGTTGATTTTGAAGAAAGTTATGCAGGTTTTTTTCTCTAAAACATCCCGGTTACCACTAAAACCTTCATAACTTTCCTCAAAATGAACATTTTCAAACTCTCGTTGCTCCATTCCGAAATTCTCAAAAAGCTTCTAATATTTCGTGGTCCATGTACAAGAAAGATCGGGCGGTTTCCGTAAAAGTGACGGATTTCATCTCCGGACAGTTGCCCCGATCGACACAGGAATTTCTCTCGGAAAGCGGATCAACAATTGGCAACAAGCCAAGAAGACAAGCCAAGAACGAACAGAAACATGCATCCGCAGCACGCGAGAAGGATGATTTTCGATTCGATTCGATTCGACCGCGCGCGCGGGCGCGCATTTCCTTTTCAAGGGGGGTAAAGGGGGAAGTTCTTCTTCTTCTTCTCCTTCTTCTTCTTCTGTGCGAGAAGAGAGAAAGAGAAAGAGAGAGAGAAGGGGCGCGCGCGCATTGCGCACGGAAGGCCACTCATCATCACCCATTCCGTGCCCACCCGAGAGTACAGTCACAAGAGACGCAGACTTGTGTTGGAGGAGAGAAAATCGAACGGAGAAAGAGAAAAAGTACTTGAGAGAGAGAGAGAGAGAGAGAGAGAGAGAGAGAGAGAAGGGGAACGGTACAAACACACTTCGAGGTCAACTTGATCATCGAATTGACAGAGAGAGAGAGAGTACCTATTACTACTTCTATCTGGTTAAGAGACAATGACTAATCCCCCCTTTTTCATCTCTCTCTCTCTCTCTCTCTCTCTCTCTCTCTCTCGATTTATTTCCATTTTGTATCGATATACGAGGATACCGGTTCTTTCTTGTTCAAGTTTTTGATCGTCGAGTAACACAGAGAGGAAGTGAAATTGGATTTTCGATTTTCGATTATTCTCGATCGGGGACTGACATCGCCCAGTGTAAACCGTTTTTCGCTTCGTGCGATTCGCAATTTCGACGATCTGACACACGCGGAACTGGCGATTCGCAGATCGTCGGCGCGCGTCGCGGTCGCGTCGCGTGTTCTGGCAGTTGAACTTCAGAGCGTTTTCTAGAAAGCACGTGAGGGAGTGGCAGAGTGGGAAAAAAATCGGAAATTTTAGAGGGACCTCGAAACTTTTCTAGAAAATACGGCTGTTTTTTCTGGTTTTTTGCCGGGTTTTCGCTATTTTGAAGCAGTCAAAACCGATTTTCCCGCTTATTAAACTTGATGATTTTCGAGCAATGTTGAAAAAATTCTAGAAAATACGGACGGCCGAAACGTCCTCTTTTCGGCCTAATTTCCGGGTTTCGACGCTTTAGAATCCTTTTTTTAGGATCTTATTGATTTTTGAACCGATCGCAATTTTTTTCAGAACTTCAAGCCTTTTTTTTCGATTTCTACCGATCGAAGCTTGTCGAAAAATGGCCTGTATAAGTGGGTCTCACGACGAAAGACATCGTCTTTTGGTAGGTCACAAGACCATTCTTTCATTGATCATCACTAATCGGATCAGACACAGTCGCTTAGAATATTACAACAAGACAGTCAGAAAACGAAGACGACGACTGGGCAAATCAATGGGTCTCGCCACGAAAACGGAAAAAAAACCGATATCAGAGAGGGAAGGAAAGTGTATAGAAAAATGGTGGTGTGATAAAATATGCAGTGCAATATGACACATCTCGCTTTCTTTCTTTTTTTCTGTCGGAAACGGGCAGTGAAGCCAAACAAAAACATATACAAAAGAGTGTGTTTTTGGAGGAAAAGGGAGAGAGAACTGAACAGTAAACGAAAAAGAGAGGAAGAGGAGGAACCTGTTAGAAGAAAGAGAGAGAGAGAGAGAGAGAGAGAGAGAGAGAGAGAGAGAGAGAGAAAAAGAGAGAGGAAGAGAAAGAGGATCACTTCTTGAATCACAGAACCGAATCTGACACGATGGAAAAGAAGTGGAAGAAGAGAGGAACCGACACGAGAGACACACGGCACAAACGGGATTCCACCACCACCACCAGACTGTTCAGAGCGAGAGGGTGGACTAGGTTTCCAGTTGGCAGAGAGAAAGCTAGGCCACGAGATGGAATCGTGTTTGAATGTTAGGCCACCGCGAGAGGCGGATCGACTTTTTTGGGGACTAACTCTCCTCACTTGGGGGGGGGGGGGGAAAAGTTAGGCCACGAGATGGAACCGTTGCGCGTATAGAGTTCTGCGAAAGTTAGGCCATTAGGGGAGACGCAGACAGTACTTTTCAAGTTTTAGGGTGAAGTTAGGCCACGGGAGGATGAATTTCAGATTTGGGAAAGAAAGCTAAGCCACAAGATGGCATGGCAGAGGAGCCGACCATCTGAGGAAGTTAGGCCGCGAAGACGAAGTGTGTGGCCGAAAACTGTGGGCGATAAAAGCTAGGCCGCGGATCAACAATCCTTTGGAGGAGGAGAAAGTTCAGCAACGAGATGGCAAACGATTTTAAATTGAGAAAGTTAGGCCACGAAAGATTGGGACCAGTTGGGGGACGAAGATTCGAAGAGGAAAGTTAGGTCATAGGGCGGACAAGATTTTCTGATTGAAAAACTAGGCTACACGAACACGAAAATCGAGAGAAACAGTCAAGTTTGACCACGAGACAAACTATATGGCCTAAAGTTGCGAATCGCAAAAGTTCGGCCGTGTTGAGGACTAATAACTTTAGCTTTTTATCTGGGAGAGGAAATTTAGGCCAGCACAGTTTTCGAGTGACCTAGAAGCCGAACTGAAGAAAACTAGGCCTGGAGGCCTAAAGTCGCAAAGGGAATTGGAGGACTAGTTTTCGATTCAGAAAATGTTAGGCCACTCCAAAAAACAACAATGTCACGGCCTAGAATATCACTGACCGAAACAGATAACTTTCCGGCGGACTAGGCCAGACCTAGGTTTTCGAATCTGTGGCCTAGGAAAAGCTAGGCCATATCTTTCTTTTTAGGCGGGAAAAAAGGGGCGAAAAGGGGGTCAGCGTCGATGGGAAGAGACGGGGTGTGGGAAAAAAGGCGGAAAGACAAGGGGAAAAGAGGTTAGAAGAAGTGGGACACATGTCTCACTTCTCTTTCTCTCTCTCTCTCTCTCTCTCTCTCTTTCTCTCTCTCTCTCTCTCTCTCTCTCTCTCTCTCTCTCTCTCTCTTTCTCTCTCTCTCTCTCTCTCTTTATTTCTTTTTCTCTTTCTCTTATCTCCTCCCGCTGTCCCCTTTGATTTATATACTTTTGGGAGGAGAAGATGAAAAGACATTGAAAATGACACACTTTCTTATCACTCGCTCAACTCTTTTTTTTCTTCCAATTTGTGTGGGCTGATTTATTTTTCTCTGATATTAAATTTGGATTAAGAAATGAGAAACAAGAAAAAAATGAGGGTGAGTCACTTTTTTTTTTGGAATTTTTTTTTCTGAAACTTTTTCAAAAAATCATATTATCAGGTATTTTTTTTTAATTTTTATCGAATATTGTTTTTATTTTTAATGCTTCCAATTAAAAATGTTTTAAAATTTTTATATCAAAATTTTCAAATTTTCAAATAATAATAAAAATTTTCCGATTTTTTTTCCTATGAAAAAATCTTTTTAAAAAATATAAAAGAAGAAGGCACTGGCGAATTGGCAAAATTACTCACTGCGAGAGGAAGAGAAAGAGCTGAAAAAATAAACAAAAGAGTCGCAGAGGGCACTAATCACATGTGCAATCCGAGAAATTCGGCCGAGAAAATGTGACACTTTTTAGGCGGAAGCAATTGGAAAATCGACTTTTTCTTTAAAAAAATTGAAAATTGAGAAAATTCAGCTGAAAAAACGCCGAAAATCGGTTAAAACTCCCAATTTTCAGCGAAAAAGGCAAGAAAAATTACGGTGAAATTTAAAGGCGCATAGTCTGATTTGTTCGATAGGTCTCAGTACGAAAAGGTTACGGTATTGTTTGAAGGCGCATTGCTGATTTTGTTTGGCGGGTTTCGACACGAAAGTTAGGTTTTCAAATAATTTTGGAAAAAAAAACAGAAAAACGACGATTTTTAAAGGAATTCCGCTGAGATTTAGCTGAATTTGCACATAAATCGAGTGATTTGATTGGAAATTTTGTAAATTTTAGAAAAATGTCATATTTAATGGGAAAAAAAGAGAAAATCTGAATCCTTCGCCTAGAAGAGCGCATAGAAAATTGAGTAATGGGCCAAACGAGCTCTCATTCAAATAAAATCGAATTGAATGAGATGAGATGAAGATAGAGAAAGAATGGCGTAATAGTGAAAAGTATATGTGTACTGGGCTCGGCGAGCACAATTTTTGATGAATGAGCTGAGGAGAGCGAGAGAGAGAAAGACGCGGCGATCACTCGGATCAAGAAGCGGGTGGCCGTCGAAAACCTAGGCCACGCGACGAAAATAGAACACTCTCTCTCGCTGAAACTATTCGTGTTCATCGAAAACTCAAGTACGTATTCATCTCCTCCCCACCACTCGATTTTCCATTTTTCGCATGAGTTTTTTTTCTTCTCGCTCACTGGTAGAATCGGTAGTCTGGCGGGAGGAGTGAAAAAAGCGAAAGAAAATCGGAATCGGACGGTGCCGACTGAGCAAATATTTGGAGGGGGGAGGAAAGTCGAACGAATCGGTGGGAGGGAGGCTCCGGGGGACATTTACGGCGCGAGAAAATGGCCGGAAATTCGAATTTGTGTTTGCAAAAACAACATGGGGGGGGGGAGCATAAATCGACAACAATTCAGTCTCTCTCTCTCTCTCTTCTGATCAAACTATTTCGAGTGCACAATGTTCAGATGCTCACAGGGCTCCGCAGAGCAAATTTCAGAAACAGCCGGAGAAATCGAGAAATAACTCATTTTTCACACTGAAAATTTAAAAAGAGATACGATGGATATTAAAGGCGCATCATTGAAATTGGTTGGCCGGGTCTTGACAGGAACATTCACTTTTTTTCGGTTATTTCTGTTTGAAAACATTGAAAATATGCGGAAAACATGGAAAAGTTGAAGAAAACACTGGTTTTTAACAAAAATATCGAGAAAAACTGCTAAAAACTCGGTTTTTTCAATAAAAATCAAGAAAAAAGTACGGTAGCACTTAAAGGCGCATAACCGGAATCAGTAAAACGGGTCTCGACGCGAACTCGATTTTCCTTCGTTTTCTCGGTTTTTAAGCAATTTTCAACGGGAAAATGCAGGAGTAAGAGGATTTCTCGCCGTAAAATCGACAAATCGAATAGTTAGGCCATTGAAATGAGGTCGGTGATCGGTTCCAAACGGTAGATCAAAAAGAGCTGCGCCGGTTTTGTTTGGCAGCGAGCGGATTTCGGGCGAAACTGTCAAAAATATGTCTCTTTTGGCGGTGTTTGCTTATAGTTTCGATTTGACCTACCGTATCCGGGAAAAACGGTAGGTCAAATCCGAGAAAAGTGGACATTTTCGTGTTTTCACACGATTTTAGTGGTTGGGAGTCTCGAACACACACACACACACACACAAACACATAAAAACCTGATGGGAGGGTAGATCAAATAAATGAAGTGCGAGAGACAAAAGAACAAGAAAAACGCGGTGTCGGATTACGGTGTTTTCGTGGTGGCATGACAGATACAGTAATCCAGTGCGATGCCCCCTCCTCCTCTTTAAGGTGGATCACACAGGATTACGGTAGATGGGCCTCACTCAGTCACACTCTCTTTTGTTCTTGAAAATCGTCACTTTCTTGTGTAAATCTTGACACCGAGACACTCGAACCGCGCGAGGCCGAAAAACAAAAGATTTCATTCGTTTCCCTCCCCCCTTCTTCACTTTCTCTTTCTGTTTTTATTAACAAGTGAAAGAAATGCGAGAAGAAAGAGAAAAGTAGCAAGAAGAAAGAGAAAGAGGCGAGAAGAAAGAGAACAAGAAAGAGAAAGAGGCGAGAAGAAAGAGAAAAAAAGGAAGGTACAGATCACAGAAATGGGAAGAAGCAGGATTTGCGTGCGCGCAAGAAAAACCGCCGCCATCGCATCGATCATCATCAAGTTTCCGGGACCGAAAGTGAGAATCGGCGGCCCTAAGCGGAAGGTGACCGGATTACGGTAGCAAGTACGAAAAACCGGATTACGGTAGCTCAAAAATAACAATTTCAACAAGTTATCAAGCCTTTCCCCCATAAAGCCATTCGAATCAAAAGTACCGTAACCCAGTTCGACACCCCTTCGCTCAAGTGTTTCACCCGGCCGATAATTAGCACTTTCTCGTGTCAAATTGAGACGAGAGCAGTTCGGAAACTGGAAAATGTTCCGGTAGATCGAAAAAAACGCGAAAATCGAAAATATTTCCGGTTTTCGTGGCGAGACCCATTTTTGGGGATGAAATTCGTCAAATCGACAGAAAAAAAAACAGGAGAGTTGGGCGAACTTAGACGGAAATTCCGCACTAAAAACACATTGAAATGAGAAACTTTGCGACAGAAATGGCATAGAATTCGCGTTGAGAAAACTAGGCCATGGCCTAGAAAACCCCGGAAGCGATTTCTAGGCCATTTTGATCATGGCCTAGAAGTTGCCAGTGGAGTTTTCTAGGCCACTGGCAAAGTGGCCTAGAAAACCCCCGGAAGCGATTTCTAGGCCATTTTGATCATGGCCTAGAAGTTGCCAGCGGAGTTTTCTAGGCCACTGACAAAGTGGCCTAGAAAACCCCGGAAGCGATTTCTAGGCCATTTTGATCATGGCCTAGAAGTTGCCAGCGGAGTTTTCTAGGCCACTGACAAAGTGGCCTAGAAACCCCCGGAAGCGATTTCTAGGCCTTTTCGATCATGGCCTAGAATTCGCGTTGAGAAAACTAGGCCATGGCCGAGAAAACCCTATCGGCGAGGAAAACTAGGCCAGGCGAAACTGATTTCTAGGCCATTTCGACGGTGGCCTAGAAGTTGCCAGTGGAGTTTTCTAGGCCACTGGCAAAGTGGCCTAGAAAACCCCCGGAAGCGATATCTAGGCCATTCGCCCTTAGAGTTTTCTAGGCCACTCTGCCAATCTTCTACGCCATCTATGCTATGGACTAAGATCCGCAAATGAGACCCTAGGCCGTGGCCTAACTTTTGAAAACCTAGGCCATTTCGACGGTGGCCTAGTTTTCCGCCCAAACAAAGGCGTTTTCTAGGCCAATCGGCTCGCAAAAGTGCGAAAAGTGCGGGAGGAAGTGATAAAAGTGTGCTCTTTTCGTCGAGCTCAAGTGAGCCGTCAAGTGCATCACCGATTCACGCCCACTCACGCACTTTTATCGATTGATTTCGAACATTTTTTGGAAAAAAAAAGAGGAATTTTCGGAAAAAAAAAACCAATTTTTTAATGGGAAATTTGGGAAAAAATTTTGAATTTTTTAGAAATTTAAAAAAAAAAAAAAAAATTTTTTCAAATTTCATTGAAAAAAGGAGAAAATAAATTTCGGAAAAAAATTTTTACGAGGAAAAAATTTTTTTTTAATTTTAATTAATTTTTTAAAAAAAATTATTTTCAATAGCAAAAAAAAATTTTTTTTTTGCAAATTTATTTTGAAAAATGTGTTGATTTTCAGAAAATTGAAAGAAATTCGAAAATTTTCGAAACTTTTCGAAACCAATTTTTGGAAAAAAAGAGGAATTTTCGGAAAAAACCGATTTTTTTTCTTTTTAAAATTTGGAAAAAAAAATTTGAATTTTTTGGAAAAATTTTTTTTTATTTAAAAAAAAAATATTTTTTCGCAAATTTCGTTTCAAAAATGAGAAAAAATAACGAAAAAATGTTTTTACAAAAAAAAAATTTTTTTCAAATTTTAATTAATTTTTTTCTTCAAAATTAATTTTCAACAGAAGCAAAATTTTTTAAAAATTTATTTTGAAAAAAGGCAAAAAGAAAAATGTCTTTTTTTAAATTTAAAAGAAATTCGAAAATTTTCGAAACATTTCGAAACCAATTCGCAATTGCAATTGCGAATTTTATCGCTTCGAAATTCATTGTTCGTTGCTCAACGAGCCAAAGTTATGAGCCAATTGAATAGTCAAGTGGGGGGTACACCATCGGTGAGAGAATTTCAACAATTGACGAGGGGGGTGGAGGGGGAATTCTAGGCCAACCGGAGTTTGTGTCGATTTACGGGGGGAGAAGTTTCGGCGGCCGCCTGACATCCGCACGACATCCGCCAATGGCGCCTTTCATGCGAGACGCAGCCCGGTCAGAGATCGACTAGTCAAAGTGAAACGAGAAGCGTGACAAAAGAAAACGTGACAAATGATGACAAATCGAACGAAACAACACGCGAAAAGGTTATCGATGTTTACAATCTGACCTCGCGCCACGTGGCACTCCTGATTACGGACGGCTATAAAAGGAGGCGGGAACGGGGGGGAAGAGCAACACAACTGACGGACAAAGTCCACTCGAACATCACCAGACAACTACTACTCGCCATGAAGCTCGTCTTTGCTCTTTTGCTCGTGATCCTCGCCGCGCTGCCGGTCAAATCGGACGAGCCCGCCGTCACGGACCCCATCACGGAGGAGCCCATCACAGAGCCCACCACGGAGACCACCACGGAGACCATTACGGAGGAGCCCATCACGGAGACCACCACGGAGACCATCACGGAGCCAACCACGGAGACCACCACGGAGACAATCACGGAGCCCACCACGGAGCCCACCACGGAGCAGCCTGTCACGGAGAAGCCTGTCACGTCTCGTCCGAACACCATTGCGCGGCGGAACGTCACGAGCTCGCTTGCGCCGACGACGAGCGCTACCGCCCCTCTCGACGACGAGTACGACGAGTCGTCGGCGAACGAGACGTCTTCATCGGTGCACGCATTCGACCGTTTGCTGCCACTCGCCACTGGATTCCTCGTGCTCTGGACTCTTTGAGAGCACTAACCCAACTCTACTTGAACTCACTTATTGATTGGTCTGAATGAATGGATATTGATTGAATCGCTTTTTGTTCCCCTTTTTTCTCCCCGAAATTTGGAGCAATCTCTTGAGAAAATGCGGCGGAGCAACGTAATTGCGCGTTTTTTAGCGATTTTGCGATTTTGCTAAACAGCGCGCAATTACGTTGCTCCGCCGGCCGTCTCATTTGAAAAGAACGTTTATAGTTTATTTGAGTCACTCAAACAGTCAAAAGTTGAGCGATGAAAAGTGAAGAAGCGATGATGATTGACGGGAAATGCAAATGCGCTCCATTGTACACGTAGGGAACGCGTCCGGTTGGCTCGAGAAATGAGATCCACGTGGTTGTGGTTTCCACTGTGGTAGACGGTGATGACGTGGATGTGGTGGAATCGGTTGTGACTTCAGAAGTAGAAGACGTCGTGGATTCAGAAGTCGTCGTCGTCGTCAGCGGAGGCCACACGCCGTCCACCGTTTCGAGCATCAAAATCAACAGAATCAAAATGAGCATCGTTTCGATTTTCGTGAGCATCTTCAAACGCGAAATGCCGCCGAATTCCAATTATCCCATTACGAGTGAAAACGTGACTGAGTAACGTGACCGAGTCACGTGACCGAGTCACGTGACAGAAAAAAAAATTGATTTCCACGTGGTTTTTCTTTTAAAACGTGAACTCTCGACGGAAAAAACCGGGTTTTTTTCGTTTCCGATGCCCCGCCGTCATCATTGACACTTTTTCGAAGCGGTGGCAATTGGAATTTGAAATGGAAAATGTTCACTGGATGTGCGAATGGTTGAAGACCAACGGTGAGACGGAAAAAGCGGCTGAAATAATGGGTTCGATGAGCGTTTGAGCAATTCCACTTTGCGCCGCCATTGGCGGGTGATTGTGACGAGTTGCGCGTCTCACATCGGCCAGACATCCGCACGACATCCGCCAAAATGAAAGTATTGGCCGCCAATGGCGCCTGGTCTATATTGGAGCACAAGTTGAGCCGACTGCTGTAGACAGTATGCCGTAAACCGCATCATTGAAGAGCGCATTTTGAAACTCAACTTTGACCGGGTATATCTCGGAAACTAGAAGAGTTGGAAAAAAGTTGTCAACTAGAAAAAGATGGGAAATTTGAAGGTGATCATGTTTGTAGTTGACAACTTTCTCATACCTCTTCTAGTTTCCGAGATATTACGGTTTAAAGTACAACCAACAGGAAAGGGCCTTCTATTGAAGGGTTTGGGGTCAATACTTGCAATTTGAGAGGTCGATTGATTAATTGCTCATTGAAATTGCTGCAATTTTTATAGAACTTTTCAATTTTCAGAGCAATTCGCAAAGTACATCTGGTTTCTGGCCGCCGCACCGCTGCTCGTCGCCATCGAGTGCGGAAAGAAAAAGAAGGGTGCGCAACTTTTTTGGGCTCCGTTTTATAAAATTGATCTAGTTGCAAAAGTTCTAGAACGGGCCGAGATCTACATAATGGTGCAAAGAACGTCTGAAAATGTTGATTTTGAAGCGAGTTACGCACGTTTTAGTGAATCTTTCAATGTTTTTACTGAGCGGGGCCACTAAAACGTGCATAACTTTTTTCAAATTAAAGATATCCGAATGCTCTTTGCACCATTCAAAAAATCGTAAAAATATCTTCATTTTTGGTAACTAGACCAACTTAAAAGATCTGAGCACAAAAAAGTTGCGAGTGAGCCAAACCTTGCGGTCTCAGGCGATTCGACGGCGAGGACGAAAAAGAGTGGGAACAAGAAGGGGAAGGGCGGGAAGGGGAAAGGAAACAATAAGAAGAAGACGAAAGACGACGAGGAGGGCGACGATGAGGACGAAGAGGAGGGCGAGAGCTCGACGGAGCCATCGGACGGCACGCCGCCCAAGAAGAAGGGCAAGAAGGGCAAGAAGAAGAGCAAGAGCAAGGACAAGAAGAAGACGAACACGAAGGGCGCCGCGAAGACGGGCCGCACGAAGGGCACGACGGCGAAGACGCAGGCCACACAGGGCACGCTCGACGAGAACGAGAGCGAGGAGGCGAAGTCGCGCAAGACGAAACAGCCACGTGGCAAACAGAATCGCACGACGACGCGACCCTCTCCGACTGGAGAGTATAAGGCGAGTCACGTTCCCTTCTCTTTTTTTGGGTCTCGAACGGAAAATGATGCAATCGGGACACCATGCGTCGTTTTGTCTTTTCTGTTCGAGACCCGAAAAGTGGGCATGATTTTTGCAGCCGCCGCCGATGCACGAGCGCCCTCGTCATCCGGGATTCGAGATGCCCGTCGAGCCGACCGAGGACACGAACACGCATCGGCAGGTCGAGCACTTTCGCGACGCCAAGGACTTTGTCTAGCAATAAAGTCTCTTTTGATCAAATTTCGGAAGGACTAGAAGCTTGGCGTGGCCGAACTTGTTTCGGAATCCGCCATGGCCTAGTTTTCTCTATCTATATGGCCGAGAGACACAAGACATCAACTTTTTTTACCTGGCCTAACATTGCGAGCAGGTGGCACAGAAGTTCGAATGGCAAAAGGAAGCAGTGGCCTAACTTTCTCCGGCCGCTGGCCTAGAATTTCCCCCGAGACTTTCCGAGTTGGCCCCCCTTCCACTCTCACTGTTTCCGTGTCAACTCCATGAAATGGAACAGTGAGTGAGTGAGTGTCTCTGCGTCTCGCGATCACTAGCACCATCAGCAGAAGCAGTCCACAGGTGCACATGCTGACCTGTCACAGTGGCTCATCAGAGGTGTCAGATTACACGCCTGCGCGCGCACAAAAAAGTAGTAGGAGACTGTCTCTCTCTCTCTCTCTCTCTCTCTCTCTTTCTCGTGTTCGGAACGAGATTGAGAGGATTCTCGGGAAGCTTTTCTAGCCAATTTCGGAAGCCGAAACCGAGTGAAAAGGGGGCGGGGCTTTGTTGGAATCTTTTGCAACACTGCGGCACGGTTTCCCCGCTCTTTTTCTCATAGTCTGTGTCTGCGTTCGTGCCAGTTTCGCGAGAATCATCAGACTTTTCTTTCGTCAAAACTTCCATTATTCGAACGAGACTCGAGACCAAAACTGTCAGAAGATGGTTGATAGAGAGAGAGAGAGAGAAAGAGAGAGAGAGAGAGAGAGAGAGAGAGAGAGAGAGAGAGACGAGGTCATCAGCCAAAACATTATGCTGTTGCCCCCCTCCCGTGGCCATCTGACACCTTGTAATCGACACCCGAGGGGTTCACCTTCTCCTACGAGAGTCTCTCTCTCTCTCTCTCTTGCGTAACAGGTGCCCCCCTCTCCATTGGCTCGTCGAGCTCTCTTCCAAATGCGATGGGAGGGGGAACAGTTGCTCACTCTCTCTCTCAATTGGAATGTTTATGTGTCTGGAGGGGGGGGAGAGGTGCTCTTGAATATGATACTGACGTGGCAGAGAGAGAGATTGGTTAACATGTTTGGAAACATGTTAAGGACACAGGTACAACAAGTGTGTGTGTGTGTGCAAATGTTACGTCATCGGATCAAGCACTTCCGGAATCGGGGGCAGCGGGAGTGCGCGACGTCTTCTGATTTCTGAGCCGTCGACGGGATCGCCGAAGAACACTTTCAGGCTCATTTCCAGATGATCTTACTCTTAGGATAGATCGCACTTTGAGGAATCGACTGATCTTGAACTGGATTGGTACAGGTACAGAAGCAATCAGATCTATCAGTGGATAGAAACTGATCTGAAAGTCCTATGGTCACCTCGAGTTCGCCCAGAAGTCACCAATTGGTCGACTCAAACTCTCTGCGCAAAGATGATTCCTCCCTCTCTCAAAGGTGTTCAAAACCGCCCTGTAAGCCTCGAGCTTGCAGCCATCACCCGTATGCTTAGAACTCAAAACCAGCCAGAGAGCACCAATCTGATGCCACGGAACCGCCACGGTGCCGCGTCAAGTCCCCAATCCTTCAGACAGCTCCTCCGATAACCGAATGAATGCGTGTGACCGTGACCGTTGTCACGCCCCTCGAAATCGAATCGGCCATTCAAAGATCCTCAAATCCCTCCTCACACAGTCAACTTGTCCCAAAAACTGCTCCGAGATCACCGTATCCCCTGACTGTTACTATGTCTCTCCCCCTCCCAACTACTCTCCTAATACCCCCCCCCTCTTCCTCTTTCTGAGTGCTTAGGAAAGGGGGAGGGATCTTTGTGTGCCTCATCATCATCATCATCACCATCAGGAGAGCACCAGCAGCAGGGACTCCTCCTCCTCCTCCTTCGCCCGCTCACTTTCCGAGACTACCACCACCATCGTCGCAAGGCCAGATGTGATCCCTTCTTCTTCTTCTTCTTCTTCTTTCCCCCACACACACTCACTCTCGTCTCGCAAAACTTTCCTCGCCCAATTTGTTTATATTATAGCCTCATCTCCTCACTCCCAACTCCCTAATGCCCCCCCCCCCTCCCAACCACTTTTTCTCTTTCTCTCTCTCTTTCTCACTTATAAGCCCTCTGCTACCGTATACACTTTTCGAAACGAATCGTCGAATGGAGGCGAGAGGAAGGAGGAGGGGGCGGGGCGGGGCCAAATCGCTTCAGAGAGCTCCGCAATGGCTCATTTAGTAGTCGGACTTGCCCCACCGAACACCCAACAACTCTCATTCATCTTTCTTTTGAAGGCGTCCTCTCACCCATCTTCATTCACAAATCCGATCGGATCAAGTCATGAAGTGGTGAGTGCTCAGAAACGAGTCATCCGAAATGCTCCTCTCCCACTCAATTTCCAGCACTTCCGGCTCTTTTTCTCTGGCTGATGCGCTCGTTCCGCTGAAACTGAACAGCCACTTTGAAGATGAAGACGTCGACGTCATCGACGACGACGACGTCGACGTCGACGACGACGAAGAGGAGGAGGAGGAGGAGGAGGAGGAGCTCGACGACGAGCTCATCAAGTGCTCCGCCGCAGAACCCGGCGCCCGTGCCACGTCATCCTCGTCGTCGTCGTCGTCGTCGTTGTCGAAGAAGCGCAAAGAGAAGCCGCCGTTCTCCTACATTGCGCTCATCGCGATGGCGATTTCGGTAAGGAGCACACGCGCGGATTACTGTACTCCAATTGTTTTCCCTCTTGCAGAAGAGACCCGACAAAAAGGCGACACTCGCCGAAATCTACAGCTATCTTCAGGAGAATTTCGAGTTTTTTCGCGGCGAATACGCCGGCTGGCGCAACTCGATTCGCCACAATTTGAGCCTCAACGAGTGTTTTGTCAAACTGCCGAAAGACACCGGAGAGAGGTGGGGTGACCGCGACCGCGACGCGACCGCAACGCATTCCAATCTCAATCCATTCAGCTATCGCGGCCGCAAAGGTCACAAGTGGACGATCAGCGAGTCGTGCGAGTTTATGCTCGAGGAGAACGGTTTTCGACGTCGCCCGCGCGGCTACAAGGCTCGCAAACGTGCTCATTTCGGCGGCACGACGGCCGCCGTAGCCGTCACGTCTTCTTCTACTTCTACTTCTACTTCTTTGGTGAAGACGGAGGAGGGGGTAAGTGCGCTCTATTGCGAATCGGTTGTCAATTCAATTTTCGGGGGCAATGACAATGACGACGATGGCGGCGGCTTTTGAGGAGGGGGGAGTCACGTGACGAAACGGAGCCAGAGGGGGGAAGGGGAGCGAATGTGATTGATTGTGCGCGGTGGAGCACGAGTTGACACACAAAAGACAAACATTGGGGGGAGGGAGGAAGAACACGGCCGGAATGGAGATTGATGGGGTGAAGTGAAGGAATGAGGATCCGATCCCCCAACGACACTCCGTTCGAACGGTTTTTTTTAAGTCGAATGTGAGACACTTCAAGTTTAAAGGCGCATACCGTGATTCGACTGGAACCCATTACTGTAGCTAAGCTCATTCGTTGCGAGACCAGTGACCACTCTAAAATAGTCAAGATGGGATATCGATCGATTGCTCGCAATCAGATCTATCACATCTTCGAACCAGTCCAGAGTAGCTCGTTTCCCAGATTCAACCGATTCCCCCCAAGCGCCGTTCCCATTCCCTTCATGAAATCCGATCCCCATATCACTTTTCAACCGCCGATTCGATATGAGAATCCGCGAATCAAAAAAAAAAAACTCACTCCGTCTTGCAGCACTTCGACTACGCCACCGACGATTTCGCCGATGTCGCCTCATCCGAAGCGGCCACGTCGTCGGAAGCCGTCGGAAGTATGGGAGCGAAGCATCTGAAGCTGGACGAGTGGGGCGGCAGTCTCGATATGCACACCTCCAGTGAGTTTGTCGCGTCGCGGTTCCTGACCAATCCGCTTTTTTCCAGACTCCTCGTCGATGGCGCTGTCGACGGTGCCGCCGCTGGATCACTCGCCAATCTATCCGGGATACTTTGGCTACGGAACCGCCGACATTCCGATGCAATGGACGTCTCCGTCGTGAGTGAATGTGCGCTCCGTTGACAATTCGAGTCGGTCTCTTTTGTAGGTACGACTGGTATTACGGTACCCCGTCGATGGGACTCGCCTCTCCGGACTTTGTCACCGGAATCCCGTCGTCGCCGTCGTCGTTGACTCCGCAAGTGTCGCCGTACTTCTATCCGCCCGCCACTCTCACGACGACTTCTGGATTCGGAGACGATTGGCGTTTCGGCACGTCTTCTGGAGTCATGATGATGCACGGCTCCGAATTCACCGGCGGCCCCATCGGACCCTCTTGACTCACTTTTTGCTTTTCTTTTACTTGGATCATGAAATGGTTTTTATTCGATTCCCTACGTGCTTTTGCCACTGCCACGTCACTTCTGATCTATACTTCCAGTGGATTTTTTCGCATTAAGGAAGCTGTTTTGAGAAGAATCTGAAACGTGGATGATTCGAAAACTACAATTCAATACACAGAAACATAAAATTGGGTTTATTTAGAGAAAAGGGAACAATGAAAATGTGGTGTAGTTGGGCGGTATTGGGAAGACAGACAGAAGTTGTGACGACTCAACAAGGAAATAACACTACACGCGCACTTTCAGTGGTAGAATATATAATTTAAGAGAGGGGGAGGAGGACATATAGAAAAATCAATATTGAAACTTCAAAAGAGGGGACTTGGAAGCGATCTGAATCAACTGTAACCAAAATTGAGTCATTTCTGGGTAGAAGATGAGATCAATGCCCATCTTTTATGAGGGGAGTAGGAAAACTGATGATCGTACAAAATGTCGACGAGATTGCAGTTTGTTGGCGAAAACATTGCAATAAGAAGACAGAATGAACGGTTATCAAAGCAACTAATGAGAAACTCAAGGTGGTAGAGAGAGAGAGGGCGGGAAAACAGGAGAAAACAAATGAGACGAGTACTTGGAAGCTTAGAAACACAAGTTCCTGACTCCCAAAGCACAAGTCTCTAGAATACCAAGAATTTTGGAGGAACAACAACATGGTGGAGAAAAGGGAGCAGAGATGTGAAGAGCTGAAGACGTCTAGACGTTTCCTCCGAAGCGTTCGCGTCCTTGCGTCGAGTTGCGCACGCTGAAAAATGGTACGTTGACTTGCGAACGAAATGCGCACAAGACTGCAACTCACCACTGCTGAAGCAAGTACTGGGCGCTATGGATCTGTTGCTCAGTGCCCTTGATGGTAATGATGCGGTCCGCCTGTCCGTTGCTTTGCTCCAGAGTGATTTGAGCTCCAGACTCCTGACGGATGCGAGCGATACGCTCTCCTCCGCGTCCGATGATAGTGCCACCAAGGTCCGACGGAATCGTAACCTGCAAACGCTTCAAGTTCATGTCAGTTTCCGCGAATCATAAAGCGACAACATACCTGGGCGGTGGTGACTGGGCCGCCGCCACCGGGTCCGTAACCGTATCCGGCATTAGCCGGGGCTCCGTACTGTCCCTGCGGTGGCGGGTAGCCGGGAGCAGCCATCGCGTATCCTGGCACCGGTCCAGGTCCGCCACGGAACTGCTGGAAGTCGCCGGCGTCGAAGGATCTTGGGCCTGCTCCTCCCGGAGTGATGGCTCCTCCATAGGAACGCGGGCCTCCCGGCGGTCCTGGTGGTCCACGCGGCGGTGGCGGTCCTCGGTTGTTGGGGGGACCTCCGGCACCTCCGGCCGGACCAGCACCCGGGAATCCGCCGTACTCGCTGATGGTCGACGGATCGTAGTTGTAGGAGGGAAGGTAGGGCGAGGCGGATCCCTTGATCGGAATCTCCTTCAGCTCCTTCATCACCTCCTCGATGATCGAGAGAACATTCTTGGCTTCTCCCGACGTTATAAGCACGCGGTCAGTCGAGCCGGGCGCGCATCCGGTGAAGATCTTCAGACGTGCGTTGCACTTGTCGCGGAGCTCCTTGATCTTCGAGCCATTGCGACCGATAAGAGCTCCGGCATGCGACTGGTGAATCAGCATGCGAACCTCGCACGGATCACGCTCAGAAGCGCCCTGAAAAGCAGAGTATGTTGCGACTAATTGGAAAATCGATAAATGTCGAGCTCGCGCGAAACCGCCTATTTCGTCAAGTATCTGAGCTCTTTCCACGATTTCGTTGATTTCGCAACTTACGTCTTCAAGACGCGGCAGCACGTCTTTCAGAATCGACAAGACGGTCTTCTCATCGGCGGTCATCGTGCAAACGCTGAAATGGTATTCAATTTGGTTAGCGAAAGCGGTGCGGTTCACTTTTTTGGGGGGTAAAATGGAATGAAAACTGGGGAGGACATATCGTCTTTCAATTTGTGAAAAATACAATAAAACTCGGTAGGTGGGTATCGATGTGAGGCGGATTTGGGCCGGTTCAGGGAGGAGGAGTGGTCTGGAAGTCTTGATGGGCTTATTACCGTTCGGGGGTATTCGAGTCGGGAACTTGGACATGGGCGTTGAACTGAAATAATAATCGGGGTGAGGTGAGGGTCTCTACGGGTCGATAGTGTCCTGAAAGGTGACTGGAATGGGCCTGAAATTCCTTACCTCGGCGCGAAGGCGTTTGATATTTTCGCCGCCTTTTCCGATGATCGCTCCCGCCGATTTGCTGCTCACAAGCAGTCTGACCTCGAATTTGCCTTGCGCGATCGCCTCGGTGAATCTGAAAAATTCGATATTGCATGAAAAATTCGATAAACGAAACAATGGAGCACTTACCCGTCGGTCTTCGGTCGCTTATGTCGACCGTTGCGGTCTCCATCATCATTATCATGCTCTCGCTTCATTGCCTAGAAAAATTGCGAATTTGAAAGAGAAAAAACACGAAATTTAGGACGAAAGAGCGTTCGTCGCAACAATTTTCGGGTCGGCCAGAGCGCAGACTGCGAGAGAGTGCGAGAGAAAGAGACATTGAACGCAACCGCGTGCGTGTGTGCGCAGCGTCGCACACAATCTGCGCCACTTTTCGCGTGTCAACAATGAGCCTTGACGTGCCTTTCGACGAGATTTTGGAGGGAAATTTGAATAGCAGTGCGCTCACCTTCGGGCTATTAGTAGCCAATGTCTCCATTTTTATCATCATCTTGATGATTTTATCCGGAAATTTGACTGATTTAGCTGCAAAGAAGAATTAACACTTTTCAGGAGGAGAAATGAATACGAAACGGAGTTGTGGGGAGAATGAACAAGAATGAACTTCCATCTGAAACCCCATTTTCTTTTGAAAACAAACTAGCGAAATCAAAATGCGGCCAATCAGCGCCGAAATTTCTGAAAAACGAAAAGGAAAATGGGAAACGGATTTTAAATTCAAGAATCGTCGAGTAGCGGACGGACTCAATTTCAATTTTTACCTACTTTCCCAGAATCCATCTGAAAATCAAACAAAAAAACAGAAATTTGTCGAGGGTTCACTGAAAAATAGCCGGAAAAATAGTTTTTGAGAAATTTTTCCAGCATAAAACGGATGAAACGGCTCGAAAATCTCTGGAATAGGGCGAAAAATACAGAAAAACTGTTGAAAAAGAATGACAAATCATTTAAAGGCGCATCGATTTTCGATGCGGGTCTCGCCACGAAAACCATTCACATCGCGCGGAAGTTCAAATTTTCGGAGAGTATCACGATAAAAATCGAAAAAAAACCTGGAAAATAGGAGGTTTTAGAAACTTCATAATTGCAACAAATAAAATAATTAAATATAAAGATAGATTGCCAGAAAAAAGAGACCAACACAACTGTTTTCTGAAACAATCGCTGGAAAAAGATGGAGAAAAACCTCGCTGTTATGAAAATTATTCTATTTTTGTTTCACAAAATTAAAAAGAATACTATTGTTGAACAAAATCTTACCTGCAATAGTTTTTTATCTACTTTTAAGAGTCAAAATTGGCGGAAAACGAAGAAAAAAACAAAAGTTTAAAGGCGCAAGATGTAAATTTGTCGGCGGGGTCCCATCACGAAACGCGAGTTCCGGGCGCCAACGCGAATTTCCGTTTTTCCACGTTTCGGTTCGGCGGAGCACATTCCGCCTTTTTCGGTCGGAAACCCCCCGGTCCGTCGTCATGATAGTGACACAAAATGGTGAGAAAGTGGGCGATATTCTTCGAAAAACCCTCTGAAATCATTCGAAAATCGTTGCTCGTTTTGCAGAAGAACACTCGCGCCGACGACACTTCTCGACACGTCGTCAGTCTCCGACATCATCGCCGCCGACGACGCCACGTCGCGGAGCCGACACTTCTTCGGATTTGGAGCAACAGCCACAGCAGCAGCAGCAGCAGCAGCACAACGATCCGAAAATTCGAATGTACCGCGCCGCCGGAACCGCCCCTGGAACTTATTCTACTGGGTAAACCTGCCGTTCTGCCGTCAAAATCGTCGTAAATTCTGCAGATCATCACCGTTTAAGCCGAGCCAACCGCCTCCACAACCGCCGTCGACGCCTTCCTCCTTCAAACACAACAGCGACGAGTTTCCGCCCGCCCTCCGCTTCCCGCACCCGCCGCCCATCCTTCAGAACGCTTTTCGACGAGGTTTCCTCCCGTTTTTTTTTTATAAACCGCTGAAAGCCCCTGAAAAACTAGAGATGTTCTTGCAGACACAGGAAGATACGGGTATAATCAGAACAAGAAGAAGATGCTTCCTGTCGAGATCACTCCGTTGAGCATGCCGTCGACGCCTTCTGCGTTTCGTACGTCTGGCTCGCCGCTGTTTCCGCGCTCCGCCGACAGTGTCGACGAGAAGCATCCGTGTTTCGCCGACGAACGCCTGCACAGCGCCATGTTCGGGTGCGTGAGAAAGAAGTGGGAAACACTTTGAGTGGGTCGGCAGAAAACGCTGATTTCTCAGGTTTCGCTTTTCAGCTCGTTAAGGCTGTTTGAAAATCTTGTTCGGCCTGTATCAGTCTTCCTGAACCGTTTTCAAACGCCTTGTCTGCTCTATCAGGATGCTTTCGTCGGCTATCAGCCCGTCAAGACATTTTGAAAGTCCAGTCAGTCTATCGACCGGTATTAAAGCGTAGTGGTATCTGACAGGCCACCCAAGCTGTTTGAAAGTCTAACTAGTCTATCAGGATACGAAGATTTTTTGATTTTAATGGTCTCACTTTGCTTATCTCGGTCCTCGTAGGGTGAAGTATGCCATTTTCCACAGTCTATCCTCGCCTATCAGTCTTTCAAGATCGTTTTGTCCAGTTTGTTTGAAAGTCTCGTCATATAACACTTATTTTCGAGTTTCCACACTGCAAACAGTTTAGATAAGAAGTCAGTTTTGTGAAATGGTCGTATTCACACAAAGATATAGATATGCAGGTGGAACGATGATGAGATGGGCGAGGAATTCTCTCCTTCTTCCTCTGTTCACTTTACACCCTTCTTTTCGCTTCTTCTGCCTTCTTGTCGCCGCGGCTGCCAGTGATGAAAAGTGAGAGCGATCGGATTCTCTCTCTCTATCTCTCTGTTTCTCTTCCTCCTCGTTTTCTAGAAGTTTTTTGTTTTTATAGTTATTATTCGCCCCCCCCCCCCCCCATCTCTCTTGCGATTCTCCCTACTTTTGCTTCTTCTTCTACTTCTCCGCTGTCGTCGTCGTCGTCGTTTTGTATTTATTATTGTTAGGATGCGGACGCGGATGCGCGCATACAGTAGTGGTATGAGGGTGTGTTGGTTTGGAGAAGAAGTGTAAGCGACTGTAATACACGAATGCCAGTCTTCTTCCTCTTTCTACGTCTTCGATGTCTTCTTTGTCGGTTTTACGATGACGATGATGACGATGAAGTCGCTGACGTCTTCATGTTGATTCTGATTCCGATTAGAGATGTGCCTGTCACACGCTGCTTTTTCTCTTCTTCGTGGATCATAGATTCCAAGTTTCTAATTCGTTGAAAAATGGCTCTTTTGATCCAGGAAACTGCCAGATTCCTTTTTCATGTTTTGTCAGAAAAAGGGATGTTTGCGTTCTCCTCCTTAACAATTCCACAGTTTTTTTTTTGAATTTATTTGCATTTTGATCTCGTTTTTCCTCGTTTTGTTTCGAGCCCTGCTACAGTAATCCTTCCAAAAGTGTGTTTCTTTCTCGAAATGCGAAATGAGAGGGATTGGTGTTCGTGTTTCCGTTCTCCCTTCCCATTTCGTTTTACGAAACGATTGCGGCAGGTGTACAAATTTTTGAAAAAAAAATAGAGAGAGAGAGAGACAAAAAAAAACGGAACGGAACCGATTATTGATACAATTGGAGAATTGAAAATGTGATTTGGATGGCTATAGCCTATAATCGAACGGGCTTTTCGGGCCGGCCTGAAAATTGGAGAGTGGATTCCGATTCGTTTAGTCGTTTTCCTGGTGTCTCTGTCTCGGCAGGCGCCGCCTAGTGACGCAGGTCTCTCTCTCTCTCTCTTTTTCTTTTTTCTTCCGATCTTCTCGCCCTCTGACTTTGTTCTCGTTTTCCTTCTCGCTAGGCTTTGGGTGCTGCTGCTGTTGCTGCTGCTGCGGTAGTAGTGTACGTGAGGATTCGCCGCCGCCGCAGCCGCCGCTGCTGATGATTCTTCCGCCCCGTATCTCCTAGAGAACACACATTGGGAAAGGATGTGAAAAGTGTGTGAGAGAAGGAGAGATGAAGACGGAAAGGTTTTTCGGCGCGGTTTGTTAGTGTTTTGCTTCGGTTTTTTTTGTCGTTTTCTTTTCGTTTTTTCCTTCTCCCCCTCCCTCTCACCTCTCTCCTCTCAATGTGTGTACAGTTGTCGTTGATTGGATCTTTGACCCAACGAGCTGAAAATCCTCCGTGTCCCGAAAGCCTGACTTGTTTTTCTCATTTCCAGTGCTCTTGGAGCTCTGAACGAGGTTTTGAGTTCACACGCCACAGTGGTAACCAACCAGATTTGTGTGCTCTTTAGTGCTCCAGAGCGCTTGAGATGCTCGTTCGGTGTGAGCAAACAGGGTGAAACTGGAAAAAGGAGGTGAAGGGAGGATGGAGAGGGTTGCGATCTTCTTTTCAACGTCATTGAACACTGCGTTCCGTTTCTCTGTTTCGACGTTTCTCATTGAGCATTTGTTCTGAAAATTGTCTAGTTTCCTTTTTTACTCGCAGTTTTTATCGTTTAGGTCAATCGAAACGTTTAGTCTAGATGTCAATTTTGAGTGGTCAGATGACACAAACCCACCAAAAATGAAAGTTTTTGGGTTTCTTTTTTCTTTTTTCAAAACGGAAGTTTTTATTTTCTAATCGGTTTTGGAACGCGGAAACGACCTTGACTTTGTGAAATTTCACAAACGGTCTCAGTTTCGATGCTTTTTTGAATCGTTTATCCCTCTTTTCGTTTTCGTTTCCCGAGCATTTGAAACGCGCATGTTTCTTTTCGGTCTTCAATCTGTCGGGATACAGTAGTTTGTCTTGGCGAGAACAAAAAGCCGGTTGGGTCAATTTTGGCATTTGTGTCAATAGCGATTGAGAGGATTTCGATGTGTTTTGTGGGAGGAATCACGAAATGGCAACTGTGATGCCGATGATGATGATGGCTAGCACAAACAGTTTCGGATTCCTTTGTGTGAAACATCATAATGGGAAAAAAGGGGAGAGAGAGAGAGAGGGAGAGACTCCACGTGGCTCTTCTGTCTTCCTGTCGAGTTTGCTCACCTGAAGCTCTCTCCCACCACCCGCACGTTTCCGAGAGCCCTCCCCCTTCAGAGAGCTCGACGATTATTATGTGCCATCTGTTGATCGGTTCATGTGCTGCGTGACGATGGAGAGTCGGTTATGAGCCGTATTTATCGGCTCTTCTCAGCTGCTCTGTCTTTTCTTTCTACATAAACTCAAATCCTTCGAGCTCGAGCCGAAACCGAAATGTGGAGCACTCCTAGAAGTTGTCGGTCTCATTTTTTGTCCTTAACTCGAACTCGCTGTCTATGATTCTAATTGAGAAAAGGCCTATCGGAAAATTTGGCTCTTTTAGTTTACTTCTATAAATTGTATGATGTACAGTAGCACTTTGTAATATTTGTAGGAGAGTTCCAGTGAAGACTGAAACGCGCTCTATCGCCAGAGAAGAGGCACTGCCCACTTGTTCTCTGCTCTCTCTCTTTCTCTTCTTTTCAGTAAGTTTCAGAGATCAATTGTCGCTCGCCGCTGTCTCGTAAATGAAACACGGAACAGTATTGGTATTTGCTTGAATTTATGCAAATGTTGCCAACCTAGCACATGTCGAGAAAGAGAGAGAGGAGGCGGAGGTGAGAAGAACTGGTCTGTTCTATGCCGTTACGCAGTGCTACGACTCGAGACGAGGCTCGCTCGTGCTCTCCGCGGCGACGGCCTCCGCACAGTGCTCCTCCGTCTCACTGCCCTTGCTCTCTTGCTCTTGCTGCTACGCGCTTCTCCTCCTGCTCCTTCTCCGTTTCTCTCTCTCTCTCTCCCTCTTCCACTATCACTCGTATCTTCCGATCTTCGAGACTGGCCGCCCGTGCCTATCGATGACGACGAAAGAGGGAAAGAAGGAGGAGAAAGTTTGGGAGGGAGGGAGGAGGAGGAGGAATAGGACTCTTCCTTCCCCGCTTCCTCCGTTGTTGTCAGGCAGAATTGAAGGCAGGAGTAGGAGAGAAAGAAGAAAAAGAAGAAGGAGCGGAAGGTTCCAGAAGCGGCGGTGTTGGCTTGAAGATCGTTCTTGTTGTTTTTGACGTCCGTATCTGACCACTTTGCCAAGATCGTAGTGATGATGATGATCAAATGCGGCTGCTGCTGCTGCTGCTGATTCTTCTTCCTCTTCTTTTGCGGCGCTCGGCGTTTTCTTGTTTCCCTCCGCCCCGCCAGCCGCCAAACCATGACGACCGCCCTTTCGACGATGATTTTTCGTTTTTGTTTCTCTCTTTCTCTCTCTCTCTCCCCCCTCTCTCTCTCACTCTAATTCCTTCTGATTGCTTGATTCTTGTTCTCCTAGTCGTCCTTCTTCTTCTCTCCGCATTTTTCCTTGAAAAGGCACTGCCACGTCATAAAACGACGTAGTTTGTGGTTCTCTAGTTTCTTTGGCGTCGATCAGTCGCCTCGTTTTGGTCATTTTTGAAGCTTTTTTAACGGTTTTCGGTGAAGCCCTCCGCCGCCCGTTTTCTGTCAATTTCCTCTATCTACTCGTCTTCTCAATCGTCGGTTTTTCTTGGCTCTTTCTTCATTCTCTCTCTTCTTCTTCTCGCATCTTGATGGCTAATTTCTAGAATGCCGCTCTCGACGGGTTCGATCGATTCTGGTTTCTTTGGCTGCTGCACGACGCCGGACGAGGCGGACTCGTCGTTGTTGAAGAAGGCGGCAATGAGTGATGATGACGAGATGGAGGAGGAGTTGGAGCTGGAAAGATCCGAGTCGACGACCTCCTCGTCGGGCTTTGCTTCGGCACCGGCTGCCAACTCTGGAAACTCGCCGAGTCGAGTTGTGACGGCCGCCGGCTTACCCCTCGGACTTTTTGCCAATTCTGGTCTACCCAGAAAGCATCGAGGCAGAGCGCGGCGGTCGAATCGGAAGACGAGAAGGCCTCCTCCTCCACCCATGCTGCTGACGACGGCGGTGGCTGCGATGACGTCCTCCTCGTCGTCATCTGGAGCCTCTTCGTGCTGTGTGTCGATCGCGGGAAGCAGTCGGAGCGCTGACGCTCTTCTGTCCTCTCCCTCGTCGTCGACTTCTCCCTCTTCGCCCTCCTCTTCCCTGTCTCCTCCACTGTCGCCAATCGATGAGATCGCTGTTCGCCTCTATTTCTACTTCAAATCCCTTCTCATTGCCGTCAATCGTCAGAAGACGATTTGCGAGAGCATCGCGGTGCTCGTCAAAGACTTTGACGCGCGTTGGGGTAATTCTGGAGTGAAGCGGAAGGCGTGCGATCCGAAAGGATGTCTGGCGCCGATCTACACGTCGTCCCGTGGAGAAGGGCCTTCTGAAGCTGGTGCCGGCGGAGCTCTGGTGACTCCGGCTCGTTTCCCACTGTGCTGGGCGGTCCCGCAGCCGGCGATTTTCTATCAGTTGATGGCTGCTGATGTGTTGGAATATATCAAATTTTTGGAACGGTGGGCTATTAGGACTAGGGACTAGATTTGCGAGACTTTAAGAACGTCTCATCAAATTTTTAATTTTCAGAGTATCTCCACAAGTTAAAACGCAACACCCGCCGACGTCCGGACCGCAGATTCTCAATGAACGTGACGCGGCGATGGCGATCGAGACGATGAGAAAGTTGCAAGCGGCGGCAGTGGGAGGCGGAAAATCGAACTGGTTGTCCGGCTCGACGACGACGACACAGTACAGCAGCGAGGGAAGCAGCAACGGAAAAGGAAGATCGTCGTCGATGAAGGGACGAGGCGGAGGATCGAAAGGATCCGGCAGAAGATCGCGATCGTCGAATCGTTCAGAGTCGAAGGCGGTCCTGGAGAAGATGGACGACGAGGTGCTCGGACTGCTGGAGAATTTCGAGACGGCGGGATCAACGAATCGAGGCGGACCGAAGAAGAAGGGCAACGCGAACATCATTGGTGGGTCTCGTGGTCATTTCGTTCTCTCATTCAAAGTGCAACAACACACTGATGATGGGAGGAAGAGAGTATTTGATCAGCTCTCCTCACTCTTGAAATGAGCGCGCGCGCGCACAACGGGCTCGGGTCTCGGGTCGTCTCGTTTCTGTGCGTAAAGAAGAGGCGAGAAGAAGGGCCTATCTGCTGTACTGTTACGCTGATGACGTCACTCGTTTGTCATTGTCTGAAATGAGAAGAAGAAGAAGACAGAAAAGATGGAGGAGAAGAAGAAGAAGAAGAAGAAGAAGAAGAAGAAGGTCATTGTCATTTGTCTCTCGGGGTACTCTTTCATTCCCCCCCCCCCTTTCTTCTTTCTCTTCTTGTTCATTTGTCAATCTCTCTCTCTCTTCTCGTCTGTCTGATTCAACAGTTTCACTCACTGCCATCCACTATTTCTTCCGCTCTGCCGTCTCTTCAATCGGCGTGCTCTCTCGCTCGTCCCGCTCAACTTTTCCTCTCTCTCTCTCTCTCTCTCTCTCTCTCTTCCTCTCTCGCTCTATTCTCTTCGTCTACTTCTACATTTCCACTGCCCGCTCTCCTTTCGCTTCACACTCTTTTCTAGTTTCTCTCGCTGCCCGCTATTCTTTCATTTCTCTTCTCTCTCTCCGCCCCTGCCCACCGTGTGCCTTGCCGATTTTCCGCACTTTTTGTTGCGATTTCTGACACGCTTTTTGATCGTTTTCTCAATTGGCACTGCGCCAATTTTTTCGTTTTTCACATTTTTGAGCTCGTCACTTTCTCGGCTATTTTTCGATTCCGAATTCGTTAGTCGATCTATCACAGGGAGATTGGGAAAATTGGTTTTAGGCCAAAAACTTTTTGAGATCACTGTAGGATAAGGCCTATTTTTTATTTTCAAATTTTTTTTTTTGGATTCTCAATCAACTGAAGGCTCTTTCGACGAAAGTTTTTTTCTTGTCTGTTTTGTTGGTGTTCTCGTGACAAAAATGGAGATTGAAAACATTGGCTCGGCCGGAAATTGGGAAGGCTATCGAGCACGAGGGTTCCTATGGCTACATAACCACAATTCTAGAGAAGGAACGCATTTTTAGGTCGAAAAACGCCCAAATCGACGGAATTTTCTCACAAAAACGTCACCCAAAGCGTGGCGAGTCTCTCATCGTTTCTTTTCGCTCATTTGTATCTTCTTTTTCTTCCGCCTTTTATCCGATACACTTTTGGGGGAATGGATGGAGTCGTTTCTTCGTTTCCTTCCTCTTTCTTTTTTCTTTGCCGTTTTCTTGTGGTTCTCATTGACAGAAAAGGAATCGGTTCATTTCTCATCCGTTTTTGACTCTCTTCTTTTCTGGCTTGGGAGTTTGAATGATTTATGATTGCTTTTTCTCTCGCTTCCTTTCAAATTTTTGAATCGTGTCATGTTTCGGTGACCTCTCCTAGCTATCTACTTTTGAGTGTCTCGTGATTCGAAGCGTCTCTTGATTGGCATGAATTGGCGACGACGGTTGTTGATATAAATACAATAGCCAGCGATAATTATTGTATGGGCGAAACAGTGATTATCAGTTGAGCGACTGATGACTGACGGCGGACTATATAAACGGGCTGAAACTGTTGTAACAACAATCTCTCTCTCTCCCCCATCTCTTTCTCTCTGAATATCAGAGAAATCACGTGTAATCGTAACGACAGAGGAGAGCAGTTGTTCGTAGTGACCTCCTGATGATATCTTCTATCCGTTTCTCTTTCTCTCACCCTTTTTATCACGCGGGTTCTTTTTTACTCGAATTATGGCCTAGGCAACGGAAGATTGAAAAGTGAGGACGACCTAGCTGTTGATTGAGGAATCTAGACTCTGAAGGTCCGCTCTCATTCAAACATTTCCGATTAGATAAACAAGTGCAAGTATGGCGGACATTTCGGTTCGACTTGTGGTTGACGACCTTCTCGACCCGTAGAAGGTCTATCTTTAGCCGTGTACGCGATTCGAGAAGAAACACGCAGGCAGCCTCTCTGCGGTTACAAACAGAGCGAATGGATACGTTGGTGTGGCCTTTGTGCCGTGTTCTTCTCCCCATACTACCAATGGCTACTCTCTCCGATTCTACCGCCACCCGCTCCCTTTGTGTCACCTGGTCGCTGCGCCCGCTTGCCCGTCCGTCTGTCCGTCCGTCCCCCAACACATCACATTACTCTTCTCTTTACCTCTCTCTCTCTCTCTCTCTCTCTCTCTCTCTCTCTCTCTCTCTCTCTCTCTCTCTCTTTCTCTCTTTCTCTCTCTTTCAACTCTACAACTCGGGTCTGATGCGGTGAAGAGAAAGAAGAAGAGTGTTGGTGTGGTGATGAGGGGGGGATAGGAGCGGGTGGTGTGCTGTTGCTGCGGCGGCCAGGCCTACTCTTCAGCGGTGTGCCCTTGTCGTTTCGCTCTTTCGGTTCGTCCGTTCCGTTGCCCTCTCTCTCTCGCTCTTTCTCTTTTTCGCCGTCAAAAACACACTTCCCATATGTGTTCGCTTCTTCCCCTCTTCTATCTCTCTTTCTTTTTTCCGTCCGGCCCCGTCAGTTTTTTTTTTCACCCACTTCCCCGCTTTTATGCATCTCGTTCTCTCTTTTTTCACGCTTCTCCCTCTCGATTTCATCGCCTTTTTCTCCTTCTCTTTTCTGTTGTTTCCTTCTGTTTCCGAGAAAGTGTGTTGAGCGTTTCAAGGCTTTTCGATACTGATCTTTGCGGTTTTGATTTTACCCGCCAAATAGTAGGGATGAGACTTTAGGCGGGTCTCAAGTTATCCGGAAGATCTTAATCTTTAAAATATCGGAGAGGATCAGGGAACGGTCTCATCCGGGGCGAGTGCTCGGATACTCGGAAAAGGTCTCTGAATACTCGGAGACTCTGCTCTGCGACTGATCGTTCTCTGCTCATCGCGTTGTTTCTCTGCCTATCGCGGGCGGATTTCATTTCCGAACGATATCAGTCTCTCACTTTGTTCCCCTTCCTCTCTCTCTCTCTCTCTCTCTCTCTCTCTCTCTCTCTCTCTCTTTTTCTCTCTCTACGTCCCACATAAATTGCTCATCCGTTTCCATCAGCTCTTCTTTCCCTTCTTCTCTCTCACGTCCATTTAGTGTCATCATCACATGTTCGATATGCTTTTCTTCTTTCCTTTTTTTTCCACAACCGCCAATCTCTATTTTTTTCTTCTTCTCTCGTTCTCTCAAGCAGTAAAATGAGGGGGGATTTACGAGTTGAAAGCGACCTTTTTTCGTCGCGCCATTGAAAAACACCGCCGGGCCGTGGGCGCCCAGAGAGCGGAGCGGAGGTGGTTGTCATCGTCACGTGATTTGCATTCTGTCGTCGGTGGAGAGATAGAAAGATAGAAGCAGAAGGAGTGTTCATTGAAGAGAGAGAGAGAGAGAGAGAGAGAGAGAGAGAGAGAGAGAGAGAGAGAGAGAGAGAGAGAGAGGCTACCTTCCTCTTCCTCTTCTTCTTCTTCTTCTTCTTCTGATGACGATGACCGAATGATGATGACGATGATGATGATCTAGATTTCATCGCCTTCTTCTTCTTACGCCGCCTCGGTCCGTCTTTTTTTGTCTCTTTTTTCGTGTCCCTCTATTTGACTTGGCGGTCACCCGAATTCTTTGTTTTCATCTCGGTTCTCACAGTATTCTTCACCATCTGACCATACCAGATGGTCTCTTTCTCTTTCTCTTTTCTCTCTCTCTCTTTCTCCCTTTCTATGCCTCTCTCTCTCTCCATTTCTTCTTCTTCTCGTCGTTTTTCCGAATTTATTCTCGTTTCTTGTTTTTAGTAGGCTGTAATTGAGACCTGTGTCTTGTGTGAATGAGCTAAAAGAGCGACCGCCGAAAGTATCATGTGTGACGTGGCATCTGGCTCTTCTTCGACTTCTGGAGTCGTGACCTCGTCGGTGGACGACGAGGACGACATGTTCAAGCGACACATGCAACGCAGATCATGCTGTCTGCCCGACGACTATCTCGAATCGGATTCGTCAACCTCGTCTTCGGACGGAAGTGTCAAGTGCGGAAAAGAGCAACACGATGACGATGGGGAAGATGAGGATCAGGAGGATCCGATCGAACCGTTCCTCTCGTCATGGTGCTTTGCGATGGGCACACAACGGACGATGATCAATTCGGTCGGCGAGAAGGCGCCCAAATCGAATGTGGTGCCGATGGAACCGTGGGAGCTGAAGATTGTCGAGCGGGCTCATCGCGAGAGTCGACTCGCCGAACTGTACTCGGATCCGTCGTGGCGCTTCTACACGCATCCGCCGACTTCTTTCTGCTTGGCACGAGTTGCCATGAAGCACGGGTTGTCGGGAGATGAGGGGCAGTCGGTGTGGAGTGAGTGGCAGAGACAAGAGAGGGATCATGGGGAGGGCTGATCGAATACAGTCATGATACCAATCTCGAATTCCCTTTTCAACCGGTTTCCTCTTTCAGAACTCCCCCGAAAACCGACTCGTCGCGATTCGGACTGTTCAACCCTTTCGGCTCTCTCGGGAGGGCCGGCTCTCGATGAGTCGACGCTGACGAAGATCCTGCCGACGGACGAGTATCGCGGTGGTCGTGCTGTTCCATCGCCGTCGCCGCCGCCGGCTCTTCTCTCAGAGCCTCTCTCGAGAATGGATGTGGTGAGTCATGGATGAGAGATAGTAGAAGTGCGCGCTCTTTCTCTCTCTCTTCTTAGCCGTTTCTTTGGCATCACGCAGCGTTGCCGGTGGTATTGGTGGGTAGAGGCGCGAGTGGCAATCTGCTCGTCGCCGGTTCGAGACCTCCCGCTTCTGTCGACAATTGAGAAGGCGATTCCGTTCTATGACGGACTCACTGGTTAATTTGTCGCAAATAACAGATTCCAATTGCCATGGCAGTCTCTTCTCGTGGGGCTCTCATCTTCCTTAGTGAATCACATTTTTCTCTCATCTTCCCCTCTCTTTCAGCTCAGCGAGAAGATTTGGGACTATCACAACAAGGTGGCGCAGACGGACGAGATGCTCACTCGGAAGTTGCACCTGCGTGACATGCTCTACATGGCCGTCAGTCCCGTCTTCCCGATGTCGGGCCTCTACGTCGTCGGATCGTCGCTGAACGGTTTCGGCAACAACTCGTCCGACATGGATCTGTGTCTGATGATCACCAACAAGGAGTTGGATCAGAAGAACGACGCCGTCGTCGTCCTCAATCTCATCCTCTCCACCCTTCAATACGAGAAATTTGTGTCGAGCCAAAAGTTGATTCTGGCAAAAGTGCCAATTTTGCGGATAAAATTCGCGCCGCCGTTTGACGATATAACTGTGGATTTGAATGCGAACAATTCGGTGGCAATACGAAACACGCACCTCCTCTGCTACTATTCGTCGTGTAAGTTTTCATTTTATCATCGGCTGACTATCGATTGGTTCGCATTTTCAGACGATTGGCGTGTTCGTCCGTTGGTGTCGGTGGTGAAAGAGTGGGCGAAACGGAAGGGGATCAACGATGCGAACAAGTCGAGTTTCACCAGCTACTCGCTCGTTCTTATGGTCATTCACTATTTGCAATGTTCGTTTTTCGAAAGTTTGATTTCACCACGAACCTTTCGACGATCATTTTCAGGCGGAACAACTCCAAAAGTGTTGCCAAACTTGCAAAAAACGTATCCGACTCGATTCTCGAACAAGGTCGACGTGCGCACTCTGAACGTGACGATGCCACTGGAGACGGTACCCGACGCGTTGGAGGAGACGTCGCCGTCAGAGAAGACGACGCTCGGCGAGCTGCTCATCGGTTTTCTCGACTACTACGCGAACCGATTCGACTATGACCATGACGCGATATCGATTCGACAGGGACAGCGCGTCGAACGGGCCACTCTGGCGGTGCGGCCGAAGATGCCGCAGTCGGGATCGTCGGATCGCGACACGCCGCCGCCGTCGTCGTCGGCCTCCTCGTCTTCCATTCACAATGGCATTCCGATGCATCACTCGCTCTCGAATCCTCACTTTTGGCGATCGCAATGGCGATGCGTGTGCATAGAGGAGCCGTTCACCAACTCGAACACTGCCCACTCGATATACGACGAGATGGTCTTTGGCGCGATCAAGGATTCGTTCCGTGAAGCGCACGCCGAACTGCAGCACAATCATGATCTGGACCGTCTACTCGAGTGCGAGCCGATCAAGGCGTCAACGACGGGCGCAGGAGCGGCCGTCTATTTGGCCGCTTACGAAGGAGAACGACCTCCGTCGCAGCAGCCGAACTCGATCGCCACCGCCAGTTTGCGGGCTATCAACGGATTGACGTCGGTGACAAATGGAGCACACTTCCACTTTCAACAGCAGACGCCTCATCACTACAATCCGCCGCAGCAGCTGATCAAGCAGCAACAGCAACAGCCGTCGCATCGCCCCGCCATAACAGGACAACCGTTCCAGCCGATGGTTTGTTTGTACTGATTTTGTTCACTCATCTCCTCCCTCTTTACAGAACGGTCGCGGAACGAATCAATCGAATCGTCGTCCGTATCAACAGCAACAGCAGAATCATCAGCACGGAGGAGCCGCGCGAGGATCACGATCGAATGACAACTTCAAAGATTCATCTTATCAATCTGGCTCACGTCAACAACAGTACAAGTACGGGAACGGCGGTGCCAAGGAGAACAATTGGACGACGGGCGGAGTGAACGGAAACGGAGGAAAGCAGCAGAACGGACGGAAGGAGGACGGGTCAGTCTTACTGTACTCGCTCTTTAAATGAAACCGTTTCATTTTAGCAGCAACAAATCGAAACGCGCGTCACTAATGGGATCGCCGGAGCCACCGATCGTCGCGTCAAAGGCGAAGAGTACTGCGGCCGAGAAGGAGAGCTCGTCGTCGGCTCCCGGTGGAAAGACGGCCACTCCGGTGGTCTCTTCGACTGCCGTTTCGGCGGCTGCACAGTGATTCCCCGCTCCGCCTTTTTCTCTCCAACACCTTTTCTATCTCTCTCTCTCTCTCTATCTCCATCTCCATCTTGTGCATTATCATTATCGTTTGTATACACACCCACTCTCTTTTCCATACATGTGATGCTTCATTCCCCTCCCCCAATTTTCAACGTGCAAAAAGAATCCCCTCTCTGTCCAGAAAAAAGAAAGCTCTAAGATTCCCCAAGAATACACTAGTCATGTGCTATAGATGGCAACAACCAGCAATCATGAGAAGAAGCGGGCTGCTCACTTCGAGCTCTACCACCGCCTCGCTCATTCTCGTTCTTCTCCTGCTTTTTCTTCGTGCCCCACATCAATTGCATGCTTATCTGTACTTCTTTCCCTCGTTTCGAACACACATCGCCCCCTCCCCCCTTTTTTTTCCATCACCACCAATGATACAGCGCACGTTTTCTTCACATTTTGTGTCTGTTTGCATCATGGCCGTCCCATCCGTTTCTCGGCTTCAAATCATCATCTGTTAGCTATACGATGATCTCTATTCCTCCATCTTCTTCTTCTTCTTCTCCTGTTTCCCAAGACCCCCCCCCCCCGTCCCTTTTCTCTCTCCATTTCTAGAGTCTTGTATTTTTGGCACTAAAAAGCAACAAAACTGTCTGAAACGAAGTACGCCCCCCCCCCCCCCCCCCAAAACTTTTTTTCTCCCGTTTTCCATTTTCGCTCTCTCTTTTTTTTTCTAGCTACCCTTCCATCTTTTATGTACAAATTTTGTCCGTCCAAAAAATCCAAAAAAAATTGCAAAACTTTGAAAATCCCATCGAGATTTGCGCGTTCGCGACTTTTTTTTCGTCTTTTTTTTCCGTTGATTTTCCTGTAACTTCGAAAAAGAGCACGCAACGTTATTGTCTCGATGATAGCCAAAAAAAAGTTTCTAAAATTTTATTATTATTATTATTAATTGGCCCTCCTTTCGGTTGTATCGCCTGGCTATTTAGACCCCTCGCCCTCTCTCTCTCTCTCCGTTTTTTTCCACATTTGCTCGTTTCCCAATTCTACCGTATCCATTGATTGACCCCCATAAGCGGCATGTGTCTGTCTTTTGTGTGAATGAAGCAAGCCTCCCCCGTCCCCCCATTTTCGTTTTGTTTCTTCTTTTTCTCTGTGAAGTTAGAGTAAATGACCCCCTCCGCCCCCCCCCCCCCGTTCCCATCTGTTAGAATTGCATACGAATAGCCAAATTTCCCCCCTCAATCCCCTCCTCCCCCCGATCCATTCTTCCCGCCCGAATCCCATTACAAAACCTCTTGTTTATCCGGTAGCTTTTCCGCACCTTTCCCCCCTTTCTTTTGTAATTATTCTCTTTTTTTTTCTCTTTTCTTTTCTTGTGTGTGTTTGTGTGTGCGTGTGTGTTTTTTTGTATTTCAAATGGGTCGGTTTCTCTCTTTTCTCAAAACTGTTTCTCTGTCTGTAATTCCCTTTTTTCTCTCTCTCTCTCTCTCTCTCTCGGTTCGAATTTCACTTTAAGTTATGAGACACGCGCACACACACACACGCCACACATGCCACCAAAAAGGTTCTAAAAATGAAAGAGAAACCATGATGATGTCAATCGTTTCTTTTTTAAACATTCATATACATATTTATAAGTTAGGAGGTACTTTTGGAGGGGGGACCCGCCTGACGAAATTGTTTCTTGTTTTCACAGGTATTTACAGCGAGTGTATACAGGAGAGAGAGTAGTTGCATAAAAGATAGCGAAAGGAGAAGAAGAAGAAGAAGAAGTGTGTGGATCAGATGTCGTCGACGATGACGTCGTCCTCGATGTCCTCCATCGGCGGGATGTCGACGACGTCTTCGCGAGTCGCCTGATGACGTTGACGCAACTCTTGCGCGGCCATCTTGTGATAATCGCCGTCGGAGAGACATCTGAAAGGCGGCGAGTGCAGGATTACGGTACTCGGAACTCTCCCCCCACCTCCGAACGTTGCGATGAGTGGCCATTCCGGACGGCGGGGCAGTCGTCTGATGACGTGTCGACATGTGACGTGTCAGCACGTCACGGCGTCTCTGAAAATGGGAGAATCGGGCTGAAATTGGCAGGAAAAGCGGGGGGAAGATGGAAACGCGCTCCACCGCACTTTTCGAGTTGCAAATGGAAGTGGCCACAACTTTTCTGTTCTCTCAATTCTACAGAAGTGGTACGATCATAAAGAAATTGAAGATCTATCGAATGACGCAAAGAACGTCGGAAAATCTGAGTTTTGAGTGAAGTTGGACAAGTTTTGGCAGAGAGACCAGTGAAACTTGCATAACTCACTTCAAAATCAAGATTTTCAGACGATCTGTGCACCATTCGAAAGATCGTAAAATTTACTGTATTTTTTGTAACTGGACCATTTTTATAGAGCTGAGCACAAAAAAGTTGTGGCCATTTTTGTGCGGACCACTTTTGAAGTTTCAAATTTTCTTTTCCGAAATGGATTGTTTTAGGCGATGAATGTGGCAAATATCGATTTTCTGTCAACTTCAATTTTTTAAAAGTAGAAATGATTCGCAGAAGTATGTGATGAAAATCAAAACTACCGTAAACTCTTTAGTACATAGTGATGGCTCTCTTTTCATGAAGTTCAACTTTGACGGGGTATATCTCCGGAACTAGACTAGTTGGAAAAAAGTTGTCAACTAGAAAAAGATGGCAAATTTTACGCTGATCATTTTTGTAGTTGACAACTTTTTCGTAACTCTTCCAGTTGCCGAGATATGACGATTTGAAGAGAGGGGGGGGGGGGGGGGCGAATTCGAAAGGTGTGCAGTGGAGCGCACTTCGTACTCACCGCCGAGTAGTTGCAGACGCAACAGTGATACGGTTTCTCGTCGGTGTGCGTCCGTCGGTGTGTCCGCAGGTGGTCGGAGCGCGAGAAGAATCGGCCGCAGTCGTCGCACTTGAACGGCTTCTCGCCGGTGTGTCTGCGCGTGTGGCGCGAGAGAATGTCGGGCCGTCGGAAGTCCTTCTCGCAGATGAAACAGTAGTACTGTCCCGGTGCGCCCTCTTCCGACTGAGCCGACGACGACGTCGTCTGCACCGCCACCACGTCGGCGGGCTCTTTCGACGAAGACGTCGTCGATGTGGAGGTGCCGAGCCGCACGCGTTGCAGAATCTCCTCGGCGTTCTGATTCTGGTGCGACGGCACCACTTCGAACGCCGACTTCTCCGTCGTCACTGCAAACGAAACTGATTGTGGTGCGAGGCGAGATGTCGTCAAATATGATGTTTTAGTGCAAGCAGCCTTGAAACAGTGCGATTCTGTGCGAGATGTCGTCAAATGTAGTGTTTCGGAGCTAAATACCGCTGACTGCGTTTTTTTGTGCAAAATGTCGTAGGATATGGTGTTTCAGTGCAGTTTGTCGCTAGATATGATGTCTTAGTGTGAAATGTCGTAAGATATCGTGTTTCAATGCAAAATGTCAGTTTATCATTGAAAATTTCGCGAATCGCACGGTTCCAGAGCGAAATTCAGGCGGATAAGGTTTTTTTCAGTGAGAATTGTCGTAAAATACGATGTTTTGTGTGAACGACTGATTTTTTCTGGGTTTTTCCCCGTTTTTCGGTAATTTTTGCCGTTTTTTCGCGGAAAAATTAGAAAATTCCAGCATTTGACAGATTTTAAGACATTTTCCTCAGTTTTGAATGATTTAACGCCTTGTTTTGCTGTATTTCTACGCTTTTTCTTAGCTTAACTGGAATTTTCTTATATTTTACCAAGAAAACGCCTAAAAATAGCATGATAGCGGAGAAAAATCGCAAAATGATTCGTGAAAATTATTTGGTACGACGCTCCGAAATTACGGCTTGCGCTCTTTGTTTACCGTAAATCGACACAATGCGTACATTTTTTCGCGATTTGAAAAATGAAACTTTGAGTGTGAACTGTCGTAAGATTCGGTGTTTTTGAGTGTGAATTGTCGTAAGATTCAGTGTTTTTGAGTGTGAACTGTCGTAAGACTCGGTGTTTTTGAGTGTGAACTGTCGTAAGATTCGGTGTTTTTGAGTGTGAACTGTCGTAAGATTCGGTGTTTTTGAGTGTGAACTGTCGTAAGATTCGGTGTTTTTGAGTGTGAATTGTCGTAAGATTCGGTGTTTTTGAGTGTGAATTGTCGTAAGATTCGGTGTTTTTGAGTGTGAATTGTCGTAAGACTCGGTGTTTTTGAATGTGAATTGTCGTGAGATTCGATGTTTTGTTCTCACCTCCGGGAGATAGGCCGGGCGGTGCGGACGATCCGGTGGCCGGAGTGGAGTTGCTCGACGAGCCGACGAACGGAATGTGATCGAACGTGAAGCGGCTCTGCGGCTGACTGCTGCGCACAAAAGAGCCCGTCGAGGAGGGCGTCGACGAGACGGAGAACGGCGAGCCGTCGTTGAAGTTGAGCGGCGAGAGGCCCGGCGGCGACAGAGCCAGCGAGCTCAGCGAGCCGCCCGCCATCGGCGACGTCGACAGAAACAACGTCGACTCCACCGCCACGTCCTCGTCGTCCGTGACCGTGACACCGTCGTCGCGCGGCGACTGATACGCCACCCTGCAATTGATTTTTGGCATGAGAACTGGAAAAGTCAGGTGAACTCTTTGTCAGAGGGTATATCTCTGAAACTAGAAGAGTTGGAAAAAAGTTGTCAACTAAAAAAAGATGGGAAATTTTAAGCTGATCATTTTTGTAGTTGACAACTTTTTTCTAGCTCTTCTAGTTTCAGAGATATTTTAGTTTGAAGCTCGGACACTAAAGGGGGTATGTTTTTTTTCGGTTTTTTTCAATGTTTTTGAAAATTTCCCTATTTTTTCTGGCTGAAAAACTGTTTTTTTCTGTCTTTTCAACGACTTTTGATTTCGTCGAAAATCCGGGAAAATTCCGGAAAAAAATCAAAAAAATCGCTTCACTTTCAAAAAAACCGAAAATTCGCCAAATTTTTTTTTTTCAAATTTCGCGCCCAAAAACTAGAATGCGGTGGGCTGAAATTGCAGAATTCAATTTCACAAACCGACCATGGCAACGAGGCCATCGCAGAGACGGGACGTCGTCGGAGAAGCGGCGGATGTTGGAGGTGTCCGATGAAGACGTGGGCTGCTCGATTCTGAAGTGAGAGAAAAGAAGACGTGACGTGGAGGAGACGTCGTCGCCCTGAGGCGGAATACTAATTCACACTTGTTTTGGCTCATCAGAAAGCGGGGGATCGAATCAGAATCGGAATTCAGATGACGTCATCTGAAGGAGGGGGGAAAGTGTTGCACGAAAAGGAGGAAAAGTGGAATGGAGAGAAAAAAGGGGGGGGGTGGCGGTGCTCTTTGGCACGGAGCCAAAGAGCACTTGGAGGGCGGAGGGCGCAGAGGAGAGCACACACACACACACTCACGCACGCTCTCTTATCGCCGAATTCCAGAGTTTTATCAGTCAGAGGGGCCGATGACACGAGCGAAAGTGACGAGAGAAGGGGGTGCTGACGCGGTTACGGTAGACATCCGATCTCACGCGCAATTGCGGAGAGGCGCTGCACTTCACGCGCAGTTACACGACCTGACGCGAAGGGATCAATGCATCGAATCGCACGCCCAATTGGTTCAATGCACTAAAACATCATATTTGACGCGCAAGATGTCGAAATTCGAATTTGCCACGTCTTAGAAGCGAATTTGAGTCATTCAACCTTTATGCATCAGATCTCACGCACAATCTCACCATTCCATTGTTCAATCTTGAAACATTTAATCTGACGCGCAATCTCAGACTTACTGTAGGTTGGCCCAACGCATCGGATATCACGCGCAGTTTTTCAAAGTATGTAGGCGCTATATCCTACGCGCAATCACAGATGTCCCTAGTGTCGTGACATCGGTCCAAAACACCAAACTTCACGCGCATTTCCTTGTGAACTTCGAATGCATCGAATATCACGCGCAATTGCAGAAATCACGAGTTTCATGACGTGGCACTACCATAATCCAAGACTCTAGTCTCGTGACTCTTCAATGTATCTCAAAAGTCGACTAATCCGTTTCAGATGAAGAGATTAGTCATACCTCCGACTCATTCTTCGTCCCGGATTCAGATGACGTCGACGTCGTCGTCGTCGTCGTCGTCGTCACGTCGACAATCGGCGATATTTCGACCGTCGGCGGCACCACCACCACTCGCTTATTCATTTGTCCTCGCTCGTCGGCAAAACTGAAACAAGTCTCGAAAGTACAGCATCAAATCGATTCGGGGGTTTCTCGCCTACCGTAATCCCCGTCCTACCCCCTTTAACTGAGCAGATCAAAAAGCTGTGGAGGCGGGTGTCTGGTGAGGAGGAGACGAGGAAAAACTCATGGGGGGGGGGTCATAAACAAAACAGTTGTCACTGGGAAAAAAGATGAAAAGGCGGGGAAAATAACAAAACAATTCGAAACAACGTGGGGAGGGGGGCCGACAGGGTTACGGTAGTTTTTGCGCGTCAGATATGGCGTTTTTGGGTTTTACCTGGAGAGAAAGAGAAAAAGAGTGAGAAAGACGGTTAGACGCGCGAACAATCCATCGAGAATCCACGTGGCATGTCGGACATTTGAGAAGACTGCGGAAAAGTGGGCGGAGCTTTGGCTGAAATTTCCCGAAAAGTAGGTCAAATGAGAGAAAAGTGCGCGAGCCGAGGGGGGAAATAGGGGGGGGGGGGTGAAGAGGAGGATGAAGATGAAGACCTAGAAGAGGCTTCCTGCCTGACTGACCACGTTTAAGAGACAGAAAGAGAGGTGGAAGGAAGAGAAAGAGACTTGGAGAAAGAGAAAAAGAAGAGAAAGAGACTTGGAAAAAGAGAAAGAGAAGAGAAAGAGACTTGGAGAAAGAGAAAGAGACTTGGAGAAAGAGAAAAAGAGCGTGCGAATAAGTGATGAGGTCCCCCCCCCCTTTTCGAGCATGACTTATGCTCCCTAACACACGGCAAAGCACGAAAAGCACGTTTTTCGCTGCTTTCTCGCGCAAAAAAAAGTCCTCTTAAAGAGGAGGTGCATCGGATTACGGTAGGCCGATTGCGCGTCAGATTCGGTGTTTTTCGGTGAATTTGATGAATTTTCACGAGAAAAACCTGGAAAAAAGAGATAAACTTTCGCTTCGAGACCCGAATTGGAGGAAAAATGAACTTTTCTAGGTTTTTGTACGATTTTTCCCCCCATTTTTTCTGGATGATGACAGGAAATTGGAATGCGGCGCGAAATTCAATACTTTTCCGAATAAAAGGGCATGCGCAGCGATTACGGTAGTTTTCGAGGTGAACTTGTAAAAATAGTGCGGGAAGTGCGCGAAACGTCTATTTTTAAACTCGTCCGCCGCCGTTTTCGATTCGATTTTTGTGTTGTCTGTCTTAGAAAAAGAGTGTGGTTTGGGTAAATAAGAGAAAGTGACGGTAAGAAACAGAAAGGGAAGTTGAGAAAGAGAAAGGGAAGTTGAGAAAGAGAAAGGCAAGTTGAGAAAGAGAAAGGGAAGTTGAGAAAGAGAAAGAGAGAAAGAGAAAACTGTCTGAGCAAAAGAGCGTCTTTCACCGTCTATGTCTCTTTTCTCAGAAAAACAAACACGTCACAGTCTTCCTTCAGCCAATTTTTTATTAAAAAAAAATTTTTTTTTTTTTGAAAAAATTTTTTTTTCGATTTTTTTTGATTGACAATCAAAAACAAAAAATTAATTATTTTTCAGAAAAATTGGAGAAAAAAGAAAAAAATTTTAAAAATGAAATTCAAAATGCTCACTGTATTTTCGAAAAAAAATTCGAAAAAAAATTTTGAAACGGATTTTTTTTTCAAAATTTAAAAAAGTTATAATTTTCTTTATATTTAGGAACAAAATTTTTTAATTTGAAAAAAATAAAAAATTTTTTAAATCCAAATATTTAAAAAATTTATTTATTTTTCATTAAATAATTCATTCTCAGAATAAAAATTAAATTTTCAAGTTTTGCAAATAAATATTTTATTTTCAAAAAAAAAATGCGGTGAAAAAAATTTCATGGGCTCGAAAGAAATTGAAAAAAAAGAGAAAGAGAAAGAGGGGGAAAAAGAGCCGAAAAAAGGTGTTGCTCTTTTTGTGCTCCGTGGGGGGGGGGCGGCTCTCGGAGCCCGAAAGGGGGAGCACACACATAGAGAGAGAGGGAAAAAGAGCACGAAAGAAAAAGAAAGAGAC
This sequence comes from Caenorhabditis sulstoni, assembly GCA_963966605.1. Taxonomy (NCBI): domain Eukaryota; kingdom Metazoa; phylum Nematoda; class Chromadorea; order Rhabditida; family Rhabditidae; genus Caenorhabditis; species Caenorhabditis sulstoni. The sequence goes on from OZ016475.1 coordinate 7,566,774, forward strand.
TTGAAGAAAGAGAAAGAGACTTGAAGAAAGAGAGAAAGAAAGAGAAAGAGACTTGAAGAAAGAGAAAGAGACTTGAAGAAAGAGAAAGAGACTTGATGAAAGAGAAAGAGACTTGAAGAAAAAGAGAAAGAAAGAGAAAGAGACTTGAAGAAAGAGAGAAAGAAAGAGAAAAAGACTTGAAGAAAGAGAAAGAGACTTGAAGAAAGAGAGAAAGAAAGAGAAAGAGACTTGAAGAAAGAGAAAGAGACTTGAAGAAAGAGAAAGAGACTTGAAGAAAGAGAAAGAGACTTGAAGAAAGAGAAAGAGAGGTGAGAAAGAGGAAAAAGAGCATCCGAGGAGGGCTCTTTTTGGGACACACACGCGAAATGAGAAATGCGAGCGAGACATTCGTGTGAATGTTTGTTTTTTTTTCTCTCTGAAAGAGGCTCGGATATGATGTCATTTTACATGAAAAAATGTTTTTAGAAATAATTAAGGGAAACAAAAATTTAATTTATTTTCTAATAAAACATTTTTCCCGGAAAATTCCAGTTTTAGTTTTTTTTTCTCATTTTCCTCAATTTAAAGTTTTTTAACAAAAATTATTTTATTTCACAATTTTTTTCAATTAAAAAAATTTTTCTTTGCATAAATCCGATTTATAAAAGATTATCGCCAATTTTTTTTTCAAAATTTGGAACGAAAAAAAAATTTTCTTATTTTTCTCGATTAAAAAACCATTGCACCTGGTTTTTTTTTCAACTTTTACATTCAAAATATTCAGAATCAGGTGAAAACGTGGGAGAAAAAAAGGGTGGTGTATGAAACAAAAAATGAAATTTTAGACGTAGGGGGGTATGAAAATAATGATCAATTAAAAAACGGAAACTGGCGCGAAATTCGAGTGGATGACGTCATTTTCGAAGCGAAAATACGAGAAAGAACAGGAAATTCGAGAAATCGGACCGAAAAATGAGCGGAAAAACGGAAATCGCACGGTCAAGGGCGCTTTTCTAGTGCCTTGACGCTTTTCTGGTGCTCTCGCGCCTTTCTGGTGCCTTGGCGCTTTTCTGGCCCCCTGGCGCTTTTCTGGTGCTTTGGCGCTTTTCTAGTGCCTTGGTGCTTTTCTGGTGTCCTGGCGCTTTTCTGGTGCCCTGGCGCTTTTCTGGTGCTCTGGCGCCTTTCTGGTGCCTTGGCGCTTTTCTAGTTCCTTGGCGCTTTTCTAGTGGCTTGACGCTTTTCTAGTTCCTTGGCGCTTTTCTGGTGCCTTGCCGTTTTTCTGGTGCCTTGGCGCTTTTCCTGTTCCTTGGCGCGTTTCTAGTGCTTTAACGCACTCTATAACTCACCGCAATTTGAAGAATTTGGCACTTTTCCAGAATCTTCACGCATTCCTAGTGTTAGTGCCCTGACGCATTTTCAGTGCCCTCTTCGGAGCTAAATTAAAAAACGATAGAAAAAAGAGAGAGAGAGGATATTGTGGATGTAAAGGGGGGGGGGGATATAGTGTCAGCTGAAAAGAGTCTCGTTTTCCGAGAATGCCTGCTGCTGCTCCACCTGATCCGCCGGGGGCTCTTGTTTGCTTTCGACACTCTCGCTCTACCGCAATGCTTAAAGGGGGCCGACACAAAACACAAAAGTGCGAAAAAGTACATCGTTTTGGACATGATCTCTTTCTCTCTCTCTCTCTTGTTCTCTCTTTCTCTCTCTTGTTCTCTTATTTGTGGTGCACTCTTCGGCTCGCCACTTTTTATGACGTGGCAGAGTGGAGACTTTTGCAGAGAAGAAGAAAGACATTGGTTTTTGAACCCAACTCGTCCCCCTTTAGAAAACGAGTGAAAGACAAGAAAGTGTCGCGGGAGGGATGAATGAAATGAAATTTGGACGCGGAGGGTACTTGAAGGGCGGGAAAAAAAGAGACAGAGAGTTTGTAGATGGGCGGCACGGAGGACGAAAAAAAAAAGAAAGAGAGAGAAAGAAAGAGCACAGGACACATTTTGAACACTAGACACTAGTGTCTGCGAGAAAATAGAGGAACACGGTGGCGTGGGGGGCTCTTGAAACGCGTCAGGGATCGAGAAATGCGCCAAGGCACTGAGAACGCGTCAGGGATCGAGAAATGCCCCAAAGCACTGGAAAAGCGCCAGGGGTCGAGAAAGGCGCCAGGGATCGAGAAACGCGCCAGGGGTCGAGAAAGGCGCCAGGGATCGAGAAAGGCGTCAGGGATCGGAAAAGGCGTCAAGACACTGGAAACGCGCCAAGCCACTGAGAACGCGTCACGGATCGGAAAAGGCGTCAAGACACTAGAAACGCGCCAAGCCACTGAGAACGCGTCAGGGATCGAGAAAGGCGTCAAGACACTGGAAACGCGCCAAGGCACTGGAAACGCGTTAGGGATCAAGAAATGCGCCAAGGCACTAAAAAGGCGCCAGGGGTCGGGAAACGCGTCAAAGCACCGGAAACGCGGCAGTGGTCGAGAAACGCGCCAAGCAACTTGAAAAACGTCAAGACGCCGGAAAAGTGCCAGGTCTCCAGTTTTGCGTCAAGAAACTGTCAATGGCGCCTATGCACGAGAAAAGCGTCATGGCACTAGAAGCGCGGCATCACTAAATTTTCGTGCAAACAGCGAAAAATGCTGAAAAAGGTGCTGAAAATCGGTGAACGACGAGATCAAACAGAAAAAAAGTGGGAAACGAAAGAGAAAAGTGCGTGCCTGAACACACAAACACACGAAACTGGTCAACAAACGGGAAGTTTTCAGCGTTTTCAGCATTTTCAGCTCGATTTCAGAATGAAGAAAAGAAGTGAGAAAAGGTGAGAGAGAGAGAGACAGAGAGAGAGAGAGAGAGAGAGAGAGAGACAGAGAGAGAGAGAGAGAGAGAGAGAGAGAGAGAGAGAGAGAGAGAGAGAGAGAGAGAGAGAGAGAGAGAGAGAGAGAGAGAGAGAGAGAGAGAGAGAGAGAGAGAGAGAGAGAGAGAGAGAGAGAGAGAGAGAGAGAGAGAGAGAGAGAGAGAGAGAGAGAGAGAGAGAGAGAGAGAGAGAGAGAGAGAGAGAGAGAGAGAGAGAGAGAGAGAGAGAGAGAGAGAGAGAGAGAGAGAGAGAGAGAGAGAGAGAGAGAGAGAGAGAGAGAGATGAGATGAGATGAGACATCCACCCTCGCAATCAAGAAAAAGAAAGAGAAAGAAAAAGAAGAACAAAAAAACGGGGGGAGGAATGGAGAACATCTTTTCTGTTCTTCCCGGAGAGAGAGAGAGAGAAGAGAAAACAACTGAGGGGGAGGAAAAGAAGAGAGATTGGTTTGTGATCGGTGAGCAAAATGAGCAGGAAACTAGTGAGAAGAGCGAGAAAAAAGCAACACGCTTCTCTTTTTCTTCTTCAACTTTTCACCCCCCGCACGAGAAACTGATTTGCGCGTCGAATCAAGTGTACTCTGTTTGCGCGTGAAGTCACGCGCATTGTCCGCAATATACGAAAGCTGCTCGAAAAATGATAGTTTAGCGCGTCAAACCAGGTGTTCTTTTCGCAATATTTCGTTAACAGAGTTTGCGCGTCAAATCTAATGTACTCTCCGCAATCTCCGAACTTTTTCAATTTGAGTGATTCGCAAAACGTGTGTTTAAAAAATTGCGCGTCAAATAGGGTGCATTGTACGCACTTTTGAAACGTTTCTCTCGGATTCAAACAGTTTTCGCGTCAAATGGAGCGTATTGCCCGCAGATTTCGGCTATTTTCGATTTGCGTAAATGGCGCGTCACATCAAATGCATTGTCCGCGATTCAACCTAAAACTTCCAGTCGTTTCCATTTGCGCGTCAGATCAGGTGCATTGTCCGCAATTCGAAAGACCTGTTTGGAAAAAAACGCATTTTGCGCGTCAAATCAAGTGTATTGGCCGCAATTCAACCAAGAACATCCAGTTTTCACAGTTTGCGCGTCAGATCAGGTGCATTGTCCGCAATTCGCAAAACCTGTTTGAAAAAACGCATTTTGCGCGTCAAATCAAGTGTATTGTCCGCAATTCAACCAAAAACTTCCAGTCGTATCCATTTGCGCGTCAGATCAGGTGCATTGTCCGCAATTCGCAAGTCCTGTTTGGAAAAAAACGCATTTTGCGCGTCAAATCAAGTGTATTGGCCGCAATTCAACCAAGAACTTCCAGTTTTCACAGTTTGCGCGTCAAATCAAGTACATTATCCGCAATTTATTAATCACATGGCAAAAATAGGAGCAGAAAGCAAGGAAAGAGGGGGAAAAGAAACGAGATTATCGTTGTTTCGTGGACTCTCTCATCTCCACATTCTGTTTGTCGGCGAAATAGACTTTGTCGAGGAGGTAGTCGCACGCGCCCTGCACAATGATGCGAGTCCTGTAACGTGACGCGTGACACCGTGACACAACCCGCTCCCCCTCCCCCGCTTACCAAATGGCGACGGCGGCGGTGAAGAACGAGACGACGGACACGTTGAACGGCCAAATCGGACCGTAGTCGCGTTCGATCATCCACACGTGGCCAAAGTAGCCGAACGCGGTGCGCGTGAACTCGATGCCGATCGACATCGACAGTATCGAGATGCCGGCCCAGAAGAGCAGAAAACCGATCTCGAGCTGATAAAAAAAAACACCGCCCGTATATCGTTGAGTTGATTCGGCGGCACACTTACCGTGATGAACGTGAGCTTCGGATAGAACAGCACCGGCTTCTCTTTTCGAATTCCGACGATCATGATGAGCGACGAGACGAGCGACAGGAGTGTGATGATCGCCTGCAGCCACGAGAGCCATCCGTTGATCGAGCCCGTCACGTGACTCATCTCTGCAATTTCGGGACACTGTTGTTGCGGTGGTCGCGGCGTTTGATTCGACGCGCAATTGCATGGAAACATCATATCTGTCGCGCAATCGCGGACAAAACACTGGACTTAACGCGCGATTGCAGAAAACCTCGTATTTGAAGCGAAATTTGAACCGGACTAAGCACTTTAGTTGACGCGCAAATGCAGAAAACGCTATATCTGGCGGAGAATCGCGGTCTGAGCATTTGATTCGACGCGCAATTGCAGACTACATGCAAACACCATACTTTACGCGCATTAGCGGAAAAAAAACATCAAATTTGCTGCCAAACTGCAGAAAAACATCAAATCTGACGCGATATTGCGGTTTAATCACTGGTTCTAACGCGAAAACTTGCAATGCAGGAAAAGCATCAAATCTGACGCCGAAATGCAGAAAAAGCATCAAATCTGACGCCGAAATGCAGAGAAACATCAAACTTGACGCCGAAATGCAGAAAAACATCAAACTTGACGCCGAAATGCAGAAAACATCAAACTTGACGCCGAAATGCAGGAAAAGCATCAAATCTGACGCCGAAATGCAGAAAAGTCGAGGAAACTCACGATAAAAGCAGAGAAAACCGGTGCCCATGAGCAGAAACTCGAAAACGGCGGACACGTAGGCGGCGGTGGTGTAATGGAGTGTGTTACACGTGGCCGGTGCATAGTAGAACCGATCGTTCGGCGAAAACACAAAGTTCGGCGGCAGCGGCGACACTTTATCGTGACCCATCTGAAAGACCGACGAAGAACTAATCGATAATTTGGGGGGGGGGGAGGAAGTCGGATTTCGAGGAGGGGGGAGGGAGAAATGGAAGAGTGGCGCGCCGGAAAACGAGAGAAGCGAAGGCGACGCATCGCCGTAAAACGCGTTCTCGGCCGCGCGTCCGAGAAGGCGGCCAATTGTCCGTGTTGGCCTACTTTTCCGCGAAACGAGAAGAAGAACGAAGAAGGAGAAGAAGAAGAAGAAGAAGGAGGCGTAGGAGGAGACATCTGCGGGAGGAAGGGGGCGCAAGTGCAGTGACGTCACTCTTGATACTTGTCCGTACTGACTATCTGCCTGTGTGTGTGTGTGTGTGTGTAGTCTGATAGTGGAAGGACACGGGTTACGGTACACCTTCCAAAAGCCTTTTCGAAAAGTGCGAAAACGATGGTTGTGATGGTCTCGCAACGAAAGGAAACTCTAGGTTACTGTACCCTCTAACTTCTCATTCTCCCCTGCTTTTGATCGGTTTCTCTGCGAAAAGTGGAAAGTGTGACAGATTTCAGTCATAAATGAGCGAAACGGGAGAAAACGATGAAGGCCAACGCCGTTTCCCACTGAACACGGTATAGCTTTCGATGCTACCGTAATCTTATGCTTCACCCTTTAACCAGGCACAGACACCATTCTTGGACTTGTTTTGAAAGGATCTTGTGATAGATCTGGTTGCAAGGAATCGATTGACACCCCAACTTGACTGTTTTGAGAAAGTGCCGAGCGAGATACAAAACGGCAGAGTTGAACGCGTGTATCTCTCTTGGCAGAGGTCCAAAACAGTCAAGCTGGGGTATCGATCGATTCCTCGCAATCAGATCTATCACAATATCTTCTCGAATCGTGCCAAACCCTGATCTTTCCCAAGTTACACGACTGAAAATGGTCACGAGTGGTCTGCGAAGCCATCCTCGTCACCGAGACCTCTACACTTTGGAGCGTAAACTTTTGATTCTCGGAGTCCGCTTTTCTGACACATTTACGAGTCTTTTTTCGAAAAGTGTCATGTTTGACACGAGAAAAGAGCGCGAAACTCCGCACTTTTCGATGCAGCACCCCCTCACTAGAATGCGTCGTTTCGATCTGACTCCTCTTCTCCTCCTCGCCTTCTCACTGATTCATCTGAATCCGGCGAGATGCGCCGACGACGATTACCTTCGGATGATCGTCGTCTACGGGACGCCCGACGCGAACAGTCCGATTGCCGGCCGGGTTACGGTAGACTGGGACGAGTGTGTGCAGACGTGTTTCGAGACGGTCCGGTGTGTGCTCGCGGCGAGAACGGAGTCCCAGTCGCCCAATTGTGTCTTCTATGACTTCGGTGACGTGGATCCGGTGACGATTGGCGACGAGGCGACCGGCAATCGGGTGGCTTTTAAGGTGGGACACGCGACGCGACCGCAACGCGCGCCTCTCTTCTCATTCATATTCAGATCAACCAGGAGACAGACGCGTGCTACGATGACGTCATGGAGCTGTTCAGCAGAGCCAGTCTCTTTGTGAGTCGAGACACGCGACGCGTATACCACGCGTCGCGGTTCTTGACTTCATCGTTTTCAGAACAACTTTGTCGCTTCGTCGAAAGGCGATATGTATGCGGTGTACGCGGAAAACGGTTATTACACCTTCAAATATCGTCAGTTTTCGTCTTCCCGCAAAAAAAAACGCGTGGAATGTGTGGATTTGCAGTAGGAGTCGGTTCGGACTCAGATGGAGACCAGACGACTGCAAAGATCACGACGACGACGATTTCCTCGAAGTACTCGTGTAGTCATCCGGACGCGTTCACTCTCACAAATGTTCCCGGATGTCATATGGTTAGTTTCATGACGTGGCACTACCATTTCATAGTTGAAATCGGCTTCAAAATGACGTGGCAATGTTATTTCATAGTTGAAATCAGTTCCAAAATGACGTGGCACTACCATTTCCCAGTTGAAATTGGCTTTTCAAAATGACGTGGCACTACCATTTCATAGTTGAAATCGGCTTCAAAATGACGTGGCACTACCATTTCATAGTTAAAATCAGCTTCAAAATGACGTGGCAATGTTATTTCATAGTTGAAATCAGTTCCAAAATGACGTGGCACTACCATTTCCCAGTTGAAATTGGCTTTTCAAAATGACGTGGCACTACCATTTCACAGTTAAATCTATTAAAACATGGAGAGGCCCTACTACTTCATAGTTGAAATCATCTCCAAAATGACGTGGCAGTACCACTTCAAAGTTGAAATAGATCCCAAAATGGCGTGGCACTACTATCTCATAGATGAAGTCAATTTCAAAACGACGTGGCATTGTCGTTTGAAAGTTAAAATAGATCCCGAAATGACGTGGCACTACCATTTCAAAGTTGAAAAAGATCCCAAAATGACGTGGCACTACCATTTCATAGTTGAAATCGGCTTCAGAATGACGTGGCAATGATATTTCATAGTTGAAATCAGTTCCAAAATGACGTGGCACTACCATTTCATAGTTGAAATCACTCCCAACGTGACGTGGCACCACCATTTCACTCATTGTTCCACTAGTGACGTGGCACTTTAGCTATTCGATGAGCCGCTCGACTACGAGTCGTCGATCGCGCGCTGCAAATCGCTCGGCGGCGACTTTCTGATGCCGCTGACCAGCGAGTCGGCCGCCGCCCGCATCATCGCCGCGTGGAACAGCATCTACTACGAAGTGGAGGGCAACGTTCACGTCGGCTTGAAACGCCACAACGGCTACTGGGACTGGAGTTTTCCGATAATCGTCGAAGACGACACGGGATTCGTCTGGAGTCGCGGACACCCCAAATCCACCGGGTACACACTCTCTCCTCATCGCTCGAGATCAAAATGAAGAAAAGTTGCAGTGACTGCGCCTACCTGCACATATTCTACAGTAGCGGAAGTGACAGCGAGCCCTACTTTCTCCAGTCTCACGAGTAGGTCAAACCCGGCGATAGAATCAAGTGAAGACGTTCTCTGTTTGCCAGCTGCGCCGACATCGCCGACGGCTTCGTTTGTCACTTCGCCAACTCCGAGTACACTGTTTGAAAACAACAAAATGGACTACGAGAATGTGCTGAAATTGTCGTTTTTTTCGATAATTTTTTGCGCATTTGCCCCCGAAACAAAGAATATTATAAGAAAACTCGAAAAAATCGATACTCGCCACCGAAACCCGTTTGATCTCCAGTTTCGCGCCAACGCTCACGAGAAACGCGCCAGTGCGCCCTTGACGCGCTTTTCGATCTTTTCGAATTTCGCATTTCTTTTGTTTTTTTTTTTGCGTCTTCCAACAACAACAAATTGTGGGAGAAGAGAACACGGAATTTCATGAATACTTCCTTCTTTTCCCCCCCAAAACGACAAAGGAAACTCGCGTTTTTTTTTCTTTGTTTTCCTATTGTTTCCCATGGTTTACATGTTCGCCATTCTCATCTTTTATGCTTCTTCGCCTTTAAAACCGCGATTCGTCGCGATAGGTCTCTCGAGAGCAGAAATCAATGATTTTGTGGCGTCTTCTCGCGTCTGTCACGCTTTTCGTGACACTTGGAGAGGTAGGCGTGGGGCGGGAGAAAGTAGGTCACGCCACCGTTTCCAGACACGTTCTCCGTGCAAAGTGAACGCTCCGACGACTGAGGAGCCGTCATCCACCGTCACTTCTACCGTATCCCCGACGGCGCCGTGTATGAAGGTGTGGCCGGGAATGGATCCGGACGACGTCGACTACGCCGACTACGCCATCTCGAAAACCACGGTGGCGACGGCCGAGGAGTGCGGCGCGACGTGCGAATCGGACACAAAGTGCGGATTCAGCTACTTCCTCTCGTCCACGTGCTACAGTTTCCAAAAGTTCACACCGTTCGATTTTGGGAACACCGGACATGGATCGTCGATCATCAAGGTTAGACTTGCACACAGGAGGTGCTCAGAATCGATCGTATTGCAGCTGTATCTCAACGGCACCTCGTACACGTGCTCCACAGTGTCTCTGACCGAAATGGCGAGCGCCAAGACGAAGATGTACTATCCGGAGGGCGGCTCCTACTGGCTCTTCAACAACATCATGGATCTGATCAGTTACGCCAGCTACAATCCCGAGTTGGGCTACAAAAAGCGACGAAAGCGGAGCGCTCTCGCGTGGCTCTTCAACTTTTGATCGACTTTCCATCGCCACATAAACCGTTTCATTTCGTTTCGCAAAATGAGCGATGAGAGGTGAATGGGTGGCGCGGTGCGGTCGCGTCGCGGTCGGCAACCAGACTTCCATTCTGGAAAACAAAAAAAACTGTTTGGGTGGTGTTTCGGAGCGTTTCTCGAATCCCTACACATATAGCTCCAAACATAGCTGGTTCCTTGGATCAGAATTTTGTACATCGAGTACGAGGAGGTGTCGGTGAACGTTTCCTGGACAAAACAAGAGTTTGGACATGTGATGGAGCACTTCCAGTTACCCATAGGGCCACTTGGGGAATGAACAACACGGATGTGTCTGAGAAGCAGTCCGTCTCGTCCTGGTTGACCTGGAAATGAAGTGTTGTGAAATGGTGGTGCCACGTCATCCCCTAGATTGGTTTCAGCTGTGAAGTGGTAGTGCCACGTCACGTCGGCATCAATTTCTACTATGCCATAGTAGTGTCACGTTACTATTAGAACGATATCAACTATGAAATGGTAGTGCCACGTCATCCCCTAGATTGATTTCAAAAGTGGAGTGGCAGTGCCACGTCACTTCGGAATCGATTTCAACTATGCCATAGTAGTGTCACGTTACTTTGAGAACGATATCAACAATGAAATGGTGGTGCCACGTCATTTTCAGATTGATTTCAGCAGTGAATTGGCAGTGCCACGTCACTTCGGAATCGATTTCTACTATGCCATAGTAGTGTCACGTTACTTTGAGAACGATTCCAAACACGAAATGCCACTGCCACGTCATTTCGAGACTCGTATGAAATGGCAGTGCCACGTCACCTTAAAAGCGACTCTATCGCCTGTCGCCTCGTCACTCATCGGAACAGTGCCGACGTTCGGAAAATCGTAGGCGACACACAGTTTCGTCTCGTCGCCACTCCGGAAAACCATCGCACAATCGGCGGTGGCGAAGCAACTCTGCACACACTGGGTCCACGAGACGGACGTCTCGCCGGAACTTGTGCTCGACGAATCAGGCCTACCGTACACGACCACCATCTTCATGTCGCACACGACGGTCTCGACGAAGAGCACGAGCAAAAACGGAAGCGGGCTGCACATGTTTCGAAAGTGCTCCGGGCTCTTTTTTCGGGAGGGGGAGGGCAAGGTTGTGAAACGACGGCGAGCTCGTAAAACTCGTCAAAACGCCTCGCCCGTCGAAAGTTTTGCATGGCTCCTTTCTCGTTTGCACGTGTTTCTAGAAAGCGCGAGAGGAGCAGAGTCATGAGAGGATGCAAGCGCGCTCCATTGAACAAACAGCGGATTTCGAGTATTTCGCACAATTTCAGCACGAAACCATTCCGATGAACACTCGCAAAGAGCTTTCGGGCACATAGAAAGTGAAGGAAATTGCAGTTTTTTCACGAAAAATAGGCGTGATAGGCTGAAAATTTCATAATTGCATATTTTTCCGTTTGAACAAGAATTTTCGATCGATTATTCAACGTGAATTCATGACTTTCAAACTTGTCGACGAGATCGCGGAGCCGGCAAGTTTTAGGCAAATTTAAAGGACCCTGCCCGAAGGAAACATGTCACGCATTGTTTTTTTGTCGCTTTCAGTCGCTTTTCACATCGGAAAACACTCTTCGCGGTGTTTTTTTTTTTGTTATTTTCAAGCGAAACTTCGAAAATCACTGCTTGTTCAATGGAGCGCACTTGCATTCTCCCATTTAAATACGTCGGCGTGGCTAAATTAACGAACTGTCTATTTCACCTCTCAATTTGAGCCAAAACTCTGTTTTTTTCTTGTTTCTGTTTTTGTATGACCAATTGAGAACTAAGAAAATGCCGTGCTCTCCGCCGTAATTTTCGTAATTTTTTTCGTTTGGAAAGATGGGGGGTCAGCAAGCGCGCTCCATTGGACAAGCTGAAACGAAAAAAAAACTATTTTTCCCTCATATTCCCGATCATTTCGTGTTTTTCCCGAATTTTTTTCGAAAATACTCTGTAACCATCTGGCCGAGAATCTCAGTTCGAACTTTGCGCGCATTTCGCGGGTCTCGCCACGTTTTTCTACTGTTTTCAAATCATTTTTTCTCAATTCAGGCCTAAATTTGACATTTTCCATCGGTTTTTCTCCGTTTTTTTCGCAGAGTTTCGCGGTTTTATCGAATTTTCATTGAATTCCAGCATTTTGGACGATTTTTTTCCATTTCGAACCCGGAAAAGTCTGAAAGTGTTCGTTTAATCACCAAATAGACCGAATTTCCTTATTCTCACTTTATTTTGTTTTGTTTTGCTTCAAATCCTCCTTATTCAGCTATAATTAGGTTACTTCCATTTGGATTTCCGAACTTCTCTATAATTCTTTGTTTTTTCGGCTTTCCAATCGACTTAATCGTCCGGAAATCTGTCATTCGCTTCATTTTCCTCTTGTTTGACCTGCGGCACACGTTCATTTCCAGCCGCGATGCCCTTTTCGATTGGAATGTCTCGACGCGATCGTGGTGACGGCCTGTGCTCGGCCCCGACTCGGACGTGATCTCCCAATCCGATTCGAATGTCCAAATCCACGTGGCACTCTTCGCCCGCAGTCCGAGTCAGTTCGAGCTTCGCCGACGAATGAAGATGTTCTTTCGAACAAGTGTCATGAGGCAAATAAGTGAGTTTCATTAGTCCGCTCGGAGTTTCCCACCCAAACCACATTCATTTTCAGATATCATTCTCATTGTTGCGCATGCAATTATAACAAGTAATCAGCATGAAAGTGAGCGATTCCCAGACATTTTCAGCCGGAAACTGATATTTCCAGGCTTCAATCAGAACCAGACGATATCGTCATCCAGTCCGACCCTCGACCTCTCGTTTCACTCTGAAGGTGACGATTCGAGAGCGACAGTCTGAATAAATGTCCATTTTCAGTCCCGATGTCCCGTTCCTGTCCGATATCCGCGCTCCCGAGCTGTCCAACTTTCGAACTCCAGCATCTCCGACAACGTGAAATCCGGAATGCTAACGGTTGGCTGAAAATCTGAAATACTCTGAAAAATAGAAATCTTTCAGGCCACATGGATAGCGCGGTGCGTCAGATGGAAATGGTGGCTCGCGTGACGAACGGAATCGCCCTCCTGCAGAGCATCGCGAACGGCACTTTCGACTCCGAAACTGTCTTCTCTGAGCTCCTCCGTCTGGGAAAACTCGAGCCGAGCTACATCAAGAAGATAGACGTCGCCGCGTTTGAAACGGCTCTCGACTCCATGAAGGGAGTTGAGCTGAAAGATGCTTCCGAAGCGGAGAAGTTCTTCAATCAGTTGGATGCCATCAGACAAGAAGTGGATGGAATGGGAAATGTGGCCGATTGGAATCCGGACGCGTTCAAAAACGAAATTGAGAGTCTGAAAGACTTTTCTCTTGCACTCTCAGGAGAAATCATGGGAAAAGTTGAAGTTTGGAAACCTCATTTCTCGCAACTAAGGCATTCTTCAACTGTCGACGACGCAAAGTCCAAATTCAACGATCTGAAGAAGTCATCAAAAGATCTTGCCAGTGCGATTTCACGATTGGATTCCACGAAGAAGCTCGGTTTCGCGTTCAAAACCATTCAGAGTGCAACGAGTGGTTTTTCGATTGTCGGCAAGGCTCTCAACGGAATCGACGCCTACTTCAAAGTTCGAAACGAAATCGAGTCAGTTGTTCAAGCCGATGACAAGTTCGCACCGAACTCGGAGAACTTCAATGCCATCCAAGCGATCGCCTCTCAAGTTCCAAGAGAGTTATCGGGGATTCTCGAAGCTATCTTGTCGTTCTACAAACACCGGAAGTCGGGAGCATCTCAGACGCTGAAATCGACGATTGCATTCCCGAACGGATTCAGCGGTCTCGGATTGATCATGAATGATCTGAAAGATGGTTGGTTGAAAAAGGTTGTGAAGACTAACAGTCTCAGGACTGCTCTCGAACCGCTGGAATCTCTGGAAGCATCGCTTCGTGTCGTTGCGGACAAGTTCGGATCTCCGGACGATCAGAAGCTGCGACGGGTCGCCGGAATAGTGCAGAGGATCGAAGATCTTCGGTCCCTGGAGAGTTCGACTAGTGCTGCCGAGAACATTCGCGAGTACATGAAGGGGTTCACGGCCTCGAAAGGAGCCGGAATACATTCTATGAACACCATCTTGAAGGAAGTGAGAAACGTGGACGCTGCTATAGTTGATCTGGACAACTTCGTGAAAACCGTCTTCGATAGTCTGAAAACGGAAAAAAACATGAAAATACTTCAGGAAATCGAATCATTTCCCGTGGAGTTCGCGACAGATGCCGAAGCGGTTGATGCGGTCAACAAGTTCGCAAACGATGCCGAAAGGATAAGATACAGTGAACTGACGGCAACCATGTTGTCTAATCTGTCTCAAATCGAAATAGCAGTTCGAAAGTCGAAAAATGAAATCCTCTCGAAGTTGGGCAGTCTCGAAGACTTCAAAAGCGACCTGGCAAAGTTTTCTCCACTCTTCAAAACTCTGGAGGACAATTCTGAATTGGTCATGAAGATGTTCCGGATGATCGAGTGGTTCAAGAGCCCCGAACGAGATGCAGTTGTCGCTGACGTCATCGGAGTGGTGAACATCGTGAAGAGCACCGATGGAGACCTCGATTCGCTCAAGGAAAAGATCGCCGTCATCAAAGGATCGCGAGGCAACGAGACGAAGGTCTTGGCGGCTCAAAAATACTTGAAAAACGTCTCGGAAGTGATTGGATCGTCCACGGAAGGAGTTGTCAAGATGCGGAGATTGATAGACGAACCGCTTGTTTTCGACAAGAAATGGATTGAGATCGTTGGAAAAGCGAAACAGAAGGTCGTCAGCCCTTTGTCACCGAACACCATCAGACAGCTGGATCAGATCGCCTCGATTGAGCAGGCCTTTGCGAAGATGGACGATCAGTTGGGAGAGTGGAGTCGAGGAGTGAAGGACCCGAGTTCGAGTCTTCTCGCCAATCACTCGGATCTGTTCACCAGTGCCGCCGCGAAAGTTCAAGGAGTCGACATCGACTTTGTGGTCGTGAGCAAAGCGGTCGAGTCTTTGCAGGAGTCGATTCCAGCCGCGACGACGTCTTCGAATCGGAAACGAGCCGCTGGACCGGACGAGTTGAGTGTCCTTCGGAGTGAACTCGACAAGTTCGCGGCGGTCGGACTGCAGTTCACCAACTACCACCCACACTTTCGACGTTCCGAGGCTTCTCTTCAGCTGCTCGACCAGTTCTTCTCTGCCTTTGCGAAAGCCGTCCAGCCGCCGAAGGAACCATCTCGGGATCGAGTGGATCAGGCAGCGAACACGACTACAATTGTGACCGCGGCACCGGAAGAAAGGTGAGCTATCCCCTTATTCGCTCGGTGCAAACCTTTTCTGTTTCAGCAGCTGGGACCAGTACTTCTCAATCGGAGTCATCGTCGGCGGCGTCGTCGGTGTCATCGTCGTCGTCGTCATAATCGGACTACTGATTTACTGTTGCTGCTGTCATCGAAAAAGAGAAGCAGAGGTCGAAGATACGGAGGAATCACTTATAAAGGAGAACGAAGGGAAGGAGGAAGATGCGGAAGCTCTCAGGCAGCAGAAGAAAGAGGCGGCGGCTCTCAAGCAGCAGAACGAGGAGAAGGAAAAAGAAGCGGTGGCACTCAAAAAGCAGAACGAGGAGAAAGAAAAAGAAGCGGTGGCACTCAAAAAGCAGAACGAGGAGAACAAGCAGAAAGCGGATCTTCTGGAGAAGCAGAACGTGGAGAATAAAGAAGCAGCGAAGCAAGCCCAAATCGAACGTGACCGACTGGCGCAGCAATTGAAAGAAGGACCGCCACTAGAACCGGAGCGTACCCAAGAGAGCGAAAGTGAGGTTTTTCCTCAAATACTCTCGATCATATTCTTTTTTCAGGGATAAGGGTCACCGCGATGCCGTTCCAAATGGCGAAGGCGTTCATCGACTCCATCTATTTGATAGTCGGACACCATTCAGGCCTCAACGAGTTGAGGAAGCAAGGGCAGAAGATAGAGAAGGCGGTGAGGATACAAGGGTTCGCGGCCGGGCTGCTCGCGGTGTGTGACCAAGTGATGCGCGGTGTCGACTCGGAGACGAAAACCGGAAAGACGAAGGAGATTGACAAGGAGTTCAAGGCGGAGATCAGGTAGATTCTAGAAACTGGACACTTTGCAGAAGCATTTACTTGTAGAGTACGCGGACAAATCCTGCGAGAATTCACAAAAGTCGAGCTCAGGAACCCTCCGAAGGGATGGTTCCGAACCACTTTCATGCACGCGAACTTTGTGACGATGCCGAACAACTTGAAGATGATCTTGTCGCAAGCACCGCAGAAGGAGAACAAGAAAGTGCAGAGAATCAGCACGATTGACAAGTTCTTGTGGATGATAAAGGAGAACGAGAGCCAATTCGTGGTGATGTTGTGCCAGTTCGATGAAACCGGTATTGATTGATTATCGATTGACTCCGTTCACAGTTAAATTTCAGCGGACGGAGAGAAGAAGAACAAGTGCGACAAGTACTTTGCCCTCACGGAGAAGGAAAAGGTCTCGTTCGATCATTCGGAAGTCGAGTGCTTTAGCAAAACGGACCATGCAGGAGGTTACATCGAACGCAAGCTGATGATCACTTTCCGGTAAGCCATATTCTCCGAAGAGTCCCCGATTCGAATGATTGTCACTCTGCAGAGATGGATCGACTCACACGTTCATTCACTTCCAGTACACTGAATGGAAAGATCACTTCGTCCCGAACGACCCGAGCACCGTCATTGCGATTCTGAAGCGAGTCCGTGAAAGTTTCACCCCTGTCGTCGTCCATTGCTCAGCTGGCATCGGAAGATCCGGCGCTTTCGCTTGTCAGTTTATCTCTTTTGAGTTTTTTGAAAATACGAGAAAGTATTTGAGGTGTGGAACTCGGATACCAACTGATCGCCCAATCGGGTGTCCCGGCCCTGTCTGGCATTCTGGGTCAGTTGAGATCGATGAGGTGTGGAGCTGTCCAGAACGTGTACCAGCTCAGTTTCGTCGTCATTGCACTTATTGCCTACACACTGGAAGTGAGTGACATCAATTCCATTTTCAGTCAGCAAAGAACCATTCTCTATTACAGACAGCATCTGCCAAGGAGAGAGAAGAGGTGGCCAAGAAGCAGGAAGACTTGGCGGCCGCATTCCAGGAGATGCTCGCTTCGGCAGACGAGAGGAAACTGGCGGGAACCGAGTACTCTTGCATCCAGATCGATTCCGAGTCCGACGAGGAGTCTCTTCCCCGGCGCGGCATCTGGAGAAAGCTGACCCGATGGCTCTACTGATATGCTGACCCGATGGCTCTACTTGCTTTTATTTTTACTCGAAACGAATTCATAGAATGAGAGAATAAATGTTTAGTAAATTGTGATTTCTGGCCAAGAAAATGAGCGAACATTAACCAGAAATTCACAGGCATTTCACACCTCAGATCGCCCGAACAAACACCTTCAGCCGTTCGGAACAGCCGTTTTTTTGGGATTTTCCGAAAAATGTATTGAAATTCGTGGCGAGACCCAGTGCTGAGAGTTTAAAATTGTTATCTTTTTTTATTTTCAATTTTTTTCCCGTTTATTTAATTGTCAAGCTTTTCTTTTTCAGCAAAATCCGCCTAAATTCCAGTTTCTTCCGAAAATTGTCGTCAAGTTTGGCGCCGTTTCTGCACTCGCGGTGTTTGCGTACCTCGTTGCCGGCAAGCCAAAAAAAATCAAATTTCGCTCGTTTTCCCTCGATTTTCGGCCGAAATGTCGCAAGAACCGTACGTTTTCACACTTCCGAAACGCAATAATGCGGACGCGGAAGACGATTGGGATCGATATTCGGAGAATTTGCGACCGACGCGTCGCGGACGCAAAATTGACGCTTTGAAGCAGGTGAGCTTCATTTTCCTTCCCGATTTCTCTCTCAAAATGCGGTTTCAGAAGCCAGAAGAAGTGGTGACCGAGGCGACGGCGCGCGAAAAGTTGGACGGACTGCTCAAAGAGCTCGAGGAAGGCGGCGACGCGGACGAAATTCAGAAGATCCTGCAGTTTTGTCAGTGGTTCGAGGAGAAGTTGGCGATCGGATTTCACAAACTGTACTACGAGTTGCTGTGGAAGATAATCAGTCGGTAATTGATGGGAAATTCGACAGAAAAACGACACGAAAAATGCGGTTTGCAGCGAGGGATTCGTGGAAAAGTACAAGGAGGACGAGCGAATGCTGAAAATCTGGGAGAAGATGGCGGATAACAGCGCCGGACACGCGCACGACATCTATCAGTTCGCGATGAGTCGGGGCTCGCTGACGCGGTGCGCGCAGTTGTACGCGAGATGGTCGCAGTGCGTCGAGCTCGCCGGAGCACACGTCGAGGCTCGGCGCGTGCTCATTTTGGCGCGGAGCAAGTGCGCGATGCCGTTGAAGGTGATCAACGACGCCGAGGACGAGCTGGAGATGCGGGCGATGCGGCGGGCGCTGCGGGAAGAGCGCGACGAGGAGGAAGACGTCGTCGAGGAGGAGACGCGGAAGGCGTTCACGAGTCTGCCGGTGATTGGCGAGAAGCACGCGGTGCCCGTCGTCCGGCTGCCCTCGGTTTGCGCCGAGTCGACGCGCAACACGATGCGATTCGACGCGCAAAACGTCGAGAAGATCGAACCCGTGTGTCACGGAAATGTGATGCAACCGTTTGAGGTCAGCAAGTGCGCTCCGCTGGACAATCGAAAAATTGACAAAAAAAAACCGCATTTTTTGGGCGTTTATCCGCTTGTTCCGAATTTTCTCCAACTTTCGGACCCAAATTTTCAAATATTTTTTCATTTTCTCCGAATTTCGCAACAGCAAACGGAGAAAACCCGAAAATTTTGAAAACTTTGCTAATTTTTTACTTTTTTTCCGAAATTCAAAAAAATCAGGTTTTTTTTCGTAAAAATTTTCTAATTTTAATTTCAAAAAAATTAGAATTTTTCAAATTTTTTTGCAAATTGAAAAATTTTTCTTTTTTTGAAATTTTCAAAAAAAAAGGGAAATTTTTTGAAAAAAAAAGAAATTCAGTAATTTTTCAGAAAATTCCGATTTCGTTGAAAATTTTTTAAAATTTTGACGAAAAGTCCTTAGGCCACGCCCCTTTTTTTTTGGGTCTCGAACGGAAAGTACTGGTGAAAAATGAAGTGAGGCACAATGAATCGTCTTTTTTCCCTGAGGTTTTCCGTTCGAGACCCAAAAAGGGGGCGTGGCCAGCGGACACCGAGTAATGAAACCTCCCGGGAAGAAAAAGGGGGCGGAGCCTATTCTCGAGCCTCAACAATTGCACCGTTTCCAGGTGCTGTCGTACGCGGACGCCGACGACGTGGAGTATCTGAAGAATGTGCACGAGCTGAACGCGCACATTGAACGATACGCGATTCGCGAGACGACGAACCCGAGTCTCGCCGGCACTTCTTCTTCTTCTTCTTCTTCGAACGACGGACATTCGGTACGATGGAGGGGGGTCTCGCCGCCGCGAAAGTGTGGATCACGTCGTTTCAGGAGATCTACCCGATCGTCGACTCGTCGGAATTCGAGGTGTGGACCGTCGAGAGCTCGAATCCGACGAGACCCAAGGCTCGGATGGCCATCAAGCGCATCTATCGAGACATCTCGTTCGAGGTAATTGTCGCCGCGAGGTTCGCGAGAAGATCTTGTTCGCACAGGAGTACGCGGCGTCGCTGCTCCCGAACCATCCGTCAATGATGAGAGCCGTCGCGAAGAAGTTGGACTTTGACGAGACGCTCTGATGATTATCGATCGACTATCGACTTTCGAAGCTTTATTATCGTTTTCACAAATATGCATAAGAAACGCTAACTACTACACACAAGAAACACGAATTTTGACGGTATTATCATTATTATGTACTAGAACACTGTCAGATAAACGATTTTGAGAGGGCAAAAAAACGGTTGGAGTGACAAGAAGACAAGGAACGAGAAACGAAAACTGGGATTCAATGAAACGGCGACGAACATCGGGGGGGAATTTCAGACTAGAATTAAAGC
The DNA here is from genome assembly GCA_963966605.1 of Caenorhabditis sulstoni. Taxonomy (NCBI): domain Eukaryota; kingdom Metazoa; phylum Nematoda; class Chromadorea; order Rhabditida; family Rhabditidae; genus Caenorhabditis; species Caenorhabditis sulstoni. Next base: position 7,586,538 of record OZ016475.1, read on the forward strand.
TTTTTGAACTGGAAGAGAGTAGAAGTCGGTCCTTATTTACAAAACACTGATTTTCGAGTGCAGCGTGCTGAAAATTGAGAGTTTTTAGTTATTTTTTTCATAAAAATAAGTGCAAAATGTGATTTTTTCGCCGAATTTCGCTCCAGTTTCGAAAAAAATCGGCCAAGAAAAGAAAATTTAAAGTTTGCGCGTCGAATTCGGTGTTCGGTGTGCAACTAGTTCAGTTGCGTCGTTTTTAGTGTTTTTCGAAATTTTTTCCGAAATTTTGCAATTTTTTCGCGATTTTTCTAGTTTATTTCGAAAATTATTAATCAAAAATGAAATTCTCTGTTTTTTTTTTATAATTTGAGCGCAATACTTTGTTTTGAAACAGAAAATTTCAAACCTGACCTCACAATTCGCTCTTTTTCATCGTATCGATTTTCTGTTTGAGCTCTCGCACTTGCTCCGCGAGCATTTGTATCATATCGACCAAATTCTCCTCTTTTTTGCTGCAAAAAATCACTTTTTCCTAAAAGTACGCAAGTGCGCTCCACTGCTCACCTCGAGACGGCAGCCGGTTCGGCGGCGCGGAATCCGTTCAAAATGTAGAGGTTCACGATGAAGAACGCCGTCAAAAGGCCGATAATCGCCATCAAAAACGGTTTGTAGTCCGGCGAATCGGCTGAATTCGTAGGCGTGGCCGAGAAAACCGGCGGCGAAAGTTCGGCCACGTGACGAGGAGCCAGTTCGTCGCTTTTCGGTTGTTCTGCAACAAGAAAACGAGGTGAATTGGGAGAAGTTTGAATTTCGCGCGCAAACCTCCACCCGCAAGAAGTCGATCCGAGCTCGAGAGCTGTGGAGCAATAGGTGCTCCGTTCTGTGCTCTTTTCGATTTCGTCGACGATGACGGCTTGAGGAACGGAATCGCGACGGTTGGCGGGCTGCAAAAAGAGTGTGTGTGTGTGCATGTTGTCGTGAGATTCGGTGCAATTACCTTCCGCCGTCGGGATTCTGCTGACAGTACTCGTCCATCATCTTCTGGAGCACATCGTAGTGCGTGTCGAGCCCGCCGTGCGTGTTCGAGTCGATGAATTTGCGGATGAAGCCGAACGGCTTCTCCTTGTACTTGATACCGCCGTGCACGACGACGCGACACGAGCGGGCGCCGGTGCGTGTGATGCAATAGTTGCAGTTGACGGTGAAGTACTCGGCGTACGGCGCTCCCGAGTTTTGCGTCTCCTTCGAAATGTTCAGTCCGTGACGTGGATTCGGGTAGTGCGTCAGCACCTGCTTCTCGTTCACAATGATCGCTTTCGGCGCGAGCGGATTCGACAGTGTGATCGTGTAGGTGCACGTGCGAGTGTTTTCGCCGCGATGATCGCGGACCCACGTGGCGGCCACGTACTCGGCCACTCTCAGCCGAACGTTGTAGTCGGCGAGGAATTGCGAGTCGGTGAAGAGGAGCTCGTAGAACTTCTCGACCGACACACCGTACTCGCGATCCATGAGAAGGCGTCCCGTGTGCTCGGCGCACGGACACACCGCCGCCACCGAAGACGTGTCCTCGTCGACGACGACGTCGTCGTCCTCGAACGGCTCGGCCGACGAGAAGCGCGCCGTTTGCGGGCGGTCGGCGTCGAATTCCGACGAGCCGCCCGTCGAGGTGGACGTCTGCGAGTGGTTGTCCTTGTCGACGTTTTTCACCGTCGACGCGTCGGACATCGAGGAGCCGTTGGTCATCGGTGAACGGGGGCTCAGCACCTGCAAATGAAAACGTTCCAAGGGGAATGGGTCTCGCACGGAAGAGACGACAGGTGTAGATTTACGGGATGGACAGGGTCTTTGGTAAAGCCAGACCCGGCCAATGTTCTCAAAAACGAAAAAAGCAGAGTTGGGGTCTTGCACGGAAGAGACGGGTTAGTGTCGATTTACGGAGCGGAGTCGTTTCCCCGTAAATCTACACCATTTTCCCACGCATTTTGCATCAAATATAGTCTCTCTCCGGCCTTTTCCTCGCAATTTGTCGGTGATAAGTCATCAAATAAGAAAACTCCTTCCGCTCATTTCTTTTTTTCTGTGTGTGTGTGTGTGTGTGTTCTGTGATATTTCGTAACAAGTACTAAAATCTTTCCGCACACACACACACACACACACTGTTTGCTCGAATAAGAAGAAACGGCGAGTGGGGAAAAAAAAGAAGATAAACAGTCGACGTATCGATTGATTTCGTCGAATCGATCGAGTTCACACTCACCGTCATGTTTTCAGTCGATTGATTTTTGACCGAAGCGGGTGTCGTCGTTCCGTCCGGCGACGCGCTGATTGCCGGCGTTTGCGAGTTCTGCAAAAAAGTGGAATCTTTTGCGGTGGCCTAGAAAACATCGGGGGACGGAAGTTAGTCCCTCTGGAATGGTGGACTAGAAATCTGCAGCGGGCGAGAACTAGTCCGCGCGTGACAAGATGGGTGATGGCCTAGAGAACAGTTTGCGACGGCAACGAACCTCCAATTGTCGGCCTCGCCTCACAAATCGAACTGTGACGTGTTTGGCGAGTTTCGCCAATATTTTCATAGTTTCTATTCGGGGGTTTTACGTGGTCTCAATCAATGATTCGAAATATCAATCAAACAAAATGGTGATAAACTAGAACGCCTGGTTTAAAAGGATGGTGAGAAGGGGGGTGGAGAGATGGGCGGAGCCGTGATTTGTGTGTGTCTGACAATAAGGTCAATATTCCGTCGCTAAAGGGGAGGGAGAGTGGGTTTGTTTGACTAGAAAACGGCTAGAAAACGCGGCCGAAAACGAGTGAGGTTTCAACTTTTCGAGAGAGAAAGAGGAAGAGATGGCGTTTTTCTGTGCATTTTTAAAATGGGAATCTGTTGTTTTTCGGCTGGAAACAAAAAGAAAACGTTTTTCGTCGTCGTCTGCCGTCTCTCGTTTCCAGGGTGAGAAAACGAGTCGCGAGAGAGAGAGCACAAAACGTGTTCTCGGCGTGATTTGTGAGGAGGCAAGAGGAAGAGACCGTGTGTGTGCTCTTTTTCTCTCTCTCTCTCTCTCTCTTCATTTTTCATGATCGACCGTGATTTGATACCGGTTTGTGGGGAGGAGAGAAAATGATGTGGATGATGAGTCAAAAGGCATTCTCAAATACTATCCGACAAGGGGGGGGGGACTAGAAAAGCTGTCGGATCCTAGGCCACTCACCTCCTCTTCCGCATCCAGAACCTCCCATTCCTGTAGTTTTTCGTCGGAATGGGGTTCGGATTGTCCCGAATACGGGCTTTTTGGCATCGTTTTCGCGGCGACTTTTCGTCGTCGCACAATAACGATGCCCAGTTTTTCGCGAATTGAGCGACGGAATTTATGCAGTTTACGTCGCATTTGGGCAGAGGAGAGAGAAAAAACAGGGGGGCGGAGTGAGCGGAAGTGGAAAACAAGCGCGCTTTTAAAGTCGAGACCAGGGGAGGGGGGCGTGGCTTAGCAGAAAGATACGGGGGGATTACGGTACCTTGTCCTCGGTGTTGTAGACCATGTCCCAGACCTCCTCGCGCGTCATGGCTCGTCCCTCGTTGAGCACCTTCTCGTGAGCCGTCGTGAGCACTTGGAACGACTTGTCACGGTTGATGAACGAGGCGAAGAAGTACTTTTCGGAGGTGTCACGCTCGAACTGAGAATCCAGATGGTTCGAGGGGCGAGAATTAGAGAAGAAGAGGGACGGGAGGGGCTCACCTGAATCGAGTTGGGAAAGATGAAGGCGGCCTTCATCTTCTTGATGAGCCGAATCTCCTTCATCGGAATCACCAACGTCGTCTCCCAGCCGATGATGTTTGCGTAGAAGCACACGTTGAATTGCGAGATGAACATGCGGCCCTGGGCGAGAATTTCGCGTTGGTAGGCGCACGAGTAGGCTGAAATCCGGTGTGGACGAGGTTTTCTCATTGGTGGACTAGTTTTTCAGGAAGCTAGGCCAATCGCTGGCTGTTTCCGAGATAAGGCGGTCTTGGCCGAGCTACTCGAACGCGGACTAGTTTTTCCGGTTGGGTTTCCTAAGCCGTCACGACACGGACTAGTTTTCCGTGCTCTGTTCTTCCTAGGCCATTAGTATACGGTATCCGTCTTGGGGCCTAGCTTTCCCGGCTGAAATTCAGCGTGGCCGAGGTCTTTGCTAGAGGTTTCTAGGCCAGCTGTTTTCTGGAGGACTAGTTTTCCGTGCTCTCTCGGCCGTGGCCTAGTTCTCCGCATCTACCGTACCCCCCATTGACCCTCGTCGTCTCGACTCTCGCCCCACATCGGCAGTGCCTGGCACCGTCGCCGTCGCGCTCGAATCTTTAATTCGATTAAAAATTCGATCCGCTATATTATTTTTTTCTCTGTACAACGAGAAAAACAGTACAATTTGAAAGAAGTCGCGTTTTATTTTTCGGAAATTTTTTTTTCTAATTAAAAAAAATTAAATATTTAATCTTTAATTATCTTTTTTCTAATTAAAAAAATCGCAAACCTAAAAAAAATTTTTTTTTTAAATTTAAAAACGTACACGCCAAAAACTGATCATTCTCGTCGATGAGCCCTTTTTCGACGAATAATTTCCGGAATTGTAGGTTTCGCTCGTGATAACTGGGATGGATGAGCTTCTGGAAAAATAATAAAATTTTAAATTTTAGAAAAAAATTATTTTCAGACGAAAATAATTTCACAAATGAAAAAAAAACTTGTAAAATTAAAAAAAAATTTTTTTTAATTTTGAAAAAAAAATTAAAATCGTACTTTTAAATTTTGAAAAAAAAGTTTTCTCTAAAAATTATTGATTTAAATTAAAAATTACCATAAAAATATTTTTATCCGGCTTCTCGGCGAAATATTTTTCCATTCGCGACTTGGCACGCGTATTTTCGTCGCATCTGAAATTTTTTTTATTTTTTTTTAACTTTTTATTAAAAATAAATAAATTATTTGACTATTTGAAAAAAATCGCATATTTTATTTTCAAATTAAAATAATTTTTTTAAAAATTTCTATTAAAGATAAATTAGTTAACTGCCTTTTTAAAAAAAGCGCATTTTTTTTTGTTTTTAAATTAAATTTTTTTATTAAAAATAAATAAATTAATTGATTTTTCGCAAAATTCGATTCAGAAATTTTTATTTTTTATAGCTAAAATTGAAATATTGTTATTAAAATTCCTACTAGAATTTTTTAAAAAATCATTTGATATTTCGGAAAAAATCGCATTTTTATTTTTTCATTAATTTTTTTTTTTCTTAAAATTTCTTTTAAAAATGAATAAATTAAGAGACTTTTCGCTAAAATTAATATTAAAATTTTAAAAAAAATTGAAGTTAAAATATATATTTTTAAAATCCTACTAAAATTTTTAAAAAATCATTTCATTTTTCGGGAAAGAATTAGTTTAAAAAAAAAAAAATTTTTTAAGAATTTTGAAATAAATTATTTATTTCACAGAAAAAATTAACATTCCATGTGAAAAATTTTTCAAAAAATTCCAAATTTAAAAAAAAAAATTTAAAATTTCCCCAAACTTGTTTCTCGTCGCCATCGGCGATTGAATCCGTTTGAAAACCATCGTGAAGGGAAAAAAATAATAATAATAATTTTTTTTCGATTTTCAGTTTTGGAGGGGAAAAAAAATTCAAATTCTAACCCAGACAATTCGCCGCATGCCACGTGGCACATTTTGCCACGTGGCACAAAGTCACGTTTCTTTCTTTTGCCCAAAAAAAAATAAAAAATAAAAATGATGGAGTCACCTTTTCTCGTCATCGCTCATCAGAACCGATTGGGAACTGCAATCGATTATCGATTTTTTTAAACAAAATTTAAAAATGTATTTCTAAAAAACCCCGGGGGGGGGAGGTGAAAAAAGGAAAAGTCAATGCTCACTCGGTCAACGAGGAGACGTCGTGAATGTGAGTAGAAGAAGACGTGCGCGCTTCTGGAGGGGAGGACAGTTGAACGCCGGCGTCGGAGAGCGACGTCGGACGCGACGTCGTCTGCTCGATCATCCGAATATCGATTGATTATTGATTTTTGGACGGGGAAGAAGAAGAGTCTTGTGGCGGTGCTAATATTTGTATATATATATATTTATATTCAAATATATATATATATGTTGACACTGATATCAAAGTGTGTCCGGAGAGGAGCAGTCGAAAACTGATAATAGACTCAAAAAAAGTGGGCGGAGTCTGGAGCCGGTGAGCACATCACACACACACACACGAAAAGAGAGAAAAAGAATGCGAGTTATCACACAAAACGTTTCAGTGACACACTAAAGGGCAACGATCAGGGTTACGGTAGACTCTTTTTTTTTTGATGCGAAATAAAATTTGGGATAAATTTGGGATGAATTTTTGAAATTTTAAAAGATATTTTTTAAAATTTGAAATCGCTATTTTTTTGAAAAAAAAAGAAAAAAAAATTTTTTTTTCGAAGTTTTTTCAAAAAATTAAAAAATTTCGGAAATTATTTTTGAAATATGCTCAATTTTTCCAAGCATTTTTTTTAATTCGCTCAAATTTTTTCACGAAAATTTTTTTTTTTTTTTTTTTTATCTCATTTTCCTTGAAAATCGTTCGTGATCGTTCGAATTTCGTGGCGATTTTTGTGGTGCACAAACTTCAGAGGTCAACATGTTTGTTGCTCGGAGAAGATCACAAAAGAGCACACTCGGGGGCTCCACAAACCACAGGAGACACTGACCGATTGGAGCCGGCGCGCGGGTTCGCCGAGCAAACACTTCCGAGCAATTGGAGTGTAGACTACACGGCACACGTGGTCTCGCCACGAAATTATCAAATTGGGTCTTGCCACGAAAACCTCCTAATGAGGTCTTGCCACGAAAATCTTCCAGTCGGGTCTCGCAACGAAATCATTAAATTGGGTCTCGCCACGAAAACCTTCTAGTCAGGTCTCGCAACGAAATCATCGAATTGGGTCTTGCAACGAAAATCCCCTAATTGGGTCTCGACACGAAATTATCAAATTGGGTCTTGCAACGAAAATCCCCTAATTGGGTCTCGCCACGAAAACCTTCCAGTTGGGTCTCGCCACGAAATCATCAAATTGGGTCTTGCAACGAAAACCTCTGAGATAGGTCTCGCCACGAAATTATCAAATTGGGTCTTGCAACGAAAATCCCCTAATTGGGTCTTGCAACGAAAATCTCCTAATTGGGTCTCGCCACGAAAACCGTCCAGTTGGGTCTCGCCACGAAATTGTCAAATTGGGTCTTGCAACGAATTGTTCTAGGATGGGTCTCGCCACGAAGCGAAAAGCTCCAGAATAAAGAACTAAAATTTCAACATTTTTTTCGAAATTAATTGCTAACTCCTAAAAAAAAATTTTCTACAAAAAAAAATTCCTGTTTCACCAGTTTTTTATATAAATTTTTGAAATATAATTTTTTTTAATTCATAAAATTAATAACTGAAATTATTTTTTTTCAACTGTCTTCCAGAGCGCGCAAAAAATATTTAAAAAATTAAAATATTAAAAAAAAATATTTTTTCAATCATTTTTTCTCCCTCTTTTTTTATCATCAGAAAAACGGTTTCGGTGTTGTCAAACACAAATCCTGGTTTCCAAAAAATTGTGATTTGTTTCCGTTTTTATCAATTTTTTTCTCTTTTTTTTCCGTTTTCGCCTCTCGCATAGATAGCATAATTTAACCGCTCTTTTTTCAATTTTTATCGCTTTTTTTCGCGAAAAAGAAATGACGATTCTCGATTTTATGGACGCATATTGAGTTAGAAACGAGAGAAAAATGGAGAGAAATTGCGAAATATTCGGGTTGGAAATGAGAGAAATTAAACTTCGAAGGGATCTTTTTTTTGGGTCTTGACGTGAATTTATTTAAAAAAAAAACGTGGTCTCGAAGCGAACATTTATTTTTTTGAATTTACGAATTTTTTGAGATTTTTTGAATTTTTAGAAAATTTTTAGCAAATTTTTAGTTGAAATTTTTTTAATTAAAAAAAAAATTTTCCGAATTCTGGTTTTTGATGCGAATTTCGAAAAAAAAATATGATACATTTTTTTTTTAAATTAAAAATTTTCGAATTTTTTTTGAAATTTTTATTTAGTTTCTTTCGTTTTTTTTTTAATTTTTGAATTTTTTCTGAATTTTTATATTAGTTTTTCTTTCAATTTTTGAATTTTTTGCCTATTGAAATTTTTTTTTAATTTTTAGAATTTTAATTTTTAAAAATTTTCCCGAATTCCGGTTTTTGATGCGATTTTTCGAAAAAAAAATTTTTTTTTTTGAAATATTCGTGTTAATTTTATTTCATTTTTTAGGATTATGCAGAGAGAAAAAAAAACAATTTTTCTATTTAAAAATTTTTAAAAATAATTACGTTTAAATTTGTTGAAATTTGTGAAATTGAAAAAAATCAATTTCGACGATAATTTTTAATTTTTTTCAACTTTTTGGGTCTCAAAGCGAAAATTATTTTAAATTCGAAATTCTTGGTTCCAAATTATTTTTTTAAATTTAAATTTCTCAGGGTCTCAAGACGAAATTCACAATTTTTTGCGAAAAATGCGATTTTTTTGGGTCTCGCAGCGAAAAAACCATACATTTTTTAAACTAGCATTTAAAAAAATTTTCAAGAAAAAGAAAAAGAAAAGAGTCGGGTCTCGAAGCGAAAAGCGCACAATTTCGTTGTGAGACCCTTCCTCGCGTGACTTTCAGCCTAAATAGACAAAAAGAGATTAAATCTCTTTCTTTTTCTCTTCCCAATCGAGAACGAGAACACAAAAGACCATTGTTTGTTGTCGTTTTCGTGGCGAGACCCACTACTCACTCCTGATCGTCCACCGCGTTCTGCCGCCTCAGCACCGCCCGTTGCTGTTTCCGTTCGCCGCGCGCGCTGAAACTTCTCGTCAGACCGCCTCCGCCCGCCTTTCCGATGCCACGTGGCACCGCGCAACTCGACGCCGTCTGACTCGGACGGATGATCACCGAACGCACGCGCTTGAACACGCCACGGCTCGCAAAGTCTGCAATTTGTCGTCGTTTGTGGCGCGCCCCTACGACAAAATGCACAGTTTTCACCGATTTTTCGAAATTTTTTTTCTCGATTTTCAAACCGATTTTTTTGGTTAAACATCGTTTTTTTTCGTTAAAAAATTGAAAAAAATCTTAAAAAGTAAATTTTAACAAAAAAAATTCAAAAAACAGCGAAAATTGGGCCTAAAATTCAAAAAAATTCGGATTTTTTCAGAATTTTCAAAAATTTGCCAGAAAAAAACATTTTTTCCAAAAGAATTCTGATTTTATTTACAGTTATCCTTTTTTTATTAAAAAAAATTAATTAATTTTCTAAAATTTTTCTGTAAATCTGAATAATTTCAATTTTCGGAATAAGTTTTCCAACAGAAAATTGCAGCTCACCTCCACTCATTTTCTTCTTTTTTTCAAAAAAAATCAAAATTTCAGAGCGATTTTCAGCGAATTTCAGATTTTCGTACAGTAATATGAATGAGGCGAAAACGGAAGGCGGCCATTATTTTTCTTCTCGATTCTAGAGCATCGCCTGTTTTTTTTTTCTCTTTCCCCGCCGCCTTTTTTCTCTCCTTTCATTGTATTTTCTCGCGTGTGTGTGTGTGCGGCGTTGTTTTTTTTAATATTTATTTACAAGAGTTCTAGTGAATGGGAGCTGAAAATTACAGAAAAATTCGTAGAAAAAATCATACTTTTCGTCGTCACGCCCACTCCACACAACTTTCTCTCCAGAATCGGCATTTTGTGACAATCTGAAAACGAGCACGAAATTGAAAATCCAGGTGTCCTCTGACCGATAAACTATAGAAATTTCGTTTTGGTTGGGGATCAGCGGGGTGCGGACTGAAAATTCTGGAAAATTTGCAGAACTCGCAGGGCTATGAAAATGGTGCAGTTACAAAAAATATAAATCGTTTTGAGACCTTCAAAATGGTGCAACGAGAATTTGAAAATCTCAATTTTGAAGAATGTTATGCAGGTTTTCAGTTAAAACCACTAAAACTTGCATAACTTTCCTCAAAATGAAGATTTTCAAATTCTGGTTGCACCATTCGGAAGGTCTCAAAAAGAATTAGATTTTTTGTAACTGCACCATTTTCATGGCCCTGCGAGTTGTGTAAATGCTCCGGAATTTTCACTCCGCACCACTCTGATCCTCAACCAAAACGAAATTTTCATAGTTTATCGGTTAGAGGACACCTGCATCTTCATTTCGTGTTTGTTTTCAGAATGTCAGAAAATGTCGATTCTGGAGAGAAAGTTGTGTGGGGAGGGGGCGTGGCGACGAAAAGTGAGTGAGCAATCACAGAAACACTTGTGTGGAGGGGGAGATGAGGGATTCGATCACTTGCTGGTCCGACTGACGACCCAGTCCTTCTGGCAGAGGGGACACCGATTGTTCTGGTGGATCCACTGAGTCATGCAGCAGTGGTGGAACGAGTGATTGCAGTCGCCCCACACCACGTAGCACTCGGCGTTCGGCTCCGACTGACACCGCAAACACTCCTCTGCAAATCATTTTCAGATCAATTCAATTCTTTTTCTTTTTTGGTAGTGGTTTTTTTATATTGAAAAGAAGAGAATAGAGAAATTTGAAAATTTGAAAAAATTTAGTTAAATAAATTTCCAAGTTTTTTGTCGAGTTTTAGTGTTTTTTTTTTCCTAAAAATGACGAAAATGTGTTTTTTTTATAAAAAAACAATTTTTTAAATAGAAAATTATCGATTCAGGAAAAAAATTTTTGAAACCCGAAAAAAATTTTTTTTCAAAAATCCAATTTTTTCCATATAAAAAATTTTTTTTTCGATTTTAATAATTTTTTTTAGAATACAATAATTATTATTGAGCTAATTTTGAATTTAAAAACATAGAAATTTAAAAAAAGCGGCAAAACATCAATGTTTTTTTTTCATTAGAAGTGTGCGATGGAGCGCGTTTGCATTATCTTTCAGTTTTTGAGCCAATTTCCTCGTTTTTTTTTTTCGATAAAACAGCGAATATTTCAAATTTTGCTGTTTTTTTGCAGGTGGGGAGACCTGAAATTGGATGAAAAACGTGTTCGAATAGTTTTCCAGGTTGAATTGCAGAGATTCATCGAAAACTCAGTGAAATCTCTTCTAGCGGTTTTTTTCTCTTTTTAGCCGAAAAATGTTTCGGAAAACTACTATTACACGATTTTAAATTTGCCGAAAAAACTGCAAAAATGGCAATTTTTTTTCGCTTTCCGCATTTTTTTGATTAATTTCTCTTGAATTCGATGAAAAGCATTGAGTTAATTTAATTTAAAAATTAAAATTAAAAAAAGAAGAAGGGGGGCGTGTGTCAAACCCATGAGATGAACGCGACAAATGGCGCACGTGTCGCATTCGACGTCCCACGCCCATATCGCCAGCGCATTCCACTTTTTCAGCACGAACGGCCGATTTTCAGTCGGATTCGCGCATTTCGCTTTTCTGAAAATGGGGAAATCAGGGGGGAGATTGATAAAAAAATCGATAATTGATCGACGCACTGGGCATTGTTTGCAGAGTCTTCGGGGGGAGCCGGCGAGTTGTTCGGAGTCTTCGTGTGTTGCTCCATTTTCAGCCGAGAAAAAAAAAATAATATCGAGAGAATCTCGCCGAGAACAATCGATTTCTCGAGAAGAATCAACCTGTCACTCTCTCGTCGAAGAGACGCAGACACGAAAGACCGGTACGACACTCCGCCGCCCCCAACTGCACTGTGTTTAGCGATGCGCGCGGAGATTTTCGAATTTCGCGAGCGGCGAAACGCGTTTTTTTTGCTCAATTTTCAACGTCCAATTTTGCAGAAAATCGTCTTAAAATGTCGGCAGCACGAAGAAGACACAATGAGGACGGTGAGAGAATCGCCGGAAAAATGAAAAATGAGTTTTGTTTTGCAGACGACGAGGAGATCCAAATGAAACGACGTCGCGGGGCTCCGTTGATCAATGAAGTCGAGAAAAAGTTGCAGGAAGTCATCGGAAGAGTCGGCGACAAGGTCGGAAACCTCGAAAAAACGATGGAAAAATAGAGAAAAATCGACTTTTTGTCGATTTTCATTGATTTTTCGAAAACTATTGATTTTTTATGAAAATCATAGAATTTAAATTTAAAAACATCTGAACATGTTTTTCTTCGAATTTTTTTCAAAATTAAAAAAAATCCACTTATAGTGAACTAATTTTCGGAGAAAAAAATATTTTAATTTAAAAATCTATTAATATTAGTTTTAATTATTTGTCAGAAAATCGTGTTTTTCCATTTTTTCTTTTTGAAAGCTAAATTTTTGAAAATGATTCTTAAAAATGTAAAAACTAATTTTAAAAAATTTTTTTCAATGAAATCTGAAGATGTTTCTATTTAAAAAATCTACGATAAAAGTGAAAAAGTTTTAAATTTCAGAAAAAAATCATTTTTATTCTAAACGAAAATTTAAAAATTGCTAAATTTCGATTTAAATTGATTTTATGAAAAAAACTTCATTGAAAAAAATCTGAACTAATTAAAAAAATTTTTTCAATTTAAAAACAAAAAATACCTTGCTTTTTCGAAAAAATAATAACTCTTCAAATTTTTTCTAATTTTCTCGAAAATATTGAGGCGAAAATTTGCAGAACTCTGGTTCGTCGATCGAAGCGAATCTGGAGGCGTTGACGCGCTTCCTGCAGGACGACCTCGACAAGTACCGCGCGACGATCATCGACATCATCGCCGGCTGCGCGATCTTTCTGCCGAACCGCGTGACGGTGTACACGACGCTCGTCGGACTGCTCAACTCGAAGAACTTCAATTTCGGCGGCGACGTCGTCGAGAAGCTGATCGCCGAGCAGACGGAGCTGCTCGCGAAACAAAAGTACCACGAGGCGCAGAACCTCGCCATCTTCCTCTGCGACCTCGGCAACTGCGGCGTTCTCACGTTGCAATCGATCGGCGAGTACCTCGAGAGTCTCGTCGCCGCCGCCTACGAGGACGACATGCCACAGGTATGCCCTTCTTTTTTTTTGCAATTTTCAAAAAAAATTGTTTTTGCAATTTTTAAACGAAAAAATTGAGTTTTACGATTTTTTCTCAAATTTTAAAATTAAGAAACTGAATTAATCCAAAAAAAAAATGTATTTTTGTCCTTAGTTATAATTAAAAAAATATTTTTAGAAATTTTTCAAACAAAAAATTTAAATTTACAATTTTTTTACAATTTTTAAGCTTGAGAAAAAACGACAAAAAATGAGTTATTCTAAAAAAAATTTTTTATTTTTAGTTTTAATTTTGTCTTAAAAAAGAAAAATTGACCGAAAATTGAAAAAATTACCATCTGAAAAATTTTATTTTAAGAACAAATTTTGAAAAATCAATAAATTTTGGATTTCGAATTTATTCAAATTATTTTGAAATTGAAAAAAAAAACAAAAAATCAAATCACTTTCTTTTTAAAAAAAATTTAATTAATACTAAAAACTTTATTTTAATTATTTTTAAAAAACTTAAAACCCTATTTTTTTTAAATTTGAGACAGAAATTTTTTTTGATTAAAAAAAATTGAACTTTTTTCCAAAAAATTTTCTGAATTTTTAAGAAAAATCAGACTTGCGATTTTCGGGCTGGGCCCGGGCTCAGCCCGGGCTCGGCCCGGGCCGGGCCGGGCCGGGCCCTGTTTTTTAAGAGCCCGGGCCCGGCCCGGGCCCATCGAGCGAAAACTCGGCCCGGCCCGGGCCCAGCCCGTTTTCGAAAAGCTCAGTAGGTGCCCTCTAATTTTGAGATGCCGCTTCCGCCCATCCGAATCGGAGTCCTCCGATTTCAGAGTAATGCAAATGCGCCCCACTGCATAAATTTCCCTGAAGTTTTTTTTCGAATTTCGTCCCCTTTATTTGAAAATTGATGGGCAAAAATTGTCGTACAAAGTTACTTTTGAAAAAGTTAGTACTACCACGGGCCCAACGGGCCGGGCCGGGCTCAGCCCGGGCCGAGCCCGGGCCCAGCCCAGGCCGGGCCCGGGCCGAGAAATTTTTCATTTGGGCCCGGCCCGGCCCGGCCCGGCCCGGCCCGTCGCAAGTCTGAGAAAAATTGCCTCTCCAATTGTCACAAAAAATTATTTTTTTACTTGCGTCCAGGTGCGCACGGATTTCTACATCCAAACAGTGCTGCGATGCCTTCCGTGGATCGGAAAAGAGTTGACGGAGAAGGCGAGCGAGCAGATGGAGAACGTCGTGCAGGCGGTCGGCAAGTATCTCGAGCAACGCAACAAGGACCACGTGCCGGTGAGAAATACGCTTGTTAGAAAAGAAAAAATGACGAGATTCGCGTCGGAAAACCGATAAAAGCGAACAGAAAGTTTGTCAGAAAATTTGAAAAAAAAACGATGCGAAAACTAGAGGAAATTGGCGGAAAAACGCAAAAAATTGAAGTTCAAAGGGAATGCCAGCTTATTTTGACTCCAAAAACACTTCTCGAAGAATGTTAGAACAGAAAAAAAAATGTCGAATGGACGAACGCACTGTTTTTTTTTCAGTTTCTGCAAGTGTGGCGTCACGGAAGTGTGGACCAGGAGCAAGAGGACTATCTGGACAGTCTGTCGGCTCAGATCGAGGTGCTGCGACGGGCCGACTGGCGCGAGAGCCACATTCCGCGCCACTATGTGCAGTTCGAGTCCGAACTACACGACGCCCTTCAACACAACCTGCCCAGGCTCGTTTCTTTCTTCCCCCCCCCCCCCTCTTCTTATTCTTTCATTTTTTCAAAAAAAATTATAGTCACAAAAATTACAACAAATCAACCGGAGAATGTTCCGCATGGACGAGAAAAATTGAAAAAAAAATCAGTTTTATCGATTTAAAAAAAATTTGAATTCTGTTAATTTTTTTTCGAAAAACGAGAAAAAATTGATTTTATCGAAATTTTATTTTTAAAAAATTAAAAAATTGAAAATGCCGTTTGAAATTATTTTTTTTTCATTTCAAAATTTTTCCAATTTTTTTTTCTCAAAAAAAAAAAATTATTTTTTTGAAAAAATACGTTCGCTGTTCT
The DNA here is from genome assembly GCA_963966605.1 of Caenorhabditis sulstoni. NCBI lineage: Eukaryota > Metazoa > Nematoda > Chromadorea > Rhabditida > Rhabditidae > Caenorhabditis > Caenorhabditis sulstoni. The sequence continues at coordinate 7,601,573 of OZ016475.1, forward strand.
TTTTAAATCAATTTTAAGAAACTAATTTATCGAAAAAACAATTAAATTGTTTTTTTTTTTTTTGCAGTTTCACGGCTCCAGCCCATTCGGAAGACATGATCTACCCGTATCCGCTCGTCGTTTTTCGCCTCTTCGACAATTCCGATTGTCTTTCGCCGGTCAGTTGTTCAGAGAAAAATTTTCAAATTTTTTTCCTTTTTAAATTTGAAAAAAAAAAATTGAGCAAGAGTTATTCCTTTTGAATTTTTTAAAAAATCGAAAAGAAATTTTTTTTGTTCAAATTAAATCCATGAGTTTGACAAAATTCTGAGCAAAAAAAAACAAGCGTTTGAATTATTTTCGTCATTATTTTTCAAAAAGAAGAAGAATGCATGAAACGGGGCCAGTTGTGTTGCAGGAGCAATCGCTGCCGGGCGGCCACTCGATCGAACGACACCTGCTCGAGGCGGAAATCGCGTGGATCATCGAGAAGAACAGCTCGAACCGGAAGGCGTGCGCCAAAGAGCTGCTCACGTTCGCCGACGAGAATCCGTCGCTGCCGATCGGCTATCTCATGTTCGAGACGATTTTCGGCCAAATGCTCCGCCTACCCCGTCCGCCCTACCCATCTCTTTTCCATTGTGAGTCTTCATCAGCAGCAGAGTCGGCGGGTCCCGCCACGAAAAAAAAAACACAGGGGTAACCATTAACATTTTTCTCGCGAATATAACCGCCTGCGCCTTTAAACTCTTCTTCTTTTTTTGGTGTCTCGAATTGCCATCAATTTTCTCGCTGAAAAAGTTCATGGTACTCCTTTCTTTCTTTACTTTTTTTCTTTCGTGGCAAGACCCATCGCCGCCCATTTTTTTTCCGAACTTAAAAAAAAATTTTTTTGATTTCGAAAAAAGTTTGCAAAACGTGCCGGAGATTTTCAGAAAGTCGGTTATTTTTTAAAATTTTTATTTTTTTTTCAAATCATTCCGTTTAAAAAAAGTCACTGTTAACCGAAAATGAAGGAAAAAATTCGCGGAAAAATTGGATTTTAGACGATGTTAGGTGGGGAAAAATCGAAATTCATAAAACTGGAAAATTAAAAAAATAAATAAATAAAAGTTGCAAAAATCCAGTGCTGAAAATTTCCAGTCGAGAATTTCGCAATCAAGGGATTATTTTTTTTCCGAAAAAGGTCTAGTTTTATCGAAGACCCGCAAAATTTTTTTTCCAAAGTTTTTGGCTGGCTTAAAAGTGGCCTGAGAGAAATTTTGAATTTGGCCCGGCCCGTTGCAACTCTAAAAAAAATAAAAGAATCCCTGAAATTAAAGTGTTTTTGCACACAAACAATTCGTCTCAGGTTCGCTGGTGCTGGAATTGTTGCGGCTGAAACCGGACGACTACCCGCAGATTCTCGTCCAAACTGTCGAGATCATCTACAAAAGAGCCGACTCGATGCAGCCGATTTGTGTCGATCGGTGAGCTATTTTTCGTCTTTTTTTAAAAAACCGAAAAAAATTTTTTTGATTGATCATCTTTTTGAACCCTTTTTTTACAGGCGAAAAAACATTTTTTTTTTAAATATTTTTTTTTTGCGAAAAAATTTAAAAAAAAATTTTTTCAGAAATTGGGATTCTAAAAATTTTACTTTTTTTCAAATTAATAATTAAAAAAAATTGAGAACAAAATAAAAATGAATAAATTCGAATTGCAGAATGGTCGACTGGTTCAGTTTCCACTTGGCGAATTTCCAGTACAAATTCTCGTGGGGCGAATGGAAAGACTGTCTTCAGGTTCACCTTTTTTTAAAGATTTTTTAAAATTTAAAATTTTAGTTTTTAAAATTATTTTTCAAGTTTTTTTTTTTGCAGAAAAAAAATTAAATATAGTGTTTTTTTTTGAAAATTTTTTTCCAAAATTTTAATTAAAATTTCGAATTTTTTAAAAAATATCATTTTTTATCAGTTTTTCATGTGTTTTTTTTTTGTAAAATTTTTTTTAAATTTTTTGAAAAAATTGGATATTAATTAAAACGAAAAAAACAATTTTTTTTTTGAAAATTAAATTTTTGAGTTTTATTTTTCTTTTCAAATTTTCGAATTCTCAAAAACAATCGATAAAATCAAAATTATCGTTTTCTTTTTTTTGCAGAAAGACAATTATTCGGGAAGTCAGATTTTCGTGCGCGAAGTGATTGAAAAGTGTCGCCGACTCGGCTCCTACGAGAAGATTTTGGCCGCTTTGCCGAAAGAATTTGTGAAAATTCAGCCGAGTTGTCCCGACGTCCGATTTCTCATTGATGACGGTTCGTCTAATCAGCGATTTAAGAGAAAAATTTCAATTTTTAAAAATGCCCAAAAAAATTTTTTTGAAAATTTTAAAAAAATTCCGAAAAAAATAAGTGTTATTTAATTAAAAATTTTTCGTTTTTTTTTTAATGACTAGCAATTTTTTTTGAATTTTTATAGATTAAAGATAAGTTTTTTTTTTATTAAAAAAAATTACCGTTTCTAAATTTTAATTAAAGAAAATTTTTTTGGAATTTGTATTTGATCAATTTAGTCAATGTAATTGTGCCTCTCATTTTCAGAAGACACGCAGGCGATGCAGAAGGCCGAAACGTTTCAGACGATGTTCGAGCAGCGTCAGCCGGCCGACGCGTTCGTCAACGAGCTCCGCGAGCCGGAGAACGCCGAGCACCCGTTCAACATGAACGATTTCGGCATTTTCGTGTCTGTCATGCTCAAAATGGCCTCCAAAACGTATTCGCACAATTTCTCGGCTCTTGCCAAGTGAGTTTTGGAGGAATTAAAAAAAATTAAATTTAAAGATTAACTTGAAAATTTTCGTGCAACGAATAGCCTTGTTTTAGTGGGAAACCGAGTTTTTTTTTTCGAAATTCAAGTTTTTGAAAACTGAATGTAAGCTATGATGAATTTTTTCAGATATCAGGGAGCGCTGAAAACGGTGTGCGACGCGTCGGACGACTATCAGCAGAAGCTGCTCGACACCATCTACTCGTGCTGGAAGACGAACCAGCAGATGATGATGGTGCTGATGGACAAGCTGCTCAAAATGCAGGTCATCGACTGCTCGAACGTCGTTCAGTGGCTGTTCGACGAGAAAATGTGGCACGAGCACGATCGGTAGAGCGCACTTTTTTCTTCTTCATTCTTTGGCGGGAAGGGAGGGGAAATCAGCCAGAATAGTGGAATCACGGGCCGACGGGCCTGCGGTTTTTCGGGCTCAGGGACATTTCGAAACTGGACGTTTCGAAACCAATAAAACATAGGGCAAAAGAGGCGCTGAGAAATACTCAAGTTTTTGAATTGTCGTGAACTTTTTCGAAAGTAAATTAAATTTTGGCTCATATTGTTGTCATAACGGATTCACTTTGAGTCCTGTGAAAGTTTCCCTCACAGGTCAAAAAATCTTGAACAACAATTTTTGGCTCCTCGAAGATGAAATATAGAGCTTTTCGCAAGCTTCTACAGATTTCAAAACTCAGCTCTTGCCAGAACTCCTCAGTCTTCGGAATATTCAGTTCCTTTTCGGAAAAGTTCACGAAAATCTAAAAATTTGAGCATTTTTCTGCGCCTCTTTAGATCTATGTTTCATCGGTTTCGAAATGTCCCCGAGCCGTTTTTCGAGCATAAAAAATTTCAAAAAAAAACGCTGAAAGGTCAGTAGACGCCCTTGAATTGTAGGTATTTTGACGGGTGATTTTGTAAAAATTATGAGAAGTTTGCCGGATTTTTCTGCGCTTCGAAAATTCCTGGTCCCGTGAACGGTTCATGGAGAGAAGAAGATTCTTGTTTTTTTCCGGGTAAATGTGATTGAAGTAGAAAATTTCAAATTTATTTTTTGAAAAAAAAAACATTGGAAACATTTTGTCAGATTCTATTTGAATGTAGTAATTTCGGGTGTTTTTTGTTGCAACTTTTAATTTCTATACATCCAATGGACCAACAAAAAATACTGAGTCTGTGAGACTTATAGTAAAAATTTGAAACCGAAAACATTTTTTGTTCTCGAATTTGGAAAAAATTTGGAATTATTTTATAGTTTACGATTTGCAAATTTCAATTTTCGTTCGTTTTTCAGCCAATGGTTGTTCGAAGTGCTGAATCAGGCGATGGAAAAGCTGACGCGTCAGATTCACGTCGTCGAGCGAGATATCAAAGAGATCACGGAGAAAATGGAGAAAGAAGGCGAGAAGAAAATGGAGGAGGGAGGAGAAGGAGACGTGCGAATGGAAGGAGATCATCAGGATGATGACGAGAAGAAGAAGAAGAAGAATGAGGAGGAGGAGCTGGAGCAGCATCGCGAGAAGCTCGACACGATGATCAACTTCCAGAAGGGACTCTTTGTCGACTTTCTCATGGTACGAGAGCTCTTTCGATTTTTTTCGAATTTTTTAAAAATTCATTTTTGAATAGATTAGCAAGAAAAAATTGACTGGAAAAGAAAGTTTCGCTTTTTTTTTCTAAAAAAAATTATTCCAAAATTCAGGAAAATTTTTTCTCGATGAAGAAAAAATGATATTGGAAAAAAAAATATATTGGAAATAAATTTTTGTAAAAAAAAATAACAATTGTCATTTTTCCCATTTTATTCTAAATTCAAAATTTAAAAATTGAATAATAATTTTTTTTTGTAGGTCAGAATCTGAAAAAACAAAATTTTGAAGAATTTTCGAAATAATTTTTTTTTTTAATTTTTAGTTTTAGAAAAAATGCAGTTTTTTTTGCTTTTGAAATTTTATTTTTTAAAATTTCAAGACGGAATTTTTTTCCAATTTTTGTTTGGAAACATTGAAAACTATTTTTTTAATGTGCAATCCATCAAAAAAGTTCTTGGACTTACTAACATGATCATTTTATTTAGGTTTTTGAAAAAATATTTCAAAAAATTTTGAAACTGTAAAAAAATTTCGAAATTATTGGGAAAAAATTAATTGTTTTTTTTTCTTCTAAATTCCCACTCGAAGATTTGCAACATTTTCAGACGTTCATCGAGGAGATGAAGGCGGCGGTGAGCGGTGCGTCGAGCTCGGAAATGGACGGCACCACCGACGATTCGACGGACACCAGCGGAGCCAAGTTCCAGTGGCTCCGCGGACGATTCTGTCACGTCCTTCTCTATGTGAGACAGTTGCTTTTTTTTTTTTGGAAAATAACAAGAAAAAAGCAATGTGGAAATTGAGAAAAAATTAAAAATTAGCGTCGCGAAAATTTGAAAAAAAAATTTTTTTTTGAATTTTAATTTTGAATTATTTAAAAGTTTTCTGCAGAAATTGATTAAAGAAATTTTATTTGAAAAATTCCGTAGAAAAATTAAGCTTTTTGTTCTTTTGAAAATTGAAAACTTTTAAAAAATTATGATTTCGAAAAAAAAAATTTTTAATTTGTTTTGATTAGAGTAAATATTTCTTTAATAAACTGAAATTTCGATTTAAAAAAAAATAAATTTCCGGAATTCTTAGAATACTATTTTTTCATTTAATTTTTAAAAAAATAGTGCATCAAATTTCCAAAAAAAAAACCCCGCATTCAAAAAAGTGTGTAAAAACCCGATTTCAGCACTCGGAAACGTTGCTGAAACACGTGCCGACGCTGGCGGAGGAGGTGTTCAACACGGAGGGGCTCGACGCGAGCATCGTCGACTGCTTCACCCAATTCCAGGCGCTCCGCATCTGAGTCCCACCTCCGTCGTCCCAAATTGATTGATACTTCACCTGAATCTCTCTCTCTATCTCTCCCTCTAACTATTTCATTTTATTTGTTCTCCCCCCAATTCGGGTGTTTTTTTATTTTTCTTTTTTCTCTTCAAAACTCTCTCTCTCTCTCTCTCTCGCCCATTCTATTTAATTTTTTGATTGTTGTTGAAAATTCGTTCGAATTAATTTATTCTCTATCGCGCGCCGCCTGTCTCTCCCACCGACACGCCATTATCGAGCACATGAGCACGGAGAAAACGAGCAGAAAATTGGCGCAAAGCGAGATGGAAAAGAGCAGCGGCACGTGGAATTGAGCCGCATTTCGCGGCGCATCGATCGGAATCTCGCGGATTCGCGACGAGTTGCGACGAGCCGCGAAAACGGAGGAACGGAGGCGGCGTTGCGAATAACAACCTGCAAAAATGTCTGGAATTTCATTTTTTTAAATATTTTTTTTAATCTTCAATTTTTTTCTCTATTTTTTGAGTATTTAATTTAAATTCAACATTTTTCGAATTAAAAAAAGAACAAATTTTTAAAATTATTTTTGTATTTTTTTTAAATTCTAGAAACTCTTGGATTTTTTAGTTAAAAAAAATTTTGGAAATTTTTTTTTAGTTTTTAAAATTTAAATTTAAATTAATTTTTTGAAAATTTGAATTTTTTTTAAAAATTTAAGACATTTTTTTATCTATAAAATAATACTTAATATTTAATTAATAAGAAATTATGAAAAAAAAAAATTTTAAATTATATTTAAAAATTTTTTTTTTGAAAATTTGAATTTTTTTTTGTTTTTAGAATCTTTTTTTAAATAATTTTCTATTTTTAAATTAATTCATTTGAATTTAAATTTTTTCTGATTTTTAAAATTAGAATTGTAAATTGTAAGTTTTGAAAGAAAAAAATAATTTTCCAATTTTGAATTAATTTTTTTTTTAATTTCGATTTTTCTAAATATTAAGTTTTTAAAAAACATTTGATAAATTGGAAAGAAAAAAAACAAAATTATTTTTTCAGTTTCGAAGAAAAAAAAATTTTTTTTTTGAAAATTCAAATTCTGAGTCTGAAAAAAAGGCAAAAAAAGAATTAATTTTTAATTTTTCAAAATTTTCAATAAAATATATCGAAAACGGACCGGAATGTTTGTCGAGTTCCCTGTAGACGTCCATCTGCTCGAGCATCCACTCGTACTGCTCTCTACAGTAACCCAGACTGCTCTTTTCCATTCGAGACCTCGAGTACTGGCTCACGAACGATTTCAGCGCGCTCGTCCTGATTTATCGATTTTTATCGATTAATTTCAATTTTTTTAAAAATTATAGGCGCTATGGCAGCCACGCCCCCTTTTTGGGCCTCGCCACGAAGAAGAAATCAGTGCTGCGCCTTTAAAATCTGTTGAATACGGTATGTATATTTTTTTCGCTGTTTTTCGCCATTTTTAGCGCAAAAAAAGCTGTTCTGCTGAAAAAAAATGTTGCAAATTGTTTTAAAACAATTTTGAAGCAAAAAAAAATGGAAATTCTGCCTTTTTTTCAATATAATCATGTCTCGTATTGTTTATCACCGATTTACTTTCGATTTTTTGTTTTAATTATATAATTAAAAACGAAATAGACGTTTTTTTCAGCAAAACCGCTCTTATTTACGCGAAAATCGCGAAAAACAGCGCGAAAAAAAAATGCATACCGTACTCAACCGGACTTTAAAGGCGCAGCACTGATTTCGTAAATACTCGTGCGTTTTTCTCGAAATTCGAAATTCGAAAAAACTAAAACTCGAAGAATAATTTTCGGGAAAAAAAGGTGGGTTGGGGGGGGGGGGGGAAACTGAACTGATTTGCGAGATGAATCGCCCAATAGTAGGGTGTGCACGGCTCGCGGAGCCAAACGGGAAGAGTCATTGTGGTGTGGAGCAAGTGACGGAGCAGACGGAAGTTCTCGCGCGAGAGCAGCAGCAGCGACGGTGGAAACTCCTGAGAGAGCACATTTTGAAAAAAAAATATATATTTAGTGTGACGCGTGACGCGTGACGCACAAATTCAGAATTGCAACACAGCGGCGCGCTTTTTCCAGGAAATGTAGGAAAAAAAGAACAGAAAAAGCGCGCCGCAGTGTTGCAATTCTGCATTTTCGCGTCACGCGTCACGGTGTCCGGTTTCGTCTGTTCTGGTTTTGTCACATTCTCGGAAAAAGTGCGAATTGTGTCGATTTACGATAAACAACGAGCCGAAGCCGTAATTTCGGAGCGTCGTACCAAATGATCTTTTATCCGCTCGAGACCCAAAAAAGGACTGTCTTCAACGTGATCCCTCAACGACACTCCGATATGGCGATGCGCTGTGTTTAACAAAACGATTTTTTTTTTGAAATTTGAGAAGAAAAGAGAGAAAGAGAGAGCGTTTCGATAAACACAGCGCGATTCCGTACTGCCGGAGTGTCGTTGTCGTCCCCGTACCATGAGCGGATTTCCGTCGATGCGGAGATGCGAGAGTCCGCTGAGCAGGGCCATCACTTCGGGCGGCATCGAGGAGGCCCTCTGCAGCAGATTGTTGGCCACGTTCAGACGGACGAGGTGACACGTGGCGGTGACGGCGGACGGAATGCGTGTCAGATTGCACGAGTCGAGCTCCAGCGAGCGCAACGACTTCAGCGGAATCAGCGAGTGCGGCGATATCGAGTGGAGCGGCATTCGTGACAGTGACAACGTCTTCAGCGACGAAAGTCCGTAGAAGTGGTCCGCCGACAGCGTCTGCAATTGTGCGCGTCGATTTCGGTGTCGCGCGTGCGTTTGCGCGTTTTTGTGCATTTTCGCGTCGGATACGGTGTTTTTCCCATCTTTGCGTCGAATTTAGTGTTTCTCGTATGTTCGCGCGTTAGGATATAGTATTCTGTGCATTTGCGCGTCGGATATGATGTTCTCTGTACTTTTTCGTCAAATATGACGTTTTTCTTCTTTTTGAGCGTTGAAAATTGCGCTTTCTTTGAGGTTCTTCCATATTTCTGCAATTGCGCGTCAAATATGATGCCTTGCGTACCACCTACCGTAATATTAGTTCTGCTCAATTTGAGCCATTTCATGCGAACATTCTTGGCAAACGGCTTATACGGCAGCATTTGAATCGGATTTCCGGTCAAATCGAGAACTCGCAAATCGGTGCACTTGCTGAAAGTGTGCGACGCGAACGAGTTGATCTGAAAATCGATTATCGATTTTTCTCTCGTCAGAGTTTTCTTTTGACTGATTCGCAAACCAGGTTGTAGCTGAGATCGACGTGAATGAGATGAGGAGAAACGAAAAGAAGGCGATGAAGGTGTTGAATGCGATTGTGGGACACCTTCAGACTTCGGACGGAGCGCACCTGAGCCAACGGAGCCAGCGAGCTGACGAGCGTGTCTGCAAACGAACGCCGCTCTTATCATTGCCATGGCGACGGCCGAACGCCGTGTGGGGGTATCACAGGTAAAACGGCATGCACGAAGGGTGGGCGAGGAGTGGCTGAGTAGAGGGGATGCGCGAAATGTGGACAACTGATCAGCCATCGCTCGCCAATCGCCGTTCGGTCGGCGGCAGCTGAAGGGGATGCGCGAGCGATGGACGAAGGATGCGTGTGCAATTTCGCGAGACGCTGATGGTCGAACAGTGGTTCATCAGTTGCTAATCGGTGGCCCACGCCGTTTCCTTCTGCGCGCTCGTCTCAAGCGCGGGATGTTCAGAAAAGAGTCGCTCGTCGACTCTTTCCTGTCTCGTTTCATTCTCGCTGATCGAGCAGAAGAGAAAATGCTTCTCGTAACTGGGATCGACTATCTGACGGTACTGAGAAGGGAATCTCCTCGATTCCTCCCTTCTGCTAGCTAGTCTCGCGAGTGGAACTGATCTCTCGCTCTCCTGCTCAGCGCGCGGACCCTCCTTGTTCGCGTCTCGTCTCAACTGGCCAATCCAGAGGGAAACTGCGCTCCTATCACCGAAATGGCTATCCGAAGACCTTCCGGCACCTCGTCTCCCAGATGCCTCCCTCTTCCAGCCAGTGTCTGGCTTTGAGCGCTCGAGCACGCTTGAGACTCGCTATCGGATGAAAAAGCAGTTGACTCTTTGGTCTCCCTCTCCTTCCACGACATTCCTGCTTTACTCGCGGGAGGAGAACTGTTCCCCTCCAGCGAAGAGTACTGCCCCCAATTGGGAAGATCAGCTCACCGGGCCGGACAGGTAAATTAAATCTGAAGAGCCGTCTTCGGACAGCCGTTTTGGTAATAGGAGAGCAGTTTTCCTCTCGATTGACCAGTTGAGATGAGACGCGAACGAGGAAGATCCGCGAGCTGAGCGAGAGATCAGATCCTTCCGCTTGCGAGACTAGCAAGCAGTAGGGAGGAATCGAGGAGATTCCCTTCACAGCACCGTCAGATAGTCGATTCCAGTTACTGGGAGCAGTTGCTTTTCTTCTCGTTCAGCGAGAATGAAACGAGACAGGAAAGAGTCGACGAGCGACTCTTTTCTGAACATTCCGCACTTGAGACGAGCGCAAGGAATGAAGCGATTGAGAAGATCGGCTTCTGTGCTGCGTCCTATTTCAACATTCCCCCCAGTACAACACGCCAAACCCAACGCTAAATTTTGCAGGTTTTTCTGCTTGAAAAACCTTAAGAAACTAACGAAATTCGAGCTGGGAGCGCCATGGCCTAAGAGGCAGCTGGCCGCGGCCTAGTTTTCTCCGCGAGGAAAAGAAAAGCGCGAGAGCCGAAATTTCGTTTTCGAGCGAATTCTCGAATTTTTCACCGTTTTTTCGTCCTTTTTTTTGTTTTTTTCGTTAATTCGGCGTACTCTTTTTGTTTTTTCGTCAAAAATCAGCTCGATTTCAGAATTTTCCATGAAAAAACAACGAAATTAGGACCAAATTCAACACTGGCAGCAGACATGGATTTCGAGAAGACTGCTGGACTTAAGGTAAGACTTTTTTCAAAAGAAAATCTCATTTAAATCTTCCAAAACTGTTGGGAACTTTATTTTCTACTTTTGTTAGATGAAAAAGGTGTTTTGCGAAAAATTGCGAAATTTTCGAAAATCCTAAAAAGTTCCGATTTTCCGAATATTTTCCGAATAAGTTCGCTAAATTATTAAGTAAAAGTTACTAAAATTTAAATTCTCAATTTCTAGATGTCCTTTTCGAGCAACAACTTCGGAAATCGAGACATCTACTATTGGATGAAGAAGGAACTCGAAAAACGACAGAGTCCGGAAAGCTTCAGGCAAGGAACTTCGAAAATTTTCATAAATTGTCAATGTATTTTAATAATTTCTTATTATGTTATCAATAAATGTGATATTCTATTCTTTTTTTATCGTTTTTCTAGCCGGAGCGGATGGGAAAACCCGGGGGGGGGGGGGGGGAGCTGCGCGGCGCGCGAAACGCTGATGGGCGAGCGATGGTCGACCAGTGGTTCGGGAATTGTCAATCGTTTGTCCTCCGCTCGCACACCAGCGTCGTCCACTGATTGATCAACGCTCGTCCATGCCGTTTTACCTGTGATAGCTCAGGGGTAGAGCGCTCGCTTTGCATGCGAGAAGTCCGGGGTTCGATCCCCCGTTCCTCCAGAATGTTTTGCGACACTCACTTTTCAGATAGACAGTCGCCAGCGATTTGGAGTTGGCGATCCATTTCGGTAGTTCGGTGATTGTCGAGTTCTCGATGTGAATGTAAGTGATCGAGTCGGCGAACGCCGAAGTTCCGTGCCAGAACTCGAAATCCACGTTAACAAGTGACAATATTCTCAGATTTCTCAAATTCCGCAAAGATTTTGTGAAGTTCGCACTGGTTTTTTGAAGAAGAACCGCTTGAAAAGAGGCCAAATTCGGGAAACAGACTGAGAAATCGATATCGTCGAATTGGCGAGAGTAGTGTTGAAATGTGATTGACGTCACGTTTACGGAGCAAGAACCAATCAATAATTGGTGAGTCAGACTGAAAATGGTCATAACTTTGCACGGAATCGTCATGGAAACATTTTTTGAGTTTCACGTGATAGATCTGATTGCGAGGAATCGATTGATATCCCAACTTGACTGTTTTGGACTCGAACCAAACGAGTTATAGTCTTTTGAACTTTGACAGTCTGTAACTTGCTGGAGAGGAGTCCAAATCAGTCAAGTTGGGATATCAATCGATTCCTCGCAATCAGATCTATCACATGAACATTTGAAATCGACTCTCTGACGTCTCTCTTCAAAGTTATACCTGGAGTTGGAGTTTTCGATGACGATGGTGTAGGGCGAGTCCGGATTCGGGAAATTCGGAGAGGAGCACGGAAGTGCCGAGGGGTTCGGACTGTGGTCGAGCCATTCGTACGGCTGAAACCAATTCGGAGAGTTCATCGGAAAGATGCTCAACTGTCGAATTCGTTTCCAATGCCAATTAACACTGGACATTGGTTTTTTGAAAATGTTCGAGACAAACTGACTACACAACATCATTCACTATGACTTTTGACTTGACAATATGAACTGATTATTGATTTCTTGAAGTTTTCTAGTTTGCTGTGACGATTGACTACGTGGAGTTTTGACTCTCGAACAGTTGACTTCCCCCCATTCATTGACTTGACTACTACATTGACTACAATTTGTGACTTAACTCTATCAATTTCTGACTACCCGTTCGTTTATTAACTTCCCCCCAAAAAAAAAGCGACTATCGTATTTAGTTTTTGACTGTTGGTGGAAAACAGAGTTGTGTGGAAGTAAACTTCCTTAATTTTTTTGCGCTTGGGCCTATGAGAATAATGTAGTTACCAAAAATATAGAGTTTTTTGAGACGACTCGAATGGTGCGACGAGAATTTGAAAATCTCAATTTTGAGGAAAGTTATGCAGGTTTCAGTGAATTTACCTTAAAACCTCCATAACTTTTTTCAAAATTGAGATTTCAAAATTCTCGTTGCACCATTCGAAACGTCTCAAAAAGCTCTATATTTTCGGTAACTAAACCATTTTCATAGGCCCAAGCGCAAAAAAGTTAGAGTGACTAGGTCAATTACAAATCGATAAACTCTGACTTTCAGCATTGTGACACTCGGCTGACACTCGAAATCGGTGGAGATTGTCAGAAAGCACGAGCACGTCTCGTGGCACAGTGACGAGAACTCGCAGCTCGGAGTCAGCGAGCTGTTCAGTGAGCAGCACACCTGAAACTAGCTCAAATGGTTGGTGCTCTCTCTCTCTCTCTTCCAAGCCGGCTCTCACCAGATTGAGCCCGTGCGATTGAGCATGAAGTGGCCGACACTCGGGCTCACTCGCCGACGACGTTCGCGACAATAATTGGAGCACTAGAATCGCTCGAAACAGCATCTTTTTGCTTGAGCAAGATGAAAAAAAGAAGAGAAAGTAGGTCAAACAGAATATCCTTTCTCTTCTCGGTCAAGAATTCAATTTGTTTGTGAGCGCGAGAGGAGGAGGGGGGCATTAGAAATGTTCTCCTCATCAGGCCTCTATTCAAACAAAAATTGATGAAAAAAAATTGAGAGAGAGAGAGAGAGAAACGGAATAAAGAGGAGTCAATGTCCATTTTTGAGCATACTATGAGCTCTTCGGCGAGCCCGAAATTTCGGAGAAAAAAGAAACGCGGTTTTCGATGAATTTGAATTTCTGGGCCAGCGAGTTCCGAGAAACCCGGAGGGGGAAAAATGACGGTTCGGGGCTAAATTTCAATTGAATCACCAATGCCAATACTTTATAGTTGGTCACTCAAAGAAAAAGAGGGGAAGAGAGAGAGAGAGAGACAGGGAAAGAGAAAAAAACAAAACGATTATATGACGGTTACGACAGAAATGAAACTTTTTCATGGGGCTGGGGGGATACTAAATGGAAATACTTCTGTGTGTGTGGGTTTCTTTTTTTTTGGATATTCAAAGAGGGAAGCCGGGGTGCAAATATAATTTTCTTATATCTGTAATATATTAATAATCGAGGGAGGACGGGAAACAGAAGAAATAATTAAGAGGGGGGAAAACAATGATAAAACTCAACAAAACAGGCGAAAAAAAAAGAAAGAGGATAGCGATTTTTGACTGGATTTTCAAATTTCTGGGTGCGAAATGGGACGGGGGGTTTTATCTCAGATGGGCAGCGACTATTTTCGAAGTGGGAGGGTTTTTTGGAAAGGATAGGGCAATATTTAGGTGCGAGCAGGTAGAGGAAGGAGGCTAATAAATGTATATATATATATATATAAATATTATTTTAAATTTTAAATACATAAATTATCTGGGAGGAGGTGGAACAATGGAGAGGGGAGGAGAAAAAAGAGGTCAACTCTGGTGAAAAATTGAAATTTTTTTTTGTTGGAAACTTTGGAATTGATTACCGGGGTCTTGAGGCGACCGAAACGAAAAAGAAGAGCGAGGGGAGACATTTTTAAAGGGGAATTCGTAGAGGAGGGGGGGATAACCTTTTCAGAACATTTGAGTTTTGACCTTTTTGGCGACCGGTCCCGTGGAATAGTGCACAGTTTGGGGTCCCATCGGACGGACGACAGTACGCGACGAGACGTTGACGGGATGGATGCGTTGCGGAGCCGGAGCCGTCGACGAGTGGTGCCACGTGGCGCCGCCCACCTGGAACGGCGTCGTGTCCTCCATTTTGATGTAGTCGGACAACTGCAAACATTGGTATATGATAGGGAAAGAGTTGTTATTTTCGAGAAGAATTGTACGAGATTCACAACATTTTTCTGATTTTAAACATCGAAAAAGTAAGAATAGGCGAGCCAAAACGCGAGTGTTTTTAAAGGCGCACGCATGTTTCATGCGCTCTGGTCTCGCCGCGAACGAGCCACTTCTCGCTTTTCGGAGGCCGAAAAACTCAAAAATTATTGAAGCAGCTGGCCTAAAAGCTACAGTCATCGGCGTTTTCGTGACGAGACCTACGTGTGAAAAATGGGATGCGCCTTTAAACGGGGAGGTTTTTTTCGACGATTTTCGTGCTTTTTCAGCCAAATTTTCGACGTTTTCGAATAAATTTCGCTTTTTCAACAAGAAAAATACAATTATTAATTTAGAAACAGAAACTTTTTCAAATATACCTTCAGAAATGACCGAAAAAAAAGAACGTACCACTTCATACTTGATCGGCGGTCTCTCGACAGTCACGTACTGCACCTTTTGGGCTCCTCCGTGCTGCTGCTGCTGTTGTTGCTGCTGCTGCTGCTGCATTTTGTAGTACTGATGAGCCTGTCCGGCCGGAATCGCGCGGTACGTCATTCGCGGCACCATCGTCGCCACAATCTTTCGCTTCTGGGGCGCCGACGCCTGTGTCGCCTGCGACACCTTCATCGGAACGAGCGGCGGCATGATGTTGGCGCAGTTCGAGTCGTCCGACGTCGCGTCGCACTGATCCTCGAACGATCCGCCGAGCGTTCGCGACGTTCGGTAGATCGGCGACGACGACGAAGACGAAGAGGACGAGATGGAGGATCCCGTCGGAGATCCTCTTCGGATCTTCGCCATCGCCGACGCCAGAGTGTCGTCGTGATGATAGTTCTGCTGCTGCTGCTGCTTCCGCGTCGGAGGCGGCGGATACGACGGATAGTGTTGCGGATGAAGTGTCGGAGGCGGCGGATGGTTCGGATTGTCGATCGGCACGTGATTCTGATTCTGTGGCGGACTGTTGTTCGGGTGGTGGCTCAGATTGTGGTATTTCGACGGGGACACCACGTGATGGTGGTTGTTGTTGTTGTTGTTGTTGCGAGTGTTCGGCGGTACGACGACCTGGCTGAGTGGAGCCGATTGTGGCTGTTGCTGGGCTCCGTGAGCTCCAGAAGTCGGCGATCCCGGCGTGGAGGTCTGCGTCGTCTGGCACGACTCGTCAAGACACTCCAGTCCGTTCTGACCGGATTCCGGGTGCATCTAGAAGAAGTGACATTGACGCAGAGGTGTGAGACGGAAACGACTCACTAGTGGATTGAGATGCGGCGCGACGAGCAGACACGCGGAGAGCATGATGACGGCGAGGCAGGTGCCCGCCTGTGAGCCGCGTTTCGCACTCTGGTACAGTTGAGCCTGCAACTTTTTGAGCTGCGACAGCACTGTCTGATTCTCCGAGGTGAGACGCTCGATCTGCTGCTTCAGCGCCTGGTTCTCTTTCGTCGATTCGGAGACGCGGTCTTCGAGCTGCTCAATGTAGTCCTGAAAAGTTGTCAAGTCTCTCCGAAGATCTTAGTGTCCCTCCACGATGGCCTAGGACTTTCACAGAGTTTCCGAGCTCCAACGTCAGTCTGGCCTCGGACACAAAATCTCGCGAACTTCCGAACTGTGCACCCTTCTGCCCGAGTTCCTTCCTTCCGAACCCCCCTTTATTCTCCAGTGCTCTCGGTTAGTTTGCTACTTCCGACTGCCCGAAACCCGTCATCAAACCGCTCTCGCAGAACAGTGTCCTCGAGGTGTCAATCCGTCGTTCGTTCCGTCTCTACCACCTCCCCCGCCACTTATTCTGCTGCTCGATTACACCATAAGAGCTCTCCTCTCCATCGTGTCGCCTCCCTGTCACTCTCAGACGCTTCGTTTGAGAGTCTTGTTCCGTCATTCTCGAGTGTCAATCTCTCGTTTTTTTTTCCCTCTCTTCTCCAAATGAGGCCATCCTCGTCCTCATCGTCAATGTGTTTTTCTTCCGACGACGAGAACAGGGACATGTTCTCGAGAAGACGACGTCGTCAGCTGACGGCGTGTCCGTCAACCGAATTAGGCCACCACACACACACACATTTGTGGAAAAGGAGTGTGAGAAAATGGGAAAGAACACGAGAAAAGACGACGATGACGATGACGATGGGTGCGGATGAGTAGGAGACGATGTCCTTGAGTGGGAGGGAGAGCGATTAGGGGAATCGGATGGGATGCTGCGATTGGGGTTGAGGGTGGTTGGATGACATCCCCCATCCCTCTTCGTTTCGGAATCCAAATCGGAAGTTGCAAATTGATAGTCAGAGAGAGATAAAGACACGGGTTTGAAACTGTGTCGCTCTCCAATAGGTCAGTGATAAGGATCGACGGTCACCAACGGATCGGAAAGCTTCTAGAATCTCGAAAGTTCGGAAGAATCACAGTGCGCATGATACAAAGATCGCCAGCACCTGTGGGATCTGAAACTCCGTGATGATCTAGGAGTCAGAGCAAAGAAGATCGTTGCTCTAGCTCCTAGAATCTTTCAGCATGAAACTAGGGCTCGGAGCTCAATGCATTCTTGCTCTTTTCGAAGGATTCAGTCTTGTCCCATCATCCAGAGATTCTCAAAAGACTATCACCTTATAGTCCGATCCCTCTTCCGCCGGAGCTCACAGTTTCCATTCCCAAACACAAGTCAGCTTACTTGCCGTGCCAGGGGGCACCCCCCTACCAGGTGCCCGCCAGATCAGTAAACACAAAGAGCCGCCGCCGGCGCCACCTGGCACTGGGTCAATATCTCGCCTCTCTCTCTCTCTCTCTCTCTCTCTCTCTTGTCCCTTCATTTCGAGCCATGTGCACTCTTTCTCAATCCGCTCACCTGCTTCCTCTTGCGACTCGTCTGCGCGCTTCTCTTGTTGCGAATCTTGCGGCGGATGCGTTTCAGATCGCGCTCCTCGGCTTTGGTCAGCGGATAGTAGTCGGGCAGACAGATGCCCTCCTTCTTGCACAGCCGCTTCTCCTCGTCGGTCAACGTCAGCTGCGGATATTTGCGTCGTTCCGCGCCGCCGACGGCACCGGACTTCAGGAATCCGTTCGATGACGGCGATGACGATGACGTCGTCGTGGTGACAGTCGTCGAGGGAGATGAGGCGGCGGTCGACGAGTTCGACGACGACGTCTGATGATTGTGATGATAGGAGGAGGAGGAGGCGTTCAGCGAGATGCTCGCCGGGTTCAGCACTCGCGCGTTTTGATGGGTCTCTGCAAAAAGAGAAACATCCCTCGTGTCAAACATTTTTAATTGCTCGTCTTCTTCCCAATCTACAAGTCCATTTCTCATCTTCTTTTCCCCATATCTCTCTCTATCCGTCACTCGTAAAACATGTTTCTGCGCAGTTGTTGTAGTAGTTGGCGTGACAGTACAAGTTGGTACCAGCCGCGCGGCAAGGAGGCGCCGCGCCGTAAAATGGAGATAATCGGAGATGAGAGAAGAAAGAGAGAGAGAGAGAGAGAGAGAGAGAGAGAGAGAGAGAGAGAGAGAGAGAGAAAATGAAAAATGGAGTGTGTGTCTCGAACAATCTGCGAATGGGAGAGAACGAGAATCCGCATTTTGCTAGGATCGGAAGCTGATCGGACTAGAGTTGCACAAAAGTTGGCCTAATGATGACTTTCGGTGGGCTCCGAGAGCCCAATGACTTGAATTGGTCTCATCGAGGGGGTTCGCATCATCCGATGGTTGTTTTTTTCTGTTTGACCGTGACTGATTGTCACAGAGAACAACTGCACCCAAAAATGACTGAAAACTTTTTGTGCTCTGGAATATTCGAGCATGGCTCAGCTACAAGTCAAGTTAGACGGAACTATGATCTTTCGAAAAGCGCGACGAGTCGAGTTTTCGAACAAGTTTGAAATGGGGAAAAAATGATTTCCCATGCTCATCAGAAACATCCTCAGATTGTAGATTCGCGGTGACTGTCCCTGTTTGGCAGGATCCGCCGAAAAGAAGTGAGCAGCCACAGTTCCCGTGCAACTAACTGCTCAGTGTGACCTTTCGTACGGTCATAAGAAAGAGGGCCGTGGGATTATTCAAATCCACCCCGCGCATTTAATCCCATTTCCAAGTGTTTCCGTCTCGGACCATCCCCCTCAAAAAGTCATCGTTCTCTCTGCCGAATCGTTCCGATCCCTTCTTCCGAAAAACGATCCAATTCAATTGAAACCGAGTCAGGACGAGGGGGTCACTGCTGTCAATATCGATCATCTCTCTTTCTCTCTCTCTCTTTCTCTCCTAGGTATTCCCGTTCCTGTCACTTTCTGACCATATTTGTACAAGCCGAGTCCGTCGTTTTCCTTTCTCGTCGGGCGTGAATGAATTGTATGTGTGTGTGTGCGTACGTATTTGCACAGAAACAGTCCTCCCTCCTCCCTATTCTATCGCATTCAAATTGGTCTCTCTTTCTCTCTCTCTCTTTCGTTCTCGAGAAAGAGAAATAGAAGAGAAAAGAGAGAGAGAGGCCGAAAACGGTGCGAATTGAATCGAAATCAAATGTTGTGTTTGTATGAAAACGCGACGCGAGAACGCCATTATACAACATTCGCTATTCAAAGCTCTCCAAAAAAAAAACGATTGAGACAACAACAACAAAGAAGAAGAAAAAAACACTTTCACCCGATGAAGAATACTCTCAATAGAAGCGAAAAGCGAATCGAGAAACGGCTCCGGTTTCCTCTCTCTCTCTCTCAAGTTTCAAAAAACACTCGCAGTCCCTCCGCAAATGGTCTCCAAAAAAGAAGACCGACTCACTGTATCTGGCGATTCCGCTCTGATGCGGGAATCCGGCCTGCTGAAGTCTCTGCTGTGTCGACGTCTTCGTCTGATTCGGTGCGTTCGGATGCGCTCGCTGATGGTGTTGAGCGTGTTGAAGGTGTTGTTGTTGTTGCGCATTCGCGTTCGTGTACGCGTGCAGTGGTCCACTCTGAACGATCAAAATATTTTTTTTATATTTTTTCCGCCTCAAATGTCTCAAATGATCCCCGTTCTTTTCTATTCTCTCAGCCTCGTGCTCTCTAGCCTATGAACCAAAATGTTTATAGATCCCAAAAATAAACATTCTTCTCGTTCTCTTTCTTTTTTCTTGTCTTCTTCTAAACATTTTCCGAGCGATTCAATAACACACATCTGGAGGTGGTCGACGATGAGAAAAATGACATCCAGATGGGCGAGAGCACACAGAGACAGCCATCGATTTGATCGATTGAACAAAAAAAATCAGATCGAGAGAATCGACGAGGAAACGTTTCACAAACTTTCAAAAATCCGATGACAGATTTTCAGGAAAAACAGAACAGGTTGAACTTTGTCAGGGGGGTGTATCTCGAAAACTAGACTAGTTGGTAAAAAGTTGTCAACTACAAAAAGATGGGAAATTTTACGCTGATCCTATTTGTAGTCGACAACTTTCTCCCAACTCTTCCAGTTCCCGAGATAATTTCGATTTTAAGAGTCACGCATTGAAATGGACTGTTTCGCGGTGAATCGAGAGAGAGAAAGAGAGACGACTCACTCGACAAATCTCGAAATCCTCCTCTTTCGGCGTGCGGAATATCTCGTCGGCGGCCTGCTGCAGAATGTCAAAGTGCACGTCTTCGGCGCCCGACGAGTGATACGAGGAGGGCGACGTGCTCGCCGGCGAGATCGGCAACGAGCCGTTGGTGTCGTCGGGCGGCGAGGCGTAGCAGTGCCGCCTCTCCGCCTCCTCATCGTCCTCTTCATCGTGCTCATCGTGCAACAGTCCCATGTAGCCGTCCTCGCCTTCCAGACTGTTCAACGTCTCCAACATGTTGTCCACTATCGAGTCGTGCGTGAAATCGCCATCTCCGTGCTGGTCTGAACAAAAACTCAATTTTTTTTTCTAATTTTCTCTTTTTTTCACGTTTTTTTTTAATTTTAAAAGCTAATTTTTTTTTAATTGCAAATTTGTATTTAAATAATTTTTTTCCAGAAAAAATTTTTTTCTCAATTTTTCATTGTTTTTTCTTAAAATTCACGGGAAAAAACTCAAAATTTTTTCAAAATTTTTCAAAAAAAAAAATATTTAAATTGCAAATTTGTAAATATTTTTTTCTAGAAAAAAAAATTTGTTCTCAATTTTTTCTTGATTTTTTTTCTTAAAATTCACGGAAAAAAAAACCGAATTTTTTCAAAATTTTTCGAAAAAAAATTTTTTTCTCAATTTTTCCTTGATTTTTTTTATTAAAATTCACGGAAAATGTTCAATTTTTTCCAATAAAAAAAAAATTTCTCCTCAATTTTTCTTTGATTTTTTTCTTAAAATTCACAGAAAAAAAGTCGCATTTTTCCAAATTTTTTAAAAATTTTTCAAAAAAAAAAAAAAAAAAATTCGCCAATTTTTCCAAAAAATCCAAGCGTTCCGCTCAAAATTAAAATTCTCCAATCATTTTCCCAAAAAAAAAAACCAACACACTCACTGCTCAATTTGCCAAACTCGTCCATGAGCATGTCGTCGTCGAGGCCCGGAAATATCTCGCGATCGTCCGGCCATCCGCCGTCATTGTCGTGCCGCTGGTGGTGGCGGTGGTTCGCCTCGTTCAGAAATTGATCGATTTCTCCGATTCCGCCAAAATCGTCCAGATCCTCCATTATCGTCTGGGGGGGATGGTGGGGGGAAGTGTGTGTGTGTGTACCCTCTGAAATCGTGTGCTCTCGAGAGGGTACCGAATACACAGTGTCCGTCGTTTTTTCTTTTTCTCTCTCGCTCAATTAGACGAACAAGAAGAAGAAAGAAGGAAGAAGAAGAAGAAGAAGAAGAAGAATACGATGGGAATGAATATATATTTCGCAATCGGTCCTTTTTCTGTCGCGTTGGCCTCTCTTTAGAGACACGTCGCACACAGAAACTGGCCGGCACTTTCTGCTTCTCTCGCCGCCCTCCTCACTTTTCATTCTATTTCCTCTCTCTTTCTCTCTCTCCGCGTTCCTTCTTTTCTTCCGGAGATGAAGGCGAAGAAGAAGAAGAAGAAGAAGAAGCTGACGAAGAAAGAGAAAGAGAAGAAAGAGAAAGAGAGGAAAAAGAAAAAAGAAAGAGGAAAAAAAGAGGATTGAAATCGGATGCGGAAAAAGAAAATTTCTCGAAATTTCGCTAGTTTTCTAATTGTCTAGTCGAGCAATTTTTACGAAAAATAGTGAAAATTTTTCAAAAAAAAAAATTCACACCGCCAATTTTTTTTTGAAAACTTCTATGTGAAAAATTCTAACTAATTAATCTCCCCAGGACAAAAAAAATGGAAAATCTTGAAAAAAAATTGAGAATGGAGGATAATCAGAAATGATGGAAAAAAAGAAAAAATGAGGGGAAAAAGAGAAAACAAAAAAGAAGAAAGAGAAAAAGGAGAAAAAGAAAAGAAAGAGAAAAAGAAAGAGAAAAAAAGAAAGAGAAGAAGAAAAAAATTAGGGGAAAAAATGAAAGGGAAAAATTAAGAAAAAAAAGAGTGGGAGAAAAAGGAAAAAAGAGAGAAAGAAAGAGAGAAAGAAAGAGAAAAAGAAAGAGAAAAAGAAAGAGAAAAAGAAAAAGAAAGAGAAAAAGATAAAAGGAAAAAGAAAATAAAAAGGGGGGGGGGGAATGAGATGGCTCCTCCTCCTCCTCCTCCTTATCCGAATCTTCTCCTCCTCCTCTCTCTCTTTCTCTCTCTCTCTCTCTCTCTCTCTCTCTCTCTCTCTCTCTCCTTCTCTCATCCCGCGATCATTATCGTAAATCTTTTGAGGGGGGAGGAAAAGGTCATTCATTCTGTTTCTCGGACAACTGACACTCACTCACACACACACAATAATAAAATACCACAATTTTTCGATGATCGTATTCAAATAAATACATTCTCAGAACACTAAAACAGTTGGAAACAAAAAAAAAGCAATTTTTTTTCTAGGTTCCAAAAAATTATTTTTGAAAAATTAGTCAAATTTTTTTTGAAAAAAAAAACTGAGAACTAGTAATTTTTCTAGCAGGAAAAAAAAATTAAAATGAAATTTTCTAAAAAAAATAAGAAAAAATCCATTCAAAAAACTGGGAAAAAATCTAGTAATTTTCAAAAAAAAAATTTCTTTTCCAAATCAAATTTCATCTAAATTCCAAAAAAAAGAGAAAATCCGAGATAATATCGATCCAAAATTTTTTCTGTTTCCTTCCATGACCCACTCAATTATCATTATCTCGTACAATCTAAAAGGTGTTAGAGGGGGGGGGGCGGAAAAAAAGAAAAAAAAACGGTAAATACACATTTATATCTGATCGTTTGTATCGCTTATCTAATCGGAGAATGAACGAGAGAAATTGGGAAGAGGGGCGGAGAAAAAAGAAAATGGAATTGGAAGAATCGAGAATCGAGAGCGCTCATCCGGTGCACAGTTCAAAAAGGAACCAAAAAAGAGAGAGAGAGAGAAAAAAAGAAAGAGAGAGAGAGAGAGAAGCAAAAGGGTTGACCGATCGCTCTCGACTATCCTCCCCCCAATCACTATTTGTTTTCTTTTTCTCTTTCTCTCTTTCTCTCTTTCTCAAACGGGAGGACAAACTGGTACAAGCGGAGGAAAAAAAAGTTCGTTTACCCATCAGATATCCCTCCTCTCTCTCTCTCTCTCTCTCTCTCTCCTTCTCAAAAAGTGCCACAGGAAACGAGGAACAAAAAGAAAAGAGAAAAAAGGTCATTCGACGACGCTTATTGCTTGTTGTTGACCGATTTCTTAGCTCTTTTCCCACAAGATTGAAAAAAAAAAACAACTTATTATTCTCCAATTTTATTTTCCGACTAGGTTTCAAATTTGAGGCCTACAAAAACCCTTCAAACAAAAGAACTTTCCAAAAAAAAATTGTAGTATAGAAAAGTTTAAAACCGTCACCAGGTGGGGGGTCACACACCTGTTTTGTACTATTCGTATTGAAATATTGCAATTGAAACCATTCTCATCGAACAAAAAGAATGAATAGAAAGCGAGAGAGAGAGAGAGAGAAAGAGAGAGAAAGAAAGAGAAAAAGTATTGGGAAAAAGTGAAAGAGTATCATCATCATCATCATCATCATCATTATTACTTTGCGCGTTGAAACAATCTCGCAAAACTATTCCCTTTTTTTTCAAAAAAAAAAAAAAAATATCCCACCGTCTTTTCCAGTTTTCGCGCGACCAGTTAACACCATTCGGACAATCACCCACTAATAAAAAAATTTTTTAAAAAAATAAATAACTATTTCTTGCGATTCTCGTGAATCAAAGGACCCACTTTTCTTTCTTTTTCTTTTTTAAAAAAATTTTTCTGCTTCTTATCACTTCAAAAACGATAAAGAGAGAGAGAGAGAGAGGAAACGAACTTTTTTAAAAATAAATTTTTTTTCACATGATTTCAAGTGCATTTTTGAATAGATTACTACAGACCTCAAAAAAAAAAACGAGTTCAAAGTTTCTAAAATGCGTTCAAAAAGTTCATGTTGAGGGGCGAAAAAAATGGAGGGAAAAATGATTTTTTTTACAATATTAATTTAATAGAATTATTTCAGTTAGAATTTTTCAAAAAATTTCTAGAGATTATTCTAGAAATTCTAAAAACTTCTCCAAGATTAATGAATAAAATTTCTGGCCTAAAATTTTCGCCTCTCAATTTTGCCATTTTCAAACTGACACTGTCACTTCACTTCACTAGAAATACTGAAAATTAAAAAAAAAATCAGAAGAATGAGCTGCCAACAGGGTGTCAATACGAATAGCAGAATCAAAATCTCTCTCTCTCTCTCTCTTTCCAAAAAAAAAAAAAAAATTAAACTCCATCGTCCGTCCCTCCTTTTCTTTCTGTCGAGTTGATAAGAGGAAAAAAAGAGCGAAGAGCACCAGAGAAACGCCTCTCTCTCAGATTCTTTTCTTTTCTTTTTTCTTTCGATTGTACAATATAGTACAAGAGCAGATTGAAATGGGAAAATTGATAGATAGATAGAGAGAGAGAGAGAAAAGAGCATCCGTTATCACCATTGATGAGGCGGAGCAGAACGAAACGGAGAGGAGCCTCTTCTTATCGGGTGTGTGCGTGTGGCAACAGAAACACACGCACATACGATTGAATTCGATTCGATTCAAAATTATTGACAAAGATGATACAGATTCCAGGGTTGCACCGAAATGAACATTTCATGATCCGGAAACGCGGAAACGCGGAAAAGTACGCGAAAAGGAAGGAAACGGATGCCCCGAGTTTACCTTCAACAGTACTTCATGTTGACAATCAAACCGCGATGGTTCTGCGATGAAACGCTAGTTAAGCTAAAGGGGAAGTTGCCAATCCGGACTGCGGAAACGGAAACGGAAACGCGGAAAAGTACGCGGAAGGCGGAAACGGAAGGCAGGAATCGGAATTCCGGGTGGAAAAAACACTGATACAGATAGCGAGAAAGCGAGAGAGAACAAGTATATATTCCACACAAATTTCCAGACATCCGCTTCTAAAGAAACCCCTTAAACCCCTCTCACCGTGTTTAGTCTGATAGAGCGGCACAGTTCATGTTCAACTTTGTCAGGGGTTTATCTCGAATACTAGAAAAGTTACGGAAAAGTTGTCAACTGCAAAAAGATGGGAAATTTTACGCTGATCATTTTTTTAGTTGACAACTTTCTCCCAACTCTTCCAGTTCCCGAGATACTTCGATTTTAAGAGTTGCGCACTAAATGTGGTTGCTTGAGTAAAAACTGATTCTCAATTTAAAAAAATTATTTTTTTTCTCTATTTTTAAACTATTTTTTTGAGAAATTGGTTTCTACATCAGATAATAGCAAAAATAAAAATTCAAAAAAAAATTACTTTTCCGATTTTTTTTCTAGCAATTTTCCGGTACTATTCAGTGTTTTCGTCAGAACGGAACTGGAACGCAATTCAATCTCCAACCGCCATTGCAAAAAAAAAAGAAATGGGGGGGGGATAATAAAAAAGTGATTCACACTTGTTTGGAATCGGAAAACAAGACACATTCGGCCTCATCCAGCCTCTCGAAAACCGGAAAATCGATCAGATCGGATCAAACATATTCCGAAATGAAGACGTCTTCTTCTTCTTTTTCTTCTTTCAAACAATCTGTGAGACAAGAAGAAGAGGAAGAAGAAGAAGCTGCGACGAAGAAGAAGACACAAGGAACTTCCTCGCTCTTTCGACGGACATTCAGAAAAGACAGGTTAGAAGACGTCAAGTCATCTCGCAGGAGAAGACAAGGAAGTGAATTCGACACGACATCCCCCCCTCCACCTCTCATTCGCAAATCGTCTCAGCCATCATCACAGAAGATAGAGAACCGTGTGTCACAGAAAATCCGAAAAAGAACAAGCCGAGAGGAGAGTTTTCACGGGAGGGGGATACGTGGAAAACCAAACAGTTTCGTGTGATTTTTCTCGATTCTTCGATCAGCTCCGGTTATTTGGACTAGATTAGAGCGGAGGACACTGGATTCAATAGGAATTCCACAAAAAAGAAAACCATTGAAACAATTTGATCTACCGTTGGAAACAGGAGTACCCCGGATTAGAACTCGGCCGGAATAGAACTCCGTTTTTGGTGGATTGCGCGCGTATCGATTTTTTGTGATTTCTCTTTATATATTTTCGCTTAGCGAAAATGCGAGTAAAATTATCACAAAATTTCAAAATTTTTCAAAAATGAGTAAGGCCAAGTAAAAAGTTCTATTCCGTAGCAAGTTCTATTCCGGCGAGTTCTATTCCGTGGTACCCCCTTGGAAACATTACTCGGAAAGCAAAAGTACTGTCAATGATTTGATCTGCCAATCTACATACTACAAATTGTGATCTGCTCCTTCAGCTCCGAAAGCTTATGGAGAAGAAACCGAAACAAATGGGTTTACCGTCAAGTTTTCCAAAGACTCAGCAGAAATTTTAAAAAAAAAAAGAAGCGAGAATGTTTGGAAAACTGAACATCGTTGATAGTGCAGAAGGGAAAAGCGGGAAAGAGAGAGAGAGAGAGAGAGGGGGAGAGCAAGAAAGAGAAAAGGAAAAGAAAGAAGAGAAGGAGAAAGAGAATGAACTCAACGAATCAACGGGAAAGGTCTCTCTCTCTCTTTTCGGGAAAAGAAACGGCCGCCCCCTCTTCCTTTTCTCTCTCTCTCTCTCTCTCTTTCTCTCTCTCCTTTCCGACTATCCCGTCGGAGGGAAAGGAGGAGGAGGAGGCGGCGACATTGCACAGGTCACCAAGAATCGTCTCTCTCTCTCTTCTTCTCTTTCTCGACACTAGGTCAACCATGCGAGAACCGAGAAAGAGAGAGAGAGAGAGAAAGAGACGCAGCAGCAGAACGGGAAGGAAACTCTCTGCTAAACAATCAGAAGAGGACCCTCCTCCCGCCTCTCTCTCTCTCCCTCTGACGGAGTTGAACAGAGACAAGAACACTCGGCGAGGTCGGACCCGGCGGTCACAAGGACGACGTAACAATTACGACGGCCCTATTCCCTCTTCCGTCATCGTCGGTCCGGAAAAAAGAAGCGAGGAAGGAGGGGAGAGACCTTGCACCCCCAAGGTCTCATTCCCCCCGACTAGATGAAGAAAACGTTTTAAAAAAACCGCATGAGGTGGATGGAAATGGAAAAAGAATCCAAACGTTCATCTCCCCCTCCGGTGATTCGAAGGCCTTTCGTCAGAGTTTGCAAATCACGGACCGGCGGGCCGCATATTCCGAACTTGAAAATTCGGAATGATTCCGAATACCGACTCGGAAATTCAAAAAATCGGAACGAAATTCCAAACTCCGAAAAAAATCGGAATTTCTCGGAATATTCAGAACGCATTCCGACGGCGGAAGACGGCATTCCGATCAAGTTTTCCAAAAACTGAAATTTTTTGAGGATCATTTTCAGGGAAATGGCAATTCAGGCCTAATTTCGATGCAGACATTCAAAATTCATTGTTAGGGGAACATCACCATCAATTTTTAAATTTTTCGACAGTAGTTGCACTTCGAAAAAAAAAGTTATAAGTAGAGTTCCTAACTCGGCGCCATTGGCGGGTTGCTGCTTTCATTCTGGCGTATGTCGTGCGGTTCCATTACTAGATTGACTACCTTTTTGACTCTCTGCATAGTTGACTCTACCAAATTATGACTATCAAGGCTCCAATGCGATCTTTTTCCAAATTCAAAAAAGAATCGCAAAAACTTGTATTTTTTCCGAAAATGCTCGAAAAAAGAAAGAAGAGCGACAGGGCGCATTTGCAACCGTCTAGAAGTCATCGTTCAAAATGAAAAAGCCATCGATCGAAAAGAAAATTCAAAAAACTACTTAAAACACTGAAAAACCCGGGGGCAAATCGAAGCAAACCGGCCTGAAAAGTGTGTAGAAAGTGAGATAGAGGGGAGAGGAGAAAAAAAAACACTTGTCTCGTCACCCATCATCATCTAACCCTACTCAACGAATAACACTGTTTTGGGAGGGGGGGGGGGGGCAAAAAGTGTCGGAAAGAAGAAGGAAACTGGAAAGAGTTGGTCGAAACGAAACGAAACAAAAAACCGGAGGAAAGAGAGAAGGGAGAGGGCGAAAATAAAAAAGCTGCGATTCGGAACACTGAGAATACATCAACGAATATGCATCTTTTCTCTCCCTCTTTTCATCGAAATTTTGAAAAAAAAACTGTTTTTTTAAAATGATTATTCTATCGCGGACCAGAAGTGTCACGTGACAGTGACTCTTCAACTGTTTTGTGCTGCTGGTTTCTGTGAAAATGATCCAGTTACATGAGCTCAAGAGATTCGAATAGGTCTTTCTGATTGTGCAACAAAAAACGTCTGAAAAGAAATTGATATCAATCAAGTTATGCGCGTTTTTTGTAGCCCAAAAACTCCAGTTTCGCTGTTTCACTCGGAAGTTCGGCGTTGAAACGTGCATCACTTAATTCGAAATAATGATTTTCAGACGCTCATCGCGCCATCTGAAAGACCATTCAGAGCTCTTGAATTCATGTGACTGGACCATTTTCATCACAGAAATCAGCACAAAAACTGCATTGCCACGTTGATCGGGTCTTGCGTCACGCTGCGATCGTAAATCGACACGAACACTGCCACGTGGCAATGTCAGAAGAATCAGTTCAATTGAGCACGAGTTTTTGGTTTTCTCCATTCAATAAATTTTTTTTTAAATAAATATTTTTCGGGAAGAAAAATCAGTTCATACGGTGGAAAAATGGAGAAAAAAGAGAAGAAAAATAGGAGAAAACGGAAAGTTTTTTTTATGATTTAATGGTTTTTTTTCTCCGAAAATTTATCGCTTTGGGAATCGGGCAATAAAAAATCCGAGAACAATTTTTTTTTTTGGTTTTTATTTGGCAAATATTATTTTAAAGGGGGGGGGGGGGGATTCTGATAAAAATTTATTATTTTTTTTATTTGGAAATAAAACTTATGCTTAATAGAATTTTTCAGAGGAAAAAACCAAAAAAAAATTTTTTTTTTGAAAATTTTTCAATAAATAAATTGATTTCAAAAAAAAAATTTTTTTTGAAAAATTTAGAAAAATCAGGTAAATTTTTGATAAATTTCAGAAAAATTCCCAAAAAAAAAAAATTACTCAAAAATCAGAAAATAAAACAAAAAAAAACTTTTTTTTGAAAATTTTTTAACAAATAAATTGATTAAAAAAAAATGTTTTTGAAAAATTTAAAAATTCGTATTTTTTCTCTCAGTTTAAGAAAAAAATCAGGAAATAGTTCGATAAATTTCGAAAAAAAAGCCGATAAAAATTACTGAAAAATCAGAAAAAAAATTCCTTCCACCCCACCTCTCGGGATTTCCAAAAAAAAAACTATTTAAACCATCTAAAAACCCTTAAAAAAAAAATAAAAAATAAACCAGAAAGGCGACGGTTCTCGTCTTCTCTGCCAAAACGACGTCGTCTTTTCGGACATCGTCATCGTTCCCGACGACGACGAAACAATCCGAAAAACCAGACTCTCTCCCCACCCAGTGTGTTCGAGTGTTCGTTTCTTTTCTTTTCGCCTGTTCCTCAAATTATTATTCGCATTTCTCAGCGCGGATGCGGATGCAAAACCAGAATGCTTGCAGCAGCAGCATCAGAATGCATTCCGTCGATCACTTGTCGCAAAAAAAGAAACAAAAAGAAACGTGTGACGAAGAGAAGAGCTCGAGAAAACGACACGGACGGAGCTCTTTCTCTCTCTCTCGAATTCCAATTGGAGTGAAAGAGGCGAATGCTCGAAAAACACAGAGGAGGGGAATAAAGAGAGCTCGTGAAAGATTTGTGCTCATTAGAGAGAGAGAAAGAGCCCGAAAATGGCGAGACTCGCAGCTCTTTTTCTCTCTTTCTTGTTGACAATCATAGAGAGAGAGAGAGAGAGAGAGAGAGAGAGAGAGAGAGAGAGAGAGAGAAGAGAAGGAAAAACGGGAAGAGAGAGAGAGAGAGAGAGATATCGATTTCCGTCTTCTCATTTACCAGAAAACACATGAGGGAGGGGGCTAATTAGGCTTGGCACACTTGAACACGGCCTAACAGGGCCCGAAAACCGAAGATAAACGAAAAAGGAGAGGGCTCAGCTCATATCGCAATGAACTGTCCTATCAAAGAAGACTTTAGGCCAAGCAGCAGACGGAAAACAAGCCTATCGGCCCAGGTGTCGAAAAAAACGCTGTAAGAATCCACCTCATCCGCCGAAACCAGACCCAGGCAGCGCCTCAGCAGGCCTAAAAGCTAGCAGTCGACACAATTACTTGAGTAGGCCAATCTAGGCCAACTCAGGCCAAAACGGGGCCTGTACAAGACGGAAAGGACCCAGAATGCTTCGAATCAGCCTAACGGCGACCTGGACCACTTCAAGCCGCAAACATCTCGAAAGCTTCTCAGTTTGAACCAAAGAAACAGGCCTGATTGTGAGAGGCAGAGATCATTGGCCTAGACCTAGACCATCTTCAAGTCTAATCTAGGTCATATCAGGCCGTTTCAGGCCCAGAAACTTCTAGTCAACAAGAGATCTTCTCTATTTCACTTCCTTCTGCTGCTTTCTGATCATCATCATCTGGAGAAACTGACGAGGAAAGAGAAAGAGAAAGAGAGAAAGAGAAAGTGTACCCCCCGATATTCTCGACGCCCATTTGTTATTCAAGAATGGGAATGTTCGAGAAAGAGTGATGAAACCGGTTCACAAATATCTTCGAGTGAATTGGGAATCGAAAAAAAAAGAAAAAAATTGCGGCGAATCTTAAGATTGGGAGATTTGAAAAATCAAAAAAATAATAATAATAAATTCCACTGCAATATATTTTTTTCACTCTGTCAATTTTTGGATTTTCCCATTTTTCCAGAAAAAAAAAGTCGGGCGGTTTTTTTTTTGGTGGAATGAATGTGAGTATGAGAGAGGCGAAAGAAGAGTCCACTTGAGATTACTAGAAAAAAATGGGGCGAAAAAATGAGGAAAAATGGGGGGCGGATGGGAGAAAAAAAGTCCGTAAAAGGCAGAAGCTGCGCGAGAGAGAGAGAGAGAGTGTGCGAAACGAGGAGACGCAGAGAGACGTGTGGACGAACGAGAAAAAACACGCGCAGAGCTCGCGGGCTCCGCGAGCCCTCCCCCCCGCCGTCGGAGAGATGATGACGTCACGATTCAGATGCGCGAACGTCATCAGAATCCTCCCTCTTCTTCCTTTTTTTTTCATTGTTCAAATATTCAAATTTGACTGACCTTCTGAATCTCGTCGAAACGGGGCGAAGAGGGTGAAGAAATTGTGGACGACTGCTGAAAAAAAAAAACAAAAAATTAATTTTTCGATCGGGAAGAAAAGAGAATTTCACAATTCGTAGAGAAAAAGCAAAAAAAAATTTTGCAGAAAAAATTGAGATTTTTAAATTTTTTTTTCGATTTTTTTTCGAAAAAAAAATGACTCGAAATTTCAGTTAAAATTGTTAAAAAAAATTTTTTTTCAAAACAAAAAATCGATATTCTCAATTTTTAATTTTATTTTTTCGAGAAAAATTTTTTATGAAAAAACAAAATTTTTTTCGAAAAATAATATTTCTTTTTTTTCTCAAATTTCAATTTGAAAAAACTGAAAAATCGCCATTTTCGAATGTTTTTTTTCAAATTTAAAAATATTTTTCGAAAATCAAAAAAAAAATAGTTTCTCAAAATTTTAATTTTTTTTAAATAATAATTTTCCAAGAAAAAAATTCGGGGAAAAATATATTGAAATTTGAAAAAATATTAAATTTTTTCTCAAAAAAAAAAAACACTGCAGAAAAAAACAGTATTTTTCCCACAATTTTTCAAAATTCCAAAAAAAAACAAAAAATTTTTTCCAACAAATTTCAATTTCACCTTCTGCGCTGATTAATAAATAACAAAAATCAGAGCAAAAAAAAAACAAAATTTCAAATAATTTTTCGTTTCAATTTTCCCAAGAAGACCGCAAAAAAAATGCATTTTCCCGTGAATTTTTTCAATTTTCCCCCAAAAAAACGCGAAAAAATTCCAGAAAATTCCAGAAAAGAGGAATGACGTGAACGAAAAAAATTAGAAAAAAAAGAGAAAAAATTGAGAATTGATAAGAGAAACCTGCGTATGTGTGTGCACACAAGATGAGAAAGAAGAAGACGAAAAAACGCCGTTTCGACGCGATTTTTCCACGTATTCAGGAGAATCAGGACGAAAAGAGGTCATCCCACGCGAGAAATTGAGAAACATTTCTTCGAGAAAGAATCGTCGAAAAGAGCAAGAGAAACGGGGGAAAAAAAGATCGACGAGAGAGAGAGTGTGGCGAGACGAGAGAGTGCGAGACGACGAGACGAGCACAACTGACGCGCCGGGGGGCTCCGCGAGAGCCCCTGACCTCTCATTCTTTTGCTGCTCTTTCGAGCACTCAAACAAATAAAATCAAACTGATCGAGAGGACAGCAGCAGCAAAATTTACAGAAAAAAAAAACCATTTTCAATCAATTTTTATGCGAAAAATAATTGACAAGCTAACAACTAGTTTCTGAAAATTGATGCAATAAAATTGTGTTTTTTCATAAAGAAAATAGTAGGAATTTCGAGAAAATCAATAAATCGAAAATCGGTTTTGTCTTCTTCAAATTTTCTTGACAATCGAGACGCCCGTCATTTCGGCCGGCTGCGGAAGGCCCATGACGGCGAGCACGGTCGGAGCCACGTCGCACAGAGCCGGCGGACGGTTCTCCGGCTGCAAATTTCTTTTTCTTTTTCAATTTCAGACAACAACTGGGAATATTATCAACGTTTTGGAGAAAAGAAAAACACTTTTTTTTTGCTTTTTTTGTTGAGCTGGGAAAGAAAAAATCATAGCTATTTATTTTTTTTTTCAAAATTAATAAATAAAAAATTTCCAGAAAAAAAAACAATTTTTGCTGAAAAAAAATTCAAAATTTTCAAAATTTTCAATTCCAATTTTTTAAAATAATTTATTTATTATTTAAAAATTTAAAAAAAAAAACAAAAATTGTGGTTTTTTTTGAGAAATAATTTTTTGAGCAATCTCAAAAATTATCCGTTAAAAAAAATTATGTAAAAATTTTTTTCGAGCCTTCTATTTAAAAAAAAAAATTATTTTTTTAAAATAAAATTTTTTTTCAGCTTAACATTTTTTTTTAAAAAAAGTTAAAAATTTTTTTGAAAAATCGCAGATCCGAAAATTGAAAATCGAAAATCGAAAATTGATTTTTTTTTTTGAAAAATTAAAAAAAAAAATTTTTGTTAAATTTTTTTCGAGCAACAGTAGAAAAAAGAGTTATTAGAGAGCCCAAGAAAATAAAAAAAAAATTTTTTTTTGGTTAAAAAAATTTCAAGAGAGAGAGAGAGAGAGAGAGAGAGAGAGAGAAAGAGAGAGAGAGAGAGAGAGAGAGAGAAAGAGAGAAACTCACGTCGACAAACTTGAAGCCGGGATGCGAGAGGGTGAGCGGGACGCGGTAGCACGTGTGCGCCGTGTGCTTGCCGCCGTCGGGCGCCTTCATCTTCTCGGCGTTGCCGTGGTCGGCGGTGACCATGAGCGCGTAGCCGTGCGCCGCCGCCGCCTCCGCGATCCGTCCGATCGCCGCGTCCGTCGCCTCGCACGCCTTCACCGCCGCCTCGTAGACGCCAGTGTGGCCGACCATGTCGGGCGGCGCAAAGTTGCACATGATGAACGGGTGCGTGCCGGCCGTCACCTGCTCCACCATCTTCTCCGCCACACCCGCCGCCGACATCTCCGGCTGCAGATCGTACGTCGCCACCTGAAAAGAGTTTGGTCCGTCTCATAACTCTCATGATCTTTTCCTGGCCGCCATTGGCGCTGATTCCGGCGCCACTGGCGGTTAGGGCGCTGATTTTGGCGCGTATGTCGTGCGCGGATGGCCGCAAAACTGTCTCACCTTGGGACTCGGGACAAGACACCGGTGCTCGCCGTCAAATTGTTTCTCGAGTCCGCCGTTGAAGAAGAACGTGACGTGCGCGTACTTTTCCGTCTCGGCACAATGAAATTGCGACACTTGCTGCTCGGCGAGCCACTCGGCCAACACGTTCTTGTTCGATTGCGGCGGGAAGAGCGATTTGAACGGGAACTCGGCCTTGTACTGCGTCATTCCGTACACTTTCACGTTCGACGGATGCGGCAGCGACGAGTTGCACTCCTTGTACGCCTCCATTCCCATCACCTGTTGTTCAACGAGACAATTTGGGTGAGTTGGGGATTCATTTACCTCGGAGATTTCGCGCATTCGATCGGCGCGATAGTCGAAGAAGACGAGCGTGTCGTCGTTGCGAACGCGTCCCTGCTCGCCGTGCAGTATGATCGGCTTCAGAAACTCGTCCGTCTCGTCGGCCGCGTACCGCTTTCGCACCACTTCCACAACCTGCACGAAACAAGTACAATGTTCAGAGAAATCCAATTAAATTGGCACAATCGATCGACGGATCGGAGGCCACGCCCCCTTTTTTTCGGGTCTCGCACGGAAATTACAGGTGAAATTTCTTTTAGAATCCATTTTCTTCTATATTTTCCGTTCGAGACCCAAAAAAAAGGGGGCGTGGCCTACAGATTACAAGCTTTTTGGCGCTTTTTTTTTGAGAAATAATTTTCTAAAATTCGAGAAAATTTAAATGTTAACTGTAAATTTTCGAAATTATTGTAACAACTTCCAGGAAATTTAAATTTTCAAAACTGAAAAATTTTTTTTAAAATTTTTAAAAAAAGTTTCAGGTTACCTACTCCTTTCGCTTCAATTTTTCAATTATCAAAAATTTAAAAAAAAAAAATTTTAATCCCGGAAAAAAATGGGAAAACGCACGTTGGCCTCGTCGGACGGCTCGCCTTTGCCGCCAATCATCGCCTCGTAGGCCACATTGATGCGTTCCCATCTCTTGTCACGGTCCATCGCGTAGTAACGGCCGACGATGGTCGCCAACTTTCCATATCTTCAAACAAAACAACTAATTAATAATTCAATTTTTAGTGAAAAAAATTAAATTTTTAGTGAAAAAAAAAATAAATTTTTCAAAAAAAAATTTAATTTTCAGAAAAAATGGTTGCTTTTCAAAAATTAAAATTAAATCAAAAAATTGAAAACTAATTTTAAAAAAATTCAAATTTCAGAAAAAAATGGTTGATTTTCAGAATCGAAAAACTAATTTAAAAAATTGATTTAAAAACGAAAAAAAAAATAAATTTTTAAAAAAATTTTAATTTTCCGGAAAAAATGGTTGATTTTCAAAAATAAAAAATTAATTTTTTAAAAATTTTCTCTGAAAATAAAGTTTTTTAAAAATTAATTTTTCATTTATCAAATTAATTTTTTCATTTTTGAAAATCGACCATTTCTGTGAAAATCAACAATTTTTTCAAAAAATTTTAGCGATTAAAATCATTGGGAAAAATAAATTTTGAAAATTTCGAAAAAAAAATGAATTGTGAAAAATATACCAAATTTTTGAATGAAAAAGTTTCCCGTTAAAAAAAAATATTTTTTTTTTAATTTTTAATTTGAAAAAAAAAATAAATTTCGACTCAAAAAGTCTGTATGTAAAATGCATTTTTTTCGAGCAAATCTAATTTTTTTTTCCAATTTTTTTCCTGCCAGCAAAGCAAAAAAAAGGGGGCACGAACCCGACGGTTTTGTCGAGAAACTCGAGCGTCTGCTCGAGAAACCCGACTCCGCTGTTCGGCGACGTGTCTCGGCCGTCGCCGTAGAAATGGAGATACAACTCGGGCACGCCGAGCTCTTTGATCGCCTTGATCAGCGCGAACATGTGATCTGAAAAAGAAAAACGATTTTCAAAAAAAAATCGATTCGATTTTTGTGTTGGAAAATGGGAACTTTCAAAATTATTTTTTAAAAAAATGAAAAAAATTTTTGATGAAAACTTTTGAAAGCCCAAAAAAAATAAATTGCTGGAAAATTAGAATTCAACTTTTTTTCTCAAAAATAAAAAATCAAACTAGAAACAGTGGCGAATCAGGACAAATTTCAATATTCACCCTGAAAAAGTCAAAATGTTTTGTGATGGAGAATGAAAACTTTCGGAATTATCAAAAAAAAATTAAAACGTTTTGGAAAACAATTTTTTTTCAGGTAAGAGAAAAAAAAAGTCTTTTGGAAAAATTGAGTAAAAAATTTTCATTTAAAAAAATTTGGTTTTAAAAAAATTTGGTTTTTTTCAAACAATTTCAATTATTTTTCCCCAAAAATCAATCTCTTTCACCAAATTTTCTCTTTGTTTCTTTTCAGAAAAAAAAAAAGCTCTCTGACCAATGTGTGAGTGAACACCGCCATCGGAGACGAGTCCGGCGAGATGAAGACGTCCGTTTCCGTTCTTCGCCCGATTGCACGCCTCAATCAGATTCTCGTTGTTCACCTGCAAGAAACCAATAAGAAATTATTATTTTCACAAAAATGAAAACTATTCAAAAACTGAGGAAATTTGTAAAATCGCTTAATAATTTTTTAAAAATTCGCAAAAAATGTTTAAATTGAAAAAAAAAAAACTTTCTTCAATTTTACAGAGTTTCAAAAATAACGATTCATTTATTTTTGACAGTCAGATTGAATTTAAAAAAATTCAAAAAAAATTTGTTTTCACTAAATTTCGGCAAAAAATTAAAAAATTTACAAATTTTTCAAAAACAAAAAAAAAATTTTTTGATTAAATTTCGGCAAAAATTGAAAACGTTTCAAATTAGAAATTTTTGTTTTTCTAAATTTCCGCCACCCCCACCTGTCTCAAAAATAATCCAAAAAAAAACTATAATTTTCAGAAATAAAATTGTTTTCACTAAATTTCGCCAGAAAAAATTGAAAATTTTTCAAATTTTGCAAAAAATATTAATAATAAAAAATTCGAAAGAAATTTTTCTCTAATTTTGGCAAAAATTGAAAACATACCAAATTTGAAAAAAAAATTAAAAATTTTTCAAATTAAAAAAATTCAATTTTTTCTCAATTTCAGCTACCTGCCTCAAAAATTATCCAAAAAAAAACTATAATTTTTTGAAATAAAATTGTTTCGACTAAATTCCGGCAAAAAATTGAACCAAAAAATTATTTTTTTAAAAATTTAATTTAAATATTTTTTCTGTCTCAAAAATTCTCAAAAAAAACTATAATTTTCAAAAAAAAAATTTTTTTTTAAAGCGACAAACTGACGAGCTGATTGTTTTTGACGGCGAGATTGATGCGGACAATGTCCTGGAAGATGACTCTTCCGGCGCCAATATTCAAATGGCCCACTTCCGAGTTGCCCATCAGACCCTCCGGAAGGCCCACGTGCAGGCCGTGCGCCTCGATTTGCGCCCAGTTTCCTGCAAAAAAACACAAATATTTTTCTAGTATTTTTCAAAAAATAATGGAATTGCCACTTTTCAAACTTTTAATAAAACAATTTTTGTTGAAACCGAAATTTTTTTTTTTCATTTTTCTCAAACTAAAAAAAATTATTGAGAAAAAAAAACACAGTTTTTGACATTTTTTTAAAAAATTAAATTAATTTTTCAAAAAATCACCGATTATTTTATTTTATTTTTTTCTAAAGATTGATTTAAAATTCAATTCGTTTATTTTCCTAACAAATCAATTAATGGGAGAAAAATTTTCGCAAAAAAATAAAAATTCAACTAATTCTTAAAAAACACTTTTTTATTTTCAAAAAAAAATTTTTTTTTTTTTTTTGAAAACATGTTTTCATTTTTTCCACTAATTCAGTGGAAGTTTTTGAAAAAAAAAAACTAGTAGAATTTTTTTCATTTTTTTTCAAATTAAAAAAAAATTTTTTTGAAAGCTACTTAAATATTACGGAAATTCAGTGAAAATTCGCTCAAAATTTGTGGAATTCTCTAGAAATAATTATAACTTTCTTACTTAAAAAATTTTTTTTTAATTTCAAAAAAATAATTTCGAAAAAAATAATTTTTAAAATTTCAAAAAAAATTTCGAAAAAAAACTTTTTTTTTACTTAAGAAAAATAATTTTAAAATTTCAAAAAAAAATTTCGAAAAAAAATTCAAATTTTTCAGAAAAAAAAAAAGAGAGAGAAATCTGACCGGAGCACAGTTTGTCCATGACGGGAGTGTTGGCGTTGAGGATGGCGTTACCGTACGGATCCGACGAGATTCCCCAGCCGTCGATCACGATCAGGCACACCTTGTTCGCCACTTTTCCGTTGTTCGCCATCGCCATTCCTCCTGGAAGGGCGGCAAAATTTGAATTTGAATTTGAGAATAAAAAATTAAAGTTTTAGAAAAAAAGGGGAAGAAGAAATGGAAAATTGAAAGAAACGCGAAAAAATTGAAATTTAAAAATTGAAAATTAAAATTGGGGGAAAAATGTTAGTTATTTATTAATTAGAAAAAGTTAATTTGAGACAAAATTTAATTTTTTTTTTTTAATTTTAAATTTTTTTTCCAGAGAAATAAAACCAAATTGAATATTTGGAAATTTAAAAAAAAGAAACCTTTTTTTTCTTATTTACGAAAAAAAAGAGGGAAAAAAAAACAAAAGTGACGTTTTGAGGTGAAGAAAAAAAAAGAGAAAAAAAAGAGAAAAAGTGATCTTTCTGGTGTTTGATAAGACCACAAGATACCCTTTTTCTCCGATCATTGATCACTTTTTCCATTAAAAAAAAAATTTTTTTTTTGGGAAATTTAGAAAATTTTAGAAAATTTTCGATAAATTTTTTGTTTTTCAGGCGGAAAAAAAACATTCGAGAAAATTAAAAAAATTTTTTGAAACTGATTTTTTTTTTGAAATTTTTAAAATTTTTAATTAATTTTTGACACAGGTGGTTGAAAATATTTGAAAAAAAATTGGAATTACGAAAAAAAAATTTTTTACCTTCAAAAAAATTTTAACAAATGAATTTTTAAAACTGTTTTTTTTTTATTTTAAAATTTTATATTAAAATATGACACAGCTATTTGAAAATATTTGAAAAAAAATAGTAGGAAATATGCAAAAAAAAAATTTTTTTTTTCGAATAATTGATTTTTGTCGAATATTGATTTTATTTTTGTTAAACTTGTTAAATTTTTGATAAAAAATTAAAAAATAGTGTAAAAAATTTACTAATAAAAACTTTTTTTTTGAAAACGCAATAATCTTTTGATCAAAAATTTGAAAAAAAAAATTGAAAAATCTCAAAGGAAAATGACGAGTGAAAAATTAAAAAATTTAAAATTAAAAAAAAAATTCCAGAAAGTCAAATTTTTTAGAAAATTCTTCGCAAAACAAAAATTAGAAAACAAAACAAAATTTAAATTTGAAATAAAAATTAAATTTTAAAAAATAAAAAATAAAAAATAGCTGGCTCACCACGTCCACCGAAAAAGCGTCGATAAATTTGCGAGCCAAGGACGGCGAACATCTTTTTTTTTTTCTTCTTCTTCTTCTCCCCTCTCCAAGAAAATATATCTCTTTCGACGAAATAAAAACGGAGGAAAGGCGAGTTTCTGCACGTAAACAACTCTTCTCTCACGTATTTCTCGCCGCGTTTTCGCCGGAAAAATCGGGCGGATTTGAGAAAACGAGAGAAAAAAACCGAGTGAGAGCAGCCTTTTCTCTATCGATTGGAGCCGGAAGAAGAAGAAGAAGAGAGAGCAAGTGGCCAGAAAAACAAAAAGATTTGGCGAAAAAAATTGGAATATTATAATAAATAACTGAATTTAAAATTAATTGTTTACTGTGTTGGAAAAAAAATTTGGAATGCCGAAAAAATTCAATTTTTGAAAAAAAATTTAATTTTTTTTTCAAAAATAAAATTTTTTTATTTTATGAAAATATTTTCAAAAGCTAGAAAAATTAAAAAAAATTAATCTTAAAATTAATTAATTTTTTCAAGCATTTTTTTTTTAATTTTTTGAAATTTTTTTTGTTTGAAATTTTAAAAATCAAAAAAGTTCGAAATTAACCCAAAATATAATAGAAAAAATAATTTTAATAATAATTTGAAAAATATTAAAACTTTTTTAAAGTTTAAAAAAAAACTTTTTTTTGAAATTCAATTTTCAAAAACTTCAAAAAAAATGAAAATGTTTTTTTTATTGGAAAAATTTTTAATTTAAAAAAATGTATTTGAATAAACGTTTTTAAAAACTAGAAAAATTTCTAATTTTTTAAATAAAAAACAAAAAAAAATTGAATTGTTTAAAAACTTAAGAAAATCACGCAAAAAATGGGAAATTGGAAATTTTTAATAAAAAATCTTCACATTATCATTGTGAATAGATAATTTTTGAAAAAAAGGTTTTTGCGATTTTCTAAAATTAAAAAGTCAGAGAATTTCGAAATGTCGAAACATTCCACTAAAATCAACCCTCACGAAAAAAAAAACCATTTCGACGAGCGAATAGCAGCGAAAATGTGGAGAGTGAACTGTTCTTTTTTGACCTTGAAAACTCGCCATTTCTCTTTGACAAACAAAGTGGGAAAGAGAAAAAACCGCCGAAATTTGCGAGAGAAAACAACGTTTTTCGCGCAATTTTCGGTGATTTTTGAACATGATGCAAACGCGCTCCATTGAGAATTCGCGCCGTGTACTCCTCTCGGACAAGTGGCAATTTTTAATTTTCGAGAATTTTCAAGATTTTTCGCTTGTTTTCAGCTAATTTTAAGTGTTTCCTGAGTTGAAATTCGAAAAATCAACTAATTTTCAATCTATTTTATATAAATTGCTAGAGAAAAACCCCGCTTCCTCGATTTCCTACCGATTTTCTGTTCATCCTAAATTCCAGTGATGAAAGTGACCGTATCGTGCGCTTCCGTTCAAACGACCATCACAATTCTGGAGGAAGAGTCCGAAGGCGTCGAGAATATTCTGACACTCGGACAACTTCGCGAAAAAATCGCGGCGGACAACGATGTCGACCCGGAAACGATGAAATTGTTGCACAGAGGTGGGTCGAGATCTATTTTTTTTTTAAAATTAAAATCGAAGTTAATTTTAG
This sequence comes from Caenorhabditis sulstoni, assembly GCA_963966605.1. NCBI lineage: Eukaryota > Metazoa > Nematoda > Chromadorea > Rhabditida > Rhabditidae > Caenorhabditis > Caenorhabditis sulstoni. The sequence goes on from OZ016475.1 coordinate 7,642,374, forward strand.
TTTGCTGAAAACTGAATTATTTATCCCAAAAAACCTTGAAATGCCGAAAAAAAATTAATTGAAAATAATTTTTTTTTTTTTGAATTTTTTTCCAAATTTTGTCAGCAGGGAAATAATTAATTTTTAATTTTTGACAATTTTCTGAAAAAAAATCATCAGACAAAAATTTAATTTAAAAAAAAAAAAAAAACGAAATCGCAAGTTCAAAAGAGTTTGAAAATTGCAAATTTGAAAAAAAAAATTTTCTTTTCTTCCTCATCCAAACAAAAATTCGAGAAATCACTGCTTAGTAATGTTTTAATAAAACAATTTTTAAGAAATCCAATTTTGTTTTTCAGGCAAATTCCTGCAAGGCGACGCCGAAATCGGGCTGGAAACGCTCAACTTCAAGGAGAACGACAAAATCATTGTGATGGGCGGAAAGAACGCGATGGCCGACGACGCGGGCTTCAAAATGCTGACGCAGTACGAGAAGCACAATCTGAGCAATCTGCAGAAGACGTACGACGTGAATCTGAAGGACGTCGCCGATCTGGAGCGCGGATTTCTCGACAAACCGAAGCAGGTGGAGATGGGCAAGAAGATGGAGAAGAAGGTGAAGTGGTTCAACGAGGAGGCCGAACGGCACCTCGAGACGCTCGACGGCATGCGCATCGTCGACGAAACGACGCCCGAGAATCAGGCGAGTCGTTCAGTCTACTTATCAGAGCGTCGCACTGCGCCGAGAAAGAGTTTTGAAGTGTGCGATGGAGCGCGCTTGCCTTTTCTCGCAATTTCTGAGCCCTTTTCCTCGTTTTTTTCCGACAAAACAGCGAAAATCTCAGTGGGAAAACCTGAAATTGGATGAGAAACGTGCTGAAATGGTTGAATTGCTGAGATTCATCAAAAATTCAAAGTTTCTTTCACTTACCGATGAAAATTGCCAACTGTTTTGCAGGCGAAACGGAATCGCGAGAAGCGCAAAACGCTCATCAACGGCATCCAGACACTTCTGAATCAGAACGACGCTCTTCTCCGACGCCTTCAGGAGTATCAGGCGATTCTCGCCGGAGACATCATCGAGTAATCGGTGCCGAGTCGCGGGTCTCATCACGATTTCATTATGTGAACCGACTTCAAATAAATTATATTTCACTCTAGAAACAAACAAGTGGGAAGCGGAAATCGAATATGCTAGAAGAAGGGGGGCAAAACTGATCGGTGAAGACCCAGAAAAAAAGAGCAGAAATTACAGAAAAAAACGTTGAGGGGACGGATAGAAGTGGAGAGCGAGCCTCAATAGCGAGTCCGCTTGTCGTTGAAGAAGGATCGGAGCAGGAACACCTGGCCGATTCCGATGAAAACGACGACGGCCGACTGGCCGAGCGACCAGATCATGACTCGCTCGTTCAGCTCCTCGGCTCTCTTCCGTCCCGTCGCCTCGCGCAGACGGTGATGCGTTTGGTAGTCGTCGATCTGCGAACGCAATATTTTCTTTCTTTTTTTTCAATTTATTTAAATAAAAAAAAAACACTGAATCGCAGTTTTAATTATAATTTTTTCGGTATTTTCCGCGATTTTTAGCTTTTTCGAATTTTAATTTAAATTTTAAAATACCACCCTTTTCATTGAACTGATTGGTTAAACGATTAAACGGAAACATTTTTGAAACCCAATTTTCTTCGAATTTTTCGAAAAAAAAATCAGAAATTTTTAATAAATTTGTTTTATTTAGCTGGATAATTTTTAAAAAATTGAATTTCTTCAGCAAAATTCGAGAAAAATTTTTTTTTTAAATGTAGGTTTTTTTTCGAACTAACTTTTTTAAAATTAAAACTATTTTTTTTTATTTTTTCTTTTTTCACTCGATTTTTGTTTCAGTCCTATCTCAAAATGCGTGAATTCTTTTGCTGAAAATCTCAAATTTCCCTCCTTCTAATTCGTTCGCATTCCCCCTCACCGTTCTGAGCTTATCTCCGATGGCGACGGCGTAATTCTCGAGCTGGCTCATCGCGTGGGCTCCCTGAGTGACTGCCGCGTGCAGCGCGTTCTGATCACCGAACTGCCAGTCCATGTAGACGATTTTGTGCGAGAAAGTGGAGAACTCGTTCGAGAAACACGCTTTGTACGTTCCCTCGACCTGAAAATCGCCGATTTCCAGCCGATTCCGTCGCCATTTTCAGACCTCCGCCTTGAAATTAATGCTGTCGTACTGCTTTTTGACGTCCTTGTACAAAACTTTTCCGTTCGGGTCCTCGATGATCAAATCCACGTCGTAATGGCCTCCGGTGACGACCTGAAACCGAAAAATCGATGAATTGAGGGGTTTTCGAAGTGAATTTCAGACCTGAAACTCGAAAATTGTGTCCACATCCTTTTTCAGATCCTCGTAGAAGCACTGATTCGCGTTGTCGGGCAACTCGAACGTCAGCTCGATCGCCGTGCCGATTGCTATTAAAATCGAGGAGAACACCAGTGATTTGAGCATTTTTTCGGCTGAAATGAATGTGAAACTCGAGTAAATTGATGATTTTCAGGTAGAAACGCAAAAAACGCGGAGAGAAAGCATGAAAATGAGAGATTTCGACGCATGAAAAATGCCAACGAAACACTTGTGCGGTGGAGCGCGTTTGCATCATCCACCACCGAAAGATCACCGTTTTCGACTGTTTTTCGGCTATTATTGAAACTTTCTTTAAAAATTGAAAATTTCAGGGAAAACTACTGCTTGCGAGTTTTTTTTTCAGATTTTTTGGAAAAATTGTAACGAACTGATGAATATGGAAAAAATATTGAACATTTTGTGTGAAAATTGTATTTTACAGAAGAATTCAGCAAGAATTGAGGAAAAATGAGACAAAAAAAGGAAAAAAACCTGTTGTTGGCTACAGTAAACTTGATTTAAAGGCGCACACCGTAATTCACAGTGCGGGTCTCGCAACGAAAGGCGGCAATCGCAGGTTTTCGAATTTTAAAATTTAAACTTTCAGTTTTTTTGTTTTTTCTCCGGATTTTCGACGATTTTCCAGGTTTTCCAGGTGAAAAATGGATCGAGACGAGTTTTCGAACAACAGAAGAACTCGTCACTTCGAAAGATCCAAGCAGGTAGCGCCGAAACCGAATTCTCTCCTAAATTCGCATTTTTCCATCGAATTTCAGAGCGATTTGCACAATTATCGCGACAATCGACGAACTCTTCGTGATTCTTATCACGACGAAAACCATAATGGTCGGAAATTCCGCAGTTTCCAGAAGAAAATCGTCGAAAATTCGAAGAAATTTCAGAGTTTCCCGAGTTTCATGGATTCAGGCCGAGAGCTCAATTGTTTGTGCCCGTTCCGTTCGGAATCCATCAGAATCGCTATCCGCACACGATCACGCCGCCGCTGTCCGAGGTTCTTTCTTTTTTAAAGTGAAATCGCCGAATAATTTCCGATTTTCCGCCCGTTTCCAGAGAGACTTTCTGTTCTCGGACCGCTCGTCGGACTTGTCGATGCAAATGTCGGCGTTCCATTTGGAAGACGTCGAGAATCGACGTGGCGTCTCGCCAAAGTATCACCACCACCACTACCACCATCATCCGGTTTCCAGCCGCTCGCCGCCCCACTTCTCCGGAAATCGCTTCTCGTTGCTTCCGAACGAGGCGCTCGACGTGAACGGCGACATTCGCAGCGATTGGACAGTGCAGACGGTCGTCGATAAGGGATTTCTGATGGCGTTCGCGATGGACAAGGGCGGATGCCAGTGAGTACATGGAATTTGCCTTTTTGGCATGAACTTTCAAGCCTTTTCTTGTTTTTTTCTCAAAATTTTCACCTTGAACCGTATAATTGAAGAGCGGCGAGATTTTAAAATAGTGGTTGCGTTGAAAATCGCCAAAATCCATCTGCAACTCGTCTAGACCCGGGTTTCCGACGAGATATCTTGGAAACTGGAAGAGTTACGAAAAAGTTGTCAACTACAAACATGATCACCTTCAAATTTCCCATTTTTTTTCTAGTCGACAACTTTTTTTTAACTGTTCTACTTTCGGAGATGTACACCTGAGTAAGTTGAGCTTCAGAAGAGCCTTTTGTTCAAGGGTTTAGATAACTCCTGCAGTTTGAAGTGCTTTGAGGCTGAAAAAGCGCATTTCATGTGTGAAAATCGTTTCCAGCTTCCTCCAAAACCACTTCTACGGTCCCTCGCCGCCACAAATCGACGACTACCTGCGCGCGCGCATCTTCGACACGATACTCGCGTCGCCGCTCAACTTCCACGCGATAGCCACCAACATCTTCGGCAACTTCTTCCTCCAACGCATCATCGAGCAATCGCGCCCCGCCGAGCAGGAGACGATCCGCAAATACCTCGTCGCCGACATCACCGAGTACTGTCTCGACAAATCGGCGTGCCGCGTCGTGCAGACGGCGCTCGAGAAGTTGCGTCCGCGTCACGTGGACGCGATCGTCGACGCGCTGCCGCGCGACGATCAACTGATGGCCATCTGCACCGATCAGAACGCGAACCACGTCATCCAGAAGATCGTCAAGAAGATGCCGCTCGAGAAGTGGGAGTTCGTCGTCGATTTTCTGTGCCAGACGGTGCGCGGACCCGACAATCTGCTCGAGATTTGTCAGGACAAGTACGGCTGCCGCGTCGTGCAGACCATCATAGAGACGATCACGTCGGCGGAGCCGTCCGACGAGGAGAAGCTGCGCGTGCTCCGCCGCCTCATGGCACGCATCATCGCCAAGTGCAAGCGGCTGACTTCGAACGAGTTCGCCAACTACGTCGTCCAGCACATTCTGGAGACGCCCGGCGTGCTCTCCGAGTACCGCAACGCGATCATCGAGAAGTGTCTGCTGCGCAATCTGCTCTCAATGTCGCAGGAGAAGTACGCGTCGCACGTCGTCGAGAGAGCCTTCACGTTCGCACCGTTGCCCTATCTGGCCGAGATGATGGAGGAGATTTTCGATGGTTATCTGCCGCATCCGTACGTGTTTTTCGCCTGTCAAACAGTTGAGCGAGGTTTCTTTTCTTCAGTGAGACGGGAAAAGACGCGCTGGACATTCTGATGTTCCACCAATTCGGCAACTATGTCATCCAGCGAATGCTTCAGATTTGTTGCGCTTCGGTGCTCGGGCAGCGGTAAGCGAAAGCATGAAAGCGAAGAGACTCTTTTTGGGTCTCGAACGGAAAAGGCGATCGTGTATTATCATCGATCAAATCCAACTGGCACCTCATAATCTGATCTGGTAGCGAGAAAGCACGCCCGAAACGAAATCCGAAATCCACGTGGCAAATCGCTCTAACCGTCTCACTCTCTCTCTTCGTTTCCCAAACTCTCTCGTCGACTGTTTGCAATGCGGATCGTTTTCTTCGTTTCGCGTGCTTTTTCTGGTAGTAAGATCACATTCTCAGGCGCCAGTTTGATTCAATTCCAAATATACGAATTTCTGAGTCACTTGTCACGTCTAGAGTTCGGACGCGGCTCTTTCATGGCGAGACCCATGCCAAGCTTTCGTTTCTCCCCGTCCTCATTTTCGTTTCTCACTGCAGATCCACAATCATGAACGGAACCGATTGCCGCTACAAATTCGAGGCGTGGCTTCGAAAATTGTCGGTTCGCGCCAGAAAAGAGAAGGGAAGATTGTCGAGGTTCGCTGGATTCTCTTCGGAGAGAAAATGGGCGAACCACTTTACATTTCCAGATTCTCGTCGGGCAAGAAGATGTTGGAGATTCTCGAGACGATGAACACGCCGTACGATCTGGATCGTCGTCCGTCGACGATGCCACGTGGCCACACCTACGCGTCGTCGTCGTCGTCGTCGGCGATCGACGGCTTCTGCCCGCACTCGACGACGTCGTCGTCGTCGGCGGCGCTCTTCTCTCCGCCTAACACGAGCTCGGTGACGTCCGAAGTGCCGACGCATCACGAGTTTGACTGTTTCTCAAAGTTCTAGACTCGTTCTCTCCCTCTCTCTCTCTATTTTGTGCTAATTTGTGAATGCGTGTGCTCTTCTACTCCTTAGCCAGACTGTACCATTCGTTTTCTGTTTTTCTCCTTGTTTCTTTGTTTTTGTGAGCAGAATCCTTCTCCCCGCCTCCCGCCCTCATTTCTTTTTTGTTGTTTCTAAATTTGTCTAGCTCGCCCCCTCCAACGCCTTCTCCTTCTTCTTCGTCCTCGTCGTTCTCGTCGTCGTTTCGCTTCAGAAGACGACGACGACGACGAAGAAGAAGAAGAGAAGGCGTCTGTTACTCTTTTTTTGCTCTTCACGTTGTGTTTCTGTGTTTCGTTTCTCTCCTGTCGTATAATTTAGCCATCACCCTGTCACACTTAGTTTCCTTTCTTTGTTTCCAAAATGAACTCCAGACTCGACGGGGCATCACAAGTTTATTTCGGATAGATGGAGAAAGGAGAGACGCTCTCGACGTCGTCACTTCCTCAACCGTTCTTCTTCACATTCTGAATCTCCAACTTCTTCGTGACCAAATCAGAGTAACGACCACAAACGTAATAGTTGTAATAGTAATGGCGACCGCCGCTGCAAATTATCCCATGTTAAGACGAGACGTTTTCTTTCTCATTCTTCTTGCGGAAGTTGTATGTGGAGCAGAGTTGCACGGAGTAAATTCCGGAACTAATACGGAACAGGCCACAACTTTTTTGTGGTGAATCCTATGAAAATGGTGCAGTTACCAAAGGTATAAAGTTCTTTGAGACCTTTCGAATGGTGCAACAAGAATGTGTGAATCTTAAATTTGAAGAAAGTTATGCAGGCTTTAGTAGAGCTTTTCCGAGAAAAACACGAAACACGGGAAAAAGCTCTACTAAAACCGGCATAACTTTCTTCAAAGTCAAGGCTTTCACATTCTCGTTGCACCATTCGAAAGGTCTCAAAAAGCTTTTTATCTTTGGTAACTGCATCATTTTCATAGGATTCACCACAAAAAAAGTTGTGGCGAGTTCCGTGTAGCGTCCGAAGTTTACTCCGTGAAACTCTGGTGTGCAGTCACGCCCAGGGCTTCAAAACACTCACTGCAAATGGAAGCGGTCCTCGTCCTGACGGAACGAGAGATGCTCCGCACCGCCAGTCGACCACATCTCTTTTTCGCCTCCGTACTCGTTCAGGAATCGCGTGTTTCGCGAGACGCCCTCGTCCCAACTCGCACGCCACAACGGATCCGCACAATTGTTGTTGCACGGCGAGCGGCCGCCGAGACGGTAGTGTGTCTCGGAGTCCTTGGGATGTTTGGCCGACGGTTTGACTGCAAAATCGGGGCTATCTTGGTCCTATTGGCGACAAGGAAGGTCTCGCAGCGAACGCAGCGAGTACGGTAACAGTGAAACAAACAAACAGACACACAGTTGAAATCACTGTTACCGTACTCTCTGCGTTCACCAAAATTCGAATTTGTGACTCGTTTGAAAAAACGCAGCGTTTCTTTTTTTGTTTTCGTTTTGTTTTGTTTTTTGTTTAAATCGTGTTACTGTGTGCGAGCACCGCATTGAACTCTTCGCCGCTCTCGAATCCCGACAACGCGGCTCCCATCGAACGGCACTTTTTGCGCGCCTCGTACGGATCCAGCACCTCGTGGTTCTCGATCTGAAATTATCGATCGACTCACGTCATCCTGTTACAGTACTAACAGTGTGTGTGTCGCACGCGACGCACGCACGCGACGCGCCACGATGAGAGAGAGAGAGAGAAAAGAGTGTGGGAAATGAAGAGACGACAGACGTCGCGTGCCTCTCTGCGTCTCTCAATTCGCCACACTCTCTCCGCTCCCTCGCCGTGTTTGCGGACAGCGATCTGATAAGGAAATCGTGGCGAGACCTATTCCTTTAAGCCGGAAACTGATCGATTTCCGATAAATTTCGCCGAATCGCCCTGATCGGAATACGCTTCGGGGATGGCTAGTTATCGCGGAATTTCAGTGAAAAAGGCGCGTGACATTGTGTCACCTCCTCGCAGACAAGCGGCTGTGTGGTCTCGCAACGAAAAATGAACTAAACTAGGTATGCGCCTTTAAACTCTGTGGGCTACGGTTTAGGCGTATTATTAACTTAGTCCATTTTTCGTGACAAGACCACACAGCCGCTTGTCTGCGAGGACGTGACCCAATGTCACGCGCCGATCGCTCACAAAGTGGCAGAATCTCGTCTTTCCGGGCCGATCGAACTGAACCCATCCGGCGGGACACGGCGCGTACTCGAATCCGTACGTGTGCAGTGTGCACAGCGCCGGCGCACGCATCGACGCCATCGTCGGCACACGATGGTCTCTGGAAATTGGAAATCACTGAAGAAAGAGAAAAAGAAAGAGAAAAGAAAGAAAGAAAGAGAAAAAGAAAGAGAAAAGAAAGAAAGAGAAAAGAGTGACTTGTGGAACGAGAAGCTGTGCGCGTCGCAGTAGCCCTTCTCGTCGGCGGCCGCCGTCCGGTACACCTCGACGCCCATCCCTTTGTAGTCGTAGTCGTAGTACGTTTTGCGGCTGCATCCGCTGTAATACATCGTGTGACAGTGTCACGCAGTGTGACGACGCAACAGAAACCGTCTGGCTCCGCCCCTTTTTGCAAGTCTGCCGCACGGTTTCTCAATTTCCAGTGAAAAGGAGGGTTCGCTCAGAATCGACACTAAAACGTGCGCGGCACACTTGCAAAAAGTGGGCGGAGCCAAAATTATCGAACAGATGCCAACTTACTCGTTTTTGAACGCGGAAGTGAGATGGAAGCGATGATTCTGAAGAACAGAAAAAGGAAACCTTCGAGATTTCACAGAGAAAAAAGACAAGGGCGGGGTGGGTCTCGCCACGAAAACAAAACAAAACAACGCGAATAATTGCATGCGCCTTTATCCTCATCGCTTTCAAATTTTCATCAATTGATGAGTTTGAAAGCAAAAAGAGAGAGATTAAAGGCGCATGTTTTCGTGGTGAGACCCTTGATCTGTCGATTACGGTAAGCGCGTGTTTGATGTCGAGCCACTCCTGCTCCAGTGCCACCAACGGAAAACTGTCGACGTTGAGAATGTTGCCGATGCGTTTGCACGCCTCTTTGATGCCGTCCGCCGTGCTGTACTCGGTCGACGACTTCTGATCGATCCTTCAAGTATTAATGAGAATGTTGGAAGTTTTGAGATCTTTCGATTGGCGCAAAGAACGTCTGAAAATATCGATTTTCAGCCGAGTTATGCAAGTTTTCGGTGGAGAGTCGATTAAACGTGCACAACTCGGCTCAAAATCCACATTTTCAGACGTTCTTTGCGCCATTCGAAAGATCTCAAAATTTGCCACATTTTTGGTAACTGGACCATTTTCATAGGGCTCGGTCCAAAAAAGTTATTCCCACTTTTGCTTGCACTTACTATATATAAGATACGCGCGACAAAAAGATTGATCATGGTGTATGCGCCTTTAAATTCATTTCGAGGTACGGTAGTTTACTGTAGTTAATAGTTGAGGAATGGAGAGAAATTTAAAGGCGCATACCTAAACTAGTTGTTTCGTTGCGAGACCAGCTGCGATCAGTGTTAGGCGTGTGAACATTAGAAGAACGAGTCCGCAAACAGATCGCACGCGACGCACGCACGCGACGCGGACAGCGAACCGATAAGAGAATCGTGGCGAGACCCAAAAGAGGAAGAAAGAAAAAGCAGCGCACTGACGTCATATAGCTGGAAGTGGCGAGACTGGCGCCGGTGGAGGTGATCGTGATCGGGTAGATCTGGTTGTACTTGCCGGCCCGATAGTACATCTCGGCCATCGTCATCGGCGGCGTGTACTCGCACAACGCGTGCAACCGCTTCTCCGTCGCCTCCATCACGATCGTCCCTTTGCCCGTCTCGTAGCCGAACGCGCCGTGCCACACGAAAACGCCGGCCGGACCGGTGATGCTGCTGCCGCCGACGTCGTCGCCGTCGCCGCCGCCGTTCGCGTAGTACTTTTGCATGTCGGGCACGTCGAGCCACGCCGCCGAAATGTCGAGATCGGCGAGCCAAACGCCGAGCGCGTCCGAGTAGAACTCGGCGAGCCGCGGCCGCTGCTCGGGCTTCGATTGGCCGGAGCACGTGCGGCTCGCCTCCGCGTACGTCATCTTCGTTCGCAGCACTTTGTAGCACTTGCCGTTGATTTGGAACCAGTCGGGCAGACAGAACAGATTGATCTCTGCAACCAGTCAGCATCCTTGAAAAGGGGCGGAGCATAAGTGCACGAACTTAAAACCGGAATATCTCGGAAACTGGAAGAGTTGGGGGAAAGTTGTCAACTACAAACATGATCACCTTCGAATTTCCCATCTTTTTCTTGTTGACAACTTTCTCGTAACTATTCTAGTTATCGAGATATGCCACTGTGAACGTTGAGCTTCATCAAAAAGAAGGCCTTCCATTTTCAAAAATGTCGAAAAATGACGAAGTGGCCTCTTAATTGAGTTTTAAAATTCAAAAAAAAAACCGTTTTCGTGACAATAATTTTCGCACAGATTTACGCGAAAAAAAACGGCCTAGAATCCTCTCTAGAGAATCCTCGGCCACGGCCTAGAATCCTCCCTTAGAGAATCCTCGGCCACGGCCTAGAATCCTCCCTTAGAGAATCCTCGGCCACGGCCTAGAATCCTCCCTTAGAGAATCCTCGGCCACGGCCTAGAATCCTCCCTTAGAGAATCCTCGGCCACGGCCTAGAATCCTCCCTAGAGAATCCTCGGCCGCGGCCTAGAATCCTCCCTTAGAGAATCCTCGGCCACGGCCTAGAATCCTCTCTAGAGAATCCTCGGCCACGGCCTAGAATCCTCCCTTAGAGAATCCTCGGCCACGGCCTAGAATCCTCCCTTAGAGAATCCTCGGCCACGGCCTAGAATCCTCCCTTAGAGAATCCTCGGCCACGGCCTAGAATCCTCTCTAGAGAATCCTCGGCCACGGCCTAGAATCCTCCCTTAGAGAATCCTCGGCCACGGCCTAGAATCCTCCCTTAGAGAATCCTCGGCCACGGCCTAGAATCCTCCCTTAGAGAATCCTCGGCCACGGCCTAGAATCCTCCCTTAGAGAATCCTCGGCCACGGCCTAGAATCCTCCCTTAGAGAATCCTCGGCCGCGGCCTAGAATCCTCCCTTAGAGAATCCTCGGCCACGGCCTAGAATCCTCCCTAGAGAATGCTCGGCCACGGCCTAGAATCCTCCCTTAGAGAATCCTCGGCCACGGCCTAGAATCCTCCCTTAGAGAATCCTCGGCCACGGCCTAGAATCCTCCCTTAGAGAATCCTCGGCCACGGCCTAGAATCCTCCCTTAGAGAATCCTCGGCCACGGCCTAGAATCCTCCCTTAGAGAATCCTCGGCCACGGCCTAGAATCCTCCCTAGAGAATCCTCGGCCGCGGCCTAGAATCCTCCCTTAGAGAATCCTCGGCCACGGCCTAGAATCCTCCCTAGAGAATCCTCGGCCACGGCCCTTGCAATCCCCCCCATGCGGAGCACTCACGAAAAACGCACGAGACCGTCGACTCGACGTCGTTCGTCTTCCACGCGGTGATCGGAAACGGAAAGCGGCTGGCGCACAACTGTCGGGCGTGCGCGTCGTCGGCGACGACGGCGTCGAGTGTCACGTCACACTTGGAGCCCTTGCTCGGCGAGTTCACGTCGACCGGATTCAGCGCGCCGTCGAGCATCCAGCACGCCTTCAGCGCGCTCGTGTCCATGTCCGGATACTGGGCGTAGTAGTCGGACCACTCGAGGCGGTTCGCCGTCGCGACGCCGAAGATGCTGAGCAGCGCCACCTGACACGAGCAGCACACCGTCTCGCACCGAACAGACCCCGTCGCGTGTCGATTTACGCGCCTCACCCGGTGGGGGGGGGGGGGGGCTCGTAAATCGACACCGAATCGTCTCTTCCATGCGAGACCGGCTTTCGAAAGATTTTCGAAATTTCTGCATTTTTTCAACCAAAAAAAACCAATTTGAATGAATTTTCCGAGTAATTTCTCGGAATCTTTGCGGGGAAAAAAAGAAAGCCACTTTTTGGTCTCACCACGAAATGCTCTCCAGTTCGTTTCATCGCCCTTCCTTTTTGTTTCGACGAGTCCACTCGACTTTTCGTCGGTTCTGATCTTGATTCGTCGACGAAAGCACTAGAAAAAACGTGGCGATGTCACGCTTGTCACGTGGGGGATGTGTCACGTCTCGTATTCCGATATTTTTTTGCTGATTGAGAAACGAGGAAGTTTCTTTTTTTTTTTAATTGATTTTCGCCCAAAGTTCAATTAACGGGAAAAACACTGGAAGTTGACAACGATTTCACCAGAATTTCAGCATTATTATATGTTTTTTTTGAAGTGATCCCCGGACGAGACTCCGAAATAACGGGTCTCGCCACGCCAGGCGTAGTTGTTTAGCGAAATGTTAGGCGCGAGATTTGAAACGAATAAAATGTTTCAATCTCTTCTTCCGCAATTATTCGTTTCAAATCTCGCGCGGCGAATATTTCGCTAAACAACTACGCCTTGCGTGGCGCGTTATGTCGGAGTCTCGGACCGAGGGATCACTCCAAAAAAAACAGATACCGTAAAACCTCTATTATAAGGGCATGCCGTTGTATTGTTCGAGGACCCCCTCGGGGTGCCGTTGTATTAGGGGTGCCGTTCAAATAGAGGGTGCCGTTGTATTGTTCGAGCGCAATTTTTTAGATTTTTGTCTTAAACCGGGCTCAGCGGGAACACCACCAGAGGTGCTCCGCACCAGGTTTGCTCGGAGAAAGTGTTTCGGAAAATCGGAAATGCGAGAAAATGTTCCGATATTATTTTTCGGAAAATCAGATTTCCGAAAACTTTCCGAACATTTTTCCCGGAAAAACCGGAAAATTACCTAAAAGTTCAATTTTACCCTGGAAAATGCTCTCTACGTTTCGAAACAACACGTTGAATGAAAAGTGAAACTAGATAACCAGAGTTGCAAGGGGGTGCCGTTGTATTAGGGGTGCCGTTCTAATAGGGGGTGCCCTTGTATTGTTCGAGAACCCCCTCGGGGTGCCGTTCTATTAGAGGTGCCGTTCTAATAGAGGTGCCGTTATAATAGAGGTTTTACGGTAATATCGATTGGTTTACGGCAGAATAGCTCTGAAATGTCCAACTTTACCGGTGAAATATGAAAAAGGAGCGTTGTCTGAAATGTTCGGGCCATCGGAGGTGTGAAATGCCGTTGAGTTACTGGTTAATGTTCGTTTACTAAACATTTATTCTCTCATTCAATGAATTCCTTTCGAGTAATAATAGAAGCAAGTAGAGTCATCGGGTCAGCATATCAGTAGAGCCATCGGGTCAGCTTTCTCCAGATGCCGCGCCGGGGAAGAGACTCCTCGTCGGACTCGGAATCGATCTGGATGCAAGAGTAGTCGGTTCCCGCCAGTTTCCTCTCGTCTGCCGAAGCCAGCATCTCCTTGAATGCAGCCGCCAAGTCTTCCTGCTTCTTGGCCACCTCTTCTCTCTCCTTGGCAGATGCTGTCTGTAATAGAAATAGATGGTTCTTTGCTGACTGAAATTGGAATTTATATCACTCACTTCCAATGTGTAGGCAATAAGTGCAATGACGACGAAACTGAGCTGGTACACGTTTTGGACAGCTCCACACCTCATCGATCTCAACTGTCCCAGAATGCCAGACAGGGCCGGGACACCCGATTGGGCGATCATTTGGTATCCGAGTTCCACACCTCAAAAAATTTCTCGTATTTTCAAAGTTCTTAAACGAAAGTGCGTTTTTCGGAAGCACTGGAGTTTGACGCCTTTTCGAAAAATTAGTTAAACTGACAAGCGAAAGCGCCGGATCTTCCGATGCCAGCTGAGCAATGGATGACGACCGGGGTGAAACTTTCACGGACTCGCTTCAGAATCGCAATGACGGTGCTCGGGTCGTTCGGGACGAAGTGATCTTTCCATTCAGTGTACTGGAAGTGAATGAACGTGTGGGTCGATCCATCTCTGCAAAGTGTCAATCATTCGAATCGGGGACTCTTCGGAGAATATGGCTTACCGGAAAGTGATCTTCAGCTTGCGTTCGATGTAACCTCCTGCATGGTCCGTTTTGCTGAGGCACTCGACTTCCGAATGATCGAACGAGACCTTTTCTTTCTCCGTGAGGGCAAAGTACTTGTCGCACTTGTTCTTCTTCTCTCCGTCCGCTGAAATTTAACTGTGAACGGAGTCAATCGATAATCAATCAATACCGGTTTCATCGAACTGGCACAACATCACCACGAATTGGCTCTCGTTCTCCTTTATCATCCACAGGAACTTGTCAATCGTGCTGATTTTCTTCTCTTTCTTGTTCTCCTTCTGCGGTGCTTGCGACAAGATCATCTTCAAGTTGTTCGGCATCGTCACAAAGTTCGCGTGCATGAAAGTGGTTCGGAACCATCCCTTCGGAGGGTTCCTGAGCTCGACTTTTGTGAATTCTCGCAGGATTTGTCCGCGTACTCTACAAGTAAATGCTTCTGCAAAGTGTCCAGTTTCTCGAATCTACCTGATCTCCGCCTTGAACTCCTTGTCAATCTCCTTCGTCTTCCCGGTTTTCGTCTCCGAGTCGACACCGCGCATCACTTGGTCACACACCGCGAGCAGCCCGGCTGCGAACCCTTGTATCCTCACCGCCTTCTCTATCTTCTGTCCTTGTTTCCTCAACTCGTTGAGACCTGAATGGTGTCCGACTATCAAATAGATGGAGTCGATGAACGCCTTCGCCATTTGGAAAGGCATCGCGGTGACCCTTATTCCTGGAAAATATTTATTCGAGAGTATTTGAGAAAGAACCTCACTTTCGCTCTCTTGGGTGCGCTCCGGTTCTAGTGGCGGTCCTTCTTTCAACTGCTTTGCCATTTGATCACGTTCAATTTGGGCTTGCTTGACTGCCTCCTCCTTCTCCACGTTCTGCTTCTCCAGAAGATCCGCTTTCTGCTTGTTCTCCTCGTTCTGCTTTTTCAGTGCCACCGCTTCTTTTTCTCTCTCCTCGTTCTGCTTTTTGAGTGCCACCGCTTCTTTTTCCTTCTCCTCGTTCTGCTGCTTGAGAGCCGCCGCCTCTTTCTTCTGCTGCCTGAGAGCTTCCGCATCTTCCTCCTTCCCTTCGTTCTCCTTTATCAATGATTCCTCCGTATCTTCGACCTCTGCTTCTCTTTTCCGATGACAGCAGCAACAGTAAATCAGTAGTCCGATTATGACGACGACGACGATGACACCGACGACGCCGCCGACGATGACTCCGATTGAGAAGTACTGGTCCCAGCTACTGAAACAGAATGTTTTTGTATCGAGAGAATACAGGAATCACTCACCTTTCTTCCGGTGCCGCGGTTACAAGAGGGATAACTGAATCCGTCAGACTTGTCGCGTTCGTAGTCGTCGTGTTTCCTCCCTGATCCACTCGATCTCGAGATGGTTCCTTCGGCGGCTGAACGGCTTTCGCAAAGGCAGAGAAGAACTGGTCGAGCAGCTGAAGAGAAGCCTCGGAACGTCGAAAGTGTGGGTGGTAGTTGGTGAACTGCAGTCCGACCGCCGCGAACTTGTCGAGTTCACTCCGAAGGACACTCAACTCGTCCGGTCCAGCGGCTCGTTTCCGATTCGAAGACGTCGTCGCGGCTGGAATCGACTTCTGCAAAGACTCGACCGCTTTGCTCACGGCCACAAAGTCGATGTCGACTCCTTGAACTTTCGCGGCGGCACTGGTGAACAGATCCGAGTGATTGGCGAGAAGACTCGAACTCGGCTCCTTCACTCCTCGACTCCACTCTCCCAACTGATCGTCCATCTTCGCAAAAGCCTGCTCAATCGAGCCGATCTGATCCAGCTGTCTGATGGTGTTCGGTGACAAGGGACTGACGACCTTCTGTTTCGCTTTTTCAACGATCCCAATCCATTTCTTGTCGTAAACGAGCGGTTCATCTATCAATCTCCGCATCTTGACGACTCCTTCCGTGGACGATCCAATCACTTCCGAGACGTCTCTCAAGTCTTCCTGAACCGCCAAGACCTTCGTCTCGTTGCCTCGCGTCTCATTGATGACGGCGATCTTTTCCTTGAGCGAATCGAGGTCTCCATCGGTGCTCTTCACGATGTTCACCACTCCGATGACGTCAGAGAGAACTGCATTTCGTTCGGGGCTCCTGAACCACTCGATCATCCGGAACATCTTCATGACCAATTCAGAATTGTCCTGCAGAGTCTTGAAGAGCGGAGAAAACTCTGCCAGGTCACTTTTGAAGGCTTCGAAACTGCCCAACTTCGAGAGGATTTCATTTTTCGAATTCCGAACTGCCGCTCCAATAATTGACAGATTGGCTGCCATTCCTCCCGTCAGGTCATAGAATCGTGACTTTTCAGCATCTTCTTTGAACTTGTTGACCGCTTCAACCGCTTCCGCATCTGTCGTGAACTCCACGGGAAATGTTTCGATTTCCTGAAGTATTTTCATGTTTTTTTCCATTTTCAGACTATCGAAGACGGTTTTCACGAAGTTGTCCAGACCAACTAAAGCCGCGTCCACGTTTCTCACTTCCTTCAAGATCGTGCTCATAGAAAGTATTCCCGGCCCGCTCGAGGCCTTGAACCCCTTCATGTACTCGCGAATGTTCTCGGCAGCACTAGTCGAACTCTCCACGGACCGAAGATCTTCGATCCTCTGCACCATCCCGGCGACCCGTCGCAGCTTCTGATCGTCCGGAGATCCGAACTTGTCCGCAACGACACGAAGCGATGCTTCCAGAGATTCCAGCGGTTCGAGAGCAGTCCTGAGCCTGTCACTCTTCACAACTTTTTTCAACCAACCATCTTTCAGATCATTCATGATCAATCCGAGATCGCTGAATCCGTTCGGGAATGCAATCGTCAATTTCAGCTTCCGAGATGCTCCCGACTTCCGGTGTTTGTAGAACGACAAGATGGTTTCGAGAATCCCCGATAACTCTCTCGGAACTTGAGAGGCAATCGCTTGGATGGCATTGAAGTTCTCCGAGTTCGGTGCGAACTTGTCATCGGCATGAACAATTGAGAAAGCGTGTTGAACGATTTTCGAGTAGGCATCGATTCCGTTGAGAGCCTTGCCGACAATCGAGAAACCACTCGTTGCACTCTGAATGGTTTTGAACGCGAAACCGAGCTTTTTCGTGGAATCCAATCGTGAAATCGCACTGGCAAGATCTTTTGATGACTTCTTCAGATCGCTGAATCCGGTCTTTGCATCGTCGACGGTGAAATGCAACGACAGTTGCGTGAAATCAGAGTTCCAAACTACAACTTTGCCCATGACTTCTTGTGTTAGTGCAAGAGAAAAGTGTTTCAAACTCTCAATTTCGTTTTTGAACGTGTCCGGATTCCAATCGGCCACACTCCCCATTCCTTCCACTTCTTGTCTGACGGCGTCCAACTGGTTGAAGAACTTCTCCGCTTCGGAAGCATCTTTCAGCTCAACTCCCTTCATGGAATCGAGAGCCGTTTCAAACGCGGCGACGTCTATCTTCTTGATGTAGCTCGGCTCGAGTTTTCCCAGACGGAGGAGCTCAGAGAAGACAGTTTCGGAGTCGAAAGTGCCGTTCACGATGCTCTGCATGAGGGCGATTCCGTTCGTCACGCGAGCCACCATTTCCATCTGACGCACCGCGCTATCCATGTGGCCTGAAAGATTTCGATTCTCAGAGTATTTCAGATTTTCAGCTAACCGTTAGCATTCCGGATTTCACGTTGTCGGAGATGCTGGGGTTCGAAAGTTGGACAGCTCGGGAGCGCGGATTTCGGACAGGAACGGGACATCGGGTCTGAAAGCGGACATTTATTCGGACTGTCGCTCTCGAATCGTCACCTTCGGAGTGAAACGAGAGGTCGAGGGTCGGGCTGGATGACGATATCGTTTGGTTCTGATTGAAGCCTGGAAATATCATATTCCGGCTGAAAATGTCTGGGAATTGCTCACTTTCATGCTGATTACTTGTTATAATTGCATGCGCAACAATGAGAACGATGTCTGAAAATGAATGTGGTTTGGGTGGGAAACTCCGAGCGGACTAATGAAACTCACTTATTTGCTTCATGACACTTGTTCGAAAGAACATCTTCATTCGTCGGCGAAGCTCGAACTGACTCGGACTGCGGACGAAGAGTGCCACGTGGATTTGGACATTCGAATCGGATTGGGAGATCACGTCCGAGTCGGGGCCGAGCACAGGCCGTCACCACGATCGCGTCGAGACATTCCAATCGAAAAGGGCATCGCGGCTGGAAATGAACGTGTGCCGCAGGTCAAATAAGAGGAAAATGAAGCGAATTGCAGATTTACGGACGATTTAGTCGATTTGAAAGCCGAAAAAACAAGAAATTACCGAGAGAATCGATAATCAGAGTGAAAAAAAGCAAGATTTTAGTTGAATGGGAGATTTTCAAAGTGAGACAAAGCAAAGTAAGGCGAGAAAAAGGACCGAAATGGAAAAAAAGGGAGAATGGGCCTATTTTGGCGATAAAATCAAAATTTCCGAAATTTTTCTGGTTCGAATTGTCGAAAATGTTGAAAGGTAATATAACCAGCGAAAAAACCACGAAATTCTGCGAAAAAACGAGTGAAACTGGTGGAAAATGTTTAATTTAGGCCTATGAAATGAGAAAAAGTGATTTTCAAACATTCGAAAGTAGTGGATCGTGGCGAGACCCGCGAAATGTGCGCAAAGTTGGGAGTTGCACGGAAAATGAAATATTAACTCGTCTCGGCGCCTCACACTTTCAAGATGCAAACGCGCTCCGCTGCATTTCTGCAAATTGCGTACCGGCGGTATACCGTAGTCATCCGTCATATTTAAAAAAAACTGTGATGTTTGGTTTTCTGCGAATTAAGAAGGAATACGTATTTTTCTTCGGAATTCGGCACCACAAAAATGATTTAATATGGTGAGATTTATCTAAAAAATATGAAACGGACGCTGGAGGTTCCAAACTGCATGCATTTCGAAATTCTGCTTCTTGTTTTCACTGATTTTTAACAAGATAATGTTAGGTGAGAAAGTTAAACGTCGCCGCGCTCATGAAAGGATCGTGTGGCCACTTCTCTCGCATCCTGAATAACTGCGCCGATACCCACCGCCGACGCGTCCGACACAATGAACCACACTGGCTCCGGTATCTCCTCATTCACAATTGGATCTGAAAGTTGCTCGCCCTTGAGTCGGCGCTCGCTTCTGTCTCAGTGACGAATCTTGCGACCGAAACTTCACCTGCAATCACCTCCATTGACTCGACAGTTCCCACGAACTTCTGGCGATCCAGCCTTCCCGGCTCTCTGGAACATTCTACGTGTCGCCGACATGTTCAAGCCGGCTCCGGGACATTTCGAAACTCAGACATTTCGAAACCGACGAAACATAACTCAAAAGAGGCGGAAAGAAACTGAATTTTGGGTTCTATTGCCATTCCTTTCTTCAAAAGCATGGATTCCCGAGGCTGAGCAGTTCTGGCAAGAGCTGAGTTTCGAAATCTGTAGGAGCTTTCGAAGCTTTGGGTTTCTCGTCGAGAGTAACGATCCAACCTTCGCATTGCTGCATCTCCTGGACGTTGTCGATGTGGTTTCGGACAATGTCGAGAAGAGCAAATCCTGAAGGTGTGTACAAACGTCTTCTTTTCCGCTTGAAGTTCAAGTCCGTCTCCGTTTTCAACCGAACCATCTCGGCCGCTTCTTGGGTTCGGCCAGCTGAATAGCTCTCAAATGTCCAACTTTTCCCGGTGAAATAAGAAAAAGGAGCGTTGTCTGAAACTTGGCTGACACTCACAGATGCGCTTTTCGCGACACGATTCGCTTTTTCTCACGACGAGAACGACTTAAACGGTTTGTTCGGGCGATCTGAGGTGTGAAATGCCGTTGAGTTACTGGTTAATGTTCGTTTACTAAAAATTTATTCTCTCATTCAATGAATTCCTTTCGAGTAATAATAGAAGCAAGTAGAGTCATCGGGTCAGCATATCAGTAGAGCCATCGGGTTAGCTTTCTCCAAATGCCGCGCCGGGGAAGAGACTCCTCGTCGGACTCGGAATCGATCTGGATGCAAGAGTACTCGGTTCCCGCCAGTTTCCTCTCGTCTGCCGTAGCGAGCATCTCCTTGAATGCAGCCGCCAAGTCTTCCTGCTTCTTGGCCACCTCTTCTCTCTCCTTGGCAGATGCTGACTGTAATAGAAATAGATGGTTCTTTGCTGACTGAAAATGGAATTGATATCACTCACTTCCAGTGTGTAGGCAATAAGTGCAATGACGACGAAACTGAGCTGGTACACGTTCTGGACAGCTCCACACCTCATCGATCTCAACTGTCCCAGAATGCCAGACAGGGCCGGGACACCCGATTGGGCGATCAGTTGGTATCCGAGTTCCACACCTCAAAAATTTCTCGTATTTTCAAAAAACTCAAAAGAGAGAAACTGACAAGCGAAAGTGCCGGATCTTCCGATGCCAGCTGAGCAATGGACGACGACAGGGGTGAAACTTTCACGGACTCGCTTCAGAATCGCAATGACGGTGCTCGGATCGTTCGGGACGAAGTGATCTTTCCATTCAGTGTACTGGAAGTGAGTGAACGTGTGAGTCGATCCATCTCTGCAGAGTGACAATCATTCGAATCGGGGACTCTTCGGAGATCATGGCTTACCGGAAAGTGATCATCAGCTTGCGTTCGATGTAACCTCCTGCATGGTCCGTTTTGCTGAGGCACTCGACTTCCGAATGATCGAACGAGACCTTTTCTTTCTCCGTGAGGGCAAAGTACTTGTCGCACTTGTTCTTCTTCTCTCCGTCCGCTGAAATTTAACTGTGAACGGAGTCAATCGATAATCAATCAATACCGATTTCTTCGAACTGGCACAACATCACCACGAATCGGCTCTCGTTCTCCTTTATCATCCACAGGAACTTGTCAATCGTGCTGATTCTCTTCTCTTTCTTGTTCTCCTTCTGCGGTGCTTGCGACAAGATCATCTTCAAGTTGTTCGGCATCGTCACAACGTTCGCGTGCATGAAAGTGGTTCGGAACCATCCCTTCGGAGGGTTTCTGTACTGAGGCTCCACGACTGCCGAACCCTGGGCAACAAACCGACTCACTTCTACATACCCGTCGAGATTGACACCTCGGGAGTGGTCGGTTTGGCAGAGAAGTACACTGTCTAGCGCAGGTCGGAGGTAGCGTCTAATACTCTCTGAGACCCGGCGGCTCAGTTCCGGCCCGGCAAACCGTTACTGAGTATCCAAGACAAAAACACGCTAAACCAGCCCGTGCTCAGGCATACGCCCGTCGGCCTGGTACGTCGACGCGGGAAGGGCACCCTATCACTAAAAACTCTGAAATCAAGAAGAAAAAGGACCGTTACCAATCTCGGGATCAACAGAAGGAGAGGCCACGATCCTCGCCGCTTCTTCTGCCCGAGCCCAGACGCCGGAGGATCAACCGTTCGGAACAAAAGCAAGCTCAACTGAAGATCGGGACTTGGAACGCTCGAAGCGTCGCGGACGACACCAAGATGTCACTCGCCATGAAGTACTGCGCCAAATCAAGGTGTCACATAGTTGCGATACAAGAGACTCTGTTACCTATAGACTTCTCGTCGATAGACAACAACGAATTCCAACTTATCGCTCACCGCAGCCCGTCCAAGACGGACAGAGGGACAGCTTTCTACGTGCGCAAAGACAAGGACCTCGACGTAATCGACATAAGCTGGCCGGCTCCGGGTGTTGGAGTCTTGAGACTCCGATGGAAAAAGGTTCAATGGACGGTCATCAACGTCTATGCCCCTGTCGTAAAAGCAAGATCGGAGGAAGCGGCAGCCAAATACTATCACTCGCTGAACCAACTAGTCACCTCGACAAGGAAATCGACCAAAGGGCCGGTGGTACTGGCGGGTGACTTCAACGCGGCTCCGCCTGGATGCGCCAACGACGAGTTCGCACCATGGATAGGAAAGAACTCCTCTGGTCGTCCGAACCCGCACACTGACTTCCTTCTAAGCTTCCTCGCAGCGCAGCGGTCATTTCTTCTCGGAACAAAGTTCAGGAAAGCGAGTAGATGGACGCACGGCGGCCCCTCTGGGAAAACCGAGATAGATCATATCATCTCCGATCGGATCGATCTCGTCCTGGACGTCGGCCCATTCTCCGACCCCATCAACCTCAGCGACCACAGGATGGTCCGATCAAGATGGAACTCCTCGATCAAGCTGGAGCGCGCAAATCTCATGCGTCGCCGCCCCCAAGGACTTAGAGCCCCGATCAAGGACTGGAGCAACTTCGAAGACCAAATCCAAGACATTCAGAGTCTGGCCACGGTGGAGAACTACCAGAAGATGACCGAGACATTGAGAAACGCCGCATACAACATGGCGCCAGAGCAAAAGCGGGAAAGGCTCAGCAAGGAAGCCGAAAGGCTGCTGAAGGAGAGAGCAGAAGAGCTAAGAAAGGATTCGCCTGATTTCGTCAAGGTCAAGGAGCTCTCGAAAGAGGCGCGCACCATAATCAGCGAGAACTTGGCTCAAAAACGTGCAGAAGTCATCAAGAAGTGCGCGTCCATCAGATCCGCCAAACCGCTCGTCAAAGCTGCTCCAAAAGAAATTCCCTTGGCTGTACTCGAACGCCAGGACGGCAGTCTCACTGGAAACAGGCCGGAGATCAGAGAAATGATAAGACAACACTACCAACGAACATTCACTCCGACTCCTCGCCCCGCACCGTCACCGCTTCCAGCCACAACTCCGCAACACGGCCTACGCCCGCTCTGGATTCTACCAGACGAGATCCGCGACGCTGTGAGGAGGCTCAAGCCCAAATCTGCGCCAGGTCTCGACAAAGTCGACAGTCTGATGCTGAAGAATGGAGGAGAAACAATAATCAAAGCGCTCTCGTCACTGTTTAACGAAATCCTCAGTAAAAACACCGTTCCGGAGGTTTGGAAAAAGGCTGACGTAAAACTTCTGCCAAAGAAACCGAAGGCCAAGACTATCAAGGACTTCCGTCCAATCTCGTTGCTCCCCATCGCAAGCAAGATGTTCTCCGGAATCCTGGCAAGACGAATCACGAGTCAGCTCGAGACCTACCTGGAAGGAACGCAGAGCGGCTTCAGGCGCGGTCGCAGCTGCACCGACAATATTCAGACAGTGGCCATGCTCTTCGAGAAATGCGCGGAATTCAACATCCCTCTCCACTGCATCTTCGTCGACTTCTCGGCCGCCTTCGACAAAATACGCCATGACTCGGTGCTGAACAGTCTGCAGCAAGCAAACGTCGACCCCGAACTCGTCGACTCATTCAAGCTCATCTTGCTCGGAGGCAAAGCAATCCTTCAAGTTCACGGACGCCCGATCGAGATCGATCTGAAATGTGGAGTTCGGCAAGGCGACTCCGCCTCACCCGCCCTTTTTGGTGCAACACTCCAGATGATTCTCGACTCCTGCGACCAAGAATACATGGGCACCGGAATCAGCGTGGATGGTCTCGACATAAGGCGACTAGAGTTCGCGGATGACGTGGTGCTAATAGGATCAGACGCGACGGATCTCGAGAAACGTCTGGGGCTCTTGTGCAAGAAAAGCGAGGCCCACGGACTCACCATCAACCCATCCAAGACTGTCCTCCTCGTCAACGACAAGAATACGGCCTCGAGCATCACTCTTCCTGACGGACAACTCCTCGAAGCTTCTGATGGATGCCGCTATCTGGGAAGATGGTTCGATTCGTCAGGCAGTCTCGATCAGGAGATCACGAGAAGAATTCGCAGTGGATGGGCAGCTCTTCACGCCATCAAGCCGATCCTCGAAACAGCAAGCCGGAAGGAAAGAACGCAGCTTTTCCGACAGAATGTCAACCCTGCCATCTTCTACGCAAGCGAGACGTGGAGTGTCACTACCGACTCCATCTACAAGCTCAACCGTGCCCTGGCCGCCCTGACAGCCGCAGCGAATCTGAGAAAACATCCCGACGCCGCCAGAATCATCATGTCAAGGAAGGCCAAGTGGGCCGGTCACTTGGCCAGGAGGGAAGACGGAAGGATCTCCAAAGTCGTGACCGAATGGCAGCCGCGGATCGGACATCGGAACCCTGGGAGGCCCAAGAAACGATGGTCCGACGACATCGTTTCCCACTTGAAGCAATTCCAGGACACTCGATCAAGAGAAGGGCTGATTGTTCCCGGAAGGCGTCGAGCGGGTTTTCTGAACCCCAGAATAACATGGTCCACAGCAGCACGAAGCAGTCGTGCTCAATGGAAGGAGTTTGTCCGCAGCCTATCAGGCTAGACCAACGGACCCCAAGTATCCAAGTAAGTATGCATTTCGAAATTCTGCTTCTTGTTTTCACTGATTTTTAACAAGATAATGTTAGGTGAGAAAGTTAAACGTCGCCGCGCTCATGAAAGGATCGTGTGGCCACTTCTCTCGCATCCTGAATAACTGCGCCGATACCCACCGCCGACGCGTCCGACACAATGAACCACACTGGCTCCGGTATCTCCTCATTCACAATTGGATCTGAAAGTTGCTCGCCCTTGAGTCGGCGCTCGCTTCTGTCTCAGTGACGAATCTTGCGACCGAAACTTCACCTGCAATCACCTCCATTGACTCGACAGTTCCCACGAACTTCTGGCGATCCAGCCTTCCCGGCTCTCTGGAACATTCTACGTGTCGCCGACATGTTCAAGCCGGCTCCGGGACATTTCGAAACTCAGACATTTCGAAACCGACGAAACATAACTCAAAAGAGGCGGAAAGAAACTGAATTTTGGGTTCTATTGCCATTCCTTTCTTCAAAAGCATGGATTCCCGAGGCTGAGCAGTTCTGGCAAGAGCTGAGTTTCGAAATCTGTAGGAGCTTTCGAAGCTTTGGGTTTCTCGTCGAGAGTAACGATCCAACCTTCGCATTGCTGCATCTCCTGGACGTTGTCGATGTGGTTTCGGACAATGTCGAGAAGAGCAAATCCTGAAGGTGTGTACAAACGTCTTCTTTTCCGCTTGAAGTTCAAGTCCGTCTCCGTTTTCAACCGAACCATCTCGGCCGCTTCTTGGGTTCGGCCAGCTGAATAGCTCTCAAATGTCCAACTTTTCCCGGTGAAATAAGAAAAAGGAGCGTTGTCTGAAACTTGGCTGACACTCACAGATGCGCTTTTCGCGACACGATTCGCTTTTTCTCACGACGAGAACGACTTAAACGGTTTGTTCGGGCGATCTGAGGTGTGAAATGCCGTTGAGTTACTGGTTAATGTTCGTTTACTAAAAATTTATTCTCTCATTCAATGAATTCCTTTCGAGTAATAATAGAAGCAAGTAGAGTCATCGGGTCAGCATATCAGTAGAGCCATCGGGTTAGCTTTCTCCAAATGCCGCGCCGGGGAAGAGACTCCTCGTCGGACTCGGAATCGATCTGGATGCAAGAGTACTCGGTTCCCGCCAGTTTCCTCTCGTCTGCCGTAGCGAGCATCTCCTTGAATGCAGCCGCCAAGTCTTCCTGCTTCTTGGCCACCTCTTCTCTCTCCTTGGCAGATGCTGACTGTAATAGAAATAGATGGTTCTTTGCTGACTGAAAATGGAATTGATATCACTCACTTCCAGTGTGTAGGCAATAAGTGCAATGACGACGAAACTGAGCTGGTACACGTTCTGGACAGCTCCACACCTCATCGATCTCAACTGTCCCAGAATGCCAGACAGGGCCGGGACACCCGATTGGGCGATCAGTTGGTATCCGAGTTCCACACCTCAAAAATTTCTCGTATTTTCAAAAAACTCAAAAGAGAGAAACTGACAAGCGAAAGTGCCGGATCTTCCGATGCCAGCTGAGCAATGGACGACGACAGGGGTGAAACTTTCACGGACTCGCTTCAGAATCGCAATGACGGTGCTCGGATCGTTCGGGACGAAGTGATCTTTCCATTCAGTGTACTGGAAGTGAGTGAACGTGTGAGTCGATCCATCTCTGCAGAGTGACAATCATTCGAATCGGGGACTCTTCGGAGATCATGGCTTACCGGAAAGTGATCATCAGCTTGCGTTCGATGTAACCTCCTGCATGGTCCGTTTTGCTGAGGCACTCGACTTCCGAATGATCGAACGAGACCTTTTCTTTCTCCGTGAGGGCAAAGTACTTGTCGCACTTGTTCTTCTTCTCTCCGTCCGCTGAAATTTAACTGTGAACGGAGTCAATCGATAATCAATCAATACCGATTTCTTCGAACTGGCACAACATCACCACGAATCGGCTCTCGTTCTCCTTTATCATCCACAGGAACTTGTCAATCGTGCTGATTCTCTTCTCTTTCTTGTTCTCCTTCTGCGGTGCTTGCGACAAGATCATCTTCAAGTTGTTCGGCATCGTCACAACGTTCGCGTGCATGAAAGTGGTTCGGAACCATCCCTTCGGAGGGTTCCTGAGCTCGACTTTTGTGAATTCTCGCAGAATTTGTCCGCGTACTCTACAAGTAAATGCTTCTGCAAAGTGTCCAGTTTCTCGAATCTACCTGATCTCCGCCTTGAACTCCTTGTCAATCTCCTTCGTCTTCCCGGTTTTCGTCTCCGAGTCGACACCGCGCATCACTTGGTCACACACCGCGAGCAGCCCGGCTGCGAACCCTTGTATCCTCACCGCCTTCTCTATCTTCTGTCCTTGCTTCCTCAACTCGTTGAGACCTGAATGGTGTCCGACTATCAAATAGATGGAGTCGATGAACGCCTTCGCCATTTGGAACGGCATCGCGGTGACCCTTATTCCTGGAAAATATTTATTCGAGAGTATTTGAGAAAGAACCTCACTTTCACTCTCTTGGGTGCGCTCCGGTTCTAGTGTCGCCAACCGGTCACGTTCGATTTGGGCTTGCCTGACTGGTTTGACCGTGACCCAGATCAGGTAGGCTACAATTGAAAAGCAAGCAGCTGGAACGAGAACGATCAGAACGATGTTCACGTACACGATCCAGCTGCTGAAACAGAAAGTGTTTGCATCGAGCGAATAAGGGAATCGCTCACCTTTCTTCCGGTGCCGCGGTCACAACCGTGTCCGCTCCCTGATTCACTCGATCCCGAGATAGTTCTTCCGGCGGCTGGACAGCTTTCGCAAAGGCAGAGAAGAACTGGTCGAGCAGCTGAAGAGAAGCCTCGGAACGTCGAAAGTGTGGGTGGTAGTTGGTGAACTGCAGTCCGACCGCCGCGAACTTGTCGAGTTCACTCCGAAGGACACTCAACTCGTCCGGTCCAGCGGCTCGTTTCCGATTCGAAGACGTCTTCGCGGCTGGAATTGACTTCTGCAAAGACTCGACCGCTTTGCTCAAGGCCACAAAGTCGATGTCGACTCCATGGACTTTTGCGGCGGCACTGGTGAACAGATCCGAGTGATTGGCGAGAATACGGGAACGCGGCTCCTTCACTCCTCGACTCCACTCTCCCAACTGATCTTCCATCTTCGCAAACGCCTGCTCAATCGAGCCGATCTGATCCAGCTGTCTGATGGTGTTCGGTGACAAGGGACTGACGACCTTCTGTTTCGCTTTTTCAACGATCCCAGTCCATTTCTTGTCGAAAACGAGCGGTTCATCTATCAATCTCCGCATCTTGACAACTCCTTCCGTGGACAATCCAATCACTTCCGAGACGTTTTTCAAGTCTTCCTGAACCGCCAAGACCTTCGTCTCGTTGCCTCGCGTCTCATTGATGACGGCGATCTTTTCCTTGAGCGAGTCGAGGTCTCCATCGGTGCTCTTCACGATGTTCACCACTCCGATGACGTCAGCGACAACTGCATCTCGTTCGGGGCTCCTGAGCCACTCGATCATCCGGAACATCTTCATGACCAATTCAGAATTGTCCTGCAGAGTTTTGAAGAGTGGAGAAAACTTTGCCAGGTCGCTTTTGAAGGCTTCGAGACTGCCCAAGTTTGAGAGGATTTTTTCTTTCGCTGTCTCAACTGCCGTTTCGATTTGAGTCAGATTAGACGACATTTGTGCAATCAGTTTATTGAATCGTTTCCTTTCTTCATCTTCTTTGAACTTGTTGACCGCATCAACAGCTTCCGCATCTGTTGCGAACTCCACTGGAAATGATTCGATTTCCTGAAGTACTTTCCTGTGTTTTTCCATTTTCAGACTATCGAAAACGGTTTTCGCGAAGTTGTCCAGACCATCTACAGCCGCGTCCACGTTTCTCACTTCCTCCAAGATGGTGTTCATAGAATGTATTCCGGCTCCTTTCGAGGCCGTGAACCCCTTCATGTACTCGCGAATGTTCTCGGCAGCACGGGTCGAACTCTCCAGGGACCGAAGATCTTCGATCCTCTGCACCATTCCGGCGACCCGTCGCAGCTTCTGATCGTCCGGAGATCCGAACTTGTCCGCAACGACACGAAGCGATGCTTCCAGAGGTTCCAGCGGTTCGAGAGCAGTCCTGAGACTGTTAGTCTTCACAACCTTTTTCAACCAACCATCTTTCAGATCATTCACGATCAATCCGAGATCGCTGAATCCGTTCGGGAATGCAATCGTCGTTTTCAGCGTCTGAGATGCTCCCGACTTCCGGTGTTTGTAGAACGACAAGATGGTTTCGAGAATCCCCGATAACTCTCTCGGAACTTGAGAGGCAATCGCTTGGATGGCATTGAAGTTCTCCCAGCTCGGCGCGAACTTGTCATCGACTTGAACAATCGAGTCAACTTCGTTTCGAACTTTGAAGTAGGCGTCGATTCCATTGAGAGCCTTGCCGACATTCGAGAAACCACTCGTTGCACTCTGGATGGTTTTGAACGCGAAACCGAGCTTCTTCGAGGAGTCCAATCGTGAAATCGCACCGGCGAGATCTTTTGATAACTTCTTCAGATCGTTGAATCTGACCTTCGCATCGTCAACGGTTGAAGAAGCCATGAGTTTTGCGAAACCGGCTGACCAGTCACCAACTTGAAACATGATTTCTTTTTTGAGTACAAGGGAAAATCCCGAAAGAATTCCAATGTCATTCTTGAACGCGTCCGGATCCCAATCGGCCACATTTCCCATTCCATCCACTTCTTTTCTGACGGCGTCCAACTGGTTGAAGAACTTCTCCGCTTCGGAAGCATCTTTCAACTCAACTCCCTTCATGGAATCGAGAGCCGTTTCAAACGCGGCGACGTCTATCTTCTTGATGTAGCTCGGCTCGAGTTTTCCCAGACGGAGGAGCTCAGAGAAGACAGTTTCGGAGTCGAAAGTGCCGATCACGATGCTCTGCATGAGGGCGATTCCGTTCGTCACGCGAGCCACCATTTCCATCTGACGCACCGCCATATCTATGTGACCTGGAAGGTTTTGATGTTCAGAGTATTTCAGGTCTTCAGCTAACCGTTAGCATTCCGGATTTCACGTTGTCGGAGATGCTGGAGTTCGAGAGCTGGACAGCTCGGGAGCGCGGATATCGGATAGGAACGGGACATCGGGACTGAAAATGGACATTTATTCGGACTGTCGCTCTCGAATCGTCACCTTCGGAGTGAAGCGAGAGGTCGAGGGTCGGGCTGGAAGACGATATCGTCTGGTTCTGATTGAAGCCTGGAAATATCAGTTTCCGGCTGAAAATGTCTGGGAATTGCTCACTTTCATGCTGATTACTTGTTATAATTGCATGTGCAACAATGAGAATGATATCTGAAAATGAATGTGGTTTGGGTGGGAAACTCCGAGCGGACTAATGAAACTCACTTATTTGCCTCATGACACTTGTTCGAAAGAACATCTTCATTCGTCGGCGAAGCTCGAACTGACTCGGACTGCGGACGAAGAGTGCCACGTGGATGTGGACATTCGAATCGGATTGGGAGATCACGTCCGAGTCGGGGCCGAGCACAGGCC
This sequence comes from Caenorhabditis sulstoni, assembly GCA_963966605.1. Lineage (NCBI taxonomy): Eukaryota > Metazoa > Nematoda > Chromadorea > Rhabditida > Rhabditidae > Caenorhabditis > Caenorhabditis sulstoni. Next base: position 7,672,177 of record OZ016475.1, read on the forward strand.
GTCACCACGATCGCGTCGAGACATTCCAATCGAAAAGGGCATCGCGGCTGGAAATGAACGTGTGCCGCAGGTCAAATAAGAGGAAAATGAAGCGAGTGACAGATTTACGGACGATTTATAATCAGAGTGAAACATAACCAGTTTATTGATTGAAAGTGTTTAAAATGAAAAATAAACAGTGGTAATCCCGTAGAGAAGAGAGAGAGAGAGAGAGAGAGAGAGAGAGAGAGGGAGAAAAAGAGAATGGCAAAGTCAGAAAAAGTCCGAGTCGAGGCTGCTGTCGTCGCTGTCTGCTTGCTGAGCCCGCGGAGGAGTGAGCGGCGAGCCGTTCGCCTCGAATCCGAGCGAGCGGCCAGTGACTCCAGATGACGGTGGGCGGAAGAATGAAGACGTCGTCGGCGGAAGCGGCGGCAATTCGTCGAGCTCCTTGGGCGACGTCACAATTCGCAGATTGGGTCGCGGGATCGACGGACACACTGTCACGTCGTCTGGTTGCTCCTGATGCTGATGCTCGGGTCGTCGTTGAAGCCGTCCGAGTCGTCGTCGTCGTGACGATTCTGGAGTGGAGGCGGGACGGTCCCAGTGCGACGGTGCCACGTGTTGATTGTCGGACGAGGGGATCGTGTCGGATTTGCGGAACCACGCGACGATTCTGATGAACGGACAAATGTGACTATGTGGAATTGACGGTGAATTTTTGATTATGAGAATCTAAGCGAAGCTTTGAACACCGCTACGAATATGTTAGACTTGTAACTTTCACTGTCACTATTATCGGTTCACAGTGTGTCTCGGCCAAAAGTGAACATTAGAAAAGAGTACGCAAACAGATCGCACGCGCCGCACACACGCGACGCGCGCCCGAAGGAGCTGAGTAAAGAGGAGAGAAAAGAGTGTGGGAAATGAAGAGACGACAGACGTCGGGCCTAGATTTTTATCAAACTGACACCAGAGAATGTGATTTGAGAAAGCGCGCGAAACGAAAACGAAGCTCCGCCCTTCCGAAGAGGTCAGTCTCAAGTCGTTGAGAGAGTGAGAGAAACAAGGAGAGAGAGAGAGAGAGAGAGAGTTTGAGTGATTCGGGAAGTCGGGGCCTGTTTCGGGAATGAAACACTCTCTCAGATCACTTTCACACTCGGGAAGTTTTGCGCCAGGGTTGGCGGGATGAATGACCATTGGCAGACGAATTCGGTCAATGTAGTACGAGTTCGGCCATTGGCCGATAGGTCAGGCAGATGGCGGGTAGTCGCCAGACATCGGCCAGTCATCCGCTTGACATACGCCAAAATAAAGCGCCCCCGACCGCCAGTGGCGCTTCAAAGTCGGCCAGTGGCGGGCTTCACAAATCGCTTGGCCGACTGTCAGAGCACGCGAAATTTTTCAGAGCCGGTGCCAGTTTGCAGCATATTGATAGTATTACATTGACATTCCCTACGAAAATGGACCCCCTCCCCCTCGACTCTGACCACTCACTGTTTCCGGAAGAAAAAGGCGACCGCCACGGCGACGAGCATCAAAACGCCGAACACGAGTGACAGCACGATGGCGATGGTGTTTTTGGAGCCGCGATGGTTGGGCGTGACCGTCGGCAGACAGTTTCTTGTGACAATTGTCACGCCGCCGTCGCCGCTGTCACGCCGCTGCAGTTGACAGTTGCACCCGTCGACGGGTATGTCGGCGGAGCACGTCGACTGGCACGTCACCGGCACCTCGACGACGTCGTCGGCGAGCTCGGCGCACGGCATGCACGACGAGGCGTTCGTCGTGTTCTGGAACTGTCCCTGCTCGCACGCGACACACAGCTCGCTGTACGGTGTGCTCGGCGTGACCGTGACGTTGTCCGCGTTGCGGCGCGTGTTCACGTCGATGCACTCGAGCACCGAGCAGCTCGACAGCGAGTCGGACGCCGTGTTGAGGGTCGAGAGCCCGCGCGGGCACTGCGCGCACGGCCCCCGCTCGCCCGGTTTGTAGAAGCCGCGACGACACGCGACGCACGTCGGAGCCAGCGAATCGGAGCTCCGTACCATCTCCTGGCCGGGCGGACACGTCTTCGTGCACTCCGCGTCGCTCGTTTTTCCCTCTGTGCGAATTGATAATTGAGGTTTTGAAAGAGAAAAAAAGCAGGGATTTTCGTTTCGCGTGGGAAAATTTGGCACACACGGAGCGCCGCTTCAAAAAAAGAAGTGGCAAGTATTTTTAATTATCGATTTTATGCCGTGGCCTAGAAACGCAAATTTCGATATCGATTGATTTGCGATACTCCATCGACAGACACGTGGCTTTTCGCGAAGAAATCTCGAAAATGAATTCGAGGCCGTCGTGGCCTAGAAATCTCGCGAAAGGCAGTAGTTAGGCCACGGCCCCCAAAAATATTAATTTTGGCCTAAAATCGATAATTAAAAATACTTGCCACTTATTTTTAAATCGTCGCTCCTTGTGCACTGCATTTTCCCTCGCCTCTAGTTTGTATTATTGTCTGTTTTTTTTGTTTCGAAGTGATCCCCCCGGTACGAGGCTCCGAAATGACGGGTCTCGGCACGTCGCGCGTTGTTTAGCCAAATAATAAAAGGCGCGCGAAATTTGAAACGATCAAAACTGTTCAATCGCTTTTTCCGCTGTGTTTTTTTCAAAATAATTCACTTTGAAAACTGCTAATTTTGGTTGAAAACTCGAAAAAAAGAAAAATAACTAATCTTAGAATTGAAATTATTGTTTTCAAAGTAAATTATTCAAGAAAATGCAGCGGAAAAAAAATGGAAAATTTTGATTCGTTTCAAATTTCGCGCGCCAAAAGTTTTGCGCTAAACAACGCGCCCGTTATTTCGGAGTCTCGTACCGGGGCGGGATGAAAAAAAGCAGGAAAAGGTCTATTTTTTTTGGTTTTTCCGAATAAACCGGTGTGATATTATAGAGTTGAAATTCATCGAAGGAGTCCTCAGACAAACGGGCGCCAGGTCTCGCCACGCCTACCATAAACTTTTTCCGAATAATCACGTGCGCCTTTAATCTCGTTTTTTAGTCAAATCACGCAGAAAATGAGCTATTTTCGAGTTTTTGCTCGATATTTATTGTTTTTCATCGTATTTTTCAACAGAAAAAAGTTTTTTCATGTAAAAATCGCAATTTACATGTAAAAATTGTCAGAATCATGCGTTTAAAATCATTTCTGGCGCGTCAACGAGTTTTTTTTCGTTTTTTGCCATTCCCCTGCATTTCTTCTCGTCGCCTTCATTTGTTTCTCATCTTTATGAGCAAAAAGAAGAATCAGAAGAGGAGGCGGTGAGAAATGACAATAAATCGAGAAACATCGACATCGCCTCATGAAAATCAGACCCAGTCTGACAATTTTTACATGTAAATTGCGATTTTTAAACTTAAAAACGTTTTTCTGTTGAAAAATACGATGAAAAACAATAAAAATCGAGCAAAAACTCGAAAAATAGCTCATTTTCTGCGTGATTTGAATAAAAAACGAGATTAAAGGCGCACGTGATTATTCGGAAAAAGTTTATGGTAGGCGTGGCGAGACCTGGCGCCCGTTTTTCTGAGGACTCCTTCGATGAATTTCAACAATACCTCCATAAGTGGACGAGTCGAAGGGGCAGCACGTGCACTTGCGCAGTCCGGTCCGATCGCCAAAAGTGCCCTCGGGACACGGAAGACACGCGCCGCGTCGCTCGAATTCGCCCATCGCACACACTTCTGCAAAAACAAACTTCCATTGTTTTTTCTTCTTAAAACCCAGCCTACCACATTTTTTTGAAAAATTCCAAAAAAAAAAAAATTTTTTTTCAAATTTTTTTAAAAAATTATTTCAAATTTTCCAATTCGAGCAATCGACTGACTTATTAAAAGAATATTTTAATTTTTGAAAAAAAAAATTGAATAAATTACTGTAGCACTGATGGTCTCCGACGGCTCCCGTCACTGTTCCGGTCGTGAAATTCGGCGGGCACGGTGTGCATGCGAGTTGTGTGGGAGAGTCGGGATTACGGTAGGTGTCCACCGCACACTCCACACACTTCGATCGGCTCTCGTCGGCAAAAGTGCCCGCCGCGCAGCTTACTGTAACTTTTCGCGTTTGACCTACTTTCCGGCGGCCGGTTTTTTCTTTGTTGTTCCTACCGCAAAAAGTGCGATTGCCGTCCGTTTCGGGAAGTGGATGCGTGACGGGACATCGGACCGACGACGTCATCGTTGTCACGCCGAACGTGACACCGAGTGCGGTGGCGAGCGCGTTTCCGATCGATTCCGAGGCGTTTCTGGAACGAGAAGAGTCTTCTTCTTAAAGGGCGCGGTTCGATAATTTGCGACTGTGCAGTGGAGCGCGTGTGCACCACCCGAAGATCGCGAATTCGGCTGCTAGGGCTGAAAATGAGTCTGACCCGGTGCTGAAAGTGTACTGTAGTGCCAGTGTCTGATTGACGTCGTCGTCGTCGTCGACAGCCGAGAAGAGGACGTCGCGCGAATCGCACGGCGGCGTGATCGTCAGATTGCACGATTTGATGACGTCACACTCGGCCGTACTCCAGATGACGTCGCGAAGACGAGTGTAGAGCTGAAACACCATTTTCAGCATTTATTTATATTTTTTCCGGCCGGGTTTTTTGAAATCAGACTCATTTTTTGGTCGTGTTGAAATGGAATTTAAATTGTTTTTTTTTTTTTTTGGAAATTTTTATTTCAAATCTCAAAAAAGTGCGCATTGTGTCGATTTACGATAAACAACGAGCCGAAGCCGTAATTTCGGAGCGTCGTAATCATTTTGTGCATTTTCTCATTTCCAGGTCAGTTTTTGACGTATTTTTTGTTGAAACTCAGAGAAAATAGACCTGGGAAATGAGGAAAAGCGCAAACTAATTCATAAAAATCATTTGGTACGACGCTCCGCAATTACGCCATAGGTTCTTTGTTTATCGTAAATCGACACAATGCGCGCTTTGTTTTTCCGAGATTTGGAATAGTTTCGGACAACAGTCACGGTGAGCCGGATAATTTGAAAAGGGCTAGAAACCTCGGCGCACGATCCTCGTCCGACGGCTGTTCCGTTGGCGGATTGGAGGGCGTTGACGGTGTCGCCGCACGCGGGCAGATAGTAGCTCAGCTCGTTCTCGTCCGCCCATCCACCGTACCGAAACGAGCCCATCACGTCGCACGTGTAGAATCTCGGCTCGTCGCTCGGATAGCGCGCGTCGGTGCACGTGACGCGCGCGGCTCGCCGAGCAAACGGTCCGACCGGCTCGGGCAGCACCCAGCTCACTGTGCCGCCGACTACTGTGACACGTGTCGGGCACGCCGTCTGGCTGACGATGACGTCGAATGTGCACTCGGCCGAGTTGCCGGCCGCGTCGAACGCCACGTATCGAATGGCGGTGATTCCGCTGGAAAATTTCACGGGGCCTTCTCGACTTTTTGTGATCCGGTGACATCAAAAATGCAAAAAAGATCGTGGGAAAATTGCGATTTCGAAGCGAGTTATACACATGCAAAGCCGAAACACAAGGGTCTCGCCACGAAAACTTGCACAACTCGCTTCAAAATCAACATTTTCGGACGTTATTTGCACCAATCGAAAGAGCTCTCAAATTGCTACACATTTGGCAATTGAGCCATGTTTGTACGGCTCAACACAGACAAGTTACTGCGTTTGACTTGACCCACATTCCAAACTGTTGTCCGTTCATATAGTTGACGTCGATTTTGACGACGCCAATGTTGTCGAAAAACGCGATCGCCTCTTCGGGCCACTCGACTTGTGTATAGTCTTCGGTAGTATTACGGTAGATGGTCGACGGGCATCGGAGTACGGTGGGCGCGATGCGGTCTTTGCCTGAAGGCGAGCGGATCGAAAAAGTTGGACTCGTGTTTGACCTACTGCACGGAAACGTCGAGTTGTAGTTGTTGACGCCTTTCACCTGACGGCCAAACATGCACTTCACACTTCGACAGATACCTGGAAACCGTAGTGTGACAATGAGTTGGTCACAAAAGATAACGTCGACTTTAAGATCTTTCAATTGGAGGAAAGAACGTCTGGAAATATCGATTTATAAAAAAGTTATGACACATTCAAAATTGGCTCACATAACTTTGCTCAAAATCAATATTTTCTCACGTTCTCCACGCCATTTCAAAGATCTCAAATTGAACTATTCTTTTTTTGACCGGACAATTTCTTTGACGCTCAACGAAGAGAACGTATTATAAAATCGCGGTCTGTTGTTAGGTGGTGAACATTTCGGCTCTTCCACTCAAGAACCAAAACTACGGTAGACAGTCGCTCAGGTCCGCAAACACCGTTCTTGTTCACCACCTGACAACAGACCGCGATTTTATAATAGAAGAGACCTGCTGGATCCACATAGACTCCCGGATTTGACGAGGAGACTCGCGTGAATCCGCCGTTCCATTTGATCGGCACCGTCGCATTATTGTTGAGAATCGACGTCGGATCGCTGAGAGTCTGACAGAAAACACGAGGAACAGATGAAAGATGGGAATAATCAGAAGTGAGCCGAGTACCGTGTTGCAGTCGAACGCGAGCTGTCCGATTTGCGATTCGGTGAGCCGAATCGAGTACAGCTGCACAATCGATATCATTCCCTCGAATCGTCGTTGCTGCTCGTCGCGTGTGATGTTCGACGGCGCCAGATAGATGTACGCGTACTCGCCCGGATTGAACTTCTCCGCCAACTGTCCCGACACGACTTGGACACCGTCCAAGTAGGCCGTGTAGTTGGGCGCCGTCGCACTGCTGATCGGGCTCACCACACAGAACTGAAAAAAGTGGAATTGAGGCAGAGATAGAGAGAGTTCGCGATACATGAGAGATACACGAGGTACACGCGATGAGTAAGTATCGCACATGTATCCTAAGTATCGCCCCAAGAACTCACATGATGCCACGTGTTCGCCGAAATCGGAATCGATTTCCAGTCGCTCGGATTACTGTCGGCGCGCGAGCATCGTCGATTTCCGTAGCAAATGAAGAAGCCGTTGTTGTCGAACACCATCTGCTGGGCACTGTCGCCATAACCGCGGAACGACAAGTACGGCGCCAGCGGTCGCAGCGAGACGTCGTTCTCGACGGCGACGAGCGAGGCGAGCGTCTCCGTCTCCGCCGTCGGATGGTTGTACTGGACGAACGCGCAGAGTGTGAACTCTTGGATGGTGCTGTTCGTCACGCGGCTCGACACAATGTCCGGCGAGTAGTCGAGCCCGTTGAACACGAGATTGAAGTTGAACGAGATCGCGTCTAAAACTTTCGGGTACTTACTCCGATGACAATGGATGGTCTGATACTCACTGCTCTCGCACCGTCGTCCCGTGTAGTCAGTGCCAGTGCAGTCGCACGTCGCACCGCTCGCCGTCACATTGCAACGACCGCCGTTCAGACAGTAGTTCGTCTCCACACCGTTTATTCGTATTGTGCACGGTTGCTGGAAAGAAAAAGAAACTTTTCGCTGACAAGCGCGAGAGGAGGAGGCGTGGCTAATTGTCAATGGAGCGAGCGCACTACCCCGAGATGTTCACAGTGCTCGCCGGTGGTGCCGGGAAGACAAGTGCACGTGCCGTTGTTCGGATTGCACGTGCCACCGTTTTGACACGTGATTCCAACGCATGCGTCCTGGAAGATGCGATTAGTTTCACGGGTTACTGTAGTTTCAGTGGGTTACAAGACGATTTTCACACGTGGCACCAGTGTAGTTGGGCGGACATTGGCAAACTCCGGACGGCGACAGACACGTCGCTCCGTTCAAACAGCTCACTTCGCGGCACTTGTCCTGAGAAAGTGGGTCAAATCGAGAGAGAGAGAGGGGAGGGGGACGGGTTACGGTACATTGTTAGTGTCACAGTATCGGCCGGAAAATGGGTTCGGGCAGTCGCAGGTCTGCGTCTCATGGTTACAGGTTCCGTTGTTCTCGCACACGAGCAGGTTCGCCTTGCAAACGTCCTTCAATCACCAGAATAGAGTAGTTTTTATCGATTTTTCACGCGAGAACTCACATTGACCACTACGCAGTCTCCTGAAACGGGATCGAGAGTGTAGCCGTCGATGCATGTGCAAGTTACGTTCGCTGCGCTGTTGGAAGACGAAGAAGACGGCGAGGTGCAGCCGTTCGAGTTGTATTTGCACACGTTAGAGCACTAGCAATAGGTGTGTTTTTTGTTAGTCGCAATCGAGAAGAAACAGGCAAAAAAGTGCTTTGAAGGCATGGGGTCCGAACCCAAAACCTCCCGCTTACCATTCAACCCCACAACCGGGTCGACCACCTGAGCACCGGACTTCGGAAGTTTTTGATGTGGTGGAGTTTCCGGTGGGCGCCAAAAAGCTTTCGCAAAAGTTCTTCTTGGCAATTTTAAAGACAAAAGGGGAACGGAATGGATTACGGTAGACTCACGTTGTTCTCGCATCGGGCTCCGTAGAACTGCGGCGGGCACACACAAATCGCCGTTCCCTCGTTGTCAAACTCGCAACTGCCGCCGTTCTCGCAGTGAATTTCGTCGTCGCAAGTGGGCGCCGAGTACACTTCGCAAGCCGTTCCCGAATAGTCTGAACCGTTTTTTTTTCGCTTCTTGAATTTTCACCGTTTTTTCGTTGACGTACGCTGTGGACACGTGCAATTGTACGTTTCAATGAGATTGTGCGACGCGTCGGCGTACTTCCACGATTGACATTGTCCGCCGTTGAGGCACGGCGAAAAATCGCAATCGTTCAATTTTCGGTCACAATGATCGCCTCTACAATTGAAAAATGACGAAAAAATGTTCGAAAGTGTGCGTACCCCCATCCGAGAGCGCATTTGCATCGAACACCGCCGGTGAACGACGGAAAGCACTGCGCCTCGTTGTCACAAACGTGACAAGTGTCCGTGTGCGGTTGGATTTCGCAATAGTGACCTGCAAAAGAGGTTCGGCTCTACAGTAATCCTGTCGGGCGCCCTTTTATTACCCGTCCATCCGTCAGTCGACGAACAGTTGCACATCTGCGCTCCGTCGTACGCGTCCCGCTGACACCTCGACTCTTGTTGACAATAATTGTTCAGATCACAAATGTCGGCGTGAATCTGAAAATCCGTGGGAGGTGAAGAAAGTGGGTCAAACTACAGAAGGCGCGATTCTTACAGTACAACTGCCGTTCGCGTCTTTCAAATAGCCAAGCTCGCAGTTACAGTATAGGTAATCGTTTTCGCGGCGGCACGTTCCGTGTCCGCAGTTCTTCTCGTCCACAGTACACCTGAAAATGGAGGATTCAGTTTCGAGAGAAACTCCTATCGATTTATAAGCGAAAGAAATTTCAGTGGACCAAACTGTGTGACGTGTCCATCGAAAACTCTACCAAAAGAGGCGAGGACAGATTTCAGCGCTCGAGTGGTTGAGGCGGTTGCGGGTTTGCCTGATAAGCGGGTGGTTTTGGGTTCGATCCCCATGATGCTCATAACATTTTTCTCTCGAGCGCACTTACTGATCGGTGATGAGAAGAGTCTCACAGCGTGCGCCGGTGAAATCAGGGAGACAGTGACACACTCGGTTCACCGAATCACACGTTCCACCGTTCTGACACTGATATCCGCCGTCCGAGAAGCAGAATTTCGTGGCGCGACAATTCCGTCCAAAGTCTGCATTCAAACCATCGCTTAATGCAAGTGTGTCACGTGAGCGTTACTGTACCTCCGTTGTAGCAGTAACACCATGCGCCGTCTTGATACGGCGGTTGATCGAACTCGCACAAATCGGCTCCCGAGCACATTGAGCAAATGTCACGGCTCGGCGACGGATTGGCGTGACACACGACACTCGGAATCGCGTACACCACAGCGGCGCTCTCGCAAACGTTGGTGGCGAATGCGATCTGACAAGAGAGACAAAGAGGTGTACACTTAAAGGAGGCTCTAACTTTTTTCCGGTGAACTCTATGAAAATGGTTCAGTTCAAGAAAATGGAGCCAATTTTAGGATCTATCGAATGGCGCAAAGAACGTGTGAAAATATTGATTTTGAACAAAGTTGTGCGAGTTTCAAGTTAGAAACACGATGACTCCACTTAGATTCGAGCATTTCACTTGCTCTTTGTGCAATTTGAATGGGCTCAAAGTTCACTATGCTTTTCATAAATTGACCATTTCGAGAGCACTGAGCACAAAGAAGTCGGAGCCCCCCTTCCTTTTTTTTTAGTTTTGCACACGTACACTGCCACTTCCGCGATGCACCTCGTTTCCTTGAATGTAGACGTAGGACGAGTTGACGAGCGTTCCCGAGTATTGACAAAATGCTCCGTGCTCGTCTGAAATCAGCTCCGTTTTTCTTTTTCCTCTTCATCTCGTCCGAATCTCACGTTGTCCGCCCACACACTTCACCGTCACATCGTCGGCTCCCGTCGTACAGTTGTATCCCGAGTTACGGACTTCGCTCGTCAGCAGACAATGGTTCGGTCGGCAATACGAGACGCCCGTCGTCGCGTCGACGTCCGGAACGAATACTGTAACGCGGAAATCGATAACGTACTACCGTAATCCCTAAGAAAGTTCAACTTTTTTCTCTGAAACTAGAATAGTTACGAAAAAGTTGTCAACTACAAAAAGATGGGAAATTTGAAGGTGATCAAGTTTGTAGTTGACAACTTTTTCATAACTCTTCTAGTTTCCGAGATACGGTAGCAAATATTCAGAGTTGGGTTTTGTACGCAAACATCAAACACCATGCACCTAGAACTTAAAACCAAAAGTGGGCGGAGCTTATACTACCAATTACCGTATCGAAAACTCGTATTTTTAAAATGCGCGTAAATCGACACCACAGTCATCTCTTGGTGTTTGCGTACAATGCACCGTGAACGACGAAACGAATAGGTTTCACTTACAATCGTTGCAAATGCATGTGAAATAGCCGTCGGCCTGTTGACAACGTCCGTTGGAGCACGAGTTCAGTGTGCAAACGCCGAAGACGTCGTGTTGACGAGAAGGAGCGGGTGGTGGGCCTGGAATCGGCGCACTTGTGATAGCGCTGATTTTAGTGATTCGATTGGTGTCTCGAACTGGTCTATTTGAAATTTCGAGCAAGGGAACAGTACTGGTCGGAACAGTGGAAAGTCTTCGAAAACTTGACGCGAACAGATTCGATTTACGAGAGCGGAGTGTCGTTGGCTGTTCAGTAACCGGCACATCAGCTACGACACTCCGCTCTCGTAAATCGACACTTGATCTCGGGAGAAAGTATTCTCAACTGCTCCGCCCCCCGACTCACACGGCGGTCGCGGATCGCAAAGACACGGCGGCGTCCGCTGAATGATCCATCCGTGCCGCGCGTCGCACACTCCGTTGATCGTCGTGACGTCGTTGCTGCGTCGTCCGCACGTCGCCGTCAGACGTCGTCGCGACGCGAACGGCGTCGACGACGCGAGATGAACGCCGGCGACGTCGATCTCGCGACATCGTCGCTCGCGAGTGGCGATCGCGCAGATGAGGGTGTGGCCGGAGGAGACGACGTGCAGCGAGACGAACGTCTTCAGGTTTCGAAGTTTGACGAGCACACTTCCAGATGACGTCGTGTTGATGACGGGCCGAAATTCGGAGACGGGCGGCACGAAATTGGCGGCGGAGGAGGTGAAGATGGCGAGTTGAACACGAGCGTTCGCGGGCGAGACGACGTCGAGCACCAGTTCGACGTCCGACGAATTCAGATGAATCGGTGTGGAAGTGACGATGAAGGAGTCAGATGACGTCGTCGACTCGTGGACGAGACACGTGTCAGAAGACGTCCACTTCCACTGAAAACTCGACCAATTCTTGAGCACGCATAACTTTGTTCATTTTCCAGATTTTCAGACGATCTTTTCGGCATTTGATAGATCTCAAATTTTACCACATTTCGTAGAAGAGGTTCTAGCCGATTCATTTCCCCGCTACATTGACTGTCGACCTCAAAAACTCACTTCCGGACTCATCATCCACTTTTCTTTGTGCTCCAACCAATTCGTTTCCTCGTAGACCGCACTATTCTCAATGACGACGTCATCGTCGTCGCGAATCGGATGGCCGGCAGAAGAAGACGTCACTCGCGGCGGCGGCCACGTCGTCGTCCATGAAAAGTGTCGTGGAGACGTGAAACCGGTCGAAGACGTTGACATCGACGTCGTCGCCGGAATGCACACCGGAAGACTGTCAGGGTACCATTGCATGTCTGAAGTACCGTAATCCTACATCCTTTTTCTATTTTTGGCGCGTGACACCGTGTCACCTCGCGAGAAACGCAAGGAGGAAGTACTGTAACAGTCGTTTCAACTGTCACACTGTCACACTGTCACCGTACCTCCTCCGTTCGCTGCGAGACCACACAGCGGCGAGGTGACACGATGTACATCGGGTACCGTAACCCGGTTACCTCCTCCTTCCGCTCGCGTGCACCTCATCACTCGTTCGCCTTCCAAACGAAATCCGCCGTCGCAGTCGACCTCGATCTCACTTTCCAACGTGAATTCGCCGCCGTTCGGCTCGCTGAGCCCGACGATTTTCAGAGGCCATCTGATGAATTGAGTGATGTTCGAGCAACTTTCGTCTGTGAAAAAGGTAATTTCGAGAAATGAGGGAAGGGAACTCACAAATGCACTTGGGAAGCATTTCCCAGTTGGCGTTCGAGTTGCAGAAGATTTTGTTGCGGCCTGAATGGAATGTCGTGATTCTTAAAACATTTCGGCTCTTTTTTATGACTTCACATGACAGATCTGATTGCGAGGAATCGATCGATATCCCAACTTGACTCATTTGAAGCGATGCGCAGCGAGATATGGACTTTTAACTTTGCAAGCCTATATCTCGCTCCGTATCGCTTCAAATCAGTCAAGTTGGGATATCGATCGATTCCTCGCAATCAGATCTATCACATTCGATCATAATATTGAGTGTAAAGATGCTCGGCGCGGATGTATGTTCAAAGCTAGAGGTCGTCACGCGTTACTAGATTACGCGCGAAGGTTCAAATTCAAACTCGAAAAGTGGATATCCAGGCCATGGCCGGGGTTGCAAACTTAGGCCACAATCGTTTTTAAATTTTTAAACTCCGTTGAGCGCTGAGCCGGAACCCTATAAAAACGTAGAAGAGCTCTCTCTCTCTCTCTCTCTAGTGGAAGTGGAACTTCCAACCGAAATATCTCGAAAACTAGGAGAGTTGTGAGAAAGTTGTCAACTACAAACATTATCACCATCAAATTTCCCATCTTTTTTTAGTTGACAACTTTTTTCCAACTATTCTAGTTTTCGAGATATACGCCTGACAAAGTTGAGTTTTCGAAATGAGGGCTCGCGGTTAACGATAGCTCTTTTTTATTGGTCCACCTACCAATCATAGTCTGCTCGGATTTCGGACAAGACACGTCGGTGACGTAGAAGACGTGAAAATCGGCGTCGCCGTGATAGTCGAGCCCTTTCAGCTCTTCCAGACTGCACTTCGCGACAATGTCCTTGTCCGGACCGGAAAGTGTCGTTCCGTCGCACGTGTAGTGGATCGGCACGACGCATTCCGCTTCCGAATCGCACAGATTCTCAATGTATTCGGCGGGCGTCGTCGAACCCGATCTGAAAATCAGTCAATCAATAATTTTGGAACGGTGATCAGAGTCACCGGAAGAATGGCGTCATGTCGGGTGGCCAGTGTCCGATGAGACCGTACTCCGTGTAATTGACCATCGTTTGGGTGTCGCACAGCGATTCTGAATGTGGAGGACAAGAGCTGAGAGTTCAGAAAGTGGGTCAGTACCGACACAACTGTAGCCGGCTATCAGGTTCCGATCGATTCTCTGCCATCGCGGCTCGTTGTTGTAGAGCTGCCAGCCGGGCGGACACTCGCATCGGAAGCCCGGCTCCAGATTGACACAAATCGTCGGCGACGTCGCCGGCAGGTCACGGTCACACCAGTCACTCCCCTCCGCGCACTCGTCAATGTCTGAAGGGACACGTTGACTCGGTACCGCTTCAAAATCAGTCAAGTTGGGGGGGGGGGGGGGGGCATCGATCGATTCCTCCCGATTTGATCTACCCAATGCAAAACTCGAAATCAGAGCGTTCAAAAACAGCGCGTGGCCGGTGAGTCAGTGCGATTTGCAGGTGGCCGCCTGACATCCGCACGACATCCGCCACTGGCGGCGCAGAGTCGGCACGTCTTCGGCCAAGCTTCGGTCTCACCTTGACACGTGCCATTCACAAACTTGTAACCATCGTCGCAAACGCAATTGTAGCTGCCCGAGTACTGTTTGTAGGTGCCGTGCGGTGCGCACGGATCGACGAACCCCGGATATTCGGAGCACGTGCACTCGAAATTACCGTAGTCCAGATACAGACCGTTGTGGCACATCACTCTCGTCGACATCGTCGGACACACCAGACACCTCATTGTCAGCTGAAATCGTTTTCAGACACTTCTTTTTCGGCTTCTTCTTTCGGGATTTTCGGGCCTATGGAAATGGTGCAATCTTCAAGATATGCAGATTTTCGAGACCTTTTGAATGGTGCAACGAGAATTCGAAATGCTTGATTTTGAAGAAAGTTATGCAGGTTTTAAGGTGAGACCACTAAATCCTGCACAACTTTCTTCAAACTAAAGCATTCCAAATTCTCGTTGCACCATTCGAAAGGTCTCGAAAATCTGCATATCTTTGGTAATTGCACCATTTTCATAGGCCCTAGCACAAAAAAGTTGCGTGCGCACCCAGGTGCCGTTGGGAATCAGAAGCGGCGGCACGTCTCCGTTCTCCATCGTGAACTCGACGTCATCGGCCGTCGGCCCGATGCACGCGTCGGGTATTCCGTGCCCGTTCGTGTTGTAGCACTTCCAGCCGTTTTTCAGCCGCTCATCGTCGCCGCACACGCAGAACGGTCCGAACGGTAGGCGGCCGGTGGGAGGGTAGCGACGAACGCTACCGTAATCGCGGTCCCACGTGTCGGGGCTCATCCGGAGGTCTGTCTCGACGGGCGTCTCTTGTGGACACTGCACTCCCGAACAGTGCACCGCGACGATCGGCTCTCCCGAGCTGCTCGCCCAGGAGCCCGAGGGTTGGCAGACGAGCTCCGTGTTGTTGTCGTCGGCGACGAACTCGAATCCTTCGAGACAGACGACAGTGAGACGGGCGCCCGGCGAGTAGCTCAAGTCGGGCGACACCTTCTCGATGTAGCCGTTGTAGACGGGCGGCAGTTTGCACACTGTTCGATTGCCTGCAAAACGGATCATCGCTCGGGGGGCGCTTGTGTTTCGCGATATAACTTTGTAGACATCTTTCAGAATGTTGGTTAGGGAAGATAGGGTGATAGATCTGATTGCGAGGAATCGATCGATATCCCAACTTGACTGATTTGAAGCGATACGGAGCGGGATACAGACTTTTAACTTTGCAAGCCTATATCTCGCTCCGTATCGCATCGAAGCAGTCAAGTTGGGATATCGATCGATTCCTCGCAATCAGATCTATCAAATTCAGAAAAGTGCAACCTCTCTGTGCCAAGTTTCATGCTATTAAAGCCAACCAACCTGGGACAGTTGTAGTAGTAGTAGTAGCAGTACTGGTTACTGTAGTCTCCGGCTCTACCGTAATCCGCGTACTCGTCTCATCATAGAGCCACGTCGTGCTGATGACGTCATCAGTGTGCCGGTTACTGTAGGTGGCTCGAAACTCGAACGGCTCGGCCGACTGATGAAAAATCAGTGTGCTCGGGCCGACGGTCGTCAGATTCAGTGCGGCGTTCGAGATGAAACTCGAGGTGTTCGATGAAATCAGCTGAAAGACGAGCCCCGTATTTTCGAGATTCATTTCTACAATCGTCTGCCCAAACCTGAACATTGTCCTCGTTGCAAGTTTTTCGAAACTTGTCGATTCGCCACGTCGACACGTTGTGAGTTTCGGCGTCTCGCGCCAAAATCATACTAATCGATAGTTGTCGAAAATCGCCGGACATTGCGGGTTCGTCGGATTTCGCGTACCACTCGACGTCCAACTGTCGATCCGCCAAAAAAATCGATAACGGGCTCGGCGAGCCCATCGCTAGCTCGAAGAATTGGACGTCGAGACGAGTGTCGTCGAGTGGCCACGTGGAATTCACGCGGACCGCCACGTGGCTCGACGGCACAACGAGAAGACGTTTCGAAAGGAGCGACGGCAGGATTACGGTAGTGTTGAGGAAGTGCACAGTGGCCACTTGCGGACGCGACGAGGAGACGGACTCGTGGACGAGAAGCGCCACGTAGGAGGTGACGGAAGACGTCGCGAAGCGGTAGTCACACGTGACACCCACGCGTGACGACCAGAACACTGCGCGGTTCGACGCCGACAGATCGCACTCCGAACCGCCTGCTTTTTGGAAATTTTGAATTTTTGGAATTTTGGCATTATTTGAGCCTTTGAATTTTTTTTTAAAAACCACCGTTTAAAATAATTTTTCAAAAAAATTTTTTTTTGAAAAAAAAAATTCTCAAATTAAATTTTTTTTCAATATTTTAAGTTTATTAGTATTTTTTATTCATTTTTATTTTTATTCAAATTTTTAAAAAATAATATTATTTTTCAACTTTTTATTAAAAAAAAAATTTTTTTTTGAAAAAAAATTTTTTTTAAATATTAATTTTTAAAATTAAAAATTGTAATTTGCAAGCTATAACTTTTCATTTGAAAACTTTTTTTAATTATAAAATTTAATTTTTTTTTTCTCTATTCTAAAAAAATTAAATTATTTTTTAAATTTTTATTTTTGAAAAAAATTGCTAAAAATATTTTTTTTCGCTGAATTTTTAAATTCTTTTTGCAAAAAAAAAAAATTAAAAACTGACTAATTTGCTGATAAAAAATCTGGAATTCCTGTCTTCGAGTGTCGGTGTTGAGCGCGGTGGCGACGAACGATGACGACGAGAGGCGAAAAACGGAAGACGTCGTGTTGCGTGACGTCATCTGAATCGTCTCGTTTCGCTCTTTTCCCTCCAACACGATTAGTGTCGAACTGGACGGCGTCAGCCATTTTATCTGCAAAAAAATCGATAATTTTGGTTTTTTTTTCAAATTTTCAATTTATTTCAGGCTGGAAAACACAAATCTTTGTTATCGATTCGAAAAAAAATCAAAAAACGTACGCATTGTGTCGATTTACGATAAACAAAGGGCGGACGCAAGCCGTAATTTCGGAGCGTCGTACCAAATTATTTTCTTGATTTTTTCGCGATTTTTTAGCATTTTTTTAGTTTTTGAGAGATTTTTTTTAGTTCAAGAAAGATTTTTTTGAAATTCACCGAAAAGAATCTGCAAAAAACAATTCATGAAAATTGTTTGGTACGACGCTCCGAAATAACGGCGACGCCTCTTTGTTTATCGTAAATCGACACAATACGTACTTTTGTCACGGCGAACCGATTATTTATATGAAATTCTATTATTTTTCAGAAAATTCTGCTCAAAAAACCAGCAAAAAATGGATAAAAAACGAGAAATTGATGGATACCGTAGCCGCAAAAAGTTTAAAGGCGCATGCCTCGATTTGTTGATAACAAATTACTGTAGCATTTTCGTTGCAAGACCTTTGAACACGGTTTTTGGGTCAAAAAACGTGATTTTTCTTCGTTTTCTCTGTTTTCCATTGTTTTCCCGCAAGAAATCTTTGATTTTTATCAATTTTCACCATTTCTATCGATTTTTAAGCCAGAAAAAACGCACCGCCACGAGAAAATGAAAGTTTTGCGGCGAGAGGACGGTCCAGCGGTGTGTGCACTCGCCGCGTCCGTATCTGAGTGTGCTCGGCGACAAAACGCCGCCGTCGGAGACGCGCATCGGCCAGTCGAACGTCTTCTGACGGCGTCCGGAAGGCGTCGGCGCACCGCCGACCGTCTCGTCGGAGCCGTCGAGACAATCGTCGACGCCGTCGCCGACGAACGTCGTCGGAACGCATCTGGAGTTGTCGACGCATCGGAACGTGTCGGGAAGGCACGCGTAGTTCTGGCAGAGCACCGGCAGGTTTGTGGAGCACGGCAGGAGGCGCCAGCCGAACGACGACGAGTCACGCAGATCCAGGGCGATGCAGCCGTCCGAGACGCTCTGAGACCAATTCAGACTGTTGCGGTGTTCATGAGAGACGAGACTTTGTGTCGATTTACGAGAGCGGAGTGTCGTAACTTGTCATTTTTATCGTTTTTTCACACATTTCACACAATTTCAGTCACATTTACAGAGAAATAACCTATTTTTCCGGGTTTTTGCCGCATTTTGTGTTTCGCTATCGAATATTTTCAGATTTTGAGCTGAATTGAGTGTGTTTCAGACCGAACTTTGCCGTTGAAGAGGGAATTGAGCAAATTTCGCTAAATTTGACTAAAATGACTTAAAATGTGCTCGTAGATTGACGTTTTTTTCATTTTGAAATGTAAAAGTGTTGAAATTTCGCACTTTTCACGCGAAAAATGTTGGAAATCCGTCTCGTAAATCGACACCGGTGAACGCTCCATGGGGAGTTTTCGTGGCCTCGATTTTATGATCGAATGTGATAGATCTGATTGCGAGGAATCGATCGATATCCCAACTTGACTGATTTGAAGCGATACGGAGCGAGATATAGGCTTGCAAAGTTAAAAGTCTGTATCTGGCTCGATATCGCTTCAAAACAGTCAAGTTGGGATATCGATCGATTCCTCGCAACCAAATCTGTCACGAGTTGTCCCCTGTCACGTGACACACGAACCTGCGGCGGCTGTCCGACGGCCCACAGCGGGTTGAAGACGGAAGTGAACGCGGAGACGGCGGCGGCTCCCTCGGCCGCTTCCTCGGCCTCCACACCGATTTCCGTGCTGTTGTCGTCCATTCGGAGTCCCGTCCAGAACACTGTTCGCAGTTCGACACGATTTCGCAACAATTCCAATAGTTGCGTGGCGATCAGCCAGTTCGTTTCTCGATACCCGATACTGTGGTTCACACTGGAAAATCGGTTTTTTTTTTTGAATTTTTATGAGCTCGTTTTGAAAAAAAATGTGTTAATTTGGCATCGTTTTTCTGGTGAAAATACCATTTTTTCTCAAAGAATTTAAAAATTAATTTTTTTTTCTGAAAAAAAAGCGTACGCTCCGCATAGCTGAATCGCCGTCGCGTAGTCTCGTTCGAATTGGGTCAACGGAAAAATACACGTGGCAGCCAGGTGGTACCATCCTGAAAAATATCGATTTTTTCTGATTTTTGAGCATTGAAGTCAAGTAAAAACATTTTTTTCGATTTTAAAAAATTTTCGCCGAAAAAAGAAACGGCTGTTATCGATTTTTTGCTGAGAAAATTTTATTTTCAAAATTTAATTATTGATTTTTTTCTGCTTCGTTTTTTTAAAGGAGCGACGCTTTAAAAATAAGCGGCAAGTATTTTTAATTATCGATTTTAGGCCAAAATTAATATTCCTGTGTGGCTGTGGCTGTGGCCGTGGCCTAACTGCTGCTTTTCGCGAGATTTCTAGGCCACGACGGCCTCGGATGCATTTTCGAGATTTCTTTGCGAAAAGCCGAAATTTGGGTTTCTAGGCCACGGCCCCACAGGAATATTCACTAATTTTGGCCTAAAATCGATAATTAGAAATACTTGCCGCTTATTTTCAAAGTTTTTTTCTGAATTTTTCTCAAAACCATATAATTCCATTCGAAATATCGATTGATTCCAGCTCTGTTTCACCACTTATTTCGAAAAAAAATAAAAAATCACCGGGAGTTCCCTGAAAGCAGTCGGTATAAGTGTCGGAATCGTAGTAGAGAGGTGTTGAGCCGAATCGTCGGAGCACGAGGAGCAGGAGCACGATGAGCCGGCTCGGTTCGCGTCGACGACGCATGTACTATCGATTGGAACGAGACGAGACGAGACGAGGCGCTTATCAATTGTGAGTGCTCTTCTCTTGCTCGCCGAGCACTCGAAACTGTCCCCTCTCCTGTGTCTACAAGACCCCCACCCACCCTTACACGGCAGAGAGAGAGACACGAGACCACTTTGTAATACTATCAGGCTCTCCTTCTTTTTGCTCAATTTCTCCATTCCCACCGCGTTGTTTTCATCGAAAAACGCCCCTTTTGGCTGGGTCTCGCCACGAACGAAAGAAATCAGTTATGCGCCTTTAAATTGCACCCAGGTACGGTATGCATTTAATTTTTCATTGTTTTCGCTCGTTTTTTTGCGGGGAACATTGCTGAATTGGTCAAAAACAACGAAAAATTGGTTGAATTTAAAGGCGCATAACTGATTTCTTTCGTTCGTGGCGAGACCCAGCCAAAAGGGGCGTGGCCTATTTTTCCCACAATTTTTTTCCGATTGTGAAACTGTGAAAATTGTAAATTTAAAAAAAAAACATTGAAAAAGTTCAAATAAAAAATTTATCGATTTCAGAGAAAAGTATTTGAAGAAAAATTGCAACAAAAGTTGAAATAACGCTCGCGAAAATAAGAAATTCGATGTCGGGGATCTGCGACTGGTTGGCATCCTCGACGTCTTCTACTTTCGTGTCCTCGACGTCTTCTACTTTTCCATCCTCGACGTCGTCGTCGTAACCCTCTGCCACGTGGATGATCCGATCGAGCGCGGCGTTGCACGTCTCCTGGTCGTGATTCAGACGACGTCCCAAGTCGGCGATCTTGTGCTCGATGGCCGAAAGACGGGCGCTCAGACGCCGCCACGTGGCGTTGGTTCCAGAAGATGTCGTCGTCGTCGTCATGTTGTCCAGAAGAGGTGTTTGATGATGATGTGTGCTCTTTCTCTCTCTTCTCCTTCTTTTATACGCCTCGATCGGTGCTCTCTGGCTCCGCCCACTCGCATTTAGCCGGGGGAGGATAATTGATGATGAATGGAACCACCTGCGATGCCACGTGGCATCCCTTTGTCGGCAGCACAATTAGGCGTCTTGAGATAAATGAGATCGACAGACGATAAGTCTAATTGCCATTAATTGGTCTCTCTCTCTCTCTTTTTTCTCGAATTTCTTTTTTCTGGCTGAAATTAAAATTAAAAATTGAAAAAATTTCTGTTTCAAAGAAATTATTGAAAGCCAGGCAATTTCGAATTTTTTAATATTTTGAGCAAAATAAAATCATTTAAAAAAATTTTTTTTTCTTTTTCTGACTATTTTTCATTCTTTTTTTAACTTTGAGAAATCAGTTTAAAAAAATAAATTCACTAAATTTTTTTCACAAAAATTAAGACAAAATTATTCGGATATTTTTTGGAATAAAAAATTAATTTTAAAAAAATTAAAAATTTTCTGAAAATTCAATTTTAAATTTTTGATTTAGCCAAAAAAAATCAAGATAATTAATTTTTTTTCTAATTTCTGCAAAGTCTCTTCTTTGAAGATTAAAAAAATTCTTTTGATAGAACTTCAAAAATAGTCATTCAAAAAAAATGTTTTTTTTTGAAAATTTAATTGTGAATTTTTAACCTTACAAAAAAATTTATTTTTCTAAAATTTAATTTATTTTTCTGCAAAATTAATTTCTCGAAAAATGAAAACATGTTTTTTATAAAATAAATAACTAATCTTAAAAATAATCAAACTTGAAAAATTTTTTTAAAAAAATTTTCTGAAAATTCAAATGAAAATTTTTAATTTTGCAAAAAAAATCAGGAAAATTAAATTTCAAAAAAAAAATTATTTTCCAAAAATTTCTCCCCAAAAAAAGTATTTTGATAGAATAAAAAATTTATTTAAAAAAAAAAAACTTTAAAAATTTTTATTTAAAAAATATAAATTTCACTGGAATTTAAATTTTAAATTTTTCATATTGCAAAAAAATTTTTAAAAAATCAGGAAAATTAATGTTCAAAAAAAAATTTTTTTTCCAAATTTTTTTTTTGCTGCAAAATCTTTTCATTTTCTTGAAAAAGAGAGAGAAAAGATAAGAACCACGGGATTTCTTTCTCTTTTTTTTCTCTTTTTTTCTCTTTGTTCGCAAGAAAGAGAAAGGGAAATGAACGATTTTTTTCCGATTTCTCGTCCCCCCAGTCACCTGATTTTTTCCGCCGTTTTCCGCGTGAATTTCGCGTGATTTCGACCGACACACGATCATGAGAACGACGACAAAAAAAAAGTGATTTTTATTTCGAATCGCACACACAAAGAAAAAGTTCATTCTGAACGTTTTTTGATCAAAATCGGGAAGAGAAACCGATAAGAAGACTATTGTTTGGTCTTGGAGAAAATTTTTTTTTTTATAGAAAATTTTTAAAAAATTTATTTTTAAATTCATTTGACTTATCTGCGAATTTTCCAAAAATTGGGTTCATAAAAATGTGTTTATTTTATTTGAAAAAATTTTTTAATAAAAATTTTTTTTTTAAATTACAGCTTTGAAAAAAATTGTCTTGGATTTTCAAAATTTTTTGAAAAAATCTACATTTTTTTCACTTGAAAAATGAAAGTTTTTAAAATTATTTTGAAATTGAAAATTAATTTTTTTTTATTATCTGAAATTTTATTTGAAATTTTTTCCAGGTTTTTTATTTTCTTCTCTATGAAAAATTCAGGGAAAAAAATAATTTTGATAAAAAAAAATTTTTGAAAAAAAAAATTTGAAAAAAAAATTTTGAAAAGATTTTGAAACTGAAAAATTTTTTCGATTTTTCGAAAAAAAAATAAATTTTTATTTTTTTTAAATTTCAAATTTTATCTGATTTTCTCTATTTTTTCATTTTTTTTTTTTAATTTTGAATAATTTAACAATTTTTTTTCTTAAACCCATATTTTTCAACAATTAAAATTTCAAAAAAAAATTAAAATTTCAATAATTTATTATTGCCTATTTTTTTGAAAGAAAATCAATAAATCACATAAAACGAGAATCTTTGGGGAGAAGAGAATTGAGTGAAAAATGAGAGACCCGCGAAAAAAAATGAAAAAAAAAGAAGACGTCGCGACTCGCGAAGATTCAGAAGAGGTCAGAAGGCATTGCAGAAGACGTTGAAGAGGTCCAGATGAGATCAGAAGGCGTCAGTAGCCTACAGATGGCGATGGAATGCTCCAGAATTCAGAAGAGGTGCAGAAGACGTCGAGTTGGTTCAGAAGACGTCGTCGCCTTCGAAGCAGCTTCAGAAGACGTCGAGTTGGTTCAGAAGACGTCGTCGCCCTCGGAGCAGCTTCAGAAGACGTTGAGTTGGTTCAGAAGACGTCGTCGCCGTCGAAGCAGCTTCAGAAGACGTCGAGTTGGTTCAGAAGACGTCGTCGCCGTCGAAGCAGCTTCAGAAGACGTCGAGTTGGTTCAGAAGACGTCGTCCCCGTCGAAACAGCTTCAGAAGACGTTGAGTTGGTTCAGAAGACGTCGTCGCAGCTTCAGAAGACGTCGAGTTGGTTCAGAAGACGTCGTCGCCCTCGGAGCAGCTTCAGAAGACGTCGAGTGGGTTCAGAAGACGTCGTCGCCATCGAAGCAGCTTCAGAAGACGTCGAGTGGGTTCAGAAGACGTCGTCGCCATCGAAGCAGCTTCAGAAGACGTTGAGTGGGTTCAGAAGACGTCGTCGCCATCGAAGCAGCTTCAGAAGACGTTGAGTGGGTTCAGAAGACGTCGTCGCCGTCGAAGCAGCTTCAGAAGACGTCGAGTGGGTTCAGAAGACATCGTCGCCGTCGAAGCAGCTTCAGAAGACGTCGAGTTGGTTCAGAAGACGTCTCAGAAGTGATTCGAGTAGGCGACGTTGACGCCGACCGAGCTGACCGTCTCCCACGAGTCGCAGCTGCCGCCGCCGCTCCACTTGTCGGCGTACCGCTCCGCCTCTTCGGCCTCGGCCTTCTGAATCTCCTCGAACGGCTCGTCGAACTCCTCCAACGAAATGATCTCCAATTTTCCCGACGACATCTTTTTTTTTATTTCTCCTACTGCTTTTCTTTTGGTGTGCTGAAAAATATAAAAAAAATTTGAAAGAAGAACACTTTGGAAAAAAAAAATGTACGGTTTCAAAGAAAAATTTAAATTTAAAAAAAAATGAAAAAAAAAAAAAGATTTCAGTTTTTAGACAGAATGAGCAAAAAAAAGTGTTTAAATGAAAAAAAAAATTATTTTGATTTCTAGAAAAAAAAAGTGAAAAATAAAAAAATAAAAATTTTTACGGTTTCAGAAAAAATTTAAAAATTTTTAGTAATTTTTTTTTGTTTGTTCTGTGCAGTATTGTTTGCTGAAAATTTGCAAAAAAAATTTGAGAAATTTTTTTTAATTAAAAAAATTTTTTTTTCGAAAAACCAATTTTAAAATTTTTTTCCCTTCAATTGATTTATTAATGACTTTAAAAAATTCCTTTTAATTTAGGAATTTTTTTTAGATAAAATTGATCAAAAATTTTTAATCAAAAAAATGAAAAATAATTTCAAAAAAATAAATAATAATAATTTCAAAAATTAATTTAAAAAAAAGACTTAATTTCTAAAAAAAATTCAAAATTGAATTTCAATTATTTCTATTTTTTTTCTAAAAAAAAAAGAGGCGTTTCTAATAATATTCAGACGTCGTCGCAGTGTTATATACCCATTCCGTTCCTCCCTCCCCTCCCGTTTTCCTTTTTTCTCTAATTCTCCCATTTCTCTTCTCTTTCTCTTTCTCACATGATGAAAACGGAAGATAACACACACACATTTCATCATTTTTAGCTAATTCGAGAGAAAGAGAAAGAGAAATAGAGAAAGAGAAAGTGAGAACATAAAAATGTGGTCTTTGTCGTTGACCGATAAATTTTTTGAACTCGGGAAATTTTTTTTTTTTTTTTGAATTTTTTTTTCTAGATTAGATTATTGAGTTCGAATTGAAAATTTGAAATCATTCTGCTAAAAATTGAGAAATAAAAAATAAAAATTTTTTGCAAATCAAAAAAAAATTTTTGAAAAAAAAAATTATTTGTTTTCACTTGAACATTATAATTCATTCAGCTAAAAATTGAGATTTTCGAAAAAAATTTTCGAAATTATTTTTTAAATTTAATTTTTTTAAAATCATTAATATTTATAAATATTTCGAAAAATAATTCTCATTGAAAATTTAATTTTTTTTTGAATTAAACCAATTTTTTTTTGAAAAAATATTTTTTTTGCAAATTTCAAAAAAACTCAAAAAAATTCAGAAAAATATTTTCAGTTTTTTAAAAACAATTATTCGAATTTTTCAATTTTTCCAACAAAAAAATTTTTTTTTTCTAATCCCGTAAAAGTTTTTCTGTTATTTTGATTATTATTACGGGATTTTAAAAATTTTTTAAAGATTTTTTAGAAAAAAATTTTTTTTTTTGAAAAAATTGAAAAATTCGAATAATTGTTTTTAAAAAACTGAAAAAGAATTTTTCTGAATTTTTTGAAAAAAATGTTTTTTTTAAATAAGAGAAAGAGAGAAAGAGGTAGAGGAGGGGGAATAAATAATTATTATTTGGCGGCGGAAAAGCGGATAAACAACACTAATACACCTGGCACCGGCTTTGTTTTTTTTTTTTTTTTTTAATTTTTTTCGAAAAAAAAATAAAAACAATTTTACGAAAAAAAAAAGATTGATTTTTGAATCCAAAAATTAAATAAAAAATGGATTTTAATTGAAAAAATTAATTTTAATTTTTTTTTTGTTGAAAAAAAACAATTTTCGACAATTTCAAGGATTTTTTAATTTAAAAAAAAAACTAAATAAAAATTTCAAATTTTCAGAAAATAGAAAAATTCAAAATATTTTAGAGAATACGTTAGCAAAGATCGAAGAAAAAAGTTTTTTTTTCAATTTTTAAAAATATTTTTTGAAACCGCAAATTTTTTTTAGAAAATATCGCAAAAATTAAAAATTGAAAATGCAAAAATCGGTTTTTTTTCAAAAAAAAAAAAATTTTTTTAATAGAAAAAAATATAAAAATTTTTATTTAAAAAATTGAAATCTTTGAGACTTTATAATTTATTTGATTAAAAAAAAATTTTGAGAAATAAGAAAAAAAAGCATATTAATAATATTTCAAAAAACTGTGAAAAATGATTCTCATTGAAAATTCAATTTTTTTTTAAAATAAGACCAATTTTTTAGATTTTTTTTTGCAAATTTAAAAAAAGTTTCAAATAAAAAATTCAGAAAAATATTTTCAGTTTTTTAAAGACAGTTGTTCACAAATTTTATCAGTTTTTTGAAAAAAACTTTTTTCCAAAAAAATTTATTTCATAAAAAATCTAAAAAAATTTTTTGAAACCCGTAATAATAGTTAAAATACCAAAAAAAAAACGGAAAAAATTTTTCTAATTTTTTTTTACGTAAAAAATTTTTTTTTTTTGAATAAGAGAGAGAGAAAGAGATGGAGGAGGGGGAATAAATAATTATTATTTGGCGGCGGGAAAGAATTTAAAAAAAAATTTTTTTTGAAACCGCAAAAGAAAATATCGCAAAAATTAAAAATTGAAAATGCGAAAATCTGATTTAAAAAAAAAATTTTTTTTTAATAGAAAAAATATTTAAAAATTTATTTAAAAAAATTGAAATCTTTAAGACTTTCTAATTTTTTTTAAATTTATAATAAAAAAAGCATATGTACCATTTGACCTCGTGACGTGGCACGACCATGTCATGATGATGATGATGATGGGAATGAATTGACAAAGAAGATGACGTAATCCCCAAAAGAACACTCTAGGGGGGAAGTTTTTCTCATTTTCCCACTTCGTGACCTTGTCACGTGTCCCATTTCTCACGTGATGACGTCATCCTTCTGCGCGGCGCCTCGTGGTCTCCATTTTTCTTCCCGATCACATGGAAAATCAATAACTGATAACCGAAGAAAATAAATAAAATGATGGTGAATTTGTGTGCTTCTTGGTGCCACTTTTTTTTTAGTTTTCGCTATTTTTAGATCGAAAAAAAACTGGAATTGAAAAAAAAATTATCGAAAAATTTTTATTATAAAAAATAAATAAATAATTATTTTAACGAATTCTCAATTTTTGCTTTGAAAATTTAAATTTTGAGAAGAAAAATTGAAAAAAAAATTTTGAATTTTTTTTTTGGGGGAAATTAATGAGAATTAATAGGGAACGGTGGAGAAGAGTGGCGGTTTTTCGGTGCTCTTCGACGAGGAGCTCGACGTCGACGAAGTGCACAATTGAGCCGACGTCTGGATTTGTTGACGGATGTTGCAGATCGTTTGCAGGTCCGGACGCGCTCTGCATTATTGATTTTTTTTTGATTTTTTAAAATTTAATTTAATTTTGATTTTTTTTTGTTTTTTGTGAATTGGAAAATTTAGCTTGACGGAAATAATTTGCTAATTTTTTAAAAAAATTTCCGATTTTTTTCAAATTTTCGAAAATTATTTGAAATTTAAATGAAAAATTTATTATTTTTTTGAAAATGATATTTTTTTAAAAATTTTCTGTGCATTGGAAACTTTTTTTTTTTAATTTTTAAAGATTTTTCCAAATTTTTGAAAAATTATTCAAAATTAAAAAAAAATATTTTTTTCACGGTTTAGGAGCTAAAATTTGGTGTCTGTATTTTCTAGATTATTTTCGAGCGAAAAAAATCTGCCTCACTTGCTGGATCCGAAACGAGTCTGCGAGAACTCCACGCCGGTGTACGTTTGCGAGGAAGTCGGTTTGAACACCATCCGGAACGGATACATCTGCAATCCGATCAATCGATCAATCGATATTATCGATTTTCCGAGGTTGATCGATCGATATTATCGACTTTTTGAGATCGATCGATCAATATTATCGATTTTCTGAGATCGATCGATCGATATTATCGATTTTCTGAGATCGATCGATCGATATTATCGATTTTCTGACGCCGATCAATCGATATTACCGATTTTCCGAGGTTGATCGATCGATATTACCGATTTTCCGAGGCCGATCAATCGATACTATCGATTTTCTGAGGCCGATCAATCGATACTATCGATTTTCCGAGGCCGATCAATCGATATTATCGATTTCTTAAGGCCGATCGATCGATATTATCGATTTTCTGATGCCGATCGATCGATATTATCGATTTTCTGATGCCGATCGATCGATATTATCGATTTCCTAAGGCCGATCGATCGATATTATCAATTTTCCGAGTTCGATCAATCGATATTATCGACTTTCTGAGGCCGATCGATCGATATTATCGATTTTCTGAGGAGGATCGATCTATCTTATCGATTTCCTAAGGCCGATCGATCGATATTATCGATTTTCTGAGGAGGATCGATCTATCTTATCGATTTCCTAAGGCCGATCGATCGATATTATCGATTTTCTGAGACCGATCGATCGGAATTATCGATTTTCTGAGGCAGATCAATCGATATTATCGATTTTCTGGGGCAGATCAATCGATATTATCGATTTTCTGGGGCAGATCAATCGAAATTATCGATTTTCTGGGGCAGATCAATCGAAATTATCGATTTTCTGAGGCCGATCAATCGATATAATGTACTACCTCTCGCAAGTGGCCAACGTCCAGATTGAGGTCGTCCGACTTCTCGAGCGCCAGCGGTGTGTACATTCCGGCCACCATCTCTTGGACAGCTGGAAAAACAAAAAAAAACATGTATTTTCTAGATTTTTTTCAATTTATTTTTTTTTGGATCAAATTTGATTTTGAGAAAATCAGGTTTTTCGGAAAAAAATTGAAAAAAAAACATTATCTTCACATTGAAAAGATTTTTGCAAAAAAAAATGTCAAATTTTTTTTTACGAATAAATTTTTTTTTGATTTAAAAAACATTTCGGAATGTACCGGGATCATTGGTGGGCAGCTCCTTTTTCTTGAGCAACACGAGTTTTCCGGCGGCGCCGAGGTTCGAGTGTTTGGCTCGGTTCACCGAGGCGCGCAGAATGTGCTCGGGCATCGGCTGGTACCTGCAATCAATCAATCGATACACCTCCGATCGTCGATGATCCGGATCGATACGCTTCGTCGGCGTTCACGTCGCCCGACCAGATCGTGATCTCCATTCCGTTGTCGATCGCCTTGAAGAACACACGACCCGGGCTCGCGTAGATACGCGTTTGACCTACAAGAGAGCACACTTTTTTCTGGAGGGGGGAATGAGAAAAAAAACACACAGGGCCGTGGCCTAGAAACCCAAATTTCATTCAGCGATATCGATTGATTTGGGATATTATTCGGCGGTTCGATGCTATGCTTAAAGACACGTGGCTTTTCGCGAAAATAATCTCGAAAATGCATCCGAGGCCGTGGCCTAGAAATCTCGCAAAAAGCAGCAGTTAGGCCACGGCCACGGCCCCACAGGAATATTAATATTGGGCTAAAATCGATAATTAAAAATACGTGCCACTTAATTTCAAGAAATCCACCAATATTTTTGAATATTTTGATTGGATTTAGTGAAATTTTAGAAGAAAAAAAAATTAATTTTTCATTCTCCAAATAAAAATTTGCACTCGAAAAAAAGATTTGAAGGATAATTTTCAGAAAAAATTTTTTTTTTCATTTTATTTTTTTTATTTAAAAAACCCGAACTTCAAGAAACTAACCAGTTTCAATTGGTTTTTAGGAATTAATAAAAATTTAATTTAAAAAAAAATTTTTTTACAATTATTAATTTTTCAATTCAAAAAAAAATAATTTTTTTCATTTTTTTTTTTTTTTTAAAAACTCGAATTTCGAGAAACTAACCAGTTTAAATCGGTTTTTAGAAATTAATAAAAATTTAATAAAAAACTTTTTTTTAATTTTTAAATTCAAAAAAAAATTTTTTAAATTTTTCAATTCAAAAAAAAATTTTTTCTTCAATTTTTCAATTCAAAAAAAAAAATTCTTTTTGCAATTTTTGAATGACTAACGGGGCAGAAGATGAAGGACCTCGTCGAGTTTGAGGCCGGACTCGCTGGCGCTGCTCGCGAAACACTTGGAAGTGGTGCCGTCGTCCGTGCCGCACTTGATCATCACCACTCGCTCCATTTCGCCTTGGGTTTTTTTATATTTTTACTTTTTTCGAATTTTAGAATTTTTACTTTTTTAGAATTTATTTTTTATTTTTTAGAATAATTTATTATTTTTTTTTAGAATTAATTTTTTTTATTTTTTAGAATTTTTTTTTTCTTAGAAATTGGAAAATGAATTAAAACTTTGAAAAATTCGTAAAAAAATGAACTCATTCACAATGAAACAATTTTTTTTGAAAATTGACAAAAAAATTTGAAAAATTATTTTTTTTTTTTTGAATTTTTCGCTTTTTGTGAGTCGATTTTTTTCAATTAATATATTCATTTAAATAAAAGTTAAAATATGAATAAAATTAAAAAAAAAGAGAAAAGTTACCATTTTTGGGATTATTGACGTCCCACGAGGAGGCGAATTGGGCGATGAGGTAATTGCCGAGCTCCGCCGCAAAAATTCCCGACTGAAAAAAATATTATACATAAATATTGTTTAAAAAAATGTTATTTTAAAAAATATATATTTATTATAAATTAAAAATTGATTTTTGAAAAAAAAATTCAGAAATTAAAAAAAAATTTTTTTTGAATTAAAAAAAAATACGCGTGTTTTATTTTCAAAAATTGCAAACTTTTTAAAAAATTTAAAAAAAAATTTTTCCGATTTTTTTTCGATTTCTCGAATTTTTCTCCAATATTTTTAGAAAAAAATTTTTTTCTCGAATTTCTTTTTATTTAAGTTTTCTCTAATACACTTTTTATAATAATGAAAATTATTTCTCGAAATAAATTTTTGAAAAAAATGAAAATTTCTGAATTGTTGAATTTTTCAAAAAAAAATTTTTTTTAAATAATCAAACTTTTGAAATAAATCCAGAATTTCAATGATATTCTTCAAAAACAATTTTCAAAAACATTTTTCGA
Source organism: Caenorhabditis sulstoni (assembly GCA_963966605.1). Taxonomy (NCBI): domain Eukaryota; kingdom Metazoa; phylum Nematoda; class Chromadorea; order Rhabditida; family Rhabditidae; genus Caenorhabditis; species Caenorhabditis sulstoni. The sequence continues at coordinate 7,702,968 of OZ016475.1, forward strand.
ATCAATTCCACGAACCGGCCGTCTCGGAATGTGTCCGAAAATCGGTGTCATGACGAAATTGACGAGTTCTTTCACCTCCGTGTACATTTTTCGACCTAAAATTCGGAAAATTTCGCTGAAATTGATTGATTTCCACTTGAAAACGGGAAAAAATGGGAAATTTCAGTGAAAAAACGGCGAAAATCGATTGAAAATGACGCCGGAATCGGGAGTTTTCTTCGTGGGTGGTCCGGGACCACCCACGAAGAAAACTGCAAAAACTGCAAGGGTTACGGTAGCCGCGTTTTGGCGCCAATTTCAAATTTCGCATTCTTTTCCAAGAACTGTTGTTTTTTTTTCGATTAAAAAAATTTTTTTTTTGTAATTTTTTTTATTTATAAATTAAAAATTCAAATAATTTGAATTAAAATTTTAAAAAATCCATAAAATTGGAAAAAATTATTTTTCTAGCTCCAAATTTTCCATAAAATTCAATTTTTTTTTTTTTTGATATATTTATTTATAACCTCGAAAAAAAAAAGGGGTTTTCATATCACACAGCGGAAAAAAATTAAAGTGAAATGTTGAGTTGATTCGAAAAAAAGGCCTGAAAAGTGAAAAAAACACGTCATGGGGGGATGGGAAAAATGGGAAATGCATTAAAAAATGGGGGAAAAAATCTAGGAAAAAAAGAAAAAATTTAAAAAAAAAAAACTGAAAAATTTGGCGATAAAATTGAAATTGACTTAGATTTCGTGTCACGGAGATGATTTTCCGAGGGAAAAAAAAGTGAATAATGTACAAAAAAAAGAGGGTCTAGACGTCGGGCACTCCTTCGTTTATCGTTCCCAAAAACGATTTGTGCCTTCCCACCGACACTGGTCCCAGTGTGATGCTGCTCGAAGTGGGCGTGGCCTGCACAAAAACAATATTATTCGAAATTGTATCTTTGAATGTTTTGAATTTTTGAGCTAAAAAATAAATAATTGAAATTAAATTAAATTTTATTTTTTTTTCTAGTTGAAAAAAAATTGAATTCGAATTTTAATTTTAAAAAATAAATTTTGATTTCAATTTTTTTTTGCAGCAAAAATCATATTTTCAAGAAACACCGAACTTCCAATATTCGAAAAATCATTTTAATTTCAAAAAAAAAACGGAATTTTTTTGGAATTTTCAAATCATTTTCAATGAATTTTTATCGACTTTTTTAATATTTAAAATTTTTTTTCTAGTAGAAAAAAATTTTTTTCACTGTTAGCAAATTAATTCGATTGAAAAAAATGAAAAAATTTTTGAACTTTTAGAATTTCCTCTGAATTTTTTCTGAATTTTTTTCCACAATTTCTTCCATTTTTCAATTGTTTAAAATTCGAAAAAATAAAATAAAATAGAAATAAAAATAAAAATACCTGTTCGGATTGGGCGCGCGTGTTCTGGCGTGTCAGCAGCGCCTTCTGCTCCTCTTTTTGAGCCTCTTCCAGCTTTTTTTGCGGCTCCTCCACTATTTCGAAACGGCCGTGATCGCCCTGCAAAATTTGACTATTGAATTTCAAAAATTGAAAAAAAAATTTTTTTTTTAAACTTTTTAATACTATTTTTGCAAGGCTCAAAAAATCACAAAAATCGGAAAAAAAACTTGAAAAAAAATTTTGAAAAAAAAAGTTGTTTTTTTTTAAAATAAATTTTAATAAAATATTTTTTGTAAGGCTTGAAAAAAATCACAAAAAATCGAAAAAAAAAACAATTTTCAAAAAGCGGGGATGGGAAGCATACCTTTTGCGATTTGCGATAAAAGAACGTTCCGAACGAGCAGACAGAACAGAAAGCGGCGCAGACACTGCCGATTGCGAGCATGTAGAGGAAGTACTTCGTTCGACCCTACACAACATCAATCTCATGCATGAGAAAAAATTGAAAAAAAAATTCACTTATATTGAGATAATCGATTAAAAAAAATCAATTTTACTTGGAAACTAAAAAAAAAATAAATTTTTCTGTTTTGAAAAACTTTTTATCAAAAAAAAGTTATATTGAAGAAAAGACTGTTGCATTAATTTTATTTTTTTTTCAGTTTTTTAATAGAAAAATTTGAAACCGATAAATTTATATTTAAATTTTTTTTCGAATATTAATTTTTTTTAAACAAAAATAAACACCTTTTTTTAAATTTAATCATAAATTCAAAAAAATGACGATTTTTCTCGGAAATTGAAAAGGACCTTTTTTTGCGAAAATGCGAAAAAATAAAATATTTAAATTTGAAATATCTTGAAATTCCATTTTTTCAAGATTTTTCTGGAAAAATCGGAGCCGTTTTTTTTTTAAATTTATTTTTTAAAATGTTGATAAATTTTTTAAATCAACATTTTAAATCGAACTTTGGCGAATTTGTGAAAAAAAAGGTTTAAATGATATTTTTGAAAATTTTAAATTTTTAAAGAAATTAAAATTTTTTAAAGAAATTTAAAATTTCAAAAATTCGATCACAGTTGTTAAAAGTTAAAACTCGATTTTTTGTAAAAAAAAAATTTTAAAAAAAAATAAAAAACGATCTAATTAACATTTTTAAAGGTGGAAAAAAAATAAAAATTTTAGTTTTTTTTTTTCAAATTTTCAAATTTCAAAAATTCGATCACAAACCCTTCAAATTCAAATTGTTCTCCATTTTTTGAAAATTTTTTTTTGAAAAAAGCGACAAACCATGTAGCGGTAGGCCTGCTCCTCCTCGTTGAATTTCAAATTTCGCTCGGCGGCCTCGTGATGGCTGAGTGTCGAGCACTTTTTGTGATTCATGTACGTCCGGAAATACGGGCAACCCTGCAATTCTTATTTTTTTTCTCTTTTTTTTTTATTAAACAAACATGGTTTTTCTGATTTTCATGATAAATTTCAATTCTCTCAAGGGTTTCATTGAATTAAAAAAAAAAATTTTTCGAGGTTTTTTGTAGGTATTTTCCGAATTTGGCAAAAAAAAATGCGGAAAAAATTATGAAAAACTAGAAATTAAGAATAAATTTGTGTTTTTTTAAAGATGAATTTCCCAATTTTAGTAGTAGAAGCTAGCAATTTTTTTGAATTTAAATTTAAATTTTTAATTTTAAAAAATTAAAAAAAAATTTTGAAACAATGAATGAATTGAAAAAAAATTAAGAAAAACATTTTTTTTTCCGATTTTTTTTGCAAACCGAAAATTTTGTAACAATCCTGTCTGCCTGCACTTATCCCCCATTTTTTAAAATTTAAATTTTAAAAAAGAAAAAGAAAAGAAACGAACGACAGAAGGGCAGAAATAGTTGTCCTGCGAGAGTGTGGCCGACGATAAATTGTACAAATCGCCGCCGATCAATCGATTCCACAGCCATTTCGTCGCGTAATTGTGGCCTGCCAATTCAATTGAAAATTATTATTTTTTAAAAAAATTATTTTTGTTTTCTGAAAATCAAAAAAAAAAAATATTTGTTTCGAATTTTCGGAAAATTGAAAATTCCAAGTTGAAAATTAAAAATTTCCATTTTTTTCAAAATTAATTGATAAACTATTTAAAAAAAATTCTAAATTGAAAAAAAAAATTAAATAAAAATATAAAAAATTTACAAAGCATTAAAAATTTAAATTATAAGTATAATTCAAAATTATCAAATTTAATTTTCAAAATTTTAAATAATTTCAAAGAAAAAAAAACTGGCCAACCTCTGCGATTGAGAAGCGGTTTGTCGCGAATAAAAAGACCGTTCGGATATCGAGAAGTGATTGTGACCATCGGATAGCTGATCATTCCGAACGTCGCTCTCTGCAACCAGAAAAAAAAACTTATTAATTTAATTTAATTATTTAAAATTGAGAATTTAATTTTTTCAAAGAATTGAATCGTGAAATTCAATGGCGGAAATTGTGTTTTAATTGAGTTTGAAAATGTTTTTTTTTTTCAATTTATTTTTAATTTCAAATTTTTCGTTTTTTTAATCTTAATTAATTTTTTCTTCCCAACTATCTAATTTTATCTGCAATTTTTTCTAAATTTCTCAATTAAATAATTAAATAAAAAAGAACCGATTTTTTTGAAAATTTTCAAAAAAAATTTTAAATTTAAAAAAAAACAGGTTTTTTTGAAATTTTTTTCTCGCCAATTCAATTTTCGTTAAAAAAACTCCTAATTTTTCAACAAAAAAAACCAGAAACGAACAGCGGTGGGGCCGTTCTCGACGAAATTCTGGAGGTCCTTCCAGACTTTGGCCCATTTCCGCGACACGTCGTACATGAATCCCTCGGTTTGCTCGCGCGAGCACTGGCAACGACTTCTGAAACTTGTTGCTGTTCGAGTCGGGAGAGAGAGAGAGAGAGCCCTGAGAGACTCACTTGAGCAGGTTCGCCTTCTGGTTGTGGAACGAGGAGACGTGCACCGGGCCGAGCAGGATCACGAGAGCCTTCGGAATGTGGATCTGCAGGTGCTCGATCGCCTTCTCGATGTCGCCGTACGAGGGGCCTTCGCATCGCGCGCACAACTGCAATTATCTCGCACTCTTTCATATTTTCACATCGAATTTTTTTTTCTTTAATTTGGAAATTTTCACACACTTTTCACCTTTGATTCCACGTTTTTTTAATAGAAAAAAAAATTTGACTCAATTTTTTAAACCTTCCCTATTTTTTTCCAGAAGAAAAATTCGATATTAAAAAAATGATTTTCAATTTTTTTAAAAATTGAATTAACTAATTTTTTTTAAAGTGGAAATACAAGAATTTTTTCAATTTTTTTTCACACCTTTTTACGCTGTTTTTGATTTTTTATTAAAACTTTTTAAAGAAAAAATCGAAAACCAAAAAAAAAAGTTTAACAATTTTTTTTAATTTTTGAATCAAAAATTATTTAAATAATTAAATTAATTTTTTTTTCAAAAAGTGAATACACAATAATTTTTTAAAAAATTTTTTTGCGAATTTTTAAAAACATTCTCTAAATTTTAATAATTTTTTTTTTCATAAAATCTAGAATTTTTAATAACTACAAAATTATTAACGAAAAATATTTTTTTAATTAATAAAAAATTATAGGAATAAAAATGCAGCTATTTATCGGTTTTTTTGTTAAAAAATAATTTTTTTTCTGATTTTTTGTATATTTTCATTTTTTTTTTTGCGCTGGCTAATTTTAAAAATTTAATAATATTTTTAAAAATATTTTTTGAAACCGAGTTTAAAAAAAGCAGACCTCTTCGGTGCCGATGGTGATGATGACCATGACCCACTGCGTTTTGTAGTCCATTTCGGTGAGCTTCTGCAGTTTTCGCACCAAATCGCGCGCCTGATCGGGCAGATCGCTGGCGGTGGCGCCCGTCTGAGCCACGTTCAGCTGATGATCCGGCAGATCGCGGCCCATTCCGTGCGAGACGCCGATCAGTTTCGGGCTGAACTCGCGGAGAATGTCTGCAATCCCTTTTTCTTTCTTCTGAAGCGAATTTTTTTTAATCTCTTAATTTTTTTCTCTCCATTTTATTTATTTTTATATTTTTTTTGAAAATTCAATTGAATTCTCCTAACTTTCGTGAACTCACTAAGAGAACTAGGAAAAATTTAAATTATTTTTTAAAAAATTGAAACCGAAATTTTTTTTCGAAAAACAAAATTTATTTTTGTCGGAGATGGTTTTTTTTTTTCGATATTTTAGCAATTTTTCTTTTTTTTCGACAAATTTCCAGGGACTTTTTTTTTCAGAATTTCTTATTTTTTGATAAAAAAATATTTAAAATAAACGGTTTTAAAAAATTGTTATTTTTTTTTTTAATCGAAATTTGTCAGTTTTGAATTTAAATTTTTTGACTTTTTTTCGGGAAAATTCATTTTTTTTTTATTTTTAAAAAAGAAAAATGAGCGCTGTGGCTGGTTTTTTTTTTGAAAAATTTTGTATTTTATGTGCTCACTTCAAAAATTAACAAAAATCGGAATGGGAATTTTTCGGAATAAATCAGCAAATTACTTTCAAAAAAAAATTGGAAATGTGTATTTTTGTCGTAATAATTTTTTTTTCAATTTTTCAGTAGATTGGAAAGCGAAATTAGATTTTTTGGTAAGGTTTTTTTTTTCAAAATTCTGGACACTTTGATTTTCAAAAAATATTTTTAAAAAATATTTTCGGCATTTTGGAGATTTTCACAACAAAAAAACCATGAAATTTTCGATGTTTGCTGCAATTTTTTGAAGATTAAATTTTTGACTAATTTTCTCGGACAAATTGGATTCTAAAATGCAATTTTTTAAAAAGTATTTTTGAAAAAAAAGGGGCGCGAGACGAACTGGGAATGGTGATGAGTCCGTCGATGGTGGAGTCGCCTCCGATCGGGAAGCTGGCTCCGCGGAACTCGATGTCCGCATTCGGCCACAGTCCGATTCCGGTGGCCAGCGCGTCGCCCATCGCCGCGATGATCGTGATGTCTTCCGGCGAGATGTCCGCCACTGACAATCCCGTCACCAGCTCGTTCTTGATCCGAGGACACGTGAACGTTTTTCTTTAAAAAGATTAACAACCTTCTTAAATAGATTTTAATTTTTTTTTTTTGAGAAACTTTCAGGGCCTTGAAAATCTTCAATGAAAAAAAAAGAAAAACTTTTTTCAAAATTGCAATTTTGAATTAATTAGTGCAGATGAATTTTTTATAAAATATTTTAAATTTGTAAAAACATTTTTTTGGAAATTTTATTTCATATTTTTGAAGCCTTATATTTGACGATTTCACGGAAAATTTTTTTTTGGTTTTTAAATTAAATTTTTTACTGCTTCAAAGCAACCAGCTCGTAAAATAATGGTTCAAATTGATTTTTTTTTGTAAATTTCTTTTTTTGGTAAAAGAAAATAACTATTTTTAAAACTATGCGATTCGTATTTTTTGAAAATTTTTTTCAATAAAATAAAATAAAATAAATATCATTAAATTCCAAATTGATGATAAATTTTTTAACTGAACTAATTTTCGTTTAAAAATTCTGGTTTTTGCATAAAATTTAACTGAATTTTATTATTAATTTAAAATTAACATTAATTTATTGGGAATAAGACAATGAAAACTTCAAACTTGAAAATAATTTTACAATCAAAAAAAAATAATAAATTGAGCGGTATTTTAAAACTTTTTGAAAATTGCATTTAAAAAGAATTTTTTTTTAATTTCAGAAAAGAAAAGTTACCGATCATTGAATGCGGAATTGATGACTCCGGCCACTGGCGCCGCCAATTTCTCCGCCTTCACAGCGGCCACCGAGTTCAAATGAACGTGATCCACACTGTCAGTGTCCCTGAAAATGTCTCTTTTTTTCCCCGAATTCCCATTTTTTCCTTTTTTTTTCTATAAATAGCTAGTCTCAACCACCACAACAAGAGAAATCAGAATGAGAAAGGGGATAGAGAACTGAGAGAAAAAAATAAAATAAAAAACTAAAAATCAGTGAAAAGGAGGAAGAAGCGGGCGGGGGTGGGAAGGAAAAGGGTTATAGGAATTTGTTTTTTTTTTTTGAAAGAAAAAGTGAGAAGAAAAGTGTCATGCGAGCCGCGGAGCATGCGATGATAAAGTTCGAGCAAAAAAGAAAAAAAAAGGAAAAACCCGTCTTCCTCCAGCTCATGTGAAGATGTGGCGGTGTCGAAAAATTTGTCATAATCCGCCGATTTTCCCCACAATTTATACATTCTGAATTGTGTGTGTGTGTGTTTTTTCCGGTTTCTCATCTAGATTCGCATAAAAATCGATAATTTTTGGGAAGCGCCCACCTCTCCTCGCTGATATCGCTCGAATCGTCGCTGGCGTCGTCGAACGACGTGTCGTGCTCTTTTTCGAGCCGCCGATGCTCTTTGTGCTCCTCGGGGCTCATCTTCTCGTCGTCGCTGCTCCGACGGCTCGCATAATCGGTGAGATTCGTCGAAAAGTCCTCGTAGTCGACGAGAATGCGCGTCTCGTCGTGAAATTCGCCGCGAAGCGCCTTGTCGTCGATCGGCGCATTGATCGAAGTGTTAATTGTGTGAATAAAGTGAGCGAGAACGAATATGAGTCGGTTTAACCGCATTTCTGAAACGACAAAACTGGGACGAAATGTGGAGAAGTGTGTGTGAGAGAAGTGACGATAAGAAGGGCGCGAAATCAGTGATAAGCCGTCGAAAACGCACCGACTTTGTGTTTTTTTGCTTTTTACACTTTCAAAAGCTTTTATATAAGTTTTAACAAACTGCAGGATTTTTTTTTTGATTTTTTGGAATTTTTTTGGAATTTTTCTGAATTTTTTTCTAGATAAATGAAACAGACATTGTTTGTCCTTTCCTTTTTTCCAAATTTTTTCAGCTACAAAAACCTTAAATTTGTAGAAAAACATTTAAAACTTTTTATTTCATTTTCATTTACCAAAAAAATTGAGAAAAATCTAGTTTGTCCTTGAAAAAGTTCGATTTTACAATTAAATCAACATTTTAAGCGTAGAAAAAGAAGGGTGTGCAAACGCGCTCTACTGATGCCTGGCCGCCTGCCAAATTTCGCTGCGTAGCGACTCAACAGCGTTGTGTGATACGGAGTTTCGGCCGACAACGCGAATTTTTGGTTTTTCGCTGTTTTTTCGACGATTTTACAGCGATTTTTCAATTTTCCGCGGGAATTTCGATGATTTTCGATGAAAAATCGGTCTAATATTGTGTGGTTTACTATGGAAACCTAAGTTGGCTGAAATTTTTTTTTGAAAAATCGATTTTTTTTTTGCAACTTTTTATTTAAAAAAATTATTCGTATTTTTTTCTTCGCATTTTATAAATGACTCCACTTTTTCCCTTTGCTTCATCGTTTGTAATTTTTTCTTTCATTGCAGGGTTAAACATGGCTACTCAAGATGATGCCCATCTCGCTGAGCTGAAGAAGAAGAGAACTTTCCGCAAGTTCACCTACAGAGGAGTCGACCTCGACCAGCTCCTGGACATGTCCCGGTAAGTCATTTTCAAATGTCCAGAAGACACGTCAAAATCAGTACTGCGACACGTCAAAATTCGACACGTCAAAATCAGTACTGCATAAATCGATTTTCAGCGAGCAGTTCGCCAAGCTCCTCCCGTGCCGCATGCGCAGACGTCTCGACCGTGGACTCAAGAGAAAGCACCTGGCTCTTATCGCCAAGGTCCAGAAGGCCAAGAAGGCCGCTGGAGTCCTCGAGAAGCCAGCCACCGTCAAGACCCATCTCCGTGACATGATCATCCTCCCGGAGTTGGTCGGTGGAGTCATCGGAATCTACAACGGAAAGGTTTTCAACCAGGTTCGATAAATTACAATTTTTAAAAAAGTTCTCAACGATTCCAATCTTTCAGACCGAGATCAAGCCAGAGATGATCGGATTCTACCTCGGAGAGTTCGCTATCTCCTACAAGCCGGTCAAGCACGGAAGACCAGGAATTGGAGCTACTCACTCTTCCCGATTCATCCCACTCAAGTAATGTTATTTGTTGAACAATAAACTTGTTTCAAAGTTACTTTTTTATCTAATGAAAGAAGTCCAAGAAGACAAAATTATAAAAAAAATGTGGTTATCGAATTGTCCGGAAGACACTCGACAATTGCTTCTTCAAATACTGTCACAGAAATCGCGTGTCGAAGAGGAGAACTGCGCGTTTTGTACGCCGTGAAGCAAAACTGCAGACATCTTACCAACATTTTTGGTAAAAGTAGTAAATGGCTAAATTCACGCAAAAAAAACGAAAACCGACGCTCACTTGCAAAAACAGGTCACATCTTCTCCGGGTTGGTCATACTCTTCTCACCAAATTCACAACAAACATCTTTATTCGATGGAAGAACAAAGAATGGCTTTTCACAATGTATTTATTGAGTCGAGGGAATTCGGATTACTACAACGCGAAAAGGTGAAGAGAAAGGATCAATAATCTATAGTTGACTACGTTTATCGGGTTCCTCTCTGCTTGGCGGCGGCGACCATCTCGTCCTGGAGGGTCTCCATGATCTCGAGTCTTTGATGGGTGACTCCGGTCGGGTCGAACACCAGAGTTGGCTTCTTCCAGTAGTTGTTGCGGATTCTCTCCCAGTCCCATGGAGCGGTCGAGTGGCCTGAGATTGACAAATTACACCATTTCAGACGTTTTCAGGTGGAAAACTCACTTCTGTCGAGCCAGATCTCGGTCTTCTCGAACGAATAATAGACGGTGTATCCGAAGAGAACGCACCAGATTCCGAGAAGAGCGAAAAGCGGGTACACCTCGTAGGCGTGTCCAAGCTTGCGGAACATGAATCTGGAAACAATTCGATGAATTTCTGTCTCATTTTTTTCCAGAATAACTGAAAAGAACTTTTTTCCGAGCAGTTTCATCGTAATTAAAATTATTACCTGGCCGGGGTGTCTCCTGGCTTGGCTGGGTTGGCGTAACGCTTGTCGCGCGACACATCACGCTGGTACTTGAAGAATCCGGGGGTGTCAATCTTGATCGACTGCTCGTGCTGCAAACTTCAAGCTCTAATCTTTTTTCGACATTTATTCCGGGGAAAACACCTAATTTGCAAAAAGAAAAGCCTTACGTTAAGGGTCAGACGGGACGAGGCATTTCTGACGAGCACGATGCGCGCGACAATGTTCTTCGTGGCGAGACGCGGTGTCAAGAGTGAGAGCGACATTCTGAAATTGAAAAATGATGAATTGAGCAGTAATGAAGCTTGAAATGTCACGAAAAAATCGAAAAACTTCAAATCGCATTTTCTCGTCGATTAATTGGAGAATCAGCGATAAACCTAGCACCCCCACATGAAAAAGTCTTCATTTTCACGTTAAGCTTGAAAAACCCTCTGAAATCCGTCGAAAAATCGATTAAAATCGCGAAAAATTGGTGGTTCAATGGACGGCGCCCCCTCGGCGCACTCATACACTCGCATACACTCCGCGACGCAAAAGACGCTCCGAAATCGATGCGTGTCTGCGTCTCTCGTTTCCACACGCTCTCTCGTCGCATTTTCGGCGGGTTTTCAAAAAATTAGATTTTCAGTCAGTTTTCTTAAATTTTTGCAGATAATCCACGCATTAGAAGCTTGCTAAATAATATTTATTGACGATCGGCTGGAAAATATACAAAATTTGACATTGAAAAGGGTGAAAAAAGAAGGAAAAGTCAATAGCCGTCGTTGGAGAAGTCGACGTGATAGTCGGCGTAGTGCTGCTTCAGAAGCGCGACGGCGACGCTGTGATCGGCGCGACCGTATCCCTGCGAGTATCCGTACACGAGAATATCCTTCGCCGCCTCGTCGTGCTTGATTCGGCCGCCGCCGACGCACTTCAGCTTCAGTCCGGCCGGAGCGCTCTTCTGCAAAAAACAAAAAATTGAATTTTTCCGTTTTTGATTATTTTTTAAAAAATTTTTGAAACAGTAAAAAAATTGTTTTTTTTTTTCGAAAATTATTGTTTTAAAAAGTAATTTCCAAAATTAAAAAATTTTTAAAGTATAATTTTGCAACAATAAATAACGAAAAAGAACTAAAATCTAAACTGATTTTTCGGAAATTTGCAAAAAAAAATTTGAGAAATTTTTTTGAAACAAAAATTTACAAAAAAAAAATTACAGTTTCGCAAAAATTGCAAAAAAAAAGAAAAAAAAATCAAATTAATTCATTTTAATGAAGAAAATGGGTAAAATGTTTTCGTCATACATTTGACGCCGATTTTTTTGGAAAAAAAAAACTTTTTTTTTTTGAAAAAACAAGATAAGCTCGTGAAGTATCTGATAAAAGACCTGGTGCCAATGAACAATTTTTTTTTCAAATTAAAAATTAAAAGAAAACCTTGGTGAGCTGAAGGATATCGTCATGAAAAGTGCACTGATAGTATCCGCGAACAATGTGTTTTTTCTCGTTCGACGCCGTGTCTGTCACCTGCAAACAACAATTTACTTTTTGGGCGGAAAAAATGAATCTGAAAGAAAACATTATTTAGAAACTTAATTTTAATTTACCTTTAAAAAACAAGATACATATTTTTTTCGAATTGATTTTTTTTACTAATTTGAGAAAAAAATGTGGAAAAAAAAACAATTCAACACAAAAAAATTAAAAAGTCGCGTTAGGGTTTTGGAAAAGTCGCGTGAGGGTTTTGGAAAAGTCGCGTTAGGGTTTTGGAAAAGTCGCGTTAGGGTTTTGGAAAAGTCGCGTGAGGGTTTTGGAAAAGTCGCGTGAGGGTTTTGGAAAAGTCGCGTGAGGGTTTTGGAAAAGTCGCGTGAGGGTTTTGGAAAAGTCGCGTGAGGGTTTTGGAAAAGTCGCGTTAGGGTTTTGGAAAAGTCGCGTTAGGGTTTTGGAAAAGTCGCGTTAGGGTTTTGGAAAAGTCGCGTTAGGGTTTTGGAAAAGTCGCGTGAGGGTTTTGGAAAAGTCGCGTTAGGGTTTTGGAAAAGTCGCGTGAGGGTTTTGGAAAAGTCGCGTGAGGGTTTTGGAAAAGTCGCGTTAGGGTTTTGGAAAAGTCGCGTGAGGGTTTTGGAAAAGTCGCGTTAGGGTTTTGGAAAAGTCGCGTTAGGGTTTTGGAAAAGTCGCGTTAGGGTTTTGGAAAAGTCGCGTGAGGGTTTTGGAAAAGTCGCGTTAGGGTTTTGGAAAAGTCGCGTGAGGGTTTTGGAAAAGTCGCGTTAGGGTTTTGGAAAAGTCGCGTTAGGGTTTTGGAAAAGTCGCGTTAGGGTTTTGGAAAAGTCGCGTGAGGGTTTTGGAAAAGTCGCGTTAGGGTTTTGGAAAAGTCGCGTTAGGGTTTTGGAAAAGTCGCGTTAGGGTTTTGGAAAAGTCGCGTGAGGGTTTTGGAAAAGTCGCGTTAGGGTTTTGGAAAAGTCGCGTTAGGGTTTTGGAAAAGTCGCGTGAGGGTTTTGGAAAAGTCGCGTGAGGGTTTTGGAAAAGTCGCGTTAGGGTTTTGGAAAAGTCGCGTGAGGGTTTTGGAAAAGTCGCGTTAGGGTTTTGGAAAAGTCGCGTTAGGGTTTTGGAAAAGTCGCGTTAGGGTTTTGGAAAAGTCGCGTTAGGGTTTTGGAAAAGTCGCGTTAGGGTTTTGGAAAAGTCGCGTGAGGGTTTTGGAAAAGTCGCGTGAGGGTTTTGGAAAAGTCGCGTGAGGGTTTTGGAAAAGTCGCGTGAGGGTTTTGGAAAAGTCGCGTTAGGGTTTTGGAAAAGTCGCGTGAGGGTTTTGGAAAAGTCGCGTTAGGGTTTTGGAAAAGTCGCGTGAGGGTTTTGGAAAAGTCGCGTTAGGGTTTTGGAAAAGTCGCGTTAGGGTTTTGGAAAAGTCGCGTTAGGGTTTTGGAAAAGTCGCGTTAGGGTTTTGGAAAAGTCGCGTTAGGGTTTTGGAAAAGTCGCGTGAGGGTTTTGGAAAAGTCGCGTGAGGGTTTTGGAAAAGTCGCGTGAGGGTTTTGGAAAAGTCGCGTTAGGGTTTTGGAAAAGTCGCGTTAGGGTTTTGGAAAAGTCGCGTTAGGGTTTTGGAAAAGTCGCGTTAGGGTTTTGGAAAAGTCGCGTGAGGGTTTTGGAAAAGTCGCGTGAGGGTTTTGGAAAAGTCGCGTGAGGGTTTTGGAAAAGTCGCGTTAGGGTTTTGGAAAAGTCGCGTTAGGGTTTTGGAAAAGTCGCGTGAGGGTTTTGGAAAAGTCGCGTGAGGGTTTTGGAAAAGTCGCGTGAGGGTTTTGGAAAAGTCGCGTTAGGGTTTTGGAAAAGTCGCGTTAGGGTTTTGGAAAAGTCGCGTTAGGGTTTTGGAAAAGTCGCGTTAGGGTTTTGGAAAAGTCGCGTTAGGGTTTTGGAAAAGTCGCGTGAGGGTTTTGGAAAAGTCGCGTGAGGGTTTTGGAAAAGTCGCGTGAGGGTTTTGGAAAAGTCGCGTGAGGGTTTTGGAAAAGTCGCGTTAGGGTTTTGGAAAAGTCGCGTTAGGGTTTTGGAAAAGTCGCGTTAGGGTTTTGGAAAAGTCGCGTTAGGGTTTTGGAAAAGTCGCGTGAGGGTTTTGGAAAAGTCGCGTTAGGGTTTTGGAAAAGTCGCGTTAGGGTTTTGGAAAAGTCGCGTTAGGGTTTTGGAAAAGTCGCGTTAGGGTTTTGGAAAAGTCGCGTGAGGGTTTTGGAAAAGTCGCGTGAGGGTTTTGGAAAAGTCGCGTGAGGGTTTTGGAAAAGTCGCGTTAGGGTTTTGGAAAAGTCGCGTTAGGGTTTTGGAAAAGTCGCGTTAGGGTTTTGGAAAAGTCGCGTTAGGGTTTTGGAAAAGTCGCGTTAGGGTTTTGGAAAAGTCGCGTTAGGGTTTTGGAAAAGTCGCGTTAGGGTTTTGGAAAAGTCGCGTTAGGGTTTTGGAAAAGTCGCGTGAGGGTTTTGGAAAAGTCGCGTTAGGGTTTTGGAAAAGTCGCGTGAGGGTTTTGGAAAAGTCGCGTTAGGGTTTTGGAAAAGTCGCGTTAGGGTTTTGGAAAAGTCGCGTTAGGGTTTTGGAAAAGTCGCGTGAGGGTTTTGGAAAAGTCGCGTGAGGGTTTTGGAAAAGTCGCGTGAGGGTTTTGGAAAAGTCGCGTTAGGGTTTTGGAAAAGTCGCGTTAGGGTTTTGGAAAAGTCGCGTGAGGGTTTTGGAAAAGTCGCGTGAGGGTTTTGGAAAAGTCGCGTTAGGGTTTTGGAAAAGTCGCGTTAGGGTTTTGGAAAAGTCGCGTTAGGGTTTTGGAAAAGTCGCGTGAGGGTTTTGGAAAAGTCGCGTGAGGGTTTTGGAAAAGTCGCGTGAGGGTTTTGGAAAAGTCGCGTTAGGGTTTTGGAAAAGTCGCGTTAGGGTTTTGGAAAAGTCGCGTGAGGGTTTTGGAAAAGTCGCGTGAGGGTTTTGGAAAAGTCGCGTTAGGGTTTTGGAAAAGTCGCGTTAGGGTTTTGGAAAAGTCGCGTTAGGGTTTTGGAAAAGTCGCGTGAGGGTTTTGGAAAAGTCGCGTTAGGGTTTTGGAAAAGTCGCGTTAGGGTTTTGGAAAAGTCGCGTTAGGGTTTTGGAAAAGTCGCGTTAGGGTTTTGGAAAAGTCGCGTGAGGGTTTTGGAAAAGTCGCGTGAGGGTTTTGGAAAAGTCGCGTGAGGGTTTTGGAAAAGTCGCGTTAGGGTTTTGGAAAAGTCGCGTTAGGGTTTTGGAAAAGTCGCGTTAGGGTTTTGGAAAAGTCGCGTGAGGGTTTTGGAAAAGTCGCGTTAGGGTTTTGGAAAAGTCGCGTGAGGGTTTTGGAAAAGTCGCGTTAGGGTTTTGGAAAAGTCGCGTGAGGGTTTTGGAAAAGTCGCGTTAGGGTTTTGGAAAAGTCGCGTTAGGGTTTTGGAAAAGTCGCGTTAGGGTTTTGGAAAAGTCGCATTAGGGTTTTGGAAAAGTCGCGTTAGGGTTTTGGAAAAGTCGCGTGAGGGTTTTGGAAAAGTCGCGTTAGGGTTTTGGAAAAGTCGCGTTAGGGTTTTGGAAAAGTCGCGTTAGGGTTTTGGAAAAGTCGCGTGAGGGTTTTGGAAAAGTCGCGTTAGGGTTTTGGAAAAGTCGCGTGAGGGTTTTGGAAAAGTCGCGTTAGGGTTTTGGAAAAGTCGCGTGAGGGTTTTGGAAAAGTCGCGTGAGGGTTTTGGAAAAGTCGCGTTAGGGTTTTGGA
Organism: Caenorhabditis sulstoni; assembly: GCA_963966605.1. NCBI lineage: Eukaryota > Metazoa > Nematoda > Chromadorea > Rhabditida > Rhabditidae > Caenorhabditis > Caenorhabditis sulstoni. The sequence continues at coordinate 7,718,511 of OZ016475.1, forward strand.
AAAGTCGCGTTAGGGTTTTGGAAAAGTCGCGTTAGGGTTTTGGAAAAGTCGCGTTAGGGTTTTGGAAAAGTCGCGTTAGGGTTTTGGAAAAGTCGCGTGAGGGTTTTGGAAAAGTCGCGTGAGGGTTTTGGAAAAGTCGCGTTAGGGTTTTGGAAAAGTCGCGTTAGGGTTTTGGAAAAGTCGCGTTAGGGTTTTGGAAAAGTCGCGTTAGGGTTTTGGAAAAGTCGCGTGAGGGTTTTGGAAAAGTCGCATTAGGGTTTTGGAAAAGTCGCGTTAGGGTTTTGGAAAAGTCGCGTGAGGGTTTTGGAAAAGTCGCGTTAGGGTTTTGGAAAAGTCGCGTGAGGGTTTTGGAAAAGTCGCGTTAGGGTTTTGGAAAAGTCGCGTGAGGGTTTTGGAAAAGTCGCGTGAGGGTTTTGGAAAAGTCGCGTTAGGGTTTTGGAAAAGTCGCGTTAGGGTTTTGGAAAAGTCGCGTGAGGGTTTTGGAAAAGTCGCGTTAGGGTTTTGGAAAAGTCGCGTGAGGGTTTTGGAAAAGTCGCGTGAGGGTTTTGGAAAAGTCGCGTTAGGGTTTTGGAAAAGTCGCGTGAGGGTTTTGGAAAAGTCGCGTGAGGGTTTTGGAAAAGTCGCGTGAGGGTTTTGGAAAAGTCGCGTTAGGGTTTTGGAAAAGTCGCGTGAGGGTTTTGGAAAAGTCGCGTTAGGGTTTTGGAAAAGTCGCGTGAGGGTTTTGGAAAAGTCGCGTGAGGGTTTTGGAAAAGTCGCGTTAGGGTTTTGGAAAAGTCGCGTGAGGGTTTTGGAAAAGTCGCGTTAGGGTTTTGGAAAAGTCGCGTTAGGGTTTTGGAAAAGTCGCGTTAGGGTTTTGGAAAAGTCGCGTGAGGGTTTTGGAAAAGTCGCGTTAGGGTTTTGGAAAAGTCGCGTGAGGGTTTTGGAAAAGTCGCGTGAGGGTTTTGGAAAAGTCGCGTTAGGGTTTTGGAAAAGTCGCGTGAGGGTTTTGGAAAAGTCGCGTTAGGGTTTTGGAAAAGTCGCGTTAGGGTTTTGGAAAAGTCGCGTGAGGGTTTTGGAAAAGTCGCGTTAGGGTTTTGGAAAAGTCGCGTTAGGGTTTTGGAAAAGTCGCGTGAGGGTTTTGGAAAAGTCGCGTTAGGGTTTTGGAAAAGTCGCGTTAGGGTTTTGGAAAAGTCGCGTTAGGGTTTTGGAAAAGTCGCGTGAGGGTTTTGGAAAAGTCGCGTTAGGGTTTTGGAAAAGTCGCGTGAGGGTTTTGGAAAAGTCGCGTGAGGGTTTTGGAAAAGTCGCGTTAGGGTTTTGGAAAAGTCGCGTGAGGGTTTTGGAAAAGTCGCGTTAGGGTTTTGGAAAAGTCGCGTTAGGGTTTTGGAAAAGTCGCGTGAGGGTTTTGGAAAAGTCGCGTGAGGGTTTTGGAAAAGTCGCGTTAGGGTTTTGGAAAAGTCGCGTGAGGGTTTTGGAAAAGTCGCGTTAGGGTTTTGGAAAAGTCGCGTTAGGGTTTTGGAAAAGTCGCGTTAGGGTTTTGGAAAAGTCGCGTTAGGGTTTTGGAAAAGTCGCGTTAGGGTTTTGGAAAAGTCGCGTTAGGGTTTTGGAAAAGTCGCGTGAGGGTTTTGGAAAAGTCGCGTGAGGGTTTTGGAAAAGTCGCGTTAGGGTTTTGGAAAAGTCGCGTGAGGGTTTTGGAAAAGTCGCGTTAGGGTTTTGGAAAAGTCGCGTGAGGGTTTTGGAAAAGTCGCGTTAGGGTTTTGGAAAAGTCGCGTGAGGGTTTTGGAAAAGTCGCGTGAGGGTTTTGGAAAAGTCGCGTTAGGGTTTTGGAAAAGTCGCGTGAGGGTTTTGGAAAAGTCGCGTTAGGGTTTTGGAAAAGTCGCGTGAGGGTTTTGGAAAAGTCGCGTGAGGGTTTTGGAAAAGTCGCGTGAGGGTTTTGGAAAAGTCGCGTGAGGGTTTTGGAAAAGTCGCGTTAGGGTTTTGGAAAAGTCGCGTTAGGGTTTTGGAAAAGTCGCGTGAGGGTTTTGGAAAAGTCGCGTTAGGGTTTTGGAAAAGTCGCGTGAGGGTTTTGGAAAAGTCGCGTTAGGGTTTTGGAAAAGTCGCGTGAGGGTTTTGGAAAAGTCGCGTGAGGGTTTTGGAAAAGTCGCGTTAGGGTTTTGGAAAAGTCGCGTTAGGGTTTTGGAAAAGTCGCGTTAGGGTTTTGGAAAAGTCGCGTGAGGGTTTTGGAAAAGTCGCGTGAGGGTTTTGGAAAAGTCGCGTGAGGGTTTTGGAAAAGTCGCGTGAGGGTTTTGGAAAAGTCGCGTGAGGGTTTTGGAAAAGTCGCGTTAGGGTTTTGGAAAAGTCGCGTGAGGGTTTTGGAAAAGTCGCGTTAGGGTTTTGGAAAAGTCGCGTGAGGGTTTTGGAAAAGTCGCGTTAGGGTTTTGGAAAAGTCGCGTTAGGGTTTTGGAAAAGTCGCGTTAGGGTTTTGGAAAAGTCGCGTTAGGGTTTTGGAAAAGTCGCGTTAGGGTTTTGGAAAAGTCGCGTTAGGGTTTTGGAAAAGTCGCGTGAGGGTTTTGGAAAAGTCGCGTGAGGGTTTTGGAAAAGTCGCGTTAGGGTTTTGGAAAAGTCGCGTGAGGGTTTTGGAAAAGTCGCGTGAGGGTTTTGGAAAAGTCGCGTTAGGGTTTTGGAAAAGTCGCGTTAGGGTTTTGGAAAAGTCGCGTGAGGGTTTTGGAAAAGTCGCGTGAGGGTTTTGGAAAAGTCGCGTTAGGGTTTTGGAAAAGTCGCGTTAGGGTTTTGGAAAAGTCGCGTTAGGGTTTTGGAAAAGTCGCGTGAGGGTTTTGGAAAAGTCGCGTTAGGGTTTTGGAAAAGTCGCGTGAGGGTTTTGGAAAAGTCGCGTTAGGGTTTTGGAAAAGTCGCGTTAGGGTTTTGGAAAAGTCGCGTTAGGGTTTTGGAAAAGTCGCGTGAGGGTTTTGGAAAAGTCGCGTGAGGGTTTTGGAAAAGTCGCGTTAGGGTTTTGGAAAAGTCGCGTTAGGGTTTTGGAAAAGTCGCGTGAGGGTTTTGGAAAAGTCGCGTTAGGGTTTTGGAAAAGTCGCGTGAGGGTTTTGGAAAAGTCGCGTGAGGGTTTTGGAAAAGTCGCGTTAGGGTTTTGGAAAAGTCGCGTTAGGGTTTTGGAAAAGTCGCGTGAGGGTTTTGGAAAAGTCGCGTTAGGGTTTTGGAAAAGTCGCGTTAGGGTTTTGGAAAAGTCGCGTGAGGGTTTTGGAAAAGTCGCGTTAGGGTTTTGGAAAAGTCGCGTGAGGGTTTTGGAAAAGTCGCGTTAGGGTTTTGGAAAAGTCGCGTGAGGGTTTTGGAAAAGTCGCGTGAGGGTTTTGGAAAAGTCGCGTTAGGGTTTTGGAAAAGTCGCGTTAGGGTTTTGGAAAAGTCGCGTGAGGGTTTTGGAAAAGTCGCGTGAGGGTTTTGGAAAAGTCGCGTTAGGGTTTTGGAAAAGTCGCGTGAGGGTTTTGGAAAAGTCGCGTTAGGGTTTTGGAAAAGTCGCGTGAGGGTTTTGGAAAAGTCGCGTTAGGGTTTTGGAAAAGTCGCGTTAGGGTTTTGGAAAAGTCGCGTTAGGGTTTTGGAAAAGTCGCGTGAGGGTTTTGGAAAAGTCGCGTTAGGGTTTTGGAAAAGTCGCGTTAGGGTTTTGGAAAAGTCGCGTGAGGGTTTTGGAAAAGTCGCGTGAGGGTTTTGGAAAAGTCGCGTTAGGGTTTTGGAAAAGTCGCGTGAGGGTTTTGGAAAAGTCGCGTTAGGGTTTTGGAAAAGTCGCGTTAGGGTTTTGGAAAAGTCGCGTTAGGGTTTTGGAAAAGTCGCGTGAGGGTTTTGGAAAAGTCGCGTGAGGGTTTTGGAAAAGTCGCGTTAGGGTTTTGGAAAAGTCGCGTGAGGGTTTTGGAAAAGTCGCGTGAGGGTTTTGGAAAAGTCGCGTGAGGGTTTTGGAAAAGTCGCGTTAGGGTTTTGGAAAAGTCGCGTGAGGGTTTTGGAAAAGTCGCGTTAGGGTTTTGGAAAAGTCGCGTGAGGGTTTTGGAAAAGTCGCGTTAGGGTTTTGGAAAAGTCGCGTGAGGGTTTTGGAAAAGTCGCGTGAGGGTTTTGGAAAAGTCGCGTTAGGGTTTTGGAAAAGTCGCGTGAGGGTTTTGGAAAAGTCGCGTTAGGGTTTTGGAAAAGTCGCGTTAGGGTTTTGGAAAAGTCGCGTTAGGGTTTTGGAAAAGTCGCGTTAGGGTTTTGGAAAAGTCGCGTGAGGGTTTTGGAAAAGTCGCGTTAGGGTTTTGGAAAAGTCGCGTTAGGGTTTTGGAAAAGTCGCGTTAGGGTTTTGGAAAAGTCGCGTGAGGGTTTTGGAAAAGTCGCGTTAGGGTTTTGGAAAAGTCGCGTGAGGGTTTTGGAAAAGTCGCGTGAGGGTTTTGGAAAAGTCGCGTTAGGGTTTTGGAAAAGTCGCGTTAGGGTTTTGGAAAAGTCGCGTGAGGGTTTTGGAAAAGTCGCGTGAGGGTTTTGGAAAAGTCGCGTTAGGGTTTTGGAAAAGTCGCGTGAGGGTTTTGGAAAAGTCGCGTTAGGGTTTTGGAAAAGTCGCGTTAGGGTTTTGGAAAAGTCGCGTTAGGGTTTTGGAAAAGTCGCGTTAGGGTTTTGGAAAAGTCGCGTTAGGGTTTTGGAAAAGTCGCGTGAGGGTTTTGGAAAAGTCGCGTTAGGGTTTTGGAAAAGTCGCGTTAGGGTTTTGGAAAAGTCGCGTGAGGGTTTTGGAAAAGTCGCGTGAGGGTTTTGGAAAAGTCGCGTTAGGGTTTTGGAAAAGTCGCGTGAGGGTTTTGGAAAAGTCGCGTTAGGGTTTTGGAAAAGTCGCGTTAGGGTTTTGGAAAAGTCGCGTGAGGGTTTTGGAAAAGTCGCGTGAGGGTTTTGGAAAAGTCGCGTGAGGGTTTTGGAAAAGTCGCGTTAGGGTTTTGGAAAAGTCGCGTTAGGGTTTTGGAAAAGTCGCGTGAGGGTTTTGGAAAAGTCGCGTTAGGGTTTTGGAAAAGTCGCGTTAGGGTTTTGGAAAAGTCGCGTGAGGGTTTTGGAAAAGTCGCGTTAGGGTTTTGGAAAAGTCGCGTTAGGGTTTTGGAAAAGTCGCGTGAGGGTTTTGGAAAAGTCGCGTGAGGGTTTTGGAAAAGTCGCGTGAGGGTTTTGGAAAAGTCGCGTTAGGGTTTTGGAAAAGTCGCGTTAGGGTTTTGGAAAAGTCGCGTGAGGGTTTTGGAAAAGTCGCGTGAGGGTTTTGGAAAAGTCGCGTTAGGGTTTTGGAAAAGTCGCGTGAGGGTTTTGGAAAAGTCGCGTTAGGGTTTTGGAAAAGTCGCGTTAGGGTTTTGGAAAAGTCGCGTTAGGGTTTTGGAAAAGTCGCGTGAGGGTTTTGGAAAAGTCGCGTGAGGGTTTTGGAAAAGTCGCGTTAGGGTTTTGGAAAAGTCGCGTTAGGGTTTTGGAAAAGTCGCGTTAGGGTTTTGGAAAAGTCGCGTTAGGGTTTTGGAAAAGTCGCGTGAGGGTTTTGGAAAAGTCGCGTTAGGGTTTTGGAAAAGTCGCGTTAGGGTTTTGGAAAAGTCGCGTGAGGGTTTTGGAAAAGTCGCGTGAGGGTTTTGGAAAAGTCGCGTGAGGGTTTTGGAAAAGTCGCGTTAGGGTTTTGGAAAAGTCGCGTTAGGGTTTTGGAAAAGTCGCGTTAGGGTTTTGGAAAAGTCGCGTGAGGGTTTTGGAAAAGTCGCGTTAGGGTTTTGGAAAAGTCGCGTTAGGGTTTTGGAAAAGTCGCGTGAGGGTTTTGGAAAAGTCGCGTGAGGGTTTTGGAAAAGTCGCGTGAGGGTTTTGGAAAAGTCGCGTTAGGGTTTTGGAAAAGTCGCGTGAGGGTTTTGGAAAAGTCGCGTTAGGGTTTTGGAAAAGTCGCGTGAGGGTTTTGGAAAAGTCGCGTTAGGGTTTTGGAAAAGTCGCGTTAGGGTTTTGGAAAAGTCGCGTTAGGGTTTTGGAAAAGTCGCGTGAGGGTTTTGGAAAAGTCGCGTTAGGGTTTTGGAAAAGTCGCGTGAGGGTTTTGGAAAAGTCGCGTTAGGGTTTTGGAAAAGTCGCGTTAGGGTTTTGGAAAAGTCGCGTGAGGGTTTTGGAAAAGTCGCGTGAGGGTTTTGGAAAAGTCGCGTTAGGGTTTTGGAAAAGTCGCGTTAGGGTTTTGGAAAAGTCGCGTTAGGGTTTTGGAAAAGTCGCGTGAGGGTTTTGGAAAAGTCGCGTTAGGGTTTTGGAAAAGTCGCGTTAGGGTTTTGGAAAAGTCGCGTGAGGGTTTTGGAAAAGTCGCGTTAGGGTTTTGGAAAAGTCGCGTTAGGGTTTTGGAAAAGTCGCGTTAGGGTTTTGGAAAAGTCGCGTTAGGGTTTTGGAAAAGTCGCGTGAGGGTTTTGGAAAAGTCGCGTTAGGGTTTTGGAAAAGTCGCGTTAGGGTTTTGGAAAAGTCGCGTTAGGGTTTTGGAAAAGTCGCGTGAGGGTTTTGGAAAAGTCGCGTTAGGGTTTTGGAAAAGTCGCGTTAGGGTTTTGGAAAAGTCGCGTTAGGGTTTTGGAAAAGTCGCGTGAGGGTTTTGGAAAAGTCGCGTTAGGGTTTTGGAAAAGTCGCGTTAGGGTTTTGGAAAAGTCGCGTGAGGGTTTTGGAAAAGTCGCGTGAGGGTTTTGGAAAAGTCGCGTTAGGGTTTTGGAAAAGTCGCGTTAGGGTTTTGGAAAAGTCGCGTTAGGGTTTTGGAAAAGTCGCGTGAGGGTTTTGGAAAAGTCGCGTGAGGGTTTTGGAAAAGTCGCGTGAGGGTTTTGGAAAAGTCGCGTTAGGGTTTTGGAAAAGTCGCGTGAGGGTTTTGGAAAAGTCGCGTTAGGGTTTTGGAAAAGTCGCGTTAGGGTTTTGGAAAAGTCGCGTGAGGGTTTTGGAAAAGTCGCGTGAGGGTTTTGGAAAAGTCGCGTTAGGGTTTTGGAAAAGTCGCGTGAGGGTTTTGGAAAAGTCGCGTTAGGGTTTTGGAAAAGTCGCGTTAGGGTTTTGGAAAAGTCGCGTGAGGGTTTTGGAAAAGTCGCGTTAGGGTTTTGGAAAAGTCGCGTGAGGGTTTTGGAAAAGTCGCGTTAGGGTTTTGGAAAAGTCGCGTTAGGGTTTTGGAAAAGTCGCGTGAGGGTTTTGGAAAAGTCGCGTTAGGGTTTTGGAAAAGTCGCGTGAGGGTTTTGGAAAAGTCGCGTTAGGGTTTTGGAAAAGTCGCGTTAGGGTTTTGGAAAAGTCGCGTGAGGGTTTTGGAAAAGTCGCGTTAGGGTTTTGGAAAAGTCGCGTTAGGGTTTTGGAAAAGTCGCGTTAGGGTTTTGGAAAAGTCGCGTTAGGGTTTTGGAAAAGTCGCGTGAGGGTTTTGGAAAAGTCGCGTTAGGGTTTTGGAAAAGTCGCGTGAGGGTTTTGGAAAAGTCGCGTTAGGGTTTTGGAAAAGTCGCGTGAGGGTTTTGGAAAAGTCGCGTTAGGGTTTTGGAAAAGTCGCGTGAGGGTTTTGGAAAAGTCGCGTTAGGGTTTTGGAAAAGTCGCGTGAGGGTTTTGGAAAAGTCGCGTTAGGGTTTTGGAAAAGTCGCGTTAGGGTTTTGGAAAAGTCGCGTTAGGGTTTTGGAAAAGTCGCGTGAGGGTTTTGGAAAAGTCGCGTTAGGGTTTTGGAAAAGTCGCGTGAGGGTTTTGGAAAAGTCGCGTTAGGGTTTTGGAAAAGTCGCGTGAGGGTTTTGGAAAAGTCGCGTTAGGGTTTTGGAAAAGTCGCGTTAGGGTTTTGGAAAAGTCGCGTTAGGGTTTTGGAAAAGTCGCGTGAGGGTTTTGGAAAAGTCGCGTTAGGGTTTTGGAAAAGTCGCGTGAGGGTTTTGGAAAAGTCGCGTTAGGGTTTTGGAAAAGTCGCGTGAGGGTTTTGGAAAAGTCGCGTTAGGGTTTTGGAAAAGTCGCGTGAGGGTTTTGGAAAAGTCGCGTTAGGGTTTTGGAAAAGTCGCGTTAGGGTTTTGGAAAAGTCGCGTTAGGGTTTTGGAAAAGTCGCGTGAGGGTTTTGGAAAAGTCGCGTTAGGGTTTTGGAAAAGTCGCGTTAGGGTTTTGGAAAAGTCGCGTGAGGGTTTTGGAAAAGTCGCGTTAGGGTTTTGGAAAAGTCGCGTGAGGGTTTTGGAAAAGTCGCGTTAGGGTTTTGGAAAAGTCGCGTTAGGGTTTTGGAAAAGTCGCGTGAGGGTTTTGGAAAAGTCGCGTTAGGGTTTTGGAAAAGTCGCGTGAGGGTTTTGGAAAAGTCGCGTTAGGGTTTTGGAAAAGTCGCGTGAGGGTTTTGGAAAAGTCGCGTGAGGGTTTTGGAAAAGTCGCGTGAGGGTTTTGGAAAAGTCGCGTTAGGGTTTTGGAAAAGTCGCGTGAGGGTTTTGGAAAAGTCGCGTTAGGGTTTTGGAAAAGTCGCGTTAGGGTTTTGGAAAAGTCGCGTGAGGGTTTTGGAAAAGTCGCGTTAGGGTTTTGGAAAAGTCGCGTTAGGGTTTTGGAAAAGTCGCGTTAGGGTTTTGGAAAAGTCGCGTTAGGGTTTTGGAAAAGTCGCGTGAGGGTTTTGGAAAAGTCGCGTTAGGGTTTTGGAAAAGTCGCGTTAGGGTTTTGGAAAAGTCGCGTTAGGGTTTTGGAAAAGTCGCGTGAGGGTTTTGGAAAAGTCGCGTTAGGGTTTTGGAAAAGTCGCGTGAGGGTTTTGGAAAAGTCGCGTGAGGGTTTTGGAAAAGTCGCGTTAGGGTTTTGGAAAAGTCGCGTTAGGGTTTTGGAAAAGTCGCGTTAGGGTTTTGGAAAAGTCGCGTTAGGGTTTTGGAAAAGTCGCGTTAGGGTTTTGGAAAAGTCGCGTGAGGGTTTTGGAAAAGTCGCGTTAGGGTTTTGGAAAAGTCGCGTGAGGGTTTTGGAAAAGTCGCGTTAGGGTTTTGGAAAAGTCGCGTGAGGGTTTTGGAAAAGTCGCGTTAGGGTTTTGGAAAAGTCGCGTGAGGGTTTTGGAAAAGTCGCGTGAGGGTTTTGGAAAAGTCGCGTGAGGGTTTTGGAAAAGTCGCGTTAGGGTTTTGGAAAAGTCGCGTGAGGGTTTTGGAAAAGTCGCGTTAGGGTTTTGGAAAAGTCGCGTGAGGGTTTTGGAAAAGTCGCGTTAGGGTTTTGGAAAAGTCGCGTGAGGGTTTTGGAAAAGTCGCGTGAGGGTTTTGGAAAAGTCGCGTTAGGGTTTTGGAAAAGTCGCGTGAGGGTTTTGGAAAAGTCGCGTTAGGGTTTTGGAAAAGTCGCGTTAGGGTTTTGGAAAAGTCGCGTTAGGGTTTTGGAAAAGTCGCGTTAGGGTTTTGGAAAAGTCGCGTGAGGGTTTTGGAAAAGTCGCGTTAGGGTTTTGGAAAAGTCGCGTTAGGGTTTTGGAAAAGTCGCGTTAGGGTTTTGGAAAAGTCGCGTGAGGGTTTTGGAAAAGTCGCGTTAGGGTTTTGGAAAAGTCGCGTTAGGGTTTTGGAAAAGTCGCGTGAGGGTTTTGGAAAAGTCGCGTGAGGGTTTTGGAAAAGTCGCGTTAGGGTTTTGGAAAAGTCGCGTGAGGGTTTTGGAAAAGTCGCGTTAGGGTTTTGGAAAAGTCGCGTTAGGGTTTTGGAAAAGTCGCGTTAGGGTTTTGGAAAAGTCGCGTGAGGGTTTTGGAAAAGTCGCGTTAGGGTTTTGGAAAAGTCGCGTTAGGGTTTTGGAAAAGTCGCGTTAGGGTTTTGGAAAAGTCGCGTGAGGGTTTTGGAAAAGTCGCGTGAGGGTTTTGGAAAAGTCGCGTTAGGGTTTTGGAAAAGTCGCGTTAGGGTTTTGGAAAAGTCGCGTGAGGGTTTTGGAAAAGTCGCGTGAGGGTTTTGGAAAAGTCGCGTTAGGGTTTTGGAAAAGTCGCGTGAGGGTTTTGGAAAAGTCGCGTTAGGGTTTTGGAAAAGTCGCGTTAGGGTTTTGGAAAAGTCGCGTGAGGGTTTTGGAAAAGTCGCGTGAGGGTTTTGGAAAAGTCGCGTTAGGGTTTTGGAAAAGTCGCGTGAGGGTTTTGGAAAAGTCGCGTTAGGGTTTTGGAAAAGTCGCGTTAGGGTTTTGGAAAAGTCGCGTTAGGGTTTTGGAAAAGTCGCGTGAGGGTTTTGGAAAAGTCGCGTTAGGGTTTTGGAAAAGTCGCGTGAGGGTTTTGGAAAAGTCGCGTTAGGGTTTTGGAAAAGTCGCGTTAGGGTTTTGGAAAAGTCGCGTTAGGGTTTTGGAAAAGTCGCGTGAGGGTTTTGGAAAAGTCGCGTTAGGGTTTTGGAAAAGTCGCGTTAGGGTTTTGGAAAAGTCGCGTTAGGGTTTTGGAAAAGTCGCGTGAGGGTTTTGGAAAAGTCGCGTTAGGGTTTTGGAAAAGTCGCGTTAGGGTTTTGGAAAAGTCGCGTTAGGGTTTTGGAAAAGTCGCGTTTGGGTTTTGGAAAAGTCGCGTTAGGGTTTTGGAAAAGTCGCGTTAGGGTTTTGGAAAAGTCGCGTTAGGGTTTTGGAAAAGTCGCGTTAGGGTTTTGGAAAAGTCGCGTGAGGGTTTTGGAAAAGTCGCGTTAGGGTTTTGGAAAAGTCGCGTTAGGGTTTTGGAAAAGTCGCGTTAGGGTTTTGGAAAAGTCGCGTTAGGGTTTTGGAAAAGTCGCGTTAGGGTTTTGGAAAAGTCGCGTTAGGGTTTTGGAAAAGTCGCGTTTGGGTTTTGGAAAAGTCGCGTTTGGGTTTTGGAAAAGTCGCGTGAGGGTTTTGGAAAGTTTTGCGTTCCGTTCGATTTCAGGTAAGGACACCAAATATTATTTCCGTTCTCCAAAACTCGAGAATTGATGTTACTGTGTTCCGTTTCCACCTTCCGGATCAAAAAATAAATTGTTTTTATTGTTAGGTCCGTTTGCATTTCCGTCTTCCTTCGGTCTATGAAATCTTCGATTCCGTGCAACACACTGGTGCGAATAAAGTGTATTTGCTCTCTCTCTCTCTCTTTTTGTGCTCTTGCTCTTCTTCGAATCGTCGAAAACGGCAAGTGAGAGAGAGAGAGATCAGACGGTCCCGAGGGACCGATTCGTCCAGTGATGGGCTCCGTTTCCGAATCTCCCTCTCTCTCGTTTCGAATATATATTCATGCGAGCCCACTCTTGCTCTTTTCCCTTTTTCAACCCCCCCCCCCCCTGTTTAGAAGTGAAACTTGCCCAGTTTCACATTTCTTATCGGCCGAAACCGAAATCCGCCGAAATTTCATGTTTTTGCGTTTTTTCTCTCAATTTTCTTGAAAAAACTTGAAAAGTTAATGCAACGCAAAGCATTTTTTTTCTTTATAAACATTTTTCGAACGTTTTTTAAAATTTGGAAATTGAATTTTCACTAAATTAATGTTAATTTTTTTTAAATTTTTCAAAAATGAAATCCATAATTTGGCGTCTAATTTTGATAAAAAATTTTGAAAAAAAATTTCCAGCAAAAAAAAATCTAAAAAAAAATAAAGATTAAACATTTTCATGGAAATATCTTAATACTCTCTTCAAAATTAAATAAGATTTTTCAAAAAATGTTTTCAAAGTTCACAAGAAATCCCTTCTTCTCTCCAATTCCTTTCAAAAAAAAAAAAAAAAAAACTCAAATTTCTCGTCTTCTCCGCCTCCTACTACTACTACCTTTCCGTGCATTTCCTGCGTCGCTTCTCATATTTCACCGCCCAAAAATCATTGATTTTCCCCATTTTCTCTCCACTTTTCGCATGTTTTGAAGGGAGGACCACCAAAAACAGCGAAAAAAAAATGAATGATGACTTGGTTTTTCGGCGGCGGTGGGGGAGTAAAAAGTCGCTAATCCTTCCGGTTTCCATTCCATTTTTTTCTCGTCCTCCTTCATTGTCACGTGACACGAAATGCGTCGTTTCGCGCAGACGGTCCTTCTCGAAATGGCTCGTTTCTTGTCGTTGCACGTGCTGCTCATCGGCTCCGTCGTGCTCTACATCATTCTCGGCGCCATCGTTTTCATGAAACTCGAGGGCGAGCATTTGGATGTGAGTTTTCTTTTTTTGAGTGTTTGTGTGCTCCAATGTCATCACAGACTTCTTGTAGGCGTTGAAAAAGGATCACATGGATCGAATCGATCGGAATGCCAACGGATATGTGAATCGATTGTGGCATTTGGCGAAGAGGGACAGAGACAAGTTCGAGGTATGAGCCAACGGACACGGAAAAACTGTTCCTTTTAAAGGGGGGGGGGGGTACTGTAGTCAAAACAAGAAGGGAGCGGTCGCGAGAAACAGTGGAGTCGACGACAATGTGCACAGTTTGTGACCCTCTGTCAAAATGCACTATTATCGGATTTTTTTGAATGCAATACGCTGCGGAAGATTCGTTTTCGAAATGTCGATTTACGGGAGTTGGTCCCGCCACGAAGAGAAAGAGACGCAGACGACGAGAGATGAAAATTCTTCAACAATTGCATTCAAAAAAATCCGATAATAGGTTTGGCGACAAAGTGCACAGTTTTCGACTATTGATAGCACTAGATTTGACGACAAAGTGCACAGTTTTTGACTTTCCGCCAGAATGCACCAGATTTGACGACAATACTGTTTTGTGGTGGGATACCGTAGGCAGAACAGGAGAAGAACGCTTTAAAAGCAGTGAATTTGGCGACAAAATGCACAGTTGTAGTTTTTTTTTTGAGATTTAACTAAACTGCACTAGATTTGACGACAAAACGCACCGCTTCTGACTTCAAACCACAAAACACTCTATTTGACGACAAAATGCACCGCTTCCGGCCTACAGTGAACTTTGAACAGCTGAAAAAAAAACCCCGCGAACTCCTCTAACCAGTCCTCTTGTTTTGCACAGAACGTCGAAACGCTGATCGAATCGATCAAAAGCGAGACGGTGGACGATTTCAACGAGTACGTGGACACCGTATTCTACGCGCATCGCGCCGTCCGTCACGGTTACGATGAGGTCTCGAAGCGAAAACCTGTGGAGTCGAACGAACGCACACACACTGGTTTTTCAGGACTCGCCAACGTGGGATTTCGCCAATTCCGTCTTTTTCACCACCACAATGCTCACATCGATCGGGTACGGTTATGTGGCGCCGAGCACGTTTGGCGGACGCTTTTTCGGTGTGATCTACTGTCTGATTGGTAGGTCATGAAAAGATGGAATTGATCCAACTTTTTCGTGCTTGGGCCTATGGAAATTATAAAGGACCAATGCAAAAAAAACTTGCATAACTTTCTTCAAAACCAACATTTTCATAGGCGCAACCACAAAAAAAGTTGGTGGACAACTTCCAAAACTCGAGATTTGCAGGGATCCCGCTGACACTGGTCACCGTCGCAAATGTGGCCAAATTCCTCTCCGAGACGATATTCTTCTTGCACTACGAGCTGTGGAACAAGTGTCTCGAGTGGAAGCGTAAGCGGAAAGGCGAGACGGACGCCGATCCGACGCAGCCAATGTTCGGCGACGACGAGAACGAGGAGGAGATCCTGGATCGTGTTCGGCTCGTCCGATTCCCGCCTCTTACCGTTTTTCTGTTCGTCTTTGTTTACGGGTGTGTGGCGGCGTGGATTGTGCGGTATTGGGAGACGTGGACGTACGTCGAGAGTCTCTACTTCATTTTCATCAGCATTCTGACTGTCGGTGAGTGCCGAAAATCGATCGAGAGATTGTCGAATTGAGTCGCGCGTTTGTAGGTTTCGGCGACATTCGACCGTCGCCCGGAAACATTTGGGTCACTTTGGCATTTGTGATTGGTAGGTCGCTTTTTGCAGTACCAAAAATTGTGGGTTCTTGTGGAAATTGATGTTTTGATCTACCATGAAACATCGAGTAGATCAAAACCTCTCCAGGTAACTTTGGTAGGTCAAAATATCAAAATTCGTGGTACTCGATCCTTTGATCGGGGTATATCTCGAAAACTAGAATAGTTACAGAAAAGTTGTCAACTAAAAAAAGATGGGAAATTTCAAGGTGAACATATTTGTAGTTGACAACTTTCTCATATCTCTTCTAGTTTCCAAGATATTTCGGTTCAAAGTTGAGTCACCATTCCAGTCGGCGTCATTCTGACCACAATGTGCATGGACGTCGTGGGTCGGATGTACTTGAAAGAGATTCACTATCTGGGACGGAAGCTGAAGAGCAGCAACCCGTTCTACTTGCTCCGCGAGGCGAAAGCCCGGTTCGTCCGCTCCGCCGACGTCTTCTGACTTCAGAAGCGGTTTTGCAGAAGACGTCGCGCCGCGATGGCCTCACTTCTCGCCCAGCTGGCGAAGGGAATGATATTCGCGCACAAGGACTACAACGAGTTGGCGCGCAAAAAGTCGAAACGACGCAAGGACAAACGACGCGGCAGTCACGTCTGTGAGTCCGGAGCGGGGTTACGGTGCCGAAAACGAGGTCACTTCTACAGTACCGAACGAGAAGTTCATGTTCGCCCGTCTGCCGCCGGATCCGCCGAGCGATTGTCAGGTCGTCAGCACTTCGGCCTACTCGGTGCGGTTGGCGTGGGCGGCGCCGTTCTCGCCGGACGCCGACTTGACGTACAATATACGGTATCGATTGAAGTGAGTTTGGCACAGGTTTTTGCGGACAAAACATTGCATTCGACGACAATGTGTTGAATTCATCGCATTTTCGCGGTAGGTCAAGTGTTTGCGGACAAAACAATATATTTGACGATAACTGGTCAGATTTTGGCCGTTTTAGGGTCAAAATGAGTTTTTACGGATAAAGTGTAACAAATGACGACAATATCCGCAATTTTGCGTCGAGTTCGCTGTTTGCGTACAAAGCACCGCATCTGACGACAAATTGCGGGAAAAATTCGAAATTCAGACACAACGAGGACGCGAAGACGCGCGAATTGCGTGGAATCAAAGGGAATACGGTGGAAATCATGAGCGTCGACTCGTGCAGTCTCTACGAATTTCGAATCACCGCCCATAACAAGTTCGGCGAGAGTAAGGCCGTTTACTTGGTACAGTATACTGGTGAGTGCCAATAGAAAAAATTATAATGAAAATGAGAAAAAATCAAATAAAATTGATAAAAATTGTGTTGATTTTTCTGAAATTAAATTTTCAGAAAGAAAAAATTGCTCAACAACTATGAAAAAAATTTAGAAAATTCGGAAAATTTTTTAATTTTTGAAATTTAATTTTCAAGGCCACAGTTGAGCCTGCAGCAAATTATAAAATAATTTTAAAAATTTTTGAATTTAAAGTTTTTAGGAAAATATTTTTTTTAATTATGAAAAAAATTCTGAAATTTTTTGGAATTTTAAACATAATATTTTTTTAATTTAGAAAATTTTTGAATTAAATTTTTAGAGGCAAAGCTTGGAGCAAAATTCGAAAAAAAATTAATTTTTTTTCAATTCAGTTTTCAAAAATTATGGAAAAAATTCCGAAAAATTCCAAAAAATTCAAGAAAATTTTAAAATTTGAATTTTGGTTTATAAAGCTACAATTGAGCTTGCAGCAAAATTTGAAAACAAAAATTTTTTATTAAAAAAAAATATTTTTTTCAATTTAATTTTTAAAAATTATAGAAAAAATTCCGAAAATTCCAAAAAATTCAGAAAAATCTGAAGTTTTGAATTTCGATTTTCAGAGCCACAATTGAGCCCGCAGCACATTCTGGCGACTCGTTTGAACGCCAACACCATCGAATTGACGTGGGAGCCGCCGTATAAAAAATCGCACGAAGTCAAAAATTATGTGGTCTATTTCACCGAAAATCCGAACGCTTCTCTTTCGGAATGGGAAAAAATTCCCGTCAACGGACGGAGGGTCAGTGGATTTTTTAAAAAATTTTCAAAAAAAAAATTTTTTTTTTTAAAATTTTTTTAATTTTTTAAAATTATTTTTAGGTGGTTTTCCCGGATTTACGATTCGATTGGTTTTACATGTTCAGGTAATTTTTTTCAAATTTTTAATTTAAAATTTAAAAAAAAATAAATTTTTTTTTCAGTGCAACGGCAGTTTTCAAAGATGGCCAAAGATCGCCGTTATCTCGGGCGCTTTTTATAAAAACTGACAAAATCGAGTTTCATAAGCATTGTGAGTCGAATTTTGTAAATTTTTATCGATTTTTCTCGTGTACAGGCGTCGGTCACTCGAAAACCATCGATGTGATGGATTCGATTTGCGAAAAAGAGGAAAACGAGACGACGGCGCTTCTCAAAAGGGATTACGTTTCGTTTGCCGTCTAAATTCGAATTCTGCACATTTTTCTGATAATTTTCCCAATTTTTAGAATTTTTTTACGCTCAAATAAAGGTTTTTTTTGCTAATTTTTTTTGGGCCTAACCTGAATAAGAATATACTTGAAAACGCCTTTCGGATCGATATCCACGTTGGCAATGTCGGCGAGCGGCATTTTGGCGAAACGACCTGAAAAATTAGAGTTTTTTCTGATTTTTTCCGAGAAAAACGTACGCGAAAAGGTCAAAATTCGGTTTGCGAGAATTTTCGACGATCTGAAACGAATAGGATGTGCGGATGAATGATTTTAATCGGGGGAAAATTGGCGAAAGTGGAAAATTAGCGAACTCGCGCGGAATTAAAAATATTTCTTACGGTGGAAATTAAAGGCGCATAGTAGAAGTTTTGAAAGTGTCTCGCAACGAAAAGCTTTTTTTTTTGAATAAATTTAGACTGGTGTTTTTTTTTTGCAGAATCTTGAAAAAATAAATAGTTTTGAAAAACTTTGAGAGCATTTTAAAACTTAAACTTGAAAACAAGTAGAATTTGCTGGAAAAACTGCCGGAAAACAACAAAATTGCCAAGTGGCGGCAAACGCGTCAACACTTTTGCTGACGCGTTTCTCGTGCTGGCGCACTTCTCGATTCTCAATTATCGGGTGCCATTTTTCGGCAGTTTCCAGGGCTCACAGACCAATTCATATGCGAATTATCGATTTCTCGCGCGAATCCTCGAATCCCGCCTAAAAATGGTCGTTTTGACGGCAGAAGTCGTGCGAAAACGCCTTCAAGACGTGAGTTGGCCACACAAAACGGCGGCAATTCAAATTCCAGTTTTGCAGGTGACGTCTCCGTCGCAAGAGCAAATCGAAACGATGTCATTATGGATAATGCACTACAAAGACAAAGCATCGATCGATTTGATCGTCGACGGATGGCTCAATTGCTTCAAATCCGGTAATTCGCCTCGAAATTCTGAAAAATCGACGAAAAATCTGGATTTGGAGCTGAAAATCATCAGGAATCGATTGAAGAACCTTTAAAATTGGAAGAAATTGAAAAAAATCAAGGGATTTTGACAAATTTTCCGTTAAAAACTGAAAATAACTCGAAAATCTTAAAAACTAGCTATTTTCGCTGGGAAAATTGAGTTTTCTGCCAGTTTTCCTGTCAAAAACCCTCAAATTTCGAGTTTTTGACCAGTTTTGCAAGAAATAAACGGAGATTCGCACAGGAACGGACGGAAAACGCATCGCGCTGTTCTACGTGATGAACGACGTCGTGCAGAAGGCGAAAATGAAGCACGCCGACACTTTGATTCCCGCTTTTCAGCCAGCTGTACTCACTGCCGTCGGCGTCGGAAGGTTTGTTTTTGAAAAACATTTTTTTTTTGGGAAAAAACATTTTTTATGGTGAAAATTATTTTATTCTTTGTATTAAATTTAAATTTCTATTTTTTTTTTAAATTTTAGTTTTTTAAATAAAAAAAACAATTTTTAAAAAAAATATATTCCTGAAAAATTGAAAGAAAACATTAAATTAAAATTAAAATTTTTATTTTTATAATTTTTTGCAAAAAAGTTAAAAAAAAAAAGAAACACATTTTTTAAACAAAAATAAATAACAAACAGGAAAAATATATTCGTAAAAAACTTGAAAAAAAAATTAAATTAAACATTTTTCGAAATTTTTGAAAATATTTTTTTCATCAATAAAAAAAAATAAAATAATGCGTTTAGTTTCAAAATATTTTCAAAAAATTACTGATAAATACCGCTTAAAAACCAACAATTAAAAAAAAATTTTTTTTTGTCAATTTATTTCTAACTTTTTTTGTTTTTAGTGTGTTAGAGTGAAACGTTTTTTTAAAATTTTAATTTTTTCAAAAAATCAAAAAAAAAAAACAAATAATTCGCAGGAAGCAAGAAAAAGTGAAAACGATTATGAAGCGGTGCATTCAAATTTTCAAATCGCGAAACGTTTTCACGCCGGGAAGCATCACTGCGATGGAGAATTTGCTCGGTGAGCCCAGCCCCTGGGTTTCTTTAAAAAAAAAAATTAAATTAAATCATTTGCAGATGCGGATGAGGGATACGATGCGGACGACGGCGCTCTGGAGGTCGACACCGACGATCTCGTCAAAAAAATAACCAATTTTGTGGCGGTTTGTGAATTTTGATTCTATTTTCAAAAAAAAATTATTTTGATTTTAGAAAAATTGCACGGAAAAATGTTGAATTTTAAATTAAATTTTTTAAAAGTAAATGTTGAACCGAAAAGTTTCACGATAAAATTAGCTTTTTTTTTCAAAAAACATTTTTAATTTTAACAATAGATTTCGACAAATTGAAAGAAAAAATTAATTTGAACCTGTTATTGATTTTAAATTTTCAAAAAAAGTTTTAAAAATGCTCGAAAAGCCGCAAAAAATTTAATTTTGAAATTAAATTTTTTTCGTATTTTCAAATTTTGCTATTTAATTCCATTTTCTTTGTTTTTTGTGTAAAAAATTGAATTACAAAAATTATATTTTTTTATTAATTAAGATTTTAAAAATTAATTTTTTTTTGAAAATTTGTGAAAAATTAAAAGAAAAGTTTTTTATTTCAAAAATAAAATTTCTAAAAATTAATTTTTTTCAGTTTGCAAGAAAATTTTAAAAAAATATTTTTTCTTCAAAATTTAAATATTTTGAAAATTAATTTTTTTTCTGAAAAATTTGAAAATTACAAGAAAAGTTTTTTCTCAAATTAAAGATTTAAAAACTAATTTTTTTGAAATTATCTCTTCAGGCGCGCAACATGATCGCCTCGATGATGAAAAGTGTGAACGAGGGCGACTTTGACTACAAGGAGAAGTGCAAAACTCAGATGAGAGACCGCGAGTCGGGGGCTCACATACTTCAGGAAGTGCACGAGGTCATCGACACCATGGTTCAGGTATCTTTTCTAAATTTTTAAAATTTTAAATTTTCAAATTAAATTTTTTTTTTGAAAAATAAAATTGCAAAAATATGTGCCGAAATGTTCAATTTTTTAAGTAAAAAATCTGGATTTCAATTATTCATTTTTTTATTTTTTTTGGTGAAGTTCTGAAAATTTCTCAAAGTTTCCTGAAAGTTTTCTATTTTAAAATTTAATGGAAATTTAATTTTTAAAAAAAGTGTTCGTTGCATCAGGTCCGTCATTCGATGGAAAATCAAAAAAAGAAAATGGTGGCACTCTCGGAGACGTTGGAGCTCGCGAAACGCGTCTTTTTGCACCAGAAACGAGAAGTGCTCGTCGTCGAGGAGGTATGCTCTTTAGTTTTAAATTTAAAGTTTTTTTAAAAATGTTAGAAGCTCCACAAGTTTGGTGACAATGTTTTTTGCTCGATTTTCAAAATCCTTTACATTTTTTTGTGAAACAGTTTTTTTTTTGTATTTTTTCCTCCAACTTATTTTTTAATTTTTTAAAAATTGAATTTCCAATGCGAATCCTTGCAGGCGTATGTGAATTTTCGGGACGGAATCAAGGCGGTGCACGCGGATCTGACTGAAATGCTGGAGAAGGGAGTGTATCCGGGAAGTGTGTCGCCGATGAACGACGAGGATATATACGGCAACTCCGGTGACGCTGACCGTTCGTTTTTCCTTTTTTTTTTCAATTTTTTTGAAATTATCTTTCAATACTGGAAGAATTTTTAAAAAATTAAAAATTTTAAATAAAAAATATTTTTTTTTTCAAAAAAAAAATTAACTCCACCTGAAAATACAATTTTTTTAAACATTAAAATTGGAAGAAAATTTTTTAAAAAAAAATTTTTCAAAATAGCGAAGTGAATTGAATTGGATTTAAAAAAAGGAAAAAAACTTAAAAATTTAAATTCTGGAAAATTTTTAAAGAATTTTTAAAAATTTTTTTTCGAATTGTTTCTGAAAAATTTCTATCTGTTTAAAAAGTGCATTTTTCAAAAACAATAAATTAAAAAAATTAAAAAATCATTTTTTTTTATCAGAACTTTTTATTACAAAAAATCGCCGAAAAATTATTTTTTTCGATCAAAAATTGAAAAAAAAAATGAACGGCAAGAATAAAATATTTTTATTTAAAAAAAAGAAAAACTTTAAAATTTCGTATAACGAAAACGAAATGCCGAAATTTCCAAGCAATTTTAATTTAAAAAAAAATAGAATATTGAAGAGTACTAAAATCAGAACGCCAAAATTAATCAAAAAAAAATTTAAAAATCAAAAAAAAAAATCGCTAAAACTGCAGCGTTCCTGAAAAAAAATTTAAAAAATTTAAAAAATTAAAACCCAATAAAATAACGAATTCAAATTCCAACGATTTGAATTTTCTTCAAAAAAAATTTTTTTTTTAAAGAGACTGAAGGAAAATGTTTTCAGCGTACCGAAAACAAAACGCGACACTGTGGGGCGGTGACAATCGGAATCAGGTGGACATGGAGATGGACGAGGAGGAGCGTCCGCAGGCGCCGATGATGAAGCCGTCGCTGCAGGCGCTCGTCGGAATCGCGTCGCAACCGTCGCTGCAGTCGCGGATCATGCAGCTCGGGCTGAAGAAGATCGCCGACGGCGACGAGCAGATGCTCCAGCACGTTCCCGCCGCCGCCTCGTCTTCTTCTTCTACTTCCACTTCTTCGACGTCTACAGCCACGAAATCAGCGGATTATTCTCGACCGCCGCCCGGAGTGTTCGTACCGCCCGCCCAGACTGTCGCCAGTTTTGGAGGAGGAATGCCTCTGGTGAGAGCAAATGAGCAAAATAGAAGGGACAAAAAAACAATTACAGGCTCAGACGGTGGCTGCTGGCAGCGCTATTCCAACCGACCCGAGGAAACGAATGGAAAATGAGGTGGGAGTCCAGTTTTTTTTTTTTTTTTTTGAAAAAATTGGAAAAAAATATTATTTTAAAATCAATTAATTTTATTGTCACAATTATTTATATTTTTTGTGTTAAATTCTAATTTTAAATTTTATTTTTTCCAATTTTTCCAAATTTTTATTATTAAAAAAAACGAAGAGTTTTTTTTTTTAAATTGTGAACAGATGAAAAAGTTGACATTGAAATTTTAAGTTTTAAAAATTAAAATTCTTAAAAAAAATTTTTTCAAAATTCCAGACAACGTCTCAATATGGAATGAATTATCAGCAAACTTTGAATGGTAAGCTTGTTTTTTTTTTAAAATAATTTATTTTGAATTTTCTTAGATTTTTCCAAAAAAAACTGATTCGTTTTTAATGCGAAATATTTTTTTTTAATTTTGAAAAAAAATTGAATCTCTGAAATTGTTCCAAAATCAAAATTCAAGAAAAAATATTTTTTTTCAAATTTCAGCCCAGCCGCAAGTGTATCAGGGACATTTCGAGACACGTGATCCGAGAAGTGAGTCTCTTTTTTTTTTTTTACTTTTTTTCCAGATTTTATTAAATTCAGTGTACTATTCTCTAGGAAAATACTGAGAGTCATCAAAATTTTTTTTTTTCAATTTAAATTTTTTTGCAGTCCTGGCCGGCCAACAGCAGCAGCAAGCGCAGGCAGTTCAGCCGCAAATCACTGGATATCAGGCTCAATTCGAGACGAGGGACCCGCGAATCGCGCAGATTTCGCAGCAGCAGCAGCAGCCCCAGCAGACCGCCTATCAGGCCTCTTTTGACGGTAATTTCTGGAAAAAAATGAAAAATGCTGAAAAAAAATCGAGAAAAAATTTGAATCCTTCTGGCAAATTGTCAGTTTTAATCCAGTTTTTTTTTTCATCACGAAAAAATTTTGAAAATTGAAGCCTGAAAAATTTTTTTTTAGCGAAATTTAAATTTGCGCTCGAGGCATCATCGAATATGAAAGCCAGAAAAAATTTAAAAATTTCTCTGATTTTTTGCGAATTTTTGAAAAATCTCCCGATTCTCGCAGATGGTAGCCTAGAAAACCACCTAAAAAAACGCGCGGGAATTAAATGTTTTTTTTTTTTTTCGTTTTTTTCCGGCACTTTTGACGGGAATTTTTCGAATTTCCGAGCAATCATTTTGTGTATTTTTCTATGACCCGTGAAATTGTTTTTGTTTTTTTTTGAAAAATCTCAAAAAGTTAAAATTTTCTTTTTTTTTGGTTTTTTTTTAAATATAAAAAATTGAACTTTAAAAAATTTGAAAAAAATGCATCCGAGCAGTTTTGAAAAATCAAAAACCAGGAAATTAAAATTTTTTTTTCAAAAAAAAAAAAAAAATTGCAGCAGCGCCATTGGCACAATCATCAGGAGGAGGTGGATATCATGGCAGATTCGATCAGAAAGGTATCTTTTTTTTCTCTCTCGAAAACCGCTCTCGGAGCCCCCCGTTTTCCCCGGTCAGTGTTTACAGTGCCGCCGCCGCCGACGAACGGATCGATAGTCAATCAATATCAGCAGCAGCAGCAGCAGCAGACGGCTGGATTCATGAATGGTGAGATATTCGGAAGACATTCAAAATTTATGCGAAAAAAATTTAAAAATTTAAATTGCACAAAAAAATAGAAAATTAAAAAAAATAATAATCAAAATTTAGAAAAAAAAAATTTATTTTTTTTTCTTTATTCAAATCTTTTTTTTTCGGCAAATTTTGAGCTTTAAAAAATTGAATTTAAAAAAAATAAATTTTAAAGTTTATTTTCAATAATATGAAGTTAGAAAAGAATTTTCAAAAAATTGAAAAAAAAATACTTCAAGTTCAAAAAAAAAATTTTATTTTTTCGATTCAGCAGGAGGCCAAGACTACGACGGACGTGGCAACTCGGGAAGCGGCGGATACGGTCACCATCAGCAACAAAACCAGCGAGGATACTATCAGGAGGATCGGCGCGGAGCAGCTGCCGGCTCCAGCGGATACGGTGGCTCGAGATCGGACAACACCAGGTACAGGAGCGGCGGCGGCGGATACACTGACAGGTACCCTTTTTGACCCTTCAAAAACTTGGAAAATTTTTTTTTTTCTGGAAAACTTTAAAAAAAGACATTTTTAGGAGAAAAGGGAATTTTTTTTCTCACTATCAAAAATTATTTTCGAATTTTTTAAATATTCAAAAAAAAATAATAATTGAAATTTAGCATTGCGTAGTATTCTTCCAAAAATACATTTTTCTTTAAAAAGTTTTTTTTTTTTTGAAAATTTAGCGCATTTTTTTAAAAATTATAAAAACGTTTCAATCCTCGTTCTCCCAATTTTTACCCTTAAAAATGCTAAAATTAAAAAAAAACAATTTTTTTATTTAAAAAAAATAATTTTTAAAATTTTTCGGAAAATTTCAAATTTTTCTCTCACTTTCAAAAAAATTTTTCGAATTTCTAGAAAATTTCAATTTTTGAATAATTTGAAAATTGCTAATTGCGGTTCTAAAAATAATTTGAAAGTTTTCGAAAAACTAGAATTTTTATTTTTATTTCACTTTGAAAAAAAATGTTTTTTTTCTTATTTTAATTTTCTAAAAATAATTTTTAAACTTTTGAAAAACTCCTAAAAAATTCTAATTTTTTGAATCTCAAAATCTTAATAAAGGAGTTTATAGATGATTGTCAATTCCGGTTTGATTCCAGAAATCGCGGTCGCGACAATTGGCGAAACAGCTATCACGGTGGATCGGGAGGCGGCTACAGTCGATACTAGAATCATTTTCCCCTCTTCTAAAAAAAACCAATTTTCTTAGCAGGACGACGAAATAGAACTGAGAGGCAGCTTCATTCAATTCTTCCCATTTCTTCGTTATTCGCGCAATTTATCGACGCTAAATTGGATGAATAGACACATGAAAATTGTTTTCTATACGCGAAACACCACTTTTTCCGACTGGAAACGCTGAAAATCAAGAAATCATACTTTAAAACGGGCCGAAATCGGGCCAAAACGGGCCACGGAGCATAACCTCTTTCAAAATGGGAATTATCAGTCAATCTACCACTCAAATTGTAGATATCAGTGCCCTCTACAACCTCGAATTCATGGTTTTTGAATTAGTCAAGTGTGCGCAGAGATAAAAGCAACGGGCCGACAAAACGGGGCGTTTTTGTTAATTTCGGCCCGTTTTGCCGGCCCGTCTCGTTTATCTCTGCGTACACTTGACCAATATAAAAGCTGAATGTTTGAGGTTGTAGAGGGCACTGATATCTATAATTTGAGTGGTAGATTGACTGATAATTCCCATTTTGAAAGAAGTTATGCTCCGCGGCCCGTTTTGGCCCGATTTCGGCCCGTTTTAAAGTATGCAAGAAATAAATTTGAAAAAATGATGCAAACGTGCTCCATCGCACAAGAGTTCTATTTCGTCGTCCTGCAATTTTCTCTCATCAAACGCTTCTCTTTACACAATTTCACTTGTTTTCCGTTTATTCTCACCGCCTGCCTTCTCTTGTTCTTCTCCACAATTTTTCGCTTTTAATTTTTTTTTCTCACATTCAACAAGAATTACTCTGAAAAAATATTCCGATCCTCAGCATCTCTTCTCAGTTTCTCTCAGATTTTCTCATAATTTTCCCATTTTTTTCCCCATTTTCCCCGCGATTTTTGCTTTGATTTTTTAAATCCCAATCTACCTCGGTTCAGACAAATTTAGATTTTGAAAAAAAAAATAGTAGAATTTCCAGAAAATTTTTTTTTTTAATTTTTCATTTGGAAATGATGGGAAAATAGCAAAAGAAAAAGAAGATAATAAAATTGTAACATTTTTGGAATTTTTTTTTCTATTTTTTTTTAATTGAGAAAATGGTTGAAAAATTGAGACCAGTTTATTTTTTTATTTTATTTTTTTTTTAATTAAATGTTTTTTTGTAGAAATTTCAGAAAAATTAGAAAAAGGAAATGAGCGGCGAGACGGCACCGGAAGGGTACGAAATCGAAAAATGCGGAGAGAGTGAGGCGAACGAGGAGGAGCAGACAGTGGTACGGTAGTTTTTGTGGCGAGACCCGAGAACATTTTTTAGAAATTAATTAAATAATTTTTAGAAATTAGTTAAAAATCTATGAATTTTGGAGAACAAGGTAGAAAAAATTGATTGTTTTTGAAAACTTGAAAATCTTGGTGAAAAAAGTATGAAAAAAAATATTTTTTTAAAATTTTAAACATTCCAAATAAAAATTCAATTTTTTTCCAGGCAACCGACGATCCGCTTCAAATTTTTCGAATGCCAAAAAAGATGAAATTGGAGGAGAAAATCAAAAATTCGGATGAAATCATCGAGAAAAATCGAGTTTTCTGGAAAGAAACGCTCGAAAAAAATCGAATTACAAAGATTCTCGCGCCGATGGTCGATCAAAGGTTGGGTTTTTTTGGAAGAAGACAGGAAAAAATATTAATCTTAAATTTAAAAATTTGATTAAATTTTTTTTTAATTTAAAAAATTCAGTTTTTCCAAAAAAAAAATTTTTGTCTATTTAACCCCATTTTGCCAAAATTTTATCTGAATAACACTTCTAAATTTAAAAAAAAATTATTTTTTTAAATTAAAAAAATTCGATTTTTCAAAAAATCTTGTTTATTTTTTGAAAAATGAAAAAAAAAATTTTCCAAAAAAAACATTCCTCTTGATTAATTTTTTTTCCCGAAAAAATAGCTAAAAACCGAAAAAAAAAACATTTTTTTTGAAGTAATTTTTTTAAAATCATTGAATAAAAATCTCAAATTTTCGGGTTTTGTGAAATTTATTTTAAAAGTTTAGAAAAAAAATTGTTTTTTCTAAGGAAAAATTTTTGCTAAAATTTTCGATAATTCAAAAAAATTTTAAAAAGACTGATAGTTCGATAGTAGTTCTGAAAATAATTATCAAAAAAAATTACGAAAAAAAAATCTCAAAAGCGCGGTGAAATTTACCTATTTCAAAAGTTCAGCAAATTTTTTTTTTAAATGAAACATTTTTGTTAAAATTTTCGTAAATTCGAAAAGAAAAGAATGATAAATCGATAATATTGTTTGGCAGTGAGCTGGCGTTCCGAATGTTCACCCGCAAACACGGCGCCCAACTGACGTTCACGCCGATGATCCACGCGCATCTGTTCGTCAACGACGGCACTTATCGACGCAACGCGCTGGCGATGGTCAAAGCGGACAGACCGCTCGTCGTTCAGGTGACGGAGAAGAAGACTCCGGAACAAAACAAAAAAAAACATATTATTTGAAAGAAAGAAGAAAAAATAATCAGAAAATTTAGATTTGTGGTGAAACGTTGAAAATGATTTGAAATATTTTCTTGAATAACTCTAAAATTCTCCAAAAAAATTGATTGGTTCAATTTTCATATTTTTTCAAGTCAAAAAATTTGAATTAAAAAACGTTTATTTTTTCCTCGTTTTTAATTGTATTTTTCAAAAAATTGAAAAAAAAACTTCATATTTTTCTGTATAAAATTAATTTTAAAAAAAAAACCAGAATTGAAAATCACTGCGCCGGTTTTTTAAGCATAAAAAATTTCTCAGAAAAAATGCTGAAAAGTCAGTAGATCCCTCAAAATGTAGGTATTTAGCCGGGCTATTTGATAGAATTTTTTTGAAACTTGCTCAATTTTTTTGACCACTAGAATTGTAGATATTTTGAAGAGCATTTTGAATTTAAAAAATTCTGAAAAATTTGCCAGATTGCTCTGCGCTTAAATTTTGCCAAGTCGTCCATTTAAGTTCGGCTGACTTTTCAGCATTTTTTCAAAAAAAAAAAAATTATCTTCATACTCGAAAAACCGCCGCTGGCTCGTCGACTTTCGCGATTTGCAGCAACTCTCCAAAGAAAAAAAAAATTAGTTTTTGATTTCAGTTCTGCGCGAACAAAGTGGACACATTCGTGTCGGCGTGCCGTCTCGTCGAATCGGTGGCCGACGGCGTCGACCTGAATCTCGGATGTCCGCAAATGGTGGCGAAACGCGGCCGGTACGGCTCGTGGCTGCAGGACGAGGTGGAGCTGATCTGCGAGATGGTGCGAGCCGCGCGCGACTACTGCCGTCTGCCCGTCTCGTGCAAGATCCGAGTGCGCGACGATCGCCTCCAAACTGTCGACTACGCGCGACGACTCGTCGACGCCGGCGCCACCATGTACGTTCACCGGGTTTTCTCTCGACCATTTAAAATTATCAGAGAAAATGCTGAAAAGTCAGTCGACCTATGGAATTGTGGGTATTTCACCGTTCACGTGGATTTTTGAAGCACAGAAAAATCTGGCAAATAATTTTTTCAACAATTTTCACCACATACGACGGTCCGGTGACGTGTTTTCGAGCATTAAAAAAAATTTTTAAAAAAATGCTGAAAAGTCAGTCGACCTCTTGAATTGCATGTAAAACCTGACAAATTAAAAATTTTTTTTTTCAAAATAGCCTTCAAAACACCTTCAATTCAAGAGATCGACTGGTTTTTCACAATTTTTCCGAAATTTTTAAATTTTTTCAGAGAAAAAAAACTCTGAGATATCTTTTTTCGGAAAAGTAATTTTTATTTTTAATATTTAAAACGATTTTTTTTCTGACAGAATTTTTCTTTAAATTGAAATTTTTTGCATATATTTTATTTTTGAATTTTCAAAATCAAATTAATTTTGGGAAAATAAAAATTCCAAAAAAAAGTTGAAAGTATTTTTCTCTTTTTTTCCTCAATTTTTGAAAAAATGTTTTTAAAAAATTTTGAAAAATTTTTTAAAAATAATAAAAAATTCTGGTTAATTTAAAAATATCGCATTTTTCCTCAAAAAAAAATAATGAAAGCATGTTGAAAAAAAAATTCAAAAATTCAATTTAATTTTTAAAAAAAATGTTTTAACAAAAACAAATTTAGTTTTTTTTTTAATCGTCAAAAATTGATCCTTTTTTTTAAATCTTGAATAAAAAATTTTTAAAAAATGGAAAAAAAGTCAATTAATTATTTTCAATTCAAAAATTTTTTTTCTTTTTTTCTTCTCACCTGATTATCGGGAAAAAAATGAATTTAAATTAAATTAATATTATTTTGAGAAGTGATTTGAAGGCTGACAGTGCACGGAAGGACGCGAGAAATGAAGGGAGCCGAGACGGGGCTCGCCGATTGGAGCCGCATTCGGGACGTCGTCGACGCCGTCGCGCACCGAGTTCCCGTCATCGCCAACGGCAATATTCAGGTGAGCTTATTGATTTTTTTTTTTTTTTGAAAATATTGGAGAAATTTTTTCGAAATTTTCTGAAAAAATGAAAAAAAAATTAATTTTTTTCTAATTATTTAAAAAAAAAATTTGTCATTATTCAAAGCAATTTGACATTTACAAGATGTCAAATTTGGATTTAAAATTTTTTATTTTTATTTTTATTTTTTTGCAGTTTCCCGGAGACGTCGAAAGATGTATGGCGGCGACAGGAGCGGTGGCGGTGATGTCCGCCGAGGGACTCCTCTACAATCCGCTCATTTTTGATGTGAGCCAAATTGTTTTATTGTTTTATTTTTATTTATTTTTTAATTTTTCAAAAAAATTTTCAGCGTTATCAGGGAAAAATTCTAGAGCTTTTGAACCGTTTTGTCCGAAAAATTCAAAAAAAAATTTTTTTTTTTAAATTTTTTTCTTGAAAATTTATTTTATTCTCGAATATTGGAATTATTTAATCATAAAAAATGGTGAATGTTCAAAATAGAGGATTTTTTAAAGAATTAAAAATTACATTTAATGAGAAATTTTTGTTAATTTTCTGTAATTTTTTTTTCAAACAAAACTTGCTTTAATTTTTTCCAAAATTTCCAAATTAATACTAATAATTTACATGATTTTTAATTTAAAAAAAAAATAAAAATTGAATTCTCAGGACGCGAATGCGCACGTCGAAACGTGGAAAATCGCCGCCGAATATCTGGAGTACGCTCGAAAATTTCACGCGGGAACGAGTGCGATTCGAGCGCACGTCTTCAGAATCTGCCATCACAGGTACGATAAAAAAAAATTAATTTTTGGCAAATTATTAAATACCTTGAATAAATTTTTAAAACTGAAAAAAAATTTTTTTTTTTAATTTTTCTAAAATTAAAAAAATTAATTTGAAAGAAAACGTGATTTTGAAATTTATTTTTTAGAGATTTAATTAAATTTTTCAAAAAATCCTTTGCCAGCCTTCTCGAGTACGAGGATTTGCGGATGCGTGTCTCTTTGGAGCATCGCGTCGAGGATTTCGAGAATATTGTCGCGGAGCTCGGAAAAAGGGCAAGAGCCGACGCGGAGCACGCGGAGCAACGCGAATCGGATGCCAGAGAGCTCTTCAGGCGAATCAGGTTTTTCTTTTTTTTTTTTTTTGGAAAAATTTTGAGTTTTCAATTGTAGAGAAGGAGAGCCGATGGACGCGCTGGAAGTGTCGAAACAGCCCCACTGGATATCGAAACCCTATTTTAGGCTGAAAGAGGTGACATTTTTGAAATTTTTAAAAATTGTTTTTTTTTTAATTTAAAAAAAATATCAGTTCAATTTTGCACCTTCAAAGATTTTTTTGAAAGTTTTTAAAAAAAAATTTCTCTATTTTTTTTTGAAATATAAAAATTTTTACGAAATATTCAATTTTCAAAGTAGATATTTTAAAAATTTTCAAAAAAAAACTATTTTTTATATATAAACCGAAAAAAATGAGCAAATTGCTCCGATTTTTTTCCCGAATTGAAAAAAATCTATCCGGTTGAAGAGAGAAATTTACGAAACGACGGCTTAGAAATTTTGATTTTAGCCGGAAATTCGAAAAATTCACGCTAAAAACGTCGGAAAAACGAAAAAAAAGGTGAATTTGAATTCCCGCGCGCGTTTTTCTAAGCGTTTTCTAGGCCACCGTTCCGTGCATCTTTTCCTAAGAGACTCGGGGGAATTTTTAAAAATTCGGGAAAAAATTGAAAATTTCTTTCGGTTTTTCATAGCCGCGAATGTTTTTGCGATTCGGATTATCGTTTTTCTCCGTTAAATTTTTATTTATCTATATATACATTTTTTTTTGAAAATTTTCTTTCGACGATATATTCGGAAGTCTGTTTCAGGTTGCCAGAGAGTCGATAGTCGGCGACGGCGAGAAGACGTTTCGCGAGAAGCAGAAGGAGAAACTCGCGCAGACGGCAAAGGAAATGGGCGTCTCGCGCAAGTAATCATTTCGAGTTTTTCATTTGACAGTGGAGAAGAGAATTCAGAAATAAGAACAAAATTAAAAAAAAAAATTTTTTTTCGATGAAATGCAGTAGTTGAAAGTAGTTGAAATCTGCGAAAGAATTTTTTAAAATTTGATTTTAAAAAAAGTTTTCAATTTTCTTGGAATAATGGGAACAAGGCTGTATAAAAAAAATTTTCAAAAAAAAAATTTTAATTCTACGTTTTTTTTTCCAGATTTCAAAACGAATTTTACTGTGCAAAAATTGCGAGAGAAAGAAAAAAGGAGAGCAAATTTTCAGACAAGCGCGAAAACGGGAACGTCGTCAGCAGTCGGGCGCGCGTATTCTCGAGGCGAAAAAGCTGAAATTTCCGCCGTGCACACGATGCGGACAGCCGGCCGGACAGGCGTGCGCCAATCACAAATGCAAAAAGTGCTGCCGATATCAGAGCAAGCACGAGCGGTCCGATTGCAAACGTGAGCGATTTACAAAATGGATATATATTATCGGATTTTTTTGAATGCAATACGCTGCGGAAGAGTTGTTTTGGAAAAATTTGAAAAAAATTGAAGAAATTTCATCTCTCGTCGTCTGCGTCTCTTTCTCTTCGTGGCGAGACCAAACCCCGTAAATCGACATTTCGAAAACAAATCTTCCGCAGCGTATTGCATTCAAAAAAATCCGATAATAGGAATTGTTCTCAAAATTTCGAACTTGTTCTCAAAATTTCGAGCTACAAGTTTGCTTAATAATAAACTAGAGGGGTGTTTTTTTGAAGTGAATTGAATTTTCGGGGAAAATCGATACTTTTTATTCCGAACATTTTTACGAGTTTTTGATTTTTTTTTGAACCGTTACATTTCTAAAAAAATTTTATCAAAAAAAATTGATTTCTGTTTCAAAAAAATTATTTAAATAAATGTTTTCCATCATTTTCAAAACGGTGGGAGAGCGATATTTAAAAAAAAACAGGTGTCAATTTGAAATGAGTTTGCTCAGAAATACATAGACTAGCGCACAAGGAGCGACGCTTTCCAAAAATAAGTGGCAAGTATTTTTAATTATCGATTTTAGGCCGAAATTAATATTCCTGTGGGGCCGTGGCCTAACTGCTGCTTTTCGCGAGATTTCTAGGCCACGAAGGCCTCGGATGCATTTTTGAGATTTTTTTCGCGAAAAGCCACGTGTCTGAATAATATCGCAAATCGATCGATATCGCGCAACGAAACTAATTAAAGAAAACTTCTATTCAAGTTGACTCCCCTTGGAACATTTATTCACCAACGCTTTGAAAATGATAGAAAACATTTTTAAAAAATTTTTGAAACAGAAAATTTTTTTTTTCAAAAAAATATATAAATTTTTAAAAAATAAACGGTTAAAAAACTCGAAAAAAATCGTAAAAATTTTGAAATAAAATAAAAAATATTGTTTTTTTTTCACGAAAATTCAATTCTTTAAAAAAAATACAATCCAAAAAAAATTGTGTAATCTGAAAAATTATTTTTTTTCTCTGTGATAATTTCCAAAAAATTAAGAATCGTTCGAAATTTTTTAAAAAATTTAATTAAAAATAATTTCTAAAAAACAATAATTTATAATAGAAAATTAATCAATAAAAATTGAAATTTCCAATTAAAAGTTATTTTTTATTATTTTCAGCGCACCGCTACATATTCTCAACATCATCTGCGCCGATTCCCGTCGAAAATTGAGATTTTTTTTTTCTAAATTTTTGAGTCAAAACTTGGAAAATTGCTGTTTTTTCTTTGTTTCCTTCTTCATGTTTCTGTTGCTATTTCTTGTTTCAAAAAAAAAAATAACCAAATTTTTTTTGTGAATTTTTTTATTATTTTTATTATAAGTAGATCCGTCTTCTTCTTCTTCCGATTCTCCTCTTTTCCTTTTTTTTCCCTTTTTTCCCCTCGTTTTCCTGTCATTTTCACTGCGTTTTTTCGTCGACGAGCCGCATCTGAACTCCGACGCGATCCGCCAGATTCTTCTGAAAACGGGTATCGATTATCGATTGATTATCGATTGATTATCGATTGATTTCGTACCAAGTGCTCCAACTGTTTCTTCTTGTACACAATGCCGCCCAAATCGTCGCACATGTTCATGTGCGCGCGTTCCGGATCGCCGGGCACTTGGCACGGTCGCGACGCGTCCGTCGGCGTCAGACCGCGCGTCTCGTCGCAGAACTGCTGAAGACGTGCGCCGAATCCCGGCGCGAAACACTCTGGATCGATTGCCACGAAGCATTGACCCTGCGACGAGAATGAGAAATGCAAGTGCGCTTCATTGAGAATGAGGTTAATTTGAGAAATACTGGGCGCAAGTTTTTTTTTTTTTTTTAGAAATTTTTTTTCCAGTTTTTGAAGTGAAAAAGAATTATTTTTTATCGATTTTTGAAAGTCAAAAATTGAATTGTTTTTTTTAATCAAAAAAATTTTTTTTTCAAATTTCAAAAAATATATAAATATATATTTATTAAATTAAAAACGTTTTTTTTTTTTTGAGAAATTCAAAAAAAAATATAAAAAATTTTTGAGCTTTAAATTTGAAAAATTGATTTTTCCCGTTTTTTTTCAATTTTTTTTTTGATTCCTAAAATTTTTTTTTTAATTTGCGACGAAAAATGTTTTTTATTTTATATATTTTTTTAATAATTTGATCGTGAATCTTTCGTAAATTGTCACTTAAAATTAAAAAAAAAAACATTTCAAAAATTTTTTTCTCAAAAAATCAATCATTTGCTGCTAAAAATGGGAAAATTTTGAAAAAAAAATCGATTTTCAAAAATTCCCCCCTTCAAAAAAAATAAAATAAAAATAAAATAAAAAACTCACGAGATCGGCGGTCTTGCTCGTCGTCTGCCACTGTCGGATGTTTTTTCCGAACGCCGAGCCGCCGAGAATTCCACACATCACCTCGACCATCATGCACAGACCCGTTCCTGCAGAGCCCGAAACTATTCACTTTTTTTTGGGGGGCAGTATTTTTAATTATCGATTTTAGGCGGAAATAAATATTCCTGTGTGGCTGTGGCCGTGGCCTAACTGCTGCTTTTTGAAAGATTTCTAGGCCACGGCCTTGGATGTATTTTCGAGATTTTTTTTCGCGAAAAGTCATGTGTCTGATTAATATTGCAAATCGATCGATATGGCGCATAGGCGAGCAACGTAATTTGGGTTTCTAGGCCACGACCAGAATTAGGTCACTTAGGAAACTCAGGCAATTTTGCGCCAGGGTTGGCGGGTAGCCGCCTGACATCGGCCAGCCATCCGCTTGACATACGCCAAAATAGGCGTCCCTGACCGCCAGTGGCGCTTCAAAGTCGGCCAGTGGCGGTGCGATGACGCCAGTGGCGCCGGAATAGCGCCAGTGGCGGGCTTCACAAATCGCTTGGCCGACAGTCTTCCCGCCAAACAATTTGTGGACGCGCCAAAGTGCGCAAAATTTCCTGAGAACTTTCAAAAAAAATTTGACTCGAATGAGAAGCGACAAACCTTTGTAGCCGGCGGTGATTTCGGCGCCTCCGAGCGGCTGCAGCCCGCCGCCGTCGAGCACTTCCTTCGGATCGTGCGTCTCGATTCCGTTCGCGTCGGCACCCCAACCGCCCGGAATCCACGTCTCGCCCTTCCGATCCGCCACCTCGATCTGACAAATCGATTGATTGCTTTGTCAGGGGTATATCTCGAAAACCAGGATAGTTGGAAAAAAGTTGTCAACTAGAAAAAGATGGGAAATTTTACGCTGATCATGTTTGTAGTTGACAACTTTCTTCCAACTCTTCTAGTTCCCGAGATATTCAGGTTCAAAGTGTAGAGGGGGGAGGATCGAACCTTTCCGTAGGCGACAGTGGTGGACGCCATGTCGAGAAAGAACGAGTCGCCGTCGGTGGCGGGCGCCGCCATACAGATCGGGTTCGAGCCGAGCGATTTTTCCGACGAGCCGGTCGGGAAGACACACGGCGACGTGTTCGTGAACGCCATTCCGATGAGGCCGGCGCGGCACGCGTGCTCCGCGTACCAGCCGGCGATGCCGAAGTGGTTCGAGTTGCGGCACACGACCCATCCGATTCCGAACTCTTTCGCCTTCAAAATGCGCGTGACCTACTTTCGGGAGGGGGAGGGAGGGGGGTCGAGTTGACCTACTTTCTCGACGGCGAGTTGCATGCAAAAGTTGCCGACGACCGGTCCGAGTAGGTTGTTGCCATCGACCCATGCGGTGCTTCCTTTCGATTTGATCACTTGCGGTGTGCCTGTTGGTGAGGAAAGTAGGTCAAATCTGGTAGGCCCCGAAAAAAGTAGGTCAAACCGATAGAAGGTCGAGAAAGTAGGTCACGTTATGTAGGTTAAAAATCCTTTTTTAAATCTAAAGTCTGTCAGAAAAGTAGGTCAAATCGAAGTAGGTCGAGTGAAGGAGGTCAGAGAAAAAAAGTAGGTCAAATCGAGTAATCCAAAAAAGTAGGTCAGACTACCGTAACCCCTCGTCACTCCAGCTTACCGGTGACCGCCGTCGATTTCATCATCAGATCGTGGACATAGATGTGAAGACGGTTGATGCCGTGCGAGTAGTGACCTCTGCAAATGCACAGATACTTTCGCGAAGGTATCGATCGATCGATACCTGTAGTCGGAGCACAGAAGAGTCTCGGCCAACTGTTGAGCGTGGTCGCCGGTGCAGCCCGCCTTCGCCAGACACTCCAGCACGAAACTGTCGAGCTGCAAATTGATCTACCGCCTTTTTGACCTACTTTCTCGAAGATTGACTAGTTTCTCATAGTTTGACCTACTTTCTCAGAACTTGACCTACTTCCTCGGAATTTGACCTACTTTCTCATAATTTGACCTACTTTTTCATAGTTTGACCTACTTTTTCATAATTTGACCTGTTTTTTCATACATTGACCTACTTTCTCACAGTTTGACCTACTTTCTCGGAATTTGACCTACTTTCTCATAGTTTGACCTAATTTCTCATAGTTTGACCATGTTTCTCATAGTTTGACCATGTTTCTCATAGTTTGACCTACTTTTGCTTAGTTTGAACTACTTTCTCATAGTTTGACCTACTTTCTCTTAGTTTGACCTACATTATCAGAACTTGACCTAATTTCTCATAATTTGACCATGTTTCTCATAGTTTGACCTACTTTTACATAATTTGACCTACTTTTGCATAGCTTGACCTACTTTTGCTTAGTGTGATCTACTTTTGCATAGTTTGACCCCTCCCCTCAGTTTGATCTACCGTATACCGTACCCTCTCTTTGCTGATGACAATCTCGTCGTCCTGATTAAACTCTTTCCGCTCTTTGATCGTCATCTTCTTCTTCTTCTTTTTCTTCCGACGTCTTCGCGGTGACCGCACCGTTTTTCCCACTGAAAATGCGCATGTTTCTTTTTTGGAAGGCGAGAGAAAAGAAGCGAGAGAAAGAAGTGGCGGAATTCGAAACATTCATCAGTCCACCTTCTTATCATTCAATGATCGGGTGTCAATAAGAGAAGAAGAAGAAGAAAAGGGGGCGGAGCCTAAATTGGTGATGGAGTGAGATCAGACGGGTCACTCGTCTTCAAAGGACACACAATGATGATGATGATAGTGGGGTGATGAGAATGATGATGAAACAAGAAGAAGATGATGAAGACGACGTACGCGATCTTTGGATTCTTGATTCATCGAATCGGGGGGGGGACTAGAATTGAGATTTTGGGGTTCTAGGCCATAGCTGTGCTTCGGGATCCTAGGTCATGACCGAGATTTGGGGGATGGATTCTAGGCCATAGGCTGAGTAGAGTTTTCTAGGCCATAGGCTTCTAGGGGGGGGGGGGGGGGGGGGGGGGATTCTAGGCCATAGGCTGAGTAGAGTTTTCTAGGCCATCACTTATCGTTGAAGATGTTGGGATTCTAGGCCACGTACATAATGGGGGGGGGGATTTGAAATTCATGGTCAACTCCTGTAGAGTTCAGATTCTAGGCCACGGCCGAGATTTTGGAATTCTAGGCCATAGGTGTGTCTCGCGATTCCAAGTGGAAGAATTCGGGATTCTAGGCCATCGCCAAGTTTTGAAGTGTTTGGAATTCTAGGCCATGGCCGAGATCTCGGTTTCTAGGCCACCAATCGGTTTTTTCCGTTACATTTGGATTATTTTGGCATTTTAGGCGATTTCAATTCCAGATTTATGATTCTAGGCCATAGTGGACAGTGGAAGAGTTCGAGGTTTTAGGCCAAAAATGAGAATTTGGGATTCAAGGCCATGGCCGTCAACAGCCTGGTGGCCTAACTTTCCAGACTTGGTCAAACTAGGTCATTGTTTGGAAGAGTTTGGGTTTCTAGGCCATGACCTAGTTTTCAGCCTGGTGGCCTAGGTTTTCAGTTTCAGACTTTGTAAGGTTTCTAGGCCAGCAAGGTTGGGAGAAAAATGGGAATTTCACGGAACTGTGCGTCGCATTTGACCAGTTTCTCGTCGTAATTCTTCGAAGGCTGAAATTTGAATTTGAAAGGGAAGAAGGCGTCGTTTCGAGGCTACAGAATACAAAAGAAGACGACGACGAGAGAGAGAAAGAAGAATGTGTGAAATGAATGAAAAGAGACATCGAATCGCGCCGAATCGGTGGTCTCATCAATCAATTTCGTGTGTGTGTGTACACATCACTTGTGAAAACCGATCAAAATCACCTTTTTCTTTTTCGAAAAAAAAGAAAAAATGGGGAGAATTTGGAAAAAAAATTTTTTTTGGGTTCTGAAGAAAAATTGAAAAGTTTAATTTTGGAATTTTCTAAAAATTTTTTTTTGTTTTTTTTTTTTAATTTAATTTTTTTTTCTTTTTTTCTCAAAATTTCAAATATTCTTTTGTTATTTATTTACAAGTCAATTTTTCAAATTTTTTTTTTTGAAAAAAATTTTTTTTTTTTGCAATTTTGACTGAAAAAGTGAACACATTTTTTCAGGTTGAAATAATTTTTTTTCTATTTAAAAAGAATTTTAATAAAAAAATAAATTTTTTTTTCTATTTTTCTCAAGATTTTAAATGTTTTTTTTGTTATTTTAAAAGTCAATTTTTCAAACCAAAATTTTTTTTTTGAAATTTTGTAATTTAAAAAAAATGTTTTTTTTCGCAATTTTCACTGAAAAAGTGAAAACATTTTTCAGATTAAAACAATTTTTTATAATAAAAAAATTTTAATAAAAAATAAAATTGAAAAAAAATTTTTACCTTGTTAATGTTTATTGTTTGAAGGGCGAGTAGCCACTAATACAAACAAGTAATAAGAACACAAAGGTGACTAGTAATAAGTAATAAGGTAGTAAAGTAGTAGAAGAAGTAAAGCTAGGTAAGTAAGTACTAGTTAGGGGAGCATGATATGTACAGGAAACAATTGAGATTCAAAAATTATGAGGGTTAAGTGAGAGATACCGGGAGAGATCGATGTGAGTAATATTGTTCCTAAATACAGAGGAGGATATTTTGACAGGAAACATGGATGGAGGAAGGGCATTCCAACAATTAATGATTCGGGAGGAAAGAGATTGGTTTAGACTCTTTGGGAGTATGCTAGGCACCTTAAAAAAAAATACCTTAAAAAATTTAAAAAAAAATTTTTTTGCGGTTTCAAAAAAAATTTATTTAAAAAATTTTAAAAAAATCAAGCTATTTGACAATTCTAAGTTTAATTAGAAACCAAAAAAAAAGCAAACAGAATTTCCAAAAAAATCAATGAATTTAAATTAAAATTTTTTTTTTTTCAGAAAAATAGCTGAAAAACTTTCAATTCTAAAAAAATATTCTAAAAAAACCTGTTTTTCGGAAAAAAAAATTTTTTGATCGTTCTCTGTAGTATGACAAAAAAATGTGTACTTTTTGTTTTCCTCAAAAAAAAAAAAATCGAAAAAAAAATATTTAAAAAAAAAAAAAAAAATTTATTTTCGTTCACAAGAAAAAGCACACAATCGATCGATAAATTTTCGAGGGGGAAAAAAATTTAAAAAATTTTTAAAAAATTGCAAAAATTTTTCGAGTTCGAGGGGCAATATTGGGCTATTTCTCTTTGAAAGACAGACAAAAAATATATATTTAAAAAAAATAAATAATAATTTCAAAAAAATAATTTTAAAAATGCGAAAAAAATAAAATAGTAATACTAAAGAGGGACATGAGATTTTGGGGATTTTTCTGAAAAAAAAAATTTTTTTTCTCTGAAAATACATTTGGAATAGGGGGGAATTTTTGAAAAATGAGAGAAAAAATAAATAAAATAAATAAAATTATTTTAAAAAATTTTAAAATTTTTCGGATAGAATTGGGAGGTAAAAATGAAAATGTTTAGGAAGTCGTCGTCTTTTTCGCCTTTTTCTTCTTTTTATCGTCGCCGCACACGTACTCGACGAGCTGCGGAATTTGGCCGTTCGAGTGATAGTTCTCGATGTGAGAGTCGCCTGCAATTCAATCGATTATCGATTTTTCTCCTCGAATTTTAATTGAAAATCGATAAAAATTAATAAAATTTGTTAAAATCGAATTTAAATTGAACTCTAAAATTCGGATTTAAAATTTAAATTTAAAAAAAAAATGTTATCAATCGATTATCGATTTTTCTCCTTTTTTCGGCGAATTTTCAAACGAAAGTGTGAATTTTAATTGAAAATCAATTAAAATAAACTAAATTTCATTTAATTAAATTTATTATAATTCAAATTCTAAAATTCAAAATTTAAAAAAAATCGAATCGATAATCGATTTTCTCATTTTTTTCGGCGAATTTTCAAATGGAAGTGTGAATTTCGATTGAAAATCGATAAAAATGAATTAAGTTTGTTGGAATCGAATTTAAATTTAAATTAAAAAAATTTTTTAACCAATCGATTATCGATTTTTCTCATTTGTTTTACAACGTATTTTTGAAAGAACGTGTGAATTTTTAATTGAAAATCAATAAAAACCAATAAAATTTGTTGGGATCGAATTCAAACTGATTTCTAAAGTTCGAAATTTGAATTTGAAAAAAATTCGAATTCCAGGAAATTTTAATCGATTATCGTTTTTTTCATCGCAATTTTTTCAGCACTTGATTTAATAAAAAATAATTTTAATTCAAATCTTCTAATTTTTTTCGGTATTCTCGTTTTTGAGAGAATTTTTTTCTATAAATCGAGAAAATTCGAATCGATTATCGATTTTTTTGGAATTTTCAGCCCTAAATTTTGAAAAAAATGAAATTTTAAATAATATTCGAATTTTAAAATTTTTATGGAAAATTGAGAATAAAAATTAATGGTGCAAAACATTTTTAGAATTGATTGAAATTGGAAAATAATTTTTTTTAACTTTTGAAAAAAAAAATATTTTTGAAATTCCAGGAAAAAAGACTTCTTTATTGATTTTTTAAAAAATTAGCGTATTTTTTTATGTTCGTTTGTGATTTTTTGAAATTTTCGTTAAGAATTTTAACTTTTTATTTTTCGAAATTTTAATTTTCCAGAAGGGCTTGGAACATTATATTTATTTTTTAAAAATTGAAAATTAAATTTACTTGAAACAGAAATTTTTTAAAATTTTTTGCAAAAAAAAAAACAATTTTTCCCTGATGAAGCTTTCAAATTTTTGAAAAAAAAATTATTCGAAAAAAAATTTTTTTTTTGAATTTTTTTGTTTTTTTGAATATTAGAAAAGGGAATTTTGAAGAGGAAAAAGAAAAAGAAAACTGACTTCCGATAAAAGTGCCACAAATAAATAAGTAGGGGAGTCCCTTGTGAGCAGTCAACTGCTGCAATTGTCTCTCGATCGTCTGCGGCTTTTCGATCTGAACAAAAAAATCAATAAATATTTTAATTGCAATTTTTTAAATTAAAACTTAATTGGTCACCGGGCAAGAAATAGGAAAATGCAGAAAAATTGCAAAAAAAAAAAGTTTTGCCAATTTTTCAGATTTTTTTCTCCTACATTTTTTCATGGCATGTCCCCTCGTAGAAACGCGCAAAAAAAATTGGAGGCTAGAAAAAGACGGGGGGTTGAGGCCGGACTCGAACTCGTGACCTCTCGATCGCCAGCCGCCACCACTACCGACTGAGCTACCCCCCGAGGTTAACTTGGTGACCTTGTGGCTCAGTCGGTAGTGGTGGCGGCTGGCGATCGAGAGGTCACGAGTTCGAGTCCGGCCTCAACCTTCCGCCTTTTTCTAGCTTCCAAATCTTTTTCATTCAATCTAATCGAACTTTGAAAGGTCCAAACGAACCATTTTAAGCAAAGTTATTCAAGTTTCGACGATTTCGCCCCCCATTTGCCAACCCTCCTACCTTGTCGACATAGAAAGTGACGAGAGGCAGTCCGTAGGTGTCTCGGAGCAGTGTCTCCGTCTGTTTCGTGCTCTCGTTGCGCGAATCGATGTACAGAACGGCGGGCAGCTTTCGGATCTGCTGCGTCAGGCTGCTCGCCGAGCCGCCCGACGACGATGACGTGGATGGTGAAGAAGAAGAAGAAGAAGAAGACGTCGTCGGCGCGGATTTCGTCGTCGGACGCGTCGGCGGACGCGTCGTCGCACGCGTCGGCGGCTGAAACACTTTCAGATCTTTTTCTTTTCTGGGAATCATTTGGAAATTTGAGCTGAAATTGGAAAACTTGTCGGAAAATTGATCTTTTAGGAAAAAAAAATTTCAAAATTTTTGAAATTAATTTCGAGTAGAAAATATTATTTTTTTAATTTTTGCGATTTTTTTCAAGTTTAGTTATTTTTGAAAAATAGAAAAAATAGGGAAAAAATGGAAAAAATAGATCTTTTTACTGGGATTTTTTTGTAATTTTGAGCTGAAATTGGAAAAAAAATATTTTTTTATTTTTTATTTTTTTAAAACTTCCATTTTTTTTCAATAATTGATGGTTTTCTTCGCAATTTTTTTTGCTATTTTCTAATTTTTTAATGGTTAATTTCGAATTAAAAAATTTTTTTTTAAAAATTGGATTTTTTTCTCAAAACCCCGGAGATTTCCTATTTTTTAAAATTAAAAAATAGTTTTTTAAAACTATTTTAAAATTTAAAAAAAAATTTCTAGCTTTCATATTTTGATAAAAAAATTCCGAGAAAATTTTTTAATTGTTAAAAAAAATTTCTGTTTCAAATTTTTTAAAAAATAATTTTCAAAATTCGCATCGTCATTCTATCCTGATCACCAATTTTAAAAAAAATAAATTTTAATTATTTAGTTTTTGAAAAAAATTTTTTTTTTTTTTAAATTTTTTAATTTTATTTTCTAATTCTGAATATTAAAATTATTTTTCAAAAAATCAATAATTTCATTTTTTTCCCTTTTTTTTATATATTGCCAACTCACTCTGGTGGTCGGCGGTGGTCTCGGCTGCGATTTGGGCACAACTGGCAGCGAGGCGGGCAGTTGCGGGGGTGGCGCCCGGGTTACGGTAGCGACGACCATCGGCGACTGCGGTTGAGCCGGCCGCGGCGGCACGATTTGCGGCGACGAGATGACGGAGCCGTGCTGCTGCTGCTCGAGCTCCTCGAGCACACTGTTCTGGCTCGTCGAGTGCGTCGGCTTTTGAGCCGGAGCCGGAGCCGGAGCCGGCGGTCCCGGGTACGTGTAGACGTGCGGCTTCGGCTGCCCGTTGTACGTGTTCATTTGGCCGAGAGCCGCCGTTTGGTAGTTGTTCTTGTAGGTCGGAGCAGCAGTCGGCGGGTACGGAGCCATCGGAGCCATCGGAGCCATCGGAGCAGCCGTCGGAGCCGGAGCCGGCAGGAAGCTCATCGGCGGTTGGGTGGCCTGTGGCGGAGGAACTGGAGCATACGGGTTCGGTTGCATCGGCAGCGGAGCCGGGCCGTAGTGGCTCTGCTGCTGAGCCTGCTGCTGAGCCTGCTGCTGAGCCTGCTGCTGAGCCTGCTGCTGAGCCTGGAGCTGCTGCTGACGAGCCAACTCGGCCTGCTGTCTCTGTTGCTCCTGTTGCTGCTGTTGAGCCAACTGAAACACCATTCAACTTCAACCGCGTATATCGCCGAAACTAGAAAAATTGCAAAAAAGTTGTCAACTAGAAAAAGATGGGAAATTTTACGCTGATCAAGTTTGTAGTTGACAACTTTTTCATAACTCTTCTAGTTTCAGAGATATTCCGGTTTTAATATCACGCACTCAAAGCGGCCCATTCTATCTGTGGTTTTTTGAGCGTAACAAATTTCAAAAAAATGATAGAGAGCCAGTCGACCACTTAAATTAAAGCTAGTCTTGTCGCCATTTCGAACATAAAAATGGTTTTTAAAAGAAAAATTTTTTGCGTCACGAAAGCCGCCGAAGAGTCGGAAAACTGGTATCGAATGGGTTTTGGATGGATTTTTCCAAATTTCAATGCGCAGAAAAATCTGAGAAAATTTTATTGATTTTTTATCGGATTCCCGGTTTTAATGCCTACATTTTGCGTGGTCGACTGACGTCTAGAAATTTTTTTGAAATTTTTCACGCGTGAAAAACCATCGACCAGTCATTTTTTCCCGGTTTTCAGTGCGGATTTTTGGGTGTCCGAGACCGACCTGCTGAGCCTGCAGTTGCTGTTGCCTTTGCTGCTCTTGCTGCTGAGCCAATTGCCTTTGTTGCTCCTGCTGAGCCAATTGTTGCTGTTGTTGTTGGTAGGCGGCCAATTGTTGCTGATAGGTGATCTCGGCTTGTGTGGGCGTCGGCTGAGCCGGTTGTTGCGGGTAGCCAGAGTAGGTTTGCGGGGCGGCGGGTTGTGGCGGTGGAGCCGGTTGGCCGTACGGCTGAGCAACCGACGGCTGAGCCACAATCTGCAAAGTTTCGGGGGTTACGAGAGTTTGAAGGGCGTGAGGTCACCCAGGGGGCGCGACGGTTATGTACACACTCAACGAGCGGCGGTTTCCGTGGCCTTGTGGCCTAATGGATAAGGCGTCTGACTTCTAATCAGAAGATTGCAGGTTCGATCCCTGCCTGGGTCAAATCTTTTTCTCGCTCTCACCTGCTGCTGTTGTTGTGGTTGTGGGACACCGGTGTTCGGCTGCATCGACAGCTCGCCGGGCAGTTGAATTCCGTAGGCCTTCTGGAGAATGTCCAAGTATTGCGAGTACTTGGCCAGGTTCGCCTGATCGATTTGTGGAGCCGTCGCAGCAGCAGCAGCGATCGGAGCCGGAGCCGGAGCAACTTGTTGTTGTTGTTGTTGCTGCTGAGCATAGGTCTGGGCGTACTGCTGAGCAGCACTAGTGGCGAATGACGTGGCAGCGGCGGTCAGAGCGGCCTGATTCGGGAAAAAAGAAGTGTCGTGGCCGTACTGGAGACCCGGCTGACTGTTATAAGAGTGGAATTGTTGGGGCACAGGTTGCTGCTGAGCCGCCGGAGCCTGCTGAGCCGCATACGAGTCCGGCTGCGAGTACGTGTTGAAACTCGACTGGTACGCCACGTCTCCTGCATTTTTTATCGATTTTTTTGAAAGTTTTTTTGATTTGTGTTAAAGAGCTTTAATTGATTGTTTTTTTCTTCGATTTTTTTAAAGTATAAAAATTTTTGAAAATTTTCAAATTTTTTTGAGAATTTTAGTATTTATAAATTGCTAAAAAACGTGAATTTTTATTCTGCAATTCTCATAAACAAAAATTTGAAAAAAAATTTTTTTTTTTTCAAAAATTTTGAAACCGGAATTTTTTTTTAATTAAAAAAAAATTTTTTTTATCAAAAAAAAAATTTTTTCACTGTTTCTCAAAAATTTGTTTAAAACTTCAAAAAATTGAAAAATTTAATTCAAAATAATTTTTTTCCGAAAAAAAAATTTGCTCAACTATTTTTTGTTTTCAAATTTTTTTTAAAATTAAATATTTTCGGCTCGCCTCCTTTTCCAAAAATAATTTGGCTCTCTAATTTCTCGGCGCTCTCTCTTTTCGCTTTGTTCATTTATTTTGTTGTGTGCACATTTATGAGCAGCCAAGGAGCCAAGGAGCCCTCCAACCAACCCAACCCCAATGACATGTCCGCAAACAATCGTGTGTCTCTAATGGGTGCGAATTGAGAAAAATAGAGAGAGAGAGAGAGAGAGAGAGAGAGAGAGAGAGAGAGAAAGAGAAAAAGAGAGTTTGAGAAAGAGAAAGAGACTTCAAGAAAGAGAAAGAGACTTCAAGAAAGAGAAAGGGACTTTGAGAAAGAAAAAGAAAAAAAGAGAGAGAGAGAGAGAGCATAAACTGTCCTTTTCTACGAAAATTTGTGAGAGAAATTTGAGAACATTTGAAATAATTTGATTTTCGTGGCGAGACCCAAAACGCAAAGTTTTCAAAATTTTGAAGAAAAAAATTTTTTTTTTGAATTTCAAAAAAAAAAATTTTATTCGGGATTTTAAAAATTATTTTCCTCATCGAATTTGATTACAAGGATTTATCACAAAAAAACAAACTAATTATCAAAAAAAAAAAATTTTTTAAGCAATTTTTTTCCGAATTTTCAAAAATTGTTTCAATTTATATGACTGCTATTGAACTACAGATTTTTGGAATTTTCTGGTCTTGCCACGAAAATTTTTTTAATTAATTTTAACAAAAAAATAATTCACCGCAGCAAGTTTCAGCGCATTTTTCCAAAAAAAAACAGTTTTTTTTTGAAAAATTCTCCCGTTTTTAAATTTTTCACCAATTAAATTTTTATTTCCAATTTTATTTCATTTTTTGGCTCAGCGCAAAAGTTTAAAAAA
The DNA here is from genome assembly GCA_963966605.1 of Caenorhabditis sulstoni. NCBI lineage: Eukaryota > Metazoa > Nematoda > Chromadorea > Rhabditida > Rhabditidae > Caenorhabditis > Caenorhabditis sulstoni. Next base: position 7,763,399 of record OZ016475.1, read on the forward strand.
AATTCAAAAAAAAATAATTTTTAAAAAATTTTTTTATTTTTGAAGGTCTCGCCACGAAAAGTCTTTTAAAAATTTGAAAAAAAAAATTATTTTTTTTTTGGGAAATTTTTGCAGGGTTTTCAATTTTTCATTGGTCTCGCCACGATAATTTGGTGAAAAAAATTTGCAAAAAAAAAATTTTTTTTTTTTGAATTTTTTTTATTTCTCGAAATTCTACTTTTTTCCCTTGAAAATACTAATTTTTAATTAATTTTGAAAATCCAAAAAAAAAAAATTATTTTTCGAACATACCGTAACCCTGTGGGCTGTACTGTTGTATCGGTTGTTGCTCGTAAATGTTGCCTGAAATTCGCGAATTTTTTCCAGAATTTTCCGGAAAAAGAGCCCTCTCTTCTTGCTCCTCGCAGAGAAAAAAAAAACGGACAAAGGGCAGACGAGGGGCACTCTTTTGTTGACTCTGTTCGCATTTCTAAATCCGTCCGAACTGTTTTCTTTTTTTTTTTTTTTTTTTTTAAATTGTCTGAGATTTTCAAGGAGGGGCACTTGAGAAATTATTTTGCGAGAGGAGAAAAAAATGAATTTTTAAAATGGGAAAATAATTTTTTTTTTTTTTTTTTTTTTTGGAAAAATTTCTAGATGAAATTTTGAAATTTTCAGAAAATTTTCCACATTTTTCGTGGCAATTTAGGAATTTTTGTGAAAATTCTGAAAATTCCTAAAAAAATTTTTTGATCTTTTTGATGTACTTTTCAAAATTTTTCTAGACCTACCATAGACGGATGCCACGTGGCAGATGAGAAGTGGTAAGAGAAGACGTCGCGTCGTCGTCGTCATTCTGAAAAAAACAGAGAGAGAGAAAGATGAGAACACGGGCTAAGAAAATGAATGGACAGTGGGCTCCAGGAGCTCATTCTCTCTCCTCCCGGGAGCTGCTCCGCGAGCACAAACAAAAAGACATGTCAAACACACAAACAGAAGAGGGCGGGAGGGTGCTCGCGGAGCAGCCGCCGGAAAGTGCTGCTGCTCCGCGCGGAGCACACGAGTGCTCTTTGACGGATTCCAAAAAGAAGCGAGACAGGCGGAGGACGGACGCGCGGGGGATTACGCAATTTCGTACTAATTTACGAGGGGGGGGGGGGGGGGAGGATTACTGTAGGTACAGTAATCCGAGAACCATTGGAAAGGGGGGGATTTATTTTGCCAACTTATATTAGAATATATTAAATAATTTGGGAATATTTTGTTTTTTTTTTTTAATTCGTTGAAACAGTATTTTTATTTTCGAAAAATTGAAAATCATTTAAATAATGTTAATTTTGAAATTTTTTTTTTTTTTAAATTTAAATAAAATTTTTATTTTAAAAAAATTTATTTAGAATGGAATTTCTGGAAGAATAAATGAATTATTTTCAATTTTTTTTTAGAAAAAAAATTTAAAAAAAAAAGAAAATTTTTTTTCCAAAATTTTTTTCTTTTATTTTAAAATTTTATTTCAAAAAAAACGAATTCAACAAAAAATGTGGCTTTTTTTCAAAAATAAAAATTAATTTTGTAAAAAAATTTCACAATTTTTTTCCAAATTCAAAATAACTGGAAATGTTTTCTAATTTCAAATTTTTAAAAATTTATGAAAAAATTTTTTTTTTTCATCTAAATAATTTGTGTTTTTTTTTGCAATTTTTAATTCAACTTACCGGATTTTTTTGTAAATTTTTACATCCGCTTCACAAATTTTCGAAAAAAAAAATTTTTTTTCGAATTAAAAAAAAATTATTTTCAAAAAAAAAAAATTGAAAACCACAATATATAGTGCCACGTCACACAGAGCATTATGACGTGGCATCATCATCATCATCATCATCATCATTTGTCCCAAAAAAATCGCGTTTTTTTTTTCTTTGGTCTGTGTCGAGTGCATTGTGTTCGCCACTTGAAACGGTGCCAAAAAAAAATGAGTCATGGCTCTTTTTTTTTTTTTTTTTTTTTGGTGGCGTCCGTTTGATTCCGCATTCTCTCTCTTCTTCAAGTTTTTCGAAAACAAACAAAAAACTGGGAGGGGGAGAAGGGGGATTACGGTAGACAGAGAGACAGAGAGAGAGAGAGAGAGAACTACCGTAATCCCGTGTCTCGCCGCATAAGCCGTGCTTTCCTTTGATTCCATTGTCATTTTGTGAGCAAGAAGAAACAAAAGAGCCCCAAAAACAGGACGCGCCGATTCAAATTTCGCGCCTTTTCTCTCTCTTTTGTTTTCATTTTGTTTTCATTTTGTTTCCATTTTGTTTGTTTGTGTGTGTGTGTGTGTGAACTTGGCGAACTTTTACGGAAAATTTTTTAGAAATTATTTAAATTGAATTTTTTTTTTTTTTTTTGAAAAATTTCTGATGCCAAATGCACACATTTAAAAAATATTTAAAATTAAATTTTTTTTTTTTGATAAATTTGGAAGAATTTTTTGAATTTCGATGAAAAAATATATATTTTGGATAGTTTTTCTGAAAAAATTTTAAAAATTCAAAATTTTTCAAAAAATTTTTTTTTTTAATTTCGAAAAAAAATTTTCCAAAAAAATCTTAAAATTCAGGGGAAAAATAGAGAATTTTTTTTGTTTTTCTAATTTTTTTCAAGTATTAACCAAGAAAAAAACATTGTGCGAAAAAATTTTAAAAATTAAAAAAAAATATTTTTTTTCTAAAAATTAAGAAGAATTATTAAAATTTCGATGTTTTCAGCATTTTAAAGTAAAATTTTCAAAAAAAAATGATATTTGGAATAGTTTTTTTCTGGAAAAATTTTAACAATTCGAAATTTTTCAAAAAAAAATTTTTTAATTTCGAAAAAAAAATTTTCCCACAAAAATCTTAAAATTCAGGTGAAAATGGCGTTTTCCCAATTTTTCAAAATTTTTTTTTTAATTTTAATAAAGAAAAAATGGGAAAATAGTGAGAAAAAATTTAAAAATTAATAAAAATTCAAAATTTTCAAAAAATTTTCAAAAACACACAGCAACATAATTTTCCATCAAATTTTCAATTTTATTCGATTATTTTCAGTTATTTTCGAGGCGACAAAGACGAGAAAAAAAAACTGGCAAATGTGTGAAAATGAATGAATGACAAGAATTTCAGAACTAGAATATCGATTTTTGGGGGGGTTTTCAGACGAAAAAGCGAAAGAATCGGAGAGATGAAAGAGTGGGCGGAATTCTCGAGGTTTCGATGATGGCGCGTGTGAGATTTTCGGGACGGATTTCACTTTTTTTTCCTTATTTTGAAGGGGGGGGGGTCTAACACAGAGGGGAAAAAATGGCGGGAAATTTGAATATTTACAGTGGACGACGAGAAAAAAACAAAGAAAATGGTTCTAGAAGGGGGAAGCGATAGGGTTACGGTAGGTGAGTGGAGGAGACTTAAACTACCGTAATCCTGCGCTTTCCCTTTTGAATAGGGAAAAAAAATATTTGAGAAGGTGTGGAATTGAGAAAGCGACCTTTTTGTTTTTGGAATTTTTTTGAAACGGGAATTTTTTTTTTTTGAAAAAAATGTTTTTTAATTTTTTTTTAAATTTAAAATTATTTAGAATAATAATCTAAAAATTTAAATTTAGATTTTTCAAAAAAATTTTGAAATAACAGGTTTTTTTTCAAAATTAAAAAAAAAAATTTTTGCAAATTTTTTTTTTTCGAAAAATTTTGAAAAATTCCAAAAAATTGGAGGAACAACCAGAAAAAATTCCGCAATTTTTTTGAAAAATTCCAAAAAAATTTAAATTCGAAAAAAAATTCCAAAAAATTCCGGAAAAATTTTAAACTTGAAAAAAAATTCCAAAAAATTCCGGAAAAATTTTAAATTCGTAGAAAAAATTCCAAAAAATTCCGGAAAAATTTTAAACTTGAAAAAAAATTCCAAAAAATTCCAAAAAGAGCCGCCTCTCGTTTCGACACCATTTCTAGAGTACTTTTAGAGATAGATGAGCATGTCGACGAACTGACGGGGCGTGACACGGACAGAGGGGGCGGTGGTCTCGGGACGGACGCACGGGTGGCCGAGACTCTTCCAGAAGAGCGCCTTGCAGTGGCAGCAGATGTGGATGAGGTCCGCGTAGAGCTCGCGACACCCGTGGTACCGTTTCAGCTCGAAGAACGTCTGGCGCCACGTCTTCTCGCACGTCTTCTGTTTCGCGATCTGGTAGTCCTGGAAGTGGAACGAGCACAACGACTTCCAGATGCGGTCCTCGCCGTCGATGATCTCGCGAAGCGCCTCGTGCGCCTGTCCCGTCTCGACGAGCGACTCGTGGTCCGGAAGACGTCGCAGCACCAGAAGGACCACCTGAAGAACGCATTCTCATACATTCCTTCAGATTGTTCGATTATTGGCGCGTGACACTGTGTCACGTCACGTCCCAGATACAGGGTCTCGCACCGAACGGGGGAGGTACTGTAACAGTCATTTCAATTGTGTTTGTTTGTGTATTATCGGCGCGTGACACCGTGTCACGTTACCGACAGGGTCTCGCAGCGAAGTACTGTAACAGTCATTTCAACTGTGTTTGTTTGTGTATTATAGGCGCGTGACACCGTGTCACGTTACAGACAGGATCTCGCAGCAAAGTACTGTAACAGTCATTTCAACTGTGTTTGTTTGTGTATTATAGGCGCGTGACACCGTGTCACGTTACAGACAGGATCTCGCACCGAATGGGGGAGGTATTGTAACAGTCATTTCAACTGTGTTTGTTTGTGTATTTTAGGCGCGTGACACCGTGTCACGTTACAGACAGGGTCTCGCAGTGAAGTACTGTAACAGTCATTTCAACTGTGTCTGTTTCACTGTGACAGTAGAAACCACTGTTACCGTACCTGGGACGTGAGTCACGTCACGTGACACTGTGTCACGCGCCTCTAATAGTCACTTGGATGTTTATTATCGGTTCGCTGCCCAAAATTGTCATAATTTTCAAAAAAAAAGTACGTATTGTGTCGATTTACGATAAACAAAGAGCCCACCACGGCGTAATTTCGGAGCGTCGTACCAATTTTTTTTCATTGGTTATTTTGCGTTTTTTTCTTATTTCCAGGTATGTTCTCCATGTTTTTTTTACTAAACACTGAAAGTGAAACAGAATCGCAAAAAAATGCATAAAAATCATTTGGTACGACGCTCCGCAATTACGCCATAGGGCCCCTTGTTTATCGTCGTAAATCGACACACAATGCGTGAGCCGATAAAAAGTGAGCAATTCGTCACCTCTCTGGGCAGATCGAAGAAAGTGAGCGCCGACTCGTCGTCGGCGTCGGCGGCCGTCCGAATCGGCTTCTCCGACACAAGGTCCAGCAGGAACGAAGCCGTCTGATGGTGGCGCGAGACGAGCTGCGGCGAGCCGCACACGTGCACATTGTCCAGTCCGTGACCGAACTGAGAAAACCGAACGAGATTAGCCTGGTGCTTTCCCAACTATGCACACTTTTTTTGAAAAACTGATCTGAAAAGTGTGAGCTACCGTCAACACTATGGTAAATGGAAAGGGCATTCTTAAAACTGGAATATCTCGGAAACTAAGAGAGTTGGGGAAAAGTTGTCAACTACAAACTTGATCAGCGTAAAATTTCCCATCTTTTTCTAGTTGACAACTTTTTTCCAACTATTCTAGTTTTCGAGATATTCCCCGGCCAATAATGAATCTGAATTGAGCTGTTCTGTGAGCAGGGAACAAGCGGGTCTTGCATGGAAGAGACAAAAAGCGTCCGTAAATCGACACAGAGCCGTTTTCTATTTAATTTCTCGTTGAGAGCGATGAGCTGGAATTATCTCCCAACCGGATACCGTAAACCCTAACTAGAAGAGCGCTCTCTCAAGTGGTGGGTACTAAAACTGAAATATCTCTGAAACTAAAAGAGTTATGAAAAAGTTGTCAACTACAAACATGATCAGCGTAAAATTTCCCATCTTTTTCTAGTTGACAACTTTTTTCTAACTTCTCTAGTTTCAGAGATATACCCTTAAAAAAGTTGTTTAGTCTAAAACTATGCATTTGGCCTAAACCGGCCCCGGATTTTTTCAACAACTAGAAAAAAAGAAGTACCTTTTTGACGAGCTCCTTGGCGGTGGAGACGTGCACGTCTTCACTCGAAGACCGATAGCAGATGGCGCTGAGGATGCTGAGAAGAGCCTTTCGGGCCGTTGCCGACAGATTCGGCAGCTTCTCCTCCACCAGTATTTGCACCACCTGTCACAAACACTTTTTTTTTTTGAAATAAAAATATTTTTCTTAGTTTTTAATTTTGATTTTTCAATTTATTTTTCAAAAAAAATCCCCAATTAAAAAAAAATTTTTTTTTTGGAATTTTTTATAAAATAGCATGATTTTTAAAGAAATATAAGCTGTCAGAAAATTAAAAAAAAATTTTCAAAAATTATCTCTTTTAATTACTACTTTTTGTTAGAATTTTTGAAAAATTAATTAGAAATTTAAAAAAAAAAAAAATTTAATTTTTTTTTCTGAAATTGTTTAATTTTGCGACTGTTTTTTATCAAAATTTTTAAAAATCTGATTAAAAATTCCCAGAAAATTGTGAAAAATTTCGTAATTTTCAAAAAAAAAATTTTTTTTGCAAATTAAAAAAATTATCATTATCAGAAAAATTTTTAAAAAATTATTAAATTTTTTTTTAATTACTCCTTCTTGTTAAAATTTTTGAAAAATTAATTAGAATTTTTTTTTCTAAAAATTTTAATTTAATTTTAAAAAAAATTTTTTAAATAAAAATTTTTAAAAACCAAACTATAAATTTCCCTGAAAATTGTGAAAATTTTCAGAATTTTCAGAAAAAACATTTTTTGCAATTTAAAAGGTGTCAGAAAATTCGAGGAAAAATTTGAAAAAAAAAATTTTTTCTGAATTTTTCACAACAAAAAAAATTGCCGAAACGAAAATTTGCTGAAAATCGGAATCAAAATTGAAAAAAAAAAAATTAATTTCCCCCCAATTTTTGTTTCTCTTAATTTTTCAGAAAAAGAATGAAACCTTGCAGATGAAGTTGAAGCGTCGGACGTCGTTGACGGCTCGTGCGAGGTCGAGCCGATGGAATGCCTCGGACATGCTCGTGCACCCGATGAACTCCTTCGACTTGCTCTTCACGAAACAGTGCGGGATCCAGTCGATCTCGTTCGAATCTTCTACAATATTAACACACACGAATTTTTATCGATTTTATTATTTTCTTTATTTTTTTTGTTGATTTTTCAAACTTTTCGAAAAAAAATTTTTTTTTTTTTTTGAAAAAAATTTGATTTTTAAAATTTAGTTTTTTCTCGAATTTTTGTAAACTAATAAATAAACTTTCTTCAAAAATTCAAAGCTTTTTCTCGGTTTTTTTTTTAATTTTTGGAAATTATTAATTTTTATTTTTTTGCAATTTTTCATTTTTTTTTTCGAAATCTTGTAAATGATTAAAATATTTTTTTCGTTTCAAAAATTTTTTTTCAAAAATTCAAGACTTTGAAAAAATTTGAAATTAGCTCTCTAAGTTTGAAAAAAACATTTTAAGAATTTTTTCGGTTATTTTTTGAAAATAGCAAAAAAAAAATTTTTTACATTAATTTTTTGGGAATTTTTTTTCGATTTTTCAAAATTTAAAAAAAAGCTGGTTTTCTGCACTCTTCCAAATTGTTTTTTCGATATTTCATAAATTAATCAGTGATTAAAAAAATTTTTTCCAAAAATTTTTTTTTTCAAAATTCAACACTTTTGAAAAATTTCGAAAATAATTTTTTTTGAATTTCAAAAAAACATTTGAAAAAAATGCAACTTTTTTCCAAATTTCCTCATTTTTTTGTTAATTCTCAAAATATCAACAAAAAAATTTAAATTTCAAAATTTTTTCTCAACAACAAAAAGTGAACTTTTTCTCGATTTCTCAAAAACTAACAATTATTCCCATCACTTTCATTTTAAATACTTGATTTCCCTTTAAAAATCCCTTTTCGCCCCCTTTTCGAATGCAGGTTAATCTCGTTTTGGTGGGGGTAGAAATGGGAGTGGAATGTTATTAGTGGGGGGAGAATTTCCGGTAATAAAAGGGGGGGGGGTACAAATAATCCCTTTTCCGTTTCCATTCTACACACCTTTCTCTTTCTCTCTCTCTCTCTCTCTCTTTCTTTTCCCCTCTTTCTCTTTCCAACTCTCTTTCTTCTCTTTCTCTTTCTCTTTCTTCTCTTTCTCTTTCTTATAATCGCCGGAACCCTCTGGTGCTAATGAATGTTTCATCTGCCCTCCCGTCTCCCCGGGAAACCGCCCCCCTTCTTTTCCCCTTTTCCACTCAATTATAATTATTATTTAATCTCCTTTCACCTCACCCAGGAATATGAGAAATAGGTGAAAATGGAAATGGAAAATGGAAAACAAAACGATCAGAAATAATAAACGTATTTAGAAGATTGAGTTTTAACTCTCACAAGGGTATATCTCCGAAACTAGAATAGTTGGAAAAAAGTTGTCAACTAGAAAAAGATGGGAAATTTTGTGCTGAACATATTTGTAGTTGACAACTTTTTTATAACTCTTCTAGTTTCCGAGATATTTCAGTTTTAAGTATCACCCACTAAAGGGGGTCGATCTATCATACGGTTTGCGAGGGGCTATTTATTTTTCCGATGAAAAAAGATTTGGTTCTTTCAAAAAAGATGTATTTTTATTACATTTCCCTTCGTGATCTCCCCCAAGTTCCTTATCACACGTCATGTGGCTCGCGAGGGCTCGCGGAGCCCACCCGATCATATGTTCAGTGCGTGTGCGAGAGAGAGAGCACTCTTGACGGCTCGTCAGCTGATAGGCTCACCCGAGTCGTCCGAACTGCTCGACGAGTTGCACCGCTCGACGGTCGAGCCGGGAAGTGAGCCGCACGAGCTGTTCTGCTCCGAATCGTAGAGCCCGAACTTGGGAAGCGACGAGATCGACGAGCTCGAGTCGAGCGTGAACTTGGGCGGCGACGAGGAGCTGTTGAGCAGTGTCGGGCTCGACGCCACCTGTGGTATCATGATCGGCTCCGAGCACATCTGAAAAGTGCTCTCTGTTTCACTGAGTCGACACTCTAGAGAGGCCGCCGTCTTGTCACTGCCCTCTGGCTCCCTGTGCGCCACGCTCCGTTGTGGTCTAGTGGTTAGGATTTATGGCTCTCACCCATAAGGCCGGGGTTCGATTCCCCGCAACGGAAGATGTCTTTTGGCATTGCCCTTCAACTAACCTGAACAGGCCTCAACTTCGTCTGCTCCCAGCCATTTGTGTGCGGAGTCCGCACCCACGTCTCGCCGGGAGCTCGCCAATCACGTCCCATAAAAGGCATTCTGTGCGTGTGTGTTTGTGAGTGGGAAGAGCTGAAAATAGGGCAGGGAATATCAGAAAGAAGTGTAACATGTTATTTATATGTCGTGAGCAGAACAGAAGAATTGTGATAAGAGAATGGGGTGGAGGAAGGCGGTGAAAGGCACCTGATAAGGGGACGTATTGTGGCTGGAGCACAAATATTGATCGGAAGGGGGGGAGGCGCCACTGGCGTCATCGCACCGCCACTGGCGGCCGGGGGCGCTTATCTTGGCGTATGTCGTGCGGATGGCTGGCCGATGTCAGGCGGCTGCTACCCGCCAATTGCCTGACCTATCGGCCAAAATTTCCCGAGAGATAAGGAATTGAAGTGTTTTGTTATTGGAATTTTTTCAAATTTCCCGCCCGAACCGACGACCATCAGCCCACTTGATCCGTGAAAAAACAACAACAAAACTCTCTTTTGCCCGCAACAGACACAAACAGACACACAAAATTTGGGGAGAAAGAGAGAGAAATAAACAAATAAACATGTTGATGGACTGGATTTCAGCGAACTGGAATCCTCTCTCTTTCTTCCTTTTTGTTTTACAGAGAGAGAGAGAAAAATCGATAATTGATTTTTTGGATATCGAAAGGAGAATGAGGAACAGTCGCCGTTTTATGAAAATCAAATAGTTTTTTTGAAACAGGAATTTTTTTTTTTTTTTTTTTTGAAAATAAATTTGTTTTTTTTTAAATTAAATGTTTTTCATTGAGAAAAATTCAAATTAGCAGGAAATAATTTTTTTTGAAAAATTGAAAAATTGCATTTTTTTAAATACAGCTAATTTTGAAAATTAAAATATTTAATTTCAAAAAAAATTTTTTTTTTGAAAAATTGGAGCATTTTGAGGCAAACTTTTCCAAAATTTGGTTTTTTTCAAAAAAAATTTTTTTTTAATTGAAAAAAATTTTTAGAAAATTCCAGAGAGAATTTTACAAAAATTAGTTTATTTTTTTTTAATCAAAAAAAATAATTTTTAAAAAACTGAAAAAATTATTTTTGAAAAATTCCAGATTACCAAAAAAATTTTTTTTTTTACCAAAAAATTTTTTTTCCGCTTTTTTTTAATCCATAAAAGAATGAAAATAAAATAAAATAAAATAATTTAAATTTTTTCAAATTTCCGCCGAAAAATGTCCAAATAAGGAAGTGCGAGGGGGGCTATAAAATACGTCCAACTTGACCTTCAAACAGCGAAAAGAAAAAAAATATCAGCTGTCGCTTCTCGTTTTCGCCTTATTTTCTCTTTCTCTTTCTCTCTCTTTCTTTCTTTTGGGGAAGGGAGGGGAGGCGGCTTCTCACACTCGCTGACACACGAAAGACGAAATAGTGTGCGAAGAGAGGAGGGTGCGAGAGAAGGCGAGAGTGCAGAGAAGCAGAGTCACGCGTGCGCGCGAGGGCAGAGACGCAGACGGCGAGACGGCGAAAATCCATTTGAGGCGGAGGAGAGAGAGAAAACGAAAGGGAAAAGGAGAAGAAGAAAGAGAAAAAGAAAAAGAAAAAGAAAAAAGATGCGAAATTTTGATTAGAATGCGCGGCAGTGTGTAATGCGTGGTTGGCCAAAAAAAAAAACAAAGAGTGAGAGAGAAGAAAGAAACTTTCGATTTTTGGGGGGCCCGCTAATTTTTAATTTGACTTTCTACGCGGGGTTTTTATTTTTGGGAAATTTTAGATAATTTTTAAATTTATTTTTTTGTTTTGTTTTTTAATTGAAAAAAATTTGTGAAAAAATTTTTTTAAATTTTTTTTTAAATTGATGAACTTTTCACTTAAAAACAGGGAAAATAGTCCGGTTTTTTAGAAATAAAAATAATTTTTTTGGAAAATTGGGAGTTTAATTGAAATTTTCTGGATGAAATTTTGAAAATTTTCGCGAAAAAATTTTGAAAAAATTTTCGAAATTTTTAAAAAATTATTTTCAAAGTGATAAATTTTTGTGAATTTATTTTATGTTTTAATTTTCAAAAAAAAATTAATTTGGAAATTTTCATTTTTTTTTTAAATTTAATGATAAATATTTAGAGATTTTAATGATTTTCTTGGATTTTAAATTTTAGTAAATTTATGGATTTTTTTAATTTTAAGAGAAAAAAATTTAAAAAATTTTATTTAATTATCTAATTTTTATTTAATTTTACTTTTTAATTCAATATTTTTTGAAACAGAAAATTTAATTTCGAAAAAAAAACGGATTTTATTCTATCATTTTCTGTTAAAATAATAAAAAAAATTTAAAAGAGGAGGTGATAGGATTACGGTAGGTGAGCACCAGTGACCAATTTCTCAGTTCTCTAGACTTTTAAATGATTTTCTCAGGTGTCAGCTGGTGGTCACTTGAGGCACACGAGTGAAAAAAATAAAAGAGAGAGAGAGAGCACGTGAAATGAGCATGAGCCAAAAAAAATATTAAAATTTTTATATTATTTAGTTTTTTTAAACAAAAAAAATGCAAAAAATTTTTTTCTCTAGAAAATTTAAGAATTATCAGCAGAAATTCTCGATTTTCGAAATAATCGAGTATTTTCGAAATCACGGGATGTGCTCGGCGAGCCCAGTCACAGGGGTGGGCTCTTCTCTAATGAGCTCGGGCCGACTCGGCTCGGTTTAAGAGCTCCACGCCCCGCCCACTTTTTTCTTGTGCTCTTGCTCCGCATCGACGGCTCTTGTGACCTTTCAGTCAGCTGCACTCGTCTGATGACCGTCTCAGGTGATGGCGGCGAAATGGATTCGGGTCTCGAAACGACAGTTGCTCCCGGACACTTGACCTTTTCTCTCTCTCTCACATTTTTCGTAATTTTTGCGTCAGCCGACCAATTGTTCGGGTTCAGAGTACGAAAAACCAACGACTCTTCGGCTATTTTCGCGGCGAAAAAACACGTTTTTTGACGAAAATTTCGAGATGGATTACGGTAGACAATGGAAAAGTGTGCAATGTGTCGTCAACTATGATGCAAAGTGTGCAAACACCAAAACAAGTTATTTAAAATTCGTTTTTTTTTTCCTTCAATTTTCAGTGGAAATTTGCGCGAAAAGAAAGAGAGAAACCGGAAAATTTGAGTGAAAGTTTTGACGAGTGACAAAAAAAAACTGAATTTCGCCGGCGCGCTCGTAAAAATGCAATAAATTTCTCTTTCTGTTACTTTTTTTTTCAGGAAAATTGTGCGGCCGTCGGGGAAATCGCGAGAGGAAGTTTAAAAAAATTTTAAAAATAAATATAATTTCAGTTTTCTTATTCAGAAATCTCGAAAAAATTTATTTCTGAAAAATTAAATCTTTTTTTTTATAATTTTGCAAAAAAAAAACAAAACAATTTTTTATAGTATGCAAAAATTTTAAAAAATTTTGAAAAATCTAAAAATTTCTTTTTTTTTAACTTTGAAAATTGGGAAACAAAAATAACGATAAGATTTTTAAAAAATAAATAAATAAATTTTAAAAATGTTTTTCGGGTTAAATAATTTATTTTTACACTGAAAAAAATGCAGAAAATAAATTTTTAAATTTTTAAGTTTTTAAAATTCAAGAATTTTTCCAAAAAAAATGCGAAAAAAAATTTAAAAAATTTTTCAAAAATAAAAATCCAAAATAAAATTTTTAATAATTCCTTAATTTTATTAAATAATTAAAAAACTTTTTTTTCGTTTTTTTTTCTTATTCGGGAATTTCGCAAAAATTTCTAAAAAAAAATAAATCTTTTTTTTTTATTTATGTAATTTTGCAAAAAAAGCAACTGGAAAATTTTCAAAGTAGTCCAATTTAGAAAAAATTTCTGTAAAAATATTTTTTAAAAATAAAAAAATAATAAATTGCAAATTGTTATAAATTAAAGCGAAAATTTATTTTTTTTTTACTTTTGAAAAAAAAAATTTTTCTCAATATTTTTCGAGTAAAAATAAATTATTTTTTCACTGAAAAAAATGCGAAAAATATGTATTTAATTTTTAAATTCTTGTAAATTCGAGAATTTTTTCTTTAAAAATGCGAAAAAAAAAATTCAAAAATAAAAAAAATTAATTTTATTATTAAAAATAATTTTTTTTCTCCTAAATTCCCTTTCTTCTCCCCGTTCTTTTTTTTCCCTTCCAAATGGCACTCGAAACGAACATGCCGAAGCGTGAATAAATGCGGAAACGAGGGAAAAACGAATAAATTATTTAGGCAGAGTGTCTGTCACTCGAGAAAATTCCGCCTTTCCCGCCACACTAATTTTATCGATTTTTTCCCCCAAAAGTTTCGATTGAACACCCGAAGCCAAATTAACAGAAAAATTCAAATTTTCAAAATAACTTTTTTTTGAAACAGTATTTTTTTTTATTAAATTTTTTTTAAAAAATTATTTTCGCCCCAATTTCTTTGAAAACAGTGAAAAAAAGGGTTTCGTGCTAATTTCTCATCGATTTTTCGCGAATATTCGATGAGAATGACTCATTTTTTATTCGCGAAAAACCCGAAAACTTGCACTTTTCGTCCCTTTTTCTCCCGGTTTTTTGGCGCGGAAGTGACCGCTTTCTCTCTCTTTTTCTCTCTTTTTTTCTTTTTTTTTCTCGCGGTGCGGTCAAGAAAGAGAAAGAGAAAGAGAAAGAGAGCAAATAAAAAAAAGGACAGGAAGAGAGATCTTCTTTTCATTTCCGATATTGACCGAGAGAAAAATTAATGTTTTTTTTTTTTTTTGAAAAATACAGATTTTTTTCAGTTTTTTTTCTTGTTAATTTTAAGATTTTTTGAAATGATTCTGAAAAATTTTTTTTTTAATTTAAAAAAAAAGAAAACGTGGAAAAAATTTCACAATTTCAAATAAAAAACTTTCTGTTGTTATTGATTTTTCTTCTTTTTTTTTCGAAAAATACAGTTTTTTTCTGTTTTTCTTTTCTTGTTAATTTAAAGATTTTTTGAATTGATTCTGAAATTTTTTTTGAAAAATTAAGAAAATTTTTTAAAAAATTAAAAAAATTTTTTTTTGGAATTTTTGAGAAAAAAATTAAATTTTTTTCTTTTTTTAGTGGTTTTTATATCGAAATTCAATCGAAAAATTTTCCAAAAATTAAAAAAAAATCTTTAGAAAAAATGGTTTTTTTTATTCAAAAAAAATCAGATTTTTTTTACTATTTATTTCATCACAATAAATTAAATATTTAAATTTTAAGAATTTAAAAAAAGAAAACGTGGAAAAAATTTCGCAATTTCAAATAAAAAACTTTCAGTTGTTATTGATTTTTTTTTTTTTTCAAAAAAGAAAAACATTTTTTTCTCAAAACTTTGAATTCCCCTGAGAATTTCGATTTTTCGCTTCTCGAGCAGTCTCAAAACCAGCGTTTTCTTCTCGATTTTTCCCGAAAAAATTCGAATTTCCCTCGGTTTTTTGTTCGGTTCGACCTTGAAAATGACGCGAAAAAATGGGAAATGGAGGCCGAATGACACCTGGTTTTCTCGAAAATTCCGACGATTTCGGGAATTTTTTAATTAATTTCAATGAAACAGTAAAAAAGTTTCCTGGTTTTTTTTAAACTTTTGAAAATAAATTTTTAGCTCATTTTTAAATTCCACTTAAAACTTACTTTAAAATATACTTTCTTTAAAAATGAATTCTTTGAAAAATAAATTTTTAAATAAAAAAAATTGCAATTTTTTCTAAAAAAATTCAAACAAATCTTAAATTTTTTTTCTAAAATTGGTAAAAAACTCTGATTTTCTTTGATTTCCGATGTTTTTCGTGTCAAGACCCATTTTCCTCCCCCCTCACGGCGCCCCGCGAGGCGAATTGTCCGTGGAGCGCGTTTGCAATAGTGGGCGGGGCGTCGCGAATTTTCCAGTTCATTTTTTTGATTTTTTATCATTTCCAGCGCAGAAAATGATTTTTTCATCGAAATTTTCCATAGCAATTGTAGAGAAATGCAAAAGAAATCGTTTTTTTTTTCAAAACGGCGTATCACATTATTCGCTGGCTGAATTTTGTACTGAAAAATTCGTTTTTTTTTTTGCGAAAACTGCCTGCGATATCCGAAATTTCGTCCATAGCATTTGTGAAGACCTCAATTAGGAACATTTTGCGACCAAAACCGAACCGATTCCTCAAAAACTGATGCTTCTGTTCGCGTTTCCGCGCGCGCGCGCGCATCTCTCTCTCTTTCTCTGCCGTCTCTTCGCACTTCCTCTGCGTCTCTGACGCGCGCGTGCTCTCGTCGTCTCGCACTCTCGCCTTCTCCGCCGGAGAGGGGGGGGGCCATTATGGTGGTCAACAAGACCCCCCCCCTCACGACGACACAAAGGCCGTCTCTCTCTCTCTTTCTTTTTCTCTCTCTCTTTCTCTCTCTCTCTCTTAACCTGTACCCTTCACTTCCCAACCAATTTTATCGATTTTCTTCTCCCCGCCGGCTTCTCCCCCTCACCCTCCGGTTTTCAGTGGGTTCTTCTGGAAGAATTGGCGGGAGTTTGAAATTTTTCACCTCAAAATTCATCACTAAAATCAAAATCGCCTTTTCCTGATTTTTTGAAAATTTTCGAGAAAAAAAAATGAGAAAATTCGAATTTTCGGCGGAAAATTAGCGTTTTTTTTTTGAAAATTGAATTTGAATTTCGAAAAATTAGAAAAAAATTCTATTTTTTTTTAAAGCGTTCAATTTTTGGTTTTTTTAGCGAAAAATGTATTAATTTTTTAAAAAAATTTGCAGGAAACCCGACGGGGCGACGAAAATTGCGGGGGATTTTCTGGTTTTTATTGTGTAGGTGAGCATTTTTTTAAAATTTTAATTTTAAGAAATTTATTTTTTTTTTCTCAAATAAAAATTTGAATTTTAAAAAATTGGAATTTGATTTAAAATTTAAAAAATAATTTAAAATCAAAAAAAAAATGTTTTTTCTTGCAGATTAGCTGGAGAATGAGATATCGATTGGTGTTCGCGCTCGTTTTTTGCCTTTTATACGAAAATTCGCAAGCGCTCAACAATTTCATTGACAATTTCGAAACGCTCAACTACAGGGCCACCCATCTAGCCAACCAGGTGAAAAAGAATTTTTAAAAATTGAAAAACGAAAAAAATGTTGTTTTATTTTTCAAATATAAAAAATTAGAATTTTACAAAATAAAAGCGGAGAAAAAAAAATTAAGAAAAATTGAAACAGTAAAAAATTTTTTTTTAAATTTTAAAACGTCAAAAAAAAATTTATAATTTTTTTCCAGGTCTCGCGACGAAAACGATCGATCGAATCGCATTATCAGGAGCCGATTTCTTTCCGCTTCAATGCCTATAATCGGTATTTTTCAGAATTTTTTTTTTTTCAAATTTACGGCTACAAAATTTATACCTGATTGTGAGATGTGTAAATTAAAAATTTGAAAAAAAATGTTTTTTTTTTAAATTTAAAACTCCCAAATTTTTTGCGAAAAATAAAAAATTAGACTTTAATTTTTAATGACGAATTAAAAACTTTTTTAAAAAATTTCTGAATTTTTAAAAAGGCTTCATATTTTTTGCAGAACATTCCAAGTGCAATTGCATCCGATCGACGACTCACTATTCCACGAGGAGCACCAATCGGACGTCGACGGAGCATTCGCCGACATCAAACCGAGCCATTTCCTCTATGAGGGCTATCTGAAAGGTTTCATTTTATTTTCAAAAAAAATTTAATATGTGAAATTTATGATTTTCAACATTTTCAGAATTTTAGAAAATTTTTCGAAATTATTTTTTTTATTTAAAAAAAAATTATTTTTATTTTCAATTTTCGAAATTCTGAGTTCTTCAAAAAAAAATTTTTTTTGACTCAAAAAATAAATTAATTTTTTTTCCAGACGATCCCAGCTCAAAAGTGCACGGAAGTGTGTTTGATGGCGTTTTTGAAGGACACATTCAGGTGAAATAATTTTTTGAAAAATTTTTTAAAGATTAAATTTAAAATTTTTTAAAAGAAATTTGTGATGAATTTCCTGTTTTCCAATAGTCAATTTAAATTTTTTTTTTTTTTCATTTTATTATTTTATTTTTTTGGTAATTTTTGGAATAAAAAAAAACAATTTTGTTCTTTTGCAGACTGGCGACGGTCGGCGATATTCGATCGATAAAGCGGCGAAATATTTCGAACGCGACGATCGGCCGTCCCAATATCACTCGATCATTTTTCGCGACGACGAAATTAATCACCGAAAATGGAGAGTGAAAAGGTTTTTTTAAAAATATTAATTAGCTTATCGGATAAATTCTTTATTCAAGCTATTATTTTTTGAGAAATTTTTGGAAATTTTTATGTATTTTTGGTGAAACTGCAGAAAAAATTTTTTTAATGAAAAAATTGAAAATTTGAAAAAAAAAATTTTTACCGCTTCAAAAATTTTACATAAGCCATTTTTGAGCGGTTTTCCTCTTATTCACTAGCGATATTTTCAGTTTTTTTTTTTTTTTTGGAAAGATCTATTCTGCAGAGACGCGGAACGCCTTCAAGCGGCCGAAGGATGCGGTCTGAGCTCGCGAGTGCGTCGCGAGATGGCCGAAATTCAGGCGGCGGGCGAGAGCTCGGGCGACTTTTTCACCAACTACATGACAATGTCGGGACGATCGAAGCGGTCGACGCGCGACGCGGAAGGCCTGTACAGTGTGCGCACGTGCTCGCTGTACATGCAGGCGGATCACAAGCTCTACGAGCACATTCGCGCCAAAGAGGGCAACAACGATCCGATACGGACGCGCGAGGAGATCGTCTCGCTCTTCTACAACCACATCAAGGCCGTCAACGAGATCTACGAGGGCACCAACTTCAACGGCATCATCGGCCTCCATTTTGTCATTCAACGCACCTCGGTTCGTCTTTTTTTTTTTTTTTGGAAAAAATACTGGGAGTCTGCCACTCTTTTTGAAATTTATTTGTTATTTCGGACCTAGAAATTTTGGAAAAAAATTGATTTTTTTTATTTTTCAAAAATTCTCAAGAATTTTTAAATTCTTTCCCTTTTTAATATTTAAATTTCAAAAGTTAGAAATTTTTTTTTTGTTGGAAAATTTTTTTCTTGGCAATTTTTTAAAAATTATTATTTAATTTCTTCTGAAAAAGTTAAATTTTTTGATTTTGAAAAAATCTAAAAAAAATTTTTTAATTTTTTAATTTTTTCAGTGAAATTCCCAGAAATTCGGCTTTTTGGCTATTTTTTTTTTTTGCAAATACAAATTTTGAAAAAATAATTTATTTTTCGAAAAATTGAACGTTTTGGGATTTTTAACCGGAATTTAGAAATTTTCGAAAATTAATTAATTTTTTTTTAATTTTAAAAATTTTTTAAAAATTTTTATTTATATTATTTCAGCCAAAACATCAGAATTGATTGTTTCAAAAAAAAAAAAAGAACTATTATCATCTTTAAAAAAAAAATTTCAGATTTACACTCCGGACAGTTGTGATCGTGGTCGCGCCAAAACGGGATCGGATAATCCGTTCTGCGAAGAGGTTTGCACAAAAAATAATTTTTTTTTTGTTTTTTTTTTGAAAAAAAAATTTTTTTTATTTTTTTTAGATTTTTCTGACCTCGCCAATTTTTTTTCAATTCAAAAAAATTTTTGTAAAAAAATTTTTTTTTTTTAATTTTCAAAAATTTAATTAATTTTTTTTTTAAATTTTTAAATTGCCGATTCCAGAACGTGGACGTCTCGAACTTTTTGAATCTGAATTCGCAACGCAATCACTCGGCGTTTTGTCTCGCCTACGCGCTCACTTTCCGCGATTTCGTCGGCGGAACTCTTGGATTGGCGTGGGTCGCCAGCCCGCAATTTAGTACGTTTTTTTTTTTTTTTTTTAATTGTTTAATTTAAATAAGAATAATAATGAAACACTGGGAAAAAAATGAAGAGAAAAAATTTTGTTTGAAAATTTTGAAAAAAAAAATTTTCCGGTTTCAAAAAATTTTCAAAACTCTTCCTCTTATTGTGGTTCATTAGCAGTTTCAACAAGAAAAAGAGCAATTGCAGACACGGCGGGCGGCATCTGTCAGGTGCATCAGCGATACAACGAGGGCACTCGCGGATGGGTCTATCGATCGCTGAACACTGGCATCGTGACGCTCGTCAACTACGGGAATCGGGTGCCGGCGAGAGTGTCGCAGCTCACGTTGGCTCACGAGATTGGCCACAACTTTGGATCGCCGCACGATTTTCCCGCCGGTACGCATTTTCTGAGACACTGTGTCACAGTGAAGAGCAAACTGACACAGTTGAAACGACTGTTACAGTAGCAGCTTGTCTGCGTGGGTGGTCTCGCAGCGAAAGGAGGAGGTACTGTAGAGAGTAAATTCCGGAACTAACACGAAACTCGCCGCCAACTTTTTTGTGGTGAATCCTATAAAAATGGTGCAGTTACAAAAAATATAAAGCTATCGGAGACCTTTCGAATGGTTTAACAAGAATGTGGAAATCTTGACTTTGAAGAAAGTTATGCAGGTTTTAATAGAATTTTTTCCGGAAAAGCTCTACTAACCGTCATAACTTTTTTCAAAGTTAAGATTTCCACAATCTCGTTGCACCATTCGAAAGGTTACAAAAACCTTTATATTTTTGGTAACTGCACCATTTTCATAGGATTCACCATGGCGGGTTCCGTGTTAGTTCCGGAATTTACTCCGTGCAACACTGGTACTGTAACAGTCATTTCAACTGTGTCCACTGTTACCGTACCTCCTCTGAGACCACGCAGCCGCCTATCAGCGAGGTCACACGTTGTAGAAATTTTCAGAAAATTTGATCATATGTAATTTGATCATATAGCTGAATCGATGTTCGATCTCTGAAACTATCAGTGATCGAAATATTCAGGCGAGAAGATTTGAAAGCGACGCTTGATTTGTTGCAGAATGTCAGCCTGGCCTGCCCGACGGCAACTTCATAATGTTCGCGTCGGCGACGTCGGGCGACAAGCCGAACAATGGAAAGTTCTCGCCGTGCTCGGTGAAGAACATCTCGGCGGTGCTCGCCGTCGTGCTCAAATCGATGCCCGTCGATCCGACGAGAAACGCGTCGCCGGTCGGGATCGGCAAACGCAACTGCTTCCAGGAGCGCACGTCCGCCTTCTGCGGCAACCAGATTCACGAGCCGGGCGAGGAGTGCGACTGCGGATTCTCGCAGGCCGACTGCGACCAGATGGGCGACAAGTGTTGTGTGCCGCACGAGGCGCGCGGGCAGGGCGGTCCCGGGCCGTGCAAGAAGAAGCCCGGCGCGCGATGCTCGCCCTCGCAGGGCTACTGCTGCAACTCGGACACGTGCTCGTTGCACGCCGCCGAAGAGCAGAAGATTTGTCGTCAGGTGAGAAGACACCCCGCCACTGGCGCGAGGGCCGCTCGTTTTGGCGTATGTCTGGCCGATGTCAGGCGGCTACCCGACATACTCAAAGTATTTTTAGCGAAGTTTTTTCTAAATTTTTTTCGATAAAAAAAGGAGATGAAACTGGTGAATTTGCAGGAGTCGGAGTGTTCGAACATGCAGACGTGTGACGGTCACACGCCGGTGTGTCCCACCTCGCTGCCGAAACACGACGGCATACCGTGTCAGGACAGCACGAAGGTGTGCTCGAACGGCACGTGCAACGGCTCCGTGTGCAGCATGTTCGGGCTCGAGGACTGCTTCCTCACCGAGGGAAAACCCGACGAGCTGTGCTTCCTCGCGTGCATCAAGGACGGCAGTCAGTCTTTTTTTTTTTTCTTTTTTTTTAAAACGTTTCCGAACCAATAACGGCATATTGTCCGTGGAGCGCGTTTGCGACAATGGGCGGGGCGTCGCATTTTTTTCCGGTTGATTTTTTGATTTTCGAAAAAAAAAACGAATTTTATTACGTTTTTAAACACAATTATTTCCTTTTTTTTTGAAAATTAAAAAAAAATGAGGTAGAAATAGTATGAGTTTCTTTAATTTTTCAAATATTTTTCCAACGTTTCCGGTTTTTTTTAAAGTAAATTTTTTAAAAAATTTTGAAAAAAAGGAAAAAATGGATAAAAAATATAAAATAGTGGAATTTTTTTTGAGAAAAAATTGAAATTTTTTCATTTTTTCCTCGCGAAATTAGTGTGGAAAGATGATTGTCCGAAAAAAAAAGGAAAACATTTCAAAAATTACTGTTTCTAAAAATTTATAAACGTTATTAATTTGTAAAAAACTATACTATCAAAGCCGGAGGAGAAAGATAATTTTGTAAATTTCAAAAAAAAAAAAAAAATTTCGTCTATTTCAGAGTGCACTTCATCGGTTCATTTGCCCGAATTTTCGGCGAATCGAACGAATTTTCTGCAAAACATGCGAAAAGGGAAGCCGGGACTGATACTGCATCCCGGCTCGCCGTGCAATAATTACAAGGGTCCGTTCTCTCTCTCTCTCTCTCTCTCTCTCTCTCTTCATCATCATTTTCTTCTTCTTCTTGCAGGCTATTGTGACATTTTCCGAAAATGTCGCAGTGTGGATGCGAACGGACCGCTGGCTCGTCTCAAAAACTTGCTCTTCGACAAACGAACCATCGAAACACTCACTCAGTGGGCTCAGGTCACCAATTCTTCCTCTTATTCCCTTTTCTCGCTGTATTTCAAACCAAAAAAAAACAATCATTTCTTGAAATCAGTGTGTGGTCTCGAGACGAGATTTTACGAGAACGAGACGAGTCTCGGTCTCGTCTCGAGAAGTCTCGAGAAGTCTCGTCTGCAAACACCACCACGCAAAATTGCACCGTTTCTGAAAAATTTAGTTATGCGCCTTTAAAAGTTTTGAGCTACGGTATTATAGGATCGCGAGAAGCGCGGAGTCCGCAGCCACGCCCCTTTTTGAGTCTCGCCACGAAAATTTGAGAAATCAGTGCTGCGCCTTTAAAATCCGTTCAGTACGGTATGCATTTCTTTCGTCGTAAATTACGACTCGTAATCACACTTTTTTCGTTGTTTTTTGCCATTTTGCGTAAAAATAGCAGTTTTGCTGAGAAAAAAATGTTGCAAATCGTTTTAAAACAATTTCGAATCAAAAATGAAGTAGTAAAATGCAAGTTTGGCCCTATTCCTGCCTTTTTTGCAAAATAATCATGTCTCGTCTTGTTTTCCACCGATTTAATTTTGATTATCCGTTTTAATTACATAATTAAAATTAGAAAAGCTGTTTTCTCAGCGAAATTGCTGTTTTTCACGCAAAATGGCAAAAAACAACGAAAAAAAGGGTGATTACGACGAAAAAATGCATACCGTACTCAACGGATTTTAAAGGCGCAGCACTGATTTCTTAAATTTTCGTGGCGAGACTCAAAAAGGGGCGTGTCAAAAGTGCACTTTTTTTCAGAAACATTCGGTATAAAGTTGAAAAAAACGTTTAAAAAATTATGAAATGAACACGAGGCGCGGAAATTTCTGAAAAAATTGCATTTTTTTGCATACCGTAGCCCAAAATTTTAAAGGCGCATACCTCAATTTTTCAAAAACGGTGCAATTTCGCGTGGTGGTGTTTGCAGACGAGACTTCTCGAGACGAGAAAAAGCCGAGAACGAGAAAATTCTCGAGACGAGATTCTCGAGACCACACACTGCTTGAAATCTCCTTCGCTTTTTATTTGCCTCTAAATCTGCTTTTTCTGAAAAAAAACGCCAATTTTTAAAACATTTTCAAAATTTTTTATTAAAAACTAGAGTTTTCAGGACAATTGGTGGGCGGTGGGAGTGGGCGGTCTCGTGTTCCTCGTCATGATGGCTCTGTTCGTGAAGTGCTGCGCGGTGCACACGCCGAGCACGAATCCCAACAAACCGCCGGCTCTCAACATTTACCAGACACTCACTCGTCCGGGAACACTCATCGTGAGTTTTTCTCCCCACAAAAAAAAATGGAAAATTCTTATCTGCTTGGTGCCGATTGACTTTTGGTTTTGAAACAGAATACAGATAAACAAATTTTGAAACAGTGGATTTTTTTTTTTTTTTTTTTTGAATTTTTTTTCATCTCATCTCAAATTTTCAAATGACGAAAAAAAATTGGAAAATTCACAATTTTTTTTTTGAGCTGCGAGAAATCGATTAATAAATAATAAATTATCTAATAAAATATTAATATTTAAAAAAAATTTTTTTTTTTTGAAACGAAAAAAAAAACGATAATTTTACGGTAAAATTTTTTTAAATTGAATTTTGAATAGAAATTAATTAATTTTATCATAAAAAATATCGAATGATTAAAAAAAATTTTTTTTTTTTTTTGAAACACACCAACTCCATGAAAAGTGTATCACAATTTTTTTTAAGTTTGAGAAAAAAATGTGTCAAATTTTGCAGCGCCAACACCGTCAGCGTCACCGCGCGGCAGCGGGAAGCGCGCCGTCGGCTTCCGCGGCGGCTCCGCGTCCTTCCGCGAGCGCGTCGCGGACGACGCCTTCCGCGCGTCCTACCGCGCCGCCGCTCGTCGCACCGCAAGTGGCCGTCTCGGTTCCGCCAATGCTCGTCGCCGGCCCGATGCCGCCGGTTCCGCTGATTCCGCCGCCGGGCGTCGTCGTCGCTTCCGCGTCCGCTTCCGCTTCCGCGTCCGCGTCGTCGCCGGCGGTGATTGTGCTCGAGCCGCCGCCGCCGTACACTGCAGCCGATCCGGGAAGTGTGATGGGCGGTCCGCGACGCGGACACCGCAAAAACAAGAGACAGACGGCCGCCGACGTCGCCGCCGCCGCCGCCGCCTCCGGACCGTCCGGAGCCGGTGGAGCCAAAAAGAAGGGGAAGTGAGCAAGGAAACTAGAAGAAGAGCCGAATTGAGGACCGGAAAATAGGCGGGAAAGTTGAAAAAAATTTTTTTTTTTTTTTCTGAAAAAATTCCAGTTCCCGCCTATTTTTCGTTCTTTAATTTTGTGAAAATCTGAGAATTCCCTTATTTTGCTGTCAAATTGTGCTCATTTTACGGTTTCCATCCGGGCTTTATAGAAAATTCCAATTTTCTTTCTTTTTTTTTTCTTTCTCTTGCCTTTCGTCGATGATTTCCATCAAATCTTTCCATAATTTGTTCCATTTTTTCTCTATTTTTTTCTTTTTCGTATTTTTCCCCCCATTCCCACGGTGCTTTTCTCGTCTTCTTTCAATCGATTTCCGCCCCCCTCGTCCCCTCCTAATTTATTGGTTTTTTGCGGATTTCTTCACAGGTTTCCACTCGAATTTTTTTTGTGCTTTGTCCTTTTTGTCACCACCTCAAACCACATTTCACTTTGAAAAACAAACACGCTTTGTTTTTATTTGTATGGTTTTTTTTAAAATGAAATTAATTGAAATAAACAAAAAAGAAATGAGAATTGTAATTTTTTTTCAGACAATTTAAAAATGTTTGTAAATTTGGAATTTATTTTTTTGAAAAAAAAATACTTTTTTTAAATTTTATTTTATTCCGGAAAAATATTTTTTAGTTAAAAATGGGCAGAAAACTATACTGATTTTTTTTACTTAAAAAAAAATTTTTTTTGAATTTTTTAAAAATAATTTCTTTTAATTCAGACTTCTTGAAAATTTAACTGAAAAAAATTTTTTGGCAGGAAAAATAGAATTTTTGAAAAAATTAGAAGTTTTTGTTTTCAAAAATTGGAAAAATTTTTTTTTTAAAGTTTTTTAATTTTAAAATTGCGGAGAAAAATTTTTAAAAAAATCAGAATTATTTAATAAAAAACCTCTTCAAAATCAGTTTTTTTTTTCAATTTTCGAGAGAAAAAACCAACGATTTTCGTGGAATTTTTTTGGAAATTAATAAAAAATTTTTAAAATTTTTAAAAAATTGGCTGTGCGCGCGCGCGTTTATCGGGTCTCGCCACGATTCACAATTTCTTACTGTTTTCAAAACATTTTTCTCTCAATTCATGCCTAATTTTGACATTTTCCACTGATTTCTCTCGTTTTTTGGCAGAATTTCGTGGTTTTATCGATGATTTTATTGAATTTCAGCATTTTCGACGATTTTTTTCCATTTCGAACCCGAAAAAACTCGTCCATTATCGTTTTATCACTGAAAAACGCCGAATTTCCTTTTTCTCTCATTCCGGTCCATTTTCTCATTTTACTTTGCTCAGTTTCTCTTCTAATTCTTTCCATTCAACTGATATTTTGCTTTTTTTCACTCTGATTATCGATTTTCTCAGTAATTTCTTGTTTTTTCGGCTTTCAAATCGACTAAATCGTCCGTAAATCTGTAATTCGCTTCATTTTCCTCTTGTTTGACCTGCGACACACGTTCATTTCCAGCCGCGATGCCCTTTTCGATTGGAATGTCTCGACGCGATCGTGGTGACGGCCTGTGCTCGGCCCCGACTCGGACGTGATCTCCCAATCCGATTCGAATGTCCACATCCACGTGGCACTCTTCGTCCGCAGTCCGAGTCAGTTCGAGCTTCGCCGACGAATGAAGATGTTCTTTCGAACAAGTGTCATGAGGCAAATAAGTGAGTTTCATTAGTCCGCTCGGAGTTTCCCACCCAAACCACATTCATTTTCAGATATCGTGCTCATTGTTGCGCATGCAATTATAACAAGTAATCAGCATGAAAGTGAGCAGTTGCCAGACATTTTCAGCCGGAATCTGATATTTCCAGGCTTCAATCAGAACCAGACGATATCGTCATCCGGCCCGACCCTCGACCTCTCGCTTCACTCCGAAGGTGACGATTCGAGAGCGACAGTCTGAATAAATGTCCGTTTTCAGATCCGATTTCCCGTTTCTGTCCGATATCCGCGCTCCCGAGCTGTCCAGCTTTCGAACTCCAGCATCTCCGACAACGTGAAACCCGGAATGCTAACGGTTAGCTGAAAATCTGAAATACTCTGAAAATCGAAATCTTTCAGGTCACATGGATAGCGCGGTGCGTCAGATGGAAATGGTGGCTCGCGTGACGAACGGAATAGCCCTCGTGCAGAGCATCGTGAACGGCACTTTCGACTCCGAAACTGTCTTCTCTGAGCTCCTCCGTCTGGGAAAACTCGAGCCGAGCTACATCAAGAAGATAGACGTCGCCGCGTTTGAAACGGCTCTCGATTCCATGAAGGGAGTTGAGCTGAAAGATGCTTCCGAAGCGGAGAAGTTCTTCAACCAGTTGGACGCCATCAGAAAAGAAGTGGATGGAATGGGGGATGTGGCCGATTGGAACCCGGACACGTTCAAAAACGAAATTGAGAGTCTGAAAGACTTTTCTCTTGCACTCTCAGGAGAAATCATGAGAAAAGTTAAAAATTGGGAAAACCATTTCTCGGAACTGAGGCATTCTTCAACTGTCGACGACGCAAAGGCCGGATTCAACGATCTGAAGAAGTCATCAAAAGATCTTGCCGGTGCGATTTCACGATTGGACTCCACCAAGCTCGGTTTCGCGTTCAAAACCATTCAGAGTGCAACGAGTGGTTTCTCGATTGTGGGCCAGGCTCTCAACGGAATCGACGCCTACTTCAAAGTCTTTCAACACGCTCTCCCAATTGTTCAAGCCGATGACAAGTTCGCACCGAACTCGGAGAACTTCAATGCCGTCCAAGCGATTGCCTCTCAAGTTCCAAGAGAGTTGTCGGGGATTCTCGAAACCATCTTGTCGTTCTACGAACACCGGAAGTCGGGAGCATCTCAGAAGCTGAAATCGACGATTGCATTCCCGAACGGCTTCAGCGATCTCGGATTGATCATGAATGATCTGATAGATGGTTGGTTGAAAAAGGTTGTGAAGAGTGATAGGCTCAGGACTGCTCTCGAACCGCTGGAGTCTCTGGTTGCATCGCTTCGTGTCGTTGCGGACAAGTTCGGATCTCCGGACGATCAGAAGCTGCGACGGATCGCCGGGATGGTGCAGAGGATCGAAGATCTTCGGTCCGTGGAGAGTTCGACTCGTGCTGCCGAGAACATTCGCGAGTACATGAAGGGGTTCAAGGCCTCGAGAGGGCCGGGAATAATTTCTATGAGCACGATCTTGGAGGAAGTGAGAAACGTGGACGCCGCCGTAGTTGGTCTGGACAACTTCGTGAAAACCGTCTTCGATAGTCTGAAAACGGAGAGAAACATGAAAATACTTCAGGAAATCGAAACATTTCCCGTGGAGTTCACGACAGATGCGGAAGCGGTTGATGCGGTCACGAAGTTCAGAGAAGATCCCAAGATGAGTGAATTCGGACTAATGACGGCAAACATGTTGTCTAATCTGACTCAAATAGAAACGGCTGTTCAAAGAGCGAAAGATGAAATCCTCTCGAAGTTGGGCAGTCTCGAAGTCTTCAAAAGCGACCTGGCAAAGTTTTCTCCACTCTTCGAAACTCTGCAGGACAATTCTGAATTGGTCATGAAGATGTTCCGGATGATCGAGTGGTTCAGGAGCCCCGAAAGAGATGCAGTTCTCGCTGACGTCATCGGAGTGGTGAACATCGTGAAGAGCACCGATGGAGACCTCGATTCGCTCAAGGAAAAGATAGCCGTCATCAATGAGACGCGAGGCAACGAGACGAACGTCTTGGCGGCTCAGAAAGACTTGAGAGACGTCTCGGAAGTGATTGGATCGTCCACGGAAGGAGTCGTCAAGATGCGGAGATTGATCAACAAACCGCTCGTTTTCGACAAGAAATGGATTGGGATCGTTGGAAAAGCGAAACAGAAGGTCGTCAGTCCCTTGTCACCGGACACCATCAAACAGCTGGATCAGATCGGCTCGATTGAGCAGGCCTTTGCGACGATGGACGATCAGTTGGGAGAGTGGAGTCGTGGAGTGAAGGAGCCGAGTTCGAGTCTTCTCGCCAATCACTCGGATCTGTTCACCAGTGCCGCCGCGAAAGTTCAAGGAGTCGACATCGACTTTGTGGCCGTGAGCAAAGCGGTCGAGTCTTTGCAGAAGTCGATTCCAGCCGCGACGACGTCTTCGAATCCGAAACGAGCCGCTGGACCGGACGAGTTGAGTGTCCTTCGGAGTGAACTCGACAAGTTCGCGGCGGTCGGACTGCAGTTCACCAACTACCACCCACACTTTCGACGTTCCGAGGCTTCTCTTCCGCTGCTCGACCAGTTCTTCTCTGCCTTTGCGAAAGCCGTCCAGCCGCCGAAGGAACCATCTCGAGATCGAGTGGATCAGGGAGGAAACACGACTACAATTGTGGCCGCGGCACCGGAAGAAAGGTGAGCGATCCCCTCATTCGCTCGATGCAAACCTTTTCTGTTTCAGCAGCTGGAGCTTGTACGTCTGGATCGGAGTCTCCGCCGGCGTCTTCATCTCCGTCATCGGTGGCGGAGGAACGATTTACTACTTCTGTTTTCATCGGAAAAACGAAGAAAAGATCGAAGACTTGGAGGATTCACTGATAAAGCGGAACGAGGAAAATGATAAAGAAACAGCGAAGCTCAAGCAGACAGCGGATCTCCTGAAGCAGCAGAATGATGAGAAGGAGAAGGCAGTCAAGCAAGCCCAAATCGAACGGGATCAAATGGCAAAGCAATTGGGAGAAGGACCGCCAGCCACGGAGCCCACCCAAGAGAGCGAAAGTGAGGTTCTCTGTCAATTATTCTTGAATAAATACTTTTTCAGGAATAAGGGTCACCCCGATGCCATTCCAAATGGCGAAGGCGTTCATCGACTCCATCTACTTGTTAGTCGGACACAATTCAGGCCTCACAGAGGCGAAGAGGAAAGGGTATCTGATGGACACAGAGTCGAAGGCATATGGCTATGCAGACGGGCTGCGAGAGGTGTGTGGCGTAGTGATGCGCGGTGTCGACTCGGAGACGAAAACCGGGAAGACGAAGGAGATTGACAAGGAGTTCAAGGCGGAGATCAGGTAGGTTCGAGAAACTGGACACTTTGCAGAAGTATTTACTTGTAGAGTGAGCGGACAAATCCTGCGAGAACTCACAAAAGTCGAGCTCAGGAACCCTCCGAAGGGATGGTTCCGAACCACTTTCATGCACGCGAACGTTGTGACGATGCCGAACAACTTGAAGATGATCTTGTCGCAAGCACCGCAGAAGGAGAACAAGAAAGAGAAGAAAATCAGCACGATTGACAAGTTCCTGTGGATGATAAAGGAGAACGAGAGCCGATTCGTGGTGATGTTGTGCCAGTTCGATGAAACCGGTATTGATTGATTATCGATAGACTCCGTTCACAGTTAAATTTCAGCGGACGGAGTGAAAAAGAACAAGTGCGACAAGTACTTTGCCCTCACGGAGAAAGAAAAGGTCTCGTTCGATCATTCGGAAGTCGAGTGCCTCAGCAAAACGAACCATGCAGGAGGTTACATCGAACGCAAGCTGAAGATCACTTTCCGGTAAGCCATATTCTCCGAAGAGTTCCCGATTCGAATGATTGACACTTTGCAGAGATGGATCGACCCACACGTTCACCCACTTCCAGTACACTGAATGGAAAGATCACTTCGTCCCGAACGACCCGAGCACCGTCATTGCGATTCTGAAGCGAGTCCGTGAAAGTTTCACCCCGATCGTCGTCCATTGCTCAGCTGGTATCGGAAGATCCGGCACTTTCGCTTGTCAGTTTCACTCTTTTCTTCGAACTTTTTGAAAATACGAGAAAGTCTTTGAGGTGTGGAACTCGGATACCAACGGATCGCTCAATCGGGTGTCCCTACTCTTTCCAGCATTCTGGGACAGTTGAGATCGATGAGGTGTGGAGCTGTCCAAAACGTGTTCCAGCTCAGTTTCGTCGTCATCGCAATTATTTTTTACATCTTTGATGTGAGTGAAATTGATTCCATTTTCAGTCAGCAAAAAACCATTTACTATTACAGTCAGCATCTGCCAAAGAGAGAGAAGAGGTGGCTAGAAAGCAGGAAGACTTTGCGGCTGCATTCAAGGAGATGCTCGCTTCGGCAGACGAGAGGGATATGGCGGGAAGCGACTTATCTTCCATCCAGATCGATTCCGAGTCCGACGAGGAGTCTCTTCCCCGGCGCGGCATCTGGAGAAAGATGACCCGATGGCTCTACTGATAACCTTGCTTCTCTTTACTCGAAACGAATTCATTGAATGAGATAATCAATTTTTTGCCTACTGTCGTGTTCTTTATTCGTGTATACTAGCAATACACAAAGGAATTAGGTGGCGGGATGGGCAGCGCTGGAAAAGAGATTTTCTCTCAGAGAACTAAATTTAATGTTCACACATATTTCAATTGCACTTTTGTTCATTCACCGTATCAGATGTGTAGGCATTTCTGAAGATTTGAACAATTCTCGTGTTCAGTTTGTCAAAAAATGAGGCGAGAGTGTGTCACAATGAGAGACGCAGACGATTTTTCGTGTCTCCGTTTCTACCGTAATCCGAATCGATCGATAATTTCCGGTTACTGTAGCTGTAGTGCCCTTCGTAGACTTCGGCATTTTCGTGTCTTTCATGTTCAAAATGGCCTCCAAAACGTATTCGCACAATTTCTCGGCTCTTGCCAAGTGAGTTTTGGAGGGAAATTTCTTTTTCTCAAATTTTAAGATTAACTCGAAAAATTTTGTTCAATGAATAGCCTCATTTTAGTGGAAAACCGAGTTTTTTTTCAAAGTTCAAATTTGAGGGCAGAAAATGTAAGCTATGGACCACTCATTTCGCCCACAAACGCTCTTTTGTTAAATATTTCCATAATTTTAGCAGCATTTATGTTTCCTTGGTCAATTTATCAACTTTTTCTTCCTTAGATTCCAGTTTTCGACCGGGAAACCCTAAAAAAGGTCGAAAATGGGAAATTCCAGCGATTCTCCAGCAGTAAAATAAAGCGCGCCGCAGCCTTGCATTGTCGCGCGCCGCAAAGCCCCGCCCCACGGCGCCCTGAAGTGGAAATTTGCGGTGGAGCGCGTTTGCAATACTCGCCTGTTTTGAATTTTTTTAGTGCTGGAAAACCAGTTTTTTCGCGTTTTCTCCGCGGAAAATGAACCGTTTTCAAAAAAGTTCAATATCAATTGTAAATAGAGAATCACAATACGAATCGGGGAAGTTATCGAACAATGCGAGATATTCGCTCTCCGCGGTGTTGATAGACGCGAAAGATTTGCACTGAAAATCCGGTTATTTGGAATTTATGAGAAAACGAACGGACGATTCGCCGAAAACCTTCATATCGTTTGTTCGGAAACTCTTTAGGAACATTTTGAGACATAACACGGGTAGATTGGTTGAGAAATGACAGCGCTGATAGGATAATTCCGTCGAGCGCATCACTTTCCAGGGCGAATATCTCGCATTGTTCGATAACTTCACCGATTCGTATTGTAATTCTCTACAATTGATATTGAACTTTTTTGAAAACGGTTCATTTTCCGCGGAGAAAACGCGAAAAAACTGGTTTTCCAGTACTAAAAAAAATTCAAAAACAGGCGAATATTGCAAACGCGCTCCACCGCAAATTTCCACTTCAGGGCGCCGTGTGGCGGCTCGATTTCTAACTTTTTCTTTGCCGCCTGGCCTCTAGGGATTTCCTCTTCCATCAGACAAACACACCTTTTTGACGGTCGCCTCTTCGGTGGTGCAGATGAGAAAATCGTCCTCGTATCGACAGTAGTCCGTCGATTCACCGCGTTTCTCGGCCGTTCCGCGCCAATAGTCGGTCTCGAATGCGGCCAGATACAGGTGCGCGAGATGCGACGAAAGCGGATGTCCCTGCGGAACGCCACGTGTCACTTTCCACGTCTTCTGACCTCTGCGGTAGAAGTACGAGCGGATCGTCGTGCGCAGCTCGTCGAGCAACCATTTCGAGCTCGTTTTCTGCACAAATCAAAGATTTCGCGTCAAATAGACACGGGGAAGACGGGTCTCGGCACGAAAACAATCAGGGGGGTACCATAAACTTTTCCTCCGAAAAATCGCTTGCGCCTTTAACCTCGTCGTTTTTTCCCCCCATCAATTTATGGGAAATTGTTTAAAGGCGCATGCGATTTTTTTTCCGTGGTGGGACCCGTTCCTCTTGTAATAAAACCAATTCACTTTTTTAAAAAAAACTGGAAAAAAAATATTTTTTTTTTGATTTTTCAAAAATTTTCAGTGCAAATCTTTCGCGTCTATCAACACCGCGGAGAGCGAATATCTCGCATTGTTCGATAACTTCCCCGATTCGTATTGTGATTCTCTACAATTGATATTGAACTTTTTTGAAAACGGTTCATTTTCCGCGGAGAAAACGCGAAAAAACTGGTTTTCCAGCACTAAAAAAAATTCAAAAACAGGCGAATATTGCAAACGCGCTCCACCGCAAATTTCCACTTCAGGGCGCCGTGCGCCCCCCCTCAACCACGAGAAAATCGAGGAAAAAATGGAGCAAAAAAAGAGCTGTAACTCGAGAACGAGCGGACTTTTCGGGAAAATTTTTTGGGAACGTCTTGATTAGGGAGGTACTAATGTGTTAGCGAAAGAAAATTTCAAAAAAATCGGATATTTCTACAGTAATTTTCTCTCATCCAAAACATGCTATTTACCATCGAAGTTAGAAGTCGATCGGTTCAGTTTGAAGGGGGTCGAAAAAGACGGTTAGTACTGTAGGTACAGTAATCCTACCGTATACCGGACCAAAAATGTTAAAGGAGTGAAGCGCTCCGAGACCCATGGGCCTATGCAAAGTTTCACATTCTCCCTTATTCCAAGCATTCATTTGGGTGGCACGTGGGTTGGGCGGTTTTCGAGGTGACAGGGGGCTGTGGTGCCAGGCACCACAGCAGAGAACAGAAAAAAAATACAAGACTCCATAAGTTACATGTGAGATATATGATGACCGTATAGATTTGGAGGAAGGTAACGAACGCATAGGGAACAGAAATTTAAGAATGAGCTCCGACGTTGTCCGAAATGACTTCGCTGAAGGGATCGTCGTCGAGTTCACGATTCGAATCGATCAGTGCCGGCGTCTCGTCGTGTCCGTCGTCCTGCTTGATTCCGTCGCGGATCGGCGTCGAGTTGCTCTCCGATTGAGTTCTTCCCTTTGCCTCTCTTCGTCGCCATCGCTTTACCCTTCGTTGTTCTATCGAAAATTCCGGTAAAGTTCCTAGCTAACAGAGCTCTCCAGTGTTGCAACTCACTCCCCGCCACTTCTACTTTCCCTGACAAAGTTTCTTCTAATGTTTTCAGTAACCGTTTACTACTCGTCACCCTTTCCCCCTTTCTTGTATTGTCCCCTCACAACTACTAACCGTTTTCTCTTTCTTTTTGTCGGTATAAGTGGCCATGCCCTTCCACACGAAATAAATTTTAAAAAAATATATATATAAATGAAAAGTTGGCGTCGAAGCCCTCGCGCGTTGAACTCGCCGTGTCCATGGCGATTGGATTCCGTCGCAGTACTCGACGTTCCGTTCCGCGTTCCGATGGATCCTTCTCGGCTTCGGAACGGCGACTGGATCCAAACTGGTCTCTGGACCGAAAAGATTCACTTTTTGGTGGTCGGCTGGACTCTCGGAGTCGTCTTCGCGTTTCGGATTCTCGTTCAGCTACAAAAGTATATGTTATTCTCGCCAACCTGATTTGCTCTTCCCCGGGCGGGCGGGCGGGCGGGCGGCACTTTAGCGACGTAGAATGAGTTTGAAAACGGACGTCGTTTCCGGGCAGAAGGCGTGCGCCTTTAAAGGAGGGGGGGGGGGGGGGGGGTTTGGGGGGTGCCAACTTGAAAAAAGTTAGCTTTAATACAAGCTATTATCGGATTTTTTCTTCAATTTTTTCAAACTATTTCATCTCTCGTCGTCTGCGTCTCTTTCTCTTCGTGGCGAGACCAACCCCCGTAAATCGACATTTCGAAAACAAATCTTCCGCAGCGTATTGCATTCAAAAAAAAATCCGATAACACGATCAAAAGCTTCTGGCTGGCTCTTGCGGACCTGTCCAGTCTTACTTCTTCTCTTTTTACTCAAACCTGTTCATAATGTTGTGCCACCCCCCAAAAAATTATGAGATTTCGAGAATTTCGGCATATTTCTGAATCCATTCCTACTAATCTGCACTGGGTTGTTAATTTTTTGTAACTTTATAACATTTTTTTAAACCAAAAGTCAGAAAGCTCCAGATGGCACTGTTCTCCAGGACGAGATGCGAAGCTTGCGGCTGGAACAGTCGAGTCGGCGTGCTTCGAACATGCTCCAAGTTGTGCAGACAGGTTATTTTGGTTGTGGTTGACAAGTTTCAAAACTCGTGACGCCATCTGGAGGTCGATCGGGAGTCCTGGAGGTCTCCATCCTCCAACGCCTTCAACCACATCTCAGGCTTCGTGTTTCACCTCCGAGGGTATATTATTTGTCTCGAAAATCGTTTCGGGAGGTTTAAGGAAGACACTTCAAGTATTCACACGACAGCATCAATTTGAACTTTGCGCGCGTTTAGCGGGTGTCGCCACGATTCACAATTTCTTACTGTTTTCAAAACATTTTTCTCTCAATTCATGCCTAATTTGGACATTTTCCACTGATTTCTCTCGTTTTTTCGCAGAATTTCGTGGTTTTATCGATGATTTTATTGAATTTCAGCATTTTCGACGATTTTTTTCCATTTCGAACCCGAAAAAACTCGTCAATTATCGTTTTATCACTGAAAAACACCAAATTTCCTTTTTCTCTCATTCCGGTCCATTTTTTCACTTGACTTTGCTTAGTTTCTCTTCTAATTCCTCCCATTCAACTGATATTTTGCTAATTTTCACTCTGATTATCGATTTTCTCAGTAATTTCTTGTTTTTTCAGCTTTCAAATCGACTAAATCGACCGTAAATCTGTAATTCGCTTCATTTTCCTCTTGTTTGACCTGCGACACACGTTCATTTCCAGCCGCGATGCCCTTTTCGATTGGAATGTCTCGACGCGATCGTGGTGACGGCCTGTGCTCGGCCCCGACTCGGACGTGATCTCCCAATCCGATTCGAATGTCCACATCCACGTGGCACTCTTCGCCCGCAGTCCGAGTCAGTTCGAGCTTCGCCGACGAATGAAGATGTTCTTTGGAACAAGTGTCATGAGGCAAATAAGTGAGTTTCATTAGTCCGCTCGGAGTTTCCCACACAAACCACATTCATTTTCAGACATCGTTCTCATTGTTGCGCATGCAATTATAACAAGTAATCAGCATGAAAGTGAGCAATTCCCAGACATTTTCAGCCGGAAACTGGTACTTCCAGGCTTCAATCAGAACCAGACGATATCGTCATCCAGCCCGACCCTCGACCTCTCGTTTCACTCCGAAGGTGACGATTCGAGAGCGACAGTCTGAATAAATGTCCGTTTTCAGATCCGATGTCCCGTTCCTGTCCGAAATCCGCGCTCCCGAGCTGTCCAACTTTCGAACTCCAGCATCTCCGACAACGTGAAACCCGGAATGCTAACGGTGAGCTGAAAATCTGAAATACTCTGAAAATCGAAATCTTTCAGGCCACATGGATATCGCGGTGCGTCAGATGGAAATGGTGGCTCGCGTGACGAACGGAATCGCCCTCATGCAGAGCATCGTGAACGGCACTTTCGACGCCGAAACTGTCTTCTCTGAGCTCCTCCGTCTGGGAAAACTCGAGCCGAGCTACATCAAGAAGATAGACGTCGCCGCGTTTGAAATGGCTCTCGATTCCATGAAGGGAGTTGAGCTGAAAGATGCTGCCGAAGCGGAGAAGTTCTTCAACCAGTTGGACGCCATCAGACAAGAAGTGGATGGAATGGGGAGTGTGGCCGATTGGGATCCGGACACGTTCAAAAACGAAATTGAGAGTCTGAAAGACTTTTCTCATGCACTCGAACGCGAAGTCATGAGAAAAGTTGTAGTTTGGAACTCTGATTTCACGCAACTGACGTTGCATTCAACCGTCGACGAAGCGAAGGTCAGCTTTACCGATCTGAAGAAGTCATCAAAAGATCTTGCCGGTGCGATTTCACGATTGGACTCCTCGAAGAATCTCGGTTTCGCGTTCAAAACCATTCAGAGTGCAACGAGTGGTTTCTCGATTGTCGGCAAGGCTCTCAACGGAATCGACGCCTACTTCAAAGTAGTTCAATACGCTCTCCCAATTGTTCAAGTCGATGACAAGTTCGCACCGAACTCGGAGAACTTCAATGCCGTCCAAGCGATTGCCTCTCAAGTTCCGAGAGAGTTATCGGGGATTCTCGAAACCATCTTGTCGTTCTACAAACACCGGAAGTCGGGAGCATCTCAGAAGCTGAAATCGACGATTGCATTCCCGAACGGATTCAGCGATCTCGGATCGATCGTGAATGATCTGATAG
The DNA here is from genome assembly GCA_963966605.1 of Caenorhabditis sulstoni. NCBI lineage: Eukaryota > Metazoa > Nematoda > Chromadorea > Rhabditida > Rhabditidae > Caenorhabditis > Caenorhabditis sulstoni. Next base: position 7,799,907 of record OZ016475.1, read on the forward strand.
ATGGTTGGATGAAAAAGGTTGTGAAGAGTGATAGGCTCAGGACTGCTCTCGAACCGCTGGAACCTCTGGTTACATCGCTTCGTGTCGTTGCGGACAAGTTCGGATCTCCGGACGATCAGAAGCTGCGACGGATCGCCGAAATGGTGCAGAGGATCGAAGATCTTCGGTCCGTGGAGAGTTCCACTAGTGCTGCCGAGAACATTCGCGAGTTCATGAAGGGGTTCACGGGCTCGAGAGGGCCGGGAATAATTTCTATGAGCACGATCTTGGAGGAAGTGAGAAACGTGGACGCGGCTATAGTTGATCTGGACAACTTCGTGAAAACCGTCTTCGATAATCTGAAAACGGGGAAAAACATGAAAATACTTCAGGAAATCGAAACATTTCCAGTGGAGTTCGCGACAGATGCGGAAGCGGTTGATGCGGTCAACAAGTTCACAAACGATGCCGAAAGGAAACGATTCATTAAACTGATTGCACCACTGTTGTCTAATCTGCCTCAAATCGAAACGGCAGTTGAGACAGCGAAAGATGAAATCCTCTCAAACTTGGGCAGTCTCGAAGCCTTCAAAAGCGACCTGGCAGAGTTTTCTCCACTCTTCAAAACTCTGCAGGACAATTCTGAATTGGTCATGAAGATGTTCCGGATGATCGAGTGGTTCAGGAGCCCCGAACGAGATGCAGTTCTCGCTGACGTCATCGGAGTGGTGAACATCGTGAAGAGCACCGATGGAGACCTCGATACGCTCAAGGAAAAGATCGCCGTCATCAAAGGATCGCGAGGCAACGAGACGAAGGTCTTGGCGGCTCAAAAAGACTTGAAAGACGTCTCGGAAGTGATTGGATTGTCCACGGAAGGAGTCGTCAAGATGCGGAGATTGATCAACAAACCGCTCGTTTTCGACAAGAAATGGACTGGGATCGTTGGAAAAGCGAAACAGAAGGTCGTCAGCCCTTTGTCTCCGAGCACCATCAAACAGTTGGATCAGATCGGCTCGATTGAGCAGGCGTTTGCGAAGATGGACGATCAGTTGGGAGAGTGGAGTCGAGGCGTGAAGGAGCCGAGTTCGAGTGTTCTCGCCAATCACTCGGATCTGTTCACCAGTGCCGCCGCGAATGTCCATGGAGTCGACATCGACTTTGTGGCCTTGAGCAGAGCGGTCGAGTCTTTGCAGAAGTCGATTCCAGCCGCGACGACGTCTTCGAATCGGAAACGAGCCGCTGGACCGGACGAGTTGAGTGTCCTTCGGAGTGAACTCGACAAGTTCGCGGCGGTCGGACTGCAGTTCACCAACTACCACCCACACTTTCGACGTTCCGAGGCTTCTCTTCAACTGCTCGACCAGTTCTTCTCTGCCTTTGCGAAAGCCGTCCAGCCGCCGAAGGAACCATCTCGGGATCGAGTGGATCAGGCAGCGAACACGACTACAACTGTGGCCGCGGCACCGGAAGGAAGGTTAGCCATCCCCTTATTCGCTCGATGCAAACCTTTTCTGTTTCAGCAGCTGGAACTTGTACGTCTGGATCGGAGTCTCTGCCGGCGTCCTCATCTCCGTCATCGGTGGCGGAGGAACGATTTACTACTTCTGTTTTCATCGGAAAAACAAAGGAAAGATCGAAGATTTGGAGGATTCACTGATAAAGCGGAACGAGGAAAATGATAAAAAAACAGCGAAGCTCAAGCAGACAGCGGATCTCCTGAAGCAGCAGAACGATGAGAAGGAGAAGGCAGTCAAGCAAGCCCAAATAGAACGTGATGAAATGGCAAAGCAATTGGGAGAAGGACCGCCAGCCACGGAGCCCACCCAAGAGAGCGAAAGTGAGGTTTTTAGTCAATTATTCTTGAATAAATACTTTTTCAGGGATAAGGGTTACCCCGATGCCATTCCCAATGGCGAAGGCGTTCATCGACTCCATCTACTCGATTGTCATGTCAGGCCTTGCCGAGTATAAGAAGACAATGCCGGAAGGGGTAAAGATATGCGAGGTGACGAGGAAACAATTCTGCCATCGCGGGCTGCTCACGGTGTGTCAAAAAGTGCTGAGAAGTGTCGACTTGGAGACGAAAAACGCGAGAACGAAAGAAATTGACGTGGAGTTCAAGGCGGAGATCAGGTAGATTCGAGAAAATTGACATTTTAAAAGTACAATTAACCGACTTGACTTCCGCTCTGACTGTTTTCATTGGTGTAAAAAAACGGGAAGAAAACTTGATACCTTGTTCACATCTTTTTTTTGAAACTGGATGAAAAATGAAAAAAAAACTATAGTCATTATAATTCACGAAGATTTGAGACGCAAACGATTTTTCGTATCTCCGTTTCTCTCCGTTTTCTCCGTTTCGTATCTCCGTTTTTAGTGGAAACCCGAGTTGTTTTTCAAAATTCAAATTTTGGGCAGAAAATGTAAGCTATTAATTTTTTAAAAATGAGGCCGATACCCCTTGGATATTTCTACAGTAATTTTCGCACCGAGACTTATAGGTCTATGCAAAGTTTCGAATCAATCAGCTTGGGAAGTTATTCCAGCTGAAGTGACCGGACGAACACAACTTCGCAGATAGTATATCAAAGATGTTTCAGAGTGCGCGGACAAATCCTGCGAGAACTCACAAAAGTCGAGCTCAGGAACCCTCCGAAGGGATGGTTCCGAACCACTTTCATGCACGCGAACGTTGTGACGATGCCGAACAACTTGAAGATGATCTTGTCGCAAGCACCGCAGAAGGAGAACAAAAAACAGACGAGAATCAGCACGATTGACAAGTTCCTGTGGATGATAAAGGAGAACGAGAGCCAATTCGTGGTGATGTTGTGCAAGTTCGAAGAAACCAGTATTAATTGATTATCGATTGACTCCGTTCACATTTAAATTTCAGTGGACGGAAAGAAGAAGAACAAATGCGACAAGTACTTTGCCCTCACGGAGAAAGAAAAGGTCTCGTTCGATCATTCGGAAGTCGAGTGCCTCAGCAAAACGAACCATGCAGGAGGTTACATCGAACGCAAGCTGAAGATCACTTTCCGGTAAGCCATATTCTCCGAAGAGTCCCCGATTCGAATGATTGACACTCTGCAGAGATGGATCGACCCACACGTTCACCCACTTCCAGTACACTGAATGGAAAGATCACTTCGTCCCGAACGACCCGAGCACCGTCATTGCGATTCTGAAGCGAGTCCGTGAAAGTTTCACCCCGGTCGTCGTCCATTGCTCAGCTGGCATCGGAAGATCCGGCACTTTCGCTTGTCAGTTTCACTCTTTTCTTAGAACTTTTTGAAAATACGAGAAAGTCTTTGAGGTGTGGAACTCGGATACCAACGGATCGCTCAATCGGGTGTCCCTACTCTTTCCAACATTCTGGGACAGTTGAGATCGATGAGGTGTGGAGCTGTCCAGAACGTGTTCCAGCTCAGTTTCGTCGTCATTGCAGTTATTTCCTACATCTTTGAAGTGAGTGAAATTGATTCCATTTTCAGTCAGCAAAGAACCATTTTCTATTACAGTCAGCATCTGCCAAGGAGAGAGAAGAGGTGGCCAGAAAGCAGGAAGACTTCCAGGAGATGCTCGCTACGGCAGACGAGAGGGATATGGCGGGAAGCGACTACTCTTGCATCCAGATCGATTCCGAGTCCGACGAGGAGTCTCTTCCCCGGCGCGGCATCTAAAAAATGCTCACCCGGTGGCTCTACTGATAAACTTGCTTCTATTTTTACTCGAAACGAATTCATTGAATGAGAGATACAATTTTTGGCCTACTGTTGTGTTCTTTATTCGTGTATTCTAGCAATACACACAGGAATTGGCTGGCGGGATGGACAGCGCTGGAGTGGAATAAAGCATAGAGAAGTGCGGGACCGAGAGCAGAACAGAACCTATCGCCGCGATCACCCCACTGGCTTCCGCTTGGACGGATGCTGGCCTTTCCGAATGTATTTAGTAACTTTTTAACGTAAAAGAAACGAGGAAGAGAAGTTCTTTCAGAGAACTAAATTCAATGTTCACAGCAGGGCTGGGCGATCGAAAAGTTCGGCAAACTTTCCAGCAAGTTTTCCATTTCCGGATTTTCCGAATCAATTTCGGCAACGAATTTTCCGGTTTCGGAAAATTTCGGCAAAAGTGCGCAAATTCGACTCAAATATTGAATATGAGACGTTTTTGAGGTTTTTCTTAGTCAAAGTCTGATCATTCTTTCTCATCTCGGAGGTTACGGTAAGCAATTCGCGACTGTGCAGCGGAGCGCGTTTGCATCAAGAACGACGATTCGGCCGCGAGGGGGCGCAGTGGGAAGAAAACTAGAGAAATAGACTTGACAAGGATTCGAAAACCAGAAAATCGAAGTTCCAGTAAAAAATTAACCTCTGCTCCTTCAAAATTACTGTTTTCAATTCGGCAAGACGACTCCGAGAGTCCAGCCGACCACCAAGAAGTGAATCTTCTCGGTCCAGAGACCAGTTTGGATGCAGTCGCCGTTCCGCAGCCGAGAAGGATCCATCGGAACGCGGAACGGAACGTCGAGTACTGCGACGGAATCCAATCGCCATGGACACGGCGAGTTCAACGCGCGAGGGCTTCGACGCCAACTTTTCATTTATATATATATTTTTTTAAAATTTATTTCGTGTGGAAGGGCATGGCCACTTATACCGACAAAAAGAAAGAGAAAACGGTTAGTAGTTGTGAGGGGACAATACAAGAAAGGGGGAAAGGGTGACGAGTAGTAAACGCTCACTGAAAACATTAGAAGAAACTTTGTCAGGGAAAGTAGAAGTGGCGGGGAGTGAGTTGCAACACTGGAGAGCTCTGTTAGCTAGGAACTTTACCGGAATTTTCGAAGGAACAACGAAGGGTAAAGCGATGGCGACGAAGAGAGGCAAAGGGAAGAACTCAATCGGAGAGCAACTCGACGCCGATCCGCGACGGAATCAAGCAGGACGACGGACAAGACGAGACGCCGGCACTGATCGATTCGAATCGTGAACTCGACGACGATCCCTTCAGCGAAGTCATTTCGGACAACGTCGGAGCTCATTCTTAAATTTCTGTTCTCTATGCGTTCGTTATCTACCTCCAAATCTATACGGTCATCATATATCTCACATGTAACTTATGGAGTCTTCTATTTTTTTTTCTGCTCTCTGCTGTGGCCACCACAGCCCTGTTACACGTCGCTACCCTATTGTCCTCTGGTGTAGACCCGAGTAGTCATCTACTATCTAACTCTGAATTAGATTCGACACTAGGTATGATTATCTATATATAAGTTTATTGGTGGGGAATAAGATGAATGGGATTGATTATAGAATATTGAGAATAATATAGAATATAGATTAAATACAGAATAACGGAGTGAGGACTCTCATCCTCGGCACACCTCCCGAATCATTAATTGTTGGAATGCCCTTCCTCCATCCATGTTTCCTGTCAAAATATCCTCATCTGTATTTAGGAACAATATTACTCACATCGATCTCTCCCGGTATCTCTCACTTAACCCTCATAATTTTTGAATCTCAATTGTTTCCTGTACATATCATGCTCCCCTAACTAGTACTTACTTACCTAGCTTTACTTCTTCTACTACTTTACTACCTTATTACTTATTACTAGTCACCTTTGTGTTCTTATTACTTGTTTGTATTAGTGGCCACTCGCCCTTCAAACAATAAACATTAACATTTAACACCACACACCGACTCCAATCCAACACAACTGACCAACCGGTCTCCTTCCTCTTACTCGCGTGTCGTGGGCGTGGCCTGTCCGCCTATGAGCGTACAGTCCTTGCTCCGACTACGATGTCCTTGTAACTGGCATATAACAGCCCCCTGTCTCCTCGAAAACCGAGAAAGCTGTGAATGATTGAGAATGTGTAGAGAAATGGAATTATCCGGAGCGCAGTGACCGATAAAAACTTTTCTACGGAACTCTGCTTAGTACCCTTCACTATCAACCACTTTCCCCTTCCCTCCCTTCCCCACGATGCTTCAACCACATCTCAGGCAGTGTGGGCCCTCGAGGCAATATTCGAATATTCGAGGAAATCCTCGAGGATTCGAATAATTCCTCGAATATTCGTCGAATATCAACTAAATATTATTCGAAAACTGTATCAATAACTGTATAATTTTTCATATCATCGGATTTTTTTGTATGCAATACGCTGAAATTTCTTCAATTTTTTCAAATTTTTTCCTTTCTTGTCGTCTGCGTCTCTTTCTCTTTCTCTTCGTGGCGCGACCAACCCCCGTAAATCGACACCTCGGAAACAAACATTTCTCAGCGTATTGCATTCAAAAAAGAATCCGATAATATCCCACATGTGAAAAAATCTTATTAATTTTCGAAGGAGTACGGTTTTCCCAATGTGTGCACTTTTCCGGCGCGGTGTTTGCGGACAAATATTCGAGGAATATTCGAGGAAATTCTCGAATGATTCCTCGAAGACCCACACTGATCTCAGGCTTCAGTTGTTCCGTGTTTCACCTCCGAGGGTATATTATTTTTTTCGAAAATCGTTTCGGGAGGTTTAAGGAAGACACTTCAAGTGCGTAAGTCAATTTCTGCAATGGAAAAACACAGAACAACTAAAGCCTGACATTTACGGTGTAGGTTTCCGCCGCTGTAAAAAAAAGGGAGTTATTCGGGAAATTCTCGATCATTTCGTGTTTTTCGTCACCTTTTTTTTCGGAAATCTTCCCCCGTATTCACACGACAGCATCAATTTGAACTTTGCGCGCGTTTATCGGGTCTCGCCACGATTCACAATTTCTTACTGTTTTCAAAACATTTTTCTCTCAATTCATGCCTAATTTTGACATTTTCGACTGATTTCTTTCGTTTTTTCGCAGAATTTCGTGGTTTTATCGATGATTTTATTGAATTTCAGCATTTTCGACGATTTTTTTCCATTTCGAACCCGAAAAAACTCGACAACTAGCGTATTATCACCAAATTTCCTTTTTCTCATTTTACTTTGCTTAGTTTCTCTTCTAAATCTTTCCATTCAACTGATATTTTGCTTTTTTTCACTCCGATTATCGATTGTCTCAGTAATTCTTTGTTTTTTCGGCTTTCAAATCGACTAAATCGTCCGTAAATCTGTCATTCGCTTTATTTTCCTCTCGTTTGACCTGCGACACACGTTCATTTCCAGCCGCGATGCCCTTTTCGATTGGAATGTCTCGACGCGATCGTGGTGACGGCCTGTGCTCGGCCCCGACTCGGACGTGATCTCCCAATCCGATTCGAATGTCCAAATCCACGTGGCACTCTTCGCCCGCAGTCCGAGTCAGTTCGAGCTTCGCCGACGAATGAAGATGTTCTTTGGAACAAGTGTCATGAGGCAAATAAGTGAGTTTCATTAGTCCGCTCGGAGTTTCCCACCCAAACCACATTCATTTTCAGACATCGTGCTCATTGTTGCACATGCAATTATAACAAGTAATCAGCATGATAGTGAGCGATTCCCAGACATTTTCAGCCGGAAACTGATATTTCCAGGCTTCAATCAGAACCAGACGATATCGTCATCCAGCCCGACCCTCGACCTCTCGTTTCACTCCGAAGGTGACGATTCGAGAGTGACAGTCTGAATAAATGTCCGTTTTCAGACCCGATTTCCCGTTTCTGTCCGCTATCCGCGCTCTCGAGCTGTCCAACTTTCGAACTCCAGCATCTCCGACAAATCCGGAATGCTAACGGTGAGCTGAACGTCTGAAATACTCTGAAAAATAGAAATCTTTTAGGTCACATGGATAGCGCGGTGCGTCAGATGGAAATGGTGGCTCGCGTGACGAACGGAATCGCCCTCATGCAGAGCATCGTGAACGGCACTTTCGACTCCGAAACTGTCTTCTCTGAGCTCCTCCGTCTGGGAAAACTCGAGCCGAGCTACATCAAGAAGATAGACGTCGCCGCGTTTGAAACGGCACTCAATTCAATGAAGGGAGTTGAGCTGAAAGATGCTTCCGAAGCGGAGAAGTTCTTCAACCAGTTGGACGCCGTCAGACAAGAAGTGGATGGAATGGGGAACGTGGCCGATTGGAATTCGGACACGTTCAAAAACGAAATTGAGAGTCTGAAAGACTTTTCTCTTTCATTCAGACGAGGAATCATTGACCAAGTTGAAGACTGGAAGTACCATTTCACGCAACTCGGGCGAGATTTAACCGTCGACGATGCAAATACCGGATTCAGCGATCTGAAAAAGTTATCAAAAGATCTTGCCGATGCGATTTCACGATTGGACTCCACCAAGCTTGGTTTCGCGTTCAAAACCATTCAGAGTGCAACGAGTGGTTTCTCGATTGTCGGCAAGGCTCTCAACGGAATCGACGCCTACTTCAAAGTAGTTCAATACGCTCTCCCAATTGTTCAAGTCGATGACAAGTTCGAAACGAACTCGGAGAACTTCAATGCCGTCCAAGCGATTGCCTCTCAAGTTCCGAGAGAGTTATCGGGGATTCTCGAAAACATCTTGTCGTTCTACAAACACCGGAAGTCGGGAGCATCTCAGACGCTGAAATCGACGATTGCATTCCCGAACGGATTCAGCGATCTCGGATTGATCGTGAATGATCTGATAGATGGTTGGTTGAAGAAAGTTGTGAACACTGATGGACTCAGGACTGCTCTCGAACCGCTGGAATCTCTGGTTGCATCGCTTCGTGTCGTTGCGGACAAGTTCGGATCTCCGGACGATCAGAAGCTGCGACGGATCGCCGAAATGGTGCAGAGGATCGAAGATCTTCGGTCCGTGGAGAGTTCCACTAGTGCTGCCGACAACATTCGCGAGTATGTGAAAGGGTTCACGGGCTCGAAAGGAGCAGGGATACTTTCGATGAGCACGATCTTGAAGGAAGTGAGAAACGTGGACGCGGCTCTAGTTGATCTGGACAACTTCGTGAAAACCGTCTTCGATCGTCTGAAAATGGAAAAAAACATGAAAATACTTCAGGAAATCGAAACATTTCCCGTGGAGTTCGCGACAGATGCGGAAGCTGTTGATGCGGTCACGAAGTTCAGAGAAGATCCCAAGATGAGTGAATTCGGACTAATGACGGCAAACATGTTGTCTAATCTGACTCAAATAGAAACGGCAGTTTGGAATTCGAAACTTGCTATCCTCTCGAAGTTGGGCAGTCTCGAAGACTTCAAAAGCGACCTGGCAGAGTTTTTTCCCCTCTTTAAAACTCTGCAGGACAATTCTGAATTGGTCATGAAGATGTTCCGGATGATCGAGTGGTTCAGAAGCCCCGAACGAGATGCAGTTGTCGCTGACGTCATCGGAGTGGTGAACATCGTGAAGAGCACCGATGGAGACCTCGATTCGCTCAAGGAAAAGATAGCCGTCATCAAAGGATCGCGAGGCAACGAGACGAAGGTCTTGGCGGCTCAAAAAGACTTGAAAGACGTCTCGGAAGTGATTGGATCGTCCACGGAAGGAGTCGTCAAGATGCGGAGATTGATCAACAAACCGCTAGTTTTCGACAAGAAATGGGTTGGAATCGTTGGAAAAGCGAAACAGAAGGTTGTCAGTCCCTTGTCACCGAACACCATCAAACAGCTGGATCAGATCGGCTCGATTGAGCAGGCGTTTGCGACGATGGACAATCAGTTGGGAGAGTGGAGTCGAGGAGTGAAGGAGCCGAGTTCGAGTCTTCTCGCCAATCACTCGGATCTGTTCACCAGTGCCGCCGCGAAAGTTCAAGGAGTCGATGTCGACTTTGTGGCCGTGAGCAAAGCGGTCGAGTCTTTGCAGAAGTCGATTCCAGCCGCGACGACGTCTTCGAATCGGAAACGAGCCGCTGGACCGGACGAGTTGAGTGTCCTTCGAAGTGAACTCGACAAGTTCGCGGCGGTCGGACTGCAGTTCACCAACTACCATCCACACTTTCGACGTTCCGAGGCTTCTCTTCAGCTGCTCGACCAGTTCTTCTCTGCCTTTGCGAAAGCCGTCCAGCCGCCGAAGGAACCATCTCGGGATCGAGTGGATCAGGCAGCGAACACGACTACAACTGTGACCGCGGCACCGGAAGGAAGGTTAGCCATCCCCTCATTCGCTCGATGCAAACCTTTTCTGTTTCAGCAGCTGGAACTTGTACGTCTGGATCGGAGTCTCCGCCGGCGTCTTCATCTCCGTCATCGGTGGCGGAGGAACGATTTACTACTTCTGTTTTCATCGGAAAAACGAAGAAAAGATCGAAGATTTGGAGGATTCACTGATAAAGCGGAACGAGGAAAATGATAAAGAAACAGCGAAGCTGAAGCAGACAGCGGATCTCCTGAAGCAGCAGAATGATGAGAAGGAGAAGGCAGTCAAGCAAGCCCAAATAGAACGTGATGAAATGGCGAAGCGGTTGGAAGAACGACCGCCAGCCACGGAGCCCACCCAAGAGAGCGAAAGTGAGGTTCTTAGTCAATTATTCTCGAATAAATACTTTTTCAGGGATAAGGGTCACCCCGATGCCGTTCCCAATGGCGAAGGCGTTCATCGACTCCATCTACTCGATTGTCATGTCAGGCCTTGCCGAGTATAAGAAGACAATGCCGGAAGGGGTAAAGATATGCGAGGTGACGAGGAAACAATTCTGCCATCGCGGGCTGCTCACGGTGTGTCAAAAAGTGCTGAGAAGTGTCGACTTGGAGACGAAAAACGCAAGAACGAAAGAAATTGACGTGGAGTTCAAGGCGGAGATCAGGTAGATTCGAGAAAATTGACATTTTAAAAGTACAATTAACCGACTTGACTTTCGCTTTGACTGTTTTCATTGGTGTAAAAAAACGGGAAGAAAACTTGGTACCTTGTTCACATCTTTTTTTGAAACTGGATGAAAAATGAAAAAAAAAAACTAGTCATTATAATTCATGAAGATTTGAGACGCAAACGATTTTTCGTATCTCCGTTTCTACCGGTTCTCTCCGTTTTCTCCGTTCCGTATCTCCGTTTTTAGTGGAAACCCCAGTTTTTCTTTCAAAATTCAAATTTTGGGCAGAAAATGTAAGCTATTAATTTTTAAAAATGAGGCCGATACCCCTTGGATATTTCTACAGTAATTTTCGCACCGAGACTTATAGGTCTATGCAAAGTTTCGAATCAATCAGCTTGGGAAGTTATTCCAGCTGAAGTGACCGGACGAACACAACTTCGCAGATAGTAAATCAAAGATGTTTCAGAGTGCGCGGACAAATCCTGCGAGAACTCACAAAAGTCGAGCTCAGGAACCCTCCGAAGGGATGGTTCCGAACCACTTTCATGCACGCGAACGTTGTGACGATGCCGAACAACTTGAAGATGATCTTGTCGCAAGCGCCGCAGAAGGAGAACAAAAAACAGACGAGAATCAGCACGATTGACAAGTTCCTGTGGATGATAAAGGAGAACGAGAGCCAATTCGTGGTGATGTTGTGCAAGTTCGAAGAAACCAGTATTAATTGATTATCGATTGACTCCGTTCACAGTTAAATTTCAGTGGACGGAAAGAAGAAGAACAAATGCGACAAGTACTTTGCCCTCACGGAGAAAGAAAAGGTCTCGTTCGATCATTCGGAAGTCGAGTGCCTCAGCAAAACGGACCATGCAGGAGGTTACATCGAACGCAAGCTGATGATCACTTTCCGGTAAGCCATATTCTCCGAAGAGTCCCCGATTCGAATGATTGTCACTCTGCAGAGATGGATCGACCCACACGTTCACCCACTTCCATTACACTGAATGGAAAGGTAACTTCGTCCCGAACGACCCGAGCACCGTCATTGCGATTCTGAAGCGAGTCCGTGAAAGTTTCACCCCTGTCGTCGTCCATTGCTCAGCTGGCATCGGAAGATCCGGCACTTTCGCTTGTCAGTTTCACTCTTTTCTTCAAAAAGGCGTCAAAACCCAATAGAAATGTGAATGATCGCTTCAAAAAAGAGCAATTTTGTTTAGAAGGATGAACTTTTTGAAAATACGAGAAAGTTTTTGAGGTGTGGAACTCGGATACCAAATGATCGCCCGATCGGGCATCACCCAATCGGGTGTTCCGACTCTTTCCAACATTCTGGGACAGTTGAGATCGATGAGGTGTGGAGCTGTCCAAAACGTGTTCCAGCTCAGTTTCGTCGTTATTGCAGTTATTTCCTACATCTTTGAAGTGAGTGAAATTGATTCCATTTTCAGTCAGCAAAGAACCATTTACTATTACAGTCAGCATCTGCCAAAGAGAGAGAAGAGGTGGCAAGAAAGCAGGAAGACTTTGCGGCTGGGTTCCTGGAGTTGCTCAATGATGGCGATCGGAGGGATATGGCGGGAAGCGACTGCTCTTCCATCCAGATCGATTCCGAGTCCGAAGAGGAGTCTCTTCCCCGGCGTGGCATCTGGAGAAAGCTGACCCGATGGCTCTCCTGATAACCTTGCTTCTCTTTACTCGAAACGAATTCATTGAATGAGATAATACATTTTTTACTGAACTGATTTCTGCCCGAGAAAATGAGCGAACATCACCCATTAACTCAAAGGCATTTCTCACCTCAAATCGCCCGAATTTCAGTGAAAATCACTGAAATTTGATCGGCAAAAATCGATACTTTCCGTCGGAACACTTTCGACGCGTCGCAAATTTCGCGCGCTTCAAATCGATTTCCACACCACACCAACTCAAGTGTCGCGAAGAAATCTGAAAAGTTTGCCGGCATTACGGTGCTTTTCGTGGCGAGACCCACCTGAGTTTTCGATCGATTCGCCACAAGATTGTAGGTGTTGAGGCCGGAGAAAAGTGGATCCAACATCTGAAAGTCGCGTGGCCTAGGTTTCACAGGTCGGTGGCCGAACTTTTGCCGAATTGAAAGACACAATCTTCGAGTGTTCGAAGGATTTTCGAAAAAATTGAAAAAAATTCCAAAAATCCGGCGCTCACCGTAATTCCCCCCATTTAAAGGCGCATTACTTTTTTCGTCTACGGGTCTCGACACGACAACACGTTTTTCGTCATATCTCAGTTTGGCGGCTCGATTTTTAACTTTTTCTTTGCCGCCTGGCCTCTAGGGATTTCCTCTTCCAGCAGACAGACACACCTTTTTGACGGTCGCCTCTTCGGTGGTGCAGATGAGAAAATCGTCCTCGTATCGACAGTAGTCCGTCGATTCACCGCGTTTCTCGGCCGTTCCGCGCCAATAGTCGGTCTCGAATGCGGCCAGATACAGGTGCGCGAGGTGCGACGAAAGCGGATGTCCCTGCGGAACGCCACGTGTCACTTTCCACGTCTTCTGACCTCTGCGGTAGAAGTACGAGCGGATCGTCGTGCGCAGCTCGTCGAGCAACCATTTCGAGCTCGTTTTCTGCACAAATCAAAGATTTCGCGTCAAATAGACACGGGGAAGTCAAATAGACATGCGATTTTTTTCCGTGGTGGGACCCGATCGTCTTGTTATAGAACCAATTCACTTTTTAAAAAAAACTGAAAAAAATCTTTTTTTTTGTGATTTTTAAAAAATTTGATTCCAAATGTTTTTCTGTCAAAAAAAAATTGTTTTTCAATTTATGAAACAAATTTAAAATTATTCAAAATGTCCAAATTTTTTCGTCCACCCAAAATTTTGAATTTCCCGCCTTTTTTCTCGTGTGTCCGCATGCACCACATCCGACGACAAAACACACCTCGATTCGCGTTTTTCGGTACTCGGCAACGCGTCTCGCCGCCATTTTCTCGCGGAGCATCTCGTGTGCTCGGTGCTCGGTGCTCGCCGAGCAACACACATCCTTGTATCGATTGTGCTCGTCGCGACCGAAGCCTCGAATCGAAAAAATGGCGGTGGCGCTGGCAAAAATTGGGAGAAAATCGATACTTTTTGTGAAAATCGATACTTTTTGTCGATGATTGACTCCAAAAGCGATACGAGAATGTGATGGTCGACTGTCGAGAAGCATTTGGTGACGTCGACAGTGAAGCCCGAAACTCGTCGATCCGCCTCGTTTTTTCGCAAAAATCGATACATTTTCTCGCAATTTTCTCGAATCGCTGCAACAAAAATTAAATATTATCGATTTTTTTTTTCGAAAATTCCCCAAATTTGCTCACACATTTTTCCGATGTTTTCCACCTCGAAAAGCCAGTTGAGCATCGAGTTGACGCGTTTCCAGTGCAACACTTGCTGAACTCTCGAGATTCTCGTCGTCATCGTCTTCGGGAAGACCGGACGCAGTTGGCGGCGAACGACGGCGAATTTGAGCGGTCCGATCGGCCGATGCCCGGCAGTCGACGCCGTTTGAATCTTCTCGGAGAGCTGCGGCGGAGAATGCACCCGAATTGACGACACTTTGCACTCACTGTCAGTCGGCGGACGTGGTAGCGGCGCCGGAAGTCGGCCATCTCGATTTTCAGCATTTTCAGATAGCCGCGACGCCAGAAAACGACGTGTCGACCCTGAATTGGCACCGGAAGCAACACTTGTCTGCAGGGGAAAAAAAATAAAAATTCAAATATAAAAAAAAAAATTTACAGAGTCTGAAAAAAAATTTGGCAAAAAATAAAAAAATATTTTTTTTTTAATTTACGAATTTTTAGATTTTTAACAAAATTAAGCGGAAATCTATATGATGAGCTGAAAAAAATTAAAAAAAATTTTTTTTTTGAATTTTTTTTGAGAAGTTAAAAATCGGAATAATAGAACTTTAAATTTTAAATTTTTTTTGAAATTTTTAAATAAAATTTTATGAATATTCAACGAAAAAGCGATTGCAAAAAATTGATTTTCAAAAAAATCTATGGAATTTTTTATTTTTTTTAAGCGAATAACTCTATTTATTCTCACATTTTAAATAACAAATTTTCTATTTTTTTGAAATTTTAATCCTTTAAAAAAAATTAAATTTTTCTGAAAAATCGATAAAATCTTGCTTCTTTTAAAAAAAATTGTTTCCAAAATTTGAGAAAAATATGCAGAATCTGATATTTTTCATTTTTATTTTTCTTTTTTAGAAATTAAAAAAAAAATTTTTTTTGTAAATTAAATCAGAAAACCTGAACGCGGCGAGTGTCCACCAGCAGAGGGCGGCGGTGAAATTGGCGAAAATCGATAATTGGATGCCACGTTTCGAAGCGATCGATTCGGAAATGAGCACCGATTTGGCGCGGAACGCGCGGAATGTTGACACTGAAATCATTCGGCGAATTTTTAAAAATAAAAAAAAAAACATTTTTGCAAAATTAAATTAAAATTTTTTTTGAAAATAAAAAAAAAATTTGCAAAATTAAAAAAAATTTTTTTTAATTTTATATAGGATTTCAAAAAAATTGTTTCCAAACAAATTTATTATTTTCTCCAATCTTCGCATATTTTTTCAAAATTAATTTTTCTTTTAATTTGAAGGTTTTTGAAAAATAATTTTTAATTAATAATTTTTTTTTGCAAATGAAAATTTTTTTTTTGCTAATAAAATTTTTAAAATTAAATATAGGATTTAAAAAAAATTGTTTCCAAACGAATTTATTAATTTTTCGCATTTTCGCATTTTTTTCAAAATTATTTTTTTTTAATTTGAATATTTTTTAAAAATAATTTTTAATTAATTAATTTTTTTTTGAAAATAAAAATTTTTAAATTAAACATAGGATTTTTAAAAAATTGTTCCCAAACAAATTCAATATTTTCTCCAATCTTCGCATTTTTTTTCAAAATTAATTTTTCTTTTAATTTGAAGGTTTTTGAAAAATAATTTTTAATTAATAATTTTTTTTTGCAAATGAAAATTTTTTTTTGCTAATAAAATTTTTAAAATTAAATATAGGATTTTTAAAAAATTGTTCCCAAACAAATTCATTATTTTCTCCAATTTTCGCATTATTTCTTTCAAAATTATTATTTTTTAATTTGAATGTTTTTCAAAAATAATTTCAAATTAATTAATTTTTTTTGAGAATAAAAATTTTTTAATTTAATATAGGATTTAAAAAAATTGTTTCCAAACGAATTCATTATTTTTTACAATTTTGCATTTTTTTTCAAAATTACTTTTTTATATTTGAATGTTTTTGAAAAATAATTTTCAATTAATTAATTTTTTTTGCTAATAAAATTTTAAAAATTAAATATAGGATTTTAAAAAAATTGTTTCCAAACGAATTTATAAATTTTTCCCATTTTTGCATTTTTTTCAAAATTAATTTTTTTTTAATTTGAAGGTTTTTGAAAAATAAATTTTAATTAATAAATCAATTTTTTTCGAATATCAAAAAAAAAAATTAAAAATCGACCGTGTTTCATGACGAGAATGGGCGGTCTCGTCTTTTTTCCGGCTACCGTATCCAGCGTCCACGTGGCAATTTTCTCGCAATTCTCAGCTCCAATGTGATCGAAAAAATGGAAAATTTCGAAAATTCGAAAAATTAAATCGGACGGCTCCGTTTCCAAAGTGTAACAGTCTCTGGAAAATTGGGAATGTTAAAAAAAATAATTAACTTTAAATTTAAAAAAAAAAAATTTTTGGGTCTCGCCACGAAAATTTAAGAAATCAGTGCTGCGCCTTTAAAATCCGGTTGAGTACGGTATGCATTTTTTTTTCGTTGTTTTTCGCCATTTTTGCGTAAAAAGAAGCGGTTTTTTCTGAAAAAAAAAACAGTTATTTTGGTTTCAATTTTATAATTAAAACAAAAAATCGAAAAAAAATTGATGAAATATTTACGATACGAGACATGGTTATTCTGCAAAAAAGACAGAAATTTGACCTTTTTTTTGTTTCAAAATAGTTTTTAAACGATTTACACCACTTTTTCTTAGCAAAATCGCTTTTTACTGATTTCGTTTTCGCAGCACTGATTTCGTTTTCGTGGCGGGACCCGAAACATATAATAATTGGCTTCAAAAAAATTTTTTAAAAATAATTTAAATTTTCTAAAAAAATTTTAAGAATCACGCTGATTTTTGCTGATTACAAAAAAAATCTATATTTCGCTGCGAGACCCACTTCAAACTTTTGAATTTTCGCGGCGGCGCCAATTTCCAGAGTTTGTGCATTTTTCGCGACGACATCAGATCGACGGCCAATTTATCGATTTTCTCCGACACTTTTGAATTTTGAATTTTCGGCGCGAATTCCGAAGAGCACAGAAAGACCGACATGTGGCGAAACGATAATTTCTTTTTTTGTTTCTGCAAAAAAAAGTCGGTTTTTTATTTATAAAAAAAATTTTTTTTTTGAATTTTTATGAAAATTTTTTTTTAATTTTAAATTTTAAATTTAAATTTGAAAAAAAATTTTTTTTTCAAAAATTTTTAAATTAAAAAATGGAAAAAAATAAGCGAACCCGTTTAAAAATGTCGCGAATAAATTTCAAATTTCCGTTTTTTCGAAGCGTCCACTGCCAATTCGACGGCTCGAATTGGCTGAAAAGCGACGGAAGCGCCAAATTCGAATGCGACATTTCGCTGAAAATTCTAGGTTTTTTTTTAGATTAATTATTTTTTTGAAAATAAGAGTGAAATTTATAAAAAATTGAAAAAAAAACATTTTTTGAAAAATTTAGATTTTTTTAAAAATTTGTTTTTTTTTCTGAAAATGAGAGTGAATTTCTGAAAAATTGAAATAATTTTTTTCTTCAAATGTATTTTTTTTCCTGAAAATAAGAGTGAAATTCAGAAAACTTGAATTTTCCTAAAAATTTTATTTTTTTTTAACTTGTTTTTTCTGAAAATAAAAAATTGAAAAAAATTTTTTTTTTTTGAAAATTTTAGTTTTTTTTAAGCTTATTTTTTGCTGAAAATAAGAGTGAAATTTTTTAATTTAAATTTTTTGAAAAATTTTTTTTTGAATAACTCAATTTTTTGTCGATAATAAATATTTACAAAAAAAATGTATTAAAATTTAAAAAAAAAAATTTTTGCAAAAATCCGAAAATGGTTATTTTAAAACAAAACTATTTTTATTTAAATTTTGAAAAAAATTTCAGATTATTTTTTCACCTAATTTCTCGATTTTTTTAATTTTCAAAAAAAAAAAATTAATTTATTATTTTTTTCAATATTTGAAATTAAAAAAAGAAAAATCACTTTTATACTTTGAAACCACTTTTTTTACTTTGATCTTTTGAATTTTCCGCAAAAATAAAATTCGAACTTTTTTTTCAAAATTCGCGCCATTTTCTCTCTGTTCAAACTGACTTTTGTGTGAGTGTCGTTTCGAGGAGGATGTTTCGTGTGTTAATCCCATAATAATGTGTGTCTTCTTGAGAGGGTCTCTCCGAACAGGCTCCGCCCCTTTTTGTCTACCGTACCACCCGCGTCACTGTGTGGACTCCGCCCACCTGCTTCCCCCGATTCTTTGTCCGATTCATTTGTACTCAGAAGACGTCGAGTGAATTCAGAAGACGTCAGAAGATGTTCAAAGCGCCCGGTGCCGAGTGTGCTCCTCCAGAAGCCGTCCGACGCCACGACGACGGCGACGACGACGAATTCGAGCCGTACGTGCGAAGAAAACGGTCCGAGGCGGCCGGAAGTCGCAAAAAAATGCAGGGACTCAACGAACAGGTTCGAATCTCTTTTTTCTTTTTTTTTTGAAAAATAGAAAAATTATTTCTTGGAAATATTCAATTTTTGCTGCTTTTCACAAATGCAGAGAAAAGTTTTTCTTTTTTTTTAATTTCCGAAAAATTTTTTTTTTGGAAAAATTTGATTTTTGCTATTTTTTACGATTTTTTTTTTGAATTTTTGAAGGCAACGGAAATATTTTTCACAATTTTTTTTATTGAAAAAAAATTTTTTTTCAAATTATTTGAATTTAAAATTTCCAACAAAATTTTTTTTTGGAAAAATTCGATTTCGGCTATTTTTTTACGATTTTTTTTGAATTTTTGAAGGCAACGGAATTATTTTTCAGAATTAAAAAAAAAATTTTTAGAAAAAAAAATTACATCAAATTTTGGTTTTTTATTGAATTTTTTTCTTATTTTAATTCAATTTCAATTATCAAATTTATGTAAAAGTTAGTTTTGGAATCAAAATAATTTTCAAAAAAAAAAAAAAAATTTCTCTCCGTTTTTAAACTTTCCTCGAATTTTCTGCAAAAAAAAAGAGATTTTCTCTTCAAAAATGAAATTATTTTTCTTATTTTTCAAATTCAAATTTTTTTCTTGTTGTTATTGATAGGAGCAGAACATGTTGCGTAACTCGATCAACAGCCGCGAACGTCGTCGGATGCACGAGCTGAACGACGAGTTCGAGACGCTTCGCGAGTGTCTACCGTACCCGAACGAGGCGAACAGTCGGCGGATGAGCAAGGCGAACACGTTGCTCCTCGCTTCCAACTGGATCAAGCAGCTCGCCAACGCCAACCACCGGCTCACCAGCGAGCTCACTGCGGCTCACGCAAAGGTATGAGCAAAGAGGAAGACACCGTGACACCGTGACACCTCGAAACGAGAAAAATGCGCCTTTGAAACTATTGGGGCTACGGTTTCGGAAATTTGTGAAAATCGCCGAAAAAAAAAGTCTCCCGTTTCAATGAAAAATCAATACTTCCGAAAAAACGTGACACAGTCTACCGTAATCCATCTCTTGCCACCTTTATCAGGAACCAATATAAAAATCGCCAAAAAAACTCCCGTTTCAATAAAAACTATATAATTTCGAAAAAGTCAAGCGAACCAGTCTGAATCCGTGCAGTTCAAAATACGAACTACCGTAATCCATCACTCGCCACCTTTATAAGCCAGAATAAAAAAAACTCTAATTTTCCGAAAAATCCAACAAAAAAGTGCTCAAAAGTCGGCGCCTTCGAAAATTTTTGTTTTTCTTTTTCAGATCGAGGCTCTCGCGTCTCAACTGTCAGCCCAACAACAATCGTCGGAAGCCGTCGTCGATGCGACGACGAGAAGACGTTCGACGTCGTCGAAATGCTCAAAGTGTCAACAGAATGCGTGCTTTCTCGTCGACTGCATCACCTCTTCTGTTTCTTCTTCTTCTTCTTCTTCTTCTTCCTAATCCTCTTTTCTCTTTTCTCAACCCATCTGCCCTCTTCCCATTGTGAGTTCGCCGATAGATTTATGTTTCTCACCCTCCCTTTAACCCGCATTATTATTATTATTATTCATATTCGTAGTTTATGTGATTTTCTTGTGGGTGAATAAAATTGTGTGTGTATTTGTATGAATGCGTGCATCGAATTAT
Source organism: Caenorhabditis sulstoni (assembly GCA_963966605.1). NCBI lineage: Eukaryota > Metazoa > Nematoda > Chromadorea > Rhabditida > Rhabditidae > Caenorhabditis > Caenorhabditis sulstoni. The sequence continues at coordinate 7,820,046 of OZ016475.1, forward strand.
CGTGTTTGTGCAGACTTCGAACATTTTCGTGGCGAGACCCATTTCTGGTTTTCTGGGTTTCGCCACAAGAATTGAAAGAACAATCATATGACATTTTCGTTGCGAGACCCAAACTGAACCAATAGGCTCAACTTCGTGGCGAGACCCAACACGGGAACAAGAAAAAACTCGAGCAATATCGCTGCAAGACCGTTTCGTGGCGAGACCCAAACTATTTCTATTCCCAACGGAACCATTGCACAGAACGATTTCAGACTGAAAATAAGAACTGACCCGATTGCAACAGAATAGACTATTTTCGTTGCGAGACCCAAACTGAGCCCTGAACCCAGCAGCCAAATAGTTTGCTGAACTTCGTGGCGAGACCCAACAACCAATTTCAGACCCAAAACTGTCAGTTTTCGTGGCGAGACCCACTCCAACCTCGCAGATACTCTCTCATTTTCGCGTCGAGACCCCCTCGTTCTTGACACCACCTGCGTGTCAATCTCTCTCTCTCTCCCATTCTCGTGTTCTCCTATTACACCACCACCACCACTAATCTAATTAGGGCCAGCAAGCACATTGTGCAATCCGGCGATGACGTCATCGGATGCGCGAGAAAACGGGAGGGGGGTATCATGACGGTTGCGTCGAACGGTCATCAACCAATTAGTCAGCCCCCCCAGGCGGACAGGTGGTTTCGGCTCTCGGGTGAGCAAAGAGCACACGAGCCATGGGGGGGGGGGGGGATCTTGTGAATTGTCACACCTTTTGTGTCGAACATTTTCGGTGAATAATAGGAAAAATTAAAATGATTTTGTAATATAAAAAAAATTCAAAAAAGTCAATAAAATAATGGGGAAAAAATAAAAAATTGTGGTGCGAATTTTGGATGAAAAGTTTTTAAAAAAAATTTTTTTTTTTTTTTTTTAAATGTGAATCTAGTTTTGACAACTTTTCGATAAATTTGAAAAAAAAAATGAAAATTCGCTTTTTTTCTGGAATTTTTTCATTTTGATTAAAAAAATTCCGGAAAAATGAATAAATTTGAAAGGATTAAAAAAAAAATTTTTTTCTAATTTTAAAAAATGCAACTTTTTTATTGGTATCCCGGAATCTTATGAAAAGGATTTTAATTAAAATTTAATAAAAAAAAATAATTTTTTTTAACTGAAAAATTCCAGATTATTTTCAAAATTTTGATTTTTTCTCCTAAAATTTTATTCAAAAATTAAAATTTTCCTGTTTTTTTTGAAATTTAAATAGTGAAAAATTTTCGGAAATTAATCTGATTTTTTTTTAATTTTTAAGAATTATATGAATAAATTTAAGAAAATTTTTAACGACGGAAAAATATTTTAAAAATTAAATTTTTTAAAAAAATTCTCAAAAATAAATTTCGATGTTAATTTTAATTTTGTTTTTTTTTGTTGGCTTTCAAAAAAAAAATCCCAATTAAAATTAATAAAATTCTCCAAAAAAAAAAAAGAAAGAGAAGGGGGGCGATCATTTTCCACGCGATTTCGCCACTTTCGCTTTTCTACCGTAATCCAGTGTCGGCCTCCATAATAAACAACTAATCAAAATGAGAATGGGAGGGGGAGAAAACTAATCGGAATGTTTGATTTGGGCCGCCATTCGTGCCCCCTTCTCATTCCGTTTTATGGCTTCTTTTCACACCGTTTCGTCGCCAAAAATGGGAGAGGAGAGGGGGGATACGGTAGATTTGTGGAAATTCGAAAAACCGAGACGGAAAGGGGAAGGGGGGGGGGGGTCTTGCAACGAAAACCGAAAAAAAAAATTTTTTTTAAGAAAATCATAAATTTTTTCCCTGGAAACAAGTTTTTTGAGTTAAGAAACTTATAATCATTTTCATTCAATTATTCGGAAATTTATCAATTTTTCTAGAAACAGTAAAAAAATTTTATAATTTGCGTTTTTTTTTCGAATTTCTCATAAAAATTTCATTTCTGAAGATAAAATTTTAATTTTAAAAAAGTAATTATAAATTTAAAACAAAAAATTATATATATATATATATATATATTTTAAAAATAATAATAAATTTTTTTCATAATGAAAAAATTTTCCTGGCAAACACGTTTTTTAATTGTGAAAAAATAATTTTGCATTTTTTAATTTTTTTTCAAAAAAAAAGTTGAATTTAAAATTTTCATATTTTATTTCGATCTTTTTTTATAAAAAATAATTTTTTAAAAAAATAATTTTTCAAAAAATTCTAATTTTTTGTTTCTGGAAAAATGAACATTTTGAAAAAAAAATTTTTTTTCGATTAAAAAAAATAAATTTTATTCGAAATTTAAAAAAAATTCGGATACTGTTTTTTTTTCAAAAAAAATTATTTACTCAGATTTTTTTATTCATCAAATTTAATTATCCAAAAAAAAAATTCTGTTTCAAATTTTTTTCAAATCGCAATCCAAATAGATTGAATTTCCTTTTTATTTTTTCCTTCTTTTATTGAATAACTTGTTCCTAATCGTTTTTTTTTTCTTTTCTTTTTCTGTTTCTCGCTGTATACTTATGACGCAACGGCCACTTAACCGACTGTCTTAATGGCAAGAGTGCTCATTTTGAAAGAGCACAATACAAGAGACAGTTGGTTTAATCGCCACTTACACCCAATAATTATCGGCCACAAAAGGGGCAGAGAGGCCAAAAAATACAAAAAAAAAGAACGAAAGAAGAAAGAAAAGTAACAAAAGGGGACCATGACGACGCCTGAAGTATGAAATTTTGAGGTTAAATAAACTTTATTCGGTATTCATTTCAAAATTCTTCTCTTTTTTTTTCTTAAGGAATACACACACTTAAACTTTTAAAAATTAAAGAGGAAGAGAATAAAAGGAAGAGAAGGAGGAGGAGAAGGAGGACGAGCGACACCGATCGAGGAATATTGTAAAAAAGGACAGAAATTGATGCTTTTTTGTGTTTTTCAAGGGCTGGAGGGGACGAGAGATGTAGTGATTCAAAAACAGTCTGAAAATTTCGCGTGTGTGTGTTTTTTTGTGTGTGAAAAAAGGAAATTTTTTTGTTCTTGGAGAGAGAGGAGAGGAGAAGGGGCAGTGGAATTTTGAGAGAGAGAGAGAGATTTCAAAAATGTTCGGGACGGAGAGAGGGGTGATTATATTAGCAACAAGAACATGGTTAAAACACTTTTAAAGGAGAGGAGGAGGAGGGAAAAGAGGGGAGGATCGGTGTACAACTCTCAGGATGGACAACACAACAAGAAGGAATATTAGGCTGGAGAGAGAGAGAGAGAGATGATAGCAGTTATTCTCGAGTTTCAGCGGCTCTTCTTCGACGCCTTCTTCACATCACAGTGCAACGATCGGCCGGATCCGACGGATCGGACGACTCGCTGAGCTCCACGGTGATCGACGAGACGACGTCACCTTCGCTGTCTTCGAGACGAGCCGACGGATTCTCGCCGATGGGCCACTGAAAACGATGAAAATTCAGATTACTAGAACGGAGATTTTTTAGATGTTTACCGCCTGCTTTTTCATCACATAGATCGACGGCGGATTGTGGATGGCGCCCGAATCGGCCGACCAGACGGTGGCGGATTCGTGCGGTGCCAGTCTCATGCGAGACGAGAACTGGAACGACGCTTCCTTGTTTCCGGCCTTGACGACGAGCCGGTAGCCGCCAATCATCTGCTCCTCCTCCGAGCTGTTGGCCACTCGCACCCACTTGCCCTCCTCGTCGACCTCCTCGATGCCGACCGGTCCGATCGTCTCCTTGTTGAGTTTCGAGCGACGGCTCAGGTAGTCAATACCCTGATCCTCTCCGTTCACGTCGACGACACGACGACGTTTGACGCCGCGTTGAGCGCTCGACGCGCCGCCGCCTCCCGAGGTGTACGAGACGTGATGGACCGACGTGTTGCGAGAGGTGTCCTGGGTGAGGTTGAGACGCTCCTCCTCTCCCTCGAGCAGCGCCTGGTAGGTCTTGAGCTCCGCGTCGAGCTGAATCTTCACGTCGAGCAGATCGTGGAACTCGCTCATCATGCGCTCAATCTCCTGGTTGAGCTCCGAGATGCGCGCGTCCTTGTCGTCAATCTTCTCCTGGAACATGCGACGCGTCGCCTCGAGCTCCGAACGAAGGCGTTCGATGAGAGCCGCGTTGCCGCTGCTCGACGTCTCGAGATCGCGGACACGAGCCCGCAGGTGCAGAGCCTCGGAGAGAGCCGCCTCCTGACGCTCGCGCGCGTCGTTCAATTTGTTCTTGTAGGCCTCCTCGAAGGCGGCCTTGTTCTGCGCCAGATTGTTCTGGAACTGAGCGCGCATCTCGGCAATCTGATCCTGGAGCTTCGATTGGTACTCGTCGGTGATCTGCTTCGCGTAGGTGGTCATATCGACCTGACGCTTGTGACGGACCTCCTCGAGCTCTCCCTTGTGCTGAGCCAGCGCGAACGCCAGATCCTCCTCGAGCGCCTTCACCTTATTGTTGGCGGCGGTGCGGAGAAGGGTCTCGTCCTCGATGGCCTTCTTCAGACCCTCGAGAGTCGACGCCAGATACGCGTTCTGCTTCTTCAGGTCGTCGTTCTCGATGACGAGCTTGTCGTTGCGCGCCTGCAGATTCTTCTGCTTCGCCTGACTCTGATCGGCGATCGATTGAGCATGCAGCGCCTGCTCTTCAGCTCCGGCGAGCTCTCGTTCGAGCTTCTCCACTTGCGGACGCAACTTCTTCACCTCCACTTTCGCCGCATCGTACTCAATCTTGTTCTTGGCGAGCTCATCTTGAGCCGCGTCGAGTTGACGACGAAGACGCGCCTGAAAAGAGGACGCTAATCCGCTGGCTTCTACTTATCACTCGTCCAAAACGAGAGTGTTTGCCGAGAGTCAGTTTCCCATACAAAGCACCACACGGGATGTCAAACAAACGTACCTTTTCCGCCTCGAACCGTTCCGCCAAATTCGACTTCTCCTTCTTCTCAACAACCTCTATGTCGCGAATTTGAACCTGGAGCCGGTTGTTCTCCTGTTCCAATTGACGCACTTTCTGGAAAGATAAACGTGATTCATGAAAATGGGATGGAAAATTGAAGATTCGACTTACATCGATATATGTGGCAAGGCGGCTGTTAAGCGACGTCAAATGGTCCTTCTCCTGAAGGCGAGATGTCTCGAGAAGGCTCGAGCCGCTGTAAGGCATCGTTTGTCAATAAAGTAGTAGTAGTGTGTGCGGCGGCTCAAAAGGGAAGCGGGCAAGAGAGCGAGAGAGAGCAAGGCGTAGAGAAGCCAGACGGCGGCGAAAACTCACAACGACTCGTCTCCACCTCCTCCGTTGCTCAGCGACGAGTTCGCCGAGCGGTCCAGGGTGATTCGTGAGCTTCGGGTGGCTTTGCGCGATGCCATTTCGACGAACTTTTGCGTTTCTCGTTTCTGCAACAATATTTTTATGAGAATAGAAGGAATAGAGAAGAGAAATGGAACAAAACACGTCATCGGCGCCCGGAATGCCAAAACGTGACTCAGACATTGATAAAGCAATTTTATACAACAAAAAAATCGTTTTCTTCTCTTTTTACCCCCAGTCTCCGTCTTCCAAAAAAAAAAAAAGAGTGAAAAAAAAAACGGCGCAAACACGCAACATGCATGGCCTTGTGAGTGTGGTGAGTGTGTGTGTATATGCGATGTTTGTCGTGAAAATGCGGGCCGCTTCGGGTGACCTTAAAATCGGCCAGATGGCAGCGTATTTTCGAATTTCCGAATTCCGCCTCGCACTTAACTTTCGACACGGACAAAAAATCGATTGAGAACCGCGAAATTCGCGTTGAAAACGTCGAAAAATCGACGCGAAAATAATCAAATTCAAATTTTGCCGCGCCACGACTCGCTTTTCGCGGCGGGACCCACCGCGTAAATCCACACATGCGCCTTTAATTAATTGGCCGAAAAGCCTGAAAATCGGCCTACAAATGGCTGAAATCCCGCGTTTCTCGGCGATTTTCAGCGAGAAAACGTCGGAATCGCGTCGAAAATTCGAGAAATTCGCGCCCAAACGCCCAAACGCACTATTTGCGCGCAATGTTTCGGCGATGGTTTTTCTTTGTTGCGTGTTGAGATAAGACGAGGTCGGGCGGAGGAGAATTAGAGAAACTTGTACACCAATGTCATGTCAATTTGTGTGCGAGATTGGCAGAAAAAGAAAAAAAAAGAGAGAGTTTCGTAGCGCTCGATCAATCAAAAAATTCGGAAAAATCGTAGTAAAATGAGATAAGCTGTATCAAATTACACGCGGCGCGGAAAAGTGTAAAATCGGAAGCGCGCTCTCCTGAGAGATCAGGTTCAGAATCGGCGAGCAGCAGCAATATAGCAACACGGAAAAAAAGAGGAAGAAGAAGCGCCGGGCTCCACACGGGGTCGTAGCGCGCGCTCGCTTCTCGGCCGTCTCTCCACTTTCAGCACTATTTCGTCTCGCTCTTTTTATGCTCAGAAAAACTGAGAGAAGAAGAAAGAAAGAAAGAGAGAGAGAAAGAGAGTGTGTGTATATGGTAAACAAGGAAAGAAACTTGGCAACATGCCAACAAGAGATTGTGTGAAGCGGCGAGACGGCCGACACAGCGGTCAAAGATCTGTGAGTGAGAAGAGGCGAGGCGACGGCGATGCGAATTCGCTGGCACTCGCAAACACGCACAAACGACACAACATCTGGAAAGAGAGGAGTGAGAGAGAGAGAAGAGCCTCAGACGAACAAAGGGATGTTAATCAATATGGCTCTCTCTCTCTCCCATTGCCTATGGGTCTCGCAGCGAAAATGGGGAAAAAAACAGCGTTGTTTTAGTCTTGGCGCGAAGGAATAGAACAAAAACAATCGAGGTGGGTGGGCGGAGAGAGAATTATTTGGAATTTAAGTTTTTTTTTTTTTTAATATTAGAAAATCAAATAAAACTACAGCTTTTTCGAATTGAAATCGGGCCTAAAATCAAAAACAACCTTTTATTTTCTCCACTTTTTTCCCCCAAAAGCAGTCCGATTAAATGAAAACACGCACATAAAATGCGGAGAATTGCGGATTAGCGGCGGTGAAAATTGGGGAGAAAAGCAATAATGCGACAAGATTTATGCATAAATTACGGGGCAGATGTGTGCGAAGAAGGCCTTGAGGCGTGAATTCGAATCTTTTGAGTCTCAATTGGTGGGAAAATTGGGAAAAGGATTGGATTTCAACGCGGAAAATCGGCCTTCACGCGGCGTTTTTCGACGAAATTTGCATGAAAATGGGCCACGGAAAAGCTTATGGTACGTGATTTGTCGTCGCGGTGCGCGGGCGTCGAATCTGACGACAGTTTGCGGACTCGCTGATTTTTAGCGATTTTTCGAATTATTTCTCGGAAATTTTCTATTTTTTAAAGTTTTGGAAGTGGAAGCAAAGTTTGATGGATCAAAAACCAGTCGAGAAAGTCTATTAAAAATGTTTCGAATCGGCAAAAAAATTCCAATTCGATGACAAAAGAGGTGCGCGCAGCAATTAGCGGCCGGAAAACATCGAAAACGACCTTGGAATGAACAATGCGAGCGCCGAAATTGCACTTTGTTTAGTTCTAAACAATAAGAAACCAAAAATAGGCAGAATTTGTTGGGTCTTGCAGCGAAAATCGAAAAATCGTGGAGAACCTCGAGAAAAATAATTTTTTAAAAGGAAACAACTGAAAAAAATAAGAAAAACAAAATTTTGAAAGAAAAACATCAATCCAATCGGGAAAATCGTCGAAAAACTAGAATTCGCTCGTAAAAAACGAGGGAAACAAATAAAACGACGAAAGAATGGAAAAGTTTTCGAAAATATTTCGAAATCTTTTCTTTTGTTTCACTTTTTTCTCATCGCACACTTGAAAACGGAAAAAAGAGAGAGAAAACGAGAACAAACACGCCCACGACGCTTTCCCCCTTCAAATTCGAATCTCCCGCCGCCGCAGCTGGCCGTGGCCTAGTAAGCGCCGCGCGGAGGTTTCTAGGCCACCGCCTTTTTTTCGACGAATTTCGATCGTTTTCGACGCCTAAAACGGCGGTTTTCGCGCGATAAAAACCGATTTTCTTCATTATTTTTTTGCAGAAATCGATATGGACCAGCTGCTCGACGTGGAAACGCTCAAGAAGCTGTCGCCGGAGCAGCAGGAGCAGGTCATCAGCGGCGTCAAACAGCAGGCCGCGCTTGCCAACGCGCAGAACCTTGTCACTGTAAGTGTGATGGATCATGATGGAGGAGGGCGTCAAAATGATGAATTAGCGGGTGAAAATGGGCAACAAATCGGGAGTAAATTCGAAATTTAGGCCCAGAAAATTGAGAAATGACGAAATTTCGGTGGAAAATGAAGAAAGCGTCGGTTTTTTCGAGATAAATGGGGCATTTGTCAAATTTTCAGCAACACAGCTTGATAAACCTTGTTGGAAACAGTTAAAATCGAAAAATGAGGTCCAGAACACCAAAAAATGAGAAAAATCTGAGAATTCGATTATTTCCAAGAGAAATGATGCAATTCTGAGGTTTTAGCTGAACAATTCGGCTGCGAAACTGCGATTTTCACACTAATTTGGCAGTTTTGCTGAAAAAAAGTGTGTGAATTGCAGGACATATCGGAAAAGTGCACGAACAAGTGCATCACGGCTCCGGGCAGCTCACTGGCGAACAACGAGAAGCAGTGCCTTCAGCGATGCATGGACCGCTTCATGGAGTCGTGGAATCTCGTCTCGCAGACGCTCCAGAAACGTCTTCAGGAGGAGGCGGCCGCTTCCGGAATGGGCGGCGGATTCGGAGGCCACGGACCGACGTTCTCTTGAAAAATAAATTCCACTCATTTCTGCTGACTTTTTTTTTGATTGTTTTCCCCATTTTCGATTTCTGTCTCTGTTTCTTTTTAGTTTTAATAGATTAAAAAATAATATTGTTTTTTTCTTCTCAATTTCTAAAAAATTTTCTCATTGATAATATGGACAAGTGATCCACCGAATGGCTCTTTTGGCTAAAAATAATTTTTTTTTTCTGCGTGTTATTAATTATTTTTTTTAGAATATCTGATTTTTTTCCGGCGTTTTTCGATCGATTCTTCAGGTAATTATTTTTTTCGAATTTTAAATTTGAAAAAATGAGAAATAATTCCGAGTTTTTCAAATTTTTGATTTAAAAAATTCAAAATAAAATTGAGAAATTTTCAAAACAAAAATTTTTTTTTTGATAAAAAACTTTTCGGATTAAAATGTATAAAAATTTTAATTTTTATCATATTAATTTTCTAAAAATACAAAAATTTTAAAAAAATGTGTTAATTTTCTGTGAATTCTGAATGCAAAAAAAACGAAAAAAAAATTATAAAAAAGCTGGGTTTTTTCCTTTAAAATTTTTTTTATTAAAAAAAATTTTTTTTTAGAAATTTGCTTGAAAACCCAGATTTTTTTTTGAATTTTTAAAAATTTTAAACCACACAAAAATTGGAATTGTAATATTTCCGGAAAAAATTTTAAAAAAATTGAATTGCCGTAGAAAAAAAAATCAATGAATTCAATGAATTTTTTTGAAAAATCGCAAACTCGTTCAACAAATATGTATATTTTTAAAAAAAACTGGTTGTTTTTTAGTTTTAAAAATAATTTTTTTTCAATTTTTTAAAATAAAAAATTTTTTGGAAAATTCCTGTTATCAGAAAAAAGTGGCGAGGGATGCCGGGTTTTCTGAACATGGCGGGCTCGTTCTTCTCGCTCTACTTCTACACGTGGATGCATCCGGACATGGTGTCGATCGTGCGAATCGGCTTCAACGAGTTCAAAGTGACACAGACCATCTACCTCGGCTCGTTCATCTGGTCGTTCATGGTCGTGTGCTTCGTGTGCCCGTGGTTCACGTGTCGCGAGAACGCGCTCATCGGAAACATCGGAATGGCGTTCTCCTCGTGCGGCGTCATCGTCAACCACTATCTCATCGAAAACGGATGGCCTGTGAGCTTTTCTTTTTTGTCTTGTGAGCAATTTTTAAAAAGAATTGTTTTTCTTCTTTTTTTCTTGCAAAAAAAACGGCGATTCGAAAATAGTGCGATTTTTTCGTTCTGAGACCCGGCTCCAATTTTCGATTTATTATTTCGTCCGTAGACTCCTGATGATTATCAAAATAAAAATGATTCGAAAAATTATGATATAAAAATTTTTAATTAAAAAAAATATATAAAAAATTTTTATTTAAAAAAATATTTTTTAATACAAAAATTTTACATTTTTTTTAAATCGATTTTTCAGAAATTGATGTTTTCGAAAAATATTTTTTTTTTTTTCAAATAAAAATTTCAATTTTTTTTTAATTTTGAAAAAAATTTGTGAATTATTTTTTCGAAATCAAAAAAAAAAGTGAATTTGATGTTTTCGAATATTTTTTTTCAAATAAAAATTTCAATTTTTTTTTTCAAAAATGGAAGAAAAATTTGTGAATTATTTTTTTCAAAATCAAAAAAAAAATGAATTTGATGTTTTCGAAAAAAAAATTTTTTCAAATAAAAATTTCAAATTTTTTTCAAAAATGTTTTTCAAATGAAGGAGAAAAATTTGTGAACTATTTTTTCAAATTCAAAAAAAAAAGTGAATTCGGATTGTGTTGCAGTGGGGCGGTCTGGTGTACATAATGAACATCTTCATGTACGTCATCTGCATGGCGTTCGGACTGATGGGACAACTCTCCACGTATCACTACGACAAGAATCGGATGTGGAAGATCGCGCCGCCGTTTTTCGCCAACATCCTCATGATCTCGCTCTGCTACGGTTTCCTTTCCGACACTGTCAGTTTTCCCTTTTTTATAGCCGAGAAAAAAAAATATATATAGGTATATTAAAAAGTTAAAAAAAAAACGCATCATTTCGAGAAAAAAAAATGACGCCCAATTTTTTTTTTGAGAAATTATTTTTTTTTTCAAAATTCCTATTTGTTTATTTTTTAACCGATAAAAAAATAAAAATCAAAATATGAATTCCAAAAACAATTTTTTTTTTTCAAAGTTTTTGAACTAAAGAAAATTTTCTTCTCCATTTTTTTGAAAAAAAAAATGATTTCTTCAAAATTCTATTTTTTTTTAAACTAAATTTTTAGCCGATAAATATAAAAATCGAAATATGAATTCCAAAAAAAAAAAGTTTTAAGCCGAAAAAAATTTTTGGACATCAAAAAATTTCCGAATCCAAAGTTTTTACACTAATTTTTTTCTCCATTCTTTCCTGTTTTCAAAAAACAATTTTTTTTTTGAAAAATTTTCAATTTTATTTTAAATTTTTTTGAAAATTGCAAAAAAAAACAAAAATTATTCAAAAATTGTTTTTTTAATTATAGCACATTTTTAAAAAATTTAAAATTCGAAAAAAAAAATTACCTGAAGAATTGATCGAAAAACACCGGGAAAAAAAAATTCTAAAAAAAAAAAAAATTCTAAAAAAAAATAATTAACAATTGCTGCAGAACTACAACGACATCATGCCGTGGGTGTCGTTCGGATTGCACACGAATCTGGCGATCGTCGCCCAGGTGTCGGCGCCGCGCACGAAGCCGCACGACTTCTTTCTGCTGCTGAACCGCTTCAAACAGGAGCGCGCCTTCGAGAAAGTCGACCGCTCGCCCGTCGTCCAGAACAGCCGGAATCACGGCAGAAGACGTCGCGGAAGACGTTGAATCTCCAATTTTCCTCTTCGAATCGATCTCCGCTCCCAGCAATCTCACCCGATTATTTCGTTTCTTCCAGGCTATTTTTTTTTAAATTTGGAAATTTGTAAAAATTGTGCATAAATAACTTATTTTGGAGTTTTAGTGTAAACCGAAAACAAAAATTAATTTCCAAAATTTTTCAAAAAAAATCGAAACTTTTTCAGAAAAAAAAATCTTGAATCGAAAAATTTTCATAAAATTAAATCGATCAAAAAAAAAATACAATCCATGTGATAGAAAATTAAAGTTCGAAAAAAACATTTTCAAAAAAAAAAAAGATCTTAATTTGCGAGCTCTTTTTTTTTTGGTACACAAAAATTGAAATTCGTTCGTGGAGAGAGAGAGAGAGAGTAAAAAATAAAATTAATTTCACAACTGACACAGAAACATTCAGAATTGGCTACTCGTAATAAGAAAACAGAAGAAGAAATTATGGTCGACGGCAGAAAAATTCGAAAAAAAAATAAAATGCTTCTCAGGTTTGTTTTTTTTGGAAAAATTGTTCGAAAAAAAAAGAAATCATTTGGCTAGTATTTACAAAAAAAAATGTTTCAGTGATACAATTCAATTGACACTGAAGAGTATTACACGCAAAAAAAAAGAAATGAAATAAATTTCGAAAGACACAAAAAATAGTTTTGGGAGGCGTGTGAGTTATCAAATACTCTACACGTCTTCGGGTTTCGGCGATTTCTCGCCCGAATTATTCAGCGGATTCGAGAACGACGTCGTCGCCGTCGCAGATTCTGAATTCTCCGTAGTCGTCGTCACAATCACATTCGGCGGCAAATCGTCCATCAGCTCGCCCGAAACGTCCGGCGAATTCTCTTCCACCTGTAGCGCCAAAAAATTAATTCAATTTAATTTAATTTGAATTTGAAAAAAAATCTGAAATTTTTAAATTAAAAGAGAATTTTACAAGAAATTCTGCTTGAAATTTTTTTTTTCAAAAAAAAAAAAAAAAATTTTTGGCAGTTAATTTTGATAAAATATTTTTGGAAATCGAAAATTTCGAGAGAATTTTTCAGAAAACGTTTGTAAAAAATTTTTTGAATTAAAAAAAAACTGAAAAATTTTCGTAAAAATTAAAAAAAACAAAAATTAAATAAAATATTTTTTCATTTTTTAAAAATTATTCATTTTAAATTCGATAATGTTCGAGTATCACAAAATTTAAAATTGTAAAATTTGTTTTTTTTTAATTTTTAAAAATTTAATTTAATTTTTGAAATCGCAATTTTTCCTGAATAGAATCTCACAGTTTTGTCAATTTATAATTAAAAAAAGTTTTTTTTAGAAGTAAAAATTTCGGTTTTTAAAAAATTCTCTCGCAGAAAAAAAAATCTAAAATTGTTATAATTTTTAAAAAAAATTATTCTCAAAATTCAGAAAATATTAGAAAAAAAACTTTAATTTTTCAAAAATTTTCTTATCTCCTCAACAAAAATGAATCCAAGTTTTTCAAAATTTAATTTTAAAAAATAAGCAAAAATTAAATTTAATTTAAAAATTCGAAATTAAAAAAAAATATTTCGAAAAAAAATCCAAATTTTCTCGAAAACTTTTGTAAATTTTTCGAGCGTTCTCTTTCGTTTCTTCGATAAAACAACTCACAATCAGTAAAAACTAATCAAAAAAAAAAGAAAAAAAAAAATCGACTCACGAGAATCTGCGTGTCGGGCGGCGCGCCGGTCCAAATCTTTTTAAACTCGCCGCGCAACGAGGCGACCCCCATGATGGGCAGAATTGTGAACGGAACGAGATAGATGAGCGCCGGCTGAGCCACCTGAGCCACGCTCAACGCGACAAACGTCGCGATGAGCCCGAGCCCGTAGCCGACGATCGAAACGGTGCCGTAGAGCAGACGGACGCCGTTCGAGAAGCCCGACATTGTGAAGCAGTGCGCGACGAGGTAGCCTGCAACATTCCCTATTTTGAGCTCAAATTGTAATCGCCAAAAGGAAAATTTGGTTACAAGCCCCTTTAAAAATGTTTTTTTTTTTCAGAAATTCGAATTTATCTTTTTTTTTTTTAATTATCGATTTTAGGCCGTGGCCTAGAAACCCAAATTTTGTTGCGAGCCTCTGCGCGATATCGATCGATTTGCGATATTATTCAGACACGTGGCTTTTCGCGAGAAAAATCTCAAAAATGCATCCGAGGCCGTGGCCTAGAAATCTCGCGAAAAGCAGCAGTTAGGCCACGGCCACGGCCACACAGGAATCTTAATTTTGGCCTAAAATCGATAGTTAGAAATACGTGCCACTCATTTTTAAAGCACCCTTTAAAATTTGAATTCAAACTATGGTCACCGCCAAAAAAAAATTAACGAGTTAAAAAAAAATTTGAAACTGCAAATTTTTTAAATAATTAAAAAAAAAATTTTTTTTTAAGGCTCATCAAAAATTGAGTGAAATCATTGCATTGAAAAAAAAGAAAAAACAGCAAAAAAAACAATTTTTTAAATATCTCCAGAAAAATTTCAAAAATATAAAAAAACAATTATTTTTTTTTTTAGTTTAAAAATCATTTTGAGGGGAAAAAAAAAATTTAAATTTAAAATTGAAAAATGGGGTTGATACCTGGCATGACAATGTCGCCGAGACCGAGAATCGTCGTCTGATAGTTGAGTTCGACGTCCATCTCGAGACACTCGTTCATCGGATCGAAATGAGCCACTTGCATCAGCATCGGAAACTGAAAAATTTTAAAATTAAAAAAATAATAATCATACAAAATCACTGTGGAATTGGAGAAATTGTCGAAACAAACCGACAGAATAAATTTCATTTAAAAAAAAATTTAATTAAAAATTTTTTTTTAAACTATCAGATTTGTTTTTGAAAATGTTGTCAAAAATTTGAAAAAATTGAATTTTCAAAAAAAAAAATGAACCTAAATATGAATTTATGATTTTTTTTGCAAATTTTAAACCGCTTCAAATTAAATTAATTTAAACTAAAAATTTAAAATACAAAAATATATACTTTTAAAAATTAAATTTCAAAAAAAAAAATCCTCAAAATTTGTTAAAATTGCAAAAAAAAAAGTGGGAAAATTTAATTTCGAAATTTAAAAAAATTTAAGGAAAATTGAACAATTAAGACAAAAAAAAAAACAAATTTTATCGTTCAAAAAAAAAATTTTAATTAAAAAAAAAAAACCATCAGGTTTGTTCTTGAAAGTATTGTCAAAAAAATTTGAAAAATTCAAACTTTCAAAGAAAAGTGGAGTGCAAACCTTTTCGGGTCGATCGAGTTGCTCGCACGGCGCAACGGGATACCCGTTGCCGGGCTTCTCGACGTCGCTGCTCCGCGAGCACGCGCTCACACCGGTGGCCACCTCGAGCATCACCGAGCAGCCGTTGGGCGTGATGTACTGGGTGCCAAACACCATGAACGCGTCGTAGAAGAACATGCACGCCATGAGAATCGTGATCCATTTGAGGCTCGGCAGTCGGAGACACTTGAGCACGTGCATGCACAGCGCCATGTTGATCACGTCGAGCTGAATGTAGGCGTGCGGCGCGCGTCGCGTGAAGAACCACGTCGCGCAGAACGAGAACGAGACGAGCGTGATGACGGTCGCCGAGTACGTGTACTTCTTCGTCATACCTGCGATATCACACACAATTCTTCAAATATTTATATCAATTTCTTCTTTTTTTTCGACCTTTTCTCAATTTTTTTTCGCTCAAATTTCATTGAAAATGAAATAAAACATACGAACAAAAATTGGTTTTTGAAAAAAAAATTTTTTTTTTCGAAAATTTTTTGAAACTGTGAAAAATTTTAATATTTTATTTTTTTTTCGAGGTAGCATTTTTACATAATTCATTTTCCTTTATTTATTTAAAAAAAAGTATTTTTAAATTTTTCATTTTTTTTCAATCGGAAATTTTTTAAAAATGAATTTGAAATTTTTTTTTACAATTTAAAAATAGTGCTTCAAATTTAGTATATAAAATTTTTTTTTTTTTAAATAAATAAATAATTTCTGAAAAAGAATCAAATTTTTAGGCAATTTTGCGAAAACAGATTAAGCAATCATTACTAAATTAAAAATATTTTCTTAAATTTTTCAATTTTTTTTGAAACTGTAAAAAAATTTTTTTAATTGTACAAATTTTTTCGAATATTTTTTAAGAGACAATTGAAAAAAATAATTTTAATTTCAGAAAAAAAAAATAAAAAAACAGTTGAATTTGTGAAAAAAATCTCGTTATTTTATATTTCCAAAATTATTGAAAAAAAAGTGTTTTAAAATTTTTAAAAACTTCCAAAACACTCCAGTTTTCGTTTAAATTTTAATACTTTCTTAAAAACTAGAAAATAAATCTTCAAATTCAAATTTAATAAATTGAAAAAAAAAAATGTTTTTTGAAAACTGACAAATTTTTAAAAAAATTATTTGTCAAAAGTTAAATTTTTTTTCAAATTAATAAATAATTTCTAAAAAATAAGTCAAATTTTTAGGCAATTTTGCAAAAAAAGACTAGGCATTTATTACTAAATTGAAATTGTTCTGTTAAATTTTTCAATTTTTTTTGAAACTGTAAAAAAATTTTTCGAGTCTAAATATTATTTAAGAGACAATTTTTAAAAAGCCCATTTTTTCAAAGATTTAAATAATTTTTTAATTTCAAAAAGAAAATTTTTAAAAACTTATTTAACTCGTAAAAAAAGGCTCGTTATTTTATATTTCCAAAATTTAAAAAACATAAAAAATAATTTTTTTTTAAATATTTAAAAACATTCCAAAACATTCCAGTTTTCGTTAAAATTAATAACTTTTCAAAAACCAAAAAAAAATCCAATTTTTTTCTTTTCAAAAATTCAAGAAAACACAGAGAGAGAGAGAGAGAGAGAGAGAGAGAGAGAAAGAGAGGGGACTCACAAAAAACCGATGGTGTCCAAGTCATTCGAGCATTGTACCATTGGTAATCGGCGATGCGAGTGACCGAAATCACGCCGCGAATGATGCCGTAAATGCTTGCCGTGCCGAAAAAGACGAGTGTCACGTTGAAGAATGTCACTGAAATGTCTCGAAAAACCTGTTTAGAGCGTACCACCAGAGACGACGATTCATTTCATTTTTTTTAAAAAATTGATTTTAATTTTTATATTTTTTCGTGCAAGATTAAAAAAATTGATTCAACTTCTGATTTTAAATTTTTTTTTAACTTAAAATTTACCATAATTAAAAAAAAAAATTTTTTTAATTAAAAATTTTTTTTTCAAACTTTTAACTCTGAATTATTGCAAATTTACGGGAATATAAGTTTTGGAATATACATTCAAAATTTAAATTTAATTTGAATTTTAATTGGAAAAAAAGGGAAAATGAACGAAATTTTTTTTTTTTTTTGAAAAATTGAAAAAAAAATTTTTTTGAGTGGAACGTTTTTTTTTTTTTTTTTGAATAATTGTTTTTTAAATATATAAATTTACTCGAAAATTCATATTTCCAAAAAAATGTGTTTGAAAAATTGTTTACATTTAAAATGAAACAATAAAAAAAAACCCCAATACAATTTTAAACTAAAAAAAATTTTTTTGTGACTTAAAAAAATTGTTCAAATTTCAAATGAATCCCTTTTTCTATTTTTTTTTTCAGATCGAAAAAAATTTAATTTAATTTAATTTTTGAAAAAAAAGAAGAGACCCAATACAATTTTAAATTCAAAAAAAAAAAAATTTTTGAGTTAAAAAATTCTCCAAAATTCAAATCAATTCCTTTCTCATCTCCCTTTCAGATCAAGAAAAAAAATTAAATTCAATTTAATTTTTGAAAAAAAAGAAGAAAGAAGCCTACCCAAGAAGGGGCGGAAAAAGTAGCCAATGAGGAGGACGGCGCACAGGGCGACCATCATGACGACGATGACGACGGCGTTGCCGTAGTTCTCCAGAAACAGATGACGTTCCTTCTCTCCTTCTCCTTCTACTTCTGCTTTTCCAGCCGTCTCCTCCTGCTCGCCTCTTGCTCCTCCTCCTCTCGTTGATTCCGTTTCGGCGTCGGGAGTCGGCTGCGGAACGATCGGAACGTCTTTTCCCGCGCTGAAACAATTCAGAAATCGATTAAATTCCTCCTTTTCGTCCTTCAAAAAATTACAGAATTGGATAGAGTATTAAAATTTAAAAATTAAAAAAAAAACGAATATTTAAAAATGAACTTTTTTTCACAATTTGCAAAATTTTTTTTTTAATTTTTTGAAAATTTAAAAAAAATTAAAGACTTGATAAATAAAAATTCGAAATTTTTAAAAATTTTAAAATAATTATTTTTGTAAAATTGCCAAAAAATTTTGAAAATAAAAATTTTTCAGTAAAAATGATTTAATTTTAGGAGGGTTTTTTTTCAAAAAAATTGAAATTCAGTTAAAAAAATCAGTTTTTTTAAACTGATTTTTTAAAAGATTTCAATGTGGAAAAAAGAGAGAAAAAATTGAATTTATTGAAAAAAAAATTTTTTTTTGATTTTTGCGAAAAATTAATTTTGAAGAAAAAATGAAAATAGTGATTTTTCGAAAGCCATTTTTCCATAAAATCAATAAATTCCGTTAATTTTTTTTTTCAATTTTTAATTTGCAAAAAAAGTTTTAATATTTTTAAATTTAAAAAATTTGAAGACTTAAATAATAATTTGGAATTAAAAAAACAAATTTAAATAATTATTTTTGTAAATTTGCCAAAAAAATTTTCAGTAAAAAATATTTAATTTTGAGAGAGTTTTATGTCAAAAATTGAATTTTCTCTCCAAAATTGAAAAAAAAACTTCTGGAGAAAAAGAAAAAAAAATAATTTTTTGAAAAAAAATCATAAATTTAAAAAAAAAATTGTTAGTTATTTTTGCGAAAAATTAATTTTTAAAAAAATCTATAAATTCAATAAATTCTGTTAAAAAATTTTTTTCAATTTTTAATTTGCAAAAAAAAAATTTTTAAATTTTTTAAAAAACAATTTAAAATCAAGAGCTTAATTAAAATAGCTCGATTTAAATATTGACCTAGACGTAAAAAATTAAAAAAAAAACAATTAATAAAAAAAGGAAGAAGGAGGTTTCACAATAAAATGAAGGAGGAAACGAACCGATGTCGAAAGTGTGCCCAGAGGCCGCCGACAGTGACGCACGTCATCGCAATCATCCAGATGACGAGCATCGAGACGTCGACGGGATACGCGTCGGGACGGTGGAATCGAATCTCGATCTCGTCGTCGTCGACGTTCGCCGACACGCCCATCACTTTCTCGTAGAAGTCGGTGCGGTAGATGTAGAAGGTGGGAATCGACGAGGCGCCCGAGATGTGCGGATCGTAGAACTCGGACCACAGATAGTCTTTCCAGTTGGTCGTGAATTGTCGCGCGCGGTCCAACACGAGCAACGCGGCGCCGGCCGTGTGCTCTTTCAGCACGTCCACACTGAATTGGCTCGCGTTGAGGAAGCCGGTGCGACCCGAGAACTGGCGGGTGCACGCGGTGCCGTCGTCCGTGATACGGTAGTCGAGGGGCACGATTCCGTGATGATACTGCACTTGGGGGTCGCGCGGCGACGGCAGCGGACACAGTTTCGTCGCGTTCGTCACTCCTCAAACCAATTCGTTTTTTTTTTTGGGGAAATTTTAAAAAATTTTTAAAAGCATATTTGAATAAAAATTTTTTTTGAAAAATTTGAAAAATTAACAAATTTTTTAAAAAATAATTTTGTGTTTTCAAAAAAACTTTTTTTAAAAGTATTTTTTTTTTTTTTTAAATATTTAATATTTTAAAATTCCAACAATTTATTTTTATTTTATTCAATATTCTAAAATTTTCTTTTTTTAAAAATTCAATTCAAAATTTAATTTTGGAATTTTAAAATATTAAATTTAAAATATTTTAAAATTCCAACATTTTAAATTGAAAATTTAAAATTCGCATTTAAATTTAGATTTTTAAAAATCAAATTTTATTCATAAAAAACGAAATTTCAATTTTTCCAATTTTTTTTCAAAAAACTATAAATTCCGAATTTTGAAAAAAAAATGTTCGGTTTAAAAAATTTTTCAAACAAATTTTGGGCAGTTTTTTTTTCTTTTTCAAACTAATTTTGAAAAAAAATTCTTAATTAACAAAAAAAAATTTAAAAATTATTTCCAGTAAATTTAAAATATTTAAATTAAAATTAAAAATAACTAGCTATTCAATTAATTTAATTTTTATTTTCACATTGAACTGTGAAAAATAGCTAAATGAAAATTTTCCACTTATTTTTTTATGAAAAATTAATTTTAAAAAATTTTGCAAAAAAAAATGTTTTTTGTAAAATTAATTTTTTTTTCAAATTTTGAAAAAAAAAACAGTGGGGGGTGAGAGCAAACCTCTCCAGAAGAGAAGAGTGAACGGTTTGGCGGTGTCGAAATGGGTGCCGACGACGTCGGAGGAGGTGTTGGGCAGCTGAAACTGCTGGTAGTTGACGCACATTTGCTTGCGGACGCCCGTCTCCTTGTTCGTCGCCGTCATGAAGACGTAGCTCTTCCGGAACGGTCCTCGCTCCTCTCCCGACACTCTCTGCAATCATTTTTATTCCCCGTTTTTATTTGAAAAAAAAATTCAATTTTTGCACTAAATATTACACGATCGCGTGAAGAAGCTCAGGTGGGTTTTCATTGCTTGTCAAAAAAATTTTTTTTTATTTTTTCAAAAAATTTATCAAATTTTCTCTTTTTTTAACAAAAATTTTTAGCTGAAAAAAATTGTTTTATCAAAACAATTGTGAAAAATTTGAGACGGATTTTGAGAAACTAATATAAATTCTTTTTTTTTTGGATTTTTATTGGAAAAAAAATTTAATTTTTGCACTTAAATATTTCGTTTTTTTAAAAATTTTTAATAATTATTTTTTTTCAAATATAAAAAAAAAACAATTTAATAAATTAATCGTGAAATTTATAGATTTCAGAATTGAGAACAAAAAAAAATTTAAAAATTCGAAAAAATTTTTAAATAAAATTTAAAATTTTTAATTCTCACAATCAATGAAAACGAGGAAAAAGACTCAAAAAAAAATTTTAAATAAAAACGAAATTTTAAAAAAATTTCTGAAAATCCAGAGAAAATTTTTATTTCAAAAAAATAGAAAAAAAACTGTATTTTTAATTTTGAAAAAAATCGCGAAAATTCAAAATGAAAAAATGCACAGAAAATAAATTTAATAATTTTTAAAAAATCATTAGCTTTACAAAAAATAAACTAAAAAATTGAAATAATTTTTTTCCGAAAAATGATGACATTATCAAAAAAAAATTTTAAAAATTTTTTTTCCGATTGTCTCCAAAAAAACTCACATTTGGCAGTGAAATCGAGAAAATACATGCTAGTAGTGGGAGTAAATAAAATGGATTATTGAATATTGTCATTGAGATCGGTCTGCAACGAGAAGAATTAATAAATAAAAAAAAGAGGAAAAATAGAGGAAAAACGGACTGGAATGGGCTGGAAACGCTGCGGATTCACGTCAAGAGACTCTTTTCAAGGGTTTCGCGCCGTTGGATTAGGCGGGAAACCGCAATTTGGCGGGCGAGAACCTCGAGAAAAAAAAAAACGAATCGAGGCCAAGGTGACACTTTGGAGAGGGGTCATTATTATTTGATTATATCGCATTTACTCGACGAAACGCGAGAAATTGGCGCTTTTTCGAGGTCAAAATGCTCGCGAAATGTCGTGGGAAAACGAGGAGGGGGGTCAGCAAACGCGCTCCACCGAACACTTGGCGAATTCGAACTTTTTTCGCGTTTTTTCGCCGCATTTCTCTTCGCTGTTCGCTTTTTAAACCGAAAACCGATTAAATGAAAGCGGTTTATTCAAATTTTCGCGGCGAACATGTCGCAAAAACCGAAAAAAAATGAAGAGAATGCATAAAAACTACAAAGTTATCGCTTTTTTGTCGATGTTTGTGTTGACAGGAAAAAAACGCGGGGAGAAATATTTTTTTCTGTTTTTTTGCTGGTAAACAACAATTTTCTAATCGTTTTTGACCCGCTCGCGCCGGCGAAGCGAAGCGGAACGAAATTATTCGAGGAAAAACAACTGATTGTCAGTAGAGCGCGTTTGCATTGTTGCCATTTTGGCGGGAATTTGAAAAAATTGAATAGGTCGCGTGAAATTTGGGAAAAGAAGTGGAATTTGTGGGCAGTAAAGCGGTTTTCGATGCGAAATGACGAGATTTTCGGGGCGTGAGTCATGTTGAAATGGACAATGAGTCAGAAGGCTGCTAAAGGCCGCCACACACAGTTACGGTAGGTTTTTTTTTTGAAATTTTTGAACTTTGGCTTTTTTTTGAATAAAAAATTTTCGAAAAAATCTTTTGTTACAATTTTTTGAAATGAGAGCTATTCATCAGAAATTTTAATGATTATTCGAAATTTTTTTTCAAAAAAAAAAAAAAAAAAATTAAAGCGATCAAAATAGCGTGGGAATTTTTGAAAATTGATTTTTTCTAATTTTTTCAGAAAAAAAAACATTTATTCATTGTTTTATCCAATTTTTCGCACGAAAAAAACATAAAAATTGAAGATTTTCGCTGAAAAACCACTTTTTTCCAATTTTTTCCAAAAAAAAAAAACGCTGTAAAAATTCCAGCACACTATCTAAAAAACGCTTTGAAAACAGGTAAAATTTCAAAAAAAAAAAAACAAAAATCCCTCGAAAAAACAAAAAATTCACTGAACACTTTTTATTCTCGTTATTTTATTTCCAAAAATTGCAAAAAATACAACAAAAAAACGAGACACAAACATAGAAAGTATCGACCGAAAACCGGAGACAAAAATACGAAAGAGACGCAAAGAAAGCTTCGGAACGAGACAAAAAAAGGGGGATTGCGCGTGAGGTGTGGCGCATTGCGTACGTGACTTGCGCGTGCCGTGTTTGCGTACTTCTCTCTCTTTCTCTTTCTTTCTCTCTTTTTCGCGGCCACGACTTCCATTGTTTCGGGGGGGAGACAAAAAGAGCACGCGGTGCGCCGTCGCCACGCTGAAAAATCGATAAAAATTCATGAAATCCTTCTCATTTTTCCCATTTTTTCATCGGATTCTCCGATAATTTTCGAATTTTCCTTCTTTTTTGCCTCCTTTTTTCCCTTTTTTATTGATTTTCTCTAAAACTTTTGTTTTTTTCTGGTTTTCCCATTTTTTTTTTCGAAAAATTATCGATTTTTTAAAATTTCAAAAAAAAACTAAATTTTTGGTTTCAACTTTTATTCGAATTTTGAAAAAAATATATTTTTTTGAAAATAATTCAAAAATAAATTAATTTTTTCGCGATTTTTGCTAAATTAAAAAAAATATTTTCGAAAATGAAAATTATTTTTAAAAAAATCGTTAAAAAAATTTTCTTAAAACTTAAATTTATATATTTTTGGAAATAATTCAAAAATAAAATGATTTTTTTTTTGTTAAATTAAAAAAAACTCCATAAATTTCAAATTAAAAATTTTCGAAAATAAGAATTACTAAAAAAAATTTGAATTTTGAAAAATCAATAAAAAAAATTAGATTTTCGAATTTTTTTGTTTTTTACTCATAAAATCTTCAAGAAAAATTAAAATTTCTCATTTTCTTTCTAAAACTCGAATAATTAAATATTTTAAAATTCGCAATTTTTCCACTGTTTCTAAAAATTTACATATTAGCTCTCAATTTTTTTGTTCTTCAGTGAATTCATCAACCAAGCCTCGAGAGAATTCAAAAGAAAAAAAAAAGAAAAGCAATGTCGGAGACGTCGTCAGAAGAGGAGGTGCTTTCGGCGACGGACGCCTCGTACGGCACCGACGCGGAATCGATTCCGGACGCGGAACTGACGGACGACGACGAGGAGGAGGAAGCGGAGGAAGTAGAGGAGGAGGAGGAAGCGGCGCCTCCGCGGAACGACGCGGAAGACGACGCGGAAGAGGAGGAGGAGGAGGAGGAGTCGGCGGAAGAGAGGGCGCTGAAGGCGGCGATCCGCGAGAGGGCGGACAACGTGCACTCGTGCCGCGTGTGCTACGACAACTACCACGCGGCACGCAACCAGGCACGTCTCCTCGGCTGCGGCCACTCGTTCTGCACTCGGTGCGTCGTCTCGTGCTCCACCTCACAACGCCAGACACTGCACAGTGTGGCGGGCATCGTGTGTCCCGAGTGCCGCAAGATTTGTCGACAGGCGCCCGCCTCGCTTCCCGTCAACTTTCAACTCATGCGTGCGTTTCCCTGTTACCTTTTTTTGTTTGAAAAATGGTTTTGCAAAAAAATGTAAATTTAAAAAAAAACTGGATATTTTGGCAGTTTTGAAATTTTTGAAAAAAAAAAAAAATTTTTTTTTTGGGAAAAATAGTGGAAATTGAAAAATTAAAAAAAAATTAAGCTTGCGTTTTGGGAAATTTTAAATTTGAAAAAATAATGAAAAAAAATAAATGATAGAATTTTTGAAAATTAACAGAAATTATTTTTATCAAAAAAAAATTAAAAAAATTTTTTTTTAGTTTCAAAAAATTAAACAATTAATTCACAAAAAATCTAAAAATTCGAGAAAATTTGCAATTTTATGAAATTTTCTTGCAAATTGTGAAAATTTTTTAAATTTTGATAAACTTTGAAAATAATTTTTTTTTTCGTAATTTTTTTTTAATTCAAAATTAAATTTTTTAAGATTATATTCACCTCAAAATCGTTGTTAGTTCAAAATTTAAAAATTTAAAAATTAAAAAAAAAAACGAAAATTGTTTGAAATTCAAAAAAATTTTTATTAATAATTTTTATTCCAAAAAAAAAAACAAATTTTTTCTTTTCAAAATTAAAAAATATTTATTCAAAATTTAGTTTTCAAATTGTTTTTTTCCCAAAATTCAAATCGAGAAAAAACAATTTTTTATATTTTTTTAAAAAATTAAATTTTTATTTTTATTTATTTTTTTCGGATTTTCAGAGGTGCTGAGTGTGCTGAGTCTGGTGAAAGAGGTCAAGACGGCGGAGCAAGAGAAGGATCTGCCGCCGTTGGAGAATTTCGAACGGCTCGGACGACTGGTGCCGACGAACGAGCTCGCGGAGCTCTCGATGAGCGATCTCCACGGTACCTCTTCTTTTTTTAAAATTGATTTATTGATTTATTGATTGATAATAAGAGCAGAAAAAACATTTTTCCGGAATTCTTGCAATTCGCAATTTTTTCAATTAAAAAAAAATATTTTTTTCCCAAATTTTCATAGTCCACGAATAATTTTTTTTTTAATTCTAACAATTTCAAAGATTTTTTATCGATTGAAACATTTTTTATATTCATAAAAATAAGTTTCGGCAGTTTTAAAATGTTAAAAATTAATTTTTTCTCAAGTTGAGAGAAAAATTGAAATTATTAAAATTAAAATATTAGAATTTCAGAAAATTCACAAAAAATATTATTTTTTTTTTAATTTGCCTTTTTTTGAATTTTCCAGTGCAGAGACTAATTTCTCAAAGAAAAAAAAAAAATTAAATCAAAAAATATTTGAAAAATGAAATAAAAATTATTAAATACATTTCTTTGTGAAATAATTCTAAAATTTTCAAAAAAAATTTTGAAAATTAGAAAAAAAATTCTCGGAATTTATTGAAAATTCTTTAAATTTTTAAAAATAAAAAAAAATTCTCTAAACTTTTCGAAAATTCTTTATTCTTTTAAAACTTGAAAAAAAAAACAATGTTTCTCATATTTCTCTCAATATTTCCAATTGCTCAGAGCACTCGAAAGTGGTGTTCAACGCGATTCGGCAGAAGATGTTCGCCTCGCGACAAGAGGCGCCGCAGCCGAGTCACCAAGACGGTTTCAGCATCGACAACTCTCGCACCAACTGGAATTTCATTATCGACTTCAATCGATTCAGTACGTTCTTTTCCTCCTTCTTCCTCCTTTTATTCTAATTTTTTTTCAGCTTTTTTAAAGGAAATTAGGAAAAAATTAATTTTCTAAAAAAATTGGAAAAAATTGGTGCTAAAGATGATTTTTTTAAATAATTTTGATGAACATTTTTTTCAATTAAAAAAATTCCCCAAATTTTTAAAAAATTATATTCGAAATTTTTTTCTCCATAAATTGTTTTCAAATTAAAAAAAAAAAAAAAACTAATACAAATTTTTCAATAATAAAAATTTTCGGAATTTTTTCAAAACTCTTTCAAATTTATCATAAATTTTTCAACAAAATGAAAATTTTTATTTATTTTTTTTTTTGAAAAATTCCAAAAAATTTAAGCATTTTTCTCCAATTTTGACTTCTATGAAAAAAAATTTTTTTACTTAAAAAATTAGTTTTAATAGTTATTTTTTTTTAAATTTCGAATTTTTCAAAAAAAATATAAAAAATTTATGAAAAAATTTTTTTCCAATTTTCTGTATGTGCCGAAATTCCGAAATTATCGAAAAAAAAATATTTTCAAAAAAAAAAATTGGAAAAAAAATTTTTTAAATTTTTTGTAAAAATTTGTATTGTCGTCTAAAAATTGAAAAAAAAATGTCTCGAAATGTTCTGATTTTTAATATTAATTTTTTGTTTTTGTTTTCAGTGGACGGCGAAATCAGAAAGGTGGAAATGATGGAGAAAGAGTTGGACAGATCGATAAAAGCGTACGAACGTGTGAAGAACGGAGCCGAGCCGGACGCCGAGTTCCTCGTCGATTTTGCGCATCGAAGACGTCACATGGAGAACGACTGGATGAGAGTGAGTGTCTCCTTTTCTCTCTCTTTCTTAGACCCCCCCCCCCAAACCAAAAAAAAACGTTTTTTTTCTAATTGAGAAAAAAAAATTTTTTTCCGATTTTTTTTTAATTGAGGAAAAAAATATTAATATTTTCTTTTTTTTAGTTTTAGAATTGAAAAAAAATAAAAATAATGATTTCTTCAAATTTTTAATTTTTAAAAATTATATTATTTTTTCCCCATACAGAATTGTTTTTTTTTTTCAAATTTTTTTCGATTTTGAATCTTTTCATTTTCAGTTTTTGAAATTATATTTCTATATATTTTTTTTCGAAATTCGAAATTTTTTTTCAAATTAAAAAAATTTAATACTTTAAAAATTGAGGAAAAAAATTAAATTTATTTTTTGTTTTGGAATTAAAATTAAAAAAATTATTTTTTTTTTATTATCTAGAAACAATTTGAAATTTTTTTTCAACCGAAAAAAAATTTGGAAGCTTTTTTTAATTTCAAAAAATCCTGAAAAATGAATTTTTCAAGTATTATTTTTTTGTCGAATTTTCTAAAAATTTTTGAAATTTTTTTTTTGTTTTTTTTTTCAAAAATTGAAAAATTTTCTAAAATTCAATTATTAAAAAAAATTTCTCTAAAAAAATCTGTCATTAAAAATTCACCGAAAAAAAAATTTTTTTTTAGAAAACACAATTTCATCAAAATTTATTTTTTTCTTACAATTAAAAAAAAAACAAATTAATTATTTGAATTCACAAAAATTGATGAATTTCAAAAAAAAAATTTGAAAAAAAGTTAGAGTTTGCAGGAGATGGTGGTGTTCCGTGCTCCCAACGACAATAACAACGTGCTGCCGATGCTGCAACAACAGCGTCCGTTTCCTCCGCCGCCGATGGCGAATCTCGACGTGGAAGAGGTGCTGCAGCAGGAGCAGGCGGCGCGCGAAGAGGCCGACCCGCGTCGCAATCTCGACGCCGTCCGCGAGGCGCACTTTAGACGCGAACGCAACGCGGCCGCGTTGCGACAAGCGGCACAACGAAACGCCGAGCTGCTCGAACGTCTTCAGATGGACAGCGATCGCGGAACGACGGAGGCGGCGAACGACGTGATCAACGGACGACAGTACCGGCGACGACGGCAAGAGTTGCGACAACAACTTCTCGAGGAGGCCGAACGACGCGAGCACCTCCTGCAACAAGTGGCCGCCGGTCGACGGTACGAGGAGGCGGTGGCGGCGGATCGGCTCGAAGCGCAGGAGGCGGCCATGTTCAGCGACTCGGACGACTCGTCGTTCACCGAGGAGGAGGAGAACGACGAGCCGGTGCCGGTGATGACGCGCGGCGAGGCGGTCTCCGTGCTGCGCTTCATCGATCGCTTCCATCGACAGGGGCCGGCGGCGGCGGGCGTGCTGCCGGCGTTGCCACGCGACGCGCCCTCCATCGACGTCTACCTCAATCGGCACATCATGCCGCCCGGCACCGATCTCACGTCGCAGCTGCCGCGCGAGCTGTTGCGCGAGGTGCACACGTTCGCCAACTCGCACCGACAGCCGACACTTCACGTGCTGCAATTGTTGCGCGAGCACTCGGTGAAGTACGCGCCGAATCTCGTCGACTCGCCGCGTCTCACGCGACGCTATCGGCGGCAGCGACCGGCGCCGCGCGACTCGTACAACGCGCTGCTCTCGGTGATCCGGAAGCGCGGAAAGCAGGCGTTGCGCGGCGGACAACCGGCGCTGCCGAACAACGAGGAGGAGAGCAATCTGACGGTTCGGCTCATCGTGAACGTGGCGACGACGATGGGAGTGCGCGAGAAGTTGGAGAACGCGCTGTGCCCGCGGCCGCCGGAGGAAGAGGAAGAAGAGGAAGACGATGAGCAAGAAGAAGAAGAAGAAGACGATGAGCAGGAAGAAGAGCAAGAAGAAGAGCAAGAAGAAGAGCAAGAAGAAGAGCAAGAAGAGCAGGAAGAAGAAGAAGACGTGGGAGGAGACGAGGAGGTGAATTCTGACGACGACGAAGAAGAAGAAGGCGTGTTCGTCGCGGAGACGTCACGCACCCACATGCTCTACTGTACGGCGTGCCGATGCAGTGTTCCGATGGCGGCGCGACAAAGTCACGCCAGAGGAAGACGTCACTTGGACATGGTCGAGTGAGTCACCTCATTTTTTTTTGATTCCGATTATTTTTGGATTTATTTAATTTTCCGAAATTATTTCTGAAATTTATTCAAATCCTTTGAATTAAAGGATTTAATGGACGAAAAAAAATACAATTGAAATTTTTTTTCGTCAAAAAAAATTTTTTTTTTTTTTTGAAAAATTAGGAATAATCAATAAAAAAAAAATAAACATTTTGTTTCCGATATAATTTATGGGAAATTTGAAAGTTTTAAATTTTAATTCGATTTTTTGAATTTGAAAAAATTGTTTTAAATTTTTTTTTATTTAAGAAATTAATTTCTGTTTTTTATTTTTAAAGATATAGTTTATAAGAAATTCGAATTTCCGATATTAGATTTTAATTTTTTAATAAAAAAAAATAATATTGATTTTTTTTTTGAAAAAATATTTTTGGAAATAATTTACGAAATGATTTAAAAAAATTTTTTCCTAGAAGTTTTCAAAAACTCTAAAATTTCTCAAAGTTTCATTATTTATGCATTTTTTCAAAAACTAACGTATTTTTTGGAATATGGATTTTTTTTTGGTGGAAATTTTTTTCTAAAAATTTTTTTTTTTAAAGTTTTTTTTAAAAATCTTAATATTATTTAAACATTAACGCAAAAAATTAATATTAATATTTTCATCAAAAAAAATCAAAATTTTAATTTTAAAACAAAATTTTAAAATTAAAAACCGTTCTTTTTTTTCAGACAAGACCCCCCGCCGCGTTCATTTGTTCACAGAGACTAGAAAATCGATCTTCAACTTCACCAAAAAATGTTTTTTTTTTTTTTAATTTTGTCACTTCTTCATTTCCATTCCTAAAATTTTCATTTTTTTCCCCCAATTTTCCCAAATTTTAATTTTACAGGACCCTCTTTATAAAAAAAAATTCCCTAAAAATCCCAAAAAAAAGTATGTTTTTTTTCCATTTTTTCCCTGTTCTTCACAAAAAAAAAATTATAATTATGTCTGTAATTTTCCAGAAAATTCCCCGTTTTTTTCCAGTTCCTTCACTCAGGCAATTTTTAATTTTCATTTTTTCCTTCGAATTTCCTGCCATTCACATTGAAAAACCGCCCCCAAAAATCCCGAAATTCTTCCAAAAAAAAAAAAATTCAAAAAATGTGTGCAAATTGTCGTCAACTCTAGTGTTTCAATTGTTTTTTCCCGCCACAAAAAAATTTGAATTAAATTAAATTTAAATTCAAATTTCCCGCCGGCCAAATCTTTTTCTCATTTTTTCCCCCACTCCCAAACTGTCCCGGATAATTATTTTTTTTTTAAATATTCCAGCAAAAAAAATTCTCAATTTTTCAAATTTCCCGCCTTTTGACAAGGGTTTCTCCGATTTTCTCGTGTTTTTTTCTATGATTCCAATTTTTTTTGGCCCTCCAAAATTGATGTTTTTTTCCCGAATTCCGCCACAAAAAAGGATACCTGTAGTGATTTTTTTTTGTTAGTGACCAATTTTTCTTCAGATAAATTTTCCAAAAAAAAAAAATTTTTTTTTTAAATTCCCAAAAATTTCGGCGCAAAAATTTAGTTCCACCGTTCATTTTACACCTACAGAGAAGAGACAGAAAAAAAGAGAGAGAGGAGTGGTTTGAAATAATAATAATAATAATAATAATGAAAATAAAAATAATAGTGGAAAAAAATGGGGGGGGGGGGGGGGAAATTCCGAGGAATAGTGTATGTGTGTGTGTAGAAATGAGAGCACAAAAAAATAGGGGCGGGAGCAAGAGAAAAAAAAATTTAAAAATTTCCAAAAAAAAACATCAAATTATTTCGCTAGGGGGTTCAGGGGACAGTGACACACACACAAAAAAAAAAATTTAAAAATTTAAAAAAAAAGAGGGAGGAATAAAGGAGGAATAAAAATAAAACTGGTGAAAATCGGTTGGAACTGGCATTTTTTTTTGGTTGTTTAAAGTTAGTTTTTCAGGAAAAAAAACGAAAAAAAATAATAAAAGTATTAAGAGGAAAAATGTCGATAGTGTGCAAACAACACAAGAATGGGTTTTTTAGTAAAACACAGAAGAAAAAGAAAGAGAGAAGAAATCGATATTTTTAGAGAGAAAAGGGAAGGGGAAGGGGAGGGGATGGCAATTGCGAGAAAATCGATAATACACGTGGCAGGGGTGGGGGGCGCGGGAACATTCGAATTTTTAAATTTTCAAATAATAATAATAATCATAGGAGATAGGGGGGGAATAATCAGACGGTCGGCGCACTGTTTTGAGATGTCGAGGCGGAGCTCGTCGACGGAGCCACCGACGTGGCAGCAGGGGGCGGCGCCTGTTGTTGGGAAGAAGAAAGGGGCGGGGCTTGTTGCTGTTGGGGCGGCGGGTGCGAGAACAGAATGTGCGGGAAGTCGACGAGCGGACCGCGGAACGCTTGGCCTGCAAAACGAGAGCGATCACGATTGTGAATTTTCCTGACCTGGCATCGGAAAAAATGCGAGATTTTTTTTCTAAAATTTATGAATATTTTTTCTGAAATTTTAAAATTTTAAAAAATGTTTCTAAAATTTATAAATTTTTTTCTGAAATCCATAAATTTTTGGTTTTTCCTAGTTAATAAATAGTTTTGTTCTAAAATGAGAAATTTGACACAAAATTGCAGGGTTTCATGAGAAATCTACAAAGAATTTTTGAAAAAGGAATATAATCTTTCTTTGTGATTTTTCGGCGCGGCATCGGAAAAAATGCGAAATTTTTTTGAAATTTTTTTTCTAAAATTTAAAAAACTTTTCTAAAATTTAAAAAATTAAAAAAAACTTCAAAATTTTCAAAATTTTTTTGAAATTTTTTTTCTAAAATTTAAAAAACTTTTCTAAAATTTTAAAAATTAAAAAAAACTTCAAAATTTTCAAAATTTTTTTGAAATTTTTTTTCTAAAATTTAAAAAACTTTTCTAAAATTTAAAAAATTAAAAAAAACTTCAAAATTTTCAAAATTGTTTCTAAAATTTTAAAAAATTTTTTAAACTTTCCTAAAATTTATAAAAATTTTTTCTAAAATTCATAAATTTTTGGTTTTTCCTAGTTAATGAATAGTTTTGTTCTAAAATGAGAAATTTGACACAAAATTGCAGATTTTCATGAGAAATCTACAAAGAATTTTTGAAAAAGGAATATAATTTTTCACTCTGATCAACTGATTTTTGAGAATTGTTTCAGATTTTTTGAGAATTTCACGGGGTTTTTTCGTTGATTTTCCAAATTTTTCGTAATCACATTACCAACATTTTTCACATTTTTGCTTATTTTTTAAAAATACATTTTTAAATTCAACAAAAATTGCTGAACGTTTTTTTTGTCTCTACTTTCTGATTATTTTCAAAATTATTCAGGAAATTTCTCTCTCTTACCGGCGGCAGCGAGCTGATAGAGGTTCGTCTGCTGGAGCATCTGCTGCTGCTGGAGCTGATGGTGCATAAAGTGCTCGTTGGCGGCGGCGGACGGAGCCGACGATCTCTGCTCGATGATGTGGAAACTGTTGTTGTTGTTGTTGGTGGCGGCGTTGTTGTTGGGGACGGCGGTGGAGGCGGACGCCGTCGGCGGCTGATGCGCAGAAGATCCTGACGACAACGACGACGATGACGACGAGCCGCCCTGATTCTGAGGATGATTCTGATGATTCTGCTGCTGCTGCTGCTGTTGTTGAGGTGGTGGTGGTGCTGATGGCGGTGCCTGTTGCTGCTGCTGAGATTGCGACGAGGCGGCCGCAGAGCCCGAAGAGCCCACATTGCTCGCCGAGCAGCTCGATGAAGACGTCGGCGCGGCTGGTGCTCCCGGCTCTGGCTCCAAACGCATCTTGTGCTCAACTGAAAATTGCGGGCGGAAATTTGGAATCTTTTGAGATGTTTTAAACTGTTTTTTAAAATTGAACATCGAACAACGGAACAAATTTTTGAATTGAAATTTGAAAAAAAAGTTGTCAGTTTTAAAGAATTCTCGAGAGAAAAAAAAACGAACCCTTCTTGTCCAAAAGTGTGCTTTTTGTGCAATTCTTGTACTCGTGCGCGCCTCCACAGTTGCTGCAGCTCGGGAATATTGTCTGCAAAAATTACAATTTTGAGGAAAAAAATTCCACAAAATCATTTTTTTTGTTTTTTAAATTGAAAAAATAAACAAAAATTGATTCTATTAGGATTCCAATTTTAAAAACGATTTTACAAATTTTTTTTTCTAAATTTTTCAATAATTAATGCTATTTTTTTTTAATTTTAAAAAGTTCTAGAAAATTCCAAAAAAATCGTCATTTTTCAAAAGTCCTTTAGAAACTCCTTTTCTGTTTGAAATTGAACCATGCGAACCTGTAAATGAGCGGCGGGTATGTGCGAGTAGAGGAACGGCGGCACACTGATCGGCAACACGATCGGCTCGACGGCTCCGCGAGCATTTCGATGGAAGAAGCGCGCCGGCGATTTGGAGCGCGGATTCTTCCAGCGCGAGAATATCAGACCGTCTGACGTTTCGCGACACTCCTGCAACAACTTTACACCACAATTTTCGGCCCGTTTTTTGATTCAAAGCCTGAGCCGCCAAAGAAATTTCAAAATTTTCGTGATTTTTTTTTTCGATGTTTGAAACGTATCCTTTCATTTTTGATAGAAACAACTCAGTGAAACAAAAAAATTCCAAAAAAAAAAATTCGAAAAAATTCAGAGCATTTTTTTTTTGACAAATCTGATTTTGGTGAGAAAAAAAGACGCGATTTTTCTCATTTTTTAAATGAGAAAAATTGAATCGAAACAAAAAACTCTAGAATTTGTCGAAAATTGGTGCTAAAAATCGGGAAAAAAAATTTTTTTTTCACTCAATTTTTCCTCATTTTTCTCACAATTTTCAATGTTTTTCTTTTTTTTATTTAAAAAAAAATTCTAAAAATTGAAAAAAAAAAACTTTTTTTTCAACCTTTTTCTCACAATTTTTTTTTTCAATTTTTTTTCAAACCAAAATAATTTTTTTCTCTAAATTCAAAAAAAAGAAAAAAAAACGAACATCTTCGGTGCGCGAGCGTGTTCCGTTAAACTCCTCACAAATCACCGACGAGAGCATCATTCGCGCCGGCAAATCCGACAATTCGTTGATGTACTGGACGAGTTGGGCGCCAGTGGCGTCGCGCGGAAGACGCGGAACGATGCGGTCGCCGCCCGACGACGCGAACATTGCTGCAAAAACGACGACGGAATTAGCTCATTTTCAGAAAATCAAGGAATCAAATTTTTGAGAGAAAAAAAACAACTTTTTGGGAATTTTGCAAAAAAAAAAATCCAATTTTCAATTTTTTTTCAAATTTCAGAACAAAAAATCAGACGGCTGGGGGTGAAAATTTCAGATTTATCAAATTTTTTTGGGAAACAAAAAAAAAATTTTTTTAATTTTCACTTAAATATATTTTTTTTAATTTTACAAAAAATGATTTGTGAGAAAAAAATTGCGCGGATTTTTCAACATTTTTTGGAAATTTTGGTAAAAAATAACTGGTTCTGATAAGAAAAAATTAGAAAAAAATGTGGCATTTTTTAGAAAAAATATTTTTTTTTAAATATAATGAAATAAAATTATAATAAATTGAGCGACTCACTTTCCATTGTAGACGTGCTCGTTGACAATTTTTTGTTTTCCTCGTCAAACGATGAAATCGACGAGGACATCTGCAACAACAAAAAAATTGGAATCTATTTTTAGAATAAAAAATTAGTTTTAATTTAAATTGCATTTTCTCTCACTACTCTCATAAATAATTCAACTTCTCAATTTTATGTAGAATTTTAGCATTTCCGCAATAATTGCTTCTTTTTTTCAAGTTTCTAACAGGAAGAGTCGTGGAATGCTCATTTCTCTCACCCCGGGATGATGGCACTTCTCGCTCCTCTGCTGTCCGAACTCGTCGAGCAGCCGGTGCTGAAGACGGTTGAGCTGGTCGCGAGTCCGCTGCGTGAAAGTGCGGTCTCCGTCGCTCCAGTGGATCTGAGAAAAGCGAGTGGAATCGGGCGGAGGGCTGAAATGGAGCCGGCGGGCGTACCTCGATACTCAGCAGATGCTCGTTCTTCTCCACTTGACGTCCGATGAAGCGCGTGATGAAGAACGAGGCGGACGAGTGAGCCGTCGGCCGACGCGACTGAGACGCGAAACCGGCGCGGAACTGGTCTCCTGAATCACCGATTTTCACATTCTTTTTCTAGCTTCTCTAGCTAATTTCTCGCATTTTGTCAAACTTTTCGTGAGCGGCCGAAATTTCTTCTTGTTTTTTTTTACAAATTAAAAAAATTATTTTTTGAGTGCATTAAACTGATTCTATTGTTTCTAAACTTCAAAAATAGCCAGTGGGAGGACGAAAAATAAAGAATTAAAAAAACAGAGCAAATTTCGAGCCAAGCTATTAATTCTAGACAAATTTGGATTTTAAATTAGATTTTTTGTTTTTTTTATTTTTTTTTTTCAATTTTTATTATTCAGCTTCTGATAGAAATAGAAATTCTGGAGATTTTCGAAAATTTCAATAATTAAATTTCGTTTTTTTTCTCAAAACAAAAGGAAAAAAAATCAGAAAAAAATTTCCTGATGAGAAACTCTAAAAAATTAATATTTTCCTCATTTTTAAGTTTTTTTTCCGGAAAAAAATTAAAATTGAAAAAAAAAATTCTCGATTATTTTATAATTGTTGAAGGCAATAAAAAATGACAATTGGCTCTCATTTTCAAATTTCCAAAAAAAAAATTTTTTTGAACTCAGCTAATTTTTCTGGGTATTTCTATAAAAAATATTCAGAACATTGCTTTCCTATTAAAATTTTTTGAAAAAAAAAAATAAATAAAAGCACTAATTTCCAAAATCAAAACTATGGGTTTTTCCTGGATAGCGCAAAGAAATCCTCAAAATTTCTCGGAACTCAAAACTAGAAAAAATAGAAACAGAGAATCAACGGGTAAAACAAGGCGACGTACCATATAGTCGTCGGCGCGAGAATTCGTCGTCAAAGTCCGCCTCCTCCTCTTCCGAATCGTCGCCTCCCTCCTTCTCCACACCGTCCTCATCATCATCGCCCTCATCGTCATCATCATCCTCGTCATCGTCTTCTTCGTCGTCGTCCTCGTCACCGACGCCGCGAATCGATCTCTCAAACTTTCGCTTCCGTTCCGAATCGCGCAGCTCCGCGTAGTGCTGACGGTAGAGCTGCTCGATTTCGGCGCGAAGTCCCTCGCGCAGGTCCGTGTACGACATTTTCACGTCCACTGACACCGCCGGATGGTGGATCATCGCCGACACTGCAAATCATTTGCGTTCAGTTTTTTTTTGAAGAAAATCAGAGAGAAAAATATATTAATCGTAATTTTACTCAGGAAATTTTGCGCCAGGGTTGGCGGGGTTAATAATTCAGGCAGATGGCGGGTAGCAGCCGCCTGACATCGGCCAGCCATCCGCTTGACATACGCCAAAATAAGCGCCCCGACCGCTAGTGGCGCTTCAAAGTCGGCCAGTGGCGGTGCGATGACGCCAGTGGCGCCGGAATAGGCCGACTGTCTTCCCGCCAAAGCGCGCAAAATTTCCTAAGCAGTTAGTCAGTTTTTAATCAATTTTTTTAAAAAATTTGAATTTGAATTGGAAAATTGGGAAAAAATTTTTGAATTATTTTTTTGGAGTCAAATTTTGTCTTTTTTCATTTTTTTAATTACTGGTAAATTTTTAAAAAAATCCGTCAATTTTCAAACATTTTAAAAAATTTCCTAAAAATTCAACATTTTCCTGTGAAACAAAATTAATTCTTTTAAAGATGAAAAAAAATTTTTCCTACTATGATAAGCATTTCCCCGCGTTATCCACGTTCAAAAAAATTTTCAAAAAATTGTTTGTTTTTTTTTAAAATTTTTTTGAAAAAAAAAACGCACCAATTTTTCCAATGTCCTGAAGAACGTCAATTTTGTCGAGCGCCTCCGGAATGCGATCCAAAATCTGGGCTTTTTCACGCAACAACACATTCGACACATAGTCGGCCAGCTGAAAAAAAAACTTGAAATTGAATTTTTTCTTTTAAAAAAAATGGTGATTTTCAGAGAATTTCCACCAGAAAATAGTACAATTTTCATTTTGAATAAATCAATTTTTTTTTGTTTCAAAAATGTCTGTCAAACCTTGGCAGCCGATCGGCGATTCGTCGAGGCGCACACCGACATGAGGATGTAAATGTAGCTGGTGAGGTCCCGAACCGATTTCAGAAAACGCTCGGGTTCCAGCGGGACGACGGGCGGCGCGTGAATGTTCGCACTCGACGCAGCCACTCCGCCGGACGACGACGTCGTCGTCGTCGAATTATTCTGGACGATCGGACCTGATGACGTGGCAGTCGAGGAGGCGGCAAGAAGAGGTGCCTCTTCTGGAGATGACGCTGACGGCGCTGCCACTGAAAAAAACACACGAAATTATATTTTTTATATACACATTTTTTTTTTCTCAAATTCTTATCAGTGACTTAGTTTTGGAACCTAGTAGTTTTTGAAAAAAAAAATTTTTTTTTGAAAAATAGTCAAATTATTGAAATTGCCAAGTCACCTCTCTCCTCCGATATTCCATCCTTTTTGTTTTTCCCATTAACGACACTCTTCTCTTTCGCCAAATTACTGCCATTTTCCGATGCGTTGGGCCTGGAAAAAAAAAATTAATATTCGAATTTCGAATTTCTCGTTTGATAGAGTTTTTGAACGATTTGAGCGCTTTCTTTTTGAAAATTATATAATTTGCCAGCCGATTATTTGTTTTTTTTTCTTAGAAAATTTAAAAGCGCATAGGTCGACGACCCCAGGTGTCGATTTACGGGGCGGAGGGGAGCCGTTTATCATTTTCGTCGTTTTCATTCTTTTCTCTCGAAAAAGTGCTAAAGGATTCGATTTAAAAAAAAACAATCGAATCGAAAAATGCGTCGAAAAAGCTTCAAAACCGTGATTTCTCTGTAAAAGTGACAGAAATGGCGTAAAATGTGGTTGTAACTAGGTGTTGGCGGTCGGAAAATTAGTTTTCAGCACCTTTTTCACGAAAAAATGCTTGAAAATTGAACTGCGACCACTCCGCCTCCGTAAATCGACACCTGGGCTCTAAACATTTTCGGAAAGCGACACAAAAAGCGGAAGCGAATAGTTTCCCCGACTCACATTGGTCCACCAGCATTTGCTCCATTCAAAGCGGCGAGCCCGGGCGGTGGGGGCGGCTGAGCGACGGCGTTCTGAGTGCCGACGTCGAACGCGTTGAGCACGTGTTTCGTCTGCTGAAGAGCCGCCACACTGAATTGTTGCGACGACGATGAGTTGTGAGGCGGCGAGCACACGAAGCGCGGCAACGAGTGCGTCGGATCCGAGCAGTTGGACGTCTTCTCGACGGGACGCATCTGGTTCGTGTAGCAGCGGACAGAGCCCTCGATGCAGTTGCCGACGAGCCGCAAATCGACGGGCGTCAGAAACGAGAGCAGCTCGCACATCAGCTCCACCTTGTTCCAGTCGTCGTGCTGCAATGTTTTCTTTGATATTCAGCGAAAAAAAGAGAGAGAGAGAGAGTGGGAGAAACCTCTTTGAACGCCATGACAGTGTCCATGAAGCGCGGATCGGTGCTCTTGAACTCCTCCTCCTCCTCTTCCGTCTCGCTGCTCTTCGCCGCCGCCGCCGCCTTCTTCTTCTTCTTCTTTCTCGCCTCCTTCTTCACTTCCTTCTCGACGACAATCGGATCCGTCTGCACACGTTTCGACTCGTGAGTCGGCACCGACCGCATCGGCTCCGCCACTCTCGAAGGTCCGTGTCCGTGCGACGAGGCGGCCGCTGCCGTGTTGTTGAAACCGCCGCCGCCGCGATTAGCCGATTGAGTCGAGTGATCGCGGTTGTTCTGAAGAAATCGACTTGAAGAGGAAAACAAATCGAGGCGGGTCTCACCACGAAAAAAGAAACGGGAATACCATAAACTTTTCCGATTTCCTTTCAAAATTGATGACAATTCGGGAAAAAAAAAAAATTTGGGGAAAAGTTTATGATACCCTTGTTTGTTTTCGTGCCAGGACCCGCCTCCAGTCTGTCCGTGGACTTTCGCAATGTTTTTAAAATAAATACTATACACTAAAATATTTAAACACATTTTTTGATTTTTTTTTAATTTGAAAAAAACAAATTAAATTGGATGAATTATTAAAATAAATTTTTTTAAAAAGAATTGCCATTAATTGAAGATTAGTAGTTTTTTTTTAATTGGTGGCATTTGGAATTTAATTTTTTTAAAATTTTTCAGAAAAAAAAATTGAAAAAAACCAGATGCATTTTTAAAAAATATTTTTTTTCAAAGTTCAAAAAAAAACATTCTTGTTCTTTTTTTTTTATTTGAAAAAAAAATCAAATTGGATGAAATATTAAGATAAAAATTTTTTTTCAAAAATTGGCGTTAATTGAAGATTAAGAGTTTTTTTTTTAATTGGTGGCATTTGGAATTTAATTTTTTTTCAAATTTTTCAGAAAAAAAAATTGAAAAAAACCAGATGCATTTTAAAAAAAAATATTTTTTTTTCAAAGTTAAAAAAATAATATTCTTGTTCATTATTTTTCTAGAATTTTGAAACTTTTACGGTTAAAAAAAAATTAAATTAAAAAACTTAAATAAAAATCCTAATTTTCCCCACCTTCTCCTTTTTGCGATTATTCTGCGAAGTCTGCTGACTACCGGCCGTCGCTCCTCCTCCTCCTCCGCCATTTCCGCCACTAATCTGATTGTTCGCGTGATTGTTGTTGCGATAGTTTCTGGAATAACTGGCGAGGGGAAATCGGTGAGCCTCGCTATTATTATAGGCGCGCGACAGCGTGGTCTCGCAGCGAACGGCGGTGGTACTGTAGCAGTCATTTCAGCTGTGTCCACTGTTACCGTACCTCCTGCGTTCGCTGCGAGACCACGCAGACAGTGTCGCGCGTCTATAGCACTGTCTCACTTCTCCTTTTCCTTGTCTCTGACGCGCGGCACGTCTTTTCCGCCCACATTGTTGCGATATCCTTGTCCTTGCGGAGCGTTGATCTGCAACAGAACCTTACACAGACTTGAGGACAAAACTGATTCATTTTAAAAAATTAATTCATTAAAAAGTTTTTTTTTTAAATTTCCATTCAGTCCACTCTTTTTTGAAAAAAATTGGCATGAAATATAAAGAATAAAAAAACAACAGAAATCAATTTTCAACAGTTAAAAAAAAATTTTTTTTTTCGAATTCATTTTTTTTTTAAATTTTTAAAAGAATTTTCCGTCTTTTTTCGAATAAGCAATTTTCTGAAAAAGTTTTTTTTACAATATTAAAAAATTTAAAAAATTCTGAATTTTTTTGAAATTTTTTTTTTTTTGGTTTTTTGAACAACCAATCAAAGAAATTTCAATTCTTTCTTCCATTTTTTCGAAAAAAAAATGTTTGAATTCAAAAAAAAAAACCAATTTTTCAATAAATTTAAATATAAATTACCCGCAACCCTAATTTTTTTAAAAAAAAATTCTTCAATAGTTTTTTTTGCCAAATTTCATCATTTTTCAGACGTCATAGGAATTTTTTCCATAAATTTCATGCTGATTTTAGTATTCCTCTCCAAATTTCTTGTTACCTTCTCCGAGTCGTGTTTTTTCGGCGGCTGCTGCTGTCCGCCTCCGCTGCCTTTTCCCTGCGAAGAAGAAGACGTCGAGGAGTGTCTCTGCTGCTGCTGCTGCTGCTGAGAAGTCGTCGTCGTCGTCGCTGGAGCCGGAGCCGGAGCCGACGAAGAAGTCGCGTCTGAAAACGGAGAACCTCTTCAGGCCAAAAAAATTTTGTTTTTTAATTCTGTTTTTTTGTCTCACTTTAGTTAATGGATTCTTTTTTTTTCAAATATAAATCTTTCAATTTTTATGAAAATGAAATTTTTTAAACTTTTATGATTTTTTTTCCTTTTTTTTCAAGCTCAAAGTTTTAAAAAAAGTTCGCTGGGAAAAATATTTTTTTTAAAGCTAAGAAAAATATTTTTTTCACAATAAAATTTAATTTTTTTTTCGAAAAAAACTTCTATTTTTTTATTTTGCCTTTTAAATTAAATTTTTTTTTTTTTGAGAAAAATAACTATTCAACTTTTAAAAAAAATTTAAATAAATTGTAAATTCATGCGTTCACCCCTTTTTAATATTATTTTACGAAAAAAAAATTAATTAAAAAAATAGTTACCGTTTAAAATTTCAAAAATTGTCGAAAAATCCTCGGAAAACGCATAAAAATAATATGGCATCAGGAGGAAAAATATATTATTTTGTAACAAAAAAAAACCAAAATTTGAATGGAAAGTGGCGTTTTTTTCGGGAAAAAGAGCCGCAATTCCACGTGTCTCTCCGCTTTTCGGGGCGGACTTTTTGATGGACGCGCGCGCGCACCTTTCTCTTCTTTTTCTTTTTTTTTTCTGTTTCTCCCCCTCTCGTCTCTCTTCTTCTTCCGTATATTATCATGGAAAAGCCGCGGCGAATTTCATTTTTTTTTGCCGTTTTCCCATCGCTGGTTTTTCTCCTTCTTATTTTTATTATTGTGCTTTCTTGTAGGAAGAAAAAAATCGATTTGTTGATCATTTCAAAAATTAAATATTTTTTAATAGATGCATTTTGGTGAAATAAAATTTCATTGAAAATAAAATTTTAAAAGTTTTTTGTAAATATATTTTGTTCGCGATTTAAAAAAAATTATTATTTTGTGAAATATATTTTAATTTTGATTCAAAATGACTCTAAAATTTCGAAAATTCCTATTATCTGAGAATTTTTTTTATTTGGAAAAATTAAAGTTTATAGGAATTCATAGAAAACTCACTTTTTTCATTAAAGTACTGTTGTTTAGCAGAAAAATGATAATTCCAATTTTTGAAATTAAAAAAAAAACTCAATTTTTTCGATTCAATATTCTGAGCTACATTATTTTTCTAAAACAGCTTTTTTAATTTTTAATTATTTTTGAACTTTATTTTCAAATAGATTTTTTTTTATATTTTTTAATTCAAAAAAAACGCTAAAAAATTTAATTTAATTTAACTTTTTTTCGAGCTAGAATTTTTTCCAAAAAACCCACTGCCCGAAAAAATTTTGTTAAAAATTATATTTTATTTTTTTCGCCGCCCGACTCACTAGCTAAATTGTTGCTCGTGTTCGTCGGATTCGTCGGTTGCGAGGCGAAAGTCGTCGTCGTCGAGCCGTTCGTGCTGCTCATCGTTCCGTCCGTCGTGCTCTTTTTATTGCTCTGATTGCTCTGTAGCTGTGAGAAGAATAAAATGTGCAAAATTCAGAGGGAAATGGCCGAAATGTGAGTTTTTTCGTTGAAAATTTAAAAAAAATACAAAAAATTTCGCCGAATTAATTTTTTCTTCAAATTCATTTGACATTTGAATTAGGTTTTAAAAAAAACTATTAAAAACTTTTTAAAAATTAGAAATAAACTCAACTTCCAGTTTTTAAATTAAAAAATTAAATTCTCGGAACCACAAAGTTAATTTAATTTTTTTTTTTGAAAACTTAAATTGGAAAATCGCATTTTTTCTCAATTTTTCAAAAAATGAATAAAATTACAAGCGAGAAAATAATTATTTTTGAAAAATTGATAGCATTTTAAAACAAAAAAAATAACTTTTTTTTAAATTTTTAAATTTACCTTTTTATTTGCCATAATTCACCTTCAAACACCAGTTTCCCGAGACGTTTTTTTTTTGCGATTTTATAAAAATAAAAAAAGCAAAATTTGGTCTGGAAAAAAATTTTGAAAATCAGAAAAATTTTTAAAAATAAATATAAATATAAAATCGCTAAGAAACGATTTTTAAAAATTAAAAAAATAAAATAAAATAATGTTAGCAATTTTTATTTTTTTATACACGATTTTCCAAGGTTACCTGTTCAAAATTACCTGAATTTTAAAAATTGAATTCAGAAAAAATAATCAGGTACATTTCCATTTGCAAAATTCGAATTTCGTTCCGTTCTCCTCGAAAATTTCCGAATTTTCGCATTTTTCCACGACGAGTTTTCCGATTTTCTCGTTTTGCTCGACGTAAAAATTCAAATCTCTCAAATGAACGTCTGCGTCGAAGCTGGAGAGAAAATCGATAATTGGTGAGCCGAAAAACTTCAAAAAACCTCTGAAAAATGCGTGTCATGTGAATCTCGTCGACGAAATCGTTGTCCAGAGCCATTTTGTAGATTTCGCGACCGCCGATATTCCAAACATTTTCAATTTTCTCCCAAAACTCGGGCTCCGCGAGCATTTCCAACAGATCCGACCACGAGTTTCTGCCGAAAAATCGATAAAATCCCGGGTTTTCGGGGCGTTTTTCGGTGTCTTACAAGACGACGAGCTCCGACGTCTTCTGAACTGGAAGCTGTCGACTCAGCACGATATTCAGACGTCCCGGAAGTGGCCGTCGGGCCTCCGGAATGCTGTCCCAACACTTTCGACCCATCAAAACCGCGTTTTTCTGCAATTTTCACCGATTTTCAACCGGGTTTCCCGGGTTTTTCCAACAAACCTTGCTCGGATCGTCGGTTTTCTTTGTAACTTGCGCGAAATATTGCATATCTTTGCGTATTCTCCACGGCAGAGTCCCGTTCTTGCCGATTCCGCCGTCGGCGTCCATCGCAACGATCAAATTCATTTTTTTGAGCGGTTTCAGCCGTGAAACTGCTTCCATTTTGTCTGAAACTGTAGAAATTCGAAAAATCGCCGAGAAAAACGAGGGAAACTATCGAAAAACCGATGACTTTCACGCGATCTTTTAGTGTTTTTGGTGTTTTTTGCCAATTTTGGCGGGTTTCGCGCATTTTTTTCCGATTTTTTTTGGCGGGAATTTGAAAAATAACAAAATATGAGAAAATTGGCAATAAAAAAGTCGGAAGTTTGCATAAAATCATGAGAAAAAGTCGAGAAAAAGCGCAGAGAAAACGGCGATTCGCATTAGAGCGCGTTTGCTGACCCTATCGGATTTTCGTATTTTTACACCGTTTTCCCGTTGGTTTTTGATTTTTAAAAGGATAATTTTGCATTTTGCACAAGAGTTTTTATTGAAAATTATGTTTTTTACTAACTTTCAAAATTTTCTTATCATTTTCACAGCTGAAACTGATAAAAATAATTGTTCTGTGTGAGACCATAAAAACAATTTACGTTATGCGCCTTTAACTACGGTAGAAAATTATTCAAATTTATCGGTTTTTCCTCGAATTTTTCACGGTTTTTCGCCAAATTTAGCACGAAATTTTCAGAGAACTCGTCAAAAAATGGGAGAAGACGACAAATTCGCGGTGCCGGCGCCGCCGAAACAATTCGGATCGCTCGCGAACGCCGAAAGCGTCCATGCAATTCTAGTAACCTGAGAATCTGCGGAAAATCGATAAAAATCTGAAATTCTTGTTCCAGAATCAACAGGAGAAGAGCCAGGGGCCGACAGTTTCGCTGGAACGAATGGAAGTGAGCAATCAGGCGGATTCGAGGCACGACGCCGAGATGCTCGCCGAGTTCGAGCGCCGGAAAAGAGCCCGCACGCTGACTTTGCCGACGGACGATGTGCAGGTCGGCGCGAAATTTGAATTAAAAATTCGAATAAAAAAATTTTTTTTTTGAAAAATAAACAAAACAATCGCATTTTCCTCTAAAAATTTTCTTAAAATTAATTGTTTTCTGCAATTTTTTGCAAAATTTTAGTCAAAATTATGAATTTTATTAAAAATTAGATTTTTTTCATTATTAAAAAAAAAAAGTTTCAAAAAAAAAATTTTAGTTTCTAAATTTTTTTTGTTGCAAAATTTTAATTAAAATCTTTTTTTTTAACTATCATATTTTTATACCTTTTTTTCCCAATTAAAAACTAATTAAAATTCAAAAAAAAAAATTAAAAAAATTGCATAGAAAAAATCTAATTTTTTTCAAAAAAAAAAACATTTTTATTTTTTATTTTTCTAAATTCAAAATCATTAATTATCGATCGATTTTTCTTTTTTCTTACTCTATAAATCAATTAATTAAATAATTTTTGCAGGTGAAAC
This sequence comes from Caenorhabditis sulstoni, assembly GCA_963966605.1. NCBI lineage: Eukaryota > Metazoa > Nematoda > Chromadorea > Rhabditida > Rhabditidae > Caenorhabditis > Caenorhabditis sulstoni. The sequence goes on from OZ016475.1 coordinate 7,864,640, forward strand.
TGAAGCTGCGAGCCCTGAACCAGCCGATTTGTCTGTTCGGAGAGGATGCTCTCGATAGAAGGGAACGTCTTCGAGCCCTTCTGTCCACCATGTCCGAAGACGAAATTGCCGCCGTTCTACACACTGATGAGGTCCGTTTTTCAAAAAAAAAATATTTTAAAAAATTCAAAATAAATTATTTATTTTTAAAAAATTCAAGTTTTTCATACAAATTTCTAAAATTAAAATTTGTTTTTTCAAAATTTTTTCATTTTTATATTTTTTCATTCAGTAGAAATATAAAGAATTGAAAAAAAAATTTTACCCAATTTTTGTAGCAAAAATTATTTTTTTCCCCGCGATATTTTTTTTTCAAATTTTGCAAATCGATATTGATTTATTTTTCCTGTTTTTTTTTTTAATAAAAACTTAATTTTAAAAAAATAAAAATGGAGAATAAATTGTAGGTGAACGCGGACAAGGCAGACGAGGAGACAGTCACGTGGTACCATCGCGGACCTCCCGAACTTCGAAACGCTCGCATCGCCATCGCCGATTTCTCGTTGAGAAAAGCGAAACTCAGGTTTTTATTTTTATTTTTTAATGTTTGGAATTTTTCATAAAAATTTAAAATTTAAAAAAAAAATATTTGAGACACCAATAATTATTTTTAAAAAATTCCAGAAAAAAAAAGAATTTCACGATAGATAAATCGGTGAAAAATAACGTTTTCTTAAACATTTCTTTTTTTTTCGCATAAATTATTACACAAAAAAAAACTTTTAAAAAATTGTTTTTGCAAAAAAAAAATTTCTGGGACAGAAATAATTATTTTTAAAATTTCAAAAAAAATTGACATGAGTGAAAACAAAAAAACAACGATTTCTACTAAAAAAATTTGCAAAAAATGTTTTTATCGCAAAAATAAATTTTTGTGACAGCAATAATTATTTTAAAAATTTTCAAAAAAAAATTTCCAAGAAAAACATTTTTTTTTTCTAAAAAATAAATTTTCGTGGCATCCCAAAGAATCCGTAAAATTTGTATAAATATTGAATTCGATTTTCGCGTTGTTCAGACTGGAAAAAGCGCGCGAGGAGACGACTCGTCCGGCTCACGAGAAGGCGCTGGCTCGACAGGAGGCCCACAAATGGGTGCAGCAGATCAATTTGCACGCGTCTCAGGTGGCCGACACGCGTCCCGTCGCTTTCTGCGAATTTTCCGCCGATTCGCAGCATATCGGTTCGTTTTTTTTTTTAATTGAAAAAAAAAACCATTTTTTTTAACAAAAAAAAATTTTTAACAAAAAAAATTTTTTATTTAAAATAAAATTATTTTTTTCACAATTTGGAAATTTATTTTTTTTTTTCAAAAACAGGATGGTTTTTATGATTGAATTTTCAAAAAAAAAAAATTACAATGAGTTTTCTCAAAAATTTAAATAGTTTGAAAAAAATATTAAAAAATATTTGTTCTCCTCCAATTTTTGATTGAACAACTTCAAAAAAATTAATATTATTTTTCTTTTTTCTTTTTTCATCCAATTAAAAAAAATTTTTAAGTAACAGGCTAAAGGTAGAAAAAATAAACTTTTTTTTTTTGGTTCAAAATTAATTTTTTTTTTTCGTAAAATTGCAATATTCTTGAGATGTCAAGTGATTCAGCTATTTTGAACACTTAAAAAAAATCGAAACCTTAAAAAAAATTAAAAATAAAAATAAACTTTTTTTTTTAATTTTACTATTTTTGCCGATTTTTCCGCACTTTAATTTTTTTTAAATTCGAAATTTAAAAAAAAAAATAATAATTTTTGCAGTGACAGCGGGCTGGTCTGGCTCGGTGGCGGTGTGGAGTCGCGAGACGTGCGGCCAGGAGATCAAGTTCACGGGTCACTCGGCGCAGGCCGGATGCGCCCGATTCCATCCGGCCGCCTTCACCACGGCCGACAAGTCGACTGTCGCCGTGTGCTCCGGCGGACACGATGGTAACGCTTTTTTTTTTTTTTTTTGAATTTCGATTTAAAAAATTCAAATATAAAAAATTGAAAAAAAATAGTTGTGAAATTTTTTTTTATTTTTGAAAAATTTCCTTGCAGTGCGATGCCACAAATAATTTTACTCGTGAAAAATAATATTTTTTGGTGTTTTGTTAAATTTTTTTCATTTTGATACTAGAAACGAAACTACTAACTTTGATAGTTTTTCAATATTTGAACGGGGAAAATGAAATTCAAAAAATCAAAAAAAAAAAAAAAAATTTTGCGAATAGTGTTTTTGAAGAAAAAAAATCAGTTTTAAAAAAGATTGCAATTCACCAAATTAATTTTTTCCCATTTTCATACGATTTTAAATTGAATTGAAACACACATTTTTTTTTAAAATTGGATTTATTGATTTTTAATTTTATCTACAGGAACCGTCCTTCTGTGGTCACTATCGCAAGAAACGCCGATCGGAGAGCTGGAGAAGCATCCGAATCGAGTGTCGAAAGTGGCATTCCATCCCAACGGACTCCATCTCGCCACCGCTTGGTTCGTTTCTTTTTTTTTGAATTTTAATTTCAATTTTAATTCTCGAAATTAAAAAAAAAATATATATATATATATATACATACAAATTTATTTCTCCATTGATTTTTTTTCAAACTCAATGATCAATTTTTTTCTGATTGTGAGCGATTTTTGAAAAATTTAATTTTTTTTCTTAATTTTTTTTAAAACCATTTTTTAAGTTACAAAATTTAATTGAATATGATTTTTTTCAATTCATAAGTTAGAAAAAATTTTCTATTTGAATTTCTTTAAAATTTTAAATTAAATTAAATGTTTTTTTTTTTTTGAAATTTCAAATTCAAAAAAAAAAAAATTTTTTTCTCAAATTTTTAGAAAAAAATTTTCTTAATGCTCTCACAGAAAAAAAGTCGCGTTTAAATGTATTGAAATATTTTTTTTAATTTTAATTTTTTTCTAAAATCTAAAATTTTTTTTAAAAAATTATTCAAATCGGCGGATTTTGTTAATTTTTTCTGGTGAGATTTCCAAAAAAAAAAACAGTTTAAAGTGGAAAAACATAGAGAGTTCACAAAAAAGCCGGAAGGTGGGTCCCACCGCGAAAATAAACTGGGTTACCATAAACTTTTTTCCCCGAATAATCGCTTCAAACCATTTTTTGAGAACCACCGCTTTCTGACTGTGAGATCAAATTCCTTTTGGTTTGATGACAATTGGAAAAAAATAGTTTATGGTACCCCGATTTGTTTTCGTGGCGAGACCCGCCTCCAACTTTGCAGCTCCATAAAAAGGAGAGAAACAGAAAGGAAACAGAAAAAGTATTCATTCTCAAATTGCAGTTTCGACGCCACGTGGCGAATGTACGATGTGGCGACGCGAAAAGAGCTGCTGTTCCAGGAGGGGCACACGAAATCGGTGGCCGACGTGGCATTCCATCCGGACGGCTCGGTGGCGCTGACGGGCGGACACGACTGTTACGGACGCGTGTGGGACATGCGCACCGGCCGATGCATCATGTTCCTCGACGGGCACACCAAGGAGATACACACCGTCGAGTGGATGCCCAACGGGTTCGTCGCAAAACTTTCCTAGTCAATTAGGCTTGGCGGGGCGAATGGCGGATAGCCGCCTGACATCGGCCAGTCATCCGCACGACATACGCCAAAGCAAAAAAGTGAATGTTGCAGGTACGAGATGATAACGGGAAGTTCGGACAACTCGATGAAGGTGTGGGACTTGCGGATGCGTCGCAACACGTACACAATGCCCGCCCACACGTCCGTCGTCACGCGGATCCGCGCCGACGCGCACGGACAGTACCTCGTGTCGGCGAGCTTCGATTGCACACTCAAAATGTGGTCGACGACCGGATGGCAGCCGCTTCGGCAACTTCAGGTACCACCACCTTTTTTTTGTTGTTGAAAAAACACGGAAAATTTGAGGGAAAATTGACAGTTTTTTGTTTTTTTTTAAATTAAAATTCTCCAAAAGTTTGAAAAAAACTTGAGGAAAAATTGGTTTTTTTTTTTCAAAATTCAAAATATGCTCATTTCATCTCATTTTCACAAATTTCAAAATTTTTCATTTAAAAACAAAATTAAAACCCGAAAATTATTGAGGTTTGAAAAAAAGATTTTTTTTTTCAAATTTTAAATTTTTTGGCTTATTTTTTATGGGGAAAATATTTTTTCTTGCAAAAAGTGGGTCTGCTCCGTCAAAATGTATGATAGGAAATGGTTCATTCGAGAGAGGAGAAGAGCGGGAAAAAAACCGGACGGAATCAGAGTTCGTCGTCGAAACCGGGCTCCTCGAGCTCAAAGTGTTTCGATTGTCGGCCGTTGGCATAGTTTCTGACGGTTTGCTCGTGAATGCCGAGCATTGTGGCGGCGTACTTCACCGGATTCGCGAAAACGGTGCCCTTGGCGACGAGTCCGAGCGTTTCGCGAATGTGCTCGGCCTGTTGGAGAGTGTTGCGAATCAGTGTGCCCACGTCGAGAGTGCATCGATCGCTCTGCTTCAGATGCAGCAGCTGGATTCCGGTCAGACGAGCGCCGAGTTCAACGTGCTGAACTTTTTCTTTTTTTTTTGATACTTGAAACGAGAATATCTCGGAAGCTGGAAGAGTTGGGAGAAAGTTGTCCACTACAAACACTTTTTTCCCAACTATTCTAGTGTCGTTGAATCACCTGTGTGCTCGCCGAGCACTGCGTCGATTTCACCTTCAAAATCGGCGGTTTCGGCGGCGACAAGGGGCACGCGCGGATGAGAGCTCGCGTCGAAATGTGCATCGTTTGCATCGCGCGGTCCTTCGTCTCTGGTTTTTGAGTGCCGAGTTCGGAAACACTCGAGACGTTGTTCGTCAGAAATGGAATCACTTTTTGCTCCTCCGTTCCGAATTCATTGCCAATTGAAGGCGTTTCGCGTTTTGGGGGCACTGCCATTGAGTACTGAAAGAAGAGATAGAGAAAAATCTTGCAAGAACCATGTTTTGTGTTCCGAATCGAAAGTGTCGATAGCATAACATCCAGAACTGGTTTGAATCGGCACCAATTTTTTTCTGTGTTCACTGTTATGTGGACGCGACCCCGTGACACCTCGCAGCGAACGGCAGAGGTACTGTCACACAGTTGAAACCACTGCTACCGTACCTCCTCTGTTCGCTGCGAGACCATGCTGCCGCCAATCTGCGAGGTGACACGATTTTGCGCGCCTATAACAAGAATCCGTCAGATTTGGCCCAGAGTGCAGACTCCTGCCATACGGAAGGGAAATGTGACAAAACCGGCGAACATCCGAAAACCGTGGAAGACGGAATCCGAGAAGAAAGGGGTGTGGCCTATTTGCAAGAGTGCGGCGCAGTTTTTCTGTGGCGTTTTTTCCGTCAAAGTTCTGTTTAGAAGTCTGCAGTTTTCTCATTTTCGCCAGTTTCGTCACACTCTTCATACGTGACCCGTTACGGCGGAGTTTCGTTGAAGGACCTCAACTCTGAACAGAAAAAAGAGAGAAGAAATACCAGTTGATTCGAAAAGCGATACGCTGACGGCTTGGCGGGAGGTCTGTGAGTGCTGCATCCGGCAACACTCGAGACACTTTCATTCAGAAACGGAATCACTTTCTGCTCCTCCGCTCCGAATTCATAGGGCGTTTGACGCTTCGGCATCGAACACTGAAAACGCAGAAATTATATTGACTGATTTTTCGGCGCGCGTTCCAACATCTATTCTTGTCGTTAGAACTGCAAATCCCGACCCTTTTTGCGCAGTAAAAATTTGAATTTGAAAGAAATGCTAATAAGTCAGTCGACAATTCAAATTCAAATTCAATTCGACAGAATTCACTGGGAAGTGATGCGATTTTTCTCATTTCAATAAATCAAGTGTCGGGAAAAAACTGACCGATTTCTGGTAGATTTTGTCGAATTACTGAGCAAAATACCTAAAATTTGAAAGATCGGCTGACTTGAGAGCATTTTTTTCAAATTTCTAATGTCTGAAAGCACTGTCAAAGCGGGAATCGCGAGTCGATGCTCAAACAACATTACTGTCATGATTGAGTGCTGATTTAGAGGAAAAAAAGAGAGAAAAAATACCAGTTGATTCGAAAAGCGATGCGTTGTCGGTTTGGTGAGAGGTCTGTGAGTGCTGCATCCGGCAACACTCGAGACACTTTCATTCAAAAATGGAACTACTTTCCGCTCCTCCGTTCCGAATTCATAAGGCGTTTGACGCTTCGGCATCGAACACTGAAAACGCAGACTTGTTGGGCCGATATGAGAAAGCGTCGCAATTGCAGTACGTGACCCAGATGATTTGAACTCTCGGCAAATTTCCGTTCACTTTTTGGTGCCGATTTTCGACGAGTCGCAGAAATTATTGATTGACGTTTCTAGAACACGTTCCAGCAGTCATTCCTCTCACTAGTCTCCTCCTCCACGCAAAAGAGTATTATCGGATTCTTTTTTGAATGCAATACGCTGAGAAATGTTTGTTTCCGAGGTGTCGATTTACGGGGGTTGGTCCCGCCACGAAAAGAGCGAGACGACAGACGACGAGAGATAAAATTTCTTTAATTTTTTTTTCAAATTTTTTCATCTCTCGTCGTCTGTCGTCTCTTTCTCTTTCTCTTCGTGGCGAGACCAACCCCCGTAAATCGACACCTGGGAAACAAACATTTCTCAGCGTATTGCATTCAAAAAGAATCCGATAATACGCTTGTTTCGACTCTCGCTCGTTTTTCAATTCTCTTATGCTCGAAAAAGCATTGGCATTTGCATTGCTGATTTATATATAGTGCTCAACACATAAAAAAGGTTGCGTGCAGATTCTTCCGAACAAGATTCGTTACGACGGAGCTTCGTTGGGGGAGATCATTGTGAGAAAACAGGAGAAAAAGGGGGCGTGGCCGAAAATCGCGCGCGTTTTTGTACACCGTAACGCGGAAAGTAGGGACTATTGACTCCCGAGTTTTTGAGGGAAGCACACCAGAGCTGCACGGAATTCCGAAACCCCGCAAAAACCGATGATTTCCATGAGAAAAATAAGAATTTTCAAACGAGACCATCAACTAGGCTTACTCTCACTAACAAGGGAGGTCATTTTACCCCCCGTTTTGGAATTGCCTGAAAATTTGATCGTATATAGTTTCGAAAATTTCCTATCGATCTAGCTAGGTCTCAACCTGTAAGATCCTCCAGAACAACGCGTTTCTCGCACTTTACCATTAAATTTTGCGTTTCGATTGATTGCAGCTTTGTAACGACACCAAATATCGTTGCAAATTTTCAATTCCGTACAACTCTGAATCAGACTAAAAAGCCAAAAATTTGGAGCGAAAAGAACAAAATAACCGCGCCGCACACTTGCAAAACCAAACCTACTTGCGGTTTCACTTCGAACGTCGGCGGTTTTTGTTCGATGAATGGGCGGGCACTCGAGACGTTGTCACTCAGAAACGGAATCACTTTCCGCTCCTCCGATCCGAATTCGTGGCCAGTTGAAGGCGTTTGACGCTTCGGCATCGAACACTGAAAACGCAGAAACTGAAAACACAGAAATTATATTGATTGATTTTTTGCGCGCGCTCGCCCCCCACAAACAGATATTTCCGTGTTATGTAGAAGCATCATAAAATCGATAAAATTAACGAAAATTGGCTTTTGAGAGCGCAAAAACTACGAAAATTGAGACAAAAATCGATTTTTGCACTGAAAACCGCCGATTTTCAGCACAAAAGACGGTCAATCGACCTGTTTCCAGTCGAATTTCTTTGAAATAACTTGATTTTATCAGAAGCTCGATAAAACTGTACGGTTTTGCGGGAAAAACATGGAAAAAGTGAGAAAAACGGCCGAATTTGAAAAAGCGGTCGCGTCGCGTGCGGTGCGGCGCGTGTCGCCGTGTTTGCGGACTTTTTCAAACAATGACACACTTTCACAGAAAGAAATATTTAACGGCTTGTGACCCGATTTTTGTTTTTTTTCTATTAAAAGGATGAAATTTTAAAATTTAAAACAAAATTAATAGAGAATTTTCAAAGTTGTTTCTTTTTTTTGCAAAATAAAAAAACAAATTAATTAATTTTTTTTTTTAAATACATCGAAAATAATTATGGATCTCATAGGTGAAAAATTAAAAACTTTTAAATATTTTTTTAAAAATTCCGAAAAAATTTAATTTTTTTTTTCCGAAATACAATTCTCAAAGTTTTCGAAAATTTTCAGTTCTGGAAAATATTTTTTTATCATTTTTATTTCCCCAATTTATTTTTTTAATTTTTGATCACGGAAAATTCTAGAAAATTAAAAAAAAAATTTTTTTAGAATCTGGAAAAATTATCTGGAAGAGAGAAAAAAAATCTAAAAATCAAAAATCTAAAAATGAAAAATTGCAAAATTCGAAAAAAAAGTTAACAACAAAAATTAGTTTTTTCCGTAGTTTTTCCCCAGGCAAAAAAAATTTTAAAAAAAAAAATTAGAAAATATCGGCTCTGGAAAATTGACACAGTTAATTTTTTTTCTTTTTTTCAATTTTAATTTTTTAACTTTTTGAAAATTGTCTCGTCTCTATTCAAAATTTTTCCCCAATTTTTCCTATTCAATTTATTTATTCATTTTTTCTAATTTTGCAGGGTCACGACACTCGAATTTTGTCGGTGGACATCAGTCCGGACGGTCAGTGGATGTGCTCCACCGCATTCGATCGCACTTTCAAACTGTGGACCCAATCCGACTATTGATCTTTTTTTTCTCTGTCGAAAATTATTTTTTTTTAATTTTTTCTCTTAATTTTTAATTATTTTTGTGCTCAACATTCAAAAAAAAATACAATTTGTGAGCACAAAAATCTTTAAATTCAATTTTTTTCACCTCAAATTCCGATCTGTTTTTTTTATTTCCAAATTTTTTTAAACTGTAAATTTTCCCGTTTTTTACGTGAGTTTTGAATGAAATTTCGGGGATTTTAGAAAATATTTTTTGTTTCATTAAAAATTTTTGGAATTTTCGATTGAAATTGTGACAGAAATGTACAGACAAAACCAGAAAAACAAATTAGTAGGGGTGGGAAATGAAAAAAAAACAATGAGATCATGGTTTTCTTTTTTTTTTTAAGTGGGCGGAGCTTAGGTTGTGCTCTGGCGGAGCCCTTTCACATTTAAAATCTTCTTTCCGCACATTGCACAGATCCCTTTTTGATAGGCACACGTCGAGCAGTAGTGGCTTCCTGGCTGAAAAAACAGAAAAATTCGGGGGAAATTTTAAACTTTTTAGAAGGCAGAAAAATTCAGAAAAATTGAAATTTTATTTTGGAAAAATTGGAAGAGTTTTCCGATTTTTGTTCGAAAAATTTGGATTTTTTCTCAGAATTTTTATTTTGAATTTTTTTTGAAAGATTCATTATTTTTGTTTTTTTTTAAAATTGTTTTTTGCAAACAAAAAATTTCATTTTTTTCGGATAAAAAATCAAAATTCGATAAGCGGCATAGAAAAATCAATAAATTAATTGAGAAATTTTCAAAAAATTTTTTGCTGTTTCAAAAAATTTTCAAATAAAAAATAAATGAATCAAAATTCGATTGACGCCAAAGAAATAATAAATTAAATGATTTTTTTGATGGTTTGAAAAATTTTCAAAAAATATATAAAAATTATCTAATGTGTTCTTGTGCGAAAATTTGGATTTTTTCAGAAATTTTCTTTTGAATTTTTTGGAAACATCCGAAAAATCCAAGTTTTTTTTGTGCAAAATGAGACGATTTTTTTTTGAAAATTTTCGAAAAATTCATTTTTTTTTCTGACAAAAAGAAACGTGCGTCAAATTTTTTAAAAACAGAAAAAAATTGTTTTCAAAAAAATATAAAAAGTCTATAAAAATCAAAAAATTAATTGATAAATTTTCTAATATTTTTCTGCTGTTTCAAAAAAATTTCAAAAAAAAAAATTAATAAATAAAAATCCAATAAATTCCATAGAAACACCAATAAATGAATTGAGAAGTTTTCTTATTTTTTTGGTTGTTTTAAAAAATTTTCAAAAAACAATTTTTTTTTTCAAAAAATATATAAGAATTACCTAATAAAAATTTGGATTTTTTCAGAAATTTTTTTTTGAATTTTTTGAAAAATTTCGAAAAATTCAAGTTTTTTGTGCAAAACGAGACGAATTTTCCTAATTTTTTTATTTTAGAAAAATGATTGTTATTTTTTTTGAAAATTTTCCAAAAATTTATTTTTTTTTCTGAAAAAAAGAAACGTGCGTTAAATTTTTTGAAAACAGAAAAAAAATTATTTTTTGGTGAAAAAAATATTAAAAAGTCGATAAAAATTAATAAATGAATTGAAAAATTTTCTAATTTTTTTCTGCTGTTTCAAAAAAACTTCAAAAAAAAAATAAATAAATAAAAATCCAATAAACCCATAGAAACACCAATAAATGAATTGAGAAATTTTCTAATTTTTTTGGTTGTTTTAAAAAATTTTCAAAAAAAAAATTTTTTCGCGTTGTTTATTGATAATACGGAATAGGATTTTTAGAAAAAAAAAAAAGATTACCTAATCAATTCTTGTGCGAAAATTTGGATTTTTCGAAAATTTTATTTTGCAATTTTTTGGAAAATTTTGAAAAATTATTTTTTTTTCCAAAAAAAATTAGCGTGCGTTAAATTTTTTGAAAACAGAGAAAAAAATTGTTTTTTTTTCGGTGAAAAAATATAAAAAGTATAAAAATCAATAAATGAATTGAGAAATTTTCTAATTTTTTTTCTGCTGTTTCAAAAAAATTTCAAAAAAAAAGAAAAATTTTCGTGCTTTGTTTTTTGGTAATCATTTAGGAATAAAATTTTTTTTCAAAAAAAAAAATAAAATAATTACCTGATGAATGAGCATTTTGCACAATTTGCACTTCACACCGACGATTGACGCTCTACAAAATGAATTAAATTAAAAAATTAATTGAAATTGTGCAAACTTTTTCTGCACTCCGATTAATCGATTTTTGGTGGTCACCGTTTTCGGACCACTTCCGTCCGCATTTTTATTGATTTTTTTGTTTCGATACGGATCGACGCCCACGATTTTTGTTAGCTTTTTCTCGCAATCACCGCATACCATCTCTTCTTTTTTTTCTGCAAAAAAAAAATATTTTACAATAAAATAACAATTTTCAAATTAATTTTTTAGAAAAATTAGAAAATGAGCTAAACAAAAAAAATTATTTTTAAAATTATAAAAATTTTTTAATTTTGCAATCAAATGCAAACTTTTTTCCAGATATACAAATTCGTAATAAAACAATTTTTAAAAATTAAAAAATAATTAAAAATGGCAAAAGATCAACTTCATTCATAAATATAGAGAGAAAGATTAATTTTTCTTCTTCTTCTTTTTTTTGGTTGGGAAGTGTGTAAAAATATGATAAATAAAAACAATAGAGATCCAAAAAATAGAAAAAAATCGTGTAAATCACTGTTGATTCGTGTGAGCTTGGAGCTCGTTGGAAAGAGCCTGATTGAGCTCCTCGAGCTTTCTCTTCAGAATTCCGATGCCCATCGTCACGATCTTCTGCGCCGGAAGCGCTCCGGTGCCCTCGACTGAAACGGAGAACGATGAATTCGGTGGGAAACGAGGAAAACTCACTGGAGAACCAGAATTTGTTCGGTTTCCCGTTCGGATCGAACGGCGCTTCTTTCTCTTTACTATCCTCCGGAAGAGACGAGTAGTCGCTTCTGGAAATTTGGAAAATTTTTTAAATAAGAACAGAAATAATTTTTTTTTTCATTTTATTCAGTTTTGAAATTTCAAAAAAAATTTTTTAATTTAAAAATCGCGCGAAGACGTTGAAAAAATTTAAAAAATTTAAAAATTTTCAATTTTTTTCAAAAATTAGAATTTTCGCATATTTTTCAATTTTTTAACAAATTTTATAATTTTATTTTTGGGAAAATTGAAAATTTTTTTGGGAAATTTTATAAAAAAAATTTTTTTTTTGAAAATAATTGGGTCAATTTTTTGATTTAAAAAAAAATTTTATTTATTGTAGATTTTTCGCCACGTTTTTTTTTCTATTAAAAAAAATTGAAATTTATAAAATGAATCGAAAATTTGAATATTTGAATAGGAAATTTTTTAACGATTTTTTTTTCAAAAAAATCGATTTTTCTAGCTAGCTCACCTCGGCCACTCGTCGGGATTCGGATAGATGGTGTGCCGGAGCGCGTTGTCGGGATCGTACTCGAAAGCGACGCCACAAGTGGGATTCCACTTGGCATGCTCCTTTCCGAATCCCTTCTTCGCGTAGCACTTCAGATTCAGCTCCTGTCCCTTCCGCAGCTTCACAATCAGAATCTCCTCGCGAGCCACGAACTCGTTTTGAATGGCTCCGCCGCGATCGCGGAGCGCCTTTCCGCACGCCGGTCGCACCGTTTGGAGCGTCTGAAATCGCACCGGGTTATCGATTTTTCGGGCCATTTTCAGAGCTCACGTTATCGTAGTTGCTCACTGGATGGAGGTGCTCGGTGGTGACCGCCAGCGTCGCCTCATCCTTACACTTCATTTGCAAAATGAACGGAATCGAGCAGAGATCGCAAAACTCGGCACAATCGCAGTCCTAAACCGCAAAAATTGAATTTTTCGCAGAACTCGCTGCTTTCTCACTCTTGTATACTGCATTTTTTCGACGTGGTAGTCCGAAATGAATGGGATCAGACCCATTCGGTGCGCGATGAACTCGTCGTGCAGAACCGACGTGTTCGTCTCGATTTGCACCCAATCGATGGCGATTGTGGGCACCTTTAAATAGTTTTTATCTCTAAAATTATATTAAAAACGGGCCTACTTCTGCGATAAAAACGCGTCGCAATGAATTGGCAACGCTGAGATCCGTGTCGGTGAGCACGAATTTGATGAGGTCGTTGGTGAGCTCGGTGACCTCAATATTCGGCTGATTTGCGTACGGCATGACTGAAAAACATTGAAATTTTTGAATTGCAACGGAAAATATTGGAAAAAATGGATGAAAAATAGTAGATATGGACCGAAAAAAGGTAAAAATTCAAATTCGAAATCTGCTAAACACAGTGCAGTGCGTTATTGCGGAGTGTCGTTTGAAGGCGCACGCGGACTACGGTAACACTTGTTTCAGCTGTGCGCTTTTGTCACTATTGAAAAATTTGAAAAATAAAATCATCTTTCTCGGTTTTCGCATGAAATCCGCTGAAATTTTAGATTTTCAGAGAATTTATCGATTTTTATCGGTTTCAGATGAACAGATACGATCGCGCCATCACTATCTTCTCGCCGGACGGCCATTTGTTCCAGGTGGAATACGCTCAGGAGGCCGTCAAGAAGGGATCTACTGCGGTGAGTGGAACGCTGGAAAAACTGCAATTTTCACGATAAAAGTTACTGGGTTTTGCTGTTTTCCACGGGAAGGAGTATAGAAAACAAGGAAAATTCGAGGTTTTCGGTAAGAATGCGTTAAAAACAGAGAATGTCTATTGAAAACGTCGAAAAAAAGCGAAATCAATGTTTTTTCTAGGTCGGTGTGCGCGGAAAGGACTGCATTGTGATCGGTGTGGAGAAGAAGTCGATTCCGGCGCTCCAAGATGACCGTACGATCCGAAAGATCCACATGATCGACGATCACGTGATGCTCGCGTTCGCCGGGCTTTCGGCCGACGCTCGTGTGCTCGTCGATCGGGCTCGCATCGAGTGCCAGTCCTACAAGTTGACTCTCGAGGACCCGGTCACTGTCGCCTACATTTCCAGATACATTGCCAACACCAAACAGGTTTATCTCCTTTGAAATGTATCTCTTTTTGAAAATGCACTTTCCAGCGCTTCACCCAATCTCCAGGACGTCGTCCGTTCGGAATTTCGATGCTCATCGGAGGATTCGATCACGATGGATCGCCGCGTCTCTTCAAAACCGAGCCATCGGGCGCCTACTACGAGTACGTCGCCAATTCGACGGGAAGAGGCGAGAAGCCAGTCCGCGAGTATCTCGAGGAGCACTATAGCGACGAGAATGTGGTCGACGAGGCGACGACGCTCAAATTGGTCGTCAAATCGTTGGCTCAGGTCGTGCCGCCCGGCTCGCAGAACATTGAGATCGCCGTCATGAAGAAAGTCAATGTGAGTACATTTTCAGTATTCAGGAATGCAGAACCTGATGGTCTTGGCTTCAAAACTGTCTCAAACTCTCAAATCGCCCATTTCAGGACGAAATCCAACAACGCGTTCTGTCAACCGACGAGATCGAGGCTATTCTGAAGGTGGTGGAGCAGGAACGCGCCGCCGCCGAGGCCGAAGAGGCTGCGTCGAAGAAGAAATAAGACCGTCCCCCGTGTGTATTGATATCCCAGTTATATTTTCCCACCCCCAGCCCCTTTTTTCTCTTCTTTTTGTATCCACCCGAATCCGAATCTAAACCTAATTTATTTTATTCATACCAACCGATTGGCGGGAATGAACCATTTCTCATTCCCTCTATTCAAGATTGCCCTCTGATTTTTCGTCGACCCTCTTCCATTCTGGAAGCGATATATTCGAAATGACAGGATAATTGTGGGGGTTTTCTTTTTCGATTGAAATATTCATCCCCGCTAAAAAAAGAGAGAAAGTGAGCATATAGAGAAAATTGGCTCCGAAGAGCTCGTTTTCAAGGAGCTCTTGACCTTTTTTCTCTTGCTTTTTTCCACTGAAGGTGAGGATTATTGTGTAATTGAGGTGGATCGCTCAGGATTACGGTAGGTTTTCGTCTCGTGGCTCAGAAATTTTCAGCGAGAATAATAATAATTAACTTGGACAAAAATATGAAATTTTTTTGAAACAGAAAAATTTTTTTTTTTTTTTTTTTGAAAATTGACTGGAATTTTTTTTAACCTGAAATTTTCAGGAACTAATTTGATATTGAATTTGGTGAATTAAAATTTTTTATATTTTTTTATTGCTCGGAGCCACCATTTCTCCCCGGGAGCACTTCGGAGCCCGAGAGGAAGAATAAAATCGGCGGAGCCAAGAAAAGGGAGGGGCGTTTATGCAAATTGTTCTATACATTTCCCGAAAAATGAGTTATGAGTGCGACCTGACGGCGACGATTTTGCGGATGCGAAATCAAGTTTCGCCCTTTCGAATAATTCGAATTTGAATACGGAATTTCTCGCGCTGATTTTCACTCTCGGCTCCTCTTTTTGAATTTCGCGCTTTTTTTTTATTAAAAAATTTTTTTTTCGAAATTTATTACAATTTTTTTTAAATTTTGAGAACCCTCTAGTTCGTGAAATTATTTCTAGAAAAATTAAAAAAATTTTTTTTTTTTGGAATTTATTAAAATTTTTTTTTTTTATTATTGTTTTTTTTAAATTTTGAGAGCACTCTAGTCTGTTTAATTATTTCTAAAAAAATTAAAAAAAATTTTTTTTTTTTGGATTTTATTTTTTTTCATTTTGAGAATACTCTAGTTTGTTAAATTACTCCTAGAGAAATAAAAATTTTTTTTTTTTGAATTTATTTTTTTTTTTTGGAATTTTTTTTATAACTTTGAGAGCCCTCTAATTTATTAAATTATTTCCAGAAAAAATTTAGAAAATAAAAAAAATTTGAAACAGTGCAATTTTCAATTTTTTTCAATTTTCAGAAAAAAAAATTCCTCGAATTTCTGAAAATTTTTAGTGGAAATTGAGAAATATTGAATGAAAAAATGAATAAAAAACGGTTATTTTAAAAATTTGTTTGAAATTTTTAGAAAAACATTTTTTTTTGGCAAAAAAAAATTTTCAAAATTTTTTGAATATTCAAATTATATTTTAAAACTCTGAAATTATTTGTTCAAAACAATTTTTAAAAATTATTTTTCAATTCTAATAACCTTTTTAATAACTGCAAAACGCACAACGCCAAATTAGGCCACGCCCCCTTTTCAAAAGTGGGCGTGGCCTAATTTGGGGAAGTGGGGGAAACAAGATGAATGGGCGGTACGATTTACGAGAAAACGAAAGAAAATGGAATTTCTCGTTATTTCGCCCATTTTTCTCAGTTTCAGACCAATTTTATTTATTTTTATTTTTATTTTTTTGAAAAAATTTATAAAATTAAAGTTTTTCGCCTAAAATCCCTCTGAAAATTTATTTTTTTTAAAAATTTAAATTAAAATTTAAAATTTTCACCAATTTTTTTATAAATTCTAAAACAGTTTACGGGTAAATTTTTTTTTTTTTTAATTCAAAAAAATATTTTTTAATTTTTTTTTTTTGAAAACTTGTTTCTCTAAAAAAAACGAAAAAATGGCGTTCCCTGTTCGATCGCAAGAATAACAATTAAATTTAAATTTAAAATCCAATTAAAAAAAATAAAATTTGCCGTCTGAAATTGGATTACATTTTCTATAGTTTTTCACAAATTTTCTTTTTTTTTTTCAAAAAAAAAAAAAAATTTTTCTGATTTTTGAGACTTTTCGATATTATCTTTTTCTCGAAAAATCTCGAAAATAATTTAATTTTTTTTGTGCGAAAAAAAATTTTTTTTTTTTTTTTCGGAAAAAAATTGTATTCAAAAGGTGTCTTCCCCCATTTTTCCGTCGTTTCTTTTTCGAATTTTTGATTCGATTTACGCGCTGCCCGGCCCGGTTTTTCGTAAAAATGGCGAGAGAAAACCTCGGATTTCTACGGAATCTCTTCCCATTTTCTTTTTGCCCCCCACAAAAAAAGAGCAATTTTTTACTTTTTCGGAAAATTAAAAAAAAAATTTTTTTTTGCTTAATTATGATGGTCTTGTGAAGAAAATTCAGATAAAAATAAATAAAAAAAATTATTTTCATATAAATTTTTTTACTGTTTTCAAACAAATTTTTACTGTTTCAAAAAAATTTTTAAAAATTTTTTTCGCCCTTCTTTGATGATCTTGATCTGGAGGTAATTTAATTTGAAATAATTTTTAAAAAAAAGTTTTAAAAAAAAAATAAATTAATTTTTAAAAAACCAGCGTTTTTTTATAATTTTCAAAAAAAATTAGAGAATTGGAGAAATTCGGAATTTCAAAAAAAAATTTTTTTATAAATTATTTTCTATTTCAAACATTGAATTTTTATTTTTGTGAGACTTTTTAAATTTTTTCCATAATTTTCAATAAAAAATTAGAAAATTTGAATGTTTTTGAATTCAGAATTTTCAAAAAAAAATTTGAAAAAAATTTTTTTAATGTTTCAGAAAAACATTTTATTTATAAATAATTTATAAAAGTTCAATCCCACTAACAATCACATTACTTTATTAATTAAAAAAATTAATTTTCTAAAAAAAAAAATTTTTTTTAATTTTTTCTAAAATTTTTTTTTTTAAATGTGGAAAATTTTACAATTTTCAAATTTTAAATTTGCTTTGAAAACCTCTTTTTTCCATTTATTTTAAATATTTTCTGACGGAAAAAAATATTTATGATTTACAAATAAAACTCGAGAAATTGTGCGCAAACAGCGTGCCAAAAAGGTCTCCTTTTCTTATTTTCTCACCATTTTCAGATTTAAACTTATTGATTTTTTATTGATTTTTGTTTTATCTCCATGTCTCATTTTCGCTGAAAATCTGAAAATTTTCTGAAATTTTTCCAAAAAAAAAAAAAATTTTTTTTTCAGATTTTTTTAGATTTTAAAGTTAGAAATGGATTGAATTCAACTTTCGAAAACGAAAAAAATGCTAAAAAATTGGAAAATTTTCGCTTTTTTTCTCATCGGAATCGAGCATTTGGACGCGATTTTTCAACATGGTGAGTTGATTTTTTAAAAATTTGAAAAAAATTTAGAAAATACTGGCTTGAAAAAACTATTTTTTTAAAAATTATTGAAACCAAAACCGCTGAACTTTGTAGTTTTTAAGTTTTATTAAATTTAAAAAAAAAACAATTTTTTTCAGTTTTATTTGTTTTTTTTTTAATATTTGTTTAAATGTTTTTTCAAAGTTTTTCGAAAAATCAATAAAACTCGAAAATTGTAAATTTAAAAAAAATTTCCGGTTTCAAAAAAATTTCAAAAAATTTTCAAAATTCCCAATCATTTCGCTCACTGACTGTTTAGGCGTTTCTGCTCAAAAGAGCACATTTTAATGAGTCCGGAGCTTAGCGGAAGTGAGCAAAGCGGGTGGGGGTAATAGGTGTCAACGGGAGCGTGTTCTAATTGTGTTGTCGCCGGATTTCCGTTCTGTTTCCACCTCTCTCGACTAAATTGGCATTGTTTAGACGAAGTACAGGTGCTTGATTGGGGGGCCGACCTTCCCACAGAACCATTGAAAGGACTCCATTTTACAGGGGAGGGGGGGGGGATGGAAAAGCGTGTCGAGACCCATTTTGGAAAACTGAGAAGTTTCAAATTGGCGAATTCCAGGGAGCGATCTCATTATTGCCCTTAATGCCTCAATTTTATTTTGCGCGCGTAGCTCAGCCGGTAACACGTAGCGCTGATAAACTGATGATCGCGGGTTCGACTCCACACCAGTACAATGGTGATTCGCTTGCAGAGGATCGTGTGCCGAACGCACCCCAGAACGTGCGAGTGAAGACCCAGTCGACGACGGCGACCCTCTGGTGGGACGCACCGCCCGACCCGTCGGTTCTCATCCGCGGCTACACTGTCGAGTACGGCGAGGGGTCCATCTCGCAGCGGATCGTCATCGAGGGAGCCGACTCGACATCTTTCACCGTCACTCGGCTCGGTGAGCGACCTCATTTCTCGCGCGACGAGACCATTGATGTTGCAGTGCCCGACACGAACTACGTGTTCGCTGTGTCGGCGTACAACGAGGCGATCGGCGAGGATGGAACGAAGGTGATGTTGGCGGCGAAGACGCGTCCGGCGGAGGGCGCGCGCGCCGAGAAACTGTGGCCGCCGACGTCGGTGAGGGCGCGCGTGGCGGTGGAAGAGGAAAGCGGCGGCCGCGAGCCGACGGCCCTCGTCTCGTGGGACGATCCGAATCCGGAGAGCTCCGCCGAGAACTCCATTGATGCCACTCAGAGGCAGTACGTCATCAAGTGAGTCTCTGGAATCTGTTTGAAAATTATTTTCGAAGTTTTTTTCAGAATTTTTGAAAAAATTCTAGAAAATTCGCGGAATTTTCTCTAAAAAATTCACAATTTTTTTTTTCAAAATTTGAAATTCGAATTCAATTGTTTTTTTTTTGAATAATTTTAATTATTTTTTGAATTTTTGAAAAAATTCTAGGAAGTTCGCGGGATTTTTTTAAAAAATTTCAAAAATTATATATATATATATATATTTTTTTAATTTAAAATTCAAATCAAATTGTTTTTTTTAAAAAATAATTTAAATAATTTTTTGAATTTTTGAAAAAATTCAAAAAAAAGGAAATTCGCGGGATTTAAAAAAAAATTTTACAACCTAATTTTTTAAAAAATTAAAATTCGAATCTAGATATTTTTTATTTTTTTTTCTGAATTTTTACGAATTTCCAAAAATTCTTCCGTATTTTTTAAAAAATTCCAATTTTTTTTTGAATTTTTCGAGAATTTTCTGGAAAAATTCTAGAAAATACGCTTATTTTTTCAATTTTTTTTCCCTAAAACCAGTTTTTTTTCTGAGTTTTTGAAAAAAAAATTCACAAATTAATTTTTTAAAAAAATGTTAAATTCAATGGAAAATTTTTTTTAATATTCGAAAAAAATTTAGAAAATGCATGGGATTTTCTAAGAATTTCCAAAAAGTTTGCTTTTTTCTCTATTTTCTCCTCCCGTATTTTTCAAAAAATTTCCAACCGATTATCGATTTTTTTTTGTGCAGCTACGGCATATACGAGAGCGATACGCAGCAGAAAGTGCGCTCCAATGCGAAATCGGTGCGTCTGAGCGGATTGACGCCCGGAAAAGAGTACGAGGTGGCGGTGAAAGTGGTGGCCGGCGACGGAAGCGAGAGCCCGTGGAGCATCAGGGACCTCTTTCAAGTGCCCCAAGGTAGCCCGCCTTATTTCACACAAATCATAGTTTTTCGAGCATAACAAATTTCAGAAAAATGCTGGAAAGTCAGTCGACCTCTTAAATTGTAGCTATTTGAACGGGCAATTCGAGAAAATTTACCCGGACAACGCAAGATTTTTCTCCTCTCTAAAAATCGAGCCCAGTTTTTTTGGAGCAGTTTTTTGGAGCGCAGAAGAATCTGAGCAATTTCTGGTAAATTTCATCGAATTGCCCGTCAAAATAGCTACAATTTAAGAGGTTGACTGACTTTTCAGCATTTTTTTGAAATTTTTTATGCTCGAAAAACCCAATGAAACTTCGGCCATGGCCTAGAAACCCGAGATTTGTTTTTCAAATTTCGCGTCCGGTGGTTTTATCGATTCGCAGTGCTTTTTTTCCGTTTTTCCACAAAATCTTTTTTTAAAAAGTGCGCACTGTGTCGGTTTACGATAAACAAAGAGCCGAGCCCGTCATCTCGGAGCGTCGTACTAATTTATTTTTTTGATTTATTTTTTCAGGTTTTTTTGGCGTTGTTTTGCAAAAAAAATAGACAGAATTTTCGAAATTCGCGGAGTTTCTTTAATTTTTAAATTTTCGCGCCGCCACTGGCGGTCGGGGCGCCCGTTTTGGCGTATGTCGTGCGGATCACTGGCCCTTATTTTTAAAGCGCTTAAGATCGGGAATCTCTGGAAAATTTTGGGAAATCTTGTAATTTCCTGGAAATATGTACAGTAAGAAATTCTTGTTTTGTTTTTTTTTGCAGCATCGGCGAGTGCGTCGTCGTCTCGGTTCGACTGGAAGTGCCGTCTGAACGAGTCGGAGATGTGCTCGACACACACGTCGTCGCACTGGAAACTGTGCGCCGCGAAACACGACACGTACACTTCCCGAGACGCCGGCGCGTGTCCCCGAGTACAGTACCCCGCCTCGCCTGCACATCTAACCACACCGACGATCAGCCTTCCCGACGCCGTCGCGCTCTGCTTCTACCTCCGATTCGCACTTCTCAACTTTCATCCCGGTTCGATTTTTGGCTCCTTTTTTTTGGCTGAAAAAGAAGAAGGGGAAGGAAAATTGATAAAAAATCATGGGTGGGATGAAATTGGAAATTGGAATTTTTTCGAAAATTTTTGAAATTTAAAAAAAAATTGGAAAAAATTTAATTTTTTTTGCGAGTGGAAAGTTGATGGAATTGATGAAAATAGATTTTTAAAAAAATTACAGACAGATAAAAAAAACGGAATTTTAAAAATTTAATTACGAAAAAATCTGAAAATTACAGATAAATTTTTCAATTGACTAAATTAAAAAAAAAAAATTTTTTAATACTGTGAAACTTATAAAAAACAGGGAAATTAATGTGAATTTTTGAAAAAATATAAATAAAAATAGTCTGAAAGTCACTCTGAAAATCGAAAAATGTATCAATTTTATTGAAAATTGGCGAATTTCAATCGACTTTAGAAAAAATTGCGATTTTTATTTTTGAAAAAATTCCAAAAATTTTTCAAACTTAGTGTTTAATTATTTACAGATTTCTGGAAAAAAATTTTGTTTTCTCAGAATAAAAAAATTTTAAAAATTAAAAAAAAAATAATAATAAAATATTAAAAATTAAAAATCGATTGATGAAATTTTTTTTTTAAATTATATATTTTTTTCAATTTTCTGAGTATGGTTTTCCAAATCACAATTTTTTCCAGTTAAAAAAAATACGTTAATAAAGTTTTCTTTTAATTGAAAAATTAAGAATTTTCGAAAAAAAATTATGAGACCTTTTTTTTGAATAGAAAAATTAATGTTAATATTTTTTAAATTTCTTTCAAAAAAAATTTGAAATTCTTTTTTTTTTGAAAAACTGGCAAACTTCACGCACAATTTTTTATAATTTTCACAAAAAATATTGATCGGGATTTTTAATTAAAATCTTAGAAATTGCCGGTTTTTCAGATTCTAGAAGGAAAAATCTGAAAATTTTGTTTTCCAAAAAAAATTTTTTTTTTAATTAAAAAAAATAAAATTTTTTTTTTCAACTGTTTTGTTAAATATATTATATAATTACAAAAAAATTTTTAAAAAATTAAACTAGAAAAGAAAATTTTTTTAAAGCTTTAAAATTTTTTTTTTCAAATTTCAAAAATTTAAAATTCAAATTTCAAATTGGTCGATTTGAGGTCAAATGAAAGTGGAATTGTTGCGAGGAGACGGCGAGAGTTGGAGCCGTCGAACACTCTGGAAGACGAGAATGGCGAACGTGAGGACGCACGTCGTCCAGAACGTCTACATCCCCTTCACACAACAAACCAACCCCTTCAAGGTCATTTATTTTTCTTTTCTCCTTTCTCCCATTCTTAATTTAAAAAAAAAATATATTTTCTGAAAAATTATTTTTGCAAAAAAAACTATATTTAAATTTTAATAAATTAAATTTTCAGAAAAAAAATATTTTCTGAAAAATTATTTTTGCAACAAAAAAAAACTGAATATATTTTTATTGGAAAAAAATAACTTTAAAAAAAAAATATTTCCTGAAAAATTATTTTTACGAAAAAAAAAATAAATTGAAATTTGAAAAACAAACAATTTAAAAAAGAAATTTTACAAAAAAAAACTTTATTTTTATTGGAAAAAAAATAATAATTTCAAAAAAAAAAATTAATTTTGCAAAAAAAAAAATTTTTTTAGAAAATAGCTCAAAAATTAACTGAATATTTGAAAAATTAATTTTTGGAAAAAACCATTCAAAAAAATTTTTTTTTCTAAAATTTATGCCTAAAAAATAAATTTTTTTTTTTGAAAAACTGATGTTTTTCGCACACCTTTTTAATTTTCTTTATTAATTTTAATTTTTTATTTTTTCATGTGGAAATTTTTTTTTGAAAAACTGTCAAAATTAATAGTTTCTAGTACCGAAGTTTAGAAAAAAAAAACAAAAAATGTTTTTTTTTATTTAAAATTTTCTATTTTTTTTCGAATATTCACAGATTTTTTCTCAAAATACGAGAAAAATTTCTGTAAAAATTAATTTAAAAATTCAAAAAAATTGTTTTTCAAAAATCTATTTTTTTCCGGATTTTCAAAGGAACTTAATTAATTTTTTTTTAATTTAAATATTAAATATTTTTCGTTTTAAAAAGTAATTTTTTTTTAATTTTGAAAATTGAAAAAAAAATCTGGAATTTTCAACATTTTTTCCAAGAAATTAGTTTTTCAAAAAAAAAAACTTTTTTTAATCCCAAAAAATTTCAAACCTGATAATTTTTGAAACTTCAAATTAATTCACAAAATACTTTTTTTTCTTAAATTTTCTTTTCAAATACTCGAAATTTTCGCGTCCAGATCTCAATGTCGCTGAAATACGACGGACAGCACATGCCACGTGTCATTGTGCACGAAATGGATGTGCTCAGCGGCGGATGCTCCGAGAGATCAACCGGTGAGTGGGAGGGCTCTTTTTGAAGAAAAGAAATCAATATATCGATCGATAAAGGAACGAGAACCTTTATAAAAAATTAGATTAAAATAAAAAAAATTTTGAAACAGTAAAAAAATTTCTTAATTATTTAATAGCGGTCAGATTTCATTTTATCATTCATATATATATTTTTTATTATTTTACAATCTCCGCCGGTTTCATAATAGCTTACTAAAGGGAAGGAAGAGGGATTACGGTAACAGTGTCACGTCATATCAAAATTGCGTTATTTATTGCCACAAGGTCATTTGAAGAAGGTGGGAAAAATACAAACGAGAGCATTTCAATTGTTTTTAAGTAGATAGAACTAAATTTGAAGCGTTGATTTATCACCGAAGCTGACCGTTTTATAACCCCCCTCCTAACATCCTTCCACCTCTCTTAATTCTATGTCTTTTTCTTCTATCTCGCGTAACTTTTCACTCCTGAGAACTAGAAGCGTCTCTTTGTGTCGAGTGAGTAGATCTCATTTTGGCGCATCGATTGATACCCCAACCTGACCAATTTGAGCCGCTACGAACCGAGTTATACCCCGCACAAGCATAACTTTCGAGCCCAAATAACTAGAGCATTTTAAGCATGTCAAGTACATAGAGTTCATTCCAACGCATCGATTGATACTCCAACCTGACCATTTTGAGCTTCTACGAACCGAGTTATACCCCTGACAAAAGATGGGACCCTTCCAACTCTATGTCTTTCCTCCTTAACCCGCATATCCTTCCATCCTGAGTGACTGGGTCGAATCAATCATGTCAAGTACGTTGATCTCGTTCCAACGCGTCGATTGATATCCCAACCTGACCATTTTGACCCCCTGGCCATCGAGTTATACCCCTGCCAAAAGATGGGACCCTTCCAACTCCATGTCTTTCCTCCTTAACACGCATATCTTTGTTTCCTAAGTGACTGGACCAAATCAACCATGTCAAGTACATGGATCTCATCGCGACGCGTCGATTGATACCCCAACCTGACCATTTTGACCCCCTACGAACCGAGTTATACCCCTCCCAAAAGATGAGACCCTTCCAACTCCATGTCTTTCCTCCTTAACACGCATATCTTTGTTTCCTAAGTGACTGGACCAAATCAACCATGTCAAGTACATGGATCTCATCGCGACGCGTCGATTGATACCCCAACCTGACCATTTTGACCCCCTACGAACCGAGTTATACCCCTCCCAAAAGATGAGACCCTTCCAACTCCATGTCTTTCCTCCTTAACACGCATATCTTTGTTTCCTAAGTGACTGGACCAAATCAACCATGTCAAGTACATGGATCTCATCGCGACGCGTCGATTGATACCCCAACCTGACCATTTTGACCCCCTACGAACCGAGTTATACCCCTCCCAAAAGATGAGACCCTTCCAACTCCATGTCTTTCCTCCTTAACACGCATATCTTTGTTTCCTAAGTGACTGCACCAAATCAACCCTGTCAAGTACATAGAGTTCATTCCAACGCATCGATTGATATCCCAACCTGACCATTTTGACCCCCTGGCCATGGAGTTATACCCCTCCTAAAAGATGAAACCCTTCCAACTCCATGTCTTTCCTCCTTAACTCATATATCTTCGTACTCGGAGAGACTGCACCAAATCAACCCTGTCAAGTACATGGATCTCATCCTGACGCGTCGATTGATATCCCAACCTGACCAGTTTGACCCCCTGGCCATGGAGTTATACCCCTGCCAAAAGATGGGACCCTTCCAACCACATGTCTTTCCTCCTTAACTCCCATATCTTTCCATCATGGATGACTGGACCAAACAACCATGTCAAGTACATGGATCTCATTCTAACGCGTCGATTGATATCCCAACCTGACCATTTTGACCCCCTACGGACCGAGTTATACCCCGCACAAAATCCGAAAGTGTTGCATAGCCTTCTTCCTCGATAATTTCATAGACGTCGCCTCTCTCTCTCTCTCTTTCTCCTTTTATCCGGTGTCCCACTCCCATCTTCAAAACCAAAACCAAAAACAATGCGCGTGCGCGGATAGAGAGAAAGAGAGTGAGGTCCCATGGACCCCCATCAAAAAACTGCGCGCGCGCGCGCATCCTCCCCCCACCCTCAGTGGCCATTCTTCCGCCGACTCCGCCCACTTTGCACGCCCTTGAGTCCTCCTCCGTTTCCTCTCCTCTCTTTCGCTTTTGCTGGAGGAATTGGAAAGAAAAGAAGCAGTACAACACCCGCCCGTCCTCCTACTCCACCGATTTTTCATATTTTCGCGTCACCAAACCCCCTCTTCTAATCCAGAGGAATTACTTTTCTCTCCGCTACTCTCTTTCTCTCTTTCTTCAACTTCTTCTTCTTCTCCACGTGTACCGAATGCCACGTCATCATCATCATCATGATGCGAGACGGATACTGTTCGCGTGGTGCTGTCTCACAACACTCTGGATGTTCGGCACACAGGCTCAACCGCCCACTTTCTTCGAGGCGGCCGCCGTCGCGAATCGCTCGCCCATCGAGGTGAACCAGCTGCCCGGAGGTCAGTTCTCAACGCCTTTTTCTTTCTTTTACTTTTCTGTGGACTATCTGATTGTCTCTGGACGTTGACTGAAAGTCGCCGTAACTTTCTTGTGTTACACTTTATCAATTGGACGTTCAGACAAAAAATGAAAAGAATTTCGAGATCTGTCGAATGGCGCAAAGAGCGTCGCAAAATCTTCAATTTGAAGCGAGTTATGCAAGTTTTAGTTGAGCCACGAAAATGTGCACAACTTTCCCGAAAATCAATATTTTCACTGGCTCTTTGCACCATTTGAAAGATCTTGAAATTTCCCATGTTTTTTGTAACTGACGCGTTTTTGTAGCGTTTAGTACAAAGAAGTTATGGCTACTTCTGTTTTGCACCTGTTAAGCTGACCTGGAAAGTCAAAACAGCCTGGAGGCCCGAAAGACTTGAATAAAGCTTGAAGACTACTGAATCAAGCCAAAATTTTAGGATCGATAGGCCTGAATAGACACGTAGGCCCGAACGACCTACCTAAACTTTTGGATGGGCCTAGGTCGGCCTAAACTTTAGGCCTAGATGGGCTGACCTATGAAAGCCTAGACTACAGGCTTATAGAAGCCTGAAAGCCTGATTTTTCTATTCCGTATGTTACTGTGGACGGTTTAAGGCGGCAAGGACTAGTAGGCCCTCCTAAGCTTAAGGGGGATAGACTTTGGAAGGCCCATACTTTAGGCCTAGCATGCTAGCCTATAACAATTTTTTAAGAATAAATTCCTATGAAAAGTGATGGCTGAATGGACTTGTAGGCCCACACGGCTCTCCTAGGCCGACGGACCAGGAAAGTCCGGACTTTGGGCCTAAGACTAAAAGCGCAATCCGCCAATGGCCTCTCCGGCCTAGCTGAGTGCCTGGCCCATGAGAAGGCCCGGCCCGAATGTTGCAGTCCGTCTGATCCACTTTCAAGCCAGCCAGTCGGTCAGTCGGCCTCTGCTTTCATGTTTTCTCTCCGATAAAATCTCCACTTGATTCGAATTTAATTCGACGCTTTTCTGACCATGAGAATTGTTTCTTCGGAACACGCGCAGTTGTCAGAGGAAAAAAAAGAAGAAAATCCATTCGAGAAATCGCCGTTTTTTTTTTGTGTGGACTTATGACTTTTTGGCTTTGAAATGGTGCCTAGTAGACGGACGGCCTTGATGATTCAGTTGAAAAAAAAATTTTTTTTTTGAAAATTTTGAAAATTTTTCTAATTTTACATTCAATTTTGAGCAGCGTTTTGAGATTAATTCGAAAAATTTTCGAAATTAAAAAAAAATTAATCGCTAGAAAAATTAGGAAAAATTGAAAATTAAATTTTTTTTTGGTTTTTTCCCGAAAATTTTTGAAAAGTTTTTTTATTTAAATTTAAATTTTTTCCAATTTTCCTAAAGAGTTCCCATTTTTCCTTATTTTTCGAAAAAAAAAAATCGATTAAAAAAAAATTTTTTTTTGGAATTTTTAAAAACAATAGGAAAATAAAATTGCACATTTTGATGACGTGGCAGCAATGAAAAATTTCCGAATAATCAATATTTTTGGAAAAATTATATAATTTTTCATTTAAAAAAATTAAATTAAGAAAATAAAAAATTATTTAAAAAAAAAAAACAAAAAAAAAATGACCAAATTTCGATGACGTGGCACTAAGGAAAACCCGTGCCAACCTATTTTTAGATAATTTTCAAAATTTTCCAATGATTTCACCCGTATTTCCGTCAAAAAAGGGTTATATTATCAGTTAAATAGCAGTCTGCATTGGGGTTACGGTGTGACGAAAAGTACGCAAACACGGCGGGCAAGGGGGAGGAGAGAGTGAGAGAGAGAGTGTGACAAATTGAGAGACGCAGAGAGTCGCGTGACGTCTGTCACTCTCTCATCGTGGCGCGCGTCCACAAATTGTTTGGCGGGAAGACAGTCGGCCAAGCGATTTGTGAAACCCGCCACTGGCGCTATTCCGGCGCCACTGGCGTCATCGCTCCGCCACTGGCCGACTTTGAAGCGCCACTGGCGGCTAGCACGCTTATTTTGGCGTATGTCAAGCGGATGACTGGCCGATGTCAGGCGGCTACCCGCCATTTGTCTGACTGACTTATCGGCCGCTTGCCAGGAAAAGCGAGTCGAGTTGTGATGACACGTGGCACCCTATGGTTAGAGTGGAAGATGTGCGGCGCGCGACGAAGCGTGTGCACATCTCTCTCTGACAATGAAATGGGCACCTGTCTCCTCGTCCTCACCATTCTATCATCATCATGAAAACCAACCAAAAGGGGGGGGGACTCCTAGTTGGTGTTGTTGTCCCTTTTGCCCCGTATTCCACCCCCCAAGGGGGATTATGAACAAGTCAAGTGTGTTGTCTCGGGAATCGAGAGAGAGAGAGAAGAATTCCCTTTATTAGAGAGCACATATTCAACTCGATTGTCACTTTATTATGAATTATTGATATTAGACACACTGACAATGAGAAGGGAACAGAAGAAATTGAGGCAAGAAATAAAAAAGGCAGAAAGGGGGGGGGGGGACAATATTATTTGGAGGATTTTCGAGTTTTTATTTGAGATGGGAATTTTTGAAAATTAAAAAATTTTTTTTTTGGAATTTTTCAAAAATTGGGAAATATACTAAATTTAAGAAAAAATGGATAAAAATTGTTTTTGGAAGATTAGAAAAATTGAATTGAATTGAATTATTTTTTTTTAGTTTTTAAGTATTTTTCTTGAAACAGAACTTTAATTGGAAAAAAAAAAACGGGAAAAATAAAAAATATTTTAAAAAATTTGATTCGAATTTTTTTTTTTAAAATTTATTTTTTTTTTGAAAATAATTTTTGTAAAATTTCAAAAAATTCCTGAAAATTTAACTTTTTTCGAGTTTTTTGGAATTTTTGAAAAATTTCAAGGAAAATTTTTTTTTAATTCGAAAAAAAATCTAATATTGAAAAAATCGCAATTTCCATTTTTTTTTTCTTCAATTTTTCGAAAAAAATGTTTTTCTAAAATTTTTCGAAAATTTTTTAAATCAAAAAAAATTTTTTTTTTTCAAATCTTGATTATATTTTTCAAAAAAAATTCTAAAATTAAAAAAAAAATTTCTCAAAAAAAAAATCGAAATTTCCATATTGTTCCTCCAATTTTCCCAAAAAACAAAAAACTTTAATAGTTTCAAAAACAATTTCCAAATCAAATTTTTTGTAAAAAAAAACAAAAAACACTGTAAAAATTGTTAAAAATTAAAAAAAAAATTTCTCGAAATTTTCGAAATTTTTCCAAAAATTCAGAAAAAAAATTGCCAATTTACTTTATATTTCTCAAAAAAAAACAAATTTTTTTTTAATTAAAAAAATCCGAATTTCCAATTTTTTCCCCCCAAATTTTCCGAAATTAAAAAAAAAAAACTCAATAAATTCTATTTTATTTATTAAATAGTGGTGGGATGTTCTCTCCTCCAGTTCCGTGGGTCTGTTTTTTTTTTCGTGTCCTCTCCTCGGATAAATTATGCGATATATCTGCCAATTGAATGTCCTCGAAAACAAAAAAAGAGAGTGTCCTCGAGTTGATTTGCGGGCCGCGTTTCGATGCCGAAAAGCACATCTCTCTCCCTCTCTCAACGAGGTTAATGGGCGCAAAAAAATAAATGAATGAAGAAGAAGAAGAAGAAAAAGAACAGGCAAATTACTGAATTTTAATGAATTGAGAAAATGGTTTTACAATTTGGGATGGAAATGGCGGACTATTATTGGAATTCCATTTTTTTTTTTTTGAATTTAATTTAATTTTTTTTTTTTTTGGAAAAAATTTTTTTTTACAAAGCTAAACTTGGAATTGAATTAGAAAATAATTAGGAATTAGTTTTAAATTTATTTAAAAATTAAAAAATTTTTTTTTTTTTGAATTTTGACGTTATATTTTTTTTCAATTTTTCTTTTGAAAATATAAATTTTTGAAAAAATGCCGTTTTTTTCAAAACTAAATTGAAATTGAAATTGAAATATAATTTGAATTTATTTTTAAATTTATTGATTTATTTCTTGAATTTTTTCTTGGAATTTGGACGTTACAAAATTTAAGAATATTATTTTTGGAGAAAAAATCGGTTTTAAAAAGAAAATCAACTTGAATTTAAATTAGAAAATAATTTAGAAATTCCTGAATTTTTCTAACAATTTTTTGGAAAAAAAAACTTTTTTTTCGTTTTTTTTAAATTTATAGGAAAAATTGAAAAATTTCCGTTTTTCAAACTGTAATTTGTTATTTAATTTAAAATTTCGAAAAATTAAAATTTAAAAAAAAAACATTTTTATTAATTTTAAAATTACCAAAACAATTTTTAAAATAATTTAAATTTTTCAAAAAATCATTCAAAATTATTAATTCGGGAAAATTTTTTTTTTAAATTTCCGCCTCTCAATTCTTTTTTTTCCCGAAAACCATTCTCATTAGAGCGCACTTCCTCCTCGTTCTCCAATTAGGTTCCTCCATTTTTTTTTGTGTCCTCCGCCCTACGCAATAAAATGGTAATTTAATGGGAGCGAGTGGAGGACTTCTTCCTCTTCTTCTTTTTCGATTTATTTATAATTGGATCAGTTTATTAGAATGAAATGGATATCCGTTCGATTGAAGACAATTTAATGTGACACCAGTGTCACATTTCATGTGTCACGCTTTTATTTTTAATTTAAGGGGATCAAATTTTTATGGAGAATTCAGAAAAAATTGGAAAATTTTGTTTTTAATTGGAATTTTTTTCCAAAAAAATTAAAATTTTAAAATAATTTTTTTGTAAATTTTTGAAAAAAAATAATT
The DNA here is from genome assembly GCA_963966605.1 of Caenorhabditis sulstoni. Classification (NCBI taxonomy): domain Eukaryota; kingdom Metazoa; phylum Nematoda; class Chromadorea; order Rhabditida; family Rhabditidae; genus Caenorhabditis; species Caenorhabditis sulstoni. The sequence goes on from OZ016475.1 coordinate 7,895,367, forward strand.
CAAAAATGTTTACTTAAAAATTTTTTGAAAAAATTCTTGGCCATTATCGATTTTTTTTTGGAAAAAATATCTTTTAAAAAATTTAAATTAAAATTTTTTACAAAAATTTGGCAAAATTTAAATTGAAGCTATTAATTTTGAATAAATATAGTTTAATTTTTCAGAAAACAAAAAAAAATTTTTTTTTTTGAAAAATTGAAAAACAAAAATTTGGTTTCAATCAATTTTTCTCCAATTTTCCGGAAAATTCAAAGTTTTTCCCATTTTTCAATTTTTTTCCGGAATTTCGAAAAGGTACCGTAACCGTGTCGCCTCCTCCATATGTTCCCCCTCTCTCTCTCTGTCATTTCGAACGGAAATTGATTGCTCGGCGAGCCGACAAATGCTCTTTTCTTCCCTCACCGACTCATCAATCAATCCGTTCAAACGGTGCACACACAAAAAAAAACGAAGAAAAATGACCGGAAGATGAGAGAAAAAAAAGAGAAAAGAAAAAGAAAAGAAAGAGAAAAAAAAGAGAAATTGAAGGGACGGAAAGAAGAAAAATCGAGGTGGCAATTTATCAATTTTGCCGATGGGAAATTGAGAAAAAAACAAAAAAAAATGAAAAATTGAAATTTTTTTTTGAAAAATTTGGAAATTTGGGGAAAAATTGCAAAAAAAAATTTTTTTTTAATTTTTTATTATTTTTAAATGTTAGCACTGATCTCATTAAAAAAAAACTTTTTTGGAAATTTCATTTAAATTTTAAAATATTAATTAAATTTTTTTGAAGGAAATTTTTTTTGAAAATTGATTTTCTCCCAAAATTTTTTGAATTTTTTTATAAATTTTTCTTCTGAAAAGAGCATTTTTTCAAAAAAAAATCTGAAAATTTTAAATTCCAATACAATTTTTTAAAAAATATAAGTTTTCAAATTTCCTATTTTTTCAATAATTTTTTTGGAAAATATTCAAAAAAAGAATTAATTGAAGAAAATCTCATTTAAAAATCGGTATTTTCCCGAATTTTTCCTGATTTTTTCTAATTTTTTTTCGAAAAAAAAATCTGAAAATTATGAATTGCAATACAATTTTAAAATTATTTTTTTCTAAATTTGAAAAAAATTTCAAAATCCCTAGTTTAAAAAAAATGTTTTTTTGGAAAATTTCCATTTTTTATCGAAAAATCTCCAAAGTTATCGATTTTTTCAAAATAATTTTTCGAAAAATTCCCATAAATCATCGAATTTTCTCGGTTTTTTTTCCGAATTTTTCGTACCTTGGCTCCCCGAATTTTCCGTCTCAAGGGACACATTATCTTCTCGAAACAACACACTCCCGTTTCGAATTTCTCTTGTTTTTGTCCCACGAAAACATCGAGGAAAAGAAGAGAAAAAGTTTATAAGCAAGAGAAAGAGACATCGAGAAAGAGAAATTATAGTTGGAAGACAGAGAGAGAGAGAGAGAAAAAAATGCGATTCCCCGGGGATAATAAATACGAAATTTGTTGCAAAGTTTCAAAAATTTAGCTCCTTTCTTATTTTTTTTTTTTGGAAAATAAAAGGGGTCAATTTGGTGAGATTTTGAAAAAAAAAAAATTTTTTTTTGAAAAAAATTTAGTTTTAGATTTTTTTTTAATTAAAAAATGTTTTTTAAAAAATTGAAAAAAATAACTTTGCGATTCAAATTTTTTTCCATTTTTTCAATTTCAAAAAACATTTTCCCGAATTTAAAAAAAAAATAAAAAGAGAAAAAAATTGTACAGAAAATAAATTAATTTTAATGGAAAAATGTGTCCAATTTCATTTTTTAAATTTTTATTTTAAAATCAAATTTTCGTAGAAAAATGCATTTTTCATTTTTAAAAAAATTTTTTTTGTTTAAAAAAAAATTTTTTTGTTCCAAAAAATTAAAAAAAAATTTTTTTTAAATAAATGACATTTTTTTATTTATTAACGGTGTTCAATAAATAAAAAAAAATTTATTTAATTTTCAAAAACAAAGATTTTTTAATTTTTTGCGATTTTCTGGAACAATAAAAATTATTAAAAAATCAATAAATGAAAAATAGCATTTTTTTTCACGAAAACTTGATTTTAAAATAAAAATTTGAAAAATAAATTGGAGGAATTTTTTTTTCAAAAATTGGTTTTTTTCCAAGTTTTTTTTTCTGGAAAGTGCAATTTTTCGGAAAATTATCGGAAAATTTTTTAATATTAAAAATTATTCAAATTAAGTTTTTTTAAAAATCGATAAAAATAAAAAATATATATTATTTAATTTTTTGCCAGACACGGAGTCAGAAGTGGACCTGCTGCTGCCGGTCGAAGCGTCTCTCAACGCGGACTCGCGAGTGTTTCGAGCCAAAGGCATCGAGTCTCTTCCAGCCATCGGACTTCAGGTTTCCTTTTTTTTTTTGGAAAAGTTCAGAAAAATCATTCAACAACAGTTTGGTCAAATTGTAATTTTTTTTTTGAATTAAAAAAATTTAGAAATTTTTTTAAAATTTCTAAAAAATTTTTTAATTTTTGCGATTTTTTTTAATTGAAAAATTTCTGAAAGTAACCTTTTTTCAAAAATAAGTTTTAATTTTAAAAAAATTGTATATTCGAAAATTTTTGATTATTAATTTGGTTTTCGGTTTTAAATTTTTTTTATTGCAAAAAAAAAATTTTTCAAATTTTTGCGAATTTTCAAAAAATTTTGAGTTAAAAATTTTTTTTAAATTCATAATTTCCCAATTTTCGATTGGATTTTTTTTAAAAAGCGGAAAAAAATTGTTATTATTTTTATTTATTACTTTCAATTTAAAAAAAACAACAAACTATACTCTAAAAATAATTTTAAAAATTAAAAAAAAATTTCTTTCCGCAGAGAGGCGTCGAAATAGCCGTTCCATATCGATTATATTTGCCTCGCAACTTTTTCAAACAATTTTCAATATTGGCCACTATAAAACCGATGGATAAAAGGTGAGAAATACGCTGGGAATTCCAAAAATATTAATAACTGTTTCTTCTCCAGAGGCGGCTATCTTTTCGCCGCCGTCAACGCGTATGACTCGGCTGTCGATATTGGATTGCTCATTGAGCCCGCAGGTGATTTTCGCTAAAAAAATCAAAACATCCCGTCAAAAACCTCTGAAAAAACTGAAAATTTCCGTCCAATATTTATGAATTTGCGTGAGGTCCGCATTCTGACGTGATGGTGTTTGCGGACATTATCGTTGCTTACCGTAGTCTCTGCACAGAAAAAAAAGATTTTGAAGGAATTCGATTGAAAAAACCCGGAATAAAATGGAAAAATTCAAGAAAAAAAAAGAAAAGAAATGTGTGTGACAGGAACGCAGCAGTCGAACATCTCGTTGATAGTGCGCTCCACGGCACTCGTCTCGTTTCTCGTCGACGATTTCTCGCAGCAGTGGACCCAATTCGCGCTCGAATCCACCGATCAGACCGTCACTCTCTACTTCAGATGTCAACGATTCGCTTCTAGACAGGTAGCCGCTCTTTTTTTTTAATTTTTTTCTGGAAAAAAATTTTTCTGAATTTTTTTTCAATTTATGAAAAAAAATTATTCGACTTTTTTTGGTTTTTCTCCAATAGACAACTGTCAAATAAAAATTATTTTTAAGAAAAACCATAGAAATTTATTTTTAATTTTTCAAGTTAAAAAAAATTATCATTAAATTCTCGGGAAAAAAAAAATATTCTCAGATTTAAAAATTACAAAAATTCCAAAATAAGTATTTTTTTATTCTCAAAAAAATGGTTAATTTAAAAACTCCAATGAACAACTATCAAATAAAAATTGTTTTTGAAAAAATTTTTATACATTTTTTTAATTTAAAAAATTATTATTAAATTTTCAAGAATTTTTCAAAAGTTTTCTAAAATTTCTGAAAAAAAATGTTTTCAAATTTTGAAAAATTAAAAAATTTCGAAAATTTTTTTTGCTAAAACAAATTTTTAAAAAAAAACAAGAAAAATTTTTTTAAACCTTTTTTTTTTTTAAATTATCATTAAACTCTCGAGAATTTTTCTAAAATTTTCAAAAAATTCCAGATTCCAGTATTTCCCGATTTTTCGTTCGACGAGGCCGAAAAACTGTACATTGCGAGCGCGGGGCCAATTATTGACAATGGATTCGAGGTGCGTTTAACGATTATCGATTTTTTTTGATTTTTGAAAAAAATTATTAATTTTCAAATTAAATATATTTTCTCGACAGGCAACACGGCGAAAGGGTAATTTCATTTTTTTTATTTTAATTTTTAAAAAATTTTTATTTTAAAAAAATTAATATTTTTTTCTTTTGGGTGGGTGTATCTGGAGAGAAATCGGATATCGCGTTGAATTATTTATTCATTTTTTTTCCTTATTTATTTCATTTTCTTATTTATCCAATTTATTAAAAATATTTATTTGGAAGAAAAAGAGGAAAAGTTTGTTTTAAAAATGAAAAAAAAAATGTTTTTTTGAAAAATTCAGAAAAAAAAATTCCCAAAAAAATTCGGTTTGTTCATTCATAGTTTTAAAACTACGGATTTATAAAAATTGCTCCAAAAAAAATAATGATAATAAATTTTTTTTTCCCCGTATTTTCACCACTTTCACACTCTTCAACATGTTCACAGTAGAAAAAAGAAGTTTCATTTCTCTCTCTAAGCGTCATTCCGGAATACCGAAAAACTCCGAAAATCCGATTTTTTTTTCGGGAATCCGATCGTTCCGAATTTCGTTCCGACCCTTTTGAACATTCCGAGTTTTGAAATTCGGAATTTTCGGAAATCGGAATTACCGTAAAACCTCTATTAGAACTGCATGCCGTTGTATTGTTCGATGCGCAATTATTTTAGATTTTCGTCCAAAAATTTTGCAATTATTGAGAAGCTAAAAACGAGGAAGAAAATTTAAAAAAAAAGGATTAGAATCAACAAAAAAAAACAATTAAAATCGTCAACATTATCAAAAACCAATTACTAAACCGTTAGAATCAAAGAAGTGTCACTATCTTCTTCTTCTTCTTTTTCACTTTCTTCAAGAGCGAACTGCGAATCGACAATATCACATTCCTTGATTTGTATTTAAAGTATGATTAGAACGGGTGCCGTTCTAATCATACTTTAAAACGGGCCGAAATCGGGCCGAAACGGGCCGCGGAGCATAACTTCTCTCAAAATGGGAGTTATCAGTCTAGCTACCACTCAAATTGTAGATATCAGTGCCCTCTACAACCTCGAATTTATAGTTTTTGAATTGGTCAAGTGTGCGCAGAGATAAAAGCAACGGGCCGTTTTTGTTAATTTCTGCCCGTCGCGTTTATCTTTACGCACACTCGACCAAGATCAATATAAAATCTGAATGTTTGACTGGTAATTCCCATTTTGAGAGAAGTTATGCTCCGGCCCGTTAAAGTATGGTTCTAATAGGGGGTGTCGTTCTAATAGAGGTTTTCCGGTATTCCGAAATGATCATTCCGACCAGCCCTGATATCGATTGAAAATGCTCATTTTTCTGATGGGAATCATCGGTTTTGCGGGGGGGGGGGGGGGGGGGTTTCGGACTTCCGTGCAGCTCTGGCGGTCACAGAGCTTTTTTCATTGACTCACTCATTTGAGGTCGACCCACTTCTCTCTCTCTCTATTCCGCGGCTCCCTTTCAACTTTTCCGTCCTTTTTTCGGGTTCTCTCTCTTTCTCTCTCTTTCTTTTTCTCTCTTTTTCTCTTTCTCTGTGTGTACTTTCTCTCTCTCCGAAGTGACCATTTCTGTGTAAATGGTCTTGTCGGTGCCTTTTTCAACCCCCCCTCTCAAACAAAAAATGTTCCCACGGTTCATTGAGGGGCGGCGCGTTTTTTCATCCTCTCTCTCTCTCTTTTTTTCTCATTGTTCGCATTCATTCCTCCTTTCCTAAATTTTTTTTTTTTTTTTCTAAATTTTTTCCCAACTTTTTTGGAGCTCTTTTTTGGGTTTTACATTAAAATTTAAAAAAAAATTTCCCTCGATTTTTTTTGAATTGAATTTGAAGACAACAATTTCAGAATTCACATTTTTTTCGATAAATAAAATTTTAGACAGAAAAAAAAATAATTTTTTTTTCGAAAATTCGCGGGCTCCTCATAATTACCGTAATTTTTCCGATACATTTTCAACATTTTCAGCATTCTAAAATTAGCTGAAATTTTCGCAAAAGTAAACAAAAAATATTTTTTTTTCTTTTTTCCCCTTTTTCTGTTTACCATTCTAATCTCTCTTTTTGATCCGTCAAACGAAAAAAATTATTTTTGGTTTTTTTTCACAAAAAAAAATTAAATTCAAAAAATAAAATAAATTTTTGAAAAAAAAAATTTCAAAAAAAAATTTTTTTTCAAAAAAAAAAATTTTTTTTTTCGGATTCCCTAAAAATCATCATTTTTCTCTTTGATTTTATTGTTTTCCCCTCTATAAAACCCATCAAAATTTTTCCGTTTTTTTTTTTGAAAAACGTAAACTTTTCCGGCTCAAAGTGCATTCGAATTGAAGAAAGTTTAGAAATCCTCCGATTTATTTATTTTTTTTTTGGCCTAGCGAAAAATAAATGAATGGACGGAGAAAAATTTAGAAGATCAGAAAAGATGGAGAAAATTTTGATCCACTAAAATTATTATTTTTTTTTCCCGTTTCAAATTTTTTTTAAATTTCAAAAAAAAATTATTTTTTAATAATTTTAATTTCTTTCCTTCAAACGAAAAATGCATTTTGACAGTTTTTTTAATTTAAAAAAGCTTTCAAGCAGAGAAAAATTTTTTTTTACACTTGCGAAAACTTGAACAAACAGAAATATAGTGCTTTTTCTCTTCTCTTTTCTCACCTACCGTAACCCCGCCCCTTCCCCCTTTTGTTTTCAGTTTTTCAATTTCTTCTCTTTTTCCTTCCAGTTTTTTTTTTCATTTTCGTTCTTGAAGAGAAACTTTGGATTTTTATTTTGAAATTTTTTTTGTCGAAAGTTTTTGGAATTTTTTTTTTGTGAAGAGGTTTTTTTTTTCAAAAATCTTGGAATTTAAAAAATTAATTAATTAATTAAAATATCAAAATTTTAGAATATTTTCAAAAATTTGAAAATTAAAAAAAAAAACGAATTTTTTTCGAAAAATATTTTTTTAAATGCAAAAAAAATTTTTTTTTTCGAAAATTTACAGTATTTAATTTATTTTTTTAGAAAAATTGAAAATTTGTGAAAATATATTTAATCAATGATTATTTTTTCAAAAAAAAAATTTTTTTTTTGCAAAGTTTTTCGAAATTCTGTTAAAAATCTCGATTCTTAGAAAAAAAAATTTAAAATAAAAAAAAAAAACCAAATTTCATTTTTTAAATTACAATATAAAATGTAAAATTTAAAACATAAAGCGAACTAGTTTGTGGCCAAAAAACTGAGAAAAAAATAGGGAAATTAATTTTTTTTCGAAAAATTTCGCAAAAAAAAAGAAAAGGTACCGTAACCAAGTGCCCTCCCCCTTTTCTCTTTCTCTTTCTCTTTCTCTTTCTCTTTCTCTTTCTCTCTCGTTTTTCATTTCCCGCCCCCGTTTTAATCGAGAAATGTGTCACATTCTTATCATCGCCTCAATACCGCAAAATCTCTCTCTCTCTCTCTCTCTCTCTTTCTCTTTCTCTCTCTCTCTCTCTCTTTCTCTCTCTTTCTCTCTCTCTCTCTCTTTCTCTCTCTCTCTCTTTCTCTTTCTCTCTTTTTTCATTTCCCTTCAATCTGACACATCGAGAAGAGGATAAAAAGTGCTCGCGGAGCATGGAAGATGCTCAATCTCTCTTTCTTCCGACAGACTCACTATGATTAATTTGTCGGCTCTGTTCCACTCTTGATTCATCTTTTTCACCCCTTCTCACTGACCTTCCTCCATTATTTTTATTTTTTTGAAATTTTTTTTTTCTGCAAAAATTTGTGGACCAAATTTACTCGTCAACAGAGTTAATATTGTTCAATCATTGATTTTGAAAAAAAAAATTTTATTAAATTTTTCTGAAACTGAAATTTTTTTTTGCTAATTGAAAAATGCAAGAATTTCACGTTTTTTTTTCTAATAATTAAATCAATCTAGGAAAATTTTCTAAAAAATTTTAAAATTAGAAAAAAATTCAGATTTAAAAAAAAACCGAAAAATTTAATAGTAGAAATTAAAAAAAATAAAATTTTATAAAAAAATTTTTTTATAAAAAAAAATTATTTCCTCATTTTCTTCTAGTTTTCTTTTTTCAATTCCTTTTTTTATTCTCTTTTTTCTCAAATTTTTTTTTTTTAAAACTCATTCTAACCCGAAAAAAACTGCGATTCCAATCCGATGCGATATCTCCGAATGGTTTTTCAAGCATAAAAAATTTCAGAAAAATGCTGAAAACTCAGTCGATCTCTTAAATTGTAGGTATTAGGACGGGCAAACTGGGGAAATTTATTAGAATTTGCTCGGATTTCTCTGCGCATCAAAATTCAAAAATCCTCGGCAAATTAAAAAAAAATAGAAAATTTTTTTTCAAATCATTTTTTTGAAGCGCAGAAAAATCCGAGCGATTTCCAGTAAATTTTACCAAATTGCCCGTCCAAATACCTACAATTCAAGAGGTCGACTGACTTTTCAGCATTTTTCTGAAATTTGTAATGCTCGAAAAACCTTTGTCTCTCCAGATGCGTCTGTTTCCCCTCCTCCTCCTCGTTCTTCTCGTGCTGCTCGCCGAGCACCGAGTGCTCGGCGGAGCCGAAGAGCAAGAGGACGACGACGAAGTGTCGCTTCTGTCGTCCGAGTCCGACACCGAAAAGACAGTGTTCCAAGTGCACGTGCCGCGCGACGACGTGCGCGTCCGCCAGTCGCGCGCCTCCTCCGAAGAGCCCGAGTCGCCGGAGCCCGTGTTGCCTGTCGAGACGATCGAAGTCGACGACTCCTACGACAACGACGACGATCCAAAGGTTTCTGGTTTCTGTTTTCGAATTCGCGCCGCTTTGCAGGGAGCCATTCAAGAGCTCAAACTGATCGATGACGCCACTTCCGGAGCCAGACAGTGTGATGAGCAATATGTAAGAGAGAGAGAGAGAGAAAATGAGCTCGATGAGCTCAATGCTCAATACGAAACGAGTTTTCAGTAAAAAAAAATTTTTTTGGAGAAAAATTTTTTTTTTTGAAATTTTTTAATTTTCGGTTTTCTTTTCAAATTATTTTTTTTTAAATTTTGTTTAAATAATTTTTTAAAAATTTGAGCAAATTAATTTTTTTTTGGCAAAAAAATTGAAAAATAATTTTTTTAATTTTCCATTTTAATTTTTTTTTTCGAAAATTCAATTTTTTTTGAGAAAAAAAATTAATTTTTTTGTAACTTTCGGTTTTTTTTGAATTTGGTTTAAAAAACCAGAAAAAAATTCGAGCAAATTAATTTTTTTTGCGAAAAAAAATTTTTTTTTTAATTTTTAAAATTTTTAAATTTTTTCATCTTACATTTTTTTCCAAATTTTTCCAATCATTTTTAATCAGAAATTGCAATTTTTTATTGATTTTCAAATTTCAAAAAAAAAAAATTTTTTCTAAAATTTTTTTAAATTAAAAAAAATTTCATTTGTTTTCGGCGAATTAATTTTTTTTAATTGAAAAAAAAAACAAAACAATTTTTAAAAAACGCGAAAAAATCCTAGTGGCGTCGTCGGAAGCTTGAAAAAGAGCGTGATCAACCGAAAAAGGTACGTTTGTCCCCCCCCAGTGCCACGTCATGCCACGTCATAGAGCTTACTGTACTTGATGATGTGAATATAAATAGTTGACTGTTTTCTAGATGAAAATAGCCCTCTACCTGGATGTTTTCCTTTTGTGGTCATTTCTGTTTTCTGCCGCCATCAAAAAAAAATCGATAATCTGTTTCGTTTCTTCAGGTGGAAGGGTCTGGAATTCCGGACGAGAAGAAGAAGGCGTCGACGACGACGTCGATGGCGGCGGGAAGACACGCGCCGCCGAGTCCCGCCCTCCCGCCGCCCCCTCTTCCCTTCCCGACGCACGTCTTCGACACCACCACGTCTTCAGGTTAGTCCCCCTCCCCATAGGTTTTTGGGTTTCTAGGCCGTGTCCGCCTCGAATTGGTCCGATTCTAGGCCATTCGACAGTTATGGGAGCGTGGCCTAACTTTTCGGGGAACTAGATTTCTAGGCCACGGCCTAACTTTCTACTGGCTTTGACGTTTCTAGGCCATGTGGTAGACTCCTTTGGCCTAGATTCCGGTTCACCGGGTTTCTAGGTCGTGTCCTAACTTTCCCTCTCTGCTCAATCGGAATTCTAGGTCATGGCCTAACTTTCCCTCTCTGTTCTGTTAAATCGGGTTTCTAGGCCATGGCCTAACTTTCGCTCTCTGTTCAATTGGGTTTCTAGGCCATGGCCTAACTTTCCCTCTCTGTTCTGTTAAATCGGGTTTCTAGGCCATGGCCTAACTTTCGCTCTCTGTTCAATTGGGTTTCTAGGCCATGGCCTAACTTTCCCTCTCTGTTCTGTTAAATCGGGTTTCTAGGCCATGGCCTAACTTTCCCTCTCTGTTCTGTTCAATCGGGTTTCTAGTCCATGGCCTAACTTTCCCTCTCTGCTCAATCGGGTTTCTAGGCCATGGCCTAACTTTCTCTCCCTGCTCAATCGGGTTTCTAGGCCATGGCCTAACTTCTTCACTATGTTCAATGGGGTCTCTACGCCATGGCCTAACTTTCCCTCTCTGCTCAATCGGGTTTCTAGGCCATGGCCTAACTTCTTCACTATGTTCAATGGGGTTTCTAGGCCATGGCCTAACTTTCCCTCTCCCTGCTCAATCGGGTTCCAAGGCCGTGGCCTAACTTTCCCCCACCTGAGATTTTTCTAGTCCCTCCCATTTTCAGACGTTTTTCTGTCGGACGACTCTCTCGTCGTCCCATTTATCGGGGCACGATCGGCGCGAGGTTTAAATTTCGACCAGCACTGCCTTTGTTTTTTTGTCTTTTTTTTCCGAAAGCGACCCCCTTTAGCGATGCTCCAAAATTTGCTCATTTCCGAATCATTTTTCGATGCTTTGAGTGGTAGAAAATTGGAAATTTTTACTCTCTTGTGCATGGTGTGAAAATTTGAAAATTTGAAAAAAATATTAAAAAAATCGATTTTTTTTTAAATTGAGAATATTTTCGAATAGTCTGGAAATCTGCTTTTAGAAAAAAAAAATTTAAATTTAAAAAAAAAAAAATTTTTATTTAAAAATTGTTTAAAAATTTTAATAGCATTCTGTAAATTCTGAAAAAAAAAACTACAATTTTTTATTAGCACACAAATTTTATAAAAATTTTTCTCTAATTTTCCAAAAAAAAAAATTTTTTTAAATATTTTTTTGAAAAATTTTAAAGCAATTTTTTTAATTTTAAATTTTTCAAAAATTTTTTCCATTAGCTTTCTGAAAATTCTGAAACACACAAATTTTATTAAAAATTGTTCTCTAATTTTTCAAAAAAAAAAAAAAAAATTTTCTATTTTTTTTTCAACTGCAAACCATTCCACTATTTTTCCCTCTAGCAACTCCCCTCTTGCCGAAAAAAATTTTTCCAAATTTTTTTCTCGGTTTCAGTTGAAGCCGACTTGCGCCCAACTCATCACTCGTTCGACCAAAAATCGAGTTCGGAGGGGCAGTGCACACGAGTGTGCCGCGGCGAGCCGGGCGCGCCCGGAGCCGACGGACTGCCCGGACTGCCGGGACCGCGCGGCGAGCAGGGACCGTCGGGCCCGCCCGGCATGCCCGGACTGCCCGGAGCATCGCACGGACCAGCCGCCGGCGGCGCCGACGGACCGCCGGGTCCACCGGGTCTGCCCGGCGCGCCCGGAAGAGACGGTCCGCCGGGACCGCCCGGTCCGAGAGGCGACGACGGCGCCTCCAGCGACACTCTCAACGACGAGGACGTCGAGCGGATCGCGCGACGCGTCGTCGAAATTCAGAAGACGCAGATACCCGAGTACAATCGAGACGTGCACAGTTTGACGACGAAGGGCGAGAAGGGAGAGCGCGGACCCGCCGGACCGCCCGCTTTTTCAGGTTTAGCGTTTTTTTTTTTTTTTTTTAAACTTTGAAGAGAGACAGCGAATCGTCTTGATTTTGATGAAAGTTTTCTTTCCGTATTCCGTATTCCGTGTTCCCTGAGTGTCTCGGAAAAAGTTCTACTAAAATCATGCATAACTTTCTTCAAAGTCAAGATTTTCAAATTCTCGTTGCACCATTCGAAAGATCACAAAAAGCTTCATATTTTTGGTAACTGCATCGTTTTCATAGGATTCACCACAAAAAAGTTATGGCGAGTTCCGTCTGATCGACCCCCTTTAGTGGATGATGGCACTTAAAACTGGAATATCTCTGAAACTAGAAGAGTTGGGAAAAAGTTGTCAACTATAAAAATGATCAGCGTAAAATTTCCCATCTTTTTTCAGTTGACAACTTTTTTCCAACTATTTTAGTTTTTGAGATATACCCCCCCCCCCCCTGACAAGTTGACATTCAGACGGAAGCTTTGAAAAAATTTTTTTAATTAAAAAATTAATTATTTTCATTTTTCCCCGCTAAAAATTGATTACCTCAATTTTTCAAAGCAAAGAAAAATCTAAAAATAAAAACAAACAAAAAAATTTTTTTTTTTCGAATTTTAAAAAATTTTCCAAACATCCTCCTACTTCAGTTCAAAATTTTTTGTTTACAATTTTCGAAAATTTATTTATTTATTTATTTTAAAATTCTAAAACAAGTGGGGATTAGAATAAGGCTTTGGAAGGAGAATTTTTCGGAAAAAAAATAATCAAATTTTGAAAATCACAGTGAAAAATGGAAAAAATAAAGTGTCGAGTGAAATTTATTTTTCTAATTTTATTTTTATTTTTCACAAAAATTAATTTCACAAAACCATTTTATGTGTTTCCGATTCCCGAATTTTTATTGAAAGGTCAGTATTTTTTTTTAATTTGGAAAATTTTGCAATTTTTTCTAGAAAAAGAATTTTTTTTTTGAAATCTAGCTAAAAAAATTATTTTTTTTTAAATTGTAGGTTTTTAATAATAATAATAATAATTTTTAACTGAAAAAACGGAAAAAAAAATTTGAATTTGAATTTTCAAAAAAAAAAGTTTTTTTTTTAGGAAACATTAAAAACTGGTTGTTTTCCTTTAAATTCAAAAGATTAAAAAAAAAGGAAAAAATTAAATTTACTTATCGATTTTTCGGCAATTTTTACGTACGCATTGGGTCGATTTACGATAAACAACGAGCACAAGCCGTAATTTCGGAGCGTCGTACCAAATTTTTTTTCATAATTTTTTTCGCGTTTTTCATTCATTTCCAGATTGATTTTCGGCATTTTCTGCTGAAATATAGAGAAATTTGAATATTTTCGTCAATTCCTTCATTTTAAGTAGAAAACGCTGAAAAAACAGAGCTATTTGGTACGACGCTCCGAAATAACGCCGTGCTGGGCTCGTTGTTTATCGTCGTAAATCGACACACAATGCGCGCCTTTCTTTTTCTTTTGAAATTTCGATGTAATTGCAGGAGTGAGCGCGGTGAACGTGCACGCGACGACGGTGGAGGTGTTCGCGTCGGCGCGCGCCACATCGGTGGGACAACTCTCGTTCGCGACGTCCTCGCAGCAGCTGTTCGTGCGTGTGACGAACGGATGGAAGGAGGTGCAGCTGACGCACTTCCACCCCTTCCTCGACACTCGACACTCGACGGTCAGTTCGCGCTTGTCCACGAAGACGCGTGACACCGTGACACACGTCCGTGACAAGGTCTCGCAGCGAACGGCGGAGAGTGATGTCAACTGTCACAGTTGAAATGACTGCTACAGTAACTCTCCTGTTCGCTGCGAGACCTTGTGACGTGACACAGTGTCACGCATATTTATTATAGATTTTTGCAAAAAACATCGAGAAAGTGGGTCTCGCCACGAAAACAAACGCATGCGCTTATTCCGGGAAAAGGTTTATAGTATCCCTGTTTTTTTTTCGTGGCGGGACCCGCCTTCAACTTTCCTGCGGACTTATTTACTCGATTTTTTTGCAACTTTATAATTTAAAAAAAAAAAAACTCTTTTTGAAAAGAGCACGGTTACTGTAAAAAGAAATTTTGGAAAAAATTTCAGAAATTAAATTTGAAAAAAATTTTTTTTTATTTTCTAGGTTTTTTTTTCAATTTTTTTCAAATCACAGAATTTTTGTAAAAAAGTTCAAAAAACTGAAAAAATTTAAAAATTTGAAAAAATATTAATTTTGAATTTTTTTTCAAAAATTTTTTTTCAAATTAATTTTCGATTGAATAAAAAAAAATTTAAATTGCAAAATAAGAAAAATTGAAATATCTTTTTTAAAAAAATTTCCAAAAAAAAATCGAAAAAAAAATTCCAAAAATTCACTAAAAATCACTGGAATACAGTAACCGCGCTCTAATTTTTTCCCGATTTTTCTCGAGTGTCTTTATTTTTATTTTTCTCCCCCCTATCGATTTTTTTTCGCATTTTTAGCCGATTGAACTAGATTCTCGCTATTCGCCGAATAGCATCGAGTTTTGGGTGAGTCCTTCTTGTCCGTCGTGATCGTCGCGTCGTTCGCCAATCGATTAATCGATAAATCGATATTTTCTGTTTTTTTTTCTTGAAGAGATGCCCCGGTACGAGACTCCGAAATAACGGATCTCGCCACACCGCGCGTTGTTTAGCGAAATATTCGGCCTTTTTCAATCTCTTTTTCCGCAATATTTTTAATTTTCCGATGTGTTTTCTTAAATAATCACATTTGAAACATTAATCTCAATTTCAAAATTTATTCTTTTCTCTTTTTTTTTTTCGAGTTTTCACTTCAAATTATTGATTTTCCGGCGACGAACCTGAGAAAAAATTGTTTGAATTGAAAAGTATGTTTTAAAAGTAAATTATTAAAGAAAAAACAGCGAAAAATTAAAAACATTGCGGAAAAGAGATTTAAAAATTTTTTTCATTTCAAATTTCGCGGGCCGAATTTTTCGCTAAACAACGCGCGGTTTGGCGAGACCCGTTATTTCGGAGTCTCGTACTGGGGGATCACTCCGATGAAAAACAGATAATAAATCAATAATTATCTCGCCAAAAACCAGAAAAAAAATCAATTTAAGAGCCGTCAAAATGGACATAAGTGTTCACAGCGACTGCCGCGAAATTCAAATGTAACTTGAAAAAAATCTAGACATTTTAATTTTTATTTTATTTTTTAATTTATTTTTTTTCGAAAATTGCACTCTTCACTTTTTCACATCCTTTAGTAAATAGTTTTTAAAAAATCCCTTTAGCACCATTGAAAAAAATTAAAAAAATTTTTTTTTTTTGAAAATTAATTTTTTAATTTTTAATTCAATTTTTTCCCCATAGAATAGGTTTTTTTCATTTGTTTTTCGTGAAAAATCGTGAAGCACCATGTCCGTTTTAGTCGTTTTATTTATTTATCTATTTATATTAAATTAGAAAAAAAATATTTTTTAAAAATTTTTTTGGAATTTCCAGCAAAACTCTCGCCAAAACGACGGAGTCCCTGTGGAAAGAGCGCGCGAAATTCAAATTCCCGCGTGGCAGCCGAAAATCAATTTGGAGTCGGAGCACGAGAGCCGCGGAGTAGCACTGCCACACAATAAGGATCGCGTCGTGAGTTTGAGTTTTTTTTTAATGAAAAATTTTTTTTTTTTAAATTTCTAGTTTTTCAAAAAAAAAACTTAAAATTGATTAGCAGTCGAAATGAATGATTTTTGAAAATTGAAAAAAAAATGAAAATAAATTTTTTTTTTTTTCAATTTTTTGATTTAAAAAATTTGAAATGTTATTTTTTTTTGCAATTTGAAAAATGGTTTCTTCCGAAAAAAATTAGGGAATAATTGAAATTTTTCAGAAAAAAAATTTCGAAAATTAAAAAAATTCTTTTTTTTTTAACTGTTAACAATTATTGAAAAAGGTTCAATATCATTGTTATAATTTTTATTTGCTAAATTTAAAATTTAGGTAAAATTGAAAAAATTAAAAAAATCGAAAAAAATTTAGAAAATTCAGAAAAAAATTCCGAAAATTTGAAAAAAAAATTCAAAAAATTCGAAAAAAAATTTAGAAAAATCGAAAAAAATTTAGAAAATTCAGAAAAAAATTCAAAAAATTTGAAAAAAAAATTCAGAAAATTCGGAAAAAAATCAGAAAATTCGAGAAAAAATTCGAAAAAAGATCTGAAAATTCGAAAAAAATTCAGAAAACTCTACAAAAAAAATTTAGAAAATTCGAGAGAAAAAGGGAAATAATTGCAGATCCACATGATAGCAGTGTCGCAGCCGTTGACGGGCAACCAGCACGGACTGCGCGGCGCCGATCTGCAGTGCTACCGAGAAGCGCGCGCCGCCGGCTTCTCGACGACGTTCCGCGCGATGCTCTCGTCGAACGTGCAGGATCTGGTGCGCATCGTGCACTCGGCCGACGCCGACACGCCCCTCGTCAACGCCCTCGGCCACCCGCTTTTCGCCTCGTGGCGCGCGTTTGTCAACGGAGCGCACTTGCATCCGCACGCCAGCCTCCTCTCCTTCGATCGACACGACGTTCTCAACGACTCGCGATGGTGAGCACACCAAAAATCTTTTTTCTTTTTTTTTAGAAAAAAATTTGAAACAGTAGAATTTTTTTTTTGAAATCCTTTTCAAAAAAAAAAATTTTTTTAATTTCTTTTTTGAAATTGAAGAATTTATATTTAAAAAAATGAAAAAAAATTTTAAAATTTTTCCATTTTTTTGGGAAAATTTTTGATTTAAAAATCGAAAAAAGAATCTAAATATGAAAATTAAACTTTTTTTGCGATTCCAAAATTTTTCAATTCTTTGAAAAAAAAATTTTATTATTAAAAAATTCTGAAAAAAAAATTTTTCAAAATTTTTTCAAAACGGTTTTAAATTTTTAAAAAATTCTAAAAAATAGTAATTTAAAATAATTTAAATTGTCAAAAATTTAAAATTTAAAAATTAAATTTTTTTTTAATTTAAAAAATAATAATAATACATTTTTTAATCGGAAAATTGAAAAAAAATTAATTAAAGAAAATTTTCTAGTTGTCAAAATTGTCGAAATCGATAAAATATTATACTCAATTTAAAAAAAAAAATTAAAAATTGAATTTTTTCAAAAAAAAAAATTCACCAAAAAAAAAACAATTTCCTTCCAAAAATTAAAGAAATAATTTTGGAAAAAAAATTTGAAAATTTCGAAAATGTTCATTATTTATTATCCTCTCCGTTCCAACAGGCCCGACAAACGCGTGTGGCACGGCTCGAAAGTGGGCGGAGTGCGCGGCGAGCAGTATTGCGACGGATGGCGGCGAGCCGATGGTACGTCTCAAAATGAATTTCAGAAATTGTCGCGGAACAATTTCACCAAAAATTGCGGTTTCAAAAAATTTACATATTTATTTAAATCGCAAAAATGTTTCACCACCTGACTCAATTTTCCATTTTCCTCACAGGATCGATGAAGTCGTTCGCCGGACACATTCATCCGAACGGCAGCGTGTTCGAGACGATCAGCTCGGCGGCGTGCGACGAGAAACTCGTCGTTTTGTGTGTCGAGGTGCGTCGGATAGTCGTGGCCTAGAAAACCACTCGAATGATGGCCGAAGTTTCACGGGAAACTGGGCGGAATTTGGGGAAGTTAGAGAGAGAGAGGGACTCGAAGTGATGGCCTAACTTCCCCAAAATCGACGGCCTAGAAACACAATTTGGTGGCCTAACTTCCCAAATTGATGGTTAATATCTTCTGTCTTCTAAATCGAAGACGTGGCTTCCCAATTTCTCATGGCCTAGCTTTCAATTTTCATGGCCTTATTTTCCAACTTTCATGGCCTAACTTTTCAATTCTCTTTGCCTAGCTATCCAATTCTTATAGCCTAACTTTTCAGTTCTCATGGCCTAACTTTTTAACTGACCTAACTTTCCGACTTTCATGGCCTAATTTTCCAACTTTCATGGCCTAACTTTCCCGAAACCGATGGCCTAACTTTCCAAATTTCATGGCCTAACTTTTCAAATCGATGGCCTAACTTTTCAATATTCATTTTCATGGCCTAACTTTCCCGAAACCGATGGCCTAACTTTCCAAATTTCATGGCCTAAATTTTCAAATCGATGGCCTAACTTTTCAATATTCATTTTCATGGCCTAACTTTCCAACTTTCATGGCCTAACTTTCCAACTTTCATGGCCTAACTTTCCAATTATCATGACCTAACTTTCCAAATTTCATGGCCTAACTTTTCAATATTCATTTTCATAGCCTAACTTTTCAGTTCTTATGGCCTAACTTCCCCAATCGATGGCCTAACTTTCCAATTTTCATGGCCTAACTTTTCAAATCGATGGGCTAACTTTCAAACCCTCATGGCCTAGCTATCCAATTCTCATGGCCTAACTTTTTACTGGCCGAACTTTCCAACTTCCATGGCCTGACTCTCCCAAAATCGGTGGCCTAACTTTCCCAGCATCGGTGGCCTAACTTTCTCTCTCTCTCTCGCATTCAATTCTTGCAGAACATGTCCAAGTACCACGGCGACAAAATTCTCCGCCTCCGCCGAATTCAATCCGACTTTCGAGCACGATAAATAGGCTCCGCCCCCTTTTCGCATAGACTAGACATTCGCCCCGCCCCCTTTCGAAAATCAATCGATAATGACCAAAGATAATCTTTAATATATATATATTTTTTAATTTAAAAATAATTTTTCCCACCCAAACAAAAAAACGGCTCCTCTCGAAAATTCACAATTTAAGAAAAAAGCTTTATTTTTTATTTTTCTCCCCTTAAGAAAAAAAATTTCTTTCCTTTTCAAATATTACTGCCATTTTTCTTTTTCTCGATGCGAATAAATAATTAAAATTTGAAATAAATTGAAAAAAATTAAAAATCGCCAATTTGCGCGTCAAATTCAACGTTTTCTGCATTTTCGCGTCGCCGTGTTTGCACACATTTCCATTTTTCTTCGCATTTTTATCGCAAAAAACGCGATTTTCTTCGAAACTATTCATTTTTTACAGGAAAAAAAAACGTTTTGTTAGTAACTATGATACAAAATAGATAAAAATATACAATAATATGGTTTTTTTTTGGAAAAAAATTGGGAAAAAAAAACTATCGATAGGCGGGCGGCCATTGTTGTTGTTGTTGCGGATTGGGCTGCTGGGACGGGCCGGGCTGCTGTTGTTGGGCCGCCATTTGGGCCATTTGTTGGGGCCGCGCGGGTATGAATTGCGCGGCGTTCGGAGGTCCCATCGGCGCGCGCATCATCATCGGATTCATGTAGGCGGCCGCGTTCGCCGCCGGACCCGCCTGTCCGCGTTGATAGTAGCCGGGAGGGGCCTGTTGTTGCTGTGGCTGTTGTTGTTGTTGCTGTTGGGCCATCATTGCCATCATTTGTGGGTTCGGCGGACCGTGGTAGTCTTGCGGATTCGCGTATTGCGCGCCCATCGGACCGTACTGCAACTCGAATAAACTTATGATGAACGGATTGGAATATTTGATTCGCGGGTTTCGGAAGTGAGAAATGTTGCTTATTATCGGATTTTTTTGAATGCAATACGCTGAGAAATGTTTTTTTTCCGAGGTGTCGATTTACGGGGTTGGTCTCGCCACGAAGAGAAAGAGACGACAGACGACGAGAGATGAAATTTCTTCAATTTTTTATCTCTCGTCGTTTGTACCAACCTATCCCCGTAAATCGACACCTCGGAAACAAACATTTCTCAGCGTATTGCATACCAAAAAATCGGATAATAGGTATCATTATCAAAGTTGAGTAAAAGGAGTAAATTCCGGAACTAACACGGAACTCGCCACAACTTTTTTGTGGTGAATCCTATAAAAATGATGCTTTTACCAAAAGTATGAAGCTTTTTGAGATCTTTTGAATGGTTCAGCGAAATTGTGAGAATTTTAACATTGAAGAAGGTTATGCCGGTTTTAGTAGAATTTTTTCCGAGTTTCGTGTTTTTTTTCGGAAAAAATCTACTAAAACCGGCATAACTTTCTTCAATGTCAAGATTCTCACATTTTCGTTGCACCATTCGAAAGGTCTCAAAAATCTTCATATTTTTGGTGCAGGCAACATTTTTATAGTATTCACTACAAAAAAATATGTCGAGTTCCGTGTTAGTTCTGGAATTCGCTCCGTGCAACACTTTTCGTTACCAAATCCGAAATCAAACGAAACGGAAAACGTTCTGGTGGATTTCGAACGATGCGTTATTTCGGAGCATTGTATTGAACTCGACTAGCTGATGATCTCATCTTAAGAAATTTTGCGCCAGGGTTGGCGGGGGTTAATGGCCATTGGCTGATAAGTCAGTCATCCGCTTGACATACGCCAAAATAAGCGTCCTAGCCGCCAGTGGCGTCAGAAAAGCGCCAGTGGCGGGATTCTTTGACCCGCCAGATTATCTTGTTTGAAATGTGATGAAAAGTGTCGTTTTCGCGGGTTGCGGAATTCCGTACAGCTCTATCATACAGATTTGAAACTGTTTTCCGTTCGAGACCCGAACGTGTCGCGTTCGTTTATGATATAAAAAATCCACAACTTTTTTCGTTCTAAAGGCGTATGACGATGGTCACCTTTTTGAGAGATCATGATTCATGAATCGAATTTTCGGTTCGAGACCCAACCAAAAAAAAAAACAGCAGCTCACTCTCGCCACCGGCACATTTCCCATTCGCATCATTTTCGCCTGCGGACCGCCGTCGTCCATTCCCGGCTGCTGCATCGGATCGTGCATTTGTGCGTATTGCATCTGGAATATCTTGGCGCGGGGTTTTGATTCGTCGGTTTTTTTTTCGGGTAGTTCAAGTTGGCTTAAAAAGAAACTAGAGGTGTGGGAGAATGCAGCGCACAAGGAGCGAGGCTTTAAAAAAAGTGCAAGTAGGCCAAAATGAATATTCCTAGGGTCGTGGCCTAGAAATCTTTCGAAAAGCAGCAGTTAGGCCATAGCCATGCAAATCATAGAAATTTTCAAAAAAAAATTGCTGAAAAGTCAGTCGACCTGTTAAATTGTAGGTATTCAGAAAAATCCGATTAATTTCAAACAAATTTTTCCAAATCGGCCTTCTCCAAAATACCTACAATTCAAGAGGTCGACTGTTTTAAAGCATTTAAAAAAAATTCTCTTTCATGTTTAAAAAAGCAGCTCTTGATTTGTTTCATTTCGGAAGCAAATTCGATTCAACTTGTCACCCCAAACGAGAAATTCCGTTTAAAAATGAAAACGGCGACGACGACTCACGTGATGCTGTTGCGGGTGCTGCTGTTGCTGCTGAGCCTGCTGCTGCTGCTGCTGCTGCATCATTGCGTGTCCCGGATGGCCGCCGCCGTTCGGATCTCCCGGATGGGCGGCCATGGGCGGTTGTCCCATCTGTGGCTGTCCCATCATTTGTCCCTGTCCCATTTGTGGTTGCTGCTGCTGCATTTGGGCCTGCTGCTGCTGTTGCTGTTGTTGATGTTGCTGCTGTTGTACTTGGTCGATTGGTACCTGAGAAAAAAAAATAATTGAAAATTTTTTTTAATTCCGAAAAAAATTTGAGAGCTCTTTTGATGAGCCAAAAATCGTTGCAAAAAAAATAAAAACTTTTTTCGTGTAGAATTATTTTTTTTAATTCAAAAAATAACAATTGTGGCAACTTTCATTATAATACAAAAAAATTAATTTTAAAAAAATTTCAAAAAAAGTTGAGAGCTCTTTTGGTGAGCCAAAAATCGTTGCAAAAAAATAGAAATTTTTTTTGTGTAGAATTATTTTTTTTAATTCAAAAAATAACAATTGTGGCAACTTTTTTCTAATACCAAAAAAAAATAATGATCATTTTCAAAAATGAGAATTTTACATCTCACTAATCAAATTTTTTGCAATTCAAATTCAAATTTAAATTTTAAAAAAACTTTTTGTTGCCCGAATTTTGGATTTAAATTAGAAAAAGCATGAAACTCACAGCCGTTTCTTTTTTCGCGTATGGAATCGGATACTTATTGAAAACGTCGTCGGTTTCTCGTGGTCGGCGGTCCATTTTCTGAGAAAAATTAATAATAAATGATTTTTTGAAGTGAATTCATTTAGTACATTTTTTCTAAATTAAAATAAAAAATTCTTTTTCGTTTTCCTTTTTTTTTAAATAAAAAATGAGAGGTACCCTGAAAAAATTAATACACTTTTTTCGTCATTTTTTAATAATTTAAATAAAAAATGATTTAATTTTAAGTTTGGGAAATGTGAAAAATTTAATTAAATTGAAAAAAAAAAGTTTTCTGTTTAATATTTTGAAAAGCTGTTGGATTTTTTTTTGCAAAATGTATTTCATTTAAATATTTTTTTACTTTGAAAATTTTTTCAAAAAATTAAGTTAAAATTTGGAAAACAATGAAAAGTTTTTCAAAAAAGTTAATTTGAACAATTTTTGTGGATTTTTTTTGTAAAATTTTTTTTTGCAAAATTTCTTTCATTTTAATTTTTTTTTAACTTTAAAAATTATAAATAAAACGTTGGTTAATATTTGGAAAATCATGAGAAATTCGGAAAAATACTAAATTTAAATAGTTTTTTGTTTGGATTTTTTTTTTTTGAAAAATTATTTTTTGTGGTGGAAAAGGTGTATTTTTAAAATAAAACTCATTCAATTTTTAAAAACATTTTTGAACTTTAAAAAAAATAATTTCAACTTTAAAAAAAAATAATTTCAACTTGAAAAAACGTTAAAAATATAGAAAAATTTTTTAATTTTTTTTCTATCTCGAAAAAAGGAGCGTACCCTGAAGTAGATGTCGTTCATCGCCTCCTCGCAAGTCACTCTTTTCAACGGATCCACAGTGAGCAGTTTGACGAGCAACCGGTACGGAGTACTATGGGGATGGATCTTCCATTTGTCGAAATACCGATGCAGACTGTTCGGAAACGTTTGGAGCGGCGTTCTGAAACCAAAATTTTTGTTTTTGAATTTTTAATATTTATTTGAAAATCAATAATGGAGTGACCCAAGTGAATAAAAGTGGCATTAAAATGACATTTTTTCTGATCCATGTGTGCATTTTTTTGCATTAAAATGCAGCGGAAAATCTAAAAAAGTGCAAAAAAGTGCAGTGGGGTTTTCTCGGCCACGTAGGGGTTTTCTCGGCCATGTAGTCCACACGGACAAAATCTTATCCGTGTGGACTACATGGCCTAGCTGCCGCCCTTGTGGCCGAGAAAACCCCACTGCACTTTTTTGCACTTTTTTAGATTTTCCGCTGCATTTTAATGCAAAAAAAATGCACACATGGATCAGAAAAAATGTCATTTTAATGCCACTTTTATTCACTTGGGTCACTCCATAACTCATAATTAATAATCTCAAAAAAAAAAACAATTTTTTTTTCAAATTTTAATTTGGAAACGAAAGTAGTGGTTCATTTTTGAAACAATTAAATTTTTTTTCGATTTTTTGAGAATAGTGAACACTTAAAAATGAGTTGAAAAATTTTAATTTTTAAACTTTTAAAAATTTAATTTATATTTCAAGTACTGAGCATACTTTGGTTTGAATTTGAATTGAACAATTGAATCAATATTTTGAGCTCTAATTTTTCAAATAATAAATTCAAATTTTTTGATAAAAATTTAAAAATTTAAAAATTATTTTTTTTTGATAAAAAACATTTTTGAAAATTTTTAAATAATTTTCAAAAATATTTAAGTAAATCTCACTGATCATTTTTGGCGTCCGTCAATAATCTGGCGTGATCCGGCATCTTTTTCATATCCGGCCAATCGGTGTCCGATGGATATCCGAGCAAATGGAAGATTCTGGGAAAAAAATCTATAATTTTTTTTAACATCAATGAGCAAAAAAAAAAATTAAAAATTCTGTGCTAAGAATTGAATTTACAAATGAAAATTAATAAAAAATTAATTTTTTCCATTTTTTCGCGTAAAAACGAAAAATATTAAGCTATCAATTTTTTTAAATTTATTTTCAATTTAATTTCTTAGAACAGAAATTTAAATTTTTCTTTGCTTTATTAAAAAAATTAAATGTTGTGAATATTTTTTAAAATTAAAATTTTAAAAAAAAATATTTCTCTGTCACCTTTTCACTTGATCGTAATGATACGGATTCTGCGCTTTTATATCCTCTTCTTTGCAAAAAAATAGTGGCTCAGCGGTCAAGAGCTCCGCGAAAATGCATCCGATCGCCCAGACATCGATGGCCTGAAATTTTTTTTTTTTTTTTTTTCATTTTTTTAATTTGAAAAAAATATTTTGGAATTTCTAAAAATTTAATTTTTTTTTAAATTTAAAATCAATCATTTAAAAAAAACATGAAAATTTCTACACGAAATTTTGCAAAAAAATAATTAAAATTTTTGAAATAATAAAAAATTTTTTAATTTTTTTTACAAAATTTTGAAAAAAATTTAAATATTTAAAATCGGACTGGATGAAATTAATTTTTTATTTTAATTTTTTATTGAAATTTCGCGAAAGCTCACTTTAGTGTAATGTTTGGCTCCGAGGAGCAGCTCGGGTGCTCTGTACCAGAAAGTCACCACAACTGGATCCAGTTCGGCCATCGGTTTCAGCGGATTCGCAAAGATTCGAGAGAATCCGAGATCCGCGATTTTTACTCTGAAAATTGAGGAAATTTTTAAAAACTTTTTAACGCGAAAATTATGATGAAAATTTTTATTTTAATATAAAATTCAATAAAAAAAATTTATTCAGTTCCAAGAATTTTTCTATTAATTTTCTATAATTTTTTTTTAAATTTACAAACCTTCCTCTCATATCGGGCGGTCCGTCACCCATTAAAAGAATATTCGCGGGCTTGAGATCACGATGGAGCACCCAATTTGTGTGCAAATAGTGCATTCCTGACAACAATAAAAAAATAAAATTGTGGTAGATTTTTTTTAATTAGTATATTTGAATTTAAATTTGAAATTATCTTTGAAAAAAAAATAAAAATTTTAATTTTTAGAGAAATTGCAAAATTTTAAATTATTTAGTGGAAATTTTTTTTTTTTTTGAAAAATTAAGATCGATTTTTTTGCAATAATAATTTTATTAAATTTAAAAAAAAATTAATTCTGATTTATAAAAATAAAAAAAGTGGTTTTTTTGTTTATACTATTTGAATTTATAAAAAAAACAATTTTTCTATTTTTTGGCTCGAATGAAAAAAAAAATTTTTAAACAGTGTAAAATTGTTTTTTTTAAAATTTATTAATATTAAAAAAACCGCTGATTTAAATGAAAATTTTTTTTAAAATTTAATTTTGAAAAAAAATATATAAAAATTTTTTTTTAATATTTAAAAAAAATGCAAACCTGACAAAATTTGAAAGAGAATATTTTTGACCATATTTCGGGGCACTATAATCGGCGTTTTCTTATTTTTCGCGGTCCGGTGGTGTTTGATGACGTGCCACAAATCGTGTTCCGCATAATCCAGCAGAAGCCAAACTTTTTTCTCGTTGGTCAGAAAAACGCGTTGGAGACATATCAGATTCGGGTGTCTGAAACCGGCGGAAAATTATTTTTGAAAATTAAAAAAAAAAATTATGGGTCAGAAAGTGCGCTCCATTGAGAATCGATCGAATTTTCTTTTTTCCCTCTTACTATTTTCTGTTTTTTTTTCCGTTTTTTTTCACAAATTCGAAATCAAGTGTTATAAAATTTTTTGAAAATTCTTGCGGTCAGGAAGTGCGCTCCAATGAGAAAATTTCGAATTTTTCCGAAGATGCGCGATTTTTATCCAGTTTTCTATCGTTTTAATCATTTTTTTTTTTAAATTTACTTTATTTAAAATAAGAAAACAAACTTTTAGACACGTTGAATTGGAAAATTAGAAAAAAATCGAAAAAAATTTATGAAAAATGGGTCAGAAAAGGCGCTCCACTGAGAAAATTTTCTATTTTTTTTGTGATTTTTAAAAAACTTTGGTTTTTTTTCAAAATAGAACAGAACAAAAAATATTTGTTTGAAGAAAAAATAAAAGAGAATTCTCGGTGGTCAGAAAGTGCGCTCTAATGAGAAAGTTTCTTTTTTTTGAAATTTTGCGATTTTCAACGGATTTTCTGGTATTTTAATTGATTTTTTACCTTAATTCTCGAAAAAGAGCAATTTCACGGCACGCGGACATCGAGAAACCCTGTCCTTCGATCATTTTCAGCGCATATTCGTTTTTCGGAAACTTTTTTCGGTCTTTCGGCACCGCTTTGTACACTAATCCGTATGTTCCACGACCGATTTCCTAGAAAAATAATATTTGAATTTAAATTTTTTAAAAAAACCTTGGAACTCTCGAAACTGAACAGATCTTCGACGCGTTCTCGCTTTCGAGCGAGCTCTTTTTTGAAATTTTCGTCGATCATCAACCTGAAGACTTTTATTTATCGATTAAAACTATAAAAAACTCACGTCATCCTCTTTTCTTTCGATAAAACGCGACGATAATTCGAATAAAAAATTCGATAAAAATTAAAAATCGCGGAGATACGGTGCGCAAAAGGCCGCAAACACTCGAAGCAGTGCACACGAAACGCCACACTCTACGACACTTTTTTCCACTTTTCACCACGTCGATTTCAACGCTCACTTTCGCACTATTGCACTCGAAAAATCGATTAAAAATCGTAGGAAGTTGCGAGAAAAACAGAAAATCGATAAAATCGAAAAGGTTGCGGCGTTGAACACGCGCCGGGAGCAATGTTAGCCGACGAATGGTGCGCGCGCGCTCTATTTAATTATCGATCGGTCAGGATGATTCCCCTCTCATTTCATCCTCGTAAATCCACGTCTCCACTGTGAAAATCAATAATAAATCGTTGCTCGTTTCGTAATTCTCGCGAATTTCACCGATTTTTTAGGCCCAACGCGTCGAGAATGCAAATGGGTGATCATCAAATGTTGGGAAACCAGAGGTGAGCCCATACAAATAAATCCATCACAAATCGTTCTAAACGTGGCATTTCTTCGCGCAGAGGTTCGAGGCCCTTCATCCAAAAGGGTTTGCCGGGCGGCGGTGCTCCGGGAGCCGGCGGCGGAGCACAGACGGGCTCTTTTGTGCAGGCGCAGACCGTTCGAGTCATGGCGCGCGACGGCGGTCAGCCGCAGCAGAGAGTAAGTGTTTTATTCGCTTTTTTAACGGAAAAATTGAGAATTTTTGAAAAATTTGACAAAAACGCGGTGAAATCCATGAATTTATGAGGAAATTGATAATTTTCAAATTTTTTATCGAAAAATTTAGAGTAAATTTTTTATTTTATTTTATTTTTTTTGGAAAAATGCCCGAAATTGGAAAATTCGCCGAAAAAAAAGAAAAAATTACCGAATTCTACAATTTTAGATTTTTTTCTAAGAATTTAGTTCGAAATTTTATTAATTTTCCTCAAAAATTGTCAAAATCGCTCAAAAATTTTAAAAAGGCAAAATTTTATTTTTAAAAATGTTACGAAATATATTTAAAATTTCGCAATATTTCAAAATTAAATTTAGAAAAAAAATTGAAAATTTCACCGTAAATTGAAAATAAATTTTAGGAAAAATCGTAGAAAATAAATTTTTCGTCACCATTTTCAAAAAAAAAAATTAATTAATTAATATTCTAAAGCCCTTTAAAAAATTTATTGTTTCAATAAAAATTTCGATTATAAAATTTTAAAAATTCACTTTTTTTTGAATATTTTTTTTAAATTCAAAAATTCAAAATTTTCTGTTTTATTTAAAATTTCGATTATAATTTTGAAAAATCACCATTTTATAAAAATTTAATTTTTCTTAATTTGAAAAAATCGAAATTTTTTTCAAAAAAAAAAAAAAATAAATAAATAAAAATCTCAAGTTCAAAAAACGCATTTCCGATTTTTTTCCGATGTTTCAGGTGGTTCAGGTGTCACAGACGCGTCAAGTGCTCGCGAGCGGAGCCGGTCCACACCTCGTGCGCCAAGTCCACGCTCAACAATTTCACACCTACGGCCACGTGGTAACCTTTCTTTAAAATTTAAAATTGAATTTTTTATTTTCAAAAAAAGTTATTTTTTTGCATTTTGAACGATTTTTTTTTAAATGCATTAAGAATTCACAAAGTTTTATTAATTTTT
Organism: Caenorhabditis sulstoni; assembly: GCA_963966605.1. Taxonomy (NCBI): domain Eukaryota; kingdom Metazoa; phylum Nematoda; class Chromadorea; order Rhabditida; family Rhabditidae; genus Caenorhabditis; species Caenorhabditis sulstoni. The sequence goes on from OZ016475.1 coordinate 7,923,511, forward strand.
AAATAATTTTCAGAATTTTCCATATCATTTTTCCCGATTTTTCGCAGTGAAAAAACATTTATTTTTAAAAACATTTCTTAAATTTTCACATTTAAAAAATTCAATTTTTTTTTTTAATTAAAAAAAAAACAATTTCTCTTTTCAAAAAACAGAAAAATTCCCAATAATTGTCGGCTTGTTTTAAAGAATTCCCAATTTTTTTCGCAGTAAAAAATATTTTTCTACGATTTTTTTCCCCAAAAACCAGGGGAAAAGCACAAAATTTCTATTTTTTCCAAGTTTTAAAATATTTTTCACATTGAAAATTTTTTAAAAAACTCCCAAATTTTCTACGTGTTCTTATTAATTTCCGTTTTTTTCTCGAATTTCTTTCGTTTCGTTTTCAGCAAGGCACGATCGCGGGACGAGCAGCTGGAAATGGAGGTGTGCAGATTCGGGCGGTCCAGCAGCAGCAGCAGGGAGGCCAGCACCACTTTCAGAGTACGCTTTTTATTTTTATTTTAATCAGAAAAATTTTTTTTGAATTAAAAATTTTGCGCACAAAAAAATATTTGAACGTTTCGAGAGTTCTCTGGTTTTTTAAAAATTTAATCCAAAAAAAAAAAAATTTTTTTTTCAATTTTTTTTTTCAATCAAAAAAATTTTTTATTAATTTTTTTAAAACATCGATAATATTTGAAAAATATTAAAATAGTCGGAAATAATTTTTTTTATTGAAAAAATTAACCGTCTGAATTTTCAAAAATTTAATTGAAAATGTTTTTTTTTTTGGAAAACTATTTTTCAGGTTGTTTTTAAAATAAAATAAAAAACGATAATATTTGAAAAAGTTTAATTTTTAACGAAAAGGAAAAAATAATTTTTCTGTAATTTAATTCATTTTAATAATAAAAGATAATTTTTGAAAAAATTGATTTTCTAATCAATTTTCTCGCTATCTGTGCGGTTTTTAATCCGATTCTAAAAGATAAGAAAATTGAAATTTTATCACTGAAAAAGTTTTTTTTTTTTAATTTTCCCACGTCATCTGATATTTTCACCGAAAAAATCGTACTTTTTTTCCAATTTCCCACCGGAAATTGCAATTTTCTCTGTAAAAAAAGTCTGAAAATAGTCTATCAATCACATTTTTTTTCCCATCTATCAATTTTATTTCCAATTTCCGTTTTTTTTCTCGCGCGAAAATTGGCGAGGAGAAGAGAAAAAAATTGATGGACCGCCCATTTTTCCTCGAATTTTTCGCATTTTACCCAATTTTATGCTCAAAAAAAAATTTAAAATTAAAAATTGAAAAAAAAACTTTAAAAAAATTTTTTAGTTCGAAAAAAATAGACGCCAAATTATTTTTCAAAATGAAAATTAAATTCCAAACATTATTCTTTAATTTTTTTTTCCAATAATAATTTTTAAAAAACCAAGATTTGGAGAAAGCAGAAAAAAAAGCCAGAATCGAGATTTATCAAAAATAATTTTTTAGAAAAAAAATTGACAAAAAATATTGGGAAAAATTAGTTTGCACATTTTTTTCGAGTTAAAAAATCGATCGCGATTTTTAATTTTTTTTAAATCTACCAATAAAAAAAAATATATATAAATTATTTCAATTTTTAAAAAATTTAAAAAAAATAAATAAATTTAAAAAAATGCGATTTTAAATTCTTGAAAAAAATGAAGACATCTAACAATAATTTTTTTAAAAAATTAAAATTATTACAATTTTTTAAAAACTTAAATTTTAAAAAAATTCACGATTCTCGATTCCAGGACAAGGCGGTCAGCAGCAGCAAATGTCGCTGCCACGTGGCGCGGTTTTTGTGTCGACTTCGGCGAACTCTTCTTCATCGCAACAAACAGCATCACAGCGATACGCGGGAAATCAGCCGAGTGGAGCACAAAACGGAGGAGCACAAAATCCGCCGGTAACACAAGCCCCATTACAAAAATCATTACGAAAGGAAAGAGTTTGAAGGTGAACATTGTGGTGAACAGTGCACAATACCAGCAGCAGCAGCAAATGGCTCAAATGAGGGCTCGCGCTCAGCAGAATGCTCATCACATGCTCCAAAATCGTCAAAACCCGCAGCAGCAACAACAGGCGATGTATGTGCCACGTGGCATGAATTTGGCCGTTCCACTCCGCGAGCCGTCGCCCGAGCCGGTGCCTGTCAAACAGGAAATTGTGGAGCCGCCGCCGCCGGTGGTCGTCAAGAATGAGGAGCCGATTCCCGACGATGAGGACATTGATATTCAGGTCGGCTCCTATTTTTTTGCCTCAATTTATAGAAAAAGTTTTTAAAAAAAATATTTTTAAGCAGTTTTTTTTTGAAAAAAAAATCAAATTTTCCCATTTGTTTTCTACGATTTTTTTTTAAATTCCAAAAAAAAAAATTAATGAATAGTTTCGATTTTTCTGCAATTCTGAAAAATGAAACACGAATTTTTCAATTTTTTTTGTTGGGATTTTTAATTTATTATCTTTTTTTAAAATGTTATATTAATTTTCCCTGGAAGCCAAGATTTTTTTATTTAGAAAAAAATCAAAAAAAAATTTTTCACGTTTCCCTCGAATTTTAATTAATTTCGACGGCAAGAAATTTGTATTTCCAAAATTTCGGAAATTAAAAAAAAATGTTTTGAAATTATTTTTGATATAACATTTTCTTTGAATTTTTTCACAAAACTGGACAATTTCTATTTTATAATTTAAAAAAACATTTTAAAAAATTAAATTATCATAATTTAAAGTATAAAATACACAGAAAAAAGTTTAATTTACCCTCAATATTTTAAAATTTCCAAAAAACAATTTTTTTTGAAAATTGCTAAAAATCAAAAAAAAAAGTTTGTTCATAATATTGGAAAAAAAAATATTTTGAGAATTGCTAAACAAAATTCAAAATTTTTTTTCTTTCAATAAAAAAAATGAAAAATAATAATAATAAATAATGAAAAAATAGAAGAAGAAGGATGATGATTGTAGATCCGAAACGTGGTGTGCAATTACACACTGCCACTGCACATTGATCTGCGAAAACTGGCGATGAACACGACGAACGTGACGTACGAGCGCGAGAAGGGCGTGATGATGAAGCAGAAGAGGTCGCCCGGCTGCTACATTAAGATCTACTCGTCCGGCAAAATCTACATTGTCGGATGTCGCAGGTACACACCCCTTTTTATTTTAATTTTTTTTTCCAATTTGAATTTTAAATTGCCAATTTTTTGAAATTAATTTTTTTTTTGAAATTGAAATTGAAACTTATAGAATTATTTTTTTTATTTAATGTTTTTTTTTTGAAAAATCAAGGATTTTTGTTTAAGCATTTTTTTGTTAAAAGTTTTAAATGCAAGAAAAAATAATTATATTGAATTTAAAATTAAATGATTTTTTTAAAATTAAAAAAAAATTTTTATTTTCAAAATTTAATTTTTCAAATTAAAAAAAATTATTCATTTTAATTTTGTACTTTTCAAAACTATAAATTCACAAAAAAAATCTCCAATTTTTTTTAAAATTTTAGGTTTTTTCTTTAAAATAAAATTACAGAATCTTTTTTTTCGAAATTCGAAAAATTATTTTTATAATTTGAAAAAAAAAATGTTTTTTTTTTCGTTTTTTTTAAACTCAAAGCTGTTTGTTGTATTTCTTTAAAAATAATATACACAGAAAAATAAAAAATTGAAATTTTTATTTAAAAAAATTCTAGGTTCTAAATCATTTTTTTTTCCAGAAATATGAATTTTCAGTGTTTTTTTTTTTTTTTTGAAATTAAAATTTGCTTATCATTAATTTATTTTTCTCCTTTTCCAGCGAAGCGGATTGCAAAAAGGCGGCCCGATCAATTGCGCGTCACATTCAGCGAGTGATGGGAAAATTGGACGAGCGAGTCACTATTCGCAATTATCGGGTAATTATTATTTTTTTCTAAAATTTAAATTAATTTTTTTCGTTTTTTTTGAAAATTTGCGGAAAAAAATTTATTTTTAAGCGAAATAATTTTTTTTTTCGATTTTATACAAATTTTTGAAAACTTGTAATAGTTTGGAAAATTTTAAAAAATTTAAGTCGGATTTTTTTAAAATTTGTGTGTTTTTTTTTAAATTTAAAGCGGAATTTAAAAAAAATCCACCCTATATATTTTTAAAAATTAAAAAAAAAATTTGCGAAAAAATTGTAGGTAAACAATGTGCTGGCGACGTGCCGCCTGCCGTTCGGCATCAAAATCGAAGACGTGAACGCAAAGTATCCGCACGAAACGCAGTACGAGCCGGAGCTGAACACGGGCCTCATCTGGAGATCCACGGAGCCCAAGGCCACTCTCCGCATTCACACCACCGGCTCGATTTGTGTCACTGGAGGTGAGCCCCCCTCTCTCTCCGTTTGAAAAATTTTTTTTTAAATTTTCAATTAATTAATTAATTAATTATCCTTTTTTTAGGATTTTGATCTAAAAAAAGGAAAAAATACCATTGAAAATTCTAAAGAATTTTTTTTTCAATCTAAAATTTATTTTTAAGCTAAATTTTTTCTCCAATTTTTTTTTCGGGAAAAAAAAATTATTTTGCGTTGAAAAAAAAACAATTAAAAATAGAAAAAAATCAATTTTCTTGAATTTTTTATTTTAATTAATTTTTTTTCTGAACTCGTATAGATTTTGAACAAAAAAATATTTTTTTCTTTTTAAAAAATATATAAAAAATAAAATTTTCAAAATTTCAAAAATACATATGTAAAAAAAAGAAAAAACTAAAATATTTTTTTTTCAAGAATTTGAAAACTCAAACAATTTTGAAAATTTGAAAAACAAACTATCAAACTTTTTTTTTCGATTTTTAAAAATTAAAAAAAAACAGATACTTAAAAAAAATATATATCAAATTTTTTTCAAAAACACTAAGTTTAATTTCACGTGCTCAATTTGCAGCGCCATCGGAAGCGGCCGTCCTGGAGATTCTCTCGAAAATCTACCCGATCGTCGCCGAATTTAGGTGCGCCGAACGCGCGAAACAAGCGGTTGTGGCGCGGAAGCGGAAGCGGAAGGCGCCCGCCGCCTCCGCGCTCGCCACTCGGTTCGTTTCCCTTTTATTTTTTTTTTTTAGAAAAAAATTGTTTAAATTCAACTATTGTACGAATTTTTTTTTAAATTTGTTTTTTTTCTTCCAAACTTTAAATTTTGCTAAAAAAATTTTCAAGCTGAAACATTTTTTAAATAATATTTTTTAATTTTTTCAAATTTTTCTCACCAGCAGGACTTCATTTAATTTTTGAAATTTTTAAAAATTAAATTGTTTTCGGTAGAAGTATTGCTGAAAAAAATAAAAATTAAATTAAAAAAAAAAATTTTTTTGCAGGCCAATAAAACGTGAACGTCAAGACGACGGTGTCTATGGCGAGTCGGGAGTGTACAATAACCAGGTTTGTCGAGCCATTTTTTCATTTTTTTTTAAATTCTAAACTATTTTATTTTTCTGAAAAAATTTTTCAATTTTTTCGGAAATTTTTGATTTTTTTCAAAAATTAATTAATTTTTTGTTATTTAAAAAATTTATCAAAAAAGTTAAAATTGATTTTTCGATAAAATAAAAATTTTCACAATTATTTTGCGAAAAAAGTTTGGAATTTAAACTTTTTTTGAAAATTTGATTTTTTAAATCGAGAAAAAATCCTGAACATCAGAAAATTCTATGAATTTTTAATTTTTTCTTGTTGAATTTTCTAATTTTTTTCAAAAAATCATTTCTGAAAATTTTCTATTTTCCAAAAAAAAACTGGAATTTTTCCAATTTTTTCGAATTTTGTATAAAAAGTTTTTTTGATAATTTATCGTAAAAATTCAAAAAAAAAATCGGAAATTCAAATTAGATTTAAAAAACTTTACCTTTATTTATTTTTCTAAATTGAAAAAAATTGTGGAGTTTTGCAAAAGTTTCACTAAAAATTACTTTAAAAAAAAAAAAAAATTTTTCAAATTTTCAAAAGTCTGCTATTTAGTTAGAAAAGCGAGACAATCTCAAAAAAAAAAATTTAAAAAAAAAAATTGAATAATTTGAATTTTGCAGGTCTATTTCTCGGACGAAGAGGAGGATCTGTACGCGGATATCGATTTGGACGACTAAAAAAAATCCAAAAAAAAAAGAAATATAAGAAAATCAATCGATAACAACAACAACAAAAAAAGCAACTCTCGACAGTCATAATTCATTTTTTTTACTCGTTTTTCTGTTTTTCCCCCTCCTCCTCCTCTAAAAAGCTTACAAAAATCATGCTTTAGTCATACAGAAACGCCCCGCCTACTCTCTCTCCCCCCAACAAAAAAATCTCTTTCTTCTCTCTCTCTTTGTTTTTTTTTCTTTTTTTATTCATTTTTTTCCCCCCGCCGCTTCCTTTTTCTCTTTCTCCTCCCCACCCACCCACTCTGTGCTCTCTACTTCATGTCTCCAGAACTTAAATTCAGAAAGAAAATTCAGCAAAAAAAAACACACGAATTCCACAATTTTTTCCGTTTTAAAACGTAGTAAACTTTCATATTTTCGTCTCGTTTCTCCCATGAAAACTAACGAGTTTCTTTCATTTTTCTTCTTTTTTTTCCCCCCCACTCTCGAAATGTGTAGAATGTTCTGTTTCTTTCTATAAAAATGATGACAATGTGATTTCTTTCATTCTCTTCTCTTTTTTTTTTCTGTCTCTTTCTCTTTCTCGGCAACTTTTTCTCTTTGTAACTCTCAGTTTTTTCTCTCTCTCTCACACACTTTTCTTTCGTCAAAAACAGGCATTGAGATGAATTTCCAGTGTTTTTTTGAGTGATACGAAAAATAGAAGAAAACACGTGAGAGCAATGATTTTTTGCTGTTTTTCATTCTTTGCGGGCGGTGGCTCGCAAAGCGCGCTCCTTTTCGAATTGCCGATTGTCGGTCCGATTCAGAAAGTCCATCTTGTTCAGGTAGCCGCCTTTTCCGCGATTGTGCGATTCGAGGTCTTCCTGCAAATTGAGGAAAAAAAAAATAATTAATTTTTTATAAAATATTTTTATATTTGAATTTTATAGAAGAAATTTAATTTTGTAAGTTTAAATTTGAGAAAAAATTAATTTATTTTTTTGAAAAAACTAGATTCCATTTAATTTTTTTTTCAATAATGATTTTCTAAAAAATATCAAATTAAAATCTGAGAATATTTAATTTTATTTTCAAACAAAAACTACTTTAAAATTATTTACTTTCTGGAAATTGGGAAAAAATTTATTTTTAAAAAAATTCATTTTATTTTCTATTTTTTTCTATTTTCTAAAATTTATTTTATTTTCTAAAAAATATATTTTATTTAAACTATTCTAAAAATTAATATGATTTTCTGAAAAATATAGTTCCAATTCAAATTTGAGGATATTTAATTTTTAAAAATATGTATTTACAATTTATTTTAATTTTTGAAAATTTTGAAAATTTCAGACATTTTTTTTCAATTTTTAAAGAGTGACTAAATTTATTCAAAAAAAATTTTTTTTTAATTTTTTTAAAAACCTGATTAACATTAAAAAAATATTGAACCGCGCATTTTCTGATATATTGTAGAATTTTTCTAAATAAAAATAAAATAATTTCGATATTAGGAATTTATTTATTTTTATTAAATTTCACTGTATATTTTGTTTTGGTCGGGTTTCGAATTCAATTTTTTTTTCAAAATTTTCAAAAACAGAAAAAAAACTTCTAATTTTTTTCTCTGACTCACCTTGATATTCTGTTCAGTTTTGAAGGCGTTCCAGTCGTTATCCGACTTGTCGAGCACCGACGTCTTCGACCGTTTCATCGATTTGGCGGCGTCCAGAAGGCCGACTCGCTTCTGACCCGCTTTCGGTTTTTCGGCGGCAACGTCGGCGACTTTTTGAATGGACGAGGATGGCCTGAAAATGGCGGGAAAATTTTAAAAATTTGAATTCGAATTTTGCTCACTTTGACGGGTAAATCGGGATGGTTTGGGTGGAGGGTGACCTGGAAAAAAGTTTCATTTCAATTTTTTGATTTCTTGAGGCTTACGGAGCAGCTTTTGGATAAACTTTTTCGACGGGCTCACTTTCGGGCACTGGATCCCGAGCCGGTGCTTTCATTCCAGTGAGCTCCTCGAAAATTTGGTCGACAGTCCTCTGGGACTCTTCTCCCGACTTCTCCGCCTTTTTCTTCTTTTCGCCAACGTCTTCTACCACTTCTTCCACGTCTTCCACGTCATCATCCTCATCGATCTGCTCGGGAGAATGGGCGATGAATGCGCGGTAGCGGGGAATCCTTACTTCTTCATTCGCATCCGAACCGTCGTCCTTCTCCGGATCGTAGTCCTCGTCCGACGATGAGTGGTACTCTTCCTCTTCGGTTTTGTGCTCGGCAGACATTTTTCAGCCTGAAAACGATGAGATTTCGATGAAAAACGAGAAAATAAATCAATTTCCGCAAACACCGAATATGACGACAAATTGAAAACATGGGATTTATCGCTGATTTTTGAAAGTATTTATTGAAATGTTGAATAAATTTTGAAAATAAAAATATTAAATTTGATTTTATGAAAATTCCGCGAGATTTGAAAGAGAATCCGTGAAAAATAGGATGACAAAAAAAGAAAGAAAAAAGATTGCGCGTCAATTCAAATGCCTGCAGATTCTCAATGGAGCGCGTTTGCACATGATGACTTTATTTTTCGCCGCCAATTCTCATCGCGTTCCCGTCTCGTTTTCTCTCGATTTTCGTCGTTTTTCACCCAACTTTTTCGCATTTTCAGAGCCAAAATGAACGCTCACGACGAACTTCAAAGAACTTTGTGAGTTTTGCGTCGAGAAACCCGGAGAATTCATTGAAACCATTCAGGAATCCGACTTGTACCGGAACCTCCGTCATCGCTCTTCAATACAAGACCGGCGTCGTTGTGCTCACCGATCGCGTTGTTTCCTATGGAAAAACCGCCAGATACAAGGTAAAAAATCAGGAAAAATCGGCGAGTTTCGAAACACGGAACATTCCAGAACGTCTCCCGCCAGTACAAGGTGAACGACAACGTTCTCATCGCGTTCGGCGGCGATCACGCCGACTTCCAATGGCTGCAGAACGTCATCGAGCGTCAGGTGCTTCTCTGGAAGCGTTTCGACCAGGACATTGGCCCGAAAGCGCTGCACGGCTACCTGACGAGCCTCCTCTACGGCCGCCGCTGCAAAATGAATCCGCTGTGGAACACGCTCGTCGTCGCCGGCATCGAGGAGGAGGAGAAGAAGAACAAGGAGACGAGCACGCCGTTCATCGGCGTCATCACCCAAAAAGGGTGCGCCTACCAGGTGAAGCACATCGCCACCGGGCTCGGCGCCTTCCTGCTCAACCAGGCCGTCGAGGACGAGTGGAGAAAGAAGGGCGAGGAGTTGTCGCGCGAGGACGCCGAGGCGGTGCTCCGCAAATCGCTCGAGCTGACACTCTACCACGACTGTGTCGCCGACAACGACTTCGAGATCGGACGCGTCGACTCGGAGGAGGGTGTGGTGCTCGGCAAGGAGGAGAAGATCATCGGCGACTGGTCGATCGCCGAGACCAACTGCCAGTACGAATAAATTCGAATCGACTCGTCTCCAATTTATTATTTATTCCCCCTTCCACCCTCTGAATTTCTCCTGTTTTACATTTTACCCCCTAATTTTTCTTTTCACTTTTCGGTGTAAATTATGGCCCACCTCTCTACAATTTTTCACGTAAAATCAATCAATAAAGGCATCGTCGCACCGCGCATTCGAATTATTTTAGAATTTTTTCGCGGAAATGGCGAGCATTAAAATGCCATGGAAAAGTGAGCGGATTTTCTAATTTTTCCTAATTTTTTTGAGAAATTTCGGAGTTTTTTGTCGATTTTATTTTTTTCAGAGAAATTTTTTTTTCAAATTTATTTTTCAAAAAATAGAAGATTTCAATTTTTAATTCACAAAATCAGGAAAAATTTTTTAAATGAGAAATGATTTTTTAAAAAATTTCATTTGAGAAATAAAATTTTAAAGTTTTTTTAAAATTAAAAATTTTAAAAATATCTGTTATTTATAACAATTATTTTATTTTTGCAAAACAAAAAACAAAATAAATTTACATTTAGAAATTAAAAAAAAAATTTTTTTCGGAAAAAAATTTTTTTTCAAAATTTAAATTAAAAAAAAAAACATTTGTCACCACATTTTTCTTGCAGAATATCGCCAGAAAAAAAATTTATTTTAAAATTATTTTTTTCTGCAGGCAAACTTCAAAAAAAGGCGAAAAACGGGAGCGAAACGCCGAAAGCGGCGTCGCCTTCGGTCGAAAAAAAGACGAAAAAAGAGAATTATAAGCAAAAAATGATGAGAAAATACAATTTGACGACCGAAAAATACGAGGAGCTCAAGTGAATTTTACAAAATATTTTTAAAAAATTTTTAATTTTTTTTTCAATTTTTCAAAAAAAAAAATTTAAAAAAAAAAAAATTTTTTTTCCAATTTTTTTTTTAATTATCAACAATTTCAAAAATTTGCAAAAAATTTCGCAAAATTTGTATCATTTTTTTCAAAATTATTAATTCAAAAAAAAAAAAAACATTTAATTTTAATTTTAATTTCTAAAAATTGAATTTTAGGAAAATTTTAGAAAATTTTTAAAAAAATAATTTTTTTTCCAAAATAATTAATTTCAAAATTCCAGAAAAGAGGCGCAGAAACAGTTGAAAAATTGGGATGAGTTTAAGAAAAATCAATTATTGATTATTTTCGAGACGAAAAATTCGTCAGTGTCGAGATCGTCGTCGAAATCGGATGTGGTCTGTATCGATTGATTATCGATCGATTATCGATTGATTATTGATTGATTATCGATCGATTATTGATTGAATATCGATTGATTATCGATTGAATTTGCAGAAGCATCCGAAAGAGGCTCGAATGAATCGAGTGCTCGACAAGGACGGAAAAACGATGATCGACGTGGAATTCGGGCGGCTCAAAGAGTATTATCTGTACAATTTCGGGCCCAGCAAACATTTCGTCGACATTCGCACACAGGTTAGGAGGGGGGGGGGCGGTTTTTTTTTTCTCTCAACGCGATAGAGCGCGAATGCAACAAGTTGGGAAAACGTTTTGAAGAAATTGAATTTAAATTATTTTTTGGCGAATTATTTTTTGGAAAAATTAATTTTCGAAAAATTAGGGAAATTTTTGAGAAAGTCGGCAAATTTTTAGAAATTAAAAAAAAATAAATTTTGAAGAATTTAAAAATTGTTTTAAAAAATAATTGATTTTTAAAAGCTTAGGCAATTTTAAAAAAAATTAATTTCTGAAAAAAATTGCTAATTTTCTTAGAAATTTTCGAAAAATTCGGCGAATTTCTGAAAAAAAATTTATTTTTTGAATAAATATTTTGTTAAATATTGATTTTTAAAAGTAAAAAATTTTTAATTCATTTTTTTAAAAAATTGCCAAATTTCTGAGAAATTTTTGAAAAATTCGGCGAATTTTGAAAAAAAAATTATTTTTTGAAAAAATATTTTTAGAATTATTTGTAAAGTTTGGAAAAATTATTACAAAAAATAATTTTTAAAATATTGATTTTTGAAAAATTATTTTTTTAATATTTGAAAGTTTTTTGAAAAATTAATAAAGAATTGATTTTTGAAAAACTCGGCGAATTTTTGAAAATTGGTTTTTTTTTTAAATTTTTGGAAAATAAAAAAAATAATTTGAATAAGATTGATTTTGGAAAAATTCGGTGAATTTCTGAAAATTGTTTTGTTTTTGAAAAATTAAAGGAAATCATTTGAAAAATATTAATTTTCGAAAAAATCAGAAAAAAAGTTTTTTTTTGTTGTTACAATTTGCACATTTCCGGTTCGTCACAACGCGGCACTTCGGTCTCTTCGCGAGAAGCAAAAGAAGAAGTTCGAGTGCGACGATAAGGGAAAACAGGCGCACAAGACGCGCAGTCAGGCCGAGTACGATCAGTTGAAGAGCATCTGCGGGGCGCCGGTGACGACAGCGCACGCGCAGAACAAGGAGGAGGAGAAGTCGGCGCAAGGGTCGCCCGAGAAGGAGGAGGAGACGCAGGTCGTCGACGTCTACGACGCCAACACGACCGACACGAAGCACACGGTGTTCCCCGAGGCGTGGTACAATTTGTCGATGTCGCGATCGCAGATGACGGCCGGACGCATGATCTATTGGATTCCAATGTCCTCCAAAGAGTTGTGTGGATAGCGTTCTGTTGAGAATTCGAGTCATCACCTGACACACATTTCCAGAAGCGAGGACACTTCGTTCGACGACGATCCGGACGAGAAGTTCACGGTGACCGCCGAGAAGCTGATATCGGCGCTGGAAGACGGCGGGAAGGTGAAGGATTCGGGTGTCGTCGAGCCGAAGAGCGGCAAGTCGGTGATGACGGAGAAGATGTCGGCGTTGCACGAGAGATATCAGAAAACGTGCGGACGCGACACGTGCTTCGTCAACACTCTCAAGGGCACAATTGATTTCGGGTCGAAAGAGGCGGCGAAGAAAGAGGAAAAAGCGGGAATTCAGACGGATCCGCCGACAAAGTGAGGAGGGTTTCTGGGTGAATCGGGGCAAAAGTCGATGATATTGCAGCCCTCGCCAGGTGAAGTTTGCTTCAAAGCTTCAGGCGTTTGTTTTCGAGGGGAATCGCATGAAACGACACAAGTACGGGGCGAAGGAGAAGGATGCGGTGAAAAAGTTTGTAGAGGATCGGAAAGACTACACGCGAGAAGTCGACGAGACCACTAGCGGCGGGTTGTGAGAATAAACGGTTTTCGATCGCTTCAAACAAGCCTAGAACATTGTTTACTCTGGAAATCAATGAAGAAACGATGAAGAAATTGGTGCAGAAAACATTTCGAATTGTCGGGCCGGGACGACGCTGTTTAGGCCTCGAGAGCGGCGAGTCTCTTCTGTTCGGCCACCTTGGCGCGGGTCTCCTTGGAGACGTAGTCCGATGGCACGATGTATCCGAAGATGTAGCGGCGGCCGATCATCTCGCCGACGAAGAACCAGAAGATGACCTCGAGAGCGACGGCAGTGTAGACGAGTCCTTCCTGAACGAGCAAATCTTTCGTTTTCCGCCGATCGTCGTGTTTTCGGTTCTCACCTTGACAGTCAGGTTCACGTACTGCTTCGTCTGGATGAACTTCTGCACTTTGGCCCAGTCGGCCTTGATGGCCGGCAGATCGGCGGATCGTGGCGGCGCCAACTCGTGCTTTCCGACCGCCTTGAGGACGGCGAGACGACGCGGGAATTGGTGCGCCTGATGGCGGTAGAGAGCCCCAAGAGTGTTGGCGATTTTTTCGAAGAAGCTCAGCTTTTGGGTCGCCATCGCTGAAAATTGGAAACAATTGCACGGAAAACCAAGAGATTCACGGAGAAAAAAGTGATAGCAACAGTAAAAAGTGTGATTGGAATGTTTCCGAATCGGGAACCCTTGAAATTATCGGTTTTCTAACTGAAAATAGGAAATGGCTCAACTGTCCCTCTTTTCTAGCACTTGCATATGTTCTAGCGAGGTTTTTTCGTAATTTTTGGCCTTATCCAGCGTTTATTTTTAAAATTGTATTAATTCAATTTAAAATTTCAGGAAAATTGCCGAAAATTCGATAAAAACTCGTGAAAAATGAAAAAAAGCCGAAAAAATCGAAGAAAATTCGGGCGGCGCTTTGTAAAAATTACAGTAATTTGCTAAAATCGTGCCGAGACCATCACCAAATTTTGAGACAAAACCCTTTAAAACCAAGTGAACGGCGCGAATTTCAAAATTCAGGCGGGACCGACTGGAAAACCAGAAAAACTTTTCGTCTGCATTTTCGCGTCGCCGTGTCTGCACACTTTTGTCCACCGTACTCTAACTAAGAATTAATTTCTGAATTTTTATTTTCACTTTCTTGTCATTTTCTAGAAATATTTACATTTTATTTAGGCTCCGGGACATTTTTAAATATTTTCTTTAAATTGATTTTTTTAGAAAAATTTAAATTGATAAACGAGAGTTAATTTAAATAAATATTTCGAATAAAAAAGTGCAATATTCCAGATGATGAATGTGCGTCGATTTGTGCACACCTCGTGTCAGCTGCAACGCGGTCGCACCGCGTTTTTCAACATTCATCAGAAGGTAAAATTAATTGAAATCCTAAAAAAACGAAATAATAAAATAAATTCCAGGTGACCGATCCAGCGAAGCAAGATCCTGACTATTTCGAGAAAAAAGCGCGAGAACTGCCTCTCGGTATCCGAAAAATCGATTAAAATCACTGAAAAATCGACGTTTTCAGACGAGAATTACATCGATGCGCTCTCGAAACTCTACTACGAAAAAATTGGAAGCGAAAGAGATTTGGGACTGAAAGCCGCCGATAATTTGGTAAAATCCCAGTGAAAATCGATAAATCAAGTGGAAAACTGGGTTTAGATTCTCGAAAAAACGGAATTCGGACTGCCGCGCATCGAAAAAAACAAGATTCGCGCGAAATTCGAGGATCTCGACGTGCTCTCCAATGCGCCCGAATCGGTCAAAAAGATTTTCAGGTAAACGAATTTATTTTGATTGTTTTTGGCAGTTTTAGCCTTTAAAATAAAATAAAATCGAAGAAACTCGCGAAAAATATTATAAGCTAAATTTCAAAAAAATAAATTTCTTATTTAGTTTGTTTTAAAAGTCAAAAAAAAATATTTAAACATTTTCTTAGTGGTTTTCAAAAAATTAGAAAATTTTTCTGCAATTGAACAGTTTTTAGTGTAGAGAAATTGGTTGAAATAAAATTAATTGTGTTTTTTTCTTATTATTTTTCAAAAAAAAAACAAAAAAACAGTTTTTTTTAAATTCTCTATTTTTCCACGCGGAAAAACCGAATTTTTCCGAAAAAAAATTAGAAATTTTTTCTGCAATCAAAATAATTTTTTTTGTAAGAACATTGCCCGGAATAAAAACAATTTCGGTTTTTTATTAGTTATTTTTTCAAGAGTCGATTTAAAAATAAGCGAAAAAAATAATTAAAAATAAAAAAAATAAAAATCACCACTTCAAAAAAAAACTTCACAATTTCAAAAGAAAAATTTTTTGAAAAAAATGCAAAAAAAAAAATTCTTTTTTTAAATTTTTTGTATTTATTGCTTTATTTTTTAAAACTCCCAAAAAATAGCATTGAAAAAAGAGTTTAAAAAATTTAAAATTATCTAAAAAACAATATCGTCTTTGCCTGAATATAAAAAGAGCCTTTTAAATCTTTAAAATAAAATGTTGCAGTGTGGAGATGGCGACGAGACAGGAGCTGTCGCAGGAATGGAAGCAGAGTCTGATCGCGTCGGTCCGTCAGCATTCGCTCGACTCGAACAGTCTCGAAATGAAAAGTGAGGGGAATCGATTGGAATTCCAACCAGAGAGAGAGGGAAACTATTAATTTTCAGTCGCCTGGCTGACCGCTCTCATCCGACACTGGTCACTTCTTGTCAGCGACATTGGCAAAGAAACCGATAAGGTTCCCTTTTTTTTATTTCAAAATTCCGAAAAAAAATATTTTAAAATTTGAATTTGCTAAAAAAATTCAGTTTGGTTCAATAAACAAAAAGAAAAAAACCGAATTTTGAAAAAAATAGTTAGTCCATAATTTTTTGGAAATTAACAAAAAATTTAAAAAAAAAAAAAAAAAAAAAACGAAAAATAAAAAGAAAATTATATTTTAAAGTGCAAAAAATTGAAAATGAAATTTGACGCGAAAAAGAAATCACAAAATAAAAAAAAAACACAAAAATTTGTTTTTTTTTCTGTTTTTTTTTCAAATTAACAAATAAAATTTAAATTTGAAAAAAAAAAATAAAGACAAATAATTTTTTTCGAAATAATTTCTGAAAAAAATATTGCAGAATAACAATGTTTTTAAAATTTTCAATTTCAAAAATATTTACACTTTTTGGAAAAATTTCGAGAAAGTTTTAGAAACAAACTTCTATTTTCAATATTCATCAAAAAATTCGCATAACTTTTGTATCGCTTTGAAATACAAAAAATGAAAATAAAAAATAAACATTTAGCAAAAGTTCCAAAAAAAAACAATTGTTTAATTTTTTTCTTTAATTTTTTAATTTTTTAAAAAAATTTTTCAAAAATTTTTAATTTTTAAAAAAAATTTTCCAAAATGAACTTCCGCCAACCTTTTTTTTTTCAATCTCAGTTTTTTAAAACAAAAAATTCGGAAAATTATTTAAAAAATTATTTAAAAAATTGAAAAAAATGACTCGATTTTTCAATAAAAAATTTGAAAAAAACATTTTTTAAAAAATGATTCTTAAATTTTCAGAAGCCCACGTGGCTGACACACCGCATCTGGCTGGTGATCAACGAACGCCGAAAAGCGCTCCGCATCCTTCGCGAACAGAACGAAGCTGCTTTCGAGCAGACCATCAGGGCGCTCAAAATCTCGTATCACGTGCCGAAACAGCCAGCTCACGTCAAAACTAGAAAGGTTGGGAAATTACAGAGTTTTTTTTTGCTTGAAAAAAAAATTTGGAAAAAAATAAATAATAGTTTTTATTTTATTTATTTGAAAAAATGATGAATTTCCAAGAAAAATGTTTTTTTTTCTCAAAAAAAAAATTGTTTTTTTAACATTCTCTCGGTTATCTAATTTTTTTTTCTAAAAATCTAAAAAAACTTTAAATAAAATTACAATTTTTGTCTATTAATTTGAAAAAAAAAATTAATTTCCAACAAATTTTTTGAAATGAAAATTTTATAAAAATTCATTTAAATAAAATATAAGCGAATCGAGAAAAAAGTTTTTTTTTACTTATTCAACAAATCGAAAAAAAAATTTTTTTTGATTGCAAAAGTTTTGCCAATTAAAAAATATTTATTTTAAAAATTATGGACTCTCAACAAAATTTATTTTTTCCAAAAAAAAAAAAAGATTTCTCTGAATCACAAAATGGAAAAAAAAACAAATTATTAAAAAAAAGCTTCAACAATACTAATTTTTCGATTGCAAAAATAATAAAGTTGAGAACATTTTTTTTTAAATTTTATATATTTTAAGAGTTTTTTTTTAAGGCATGGGCAGAAGCGCAGCTGAAATTGCGTGTGGAGAACGAGAAAGAGAAGCGGCTGGAAGAATTGCACGAGAAATACGATAAAGAAGTGGAGGAGCACAAGCGGGAGGCCGACGAGAAACGCGCCGCACTCAACATCGAACTCGCCAAGGTCTGGTCTTTTTTTTTTTCAAATTTTTATTTGGCTCTGGAAGAAACGGAACAGAAACTCGCATTTTTGTGTACTTAAACATTTTTTAAAGTTTTGAATCAGGGAATGTAGCAGGAACAAAAATAGTTAATAACAATTGGGAAATCGAAAAAAAAGAAAATTTAAAATGAAAAAAGCTGGATTGAAAGGTTCCCTAAATTTTTTGGTCACAAATTATTGAAAAATAATTTTTTTTTCAAATTAATAAACTTTGACTTGGAGGAATTTTTCGAAATTCCACAAAATTCGATTTTTTTTCGAAGATTCCCATATTGAAAAATTAAAATTGTTAATTTCAAAATGAAAAACATGCGAAAAAGAATTTAAAAATTCTTATTTCAAAAAAAAGTACTCATCAAAAAAATATAAAAAAGCAATATTTAAAAAAAATTTTTAATCGTATGAAAATTTTGATTTTTCACAATTCGAAAAACTCTCATTAAAATTTTAATTTTAAAACTGAAAAGACAATTTTTTTTTAATTGAAAAAATTATTCTTGTTGATTTAAAAATCAGTTAATTTTTTAAAAACAGATCGGATAGTTTTATTTTTTAAAAATCAGCCGAAATTGTTGCAGTTAACGGAAGAAATGCGGCGAATCGACGCGATCGAGGGCAAATCGTTCGTGTGCTCGGGAAAATACGAGCCGGGCCTGATTTCGTCGCTCACTGAGACCGTCATCCACTCGAATCTCTTCTATCACCCGCCGCCGACCATGTCCGAAAAATAATTTTTTTCTTTTTTTTGCGAATTTTCTAAATTTTTTTCGTAGGCTAGAATCGGTTGTTTTTTTTTAATTGTTATTTTTTTTTTTGAAAAAAAAAAAGTTTTTTTTTTTTGGAATTTTTTATTTTTTTTAAAATATTTTTGTTTATTTCAAAATCGGTTAATTTGTTTTAAAATCCGAATTATATTTAAATTTTTTTTTATTTAAATTTTTTTTTTTTCCAATTTTAAAATTAATTTTCAGAATGTCGCGACACCGCAGTATTCGGAATATCAATTTGGAAGATGGTGATTTTTTATTTTATTTTATTTATTTTTTAAATTAATTTTTTCTAGAAATGGACGATGATTATTATGACGACGATGAGGATTACGAGGACGAAGAGGAGACTGAAAGTGAGTTTT
Source organism: Caenorhabditis sulstoni (assembly GCA_963966605.1). NCBI lineage: Eukaryota > Metazoa > Nematoda > Chromadorea > Rhabditida > Rhabditidae > Caenorhabditis > Caenorhabditis sulstoni. The sequence goes on from OZ016475.1 coordinate 7,941,921, forward strand.
TTTTGTTACGAAAAAATTAATTTTTTTTGAATTATTTTTGAAAAATTTCTAAATTAAATGTGAGAGCAAAAATAATCGATTCTGAAAATTCCAAAAAAAAAAAAGACGTTTAAAATGATATTTCAAAAAATTAAACATTTTATTCAATTGCAGTTAGAAAATATTTATATTCAAAAAAAAAAAAAAATACATAAGAAATTTTTTTTTAGCTTTTTTAAATTTTACCGCTTTTTAAAATTTAAAATTTTTTAATTAAAAAAAATTTCGAACATTGTTCATTTTGAAAAATTAAAAAAAAAAACGACTAACTGTCAAAATCAAACAACTAATTTTAAAAATTGCGAAATTGCAAAAATTGCAAGAGTTCAAAAATTTTCTAAAAATAAATTTTAATTTTTTTGCAGCTCGACGAAATTCAAAAATGTCTATAAAAAAAAAATGCAAAATTGCAAAATTGCAGAGCAATACTCGTACCAGCGTAACAATCTGTCGGCCAACTACTACACCTACCTGACGGACTCGACCGCCTCGGGACGCAACTCGCCGGTTCCGCCCCCTTCTGTGGCTCCGGCTCCGGCTCCAGCTCCCAGAGTGCCCGTTGTCTCGACGGCCACGCCCACGTGTGCTCCGCCAATCGCGCGCAACTTCACGGCTCCCTCACTTCAGACGGCCAAGAAAAATACGACGACGACGAGCCGGCCGAGCACACCGCAGGCGCCGAGCACACCCAAACGGCAACCCAAAAATGTGAGTTTTTTTTTAATTTTAAAAATTGTTCTTTTTTTAAATTAAAAAAATTCAACATTCATCTGAATATTTTTTTTCTCGGTCCGAAACTTGAATGGGAAATTTTAAAAATAAAAAAAAGAAAATTTTTAAATTTTTCTTGCAAATTAAGAAAAATCAAGATGACAATTAAAAAAAAAATTTCAAAAAATGATTATTTTTGAATAAATTTTAATTGTTTTTAAAAATTTAAATTTAGAAATTGTTTTTTATATTTTTTTTGGATCGAATTATATATATATTTTCAAACTTTTTTTTCTCTCATTTGAAAAAAAATAAATAAATAAAATAAACTTTTAAAAATAACTTTTAAAAAAACAAAAAACGATTTTTTAACGACAATTTTATTAAATATTTCCCCTAAATTTCAAATTTCAGCAAACATTCAAAAGTTGATAATTTTCTAAAAAAAGAAAAAATTTTATATGAATCAAATTTTTTCATAAAAAAACGTATTTTTTTAAAATTCAATTTATTTTGAAATTTTTTTTTGCAAAAATTTTAAAAAATGGTTTTCTAAAATCTTTTTTTTTTGCAACTTTTTCAAAAAAAAAATTAATTTTTACCAAAAAAAAAATTTTTTTAAATTGCTAAAACACTCACAAACGCATAATTTTTTTTCCAATTTTAATAATTTTGTTTTGTTTTCAGTTGCAAGCGGCCTCGGAGACGCCGAACGTGAGCCGCCCGTCTTCAGAAGCGGATCTGACGGCGTTCCGCCGAAATCAGCTGCAGAACATTGTCAAACTGCCGTCGGTGGCGAGAAAAACGGCGAAACCGAGAGTTTGCGAGAAACAACTGATCAATTTGATTGTCGTCGGACACGTGGACGCCGGAAAAAGCACACTGATGGGACACCTCCTCCATGACGTACGCTTTTCTTTTTTTTTTATTTAAAAAAATCAATTTATTTTTTGAAAAAGGTATTTTATTGAACTTTTTGTTAGGCAAAAGCAAGGTTTTTTTTTTGAAAAAAAAGTTTTCAATTTTAAAAATTAATTCAATTTTTTTCTACAAATTTTTTTTTGATTTTTAACAAAGCGAAAAAATTTTTTAATTAAAAAAAAGTTATTGCCCTTCAAAAATTAAAAAAAACAAACTTTTTTTTTTTAATTTATAAAATTTAAAAAAAAAATTCAAATGTATTTCATTGAAAAAATCGAAAAAAAATTTTTTAAAGTTGATTTTTATTAATTTTTTGACTTAAATTTGGCGAAAGCAACCCGATTTTTTTTGACAATTCGCTCAAAAAAAAATTGGTTTTTTGAGATTTATAATATTTCGTTAAAAAACTTGCGCAATTTTGAAACATTTTCAAAAATCTAGTACAACCTAACATCAAAATTTTTTTTTAAAATTGATTCTCAGAAGCTTTAAAAAAAATTCTGCAGCTAGAAGTGATCGACACGAGAACAATGGACAAATTCAAGCACGAGGCGGCCCGAAGCGGAAAGGCGTCGTTCGCGTACGCCTGGGTGCTCGACGAGACCGACGAGGAGCGGTGAGCTCGCGATTTTTGAAAATAATATTTTCGGAAATATCGAAAAAAAAATAGATGAATATTTTTCGATGCTCCTTGCGTCATCTGAAAAAAGACCTTGCGAAGCTCTTTAAATCATGTAGCTGGTCAATTTTTGAAGAATTCAATACTCCCCCCTAAAACTCTTTTTTATCGCAAATTAATTTTTGTGTTGGTTGCAGCGAGCGCGGCGTGACGATGGACATTGGACGGACGAGTTTCGAGACGCCAAACCGTCGGATCGTGCTGCTGGACGCGCCGGGACACAAGGACTTCATCGCGAACATGATCACGGGCACCTCGCAGGCGGACGCCGCCATTCTCGTCGTCAACGCGACGACCGGCGAATTCGAGACGGGCTTCGAGAACGGCGGACAGACGAAAGAGCACGCGCTGCTCCTCCGATCTCTCGGTACGCTTTTTTTTGGAATTAAAAATTAATTATGAATCTTTTTTTTTTGCTCTAAATTTTCGCTCCTTTAAAATGGGAATTTAATTGAATTGCATTTTTTTTTCATAGTTTTTTTTTAAAATTTAATTTCAGGTTTTAAATTTTTTCACAGAGATAATTTTAAAAAAAATTAAAAAATGTTTTCTAATTTTTAAAAACAATGCTATTTTTTTAAAGTTTTTAATCTAATTTTTCTAATTTAATCAGTTATTTTTTTAAAATCCCTTTTTAAAAATTTTTTCAACAAAAAAAGGTTCAGAAATTTGAATTATTTTTTTTTTGGCATTTAAAAAATCAGAAAATTCAATTTTTTAATTTTTAAAATCAGAAAATGACATTTCACTTTTAAAAAATTTTATTTTTGCCATTTATTTTTTTTTCATCAAACTTGAGGAACTTTCAAAATAATTTTTAGAAATTTCTGGAATTTCCCGAAATTTCGATGCATTGCAGGAGTGACTCAACTGGTGGTGGCGGTGAACAAGCTGGACACTGTCGAGTGGTCACGTGACCGTTACGACGAGATCCGCAACAATCTCAACGTGTTCCTCACCAAAACCGCCGGCTTCTCGAAACCGAAATTCGTGCCCGTCTCCGGATTCACCGGCGAGAATCTCGTGAAACGAATCGACGTAAAATGGTACGACGGACCGTGTCTTCTCGAACTTATTGGCAAGTTCTTTTTTTTTTTTGGAAGTTAAAAAAATGTTTTTTTAATTTAAAAAATTTTTATTTTTTTTAAAAAATAATATTTTTTAAACAATTTTTTAAAAATATTTTTGACAGGGCATAAAAAAATTTCGGGGAAAAATATATTATTAGCCAATAAACGGCGATAAAATTCCGACATTTTATTAAAAAAATTTGATTTTTAGAAAATTTAAAAAAAAAAATTTTTTTCGAGTTTGAAAATTAAAAAAAATATAACTAGAGCCCTTTCAAACGGCTTTGGAAAAAATTTGGAAAAAATTAATAAAAATTTCCCGCTGAATTTTCAGATTTTTTCTGAGCTCGAAAAGTCTCGAATATTGATTTTCAGATGAAAACTGGAAATTTTAGTGGTTTTTTTTGAAATATTCACAATTTTGATTTTTTTTAATGAAAATTCAATTTTTATTCTGAATTAATAAAAAAAATTTTTTCACTGAAAAGAAAATACTTTTTTTTGTTGCAGACAGTTTCACGGCGCCGCAACCGCCTTCCGACGGACCGCTGAGAATCGGAATCAGCGACGTTTTAAAGGTGATAGAAAGGATTACGGTAGTTTCGACCCACTTTGTTTCCCGCTTTTCAGGTGTCGTCGAATCAGCTGGTTGTGCAGGGAAAAGTCGAGTCGGGAGAGGTGGAAAAAGAGGACAAAGTGTACATTATGCCCAGTGTCACCGCCGCCACAGTCAAAGGTTAGACCGATAGAAACAGAGAAAAATATTTTTTTTTGTTTTTTAAACATTTGTTAACAAAATGTTACACGAATTGATTGGCAGTGAATTTAAAAATCTAAAAAAAAATTAAAAAATAAGTGAGATAATCCAAAATTTTTAAAGATTTGTCATAAAAACAGTCTGATATTTGTCGATTTTTCAAGAGTTTTCTAGGATTGTGTTTTTTTTCGATCCTAGCGTTTTTTCATTTTTTTTTTAAATTTGAAAATTCTGTATTAAAACAAAAAATTAATCGAGAAAAAAGCCAAAAAAAATAATCTGACAAGTTTTTGATTTTTCTCGAATAAAAAAAAATGTTTCAAATTTTTTTTCAATTTTTAAAAATTTATTTTTCGGAAGGCAGTATTTCTCCCATCTTAGTTTGAAATTCGTGGCACGGAGTGAATTACGGAAGTTACACGGAACTCGCCACAACTTTTTTGTGGTGAACACTAGGAAAATGGTACAGTTACCGAAATTATAAAGCATTTAGAGACCTTTCGAATGGTGCAACGAGAATTTGAAAATTTTGACTTTGAAGAAAGTTATGCAGGTTTTAGTAGAATTTTTTCCGTGAAACTCAGGGAGCACGGAAAAAATTCTACTAAAACCAGCAGAACTTTCTTCAAAGTAAAGATTTTTAAATTATCGTCACACCATTTGAAAGGTCTCTAAAAGCTTTATAATTTCGGTAACTGTACCATTTTTATAAGATTCACCACAAAAAAGTTCTGCCGATTTCCGTGCAACTCTACTCCCACATCCATATATATTTTTATAAATAAATTGCAATAATTTAATTCTCAACAATTCGCAGCGTGCGCCAACACGGAGAGCCAGGAGCACTGCATCGCCGGCGACTACGTCCTTCTGACGCTGTCGGGCGCGTTCGAACCCGAGTCGGTGCAGACGGGCTCCGTCGTCGTCCGCTCCGGCCCCGACACGCTCATTCCGGCTCGACGGTTCGCCGTCCGACTCGTCGTCTTCGACATCGCCACGCCGATCATCAAGGTGAGTTTTTTTGAGACAAAAAAATAACATTTTAAAGAATTGTTTTGAAAATATCCGAAAATTGTGGGGTTCGAATATTTCAAAAAATTAAAAAAAAATTTTTTAATGGATTTTTTTTTTCTCAAAATTTTGCATTCGAGAAACAAAAAACAATGAAATAATCATTTTTAACCAATTTTTTTTGCCCAAATTGCAGGGAGCAAAAACGGAGCTCTACGCGCACTCGGTGTGCGTTCCGTGCACATTCACCAAACTGGTGCACACAATCAACAAATCGAACGGAGAAGTGCTCAAGCAGAGACCGCGGTGAGCAGCAACTTTTTAAAAAAATTTTTATTAAGAAAACAGAAAAAATTTTTCTTATTTTTATGGAGTTTTTTTTTGCGAAAAATTATTTTTCCAAAAATAAATTTAGATAGGAAAACATAGTGTTTAAATAGTTATTTTTCTTTAGCTTTATTAGCATTTCTAAATTTTTTTTAATTAAAAAAAATTTTTTTTGACTGAAAATTGAAAAGAAACCAGAAATCAGAAAGAAAAGGCGGTTTTCATTTCAAAAATTTTTTTTTTGAAGATATAAATTAAAAATTCGAAAAAAAAAAAGAATGGATATCAGAAAACAAAGTATTTAAATAGTTTCTTTTTTTCAGCATAGTTAGCATTTTTAGTTTTTTTTTCTCAAATTAAAAAAAAAAATTTTAGAAACTTGAAAAGAGAAATGAACGGTGATTTTAATTTTAAAAAAAAAATTTAATTATAAATTCAAGATTTGAAAAAAATAATGAAAATCAGAAAACAAAGTATTCAGCATAGTTAGCATTTTTAATTTTTTTCAAAAATATATATTTTTATATTTTTTCTTATTTTAAAAAAACTTGAAATCAGAAAGAAAAGGCAATTTTCATTTCAAGAAAACTTTTTTTTTCTAAAAAAAACTGAAAAATGTTCAGATTCCTTGCGAAAGGCACGTCGGCAGTGGTGGAGATCGAGACGGAGCACGACATCGCCGTGGAGGCGTTCACGACGTGCCGTCCGCTGGGCAGAGTCACTTTTCGCTCCGCCGGCAACACCATCGCCGCCGGCATCATCGAGAACGTCATCGTTCCCCAATAGGACGCCCATGTTTTTTCCCCTTTTTTCTGGATTTCTTTGGAATTTTTTCCTTACCAATTTTCGAAAATATCTCCTTTCTTCGCCTCCTTTTCTGGTTTTTTGTGATTTTTCAAATTTTTTTCTTTTTTTTCGGCTAGATTATATAAAATAATAAAAAAGTAACGAGAAATTAACGAGAAATTTTGGAAATTTTTGAAAATAACAAAATTCTAGAAATGCTTGTTATTATTGTTCGAATCCTGAATTTTGCGAATTTCGAGATTTTCGACGTCGCCGACGATTCCGTCGATCGACCACGATTCAGAAGACGTCGCGTTCGAGAAATGGATTCTGGAATTTTTAAAAATTTTTTAACTGAAAAAATTGTTTTTTTACAGGTTTTCTAAGATTTTTTCGGGAAATTGAAAAAAAATATTTGAAAAATTTCAAAAAAAAAAATTTAATCACCTCATTTTTCCATCGGTCGCCGTTTTGATCATCATTTTGACAGTTTGCTTCGGAATAATTGAAGACATCGTCAGTGGAGAAGAAGAAGAAGACGTCGATGCACGGGCAGAATGTCTGGGAAAAAAATTTAAAAAAAAAATTTTTTTTTTGAAAAATAAGAAAAAACCGTATTTCTTGGAACTTCAGTTTTTCAGGAAAATTGAAAAATTAATAGTTTTCAGGGATAAAATTTTTTTTCGAATTTTTTAAAATTTTTAAAAAAATCAAATTTTAAAAAAAATGGCAGACTTTTTTTCGGGTGTCCATTCGTGGCAAACACGAGTCGATGATCCGCGCATCAGAGGAATTTTGGAGACGTTCGGAGACGGTCTTCTGGTCGAAGAGCTCGAAGAACTTGAGGCAGAAGACGTCACGGAGCACCACTTCTGGCTCGGAGCACCCGGAGTTCGCAGCGAGGAGCTCTTCGGGCCGCTGTAGGGGGGAAGAAAAAAATTATTGATACATTTTTTTATTTGAAAATTATGTAGGTATTTTACAAAAAAACTTGATGAGAAAAAAAATATTTTTTTGAAATTAAAAAAAAATATTTTTTTTAATATTGAAAAAAATTATTTTGAATTTGAACTAAATTAAAATAATTTTTAAAAAATAAATTTAAACAAATTTTTTTTTTTAATATTGGAATTTTTTTTTATTTTCGCAGATTTGCGATAAAAAATTATTTCTCAATTATTTTTTTGAAAAATACTAAAATCGAATTTTCTAAAATCCATTTTTCCAAGCATTTATTATTTTTAATTTTACAACTCTGCAATTAAAAAAAAATTTTTACTGATTTTTTTAAAAGATTTTGTTTTAAAATAGTTTTTAAAAAATTAATTTTAAAAAAAATTATTTTCACTTCTCTAACCGGTTGCCAATCGATTTTCTGGCGGAATCGCGCCAAAACTCTTGCTCGTCGGATTTCGGCGATTTTCGGGTGTCGCATTTCGCGCGCATCGACTCGCTGGTGACGGTTTCCTGCGAAGAAGCGGTTCGGATCGACAGTTCGGAGACGCACGAGACGTACGACGTCTCGGAGAGCGAGTCGTCGTCCGAGTCCGCCGCACTGAAGACGTCGTCGTCGCCCGTCGACGGAGCACGTCTTCTCGATCCGCCGCGAACGTCTTCTTCAATCGACGCGTTTGGCGACGGGCTGCAAACGCGCTCCATTGAGAATTCGATCCTATTCTCATGGGGGTACCACGGAATAGAACTCGCCGGAATAGAACTCGGCCGGAATAGAACTCCGTTTTTGGTGGATTGCGCGCGTATCGATTTTATTTGTGTTTCCTCTTTTTATATTTCCGCTTATCGAAAATGCGAGTAAAATTATCATAAAATTTCAAAATTTTTCAAAAATGTGTAAGGCCAAGTAAAAAGTTCTATTCCGGCCGAGTTCTATTCCGGCGAGTTCTATTCCGTGGTACCCCCATTCTCATCGGAACTTCAAATTTTTTGGTTTTTTGGGAGAAATGTTTGAAATTCGCGGTTTTCCCGGGCAAATTCACCTTCTCGCTTTCGATTTCAACGCGATTTTCCTCTTTTCCGCGCCGTTGAGCTCGATTCTGAAAGCTTTTTCGGCGGGAGAATTAAAATTTTCGAAAATTTTCACTCACTTCATTTCGCCGCTCGTATCGGTGGTAATCAAAAAAGCGATCGACGTTTCAGCCATTTTCGACGACGACATTCCGAGTTTTTTGGGGAAAACCTGAAAAACTTGATTTTTGGATTTTTTTGGACATTTTTTCGGAGGATAACATTGATTTTCACAGAAAATCAACAAAACTTTTATTTTTAAGAAGAAAATCCAGAAAAATTACACCAAAAACCGCTGAAAACCACGAAAAACGAGCTGAAAATCGAAAATTTGCTGATTTTCGAAGCTGCGCGGGTTACTGTAGCCGGCCGTGGTTGCGTACTTTCCCACACACCACCACGCGAAAATGCACACTTTCCTCCAAATTTATTAATTTTAAAACATTTATTAGTTTATCAATTTTTCAAATAAAAATAAATTATTAATACAATTTCTATCACTTCAAATTTCAAAAAAATCACAATAAAAATGGCAACCAACCCATAATATTCTGGAAATCACAAAAAATTATCGATAAAGCACAAAAGTGGCGAAATCAAAGGTTTTCAGCGGGATTTCCGACAGATTTTCGACTTTTTGCAGCGATCCGACAGGCGTGATTCCACTCAGATCCGTACGTTGCACGCGACGCGCTCCGAGGCGAACGAGCAGGCTCCGAAGCGCCGGAACCAGGCGGCCACCGCAATTATCGACTTTTCGGGCGGTCAATCGTGTGGCGTGCCGGAACAAAATCAATAATTGCCGATTGTCGGACAACGGACGGATCGTCAAGAGCTGCGTGTCGCACGGAAACGCGATTTCCGAGTTCTCGGCGATCTCCTCGACGTCCTCTAGACTATTGATTTTTTCGACGTCGAGTTGGATCGGCGGGTAGATCAGTGACTGGACGGCCTGTTGAGCACGCAGCGAGTGCACCGAATAGTGCTCCGACGATTCTGGAGCATCGACGACGAGCTCGTCGTCGAAAACGAGCCTTAATCGGATATCGATCGGCTTCATATCGATCGGAATCGAGTCGTCGCCGTAGCCGAGCCCTTTTCCGTCGTCCTGATTCAGAATCCGATCGATATTCATCTCGACGACGCCGTTCTCCATAAAACGCGCGCCGTGCTCCACATTCGACACAATTGACAGTCTGCGAAAAAATTGTTTTTTTTTTGAAAAAATTATAATTAAAAATCGAGTTTTATTCATTTCAGCAATATTTTTCGAATACTAATATTGTTTTAGTCTTGAACTTGTGTCAATTTAAATATTTTAAATTTTTTAAAATTTGTGTTTGAATTTAATTTTACAAGAATAATTAAAAAAAATTTTTTTTTGAATTTAATTTATTTTTGAAACAGAAAATTTTTATTTAGTTGAATTAATTTTTTTTTGGAAAAAAAAATCAAAAAATGCCAATTCAATTTTTTTTCTAAAAAAACCAAAAAAAAAAATTAAAATCACTAAATTTTCAAATTTTTTCCCAAGTGAAATTTTTTTTTTTGAAAATTGAAAAAAATTTTTGAATTTAATTTAAGAGTATAATTTTTAAAAAATTGAATAGAATTTTCGAAAAACCTAAATTTAATTTTTTTCAACCGAAAATTTTTAATTAGTTTAATTTTTTTGAAAAAAAACCGAAAAAAAAAATTAAATTAAATTTTTTTTATTAGAAAAAATGAATTTAATTTTTTTTTTCAAAAAAAATCGAGAAAAAAAAAGAAACCAAATTGAATATATTTTTATAATTTATTTTATTCCTACTTGTAAATTAAAAATTTAATTTCATTTTTTTTTTACAAAAAAATTTTTTTTTTTTGAAAATTGAAAAAAAAAATTTCGAAAAAAGATAAATTACTTATTTTAATATTAACATTTTGAAATTTTTCTACCAAGTAAAAAATATTAATTTAATTTTTTTCAAAAAAAAAAAAAATTGCTTCTCTAGTCTCACCGCTGTCGTGAATTGTGAATGACGGCGGCAGTGGGCATGGGATAGTAGTTGTTCTGGACGGGCAGCCGGTAGAAGTGCCGACGAATGAGCTGCAGTCCGATACTATCGGTGAAAGTGTCGGGTGTCGGCCATCCGGTGCCGATTCTCGTCATCAGTTCCGTGTTCCGGTCTCGCGACACGTCGATCCACATCGAAATGTCGACGTGCTCGCCGGCGGCGCCTGCACACACACCCGAATTGACGACACATTGCGGACCTACAGTAGGCGCGTCAAACCTGCCACGTTGTTGAGACTCGTGCGTTGAGTGACGGTCTCCGAGAACTGGAACACACTCTGCCGCAGTTCGCCGCCGATTTTGAGCCATTGAAAGTCGTGCACTTCCTAGATTATTTTCAACGTTCAGTACGATGCTCCGCATATCCCGCCCCTCCATACCGTCGGATTTGTGTGTAGTTTCATGAGATAGGCGCCGCCGCCCGCGTCTCGATACTTTTGCCAAGATTGTCGGCACGCGAACGTTGAATTGGATTTATGGGCGGACTGCAAAAAATCGATAATTTATCGATTGACCCGGAAATCTGGAAAGATGATACCAGAAGAGATCCCGATGTGGAATTGTGCACGGTTTTTAAAAACGGAGTTTCGAGAGTGAATTCCGGCGAAAAATCGATATTTTCAACGACCCACGCACTGGAAAAATTGAGAATTTTCAAAAAAAAAAAAAAAATTTTTTTTCTAATTTTTTTTGGATTTTTTTGTACAAATTCGAAGTTTTTAACAATTTTTTTAAGAAATTGAAAATGAAAAATTATGAAAAATAATTTTTTTCTAAAGATAGAAAATTTTTTGAAAAAAATTTGAATTAATTTTTATTTTCAATTTAAAAAAATTTTTTTAAAATTTTTTTTTTCCAAAATTTTTTTTCGGAAAAAAGTTTTTTTTCTCAAATTTAATTTTAAAAAAATGATTTGAAATAAATTGTTAAAAAATTTTTTGCAAAAAAAAAATTCTTGCAAAAAAAAAAAAAAATTGAAAAAAAAATTTTTTTAACTAAAAATTAATTTAAAAAATGATTTTGATTAAACAATCTTTTTTTAAATTTTTTCCAAATAAAATTCTTGCCAAAAAATAGGAAAATTTGAAAAAAAAATTAATTTAAATTTTTTTTTTTTAATTTCTACACTTTAATTTTTTTCAGTTTGAAAATTTCAATTTTTTTTATTTTTCGAAATTAAAAAAAAATCGAAATAAATAAATTTGAACTATATTTTAACTAAAAAAAAAAAAAAAAAGAAAAACCTTCCAAAATTCCAATTGTTCGCCGCTCCATTTCTCATCTCGATCTTCGCCATTCTCGTTTTTTCGCTCGAGCTCGTTTTGGAAATTCGGACTCGAATCATGCTCAACACCGGAATTTTTGCACGGAATAATATCTAAAATTTAAACACCAATCAAATAAATTTTTTAGTTTTAGGCCAAAAAATTTGAAAAATTTTTGAAACAGTAAAATTTTTTTTTTTCAAACTTTTTTTTCAGAAAAACAAACCAGAAACGAGTCGTTTTGTGGTTTTCCGCGCAAAAAGAATGGCTCCACTTGAGCATCGATCGATTTTCCAGCAATCGATAAATCGATATTCGGCTCGTTGGTTCGAATCGAAAACACGTCGGAGAGCTCGAAGAGCAGCGAGTTGAACAATTTTATTTCCTGCGGACGGTCGCTTTTTTGAAAATCGATAATCTCCTGGATCTCCACACCGTCTTGTGTCCGCGGATACACGTTCTGGAAAATTAAAATTAAAAATTAAATTTTTTTTTAATTAAAAAAAAATTTTATTTTTCACTTAATTTTTATAATTTTTTACTTAAAATTACCGTGGAAAATATTGTGCAAAATTAAATTTTAAAAAAAAAAGTTATTTATTATTGATTTTTTAAATCTCATTTTTTGGAAAATTTTTAAAATTTTTTAAAAATTTTCTATTTTTCCCAGAAATCTGAAATAATGTCTAAAAAATTGGAAAATTCAAAAAATGTATTTTCAAATTTTCCCGATTTTTTACAAAAATTTAAAATAAAAATTAAATTTGAAAAAAAAAATTTTTTTAATTTTTATTTTTTTAATTTTCGAAAATTCAAAAAGAAATTTTAAAAAACTACAAAAAAATTCATTCGTTTTTTATTGATTTTTTAAATCTCAAAAAAAAACCCGAAAAATTTTTTTTTTTCGGAAAATTTTTTTTATTTTTTCCCAGAAATTTAAAATAATGTCCTAAAAATTGAAAAATTCAAAAAAAAATTTCTAAATTCTCCCGATTTTTTACAATAATTGTTATAAAAAATTGAATTTTTCACTTAGTTTTTATAATTTTTCACTCTTTTGTGAGAAATTATTGTGAAAAGTTAACTTTTTTTAAAAAAATGTCATTTATATTTCAAATTTTTTTTTATTTTCAAAAATTTTCAATTTTTTTCCAGAAAATTAAAATAATGTTCTAAAAATTGGAAAATTCAAAAAATGTGTTTTTTAAAAATGTTTCCCATTTTTTACAAAACATTTTTTAAAAATTAATATTTAAAAAATTTTTTTAATTAATTTTTTTTTTGAATAAATCCCAAACGCTTACCAAATTGCCTTTTCCGAGCTCCTCGAGCACCTCTTTAGTCGATAAAATCGATTTGTGCAATAGTTTCGAGTAGTCTTTCATCACGCTCACTTTCGACGTTCCTGCGAAATAAATTTACAAATTACATGCGATTTTTTTGTCGAAAAAATTTTCAAAAATTCGCAAAAAAAATCTACCGGTAATTGCGTCGTGGTGCTGGAAAAGGAGCAAATTTCGGCGCGCTTCCTCCAATTTTTTCACATTTTCATCGATTTTTCGCTGTTTTTGAGTGGAACGGAGCATTGAGAGCATCAAATCGGTCGATCGGATTAAAGACTGCAATTTTAATTGGTTATCCATTTTTTTTCTGATTTTTTTCTAATTTTTTCTATTTTTTGAAAAAAAAATTAATTTAAAATTTTTTTTTTTTAATAAAAAATTTTTTTTTCGCAAGTCCGAATATTGCATTTTTTGAAAATTGAACTGCAAGGTAAGTGAACTTAACAGTATTTAATTTTTTAATTTTTTTTTTGTAAAATTTTTGAAACCTAATTTTTTTAAAAATTCAATTTTTTAATTTAAAATTTACAAAATTAAATTTTAAAATTTTAAAAATTTAATTAAATTTAAAAATTTAAAAAAATTTAATTTAAAAGATTTAAAAGATTTAATTTAATTTAAAAATTTAAAAAATTTAATTTAATTTAAAAATTTAAAAAAATAAAATTACATTTTAGAAAATTAAATTAAAATTAAGTCAGGAACGTTTAAAAAAAAATTTTTTTTTTGATTAAAAAAATATTTACCTTCAGAAAATTGTTTTTAAAAAAATCATTTTCACTTTTCCTGCAATTTTCGCCAATCAAAGCAAAAATTATTTTTTAATTTTTTTTTTGAAAAATTTTTGAAACCGGATTTTTTTTTTCGAAAAAAAATTTTAAAAAATTTTTTTTAAAATTTAATTTTTAAATCAAAACTTGAAAAAAAATGAAAATTAAATTTGAGTCAAGAACGTTTTAAAAAAATTTTTTAAATTTGAAAAAAAAAATTTTTTTTTACTTTCCAAAAATTTCATTTTTTCTCCAATTTTCTCCCAAAAGAAAAAAGAGGGGAATTGCGCGGATTACTGTAGTTTGACCCACATGCAGCAATCGTCCCTGTCGCTTATAAAACGGTCGCGTCGTGTAATAGCCGGTCCAGTAGTCGCCCAAAGCGCACATGTACGGAAAAAAGTCACCGGTGACGGTGGGCGCCTGCGTGTCCCGTGACTGTGTCCCGTGACTCTCGTACCACGCCTCCAGCTCGTTGAAAAAATCGATAAACGTGCCGTATCTGGGTCGCAGTATTTTCTAGATTTTTTTCGCGCGCGACAACCTACCGTATCTCCGCTCGAGACCCTTTATTGATTTCGTCGAAGAGCGGCAGAAAGTTGTCGTGTTGCTGATGCCACTCTTCGATCATATCGTACCTTTAAAAATAACTATTGATTTTTTGCCGAGGGGGGGGGGGGGGAGAATTTTCTAGAAAATACCGAAAATCGTCGCCGTGCATCATCAAAATCACCGGCGCCTTGTACAGTTCGTACTGTTTTTCCAGCTGCGCCACCAGTTTTTCGGCTCTGAAAATTTTTTATTTTTTTCTGAAAATCAATCGATATTTCAAAAAATTGAATAATTTTAGAATTTAAAAAAAAAATTGATTTGAAAAAAAAGTTTTTAAAAATAATTACTGTTTCAAAAATTTTTCCATTCAAACTATCAAAAAATGCAAGTAATATTCGTAAAAAATAAAAAATAAATTTTTTTTGAAAAAAAAATTGAAATAAATTCTGAAAGTTATTTTTTGAAATTATTTTTTTTTCAAGTTGATTATAAAAAAAATTTTTTTTTGGAAAATTTTTAAAAAATAATTTTTCATTTTTTTTTCAAAAAAAAATCAAAAAAAATTTTTTTTTAATCGTAAAAAACAAAAAAAAAAATTTTTTTACTTGAAATAAATTTTGAAAGTTATTTTTTGAAATTAATTAATTTTTTTTTGAAATTTTTTTAAATGCCCAATTTTTCAGCCCAGAAGTAGAATATTCAAAAAAAAAATTTTTTAATTTTTAAATTTCCATTCAAAACGCTCACTTTTGTACGACATTCTGCGAGGTGATATTCGTGGGTTTCGGGCCGGGACAGTTCCAGTGCGTGATGCGCTTAAAGTCGAATTCGCAGCACGTCGCAAAATCCGGACCGCACGC
This sequence comes from Caenorhabditis sulstoni, assembly GCA_963966605.1. NCBI lineage: Eukaryota > Metazoa > Nematoda > Chromadorea > Rhabditida > Rhabditidae > Caenorhabditis > Caenorhabditis sulstoni. The sequence continues at coordinate 7,957,093 of OZ016475.1, forward strand.
GTTCAGAACGTCGTAGTGGGTGTAGGGGAGGACGTGCGTCAGAACGTCTTCCGAGTCCGTGAAGAACTGACGCCATCTGAACGGGATGGCTCTCTGCGACTGCAACGTCTGCTTGAGCGTGTGGTGGATGCGGTTGATGACGTTGCGGCGGACACCTGGAGAATGTGCACGGCGGGTCATTGTTTGGCGGAGAAGAGAAACTGGTTTGGCCAGCGAGGGGATCGAACAAACGACCCCAAGATTATCGGCCTAACGCAAAACCACTTGACCAAATAGTCACTAGACCGTACAGCGATCTTGAGGTAGCGTTTTCGGGTGAAGCTTTGAATTTCCAAAGTTCAAAAAGTTTTCGCAACAAAAATTTCGGCTAAAGGGGGTCCGACCAGGATTACGGTAACTCACCGGCCTTCTTGAACAAATAAGGCACTGAATTGGAGTAGCCGAACGGATCGTTCGACCACACCGTCGTCGGTTTCAGCCCGAAATTCTGCTCGATGAACTGAAAACCCTCGACAATGTTGTCGACGGAAACTGGAAAATAGGGGTTTGCCTCGTCCGTCATCACCCACGAGCCGGTCGCCAATTCAAGACGACCTGATGACACTAGTCTGAAAATTTTTTTAAATGAAGTTTAGAAAAAATTCAATTTTTCAAAAAATATTTTTTTCCATAAGAAAATTTTTCGAAAATTTTTTAAAAAAATAAAAAAATAAAAAAAATTGTTTAATTAACAAAATAATTTAACAAAAAATAATAAAATTTTTCAATCAATTTTTTAAAAAATTTTTCCAAATTTAAAAATAATTTTTGAAAATATTTAAAAAAATTTAAAAAATATTTAAAAATTAAATTAACATTTATTAAATTCTAAAAATAATCTTAAAAAATTCAGAAAATAGTTTCTAAATTTCAAAAATGATCTTTAAAAATTTAAAAAAAATTTTTAAAAATATAAAAAATTAAATTAATTTTTTTTTAATTTTAAAAATAATTTTAAAAAATTCAGAAAATTATTTCTGAAAAAAAAAATAAATTCTGTAGAATAACAGGCTCACTTTCTGACATTTCGCCTCACTTCCTCCGGTTTTCCGGCCCACCATCGCTCGAAAAACACAAATTCGGCCCACATGAATCGCATTTTTTCGTTTTTCATCATAAAATTGTGCATATTATCCAGAATCTGATTGGTTCTTTTTGTGTAACTTTCGAATGTTTCCAGCCATCCTTCAAATTTTTTTTTGAATAAAAAAAATTTTTTTGTAATTTTTTTTTCTAAAAATTACAATCAAACAACACAATTATTTTTTAACGCTGAAAAAAATTAAAAATATTATTTTCAAAGAATTAAAAAATTATATTCTTTCAGTTTTTTTAAAAATAAAAAATAAAATTAAGAAAAATTTTTAATTTTTCTCAAAATTAAATTTATATTTTCAAAATTTTTTTTAAAAATAAAATTTTGAAAATTTTCTCATGATTTAATTTTCTAAAAATTTTAATTAAACACAATTGTTTTTAACGCTGGAAAAAGTTTCGAAAAAAAATTTTTTTCAAAAAAATAATAAAAATTTTTTTTGATTTTAAAAACTAAAAATTCAATTATTAGCGGGGAATTTGTATTGATTTTTTAACAAATTAAAATTAATTAATCAATTTCCAAAATTAAAAAATTTCAAAAAAAAACAATTCACCTGGATCGACGTGAGTGAACGGTAAAACGATGACTTTTAATTTTTCTTTTTTTCGATTTTTTCGATTTTCATCGATTTTTTGCGGATTCCCGACGGCTTTCTCGAATAAATCATGCGTCTGAAAAATAAAAATTAATTAAAAAAAAAAAAAAAAAAATTTTCTCATCGAAAATTACATTAAAATCAGATTTCGCTTCTTGCGGAGGCTCTTCGCACGAATCAATTTCTTCTTTTTTCGCCGAAACTCCAGAAATTTCAGCGTTTTTCAGAAAAATTCCAGCATTTTCAGAATCTCGAACTGATTTCAGCTGAATTATCCGAAAACTGTTGATAGTGTGATCGTTTTGCGTCTGAAATTAAAAATTAAAAATAAAATTTTTTTTTTTTTTCAAATTAATTTTTTAGATGTATGTTTTGGGGTTTTGAAAAATAAGTTTGTTGTTTTTTTTTTTTGAAATTTGGAAAAAAAATTCGAAAACACCTAGCTTTTTCTAAGAATTAATTTTTTTTAAAAATCAAATTTTTAAATTTTGGGGTTTCAAAAAAAAAGTTTTTTTTTTAATTTCGAAAAAAAATTATAAATTTTTTTTTGGAAATTTGAGTAAAAATTCCAAAAATATCTAGCTATTTCGGATTATTTTTTTAGCTTCAAAAAAATCGAAAAAAAATTATCATAATTAAGTTTTTTGTATTTTGCCAAAAAAATGAATTTCGTGAAAAATTAAAAAAAACTTTTTTTGAAGTGAAGCTTTTTTTTGAAAATACAATTTTCAGAATTAAAAAAAATCTAACTTCAAATTTTGAAAAAATTCAAAATTTTTGAAATTTTAGAAAAAATCCTAAAATGTCAAGTTTTTACTAAAAATAATATTTTTGTATGCCGAAAAAATGAAAAATTTAAGAATCGAAAAAAAAATTAAAAATTTTTCATTTTTATTTTGCCAAAAAATTAAATTTCGTCAGAAGTTAAAAATTTTTTTTTGTTTGAAAATTCAATTTTCTGAATTCAAAAAAAAATTAATTTTCAAATTTTAAAAAATATATGAATAAAAAAAATTTTTTTTTAATTTGAAAAATATTTTTTAATTAAATTTTTTTTAAATTAAATATATTTTTTAAAAGTGAAAAAAACCAACATTGCTCAATCGATGGTGATAAGCGAGTAGAAACGTGAAAAAAATGGCGAAAAAATAAACGGCGACAGTTCGCGGATTGAGAAGCACCTTCCGTTTCGCTGAGACCACAAGCCGGTGCATTCTCGGATTTTTTTCTTTTTTCTTTTTATTTTTTTATTTTAAAAAAATTCCTGAAAAAAAAGGGAAATTGTTACGTTTAAATGGAAAATTGGATCTAAATTTAAAATTTAAAATTTAAAAAAAATAGTACGATTTTCTGGGAAAAACTGCATGAAACTTCGAATTAAAATTTTTTTTTTGAAAAATTTTTTAAAAATTGGGAAAAACGTTAAAAAACATTTAAAATAATACTTAAATATGAATTTATTGAAATTTTAAATTTAAAGAAAAAAAATAAAAATTGAAAAAAAAAATTTTTGAAAAAAAATTCCGAATTTTTTTATTTTGGAAATTTACTGAAAATTTGAAAACCAATTTCGTGAAAATGTTTTTTGAAAAAAAATTTTTTTCTCTGTTTTTTTTTCTGTTTTTAAATTTAATATTGGAAAAAATGGAAAAAAAATGTTATTTTCAAAAAATTTTGAATTTTTGAAATTTTTTCGAAAAATTTAAAATTCTAAAAATTGTTTCTATATTTTCGAAAATTCTTTACAAATCGAAAACGAGTATTTGGAGTGAGAATGTATAATTCGATTTTCCGTTTTCGTTTTCCACGCTCCCCCTCTCAATTTATTCAGCTGCGAGAGGATAAATAGAGAGAAATCGAGGAGACGCAGAGAAAAAAAAGTGACATTGCACCTGTTTTCTGACATTTTCATCGAAAACTCTCGGATTCCATCGAAACACTGAAGTTGACGCGCATTTTTTCGAATGAGCTACCGTAACCTAGTCATTTGAAACTTTGCGCGTCAAATTCAATGTTTTGACGCAAAAATGCACAACTTTCCGAATTTTTGCAGGAAAAAAGGCGATTTGAAAAGCGGGAAAACTGGTTTTCGATTCAGTTCGGCATAAAAATGGAAAAGCAAACCGAGAGGCACGAACAATAAAAAGTTTACAATAAAAACGAGTGGAAAACGGGCGAAAAAGAGAAAAATGAGAGAAAAAAGAGAGAGAAAGAGAGAGAAGTGGACGGATATTAAAATTTTGAGAAAAACGTTGTGAATTTGAAAAATTTATTTTTACATTTTCAAAAAAAAATTCGAAAAAAAAATTTTTTTTCAAAAAATCAGGGAAAAAATTGGGAAAAATTCGTATGATTTGTAATAATTTTATATTTTTTTTTTTGCACGCGCAAATTCTCGATGGTCACATTTTTTGATGGTGTCTAGTCGTCATTATAATCGTCGAATTATAATTTTTTTTTTTTTGATCTACCCGGTTTGCACTTTACAAATCATATTTGGGATGGGAAAAAAAATTGAAATTGCAAAAAAAAATGGATTTTTTCGTGACTGTGACAGTTTAGAATTTAGAATTCCCGCAATTTTTTTGAACTAAAATATATATAACCAGCGGGGTGGTCGCGGCTATCGCCGCGACCACCCCGCTGGCTTTCGCTTGGACGGGTGCAGGCCTTTCCGAATGGAGTAACGTTTTTGGTGTGAAAAACGACGGAGGGACTTTTTCAGCTTTTCGAATTCCCGCCGAAACGGTCCTCTCTTCAGCTTTTTGAATTCCCGCCGAAACGGTCCTCTCTTCAGCTTTTTGAATTCCCGCCGAAACGGTCCTCCCTTCAGCTTTTTGAATTCCCGCCGAAACGGTCCTCTCTTCAGCTTTTTGAATTCCCGCCGAAACGGTCCTCCCTTCAGCTTTTCGAATTCCCGCCGAAACGGTCCTCCCTTCAGCTTTTTGAATTCCCGCCGAAACGGTCCTCCCTTCAGCTTTTCGAATTCCCGCCGAAACGGTCCTCTCTTCAGCTTTTCGAATTCCCGCCGAAATGTTTCTGGAACTTTCTGACCCTTTCTGGCACGTTCAAACTCCTTTCAGCAAATAATGAGGCGAGAGAGTGTCTCAAAATGAGAGACGCAGACAATATTTCGTGTCTCCGTTTCTACCGTAATCCGAATCAATCGATAATTCCCGGTTACTGTAGCTGTAGTACCCTCAGTACCCTTCACTATTAACCACTTTCTCCTGTCCTCCCATCCCCACGACGGCAGTAATATCCTTTCAAAAAAGTGACATCTCGAACTTTCGACTACCGTATCTACCGTAATCCTGATGCTACCCCTTAGATATTCATACAGTAACCTTCCCCCATCCAAAACATACTACGATCAAAGTTTGAAGTCGATCGGTTCAGTTTGAAGAGGGGTCGAAAATGACGGTTTGTACTGTAGGTACCGTAATCCTACCGTATACCTGACCAAAAATGTCATAGAGGTGAAGCGCTCTGAGACCCATGAGCCTATGCAAAAAATCAAATCAATCGGGTCACAGGTTGGGAAGTTATTCCAGCTGAAGTCGTGGTCAAACAAAACTACGCAAATAGTATAGTAAAGATTTTTTCAAAAAAACATTTTTTTTAATAAAAAAATTTTTTTTTGAATTTTTAATTATTGTCACATAATTGGAGAATTAGAAAAAAATTTTTTTTTAATTTTTCAAAAACTTAAATTATTTTTTTTTGACGAAATTACTGTTATGCTAACCCGGAAGATCAAAAATTAAAAAAAAAGTTTTCAAATCACATTCGGAATGGGAAAAATTGGGGAAAAAACGAAAAAATTTGAATTTTGTGACTGTGACAGTCACAATTTAGAATTCCCGGAATTTTTTTGAATAAAAAAATTAAAAAAAAAATTTTTTCAAAAAAATTTTTTTTCTAAAATTTTTTTTGAATTTCCAATTATTGTCACATATTTAGAAAATTAGACAAAATAAATGTATGTGTTAATTTTTAAAAAAAATTAGATTAAATTTAATTTTTTTTTGACGAAAAATTTATTTTTTTTAATTAAAAAAACAAGTTTGACTGTCAAAATTTGGAATTTTCAAATTTTTTGATTAAAAAAAAATTTAAATTTTTTTCAAATGTTGAATGATTGTCACATGTTTGAAAAAATGGAAAAAATGAAAAAAATTTTAATTTTAATTAAATTTTTTTATGCTTAGTCGGAAGATCAAAATTTTTTAAAAAACACACATTTTTTTAAAAATAATTATTAAAAAAATAAAATTGAAAATGGACGAGAAGTATGGAAAATCATGGAAAATGTTTCGAAACGCGCGTTTTCGACGCGAAACCAATCAAGGAATTGTGTGTATTTGACCTACAAATTCGTGAAATTACGCGGATTTTGAAAAAAATCTCATTTGTCCTCGTGGATTAACGAAGAAAAAAAGTGATTTATTAATTAATTTTTTTTAAAATTAATTAATTATTTTTTTTCAATAATTGAAATTAGAAAAAAAAGTTTTTTTTTTTGAAAAATTTTTTTTTTCTGATTTTTTTTTTCAAAAATCTGCTTTTCAGACCAAAAAAAAAACAAAAAAAATAATAATTTTTTTGAAGGGGAAAAAAGAGAAAAAAGACGGAGAAAAAGGTCATCGGAGTGGAAAAATCATAGAATTTATATTGGAAAAAGAGCTGGTTGAGCAGAAAATTTTTTATTTTTTAATTATTTATTGGAGAAGTTTTTTGGAAATTAATTTTTTTCTACTGAATCAAACTGAAAAGAATAATTTGAAATTTGGAAAAAAAATATATTTTTAAAAAAAATTTTTAAATTTTTTTTGTTTTTTAAATTCCCAATTAATAATGTGTTTCAAAAATTTTATATCAACTTTTTTTATTTAAAATTAAACGTTTTTGCAACTTTTCTGGCTTTAATTAAAATTAGAAAAAAAAAATTTTTTTTTGAAAAAATTTTTTTTTCAAAAATCTGCTTTTCAGACCAAAAAAAACAAAAAAATCTTATTTTTTGAAGGAGAAAAGAGAGAAAAAGTTTTTTTTTTCAATTTTTTTTTCAATTTTTTTTTGTAATAATTCATTTTTATTTTCAACTAATTTATTTTATTTTCAAAAAAAAAAATTTTTTTTTAATTCAAAATTTGAAAATAATTTAAGAAAAAACAAAAACAAATTCAAGAATATTGCAATTTTTTTTTTTACAAAAACAATATCTCCCTCTTTTTATATTTTCCATATTTTATAATCGAATTAAAAGAAGTGGGGAAAGAAAAGGAGAAGTAGTGGACGACAAAGTGAAAATGCTCTCTTTCTCTTTCTTTCTTTCTCTTTCTCTTTCTCAAGGGAGAGAGAAATATGAGAATCGGGAAGCGGGACAAGGTGTGTCTCCATAACAACAGTGAGAAAAAGAGAGCGCGGAGAGCTCTGAGCACACATCGAATATTCATTCTTCCAACGGAAATGAGAGAGAGAGAGAGACTAACGGGATTCCCCTCCCCCCCGAAATAAAATAACAAATACGGAAATATATTTTTCCACACCTTCGTACCCTCTTCCTGATCAGGGCTGAAATTCCGGTTTTTTCGGAATCGGAACGTTCCGAATTTCATTCCGACTTTTTGAACGCTCCGAGTCGGAATTCGAAATTATTCCGACCCGATATTTCGGAATTTCCGAAAATTCCGGAAAGTTTTGAATTTCTAAATAAAATGCCGTACAGTGCTTTAAGACACAATCGCTGCGAGACCCGCACCACTTTTTGAGCCTATATCCTTTAAAAAATACCAGAACTTCGCAAAATTTCGAATTTTAAATATTATAGAGTTGAAAACCATCGAGAGTCCTCAGACAAACGCGCGTCAGGTTTCGCCACGCTTACCATAAACTTTTTCCGAATAATCATCTGCGCCTTTAAACCATTTTTTTTCAAACCGCGCTTTTCTGGATCAAATTTTTCAAAAAACGATGACAATTCGAGAAAATGAGGTTAAAGGCGCAGATGATTATTCGAAAAAAGTTTATGGAAGCGTGGCGAGACCAGCCGCCCGTTTGTCTGAGGACTCTCTCGATGATTTTTAACTCTATTATATCTTCTTCTTCTCCCACACCTTCCATCACCCAGGCATAATAGTTTGTTTGCTTTGTAGCAGTTTTTCGAAAGAAAACTACAGAGTTGCGGTTTTCCAAGCATAACAAATTTCAGAAAAATGCTGAAAAGTCAGTCGACCTCTTAAATTGTAGCTATTTTGGCGGGCGATTCGATAAAAATTACTCGGAGAAAGCAAGTTTTTTCTACTCTTCAAAAATCGCGGATTTTTGAAGCGCAGAAAAATCGGGGAATTTTCAAAGAAAATTCATCAAATTGCCCGTCAAAATAGCTTTAATTTAAGAGGTCGACTGAATTTCCAGCATTTTTCTGAAATTTTTTATGCTCGAAAAACTGTAGAAAAAATTGGAAAACTGTTTTTTTTTTCAGTTTTCAAAGTAATTGCTTAAGAAATTTTTATTTTAACAAAAAAAATTTTTTTCGCTTTTCAAAAAAAATTTTGAACTATTTGAAACAATTTTCGCATTTTTTTTCGACAAAAAAATTTTTTTTTTAATCGGAGAATTTAAAAATTAAATAATCAAATTTTTTTCTCAAAAACATGACTATTTATTTCTAAAAATTAAATAAATATTACGATAGGCACTCCCAAAAAAATAACGTTTTCAAAAAAAAAATATTTTCGAATCGAAACGAAACCAAAAATATTTCATACATTCATAGAAAATGCATGGGAAAATCGGAAAAAAAACCGAATATTTCCATATTTTCTCGCTATTTTATTGATTTTTGCTTTTTTATGCTTATTTTGGTGGAAGAAATAAATTTTTAAAAAAGGAAAAAGGTATTTTTCCAAAAAAAAAAATTTTTTTTTTCGAATTTTTGAAACAAACGCATTTTGAGTTACATTAAAGTTTCTTTTTTTTAAAAAGTAATTTATAAAATAAGAAATACTTGCAGATCGAGACGATATCCAGTAATTGGGATAATTGCTAATTTTTGGGACTAAAAACCGTATGATAGATCGACCCCCTTTAACGGATGGTACTTGAAACCGGAATATCTCTGAAACTAGAAGAGCTGGGAAAAAGTTGTCAACTACAAAAATGATCACCATGAAATTTCCCATCTTTTTCTAGTTGACAACTTTTTTCCAACTATTCTAGTTTTTGAGATATACCCTCTGAGAAAGTTCCGAGGTCCTTCTAACACAGTGTTTACCGGTTATTATTCCAATAAATAAAATGATTGGAATGTCAATGGAGAAAAACTTTTTTACAGCGTTCTTTTTCTTTTTCTAAAAATATATTCTCCAACTCTTAACTATTACTGGAATTTTCGAAAAAAAAACTTTTGAAAAAAATTTTCTGAAAATTTTTTTTCAAATTTTTTTTAAAATTAAAAAAATTTGAAATTATTCACGTTTTTTTGCAGTAAAAAATGAGAAATTGAAATTTTAAAAAAAAATTATTTTAAAAAAAATTAAAATTTTATTTTTTTTTCGAAATTTGAGAAAATAAATGGAATTATTCACAAAAATCGACGAAAATTTTTTTTAAAAATTAAAAATTTCCATTCGGAAATGCGATTTTTTTCTCATTTCCTGCCGCAATAATATCCGCCGCCGCCGCCATTATAATAATTGTATCGATAGGGAGAAGTGGCTCTTCCGAGAGCAAAAGCTGCTCCGCGACCGAATGCTCCGCTTCCGATTTCTTCAAAAAAAAATTGAATTGAACTTTTAAAAAAATTAGGGTTTAAATGAGAAATTTTCAGAATTTATTGCTGCAGAAATTTGAAATTTTTCATCGAAAATTTGAAAAAAAAAATTTTTTATGGAAAAATTTTTCAAAAATTAATTTTTTTTTTAATTTATTAAAAAACAAAAAAAGTTTTATTTTAAATACACATTTTTTGAAAATCAATTTTAAAAAAATAAATTCAATTTGAAGAAAAAAAATTTTTTTTGGAAAATTTTTTAAAAATTAACTTTTTAAAAATTTATTGAAAAACAAAAACAAAATTTTTATTTTTAATATAATTTTTTAAAATCAAATTTTCGTCGAAAATTAAATTTTTAAAAAAATTTTCTTTAAAAAAAATTTATTTAAAAAAAAAACATTTTTAAAAATCAATTTTTATTGGAAATTTCATAAAAAATTAATTTTTTTTTCAAATTAAAAAAAAAAAACTCACCAAAAAAAGCGAAAATCAAGAAAAATAGTAGAATTTTTTGGAAATTCATTTAAAGAATTTTTTTTATTCTCAATTTTTCTCTCAAAAAATTAAGCATTTATAGTCTGAAAATCGACCAAAGTTTTCTGAAAAAAAAACAGAAAAAATGAAATTAATTGGATCAGAAAACAAGTTTTTTATTGTGATAAGGAACTTGATTTTTTTTTGACACGGGGCGTCGTAAAAAAAATAACAAATTTAATTTTTTTTGTGTATTTTGAACTTGGAATCTGTGAAATTAAAAATTAAATTTTTTTTTGAAATTCAGTTTTTTCTTCTTTTCTAGTCTAATGCAGGTTTGTCAGAGAATGTTTTTTTTTTTAATTTCAAATTGATAGTTTCGAAAATTTGTTTTTTTTTAAATTAGAAAATGCCTTAAACACTCATTTTCTCGGGCAGAAATCACAGATTACTAAAAAATTTATTATCTCATTCAATGAATTCGTTTCGAGTAAAAATAGAAGCAAGGTTATCAGTAGAGCCATCGGGTCAGCTTTCTCCAGATGCCGCGCCGGGGAAGAGACTCCTCGTCGGACTCGGAATCGATCTGGATGCAAGAGTACTCGGTCCCCGCCAGTTTCCTCTCGTCTGCCGTAGCGAGCATCTCTTGGAACGCAGCTGCCAAGTCTTCCTGCTTCTTGGCCACCTCTTCTCTCTCCTTGGCCGATGCTGACTGTAATAGAAAATGGTTCTTTGCTGACTGAAAATGAAATTAATTTCACTCACTTCCAGCGTATAAGCAATGACTGCAATGACGACGAAACTGAGCTGGTACACGTTTTGGACAGCTCCACACCTCATCGATCTCAATTGTCCCAGAATGCCAGACAGGGCCGGGACACCCGATTGGGCGATCATTTGGTATCCGAGTTCCACACCTCAAAAACTTTCTCGTATTTTCAAAAAGTTTAAAGAAGAGAGAAACTGACCAGCGAAAGCGCCGGATCTTCCGATGCCAGCTGAGCAATGGACGACGACCGGGGTGAAACTCTCACGGACTCGCTTCAGAATCGCAATGACGGTGCTCGGGTCGTTCGGGACGAAGTGATCTTTCCATTCAGTGTACTGGAAGTGAGTTAACGTGTGAGTCGATCCATCTCTGCAGAGTGACAATCATTCGAATCGGGGACTCTTCGGAGATCATGGCTTACCGGAAAGTGATCTTCAGCTTGCGTTCGATGTATCCTCCTGCATGGTCCGTTTTGCCAAGGCACTCGACTTCCGAATGATCGAACGAGACCTTTTCTTTCTCCGTGAGGGCAAAGTACTTGTCGCACTTGTTCTTCTTCTCTCCGTCCGCTGAAATTTAACTGTGAACGGAGTCAATCGATAATCAATCAATACCGATTTCGTCGAATTGGCACAACATCACCACGAATTGGCTCTCGTTCTCCTTTATCATCCACAAGAACTTGTCAATCGTGCTGATTTTCTTCTCTTTCTTGTTCTCCTTCTGCGGTGCTTGCGACAAGATCATCTTCAAGTTGTTCGGCATCGTCACAACGTTCGCGTGCATGAAAGTGGTTCGGAACCATCCCTTCGGAGGGTTCCTGAGCTCGACCTTTGTGAATTCTCGCAGGACTTGTCCGCGTACTCTACAAGTAAATGCTTCTGCAAAGTGTCCAGTTTCTCGAATCTACCTGATCTCCGCCTTGAACTCCTTGTCAATCTCCTTCGTCTTTCCGGTTTTCGTCTCCGAGTCGACACCGCGCATCACTTGGTCACACACCGCGAGCAGCCCGGCCGCGAACCCTTGTATCCTCACCGCCTTGTCTATCTTCTGCCCTTGCTTCCTCAACTCGTTGAGACCTGAATGGTGTCCGACTATCGAGTAGATGGAGTCGATGAACGCCTTCGCCATTTGGAATGGCATCGAGGTGACCCTTATCCCTGAAAAAGTATTTATTCGAGAATATTCGACAGAGAACCTCACTTTCGCTCTCTTGGGTGCGCTCCGGTTCTAGTGGCGGTCCATCTTTCAATTGCTGCGCCAGTCGGTCACGTTCAATTTGGACCTGCTTGACTGCCTCCTCCTTCTCCACGTTCTGCTTTTTGAGGGCCGCCGCCTCTTTTTCCTTCTCCTCGTTCTGCTGCTTGAGAGCCGCCGCCTCTTTCTTCTGCTGCCTGAGAGCTTCCGCATCTTCCTCTTTCTTTTCCTTCTCCTTTATCAGTGAATCCTCCAAATCTTCGATTTTTTCTTCGTTTTTCCGATGAAAACAGAAGTAGTAAATCGTTCCTCCGCCACCGGTGACGACGATGAGGACGCCGGCGGAGACTCCGATCCAGACGTACAAGCTCCAGCTGCTGAAACAGAAAAGGTTTGCATCGAGCGAATAAGGGGATCGCTCACCTTTCTTCCGGTGCCGCGGTCACAATTGTAGTCCTGTTTCCTCCCTGATCCACTCGATCCCGAGATGGTTCCTTCGGCGGCTGGACGGCTTTCGCAAAGGCAGAGAAGAACTGGTCGAGCAGCGGAAGAGAAGCCTCGGAACGTCGAAAGTGTGGGTGGTAGTTGGTGAACTGCAGTCCGACCGAAGCGAACTTGTCGAGTTCACTCCGAAGGACACTCAACTCGTCCGGTCCAGCGGCTCGTTTCCGATTCGAAGACGTCGTCGCAGCTGGAATCGACTTCTGCAAAGACTCGACCGCTTTGCTCAACGCCACAAAGTCGATGTCGACTCCATGGACTTTCGCAGCGGCACTGGTGAACAGATCCGAGTGATTGGCGAGAAGACTCGAACTCGGCTCCTTCACTCCTCGACTCCACTCTCCCAACTGATCGTCCATCTTCGCAAAGGCCTGCTCAATCGAGCCGATCTGATCCAGCTGTTTGATTGTGTTCGGTGACAACGGGCTGACGACCTTCTGTTTCGCTGTTCCAACGATTCCAATCCATTTCTTGTCGAAAACGAGCGGTTTGTTGATCAATCTCCGCATCTTGACGACTCCTTCCGTCGACGATCCAATCACTTCCGAGACGTCTCTCAAGTTTTTTTGAGCCGCCAAGACCTTCGTCTCGTTGCCTCGCGATCCTTTGATGACGGCGATCTTTTCCTTGAGCGAATCGAGGTCTCCATCGGTGCTCTTCACGATGTTCACCACTCCGATGACGTCAGCGACAACTGCATCTCGTTCGGGGCTCCTGAACCACTCGATCATCCGGAACATCTTCATGACCAATTCAGAATTGTCCTGCAGAGTTTCGAAGAGTGGTGAAAACTCTGCCAGGTCGCTTTTGAAGGCTTCGAGACTGCTCAACTTCGAGAGGATTTCATCTTTTGATTTCCGAACTGCCGCTCCAATAATTGTCAGATTGGCTGCCATTTCTCCCGTCAGGTCATGGAATCGTGACTTTTCAGCATCCTTTGTGAACTTTTTTACTGCATCAACCGCTTCCGAATCTGTCGTGAACTCCACTGGAAATGTTTCGATTTCCTGAAGTACTTTCATGTTTTTTTCCATTTTCAGATTATCTATGACGGTTTTCACGAAGTTGTCCAGATCAACCACAACCGCGTCCACGTTTCTCACTTCCTTTAAGATCGTGCTCATCGAAAGTATCCCTGCTCCTTTCGAGGTTTTGAATCCCTTCATGTACTCGCGAATGTTCTCGGCAGCACTAGTCGAACTCTCCAGGGACCGAAGATCTTCGATCCTCTGCACCATCCCGGCGACCCGTCGCAGCTTCTGATCGTCCGGAGATCCGAACTTGTCCGCAACGGCACGAAGCGATACATCCAAAGATTCCAGCGGTTCGAGAGCAGTCCTGAGACTATTAGTCTTCACAACCTTCTTCATCCAACCATCTTTCAGATCGTTCACGATCAATCCGAGATCGCTGAAGCCGTTCGGGAATGCAATCATCAATTTCAGCGTCTGAGATGCTCCCGACTTCCGGTGTTTGTAGAACGACAAGATGGTTTCGAGAATCCCCGATAACTCTCTTGGAACTCGAGAGGCGATCGCTTGGACGGCATTGAAGTTCTCTGAGTTTGGTGCGAACTTCCCATCGTCAGAAACAACTGACTCGATTTCGTTTCGAACTTTGAAGAAGGCGTCGATTCCATTGAGAGCCTTGCCGACAAGCGAGAAACCACTCGTTGCACTCTGAATGGTTTTGAACGCGAAACCAAGCTTCTTCGAGGAGTCGAATCGTGAAATCACATCGACAAGATCTTTTGATGACTTCTTCAGATCGCTGAATCTGGCCTTCGCTTTGTCGACGGTTGAAGATACCGATAATTTTGCGAAATCGGCTGACCAGTCACCAACTTGGACCATGATTTCTGTTCTGAGTGCAAGAGAAAAGTCATCCAGACTCTCAATTTCGTTTTTGAACGTGTCCGGGTTCCAATCGGCCACATTCCCCATTCCATCCACTTCTTGTCTGACGGCGTCCAACTGGTTGAAGAACTTCTCCGCTTCGGAAGCATCTTTCAGCTCAACTCCCTTCATGGAATCGAGAGCCGTTTCAAACGCGGCGACGTCTATCTTCTTGATGTAGCTCGGCTCGAGTTTTCCCAGACGGAGGAGCTCAGAGAAGACAGTTTCGGAGTCGAAACTGCCGTTCACGATGCTCTGCAGCAGGGCGATTCCGTTCGTCACGCGAGCCACCATTTCCATCTGACGCACCGCGCTATCCATGTGTCCTGAAAGATTTTGATTTTCAGAGTATTTCAGATTTTCAGCCAACCGTTAGCATTCCGGATTTGTCGGAGATGCTGGAGTTCGAAAGTTGGACAGCTCGGGAGCGCGGATATCGGACAGGAACGGGACATCGGATCTGAAAACGAACATTTATTCAGACTGTCGCTTTCGAATCGTCACCTTCGGAGTGAAGCGAGAGGTCGAGGGTCGGGCTGGATGACGATATCGTTTGGTTCTGATTGAAGCCTGGAAATATCAGTTTCCGGCTGAAAATGTCTGGGAATCGCTCACTATCATGCTGATTACTTGTTATAATTGCATGCGCAACAATGAGCACGATATCTGAAAATGAATGTGGTTTGTGTGGGAAACTCCGAGCGGTTTAATGAAACTCACTTATTTGTTTCATGACACTTGTTCGTAAGAACATCTTCATCCGTCGGCGAAGCTCGAACTGACTCGGACTGCGGGAGGACTGACGGCGGGCGAAGAGTGCCACGTGGATGTTGACATTCGAATCGGATTGGGAGATCACGTCCGAGTCGGGGCCGAGCACAGGCCATCACCACGATCGCGTCGAGACATTCCAACCGAAAAGGGCATCGCGGCTGGAAATGAACGCAGTTCAAATAAGAGGAAAATGAAGCGAATTGCAGATTTACGGACGATTTAGTTGATTGGAAAGCCGAAAAAACAAGAAATTACCGAGAAAATCGATAATCAGAGTGAAAAATAGCAAAATATCAGTTGAATGGGAGGAATTAGAAGCGAAACTAAGCAAAGTCAAGTGAGAAAATGGACCGGAACGAGAGAAAAGGAAAATTCAGCGTTTTTTGGTGATAAAACGAAAATTTTCGAGTTTTTTCGGAGTCGAAATGGAAAAAATCGTCGAAAATGCTGAAATTCAATAAAATCATCGATAAAACCACGAAATTCTGCGAAAAAACGAGAGAAATCAGTGGAAAATGTCCGAATTAGGCATGAATTGAGAGAAAAATGTTTTGAAAACAGTAAGAAACCAGTGGGATGGGCGCGGCTATCGCCGCGCCCATCCCACTGGCTTTCGCTTGGACGAGTGCAGGCCTTTTCGAATGGAGTAACTTTTTGGTGTGAAAAACGATGAAGGGAACTTAACCGCTTTTTGAATTCCCGCCAAAACAGTCCTCCCCTCAGCTTTTTGAATTCCCGCCGAAACGGTCCTCCCCTCAGCTTTTTGAATTCCCGCCGAAACGGTCCTTTCCTCAGCTTTTTGAATTCCCGCCGAAACGGTCCTTTCCTCGGCTTTTTGAATTCCCGCCGAAACGGTCCTCCCCTCAGCTTTTTGAATTCCCGCCGAAACGGTCCTCCCCTCAGCTTTTTGAATTCCCGCCGAAACGGTCCTCCCCTCAGCTTTTTGAATTCCCGCCGAAACGGTCCTTTCCTCAGCTTTTTGAATTCCCGCCGAAACGGTCCTTTCCTCAGCTTTTTGAATTCCCGCCGAAACGGTCCTCCCCTCAGCTTTTTGAATTCCCGCCGAAACGGTCCTTTCCTCAGCTTTTTGAATTCCCGCCGAAACGGTCCTTCCCTCAGTTTTTTGAATTCCCGTCGAAACGGTTCTTCCCTCAGCTTTTTGAATTCCCGCCAAAACGGTCCTTCCCTCAGTTTTTTGAATTCCCGCCGAAACGGTCCTTTCCTCAGCTTTTTGAATTCCCGCCGAAACGGTCCTTTCCTCAGCTTTTTGAATTCCCGCCGAAACGGTCCTTCCCTCAGTTTTTTGAATTCCCGTCGAAACGGTTCTTCCCTCAGCTTTTTGAATTCCCGCCAAAACGGTCCTCCCCTCAGCTTTTTGAATTCCCGCCGAAACGGTCCTTTCCTCAGCTTTTTGAATTCCCGCCGAAACGGTTCTTCCCTCAGCTTTTTGAATTCCCGCCGAAACGGTTCTTCCCTCAGCTTATTGAATTCCCGCCAAAACGGTCCTCCTTTCAGCTTTTTGAATTCCCGCCAAAACGGTCCTCCTCTCAGCTTTTTGAATTCCCGCCAAAACGTTCCTCCCTTCAGCTTTTTGAATTCCCGCCAAAACGGTCCTCCCCTCAGCTTTTTGAATTCCCGCCAAAACGGTCCTCCCCTCAGCTTTTTGAATTCCCGCCAAAACGGTCCTCCCCTCAGCTTTTTGAATTCCCGCCAAAACGGTCCTTTCTTCAGCTTTTTGAATTCCCGCCAAAACGGTCCTCCTTTCAGCTTTTTGAATTCCCGCCAAAACAGTCCTCCCCTCAGCTTTTTGAATTCCCGCCAAAACGGTCCTCCCCTCAGCTTTTTGAATTCCCGCCAAAACGGTCCTCCCCTCAGCTTTTTGAATTCCCGCCAAAACGGTCCTCCCCTCAGCTTTTTGAATTCCCGCCAAAACGGTCCTCCCCTCAGCTTTTTGAATTCCCGCCAAAACGGTCCTTTCTTCAGCTTTTTGAATTCCCGCCAAAACAGTCCTCCCCTCAGCTTTTTGAATTCCCGCCAAAACGGTCCTCCCCTCAGCTTTTTGAATTCCCGCCAAAACGGTCCTTTCTTCAGCTTTTTGAATTCCCGCCAAAACGGTCCTCCCCTCAGCTTTTTGAATTCCCGCCAAAACGGTCCTCCCCTCAGCTTTTTGAATTCCCGCCAAAACGGTCCTTTCTTCAGCTTTTTGAATTCCCGCCAAAACGGTCCTCCCCTCAACTTTTTGAATTCCCGCCAAAACGGTCCTCCCCTCAGCTTTTTGAATTCCCGCCAAAACGGTCCTTTCTTCAGCTTTTTGAATTCCCGCCAAAACAGTCCTCCCCTCAGCTTTTTGAATTCCCGCCAAAACGGTCCTCCCCTCAGCTTTTTGAATTCCCGCCAAAACGGTCCTTTCTTCAGCTTTTTGAATTCCCGCCAAAACGGTCCTCCCCTCAGCTTTTTGAATTCCCGCCAAAACGGTCCTCCCCTCAGCTTTTTGAATTCCCGCCAAAACGGTCCTCCCCTCAGCTTTTTGAATTCCCGCCAAAACGGTCCTTTCTTCAGCTTTTTGAATTCCCGCCAAAACGGTCCTCCCCTCAGCTTTTTGAATTCCCGCCAAAACAGTCCTCCCCTCAGCTTTTTGAATTCCCGCCAAAACGGTCCTCCCCTCAGCTTTTTGAATTCCCGCCAAAACGGTCCTCCCCTCAACTTTTTGAATTCCCGCCAAAACGGTCCTCCCCTCAGCTTTTTGAATTCCCGCCAAAACGGTCCTCCCCTCAGCTTTTTGAATTCCCGCCAAAACGGTCCTTTCTTCAGCTTTTTGAATTCCCGCCAAAACAGTCCTCCCCTCAGCTTTTTGAATTCCCGCCAAAACGGTCCTCCCCTCAGCTTTTTGAATTCCCGCCAAAACGGTCCTCCTTTCAGCTTTTTGAATTCCCGCCAAAACAGTCCTCCCTTCAGCTTTTTGAATTCCCGCCAAAACGGTCCTCCCCTCAGCTTTTTGAATTCCCGCCAAAACGGTCCTCCTTTCAGCTTTTTGAATTCCCGCCAAAACAGTCCTCCCTTCAGCTTTTTGAATTCCCGCCAAAACGGTCCTCCCCTCAGCTTTTTGAATTCCCGCCAAAACAGTCTTCCCCTCAGCTTTTTGAATTCCCGCTAAAACGGTCCTCCTTTCAGCTTTTTGAATTCCCGCCAAAACGGTCCTCCCCTCAGCTTTTTGAATTCCCGCCAAAACAGTTTTCCCCTCAGCTTTTTGAATTCCCGGCAAAACAGTCCTCCCTTCTGCTTTTTGAATTCCCGCCAAAACGGTCCTCCCCTCAGCTTTTTGAATTCCCGCCAAAACAGTCCTCCCTTCGGCTTTTTGAATTCCCGCCAAAACGGTCCTTCCCTCAGCTTTTTGAATTCCCGCCGAAATGTTTCTGACCCCTTCTGGCACGTTCAAACTCCATTCTCCAAATAATGAGGCGAGAGAGTGTGTGAAAGTGAGAGACGCAGACAATATTTCGTGTCTCTGTTTCTACCGTAATCCGAATCGATCGATAATTTCCGGTTACTGTAGCTGTAGTACCCTTAGTACCCTCCACTATCAACAACTTTCCTCTGCCCTCCCATCCCAACGACGGCAGTAATACCCCTTCGAAAAAGTGACATCTCGAACTTTCGCCTACCTTACCTACCGTAATACTACAGTAATCCCTTAGATATTCCTACAGTAGTATTTTTTTGTCCAAGACATGCTACCATCAAAGTTTGGGATCCGTCCGTTAAGTTTGAAAAATGTGGAAAATCGATGTTAGTACTGTAGCTACCGTAATCCTACAGTAACCTGATCCGTCACCTTTAATATCATAATGCCCCCGGAGGATCATGGGCCTATGCCAAGTCTCAGACCAAACGGGACACCCGTTGGGAAATTATTTCAAGAAACCTTCAGAACTCACAAAAACACACAAATAGTAGTAGTAAAGATTGTGAATCGTGGCGAGACCCGCTAAACGCGCGCAAAGTTCAAATTGATGCTGTCGTCCCGGGAAAAACATGAAATGATCGGGAATTTCGTATTTAAAAAGTAGGTTTTTTCGAAAATTGTTTTTATTACTGCAAAAATTTCAACTAAAAAACTGTTTTTTTTTTCTTCTTAAAATACACTTTTTTAAAATTTTCTATTTTTTTTATATTTTAGAGTTGAAGATCATCGAAAGACTGGTAATTTCTCATAGTGAATTTTAATGGTTTTATTCAGTGCAGGAAAAAAACGTTTTTTTTTCCATTTTTTTCCTTATTCAGGCGAGGAAAAAAACCGGCAAAAAAGGAAAAAAAACTGAGGTTTTTTTCTGCGATCGACTGCGACCGTACCCCCTCTTCGCGGCGAGACCCGCCGCACTTTAAAAGGCATGCGTCTTTCGGTTACTGTATTTTCGCGATTTTTGACTTTTTTCGAAGGCGATAAAACCGAGAATTTTTCTTTTTTTTGCGTTTCACATCAATTTTTTTAAAATAATTCAGTAAAAAAAAAATAACTAGCCACTCTAAAATTCCCGCCGAAACGGTTCCCCCTTCAGCTTCTGACCCTTTCTGGCACGTTCAAACTCCTTTGTCCAAAAAATGAAGCGAGAGAGTGTGTGAAAGTGAGAGACGCAGACGATTTTTCGTATCTCCGTTTCTACCGTAATCCGAATCAATCGATAATTTCCGGTTACTGTAGCTGTAGTACCCTTAGTACCCCCCACTATCAACCACTTTTCCCTGCCCTCCCATCCCCACGACGGCAGTAATACCCCTTCGAAAAAGTGGCATCTCGAATTTTCGACTACCGTATCTACCGTAATCCTGATGCAACCCCTTAGATATTCATACAGTAACCTTCCCCCATCCAAAACATGCTACCATCAAAGTTGAAGTCGATCGGTTCAGTTTGAAGGGGGGTCGAAAATGACGGTTTGTACTGTAGGTACCGTAATCCTACCGTATACCGGACCAAAAATGTTATGGGGGTAAAGCGTCCCGAGACCCATGGGCCTATGCAAAAAATCGAATCAATGGGGTCAAAGGCTGGGAGGTTATTCCAGTGTTCCCGCGGGACAGACAAAACTACGCAAATAGTATACCGTAAAACCTCTATTATAACGGCATGCCGTTCTATTGTTCGAGGACCCCCTCGGGGTGCCGTTCTAATAGAGGTGCCTTTATAATAGAGGTTTTACGGTAGTAAAGATTTTTCTCCTCTCCAAAAATCGCGGAATTTTGAAGCGCAGAAAAATCGGGGAATTTTTAAATAAATTTCATCAAATCGCCCGTTCAAATAGCTACAATTTAAGAGGTCGACTGACTTTCCAGCATTTTTCTGAAATTTTTTATGCTCGAAAAACTGTAGAAAAAATTGGAAAACTGTTTTTTTTTCCGGCTTTTTTTTAATCGGATAATTTAAAAATCAAATAATCAATTTTTTTTTCTCAAAAACATGACTATTTATTTCTAAAAATTAAATTAATAATACGATAGAAATTCCAAAAAATTTATATTTTGAATAAAAAATATTTTCGAATCGAAACGAAACCAAAAATATTTCATACATTCATAGAAAATGCATGGGAAAATCGGAAAAAAAACCGAATATTTCCATATTTTCTCGCTATTTTATTGATTTTTGCTTTTTTATGCTTATTTTGGTGGAAGAAATAAATTTTTAAAAAAGGAAAAAGGTATTTTTCCAAAAAAAAAAATTTTTTTTTTCGAATTTTTGAAACAAACGCATTTTAAGTTACATTAAAGTTTTTTTTTAAAAAATAATTTATAAAATAAGAAATACTTGCAGATCGAGACGATATCCAGTAATTGGGATAATTGCTAATTTTTGGGACTAAAAACCGTATGATAGATCGACCCTCTTTAGTGGATGGTGGCACTTAAAACCGGAATATCTCTGAAACTAGAAGAGCTGGGAAAAAGTTGTCAACTACAAAAATGATCACCATGAAATTTCCCATCTTTTTCTAGTTGACATTTTTTTTCCAACTATTCTAGTTTTTGAGATATACCCTCTGAGAAAGTTTCGAGGTCCTTCTAACACAGTGTTTACCGGTTATTATTCCAATAAATAAAATGATTGGAATGTCAATGGAGAAAAATTTTTTTACAGCGTTCTTTTTCTTTTTCTAAAAATATATTCTCCAACTCTTAACTATTACTGGAATTTTCGAAAAAAAAACTTTTGAAAAAAATTTTCTGAAAATTTTTTTTCAAATTTTTTTTAAAATTAAAAAAATTTGAAATTATTCACGTTTTTTGCAGTAAAAAATGAGAAATTGAAATTTTAAAAAAAAATTATTTTTAAAAAAATTAAAATTTTATTTTTTTTTCGAAATTTGAGAAAATAAATGGAATTATTCACAAAAATCGACGAAAATTTTTTTTAAAAATTAAAAATTTCCATTCGGAAATGCGATTTTTTTCTCATTTCCTGCCGCAATAATATCCGCCGCCGCCGCCATTATAATAATTGTATCGATAGGGAGAAGTGGCTCTTCCGAGAGCAAAAGCTGCTCCGCGACCGAATGCTCCGCTTCCGATTTCTTCAAAAAAAAATTGAATTGAACTTTTAAAAAAATTAGGGTTTAAATGAGAAATTTTCAGAATTTATTGCTGCAGAAATTTGAAATTTTTCATCGAAAATTTGAAAAAAAAAATTTTTTATGGAAAAATTTTTCAAAAATTAATTTTTTTTTTAATTTATTAAAAAACAAAAAAAGTTTTATTTTAAATACACATTTTTTGAAAATCAATTTTAAAAAAATAAATTCAATTTGAAGAAAAAAAATTTTTTTTGGAAAATTTTTTAAAAATTAACTTTTTAAAAATTTATTGAAAAACAAAAACAAAATTTTTATTTTTAATATAATTTTTTAAAATCAAATTTTCGTCGAAAATTAAATTTTTAAAAAAATTTTCTTTAAAAAAAATTTATTTAAAAAAAAAACATTTTTAAAAATCAATTTTTATTGGAAATTTCATAAAAAATTAATTTTTTTTTCAAATTAAAAAAAAAAAACTCACCAAAAAAAGCGAAAATCAAGAAAAATAGTAGAATTTTTTGGAAATTCATTTAAAGAATTTTTTTTATTCTCAATTTTTCTCTCAAAAAATTAAGCATTTATAGTCTGAAAATCGACCAAAGTTTTCTGAAAAAAAAACAGAAAAAATGAAATTAATTGGATCAGAAAACAAGTTTTTTATTGTGATAAGGAACTTGATTTTTTTTTGACACGGGGCGTCGTAAAAAAAATAACAAATTTAATTTTTTTTGTGTATTTTGAACTTGGAATCTGTGAAATTAAAAATTAAATTTTTTTTTGAAATTCAGTTTTTTCTTCTTTTCTAGTCTAATGCAGGTTTGTCAGAGAATGTTTTTTTTTTTAATTTCAAATTGATAGTTTCGAAAATTTGTTTTTTTTTAAATTAGAAAATGCCTTAAACACTCATTTTCTCGGGCAGAAATCACAGATTACTAAAAAATTTATTATCTCATTCAATGAATTCGTTTCGAGTAAAAATAGAAGCAAGGTTATCAGTAGAGCCATCGGGTCAGCTTTCTCCAGATGCCGCGCCGGGGAAGAGACTCCTCGTCGGACTCGGAATCGATCTGGATGCAAGAGTACTCGGTCCCCGCCAGTTTCCTCTCGTCTGCCGTAGCGAGCATCTCTTGGAACGCAGCTGCCAAGTCTTCCTGCTTCTTGGCCACCTCTTCTCTCTCCTTGGCCGATGCTGACTGTAATAGAAAATGGTTCTTTGCTGACTGAAAATGAAATTAATTTCACTCACTTCCAGCGTATAAGCAATGACTGCAATGACGACGAAACTGAGCTGGTACACGTTTTGGACAGCTCCACACCTCATCGATCTCAATTGTCCCAGAATGCCAGACAGGGCCGGGACACCCGATTGGGCGATCATTTGGTATCCGAGTTCCACACCTCAAAAACTTTCTCGTATTTTCAAAAAGTTTAAAGAAGAGAGAAACTGACCAGCGAAAGCGCCGGATCTTCCGATGCCAGCTGAGCAATGGACGACGACCGGGGTGAAACTCTCACGGACTCGCTTCAGAATCGCAATGACGGTGCTCGGGTCGTTCGGGACGAAGTGATCTTTCCATTCAGTGTACTGGAAGTGAGTTAACGTGTGAGTCGATCCATCTCTGCAGAGTGACAATCATTCGAATCGGGGACTCTTCGGAGATCATGGCTTACCGGAAAGTGATCTTCAGCTTCCGTTCGATGTATCCTCCTGCATGGTCCGTTTTGCCAAGGCACTCGACTTCCGAATGATCGAACGAGACCTTTTCTTTCTCCGTGAGGGCAAAGTACTTGTCGCACTTGTTCTTCTTCTCTCCGTCCGCTGAAATTTAACTGTGAACGGAGTCAATCGATAATCAATCAATACCGATTTCGTCGAATTGGCACAACATCACCACGAATTGGCTCTCGTTCTCCTTTATCATCCACAAGAACTTGTCAATCGTGCTGATTTTCTTCTCTTTCTTGTTCTCCTTCTGCGGTGCTTGCGACAAGATCATCTTCAAGTTGTTCGGCATCGTCACAACGTTCGCGTGCATGAAAGTGGTTCGGAACCATCCCTTCGGAGGGTTCCTGAGCTCGACCTTTGTGAATTCTCGCAGGACTTGTCCGCGTACTCTACAAGTAAATGCTTCTGCAAAGTGTCCAGTTTCTCGAATCTACCTGATCTCCGCCTTGAACTCCTTGTCAATCTCCTTCGTCTTTCCGGTTTTCGTCTCCGAGTCGACACCGCGCATCACTTGGTCACACACCGCGAGCAGCCCGGCCGCGAACCCTTGTATCCTCACCGCCTTGTCTATCTTCTGCCCTTGCTTCCTCAACTCGTTGAGACCTGAATGGTGTCCGACTATCGAGTAGATGGAGTCGATGAACGCCTTCGCCATTTGGAATGGCATCGAGGTGACCCTTATCCCTGAAAAAGTATTTATTCGAGAATATTCGACAGAGAACCTCACTTTCGCTCTCTTGGGTGCGCTCCGGTTCTAGTGGCGGTCCATCTTTCAATTGCTGCGCCAGTCGGTCACGTTCAATTTGGACCTGCTTGACTGCCTCCTCCTTCTCCACGTTCTGCTTTTTGAGGGCCGCCGCCTCTTTTTCCTTCTCCTCGTTCTGCTGCTTGAGAGCCGCCGCCTCTTTCTTCTGCTGCCTGAGAGCTTCCGCATCTTCCTCTTTCTTTTCCTTCTCCTTTATCAGTGAATCCTCCAAATCTTCGATTTTTTCTTCGTTTTTCCGATGAAAACAGAAGTAGTAAATCGTTCCTCCGCCACCGGTGACGACGATGAGGACGCCGGCGGAGACTCCGATCCAGACGTACAAGCTCCAGCTGCTGAAACAGAAAAGGTTTGCATCGAGCGAATAAGGGGATCGCTCACCTTTCTTCCGGTGCCGCGGTCACAATTGTAGTCCTGTTTCCTCCCTGATCCACTCGATCCCGAGATGGTTCTTTAGGCGGCTGGACGGCTTTCGCAAAGGCAGAGAAGAACTGGTCGAGCAGCGGAAGAGAAGCCTCGGAACGTCGAAAGTGTGGGTGGTAGTTGGTGAACTGCAGTCCGACCGAAGCGAACTTGTCGAGTTCACTCCGAAGGACACTCAACTCGTCCGGTCCAGCGGCTCGTTTCCGATTCGAAGACGTCGTCGCAGCTGGAATCGACTTCTGCAAAGACTCGACCGCTTTGCTCAACGCCACAAAGTCGATGTCGACTCCATGGACTTTCGCAGCGGCACTGGTGAACAGATCCGAGTGATTGGCGAGAAGACTCGAACTCGGCTCCTTCACTCCTCGACTCCACTCTCCCAACTGATCGTCCATCTTCGCAAAGGCCTGCTCAATCGAGCCGATCTGATCCAGCTGTTTGATTGTGTTCGGTGACAACGGGCTGACGACCTTCTGTTTCGCTGTTCCAACGATTCCAATCCATTTCTTGTCGAAAACGAGCGGTTTGTTGATCAATCTCCGCATCTTGACGACTCCTTCCGTCGACGATCCAATCACTTCCGAGACGTCTCTCAAGTTTTTTTGAGCCGCCAAGACCTTCGTCTCGTTGCCTCGCGATCCTTTGATGACGGCGATCTTTTCCTTGAGCGAATCGAGGTCTCCATCGGTGCTCTTCACGATGTTCACCACTCCGATGACGTCAGCGACAACTGCATCTCGTTCGGGGCTCCTGAACCACTCGATCATCCGGAACATCTTCATGACCAATTCAGAATTGTCCTGCAGAGTTTCGAAGAGTGGTGAAAACTCTGCCAGGTCGCTTTTGAAGGCTTCGAGACTGCTCAACTTCGAGAGGATTTCATCTTTTGATTTCCGAACTGCCGCTCCAATAATTGTCAGATTGGCTGCCATTTCTCCCGTCAGGTCATGGAATCGTGACTTTTCAGCATCCTTTGTGAACTTTTTTACTGCATCAACCGCTTCCGAATCTGTCGTGAACTCCACTGGAAATGTTTCGATTTCCTGAAGTACTTTCATGTTTTTTTCCATTTTCAGATTATCTATGACGGTTTTCACGAAGTTGTCCAGATCAACCACAACCGCGTCCACGTTTCTCACTTCCTTTAAGATCGTGCTCATCGAAAGTATCCCTGCTCCTTTCGAGGTTTTGAATCCCTTCATGTACTCGCGAATGTTCTCGGCAGCACTAGTCGAACTCTCCAGGGACCGAAGATCTTCGATCCTCTGCACCATCCCGGCGACCCGTCGCAGCTTCTGATCGTCCGGAGATCCGAACTTGTCCGCAACGGCACGAAGCGATACATCCAAAGATTCCAGCGGTTCGAGAGCAGTCCTGAGACTATTAGTCTTCACAACCTTCTTCATCCAACCATCTTTCAGATCGTTCACGATCAATCCGAGATCGCTGAAGCCGTTCGGGAATGCAATCATCAATTTCAGCGTCTGAGATGCTCCCGACTTCCGGTGTTTGTAGAACGACAAGATGGTTTCGAGAATCCCCGATAACTCTCTTGGAACTCGAGAGGCGATCGCTTGGACGGCATTGAAGTTCTCTGAGTTTGGTGCGAACTTCCCATCGTCAGAAACAACTGACTCGATTTCGTTTCGAACTTTGAAGAAGGCGTCGATTCCATTGAGAGCCTTGCCGACAAGCGAGAAACCACTCGTTGCACTCTGAATGGTTTTGAACGCGAAACCAAGCTTCTTCGAGGAGTCGAATCGTGAAATCACATCGACAAGATCTTTTGATGACTTCTTCAGATCGCTGAATCTGGCCTTCGCTTTGTCGACGGTTGAAGATACCGATAATTTTGCGAAATCGGCTGACCAGTCACCAACTTGGACCATGATTTCTGTTCTGAGTGCAAGAGAAAAGTCATCCAGACTCTCAATTTCGTTTTTGAACGTGTCCGGGTTCCAATCGGCCACATTCCCCATTCCATCCACTTCTTGTCTGACGGCGTCCAACTGGTTGAAGAACTTCTCCGCTTCGGAAGCATCTTTCAGCTCAACTCCCTTCATGGAATCGAGAGCCGTTTCAAACGCGGCGACGTCTATCTTCTTGATGTAGCTCGGCTCGAGTTTTCCCAGACGGAGGAGCTCAGAGAAGACAGTTTCGGAGTCGAAACTGCCGTTCACGATGCTCTGCAGCAGGGCGATTCCGTTCGTCACGCGAGCCACCATTTCCATCTGACGCACCGCGCTATCCATGTGTCCTGAAAGATTTTGATTTTCAGAGTATTTCAGATTTTCAGCCAACCGTTAGCATTCCGGATTTGTCGGAGATGCTGGAGTTCGAAAGTTGGACAGCTCGGGAGCGCGGATATCGGACAGGAACGGGACATCGGATCTGAAAACGAACATTTATTCAGACTGTCGCTTTCGAATCGTCACCTTCGGAGTGAAGCGAGAGGTCGAGGGTCGGGCTGGATGACGATATCGTTTGGTTCTGATTGAAGCCTGGAAATATCAGTTTCCGGCTGAAAATGTCTGGGAATCGCTCACTATCATGCTGATTACTTGTTATAATTGCATGCGCAACAATGAGCACGATATCTGAAAATGAATGTGGTTTGTGTGGGAAACTCCGAGCGGTTTAATGAAACTCACTTATTTGTTTCATGACACTTGTTCGTAAGAACATCTTCATCCGTCGGCGAAGCTCGAACTGACTCGGACTGCGGGAGGACTGACGGCGGGCGAAGAGTGCCACGTGGATGTTGACATTCGAATCGGATTGGGAGATCACGTCCGAGTCGGGGCCGAGCACAGGCCATCACCACGATCGCGTCGAGACATTCCAACCGAAAAGGGCATCGCGGCTGGAAATGAACGCAGTTCAAATAAGAGGAAAATGAAGCGAATTGCAGATTTACGGACGATTTAGTTGATTGGAAAGCCGAAAAAACAAGAAATTACCGAGAAAATCGATAATCAGAGTGAAAAATAGCAAAATATCAGTTGAATGGGAGGAATTAGAAGCGAAACTAAGCAAAGTCAAGTGAGAAAATGGACCGGAACGAGAGAAAAGGAAAATTCAGCGTTTTTTGGTGATAAAACGAAAATTTTCGAGTTTTTTCGGAGTCGAAATGGAAAAAATCGTCGAAAATGCTGAAATTCAATAAAATCATCGATAAAACCACGAAATTCTGCGAAAAAACGAGAGAAATCAGTGGAAAATGTCCGAATTAGGCATGAATTGAGAGAAAAATGTTTTGAAAACAGTAAGAAACCAGTGGGATGGGCGCGGCTATCGCCGCGCCCATCCCACTGGCTTTCGCTTGGACGAGTGCAGGCCTTTTCGAATGGAGTAACTTTTTGGTGTGAAAAACGATGAAGGGAACTTAACCGCTTTTTGAATTCCCGCCAAAACAGTCCTCCCCTCAGCTTTTTGAATTCCCGCCGAAACGGTCCTCCCCTCAGCTTTTTGAATTCCCGCCGAAACGGTCCTTTCCTCAGCTTTTTGAATTCCCGCCGAAACGGTCCTTTCCTCAGCTTTTTGAATTCCCGCCGAAACGGTCCTCCCCTCAGCTTTTTGAATTCCCGCCGAAACGGTCCTCCCCTCAGCTTTTTGAATTCCCGCCGAAACGGTCCTCCCCTCAGCTTTTTGAATTCCCGCCGAAACGGTCCTTTCCTCAGCTTTTTGAATTCCCGCCGAAACGGTCCTTTCCTCAGCTTTTTGAATTCCCGCCGAAACGGTCCTCCCCTCAGCTTTTTGAATTCCCGCCGAAACGGTCCTTTCCTCAGCTTTTTGAATTCCCGCCGAAACGGTCCTTCCCTCAGTTTTTTGAATTCCCGTCGAAACGGTTCTTCCCTCAGCTTTTTGAATTCCCGCCAAAACGGTCCTTCCCTCAGTTTTTTGAATTCCCGCCGAAACGGTCCTTTCCTCAGCTTTTTGAATTCCCGCCGAAACGGTCCTTTCCTCAGCTTTTTGAATTCCCGCCGAAACGGTCCTTCCCTCAGTTTTTTGAATTCCCGTCGAAACGGTTCTTCCCTCAGCTTTTTGAATTCCCGCCAAAACGGTCCTCCCCTCAGCTTTTTGAATTCCCGCCGAAACGGTCCTTTCCTCAGCTTTTTGAATTCCCGCCGAAACGGTTCTTCCCTCAGCTTTTTGAATTCCCGCCGAAACGGTTCTTCCCTCAGCTTATTGAATTCCCGCCAAAACGGTCCTCCTTTCAGCTTTTTGAATTCCCGCCAAAACGGTCCTCCTCTCAGCTTTTTGAATTCCCGCCAAAACGTTCCTCCCTTCAGCTTTTTGAATTCCCGCCAAAACGGTCCTCCCCTCAGCTTTTTGAATTCCCGCCAAAACGGTCCTCCCCTCAGCTTTTTGAATTCCCGCCAAAACGGTCCTCCCCTCAGCTTTTTGAATTCCCGCCAAAACGGTCCTTTCTTCAGCTTTTTGAATTCCCGCCAAAACGGTCCTCCTTTCAGCTTTTTGAATTCCCGCCAAAACAGTCCTCCCCTCAGCTTTTTGAATTCCCGCCAAAACGGTCCTCCCCTCAGCTTTTTGAATTCCCGCCAAAACGGTCCTCCCCTCAGCTTTTTGAATTCCCGCCAAAACGGTCCTTTCTTCAGCTTTTTGAATTCCCGCCAAAACGGTCCTCCCCTCAGCTTTTTGAATTCCCGCCAAAACGGTCCTTTCTTCAGCTTTTTGAATTCCCGCCAAAACAGTCCTCCCCTCAGCTTTTTGAATTCCCGCCAAAACGGTCCTCCCCTCAGCTTTTTGAATTCCCGCCAAAACGGTCCTTTCTTCAGCTTTTTGAATTCCCGCCAAAACGGTCCTCCCCTCAGCTTTTTGAATTCCCGCCAAAACGGTCCTCCCCTCAGCTTTTTGAATTCCCGCCAAAACGGTCCTTTCTTCAGCTTTTTGAATTCCCGCCAAAACGGTCCTCCCCTCAACTTTTTGAATTCCCGCCAAAACGGTCCTCCCCTCAGCTTTTTGAATTCCCGCCAAAACGGTCCTTTCTTCAGCTTTTTGAATTCCCGCCAAAACAGTCCTCCCCTCAGCTTTTTGAATTCCCGCCAAAACGGTCCTCCCCTCAGCTTTTTGAATTCCCGCCAAAACGGTCCTTTCTTCAGCTTTTTGAATTCCCGCCAAAACGGTCCTCCCCTCAGCTTTTTGAATTCCCGCCAAAACGGTCCTCCCCTCAGCTTTTTGAATTCCCGCCAAAACGGTCCTCCCCTCAGCTTTTTGAATTCCCGCCAAAACGGTCCTTTCTTCAGCTTTTTGAATTCCCGCCAAAACGGTCCTCCCCTCAGCTTTTTGAATTCCCGCCAAAACAGTCCTCCCCTCAGCTTTTTGAATTCCCGCCAAAACGGTCCTCCCCTCAGCTTTTTGAATTCCCGCCAAAACGGTCCTCCCCTCAACTTTTTGAATTCCCGCCAAAACGGTCCTCCCCTCAGCTTTTTGAATTCCCGCCAAAACGGTCCTCCCCTCAGCTTTTTGAATTCCCGCCAAAACGGTCCTTTCTTCAGCTTTTTGAATTCCCGCCAAAACAGTCCTCCCCTCAGCTTTTTGAATTCCCGCCAAAACGGTCCTCCCCTCAGCTTTTTGAATTCCCGCCAAAACGGTCCTCCTTTCAGCTTTTTGAATTCCCGCCAAAACAGTCCTCCCTTCAGCTTTTTGAATTCCCGCCAAAACGGTCCTCCCCTCAGCTTTTTGAATTCCCGCCAAAACGGTCCTCCTTTCAGCTTTTTGAATTCCCGCCAAAACGGTCCTCCCCTCAGCTTTTTGAATTCCCGCCAAAACAGTTTTCCCCTCAGCTTTTTGAATTCCCGGCAAAACAGTCCTCCCTTCTGCTTTTTGAATTCCCGCCAAAACGGTCCTCCCCTCAGCTTTTTGAATTCCCGCCAAAACAGTCCTCCCTTCGGCTTTTTGAATTCCCGCCAAAACGGTCCTTCCCTCAGCTTTTTGAATTCCCGCCGAAATGTTTCTGACCCCTTCTGGCACGTTCAAACTCCATTCTCCAAATAATGAGGCGAGAGAGTGTGTGAAAGTGAGAGACGCAGACAATATTTCGTGTCTCTGTTTCTACCGTAATCCGAATCGATCGATAATTTCCGGTTACTGTAGCTGTAGTACCCTTAGTACCCTCCACTATCAACAACTTTCCTCTGCCCTCCCATCCCAACGACGGCAGTAATACCCCTTCGAAAAAGTGACATCTCGAACTTTCGCCTACCTTACCTACCGTAATACTACAGTAATCCCTTAGATATTCCTACAGTAGTATTTTTTTGTCCAAGACATGCTACCATCAAAGTTTGGGATCCGTCCGTTAAGTTTGAAAAATGTGGAAAATCGATGTTAGTACTGTAGCTACCGTAATCCTACAGTAACCTGATCCGTCACCTTTAATATCATAATGCCCCCGGAGGATCATGGGCCTATGCCAAGTCTCAGACCAAACGGGACACCCGTTGGGAAATTATTTCAAGAAACCTTCAGAACTCACAAAAACACACAAATAGTAGTAGTAAAGATTGTGAATCGTGGCGAGACCCGCTAAACGCGCGCAAAGTTCAAATTGATGCTGTCGTCCCGGGAAAAACATGAAATGATCGGGAATTTCGTATTTAAAAAGTAGGTTTTTTCGAAAATTGTTTTTATTACTGCAAAAATTTCAACTAAAAAACTGTTTTTTTTTTCTTCTTAAAATACACTTTTTTAAAATTTTCTATTTTTTTTATATTTTAGAGTTGAAGATCATCGAAAGACTGGTAATTTCTCATAGTGAATTTTAATGGTTTTATTCAGTGCAGGAAAAAAACGTTTTTTTTTCCATTTTTTTCCTTATTCAGGCGAGGAAAAAAACCGGCAAAAAAGGAAAAAAAACTGAGGTTTTTTTCTGCGATCGACTGCGACCGTACCCCCTCTTCGCGGCGAGACCCGCCGCACTTTAAAAGGCATGCGTCTTTCGGTTACTGTATTTTCGCGATTTTTGACTTTTTTCGAAGGCGATAAAACCGAGAATTTTTCTTTTTTTTGCGTTTCACATCA
This sequence comes from Caenorhabditis sulstoni, assembly GCA_963966605.1. NCBI lineage: Eukaryota > Metazoa > Nematoda > Chromadorea > Rhabditida > Rhabditidae > Caenorhabditis > Caenorhabditis sulstoni. The sequence goes on from OZ016475.1 coordinate 7,988,732, forward strand.
ATTTTTTTAAAATAATTCAGTAAAAAAAAAATAACTAGCCACTCTAAAATTCCCGCCGAAACGGTTCCCCCTTCAGCTTCTGACCCTTTCTGGCACGTTCAAACTCCTTTGTCCAAAAAATGAAGCGAGAGAGTGTGTGAAAGTGAGAGACGCAGACGATTTTTCGTATCTCCGTTTCTACCGTAATCCGAATCAATCGATAATTTCCGGTTACTGTAGCTGTAGTACCCTTAGTACCCCCCACTATCAACCACTTTTCCCTGCCCTCCCATCCCCACGACGGCAGTAATACCCCTTCGAAAAAGTGGCATCTCGAATTTTCGACTACCGTATCTACCGTAATCCTGATGCAACCCCTTAGATATTCATACAGTAACCTTCCCCCATCCAAAACATGCTACCATCAAAGTTGAAGTCGATCGGTTCAGTTTGAAGGGGGGTCGAAAATGACGGTTTGTACTGTAGGTACCGTAATCCTACCGTATACCGGACCAAAAATGTTATGGGGGTAAAGCGTCCCGAGACCCATGGGCCTATGCAAAAAATCGAATCAATGGGGTCAAAGGCTGGGAGGTTATTCCAGTGTTCCCGCGGGACAGACAAAACTACGCAAATAGTATACCGTAAAACCTCTATTATAACGGCATGCCGTTCTATTGTTCGAGGACCCCCTCGGGGTGCCGTTCTAATAGAGGTGCCTTTATAATAGAGGTTTTACGGTAGTAAAGATTTTTCTCCTCTCCAAAAATCGCGGAATTTTGAAGCGCAGAAAAATCGGGGAATTTTTAAATAAATTTCATCAAATCGCCCGTTCAAATAGCTACAATTTAAGAGGTCGACTGACTTTCCAGCATTTTTCTGAAATTTTTTATGCTCGAAAAACTGTAGAAAAAATTGGAAAACTGTTTTTTTTTCCGGCTTTTTTTTAATCGGATAATTTAAAAATCAAATAATCAATTTTTTTTTCTCAAAAACATGACTATTTATTTCTAAAAATTAAATTAATAATACGATAGAAATTCCAAAAAATTTATATTTTGAATAAAAAATATTTTCGAATCGAAACGAAACCAAAAATATTTCATACATTCATAGAAAATGCATGGGAAAATCGGAAAAAAAACCGAATATTTCCATATTTTCTCGCTATTTTATTGATTTTTGCTTTTTTATGCTTATTTTGGTGGAAGAAATAAATTTTTAAAAAAGGAAAAAGGTATTTTTCCAAAAAAAAAAATTTTTTTTTTCGAATTTTTGAAACAAACGCATTTTAAGTTACATTAAAGTTTTTTTTTAAAAAATAATTTATAAAATAAGAAATACTTGCAGATCGAGACGATATCCAGTAATTGGGATAATTGCTAATTTTTGGGACTAAAAACCGTATGATAGATCGACCCTCTTTAGTGGATGGTGGCACTTAAAACCGGAATATCTCTGAAACTAGAAGAGCTGGGAAAAAGTTGTCAACTACAAAAATGATCACCATGAAATTTCCCATCTTTTTCTAGTTGACATTTTTTTTCCAACTATTCTAGTTTTTGAGATATACCCTCTGAGAAAGTTTCGAGGTCCTTCTAACACAGTGTTTACCGGTTATTATTCCAATAAATAAAATGATTGGAATGTCAATGGAGAAAAATTTTTTTACAGCGTTCTTTTTCTTTTTCTAAAAATATATTCTCCAACTCTTAACTATTACTGGAATTTTCGAAAAAAAAACTTTTGAAAAAAATTTTCTGAAAATTTTTTTTCAAATTTTTTTTAAAATTAAAAAAATTTGAAATTATTCACGTTTTTTGCAGTAAAAAATGAGAAATTGAAATTTTAAAAAAAAATTATTTTTAAAAAAATTAAAATTTTATTTTTTTTTTCGAAATTTGAGAAAATAAATGGAATTATTCACAAAAATCGACGAAAATTTTTTTTAAAAATTAAAAATTTCCATTCGGAAATGCGAATTTTTTTCTCATTTCCTGCCGCAATAATATCCGCCGCCGCCGCCATTATAATAATTGTATCGATAGGGAGAAGTGGCTCTTCCGAGAGCAAAAGCTGCTCCGCGACCGAATGCTCCGCTTCCGATTTCTTCAAAAAAAAAATTGAATTGAACTTTTAAAAAAATTAGGGTTTAAATGAGAAATTTTCAGAATTTATTGCTGCAGAAATTTGAAATTTTTCATCGAAAATTTGAAAAAAAAAATTTTTTATGGAAAAATTTTTCAAAAATTAATTTTTTTTTAGTTTATTAAAAAACAAAAAAAGTTTTATTTTAAATACACATTTTTTGAAAATCAATTTTAAAAAAATAAATTCAATTTGAAGAAAAAAAATTTTTTTTGGAAAATTTTTTAAAAATTAACTTTTTAAAAATTTATTGAAAAACAAAAACAAAATTTTTATTTTTAATATAATTTTTTAAAATCAAATTTTCGTCGAAAATTAAATTTTTAAAAAAATTTTATTTAAAAAAAATTTATTTAAAAAAAAAACATTTTTAAAAATCAATTTTTATTGGAAATTTCATAAAAAATTAATTTTTTTTTCAAATTAAAAAAAAAAAAACTCACCAAAAAAAGCGAAAATCAAGAAAAATAGTAGAATTTTTCGGAAATTCATTTTCAATATTTTTTTTATTTTACAATTTTTCTCTCAAAAATTAAAGTATTTATAGTCTGAAAATCGACCAAAGTTTTCTGAAAAAAACAGAAAAAATGAAATTAATTGGATCAGAAAACAAGTTTTTTATTGTGATAAGGAACTTGATTTTTTTACACGGGGGCGTCGTAAAAAAATAACAAATTTAATTTTTTTTTGTGTATTTTGAACTTGGAATCTGTGAAATTAAAAATTAAATTTTTTTTTGAAATTCAGTTTTTTCTTCTTTTCTAGTCTAATGCAGGTTTGTCAGAGAATGTTTTTTTTTTAAATTTCAAATTGATAGTTTCGAAAATTTGTTTTTTTTTTAAATTAGAAAATGCCTTAAACACTCATTTTCTCGGGCAGAAATCGCAGATTACTAAAAAATTTATTATCTCATTCAATGAATTCGTTTCGAGTAAAAATAGAAGCAAGGTTATCAGTAGAGCCATCGGGTCAGCTTTCTCCAGATGCCGCGCCGGGGAAGAGACTCCTCTTCGGACTCGGAATCGATCTGGATGGAAGAGTACTCGGTTCCCGCCAGTTTCCTCTCGTCTGCCGTAGCGAGCATCTCTTGGAACGCAGCTGCCAAGTCTTCCTGCTTCTTGGCCACCTCTTCTCTCTCCTTGGCCGATGCTGACTGTAATAGAAAATGGTTCTTTGCTGACTGAAAATGAAATTAATTTCACTCACTTCCAGCGTATAAGCAATGACTGCAATGACGACGAAACTGAGCTGGTACACGTTTTGGACAGCTCCACACCTCATCGATCTCAATTGTCCCAGAATGCCAGACAGGGCCGGGACACCCGATTGGGCGATCATTTGGTATCCGAGTTCCACACCTCAAAAACTTTCTCGTATTTTCAAAAAGTTTAAAGAAGAGAGAAACTGACCAGCGAAAGCGCCGGATCTTCCGATGCCAGCTGAGCAATGGACGACGACCGGGGTGAAACTCTCACGGACTCGCTTCAGAATCGCAATGACGGTGCTCGGGTCGTTCGGGACGAAGTGATCTTTCCATTCAGTGTACTGGAAGTGAATGAACGTGTGAGTCGATCCATCTCTGCAGAGTGACAATCATTCGAATCGGGGACTCTTCGGAGATCATGGCTTACCGGAAAGTGATCTTCAGCTTCCGTTCGATGTAACCTCCTGCATGTTCCGTTTTGCTGAGGCACTCGACTTCCGAATGATCGAACGAGACCTTTTCTTTCTCCGTGAGGGCAAAGTACTTGTCGCACTTGTTCTTCTTCTCTCCGTCCGCTGAAATTTAACTGTGAACGGAGTCAATCGATAATCAATCAATACCGATTTCGTCGAATTGGCACAACATCACCACGAATTGGCTCTCGTTCTCCTTTATCATCCACAAGAACTTGTCAATCGTGCTGATTTTCTTCTCTTTCTTGTTCTCCTTCTGCGGTGCTTGCGACAAGATCATCTTCAAGTTGTTCGGCATCGTCACAACGTTCGCGTGCATGAAAGTGGTTCGGAACCATCCCTTCGGAGGGTTCCTGAGCTCGACCTTTGTGAATTCTCGCAGGACTTGTCCGCGTACTCTACAAGTAAATGCTTCTGCAAAGTGTCCATTTTCTCGAATCTACCTGATCTCCGCTTTGAACTCCTTGTCAATCTCCTTCGTCTTCCCGGTTTTCGTCTCCGAGTCGACACCGCGCATCACTTGGTCACACACCGCGAGCAGCCCGGCCGCGAACCCTTGTATCCTCACCGCCTTGTCTATCTTCTGCCCTTGCTTCCTCAACTCGTTGAGACCTGAATGGTGTCCGACTATCGAGTAGATGGAGTCGATGAACGCCTTCGCCATTTGGAATGGCATCGAGGTGACCCTTATCCCTGAAAAAGTATTTATTCGAGAATATTCGACAGAGAACCTCACTTTCGCTCTCTTGGGTGCGCTCCGGTTCTAGTGGCGGTCCATCTTTCAATTGCTGCGCCAGTCGGTCACGTTCAATTTGGACCTGCTTGACTGCCTCCTCCTTCTCCACGTTCTGCTTTTTGAGGGCCGCCGCCTCTTTTTCCTTCTCCTCGTTCTGCTGCTTGAGAGCCGCCGCCTCTTTCTTCTGCTGCCTGAGAGCTTCCGCATCTTCCTCTTTCTTTTCCTTCTCCTTTATCAGTGAATCCTCCAAATCTTCGATTTTTTCTTCGTTTTTCCGATGAAAACAGAAGTAGTAAATCGTTCCTCCGCCACCGGTGACGACGATGAGGACGCCGGCGGAGACTCCGATCCAGACGTACAAGTTCCAGCTGCTGAAACAGAAAAGGTTTGCATCGAGCGAATGAGGGGATCGCTCACCTTTCTTCCGGTGCCGCGGTCACAATTGTAGTCCTGTTTCCTCCCTGATCCACTCGATCCCGAGATGGTTCCTTCGGCGGCTGGACGGCTTTCGCAAAGGCTGAGAAGAACTGGTCGAGCAGCGGAAGAGAAGCCTCGGAACGTCGAAAGTGTGGGTGGTAGTTGGTGAACTGCAGTCCGACCGAAGCGAACTTGTCGAGTTCACTCCGAAGGACACTCAACTCGTCCGGTCCAGCGGCTCGTTTCCGATTCGAAGACGTCGTCGCAGCTGGAATCGACTTCTGCAAAGACTCGACCGCTTTGCTCAACGCCACAAAGTCGATGTCGACTCCATGGACTTTCGCAGCGGCACTGGTGAACAGATCCGAGTGATTGGCGAGAAGACTCGAACTCGGGTTCTTCACTCCACGACTCCACTCTCCCAACTGATCGTCCATCTTCGCAAAGGCCTGCTCAATCGAGCCGATCTGATCCAGCTGTTTGATTGTGTTCGGTGACAACGGGCTGACGACCTTCTGTTTCGCTGTTCCAACGATTCCAATCCATTTCTTGTCGAAAACGAGCGGTTTGTTGATCAATCTCCGCATCTTGACGACTCCTTCCGTGGACGATCCAATCACTTCCGAGACGTCTCTCAAGTTTTTTTGAGCCGCCAAGACCTTCGTCTCGTTGCCTCGCGATCCTTTGATGACGGCGATCTTTTCCTTGAGCGAATCGAGGTCTCCATCGGTGCTCTTCACGATGTTCACCACTCCGATGACGTCAGCTAGAACTGCATCTCGTTCGGGGCTCCTGAACCACTCGATCATCCGGAACATCTTCATGACCAATTCAGAATTGTCCTGCAGAGTTTCGAAGAGTGGTGAAAACTCTGCCAGGTCGCTTTTGAAGGCTTCGAGACTGCTCAACTTCGAGAGGATTTCATCTTTTGATTTCCGAACTGCCGCTCCAATAATTGTCAGATTGGCTGCCATTTCTCCCGTCAGGTCATGGAATCGTGACTTTTCAGCATCCTTTGTGAACTTTTTTACTGCATCAACCGCTTCCGAATCTGTCGTGAACTCCACTGGAAATGTTTCGATTTCCTGAAGTACTTTCATGTTTTTTTCCATTTTCAGATTATCTATGACGGTTTTCACGAAGTTGTCCAGATCAACTATAGCAGCGTCCACGTTTCTCACTTCCTTTAAGATCGTGCTCATCGAAAGTATCCCTGCTCCTTTCGAGGTTTTGAATCCCTTCATGTACTCGCGAATGTTCTCGGCAGCACTAGTCGAACTCTCCAGGGACCGAAGATCTTCGATCCTCTGCACCATCCCGGCGACCCGTCGCAGCTTCTGATCGTCCGGAGATCCGAACTTGTCCGCAACGGCACGAAGCGATACATCCAAAGATTCCAGCGGTTCGAGAGCAGTCCTGAGACTATTAGTCTTCACAACCTTCTTCATCCAACCATCTTTCAGATCGTTCACGATCAATCCGAGATCGCTGAAGCCGTTCGGGAATGCAATCATCAATTTCAGCGTCTGAGATGCTCCCGACTTCCGGTGTTTGTAGAACGACAAGATGGTTTCGAGAATCCCCGATAACTCTCTTGGAACTCGAGAGGCGATCGCTTGGACGGCATTGAAGTTCTCTGAGTTTGGTGCGAACTTCCCATCGTCAGAAACAACTGACTCGATTTCGTTTCGAACTTTGAAGAAGGCGTCGATTCCATTGAGAGCCTTGCCGACAAGCGAGAAACCACTCGTTGCACTCTGAATGGTTTTGAACGCGAAACCAAGCTTCTTCGAGGAGTCGAATCGTGAAATCACATCGACAAGATCTTTTGATGACTTCTTCAGATCGCTGAATCTGGCCTTCGCTTTGTCGACGGTTGAAGATACCGATAATTTTGCGAAATCGGCTGACCAGTCACCAACTTGGACCATGATTTCTGTTCTGAGTGCAAGAGAAAAGTCATCCAGACTCTCAATTTCGTTTTTGAACGTGTCCGGGTTCCAATCGGCCACATTCCCCATTCCATCCACTTCTTGTCTGACGGCGTCCAACTGGTTGAAGAACTTCTCCGCTTCGGAAGCATCTTTCAGCTCAACTCCCTTCATGGAATCGAGAGCCGTTTCAAACGCGGCGACGTCTATCTTCTTGATGTAGCTCGGCTCGAGTTTTCCCAGACGGAGGAGCTCAGAGAAGACAGTTTCGGAATCGAAACTGCCGTTCACGATGCTCTGCAGCAGGGCGATTCCGTTCGTCACGCGAGCCACCATTTCCATCTGACGCACCGCGCTATCCATGTGTCCTGAAAGATTTTGATTTTCAGAGTATTTCAGATTTTCAGCCAACCGTTAGCATTCCGGATTTGTCGGAGATGCTGGAGTTCGAAAGCTGGACAGCTCGGGAGCGCGGATATCGGACAGGAACGGGACATCGGATCTGAAAACGAACATTTATTCAGACTGTCGCTTTCGAATCGTCACCTTCGGAGTGAAGCGAGAGGTCGAGGGTCGGGCTGGATGACGATATCGTTTGGTTCTGATTGAAGCCTGGAAATATCAGTTTCCGGCTGAAAATGTCTGGGAATCGCTCACTATCATGCTGATTACTTGTTATAATTGCATGCGCAACAATGAGCACGATATCTGAAAATGAATGTGGTTTGTGTGGGAAACTCCGAGCGGTTTAATGAAACTCACTTATTTGTTTCATGACACTTGTTCGTAAGAACATCTTCATCCGTCGGCGAAGCTCGAACTGACTCGGACTGCGGGAGGACTGACGGCGGGCGAAGAGTGCCACGTGGATGTTGACATTCGAATCGGATTGGGAGATCACGTCCGAGTCGGGGCCGAGCACAGGCCATCACCACGATCGCGTCGAGACATTCCAACCGAAAAGGGCATCGCGGCTGGAAATGAACGCAGTTCAAATAAGAGGAAAATGAAGCGAATTGCAGATTTACGGACGATTTAGTTGATTGGAAAGCCGAAAAAACAAGAAATTACCGAGAAAATCGATAATCAGAGTGAAAAATAGCAAAATATCAGTTGAATGGGAGGAATTAGAAGCGAAACTAAGCAAAGTCAAGTGAGAAAATGGACCGGAACGAGAGAAAAGGAAAATTCAGCGTTTTTTGGTGATAAAACGAAAATTTTCGAGTTTTTTCGGAGTCGAAATGGAAAAAATCGTCGAAAATGCTGAAATTCAATAAAATCATCGATAAAACCACGAAATTCTGCGAAAAAACGAGAGAAATCAGTGGAAAATGTCCGAATTAGGCATGAATTGAGAGAAAAATGTTTTGAAAACAGTAAGAAACCAGTGGGATGGGCGCGGCTATCGCCGCGCCCATCCCACTGGCTTTCGCTTGGACGAGTGCAGGCCTTTTCGAATGGAGTAACTTTTTGGTGTGAAAAACGATGAAGGGAACTTAACCGCTTTTTGAATTCCCGCCAAAACAGTCCTCCCCTCAGCTTTTTGAATTCCCGCCGAAACGGTCCTCCCCTCAGCTTTTTGAATTCCCGCCGAAACGGTCCTTTCCTCAGCTTTTTGAATTCCCGCCGAAACGGTCCTTTCCTCAGCTTTTTGAATTCCCGCCGAAACGGTCCTCCCCTCAGCTTTTTGAATTCCCGCCGAAACGGTCCTCCCCTCAGCTTTTTGAATTCCCGCCGAAACGGTCCTCCCCTCAGCTTTTTGAATTCCCGCCGAAACGGTCCTTTCCTCAGCTTTTTGAATTCCCGCCGAAACGGTCCTTTCCTCAGCTTTTTGAATTCCCGCCGAAACGGTCCTCCCCTCAGCTTTTTGAATTCCCGCCGAAACGGTCCTTTCCTCAGCTTTTTGAATTCCCGCCGAAACGGTCCTTCCCTCAGTTTTTTGAATTCCCGTCGAAACGGTTCTTCCCTCAGCTTTTTGAATTCCCGCCAAAACGGTCCTTCCCTCAGTTTTTTGAATTCCCGCCGAAACGGTCCTTTCCTCAGCTTTTTGAATTCCCGCCGAAACGGTCCTTTCCTCAGCTTTTTGAATTCCCGCCGAAACGGTCCTTCCCTCAGTTTTTTGAATTCCCGTCGAAACGGTTCTTCCCTCAGCTTTTTGAATTCCCGCCAAAACGGTCCTCCCCTCAGCTTTTTGAATTCCCGCCGAAACGGTCCTTTCCTCAGCTTTTTGAATTCCCGCCGAAACGGTTCTTCCCTCAGCTTTTTGAATTCCCGCCGAAACGGTTCTTCCCTCAGCTTATTGAATTCCCGCCAAAACGGTCCTCCTTTCAGCTTTTTGAATTCCCGCCAAAACGGTCCTCCTCTCAGCTTTTTGAATTCCCGCCAAAACGTTCCTCCCTTCAGCTTTTTGAATTCCCGCCAAAACGGTCCTCCCCTCAGCTTTTTGAATTCCCGCCAAAACGGTCCTCCCCTCAGCTTTTTGAATTCCCGCCAAAACGGTCCTCCCCTCAGCTTTTTGAATTCCCGCCAAAACGGTCCTTTCTTCAGCTTTTTGAATTCCCGCCAAAACGGTCCTCCTTTCAGCTTTTTGAATTCCCGCCAAAACAGTCCTCCCCTCAGCTTTTTGAATTCCCGCCAAAACGGTCCTCCCCTCAGCTTTTTGAATTCCCGCCAAAACGGTCCTCCCCTCAGCTTTTTGAATTCCCGCCAAAACGGTCCTTTCTTCAGCTTTTTGAATTCCCGCCAAAACGGTCCTCCCCTCAGCTTTTTGAATTCCCGCCAAAACGGTCCTTTCTTCAGCTTTTTGAATTCCCGCCAAAACAGTCCTCCCCTCAGCTTTTTGAATTCCCGCCAAAACGGTCCTCCCCTCAGCTTTTTGAATTCCCGCCAAAACGGTCCTTTCTTCAGCTTTTTGAATTCCCGCCAAAACGGTCCTCCCCTCAGCTTTTTGAATTCCCGCCAAAACGGTCCTCCCCTCAGCTTTTTGAATTCCCGCCAAAACGGTCCTTTCTTCAGCTTTTTGAATTCCCGCCAAAACGGTCCTCCCCTCAACTTTTTGAATTCCCGCCAAAACGGTCCTCCCCTCAGCTTTTTGAATTCCCGCCAAAACGGTCCTTTCTTCAGCTTTTTGAATTCCCGCCAAAACAGTCCTCCCCTCAGCTTTTTGAATTCCCGCCAAAACGGTCCTCCCCTCAGCTTTTTGAATTCCCGCCAAAACGGTCCTTTCTTCAGCTTTTTGAATTCCCGCCAAAACGGTCCTCCCCTCAGCTTTTTGAATTCCCGCCAAAACGGTCCTCCCCTCAGCTTTTTGAATTCCCGCCAAAACGGTCCTCCCCTCAGCTTTTTGAATTCCCGCCAAAACGGTCCTTTCTTCAGCTTTTTGAATTCCCGCCAAAACGGTCCTCCCCTCAGCTTTTTGAATTCCCGCCAAAACAGTCCTCCCCTCAGCTTTTTGAATTCCCGCCAAAACGGTCCTCCCCTCAGCTTTTTGAATTCCCGCCAAAACGGTCCTCCCCTCAACTTTTTGAATTCCCGCCAAAACGGTCCTCCCCTCAGCTTTTTGAATTCCCGCCAAAACGGTCCTCCCCTCAGCTTTTTGAATTCCCGCCAAAACGGTCCTTTCTTCAGCTTTTTGAATTCCCGCCAAAACAGTCCTCCCCTCAGCTTTTTGAATTCCCGCCAAAACGGTCCTCCCCTCAGCTTTTTGAATTCCCGCCAAAACGGTCCTCCTTTCAGCTTTTTGAATTCCCGCCAAAACAGTCCTCCCTTCAGCTTTTTGAATTCCCGCCAAAACGGTCCTCCCCTCAGCTTTTTGAATTCCCGCCAAAACGGTCCTCCTTTCAGCTTTTTGAATTCCCGCCAAAACGGTCCTCCCCTCAGCTTTTTGAATTCCCGCCAAAACAGTTTTCCCCTCAGCTTTTTGAATTCCCGGCAAAACAGTCCTCCCTTCTGCTTTTTGAATTCCCGCCAAAACGGTCCTCCCCTCAGCTTTTTGAATTCCCGCCAAAACAGTCCTCCCTTCGGCTTTTTGAATTCCCGCCAAAACGGTCCTTCCCTCAGCTTTTTGAATTCCCGCCGAAATGTTTCTGACCCCTTCTGGCACGTTCAAACTCCATTCTCCAAATAATGAGGCGAGAGAGTGTGTGAAAGTGAGAGACGCAGACAATATTTCGTGTCTCTGTTTCTACCGTAATCCGAATCGATCGATAATTTCCGGTTACTGTAGCTGTAGTACCCTTAGTACCCTCCACTATCAACAACTTTCCTCTGCCCTCCCATCCCAACGACGGCAGTAATACCCCTTCGAAAAAGTGACATCTCGAACTTTCGCCTACCTTACCTACCGTAATACTACAGTAATCCCTTAGATATTCCTACAGTAGTATTTTTTTGTCCAAGACATGCTACCATCAAAGTTTGGGATCCGTCCGTTAAGTTTGAAAAATGTGGAAAATCGATGTTAGTACTGTAGCTACCGTAATCCTACAGTAACCTGATCCGTCACCTTTAATATCATAATGCCCCCGGAGGATCATGGGCCTATGCCAAGTCTCAGACCAAACGGGACACCCGTTGGGAAATTATTTCAAGAAACCTTCAGAACTCACAAAAACACACAAATAGTAGTAGTAAAGATTGTGAATCGTGGCGAGACCCGCTAAACGCGCGCAAAGTTCAAATTGATGCTGTCGTCCCGGGAAAAACATGAAATGATCGGGAATTTCGTATTTAAAAAGTAGGTTTTTTCGAAAATTGTTTTTATTACTGCAAAAATTTCAACTAAAAAACTGTTTTTTTTTTCTTCTTAAAATACACTTTTTTAAAATTTTCTATTTTTTTTATATTTTAGAGTTGAAGATCATCGAAAGACTGGTAATTTCTCATAGTGAATTTTAATGGTTTTATTCAGTGCAGGAAAAAAACGTTTTTTTTTCCATTTTTTTCCTTATTCAGGCGAGGAAAAAAACCGGCAAAAAAGGAAAAAAAACTGAGGTTTTTTTCTGCGATCGACTGCGACCGTACCCCCTCTTCGCGGCGAGACCCGCCGCACTTTAAAAGGCATGCGTCTTTCGGTTACTGTATTTTCGCGATTTTTGACTTTTTTCGAAGGCGATAAAACCGAGAATTTTTCTTTTTTTTGCGTTTCACATCAATTTTTTTAAAATAATTCAGTAAAAAAAAAATAACTAGCCACTCTAAAATTCCCGCCGAAACGGTTCCCCCTTCAGCTTCTGACCCTTTCTGGCACGTTCAAACTCCTTTGTCCAAAAAATGAAGCGAGAGAGTGTGTGAAAGTGAGAGACGCAGACGATTTTTCGTATCTCCGTTTCTACCGTAATCCGAATCAATCGATAATTTCCGGTTACTGTAGCTGTAGTACCCTTAGTACCCCCCACTATCAACCACTTTTCCCTGCCCTCCCATCCCCACGACGGCAGTAATACCCCTTCGAAAAAGTGGCATCTCGAATTTTCGACTACCGTATCTACCGTAATCCTGATGCAACCCCTTAGATATTCATACAGTAACCTTCCCCCATCCAAAACATGCTACCATCAAAGTTGAAGTCGATCGGTTCAGTTTGAAGGGGGGTCGAAAATGACGGTTTGTACTGTAGGTACCGTAATCCTACCGTATACCGGACCAAAAATGTTATGGGGGTAAAGCGTCCCGAGACCCATGGGCCTATGCAAAAAATCGAATCAATGGGGTCAAAGGCTGGGAGGTTATTCCAGTGTTCCCGCGGGACAGACAAAACTACGCAAATAGTATACCGTAAAACCTCTATTATAACGGCATGCCGTTCTATTGTTCGAGGACCCCCTCGGGGTGCCGTTCTAATAGAGGTGCCTTTATAATAGAGGTTTTACGGTAGTAAAGATTTTTCTCCTCTCCAAAAATCGCGGAATTTTGAAGCGCAGAAAAATCGGGGAATTTTTAAATAAATTTCATCAAATCGCCCGTTCAAATAGCTACAATTTAAGAGGTCGACTGACTTTCCAGCATTTTTCTGAAATTTTTTATGCTCGAAAAACTGTAGAAAAAATTGGAAAACTGTTTTTTTTTCCGGCTTTTTTTTAATCGGATAATTTAAAAATCAAATAATCAATTTTTTTTTCTCAAAAACATGACTATTTATTTCTAAAAATTAAATTAATAATACGATAGAAATTCCAAAAAATTTATATTTTGAATAAAAAATATTTTCGAATCGAAACGAAACCAAAAATATTTCATACATTCATAGAAAATGCATGGGAAAATCGGAAAAAAAACCGAATATTTCCATATTTTCTCGCTATTTTATTGATTTTTGCTTTTTTATGCTTATTTTGGTGGAAGAAATAAATTTTTAAAAAAGGAAAAAGGTATTTTTCCAAAAAAAAAAATTTTTTTTTTCGAATTTTTGAAACAAACGCATTTTAAGTTACATTAAAGTTTTTTTTTAAAAAATAATTTATAAAATAAGAAATACTTGCAGATCGAGACGATATCCAGTAATTGGGATAATTGCTAATTTTTGGGACTAAAAACCGTATGATAGATCGACCCTCTTTAGTGGATGGTGGCACTTAAAACCGGAATATCTCTGAAACTAGAAGAGCTGGGAAAAAGTTGTCAACTACAAAAATGATCACCATGAAATTTCCCATCTTTTTCTAGTTGACATTTTTTTTCCAACTATTCTAGTTTTTGAGATATACCCTCTGAGAAAGTTTCGAGGTCCTTCTAACACAGTGTTTACCGGTTATTATTCCAATAAATAAAATGATTGGAATGTCAATGGAGAAAAATTTTTTTACAGCGTTCTTTTTCTTTTTCTAAAAATATATTCTCCAACTCTTAACTATTACTGGAATTTTCGAAAAAAAAACTTTTGAAAAAAATTTTCTGAAAATTTTTTTTCAAATTTTTTTTAAAATTAAAAAAATTTGAAATTATTCACGTTTTTTGCAGTAAAAAATGAGAAATTGAAATTTTAAAAAAAAATTATTTTTAAAAAAATTAAAATTTTATTTTTTTTTTCGAAATTTGAGAAAATAAATGGAATTATTCACAAAAATCGACGAAAATTTTTTTTAAAAATTAAAAATTTCCATTCGGAAATGCGAATTTTTTTCTCATTTCCTGCCGCAATAATATCCGCCGCCGCCGCCATTATAATAATTGTATCGATAGGGAGAAGTGGCTCTTCCGAGAGCAAAAGCTGCTCCGCGACCGAATGCTCCGCTTCCGATTTCTTCAAAAAAAAAATTGAATTGAACTTTTAAAAAAATTAGGGTTTAAATGAGAAATTTTCAGAATTTATTGCTGCAGAAATTTGAAATTTTTCATCGAAAATTTGAAAAAAAAAATTTTTTATGGAAAAATTTTTCAAAAATTAATTTTTTTTTAGTTTATTAAAAAACAAAAAAAGTTTTATTTTAAATACACATTTTTTGAAAATCAATTTTAAAAAAATAAATTCAATTTGAAGAAAAAAAATTTTTTTTGGAAAATTTTTTAAAAATTAACTTTTTAAAAATTTATTGAAAAACAAAAACAAAATTTTTATTTTTAATATAATTTTTTAAAATCAAATTTTCGTCGAAAATTAAATTTTTAAAAAAATTTTATTTAAAAAAAATTTATTTAAAAAAAAAACATTTTTAAAAATCAATTTTTATTGGAAATTTCATAAAAAATTAATTTTTTTTTCAAATTAAAAAAAAAAAAACTCACCAAAAAAAGCGAAAATCAAGAAAAATAGTAGAATTTTTCGGAAATTCATTTTCAATATTTTTTTTATTTTACAATTTTTCTCTCAAAAATTAAAGTATTTATAGTCTGAAAATCGACCAAAGTTTTCTGAAAAAAACAGAAAAAATGAAATTAATTGGATCAGAAAACAAGTTTTTTATTGTGATAAGGAACTTGATTTTTTTACACGGGGGCGTCGTAAAAAAATAACAAATTTAATTTTTTTTTGTGTATTTTGAACTTGGAATCTGTGAAATTAAAAATTAAATTTTTTTTTGAAATTCAGTTTTTTCTTCTTTTCTAGTCTAATGCAGGTTTGTCAGAGAATGTTTTTTTTTTAAATTTCAAATTGATAGTTTCGAAAATTTGTTTTTTTTTTAAATTAGAAAATGCCTTAAACACTCATTTTCTCGGGCAGAAATCGCAGATTACTAAAAAATTTATTATCTCATTCAATGAATTCGTTTCGAGTAAAAATAGAAGCAAGGTTATCAGTAGAGCCATCGGGTCAGCTTTCTCCAGATGCCGCGCCGGGGAAGAGACTCCTCTTCGGACTCGGAATCGATCTGGATGGAAGAGTACTCGGTTCCCGCCAGTTTCCTCTCGTCTGCCGTAGCGAGCATCTCTTGGAACGCAGCTGCCAAGTCTTCCTGCTTCTTGGCCACCTCTTCTCTCTCCTTGGCCGATGCTGACTGTAATAGAAAATGGTTCTTTGCTGACTGAAAATGAAATTAATTTCACTCACTTCCAGCGTATAAGCAATGACTGCAATGACGACGAAACTGAGCTGGTACACGTTTTGGACAGCTCCACACCTCATCGATCTCAATTGTCCCAGAATGCCAGACAGGGCCGGGACACCCGATTGGGCGATCATTTGGTATCCGAGTTCCACACCTCAAAAACTTTCTCGTATTTTCAAAAAGTTTAAAGAAGAGAGAAACTGACCAGCGAAAGCGCCGGATCTTCCGATGCCAGCTGAGCAATGGACGACGACCGGGGTGAAACTCTCACGGACTCGCTTCAGAATCGCAATGACGGTGCTCGGGTCGTTCGGGACGAAGTGATCTTTCCATTCAGTGTACTGGAAGTGAATGAACGTGTGAGTCGATCCATCTCTGCAGAGTGACAATCATTCGAATCGGGGACTCTTCGGAGATCATGGCTTACCGGAAAGTGATCTTCAGCTTCCGTTCGATGTAACCTCCTGCATGTTCCGTTTTGCTGAGGCACTCGACTTCCGAATGATCGAACGAGACCTTTTCTTTCTCCGTGAGGGCAAAGTACTTGTCGCACTTGTTCTTCTTCTCTCCGTCCGCTGAAATTTAACTGTGAACGGAGTCAATCGATAATCAATCAATACCGATTTCGTCGAATTGGCACAACATCACCACGAATTGGCTCTCGTTCTCCTTTATCATCCACAAGAACTTGTCAATCGTGCTGATTTTCTTCTCTTTCTTGTTCTCCTTCTGCGGTGCTTGCGACAAGATCATCTTCAAGTTGTTCGGCATCGTCACAACGTTCGCGTGCATGAAAGTGGTTCGGAACCATCCCTTCGGAGGGTTCCTGAGCTCGACCTTTGTGAATTCTCGCAGGACTTGTCCGCGTACTCTACAAGTAAATGCTTCTGCAAAGTGTCCATTTTCTCGAATCTACCTGATCTCCGCTTTGAACTCCTTGTCAATCTCCTTCGTCTTCCCGGTTTTCGTCTCCGAGTCGACACCGCGCATCACTTGGTCACACACCGCGAGCAGCCCGGCCGCGAACCCTTGTATCCTCACCGCCTTGTCTATCTTCTGCCCTTGCTTCCTCAACTCGTTGAGACCTGAATGGTGTCCGACTATCGAGTAGATGGAGTCGATGAACGCCTTCGCCATTTGGAATGGCATCGAGGTGACCCTTATCCCTGAAAAAGTATTTATTCGAGAATATTCGACAGAGAACCTCACTTTCGCTCTCTTGGGTGCGCTCCGGTTCTAGTGGCGGTCCATCTTTCAATTGCTGCGCCAGTCGGTCACGTTCAATTTGGACCTGCTTGACTGCCTCCTCCTTCTCCACGTTCTGCTTTTTGAGGGCCGCCGCCTCTTTTTCCTTCTCCTCGTTCTGCTGCTTGAGAGCCGCCGCCTCTTTCTTCTGCTGCCTGAGAGCTTCCGCATCTTCCTCTTTCTTTTCCTTCTCCTTTATCAGTGAATCCTCCAAATCTTCGATTTTTTCTTCGTTTTTCCGATGAAAACAGAAGTAGTAAATCGTTCCTCCGCCACCGGTGACGACGATGAGGACGCCGGCGGAGACTCCGATCCAGACGTACAAGTTCCAGCTGCTGAAACAGAAAAGGTTTGCATCGAGCGAATGAGGGGATCGCTCACCTTTCTTCCGGTGCCGCGGTCACAATTGTAGTCCTGTTTCCTCCCTGATCCACTCGATCCCGAGATGGTTCCTTCGGCGGCTGGACGGCTTTCGCAAAGGCTGAGAAGAACTGGTCGAGCAGCGGAAGAGAAGCCTCGGAACGTCGAAAGTGTGGGTGGTAGTTGGTGAACTGCAGTCCGACCGAAGCGAACTTGTCGAGTTCACTCCGAAGGACACTCAACTCGTCCGGTCCAGCGGCTCGTTTCCGATTCGAAGACGTCGTCGCAGCTGGAATCGACTTCTGCAAAGACTCGACCGCTTTGCTCAACGCCACAAAGTCGATGTCGACTCCATGGACTTTCGCAGCGGCACTGGTGAACAGATCCGAGTGATTGGCGAGAAGACTCGAACTCGGGTTCTTCACTCCACGACTCCACTCTCCCAACTGATCGTCCATCTTCGCAAAGGCCTGCTCAATCGAGCCGATCTGATCCAGCTGTTTGATTGTGTTCGGTGACAACGGGCTGACGACCTTCTGTTTCGCTGTTCCAACGATTCCAATCCATTTCTTGTCGAAAACGAGCGGTTTGTTGATCAATCTCCGCATCTTGACGACTCCTTCCGTGGACGATCCAATCACTTCCGAGACGTCTCTCAAGTTTTTTTGAGCCGCCAAGACCTTCGTCTCGTTGCCTCGCGATCCTTTGATGACGGCGATCTTTTCCTTGAGCGAATCGAGGTCTCCATCGGTGCTCTTCACGATGTTCACCACTCCGATGACGTCAGCTAGAACTGCATCTCGTTCGGGGCTCCTGAACCACTCGATCATCCGGAACATCTTCATGACCAATTCAGAATTGTCCTGCAGAGTTTCGAAGAGTGGTGAAAACTCTGCCAGGTCGCTTTTGAAGGCTTCGAGACTGCTCAACTTCGAGAGGATTTCATCTTTTGATTTCCGAACTGCCGCTCCAATAATTGTCAGATTGGCTGCCATTTCTCCCGTCAGGTCATGGAATCGTGACTTTTCAGCATCCTTTGTGAACTTTTTTACTGCATCAACCGCTTCCGAATCTGTCGTGAACTCCACTGGAAATGTTTCGATTTCCTGAAGTACTTTCATGTTTTTTTCCATTTTCAGATTATCTATGACGGTTTTCACGAAGTTGTCCAGATCAACTATAGCAGCGTCCACGTTTCTCACTTCCTTTAAGATCGTGCTCATCGAAAGTATCCCTGCTCCTTTCGAGGTTTTGAATCCCTTCATGTACTCGCGAATGTTCTCGGCAGCACTAGTCGAACTCTCCAGGGACCGAAGATCTTCGATCCTCTGCACCATCCCGGCGACCCGTCGCAGCTTCTGATCGTCCGGAGATCCGAACTTGTCCGCAACGGCACGAAGCGATACATCCAAAGATTCCAGCGGTTCGAGAGCAGTCCTGAGACTATTAGTCTTCACAACCTTCTTCATCCAACCATCTTTCAGATCGTTCACGATCAATCCGAGATCGCTGAAGCCGTTCGGGAATGCAATCATCAATTTCAGCGTCTGAGATGCTCCCGACTTCCGGTGTTTGTAGAACGACAAGATGGTTTCGAGAATCCCCGATAACTCTCTTGGAACTCGAGAGGCGATCGCTTGGACGGCATTGAAGTTCTCTGAGTTTGGTGCGAACTTCCCATCGTCAGAAACAACTGACTCGATTTCGTTTCGAACTTTGAAGAAGGCGTCGATTCCATTGAGAGCCTTGCCGACAAGCGAGAAACCACTCGTTGCACTCTGAATGGTTTTGAACGCGAAACCAAGCTTCTTCGAGGAGTCGAATCGTGAAATCACATCGACAAGATCTTTTGATGACTTCTTCAGATCGCTGAATCTGGCCTTCGCTTTGTCGACGGTTGAAGATACCGATAATTTTGCGAAATCGGCTGACCAGTCACCAACTTGGACCATGATTTCTGTTCTGAGTGCAAGAGAAAAGTCATCCAGACTCTCAATTTCGTTTTTGAACGTGTCCGGGTTCCAATCGGCCACATTCCCCATTCCATCCACTTCTTGTCTGACGGCGTCCAACTGGTTGAAGAACTTCTCCGCTTCGGAAGCATCTTTCAGCTCAACTCCCTTCATGGAATCGAGAGCCGTTTCAAACGCGGCGACGTCTATCTTCTTGATGTAGCTCGGCTCGAGTTTTCCCAGACGGAGGAGCTCAGAGAAGACAGTTTCGGAATCGAAACTGCCGTTCACGATGCTCTGCAGCAGGGCGATTCCGTTCGTCACGCGAGCCACCATTTCCATCTGACGCACCGCGCTATCCATGTGTCCTGAAAGATTTTGATTTTCAGAGTATTTCAGATTTTCAGCCAACCGTTAGCATTCCGGATTTGTCGGAGATGCTGGAGTTCGAAAGCTGGACAGCTCGGGAGCGCGGATATCGGACAGGAACGGGACATCGGATCTGAAAACGAACATTTATTCAGACTGTCGCTTTCGAATCGTCACCTTCGGAGTGAAGCGAGAGGTCGAGGGTCGGGCTGGATGACGATATCGTTTGGTTCTGATTGAAGCCTGGAAATATCAGTTTCCGGCTGAAAATGTCTGGGAATCGCTCACTATCATGCTGATTACTTGTTATAATTGCATGCGCAACAATGAGCACGATATCTGAAAATGAATGTGGTTTGTGTGGGAAACTCCGAGCGGTTTAATGAAACTCACTTATTTGTTTCATGACACTTGTTCGTAAGAACATCTTCATCCGTCGGCGAAGCTCGAACTGACTCGGACTGCGGGAGGACTGACGGCGGGCGAAGAGTGCCACGTGGATGTTGACATTCGAATCGGATTGGGAGATCACGTCCGAGTCGGGGCCGAGCACAGGCCGTCACCACGATCGCGTCGAGACATTCCAATCGAAAAGGGCATCGCGGCTGGAAATGAACGTGTGCCGCAGGTCAAACAAGAGGAAAATGGAGCGAATTACAGATTTACGGACGATTTAGTTGATTGGAAAGCCGAAAAAACAAGAAATTACCGAGAAAATCGATAATCAGAGTGAAAAATAGCAAAATATCAGTTGAATGGGAGGAATTAGAAGCGAAACTAAGCAAAGTCAAGTGAGAAAATGGACCGGAACGAGAGAAAAGGAAAATTCAGCGTTTTTTGGTGATAAAACGAAAATTTTCGAGTTTTTTCGGAGTCGAAATGGAAAAAATCGTCGAAAATGCTGAAATTCAATAAAATCATCGATAAAACCACGAAATTCTGCGAAAAAACGAGAGAAATCAGTGGAAAATGTCCAAATTAGGCATGAATTGAGAGAAAAATGTTTTGAAAACAGTAAGAAATTGTGAATCGTGGCGAGACCCGCTAAACGCGCGCAAAGTTCAAATTGATGCTGTCGTCCCGGGAAAAACATGAAATGATCGGGAATTTCGTATTTAAAAAGTAGGTTTTTAGGAAAATTGTTTTTATTACTGCAAAAATTTCAACTAAAAAACTGTTTTTTTTTCTTCTTAAAATACACTTTTTTAAAATTTTCTATTTTTTTTATATTTTAGAGTTGAAGATCATCGAAAGACTGGTAATTTCTCATAGTGAATTTTAATGGTTTTATTCAGTGCAGGAAAAAAACGTTTTTTTTTCCATTTTTTTCCTTATTCAGGCGAGGAAAAAAACCGGCAAAAAAGGAAAAAAAACTGAGGTTTTTTTCTGCGATCGACTGCGACCGTACCCCCTCTTCGCGGCGAGACCCGCCGCACTTTAAAAGGCATGCGTCTTTCGGTTACTGTATTTTCGCGATTTTTGACTTTTTTCGAAGGCGATAAAACCGAGAATTTTTCTTTTTTTTGCGTTTCACATCAATTTTTTTAAAATAATTCAGTAAAAAAAAAATAACTAGCCACTCTAAAATTCCCGCCGAAACGGTTCCCCCTTCAGCTTCTGACCCTTTCTGGCACGTTCAAACTCCTTTGTCCAAAAAATGAAAAAAATGAATCCTGATGCTACCCCTTAGATATTCATACAGTAACCTTCCCCCATCCAAAACATGCTACCATCAAAGTTGAAGTCGATCGGTTCAGTTTGAAGGGGGGTCGAAAATGACGGTTTGTACTGTAGGTACCGTAATCCTACCGTATACCGGACCAAAAATGTTATGGGGGTAAAGCGTCCCGAGACCCATGGGCCTATGCAAAAAATCGAATCAATGGGGTCAAAGGCTGGGAGGTTATTCCAGTGTTCCCGCGGGACAGACAAAACTACGCAAATAGTATACCGTAAAACCTCTATTATAACGGCATGCCGTTCTATTGTTCGAGGACCCCCTCGGGGTGCCGTTCTAATAGAGGTGCCTTTATAATAGAGGTTTTACGGTAGTAAAGATTTTTCTCCTCTCCAAAAATCGCGGAATTTTGAAGCGCAGAAAAATCGGGGAATTTTTAAATAAATTTCATCAAATCGCCCGTTCAAATAGCTACAATTTAAGAGGTCGACTGACTTTCCAGCATTTTTCTGAAATTTTTTATGCTCGAAAAACTGTAGAAAAAATTGGAAAACTGTTTTTTTTTCCGGCTTTTTTTTAATCGGATAATTTAAAAATCAAATAATCAATTTTTTTTTTCTCAAAAACATGACTATTTATTTCTAAAAATTAAATTAATAATACGATAGAAATTCCAAAAAATTTATATTTTGAAAAAAAAAAATATTTTCGAATCGAAACGAAACCAAAAATATTTCATACATTCATAGAAAATGCATGGGAAAATCGGAAAAAAAAACCGAATATTTCCATATTTTCTCCCTATTTTATTGATTTTTGCTTTTTTATGCTTATTTTGGTGGAAGAAATAAATTTTTAAAAAAGGAAAAAGGTATTTTTCCAAAAAAAAAAATTTTTTTTTCGAATTTTTGAAACAAACGCATTTTCAGTTAAATTAAAGTTTCTTTTTTTAAAAAAATAATTTATAAAATAAGAAATACGTGCAGATCGAGACGATATCCAGTAATTGGGATAATTGCTAATTTTTGGGACTAAAATACCGTATGATAGATCGACCCCCTTTAGTGGATGGTGACACTTAAAACCGGAATATCTCTGAAACTAGAAGAGTTGAGAGAAAGTTGTCAACTACAAACATGATCACCATCAAATTTCCCATCTTTTTCTAGTTGACAACTTTTTTCCAACTATTCTAGTTTTTGAGATATACCCCCTGAGAAAGTTTCGAGGTCCTTCTAACACAGTGTTTACCGGTTATTATTCCAATAAATAAAATGATTGGAATGTCAATGGAGAAAAATTTTTTTACAGCGTTCTTTTTCTTTTTCTAAAAATATATTCTCCAACTCTTAACTATTACTGGAATTTTCGAAAAAAAAACTTTTGAAAAAAATTTTCTGAAAATTTTTTTTCAAATTTTTTTTAAAATTAAAAAAATTTGAAATTATTCACGTTTTTTTGCAGTAAAAAATGAGAAATTGAAATTTTAAAAAAAAATTATTTAAAAAAAAAATTAAAATTTTATTTTTTTTTCGAAATTTGAGAAAATAAATGGAATTATTCACAAAAATCGACGAAAATTTTTTTTAAAAATTAAAAATTTCCATTCGGAAATGCGATTTTTTTCTCATTTCCTGCCGCAATAATATCCGCCGCCGCCGCCATTATAATAATTGTATCGATAGGGAGAAGTGGCTCTTCCGAGAGCAAAAGCTGCTCCGCGACCGAATGCTCCGCTTCCGATTTCTTCAAAAAAAAAAATTGAATTAAATTAAATTAAATTAGGGTTGTTTGAGTGAAAAATTTGAAATTTTTCATCGAAAATTTAAAAAAAAAATTTTTTTTTTTTTGAAAAATTTTGCAAAAATTAAATTTTTTTTAATTTATTAAAAAACAAAAAATTTTATTTTAAATATAAATTTTTAAAAATCAACTTTTCGTCAAAAATTAAATTTAAAAAAAAATTGTTTGAAATTTAATTTGAAAAAAAATTAAATTAAAAAAAATTATTTAAAATTAAATTTGAAAAAAAAATTAATTTAAAAAATAAACATTTTTAAAAATCAATTTTTATTGGAAATTCCCTAAAAAATTAATTTTTTTTTCAAATTAAAAAAAAAACTCACCAAAAAAAGCGAAAATCAAGAAAAATAGTAGAATTTTTTGGAAATTCATTTTAAGAATTTTTTTTATTTTTCAATTTTTCTCTCAAAAAATTAAGCATTTATAGTCTGAAAATCGACCAAAGTTTTCTGAAAAAAAAACAGAAAAAATGAAATTAATTGGATCAGAAAACAAGTTTTTTATTGTGATAAGGAACTTGATTTTTTGACACGGGGAGCGTCGTAAAAAAAATAACAAATTTAATTTTTTTTTGTGTATTTTGAACTTGGAATCTGTGAAATTAAAAATTAAATTTTTTTTTGAAATTCAGTTTTTTCTTCTTTTCTAGTCTAATGCAGGTTTGTCAGAGAATGTTTTTTTTTTAAATTTCAAATTGATAGTTTCGAAAATTTGTTTTTTTTTAAATTAGAAAATGCCTTAAACACTCATTTTCTCGGGCAGAAATCACAGATTACTAAAAAATTTATTATCTCATTCAATGAATTCGTTTCGAGTAAAAATAGAAGCAAGGTTATCAGTAGAGCCATCGGGTCAGCTTTCTCCAGATGCCGCGCCGGGGAAGAGACTCCTCTTCGGACTCGGAATCGATCTGGATGGAAGAGTACTCGGTTCCCGCCAGTTTCCTCTCGTCTGCCGTAGCGAGCATCTCTTGGAACGCAGCTGCCAAGTCTTCCTGCTTCTTGGCCACCTCTTCTCTCTCCTTGGCCGATGCTGACTGTAATAGAAAATGGTTCTTTGCTGACTGAAAATGAAATTAATTTCACTCACTTCCAGCGTATAAGCAATGACTGCAATGACGACGAAACTGAGCTGGTACACGTTTTGGACAGCTCCACACCTCATCGATCTCAATTGTCCCAGAATGCCAGACAGGGCCGGGACACCCGATTGGGCGATCATTTGGTATCCGAGTTCCACACCTCAAAAACTTTCTCGTATTTTCAAAAAGTTTAAAGAAGAGAGAAACTGACCAGCGAAAGCGCCGGATCTTCCGATGCCAGCTGAGCAATGGACGACGACCGGGGTGAAACTCTCACGGACTCGCTTCAGAATCGCAATGACGGTGCTCGGGTCGTTCGGGACGAAGTGATCTTTCCATTCAGTGTACTGGAAGTGAATGAACGTGTGAGTCGATCCATCTCTGCAGAGTGACAATCATTCGAATCGGGGACTCTTCGGAGATCATGGCTTACCGGAAAGTGATCTTCAGCTTCCGTTCGATGTAACCTCCTGCATGTTCCGTTTTGCTGAGGCACTCGACTTCCGAATGATCGAACGAGACCTTTTCTTTCTCCGTGAGGGCAAAGTACTTGTCGCACTTGTTCTTCTTCTCTCCGTCCGCTGAAATTTAACTGTGAACGGAGTCAATCGATAATCAATCAATACCGATTTCGTCGAATTGGCACAACATCACCACGAATTGGCTCTCGTTCTCCTTTATCATCCACAAGAACTTGTCAATCGTGCTGATTTTCTTCTCTTTCTTGTTCTCCTTCTGCGGTGCTTGCGACAAGATCATCTTCAAGTTGTTCGGCATCGTCACAACGTTCGCGTGCATGAAAGTGGTTCGGAACCATCCCTTCGGAGGGTTCCTGAGCTCGACCTTTGTGAATTCTCGCAGGACTTGTCCGCGTACTCTACAAGTAAATGCTTCTGCAAAGTGTCCATTTTCTCGAATCTACCTGATCTCCGCTTTGAACTCCTTGTCAATCTCCTTCGTCTTCCCGGTTTTCGTCTCCGAGTCGACACCGCGCATCACTTGGTCACACACCGCGAGCAGCCCGGCCGCGAACCCTTGTATCCTCACCGCCTTGTCTATCTTCTGCCCTTGCTTCCTCAACTCGTTGAGACCTGAATGGTGTCCGACTATCGAGTAGATGGAGTCGATGAACGCCTTCGCCATTTGGAATGGCATCGAGGTGACCCTTATCCCTGAAAAAGTATTTATTCGAGAATATTCGACAGAGAACCTCACTTTCGCTCTCTTGGGTGCGCTCTGGTTCTAGTGGCGGTCCTTCTTTCAACTGCTGCGCCAGTCGGTCACGTTCAATTTGGACCTGCTTGACTGCCTCCTCCTTCTCCACGTTCTGCTTTTTGAGGGCCGCCGCCTCTTTTTCCTTCTCCTCGTTCTGCTGCTTGAGAGCCGCCGCCTCTTTCTTCTGCTGCCTGAGAGCTTCCGCATCTTCCTCTTTCTTTTCCTTCTCCTTTATCAGTGAATCCTCCAAATCTTCGATTTTTTCTTCGTTTTTCCGATGAAAACAGAAGTAGTAAATCGTTCCTCCGCCACCGGTGACGACGATGAGGACGCCGGCGGAGACTCCGATCCAGACGTACAAGTTCCAGCTGCTGAAACAGAAAAGGTTTGCATCGAGCGAATGAGGGGATCGCTCACCTTTCTTCCGGTGCCGCGGTCACAATTGTAGTCCTGTTTCCTCCCTGATCCACTCGATCCCGAGATGGTTCCTTCGGCGGCTGGACGGCTTTCGCAAAGGCTGAGAAGAACTGGTCGAGCAGCGGAAGAGAAGCCTCGGAACGTCGAAAGTGTGGGTGGTAGTTGGTGAACTGCAGTCCGACCGAAGCGAACTTGTCGAGTTCACTCCGAAGGACACTCAACTCGTCCGGTCCAGCGGCTCGTTTCCGATTCGAAGACGTCGTCGCAGCTGGAATCGACTTCTGCAAAGACTCGACCGCTTTGCTCAACGCCACAAAGTCGATGTCGACTCCATGGACTTTCGCAGCGGCACTGGTGAACAGATCCGAGTGATTGGCGAGAAGACTCGAACTCGGGTTCTTCACTCCACGACTCCACTCTCCCAACTGATCGTCCATCTTCGCAAAGGCCTGCTCAATCGAGCCGATCTGATCCAGCTGTTTGATTGTGTTCGGTGACAACGGGCTGACGACCTTCTGTTTCGCTGTTCCAACGATTCCAATCCATTTCTTGTCGAAAACGAGCGGTTTGTTGATCAATCTCCGCATCTTGACGACTCCTTCCGTGGACGATCCAATCACTTCCGAGACGTCTCTCAAGTTTTTTTGAGCCGCCAAGACCTTCGTCTCGTTGCCTCGCGATCCTTTGATGACGGCGATCTTTTCCTTGAGCGAATCGAGGTCTCCATCGGTGCTCTTCACGATGTTCACCACTCCGATGACGTCAGCTAGAACTGCATCTCGTTCGGGGCTCCTGAACCACTCGATCATCCGGAACATCTTCATGACCAATTCAGAATTGTCCTGCAGAGTTTCGAAGAGTGGTGAAAACTCTGCCAGGTCGCTTTTGAAGGCTTCGAGACTGCTCAACTTCGAGAGGATTTCATCTTTTGATTTCCGAACTGCCGCTCCAATAATTGTCAGATTGGCTGCCATTTCTCCCGTCAGGTCATGGAATCGTGACTTTTCAGCATCCTTTGTGAACTTTTTTACTGCATCAACCGCTTCCGAATCTGTCGTGAACTCCACTGGAAATGTTTCGATTTCCTGAAGTACTTTCATGTTTTTTTCCATTTTCAGATTATCTATGACGGTTTTCACGAAGTTGTCCAGATCAACTATAGCAGCGTCCACGTTTCTCACTTCCTTTAAGATCGTGCTCATCGAAAGTATCCCTGCTCCTTTCGAGGTTTTGAATCCCTTCATGTACTCGCGAATGTTCTCGGCAGCACTAGTCGAACTCTCCAGGGACCGAAGATCTTCGATCCTCTGCACCATCCCGGCGACCCGTCGCAGCTTCTGATCGTCCGGAGATCCGAACTTGTCCGCAACGGCACGAAGCGATACATCCAAAGATTCCAGCGGTTCGAGAGCAGTCCTGAGACTATTAGTCTTCACAACCTTCTTCATCCAACCATCTTTCAGATCGTTCACGATCAATCCGAGATCGCTGAAGCCGTTCGGGAATGCAATCATCAATTTCAGCGTCTGAGATGCTCCCGACTTCCGGTGTTTGTAGAACGACAAGATGGTTTCGAGAATCCCCGATAACTCTCTTGGAACTCGAGAGGCGATCGCTTGGACGGCATTGAAGTTCTCTGAGTTTGGTGCGAACTTCCCATCGTCAGAAACAACTGACTCGATTTCGTTTCGAACTTTGAAGAAGGCGTCGATTCCATTGAGAGCCTTGCCGACAAGCGAGAAACCACTCGTTGCACTCTGAATGGTTTTGAACGCGAAACCAAGCTTCTTCGAGGAGTCGAATCGTGAAATCACATCGACAAGATCTTTTGATGACTTCTTCAGATCGCTGAATCTGGCCTTCGCTTTGTCGACGGTTGAAGATACCGATAATTTTGCGAAATCGGCTGACCAGTCACCAACTTGGACCATGATTTCTGTTCTGAGTGCAAGAGAAAAGTCATCCAGACTCTCAATTTCGTTTTTGAACGTGTCCGGGTTCCAATCGGCCACATTCCCCATTCCATCCACTTCTTGTCTGACGGCGTCCAACTGGTTGAAGAACTTCTCCGCTTCGGAAGCATCTTTCAGCTCAACTCCCTTCATGGAATCGAGAGCCGTTTCAAACGCGGCGACGTCTATCTTCTTGATGTAGCTCGGCTCGAGTTTTCCCAGACGGAGGAGCTCAGAGAAGACAGTTTCGGAATCGAAACTGCCGTTCACGATGCTCTGCAGCAGGGCGATTCCGTTCGTCACGCGAGCCACCATTTCCATCTGACGCACCGCGCTATCCATGTGTCCTGAAAGATTTTGATTTTCAGAGTATTTCAGATTTTCAGCCAACCGTTAGCATTCCGGATTTGTCGGAGATGCTGGAGTTCGGAAGTTGGACAGCTCGGGAGCGCGGATATCGGACAGGAACGGGACATCGGATCTGAAAACGAACATTTATTCAGACTGTCGCTTTCGAATCGTCACCTTCGGAGTGAAGCGAGAGGTCGAGGGTCGGGCTGGATGACGATATCGTTTGGTTCTGATTGAAGCCTGGAAATATCAGTTTCCGGCTGAAAATGTCTGGGAATCGCTCACTATCATGCTGATTACTTGTTATAATTGCATGCGCAACAATGAGCACGATATCTGAAAATGAATGTGGTTTGTGTGGGAAACTCCGAGCGGTTTAATGAAACTCACTTATTTGTTTCATGACACTTGTTCGTAAGAACATCTTCATCCGTCGGCGAAGCTCGAACTGACTCGGACTGCGGGAGGACTGACGGCGGGCGAAGAGTGCCACGTGGATGTTGACATTCGAATCGGATTGGGAGATCACGTCCGAGTCGGGGCCGAGCACAGGCCGTCACCACGATCGCGTCGAGACATTCCAATCGAAAAGGGCATCGCGGCTGGAAATGAACGTGTGCCGCAGGTCAAACAAGAGGAAAATGGAGCGAATTACAGATTTACGGACGATTTAGTTGATTGGAAAGCCGAAAAAACAAGAAATTACCGAGAAAATCGATAATCAGAGTGAAAAATAGCAAAATATCAGTTGAATGGGAGGAATTAGAAGCGAAACTAAGCAAAGTCAAGTGAGAAAATGGACCGGAACGAGAGAAAAGGAAAATTCAGCGTTTTTTGGTGATAAAACGAAAATTTTCGAGTTTTTTCGGAGTCGAAATGGAAAAAATCGTCGAAAATGCTGAAATTCAATAAAATCATCGATAAAACCACGAAATTCTGCGAAAAAACGAGAGAAATCAGTGGAAAATGTCCGAATTAGGCATGAATTGAGAGAAAAATGTTTTGAAAACAGTAAGAAATTGTGAATCGTGGCGAGACCCGCTAAACGCGCGCAAAGTTCAAATTGATGCTGTCGTCCCGGGAAAAACATGAAATGATCGGGAATTTCGTATTTAAAAAGTAGGTTTTTAGGAAAATTGTTTTTATTACTGCAAAAATTTCAACTAAAAAACTGTTTTTTTTTCTTCTTAAAATACACTTTTTTAAAATTTTCTATTTTTTTTATATTTTAGAGTTGAAGATCATCGAAAGACTGGTAATTTCTCATAGTGAATTTTAATGGTTTTATTCAGTGCAGGAAAAAAACGTTTTTTTTTCCATTTTTTTCCTTATTCAGGCGAGGAAAAAAACCGGCAAAAAAGGAAAAAAAAACTGAGGTTTTTTTCTGCGATCGACTGCGACCGTACCCCCTCTTCGCGGCGAGACCCGCCGCACTTTAAAAGGCATGCGTCTTTCGGTTACTGTATTTTCGCGATTTTTGACTTTTTTCGAAGGCGATAAAACCGAGAATTTTTCTTTTTTTTGCGTTTCACATCAATTTTTTTAAAATAATTCAGTAAAAAAAAAATAACTAGCCACTCTAAAATTCCCGCCGAAACGGTTCCCCCTTCAGCTTCTGACCCTTTCTGGCACGTTCAAACTCCTTTGTCCAAAAAATGAAAAAAATGAATCCTGATGCTACCCCTTAGATATTCATACAGTAACCTTCCCCCATCCAAAACATGCTACCATCAAAGTTGAAGTCGATCGGTTCAGTTTGAAGGGGGGTCGAAAATGACGGTTTGTACTGTAGGTACCGTAATCCTACCGTATACCGGACCAAAAATGTTATGGGGGTAAAGCGTCCCGAGACCCATGGGCCTATGCAAAAAATCGAATCAATGGGGTCAAAGGCTGGGAGGTTATTCCAGTGTTCCCGCGGGACAGACAAAACTACGCAAATAGTATACCGTAAAACCTCTATTATAACGGCATGCCGTTCTATTGTTCGAGGACCCCCTCGGGGTGCCGTTCTAATAGAGGTGCCTTTATAATAGAGGTTTTACGGTAGTAAAGATTTTTCTCCTCTCCAAAAATCGCGGAATTTTGAAGCGCAGAAAAATCGGGGAATTTTTAAATAAATTTCATCAAATCGCCCGTTCAAATAGCTACAATTTAAGAGGTCGACTGACTTTCCAGCATTTTTCTGAAATTTTTTATGCTCGAAAAACTGTAGAAAAAATTGGAAAACTGTTTTTTTTTCCGGCTTTTTTTTAATCGGATAATTTAAAAATCAAATAATCAATTTTTTTTTTCTCAAAAACATGACTATTTATTTCTAAAAATTAAATTAATAATACGATAGAAATTCCAAAAAATTTATATTTTGAAAAAAAAAAATATTTTCGAATCGAAACGAAACCAAAAATATTTCATACATTCATAGAAAATGCATGGGAAAATCGGAAAAAAAAACCGAATATTTCCATATTTTCTCCCTATTTTATTGATTTTTGCTTTTTTATGCTTATTTTGGTGGAAGAAATAAATTTTTAAAAAAGGAAAAAGGTATTTTTCCAAAAAAAAAAATTTTTTTTTCGAATTTTTGAAACAAACGCATTTTCAGTTAAATTAAAGTTTCTTTTTTTAAAAAAATAATTTATAAAATAAGAAATACGTGCAGATCGAGACGATATCCAGTAATTGGGATAATTGCTAATTTTTGGGACTAAAATACCGTATGATAGATCGACCCCCTTTAGTGGATGGTGACACTTAAAACCGGAATATCTCTGAAACTAGAAGAGTTGAGAGAAAGTTGTCAACTACAAACATGATCACCATCAAATTTCCCATCTTTTTCTAGTTGACAACTTTTTTCCAACTATTCTAGTTTTTGAGATATACCCCCTGAGAAAGTTTCGAGGTCCTTCTAACACAGTGTTTACCGGTTATTATTCCAATAAATAAAATGATTGGAATGTCAATGGAGAAAAATTTTTTTACAGCGTTCTTTTTCTTTTTCTAAAAATATATTCTCCAACTCTTAACTATTACTGGAATTTTCGAAAAAAAAACTTTTGAAAAAAATTTTCTGAAAATTTTTTTTCAAATTTTTTTTAAAATTAAAAAAATTTGAAATTATTCACGTTTTTTGCAGTAAAAAATGAGAAATTGAAATTTTAAAAAAAAATTATTTTTAAAAAAATTAAAATTTTATTTTTTTTTCGAAATTTGAGAAAATAAATGGAATTATTCACAAAAATCGACGAAAATTTTTTTTAAAAATTAAAAATTTCCATTCGGAAATGCGATTTTTTTCTCATTTCCTGCCGCAATAATATCCGCCGCCGCCGCCATTATAATAATTGTATCGATAGGGAGAAGTGGCTCTTCCGAGAGCAAAAGCTGCTCCGCGACCGAATGCTCCGCTTCCGATTTCTTCAAAAAAAAATTGAATTGAACTTTTAAAAAAATTAGGGTTTAAATGAGAAATTTTCAGAATTTATTGCTGCAGAAATTTGAAATTTTTCATCGAAAATTTGAAAAAAAAAATTTTTTATGGAAAAATTTTTCAAAAATTAATTTTTTTTTAAATTTATTAAAAAACAAAAAAAGTTTTATTTTAAATACACATTTTTTGAAAATCAATTTTAAAAAAATAAATTCAATTTGAAGAAAAAAAATTTTTTTTGGAAAATTTTTAAAAATTAACTTTTTAAAAATTTATTGAAAAACAAAAACAAAATTTTTATTTTTAATATAATTTTTTAAAATCAAATTTTCGTCGAAAATTAAATTTTTAAAAAAATTTTATTTAAAAAAAATTTATTTAAAAAAAAAACATTTTTAAAAATCAATTTTTATTGGAAATTTCATAAAAAATTAATTTTTTTTTCAAATTAAAAAAAAAAAACTCACCAAAAAAAGCGAAAATCAAGAAAAATAGTAGAATTTTTTGGAAATTCATTTAAAGAATTTTTTTTATTCTCAATTTTTCTCTCAAAAAATTAAGCATTTATAGTCTGAAAATCGACCAAAGTTTTCTGAAAAAAAAACAGAAAAAATGAAATTAATTGGATCAGAAAACAAGTTTTTTATTGTGATAAGGAACTTGATTTTTTTTTGACACGGGGCGTCGTAAAAAAAATAACAAATTTAATTTTTTTTTGTGTATTTTGAACTTGGAATCTGTAAAAAAATAATATTCTTTTTTTGAACTTCAGTTTTTTCTTCTTTTCCAGTCTACAAAAGGGCAGGTTCGTCAGAGAATGTTTTTTTTTTTTAATTTCAAATTGATAGTTTCGAAAATTTGTTTTTTTTTTTAATTAGAAAATGCCTTAAACACTCATTTTCTCGGGCAGAAATCACAGATTACTAAAAAATTTATTATCTCATTCAATGAATTCGTTTCGAGTAAAAATAGAAGCAAGGTTATCAGTAGAGCCATCGGGTCAGCTTTCTCCAGATGCCGCGCCGGGGAAGAGACTCCTCGTCGGACTCGGAATCGATCTGGATGGAAGAGTACTCGGTCCCCGCCAGTTTCCTCTCGTCTGCCGTAGCGAGCATCTCTTGGAACGCAGCTGCCAAGTCTTCCTGCTTCTTGGCCACCTCTTCTCTCTCCTTGGCCGATGCTGACTGTAATAGAAAATGGTTCTTTGCTGACTGAAAATGAAATTAATTTCACTCACTTCCAGCGTATAAGCAATGACTGCAATGACGACGAAACTGAGCTGGTACACGTTCTGGACAGCTCCACACCTCATCGATCTCAATTGTCCCAGAATGCCAGACAGGGCCGGGACACCCGATTGGGCGATCATTTGGTATCCGAGTTCCACACCTCAAAAACTTTCTCGTATTTTAAAAAAGTTTAAAGAAGAGAGAAACTGACCAGCGAAAGCGCCGGATCTTCCGATGCCAGCTGAGCAATGGACGACGACCGGGGTGAAACTTTCACGGACTCGCTTCAGAATCGCAATGACGGTGCTCGGGTCGTTCGGGACGAAGTGATCTTTCCATTCAGTGTACTGGAAGTGAGTTAACGTGTGAGTCGATCCATCTCTGCAGAGTGACAATCATTCGAATCGGGGACTCTTCGGAGATCATGGCTTACCGGAAAGTGATCATCAGCTTGCGTTCGATGTAACCTCCTGCATGGTCCGTTTTGCTGAGGCACTCGACTTCCGAATGATCGAACGAGACCTTTTCTTTCTCCGTGAGGGCAAAGTACTTGTCGCACTTGTTCTTCTTCTCTCCGTCCGCTGAAATTTAACTGTGAACGGAGTCAATCGATAATCAATCAATACCGATTTCGTCGAATTGGCACAACATCACCACGAATTGGCTCTCGTTCTCTTTTATCATCCACAAGAACTTGTCAATCGTGCTGATTTTCTTCTCTTTCTTGTTCTCCTTCTGCGGTGCTTGCGACAAGATCATCTTCAAGTTGTTCGGCATCGTCACAACGTTCGCGTGCATGAAAGTGGTTCGGAACCATCCCTTCGGAGGGTTCCTGAGCTCGACTTTTGTGAATTCTCGCAGGACTTGTCCGCGTACTCTACAAGTAAATGCTTCTGCAAAGTGTCCAGTTTCTCGAATCTACCTGATCTCCGCCTTGAACTCCTTGTCAATCTCCTTCGTCTTCCCGGTCTTCGTCTCCGAGTCGACACCGCGCATCACTTGGTCACACACCGCGAGCAGCCCGGTCGCGAACCCTTGTATCCTCACCGCCTTCTCTATCTTCTGTCCTTGCTTCCTCAACTCGTTGAGACCTGAATGGTGTCCGACTATCGAGTAGATGGAGTCGATGAACGCCTTCGCCATTTGGAACGGCATCGCGGTGACCCTTATCCCTGAAAAAAGAATAGTCGAGAGTATTTGAGAAAGAACCTCACTTTCACTCTCTTGGGTGCGCTCCGGTTCTAGTGTCGCCAACCGGTCACGTTCGATTTGGGCTTGCCTGACTGGTTTGACCGTGACCCAGATCAGGCAGGCTACAATTGAAAAGTAAGCAGCTGGAACGAGAACGATCAGAACGATGTTCACGTACACGATCCAGCTGCTGAAACAGAAAAGGTTTGCATCGAGCGAATAAGGGGATCGCTCACCTTTCTTCCGGTGCCGCGGCCACAGTTGTAGTCGTGTTCGCTGCCTGATCCACTCGATCTCGAGATGGTTCCTTCGGCGGCTGGACGGCTTTCGCAAAGGCAGAGAAGAACTGGTCGAGCAGCGGAAGAGAAGCCTCGGAACGTCGAAAGTGTGGGTGGTAGTTGGTGAACTGCAGTCCGACCGCCGCGAACTTGTCGAGTTCACTCCGAAGGACACTCAACTCGTCCGGTCCAGTGGCTCGTTTCCGATTCGAAGACGTCGTCGCAGCTGGAATCGACTTCTGCAAAGACTCGACCGCTTTGCTCAACGCCACAAAGTCGATGTCGACTCCATGGACTTTCGCAGCGGCACTGGTGAACAGATCCGAGTGATTGGCGAGAAGACTCGAACTCGGCTCCTTCACTCCTCGACTCCACTCTCCCAACTGATCGTCCATCTTCGCAAAGGCCTGCTCAATCGAGCCGATCTGATCCAGCTGTTCGATGGTGTCCGGTGACAAAGGGCTGACGACCTTCTGTTTCGCTGTTCCAACGATCCCAATCCATTTCTTGTCGAAAACGAGCGGTTTGTTGATCAATCTCCGCATCTTGACGACTCCTTCCGTGGACGATCCAATCACTTCCGAGACGTTTTTCAAGTCTTTTTGAGCCGCCAAGACTTTCGTCTCGTTGCCTCGCGATCCTTTGATAACGGCGATCTTTTCCTTGAGCGAATCGAGGTCCCCATCGGTGCTCTTCACGACGTTCACCACTCCGATGACGTCAGCGAGAACTGCATTTCGTTCGGGGCTCCTGAACCACTCGATCATCCGGAACATCTTCATGACCAATTCAGAATTGTCCTGCAGTGTTTTGAAGAGTGGAGAAAACTCCGCCAGGTCGCTTTTAAAGGCTTCGAGACTGCCCAAGTTCAAGAGGATTGCATTTTTCGATTTCCGAACTGCCGCCTCAATATTGCTCAGATTGGATGAAATTTCTACCGTCAGTTCATGGAATCGTTGCTTTTCTTCATCTTCTTTGAACTTATTGACCGCTTCAACCGCTTCGGCATCTGTCGTGAACTCCACTGGAAATGTTTCGATTTCCTGAAGTACTTTCATGTTTTTTTCCATTTTCAGACTATCGAAGATGGTTTTCACGAAGTTGTCCAGACCAACTATAGCCGCGTCCACGTTTCTCACTTCCTTCAAGATCGTGCTCATCGAAAGTATCCCTGCTCCTTTCGAGGTCTTGAATCCCTTCATGTACTCGCGAATGTTATCGGCAGCCCGAGTCGAACTCTCCACGGACCGAAGATCTTCGATCCTCTGCACCATCCCGGCGACCCGTCGCAGCTTCTGATCGTCCGGAGATCCGAATTTGTCCGCAACGACACGAAGCGATGCATCCAAAGATTCCAGCGGTTCGAGAGCAGTCCTGAGACTATTAGTCTTCACAACCTTTTTCAACCAACCATCTTTCAGATCATTCACAATCGATCCGAGATCGCTGAATCCGTTCGGGAATGCAATCGTCGATTTCAGCGTCTGAGATGCTCCCGACGTCCGGTGTTTGTAGAACGACAAGATAGCTTCGAGAATCCCCGATAACTCTCTTGGAACTCGAGAGGCAATCGCTTGGATGGCATTGAAGTTCTCCGAGTTCGGTTCGAACTTGCCATCGTCAGGAACAACTGACTCGATTTCGTTTCGAACTTTGAAGAAGGCGTCGATTCCGTTGAGAGCCTGGCCCACAATCGAGAAACCACTCGTTGCACTCTGAATGGTTTTGAACGCGAAACCAAGCTTCTTCGTGGAGTCGAATCGTGAAATCACATCGGCAAGATCTTTTGATGACTTCTTCAGATCGTTGAATCCGGCCTTTGCGTCGTCGACAGTTGAAGAATGCCTCAGTTGCGAGAAATGGTTTTCCCAATTTTTAACTTTTCTCATGACTTCTCCTGAGAGTGCAAGAGAAAAGTCTTTCAGACTCTTTATGTCGTTCTTGAACGGTTCGGGATCCCAATCGGCCACATCCCCCATTCCATCCACTTCTTGTCTGACGGCGTCCAACTGGTTGAAGAACTTCTCCGCTTCGGAGGCATCTTTGAGCTCAACTCCCTTCATGGAATTGAGAGCCGTTTCAAACGCGGCGACGTCTATCTTCTTGATGTAGCTCGGCTCAAGTTTTCCCAGACGGAGGAGCTCAGAGAAGACAGTTTCGGAGTCGAAAGTGCCGTTCACGATGCTCTGCAGGAGGGTGATTCCGTTCGTCACGCGAGCCACCATTTCCATCTGACGCACCGCGCTATCCATGTGGCCTGGAAGATTTTGATTTTCAGAGTATTTCAGATTTTCAGCCAACCGTTAGCATTCCGGATTTGTCGGAGATGCTGGAGTTCGAAAGTTGGACAGCTCGGGAGCGCGGATAGCGGACAGAAACGGGAAATCGGGTCTGAAAACGGACATTTATTCAGACTTTCGCTCTCGAATCGTCACCTTCGGAGTGAAACGAGAGGTCGAGGGTCGGGCTGGATGACGATATCGTCTGATTCTGATTGAAGCCTGGAAATATGTTTTGTTCCGGCTGAATATGTCTGGGAATTGCTCACTTTCATGCTGATTACTTGTTATAATTGCATGAGCAACAATGAGCACGATATCTGAAAATGAATGCGGTTTGGGTGGGAAACTCCGAACGGACTAATGAAGCTCACTTATTTGTTTCATGACACTTGTTCGAAAGAACATCTTCATTCGTCGGCGAAGCTCGAACTGACTCGGACTGCGGGAGGACTGACGGCGGGCGAAGAGTGCCACGTGGATGTTGACATTCAAATCGGATTGGGAGATCACGTCCGAGTCGGGGCCGAGCACAGGCCGTCACCACGATCGCGTCGAGACATTCCATTCGAAAAGGGCATCGCGGCTGGAAATGAACGCAGTTCAAATAAGAGGAAAATGAAGCGAATTGCAGATTTCCTGACGATTTAGTCGATTGGAAAGCTGAAAAACAAAGAGAATTACCGAGAAAATCGATAATCAGAGTGAAAAATAGCAACATTTACAGTTGAATGGAAAGAATTAGAAGCGAAACTGAGCAAAGTAAAATGAGAAAATGGACCGGAATGAGAGAAAAAAGAAATTCGGCGTTTTTTGATGACAAAACGCTAATTGTCGAGTTTTTTCGGGTCCAAAATGGAAAAAATCGTCGAAAATGCTGAAATTCAATAAAATCATCGATAAAACCCCGAAATTCTGCGAAAAAACGAGATAAATCAGTGGAAAATGTCAAAATTAGGCATGAATTGAGAGAAAAATGTTTTGAAAACAGTAAGAAATTGTGAATCGTGGCGAGACCCGCTAAACGCGCGCAAAGTTCAAATTGATGCTGTCGGCCCGGAAAAAACATGAAACGATCGGGAATTTCGTATTTAAAAAGTAGGTTTTTTCGAAAATTGTTTTTATTACTGCAAAAAATTTCAACTAAAAAAATTGTTTTTTTTTTCATCCCAAAATACACATTTTTTAAAAATTTTCTATTTTTTATATATTTTAGAGTTGATGATCATCGAAGGACTGGAAATTTCTCATAGTATATTTGAAAAAAAACGTTCAACTTGAAGTTGAGAATTTTCATTGAAAAATAATATTTCTTCAGAAAAAAACCCCGATTCAAATCACCGCCAAAAAACAGCGGTGAGTGCGGTGGAGCGCGTTTGCACACCCTCACTTTTCTCACTCATTTTCCGCGCGTCGATTTTCGCGTTTTCGCCGAAAAATGTCGTCATCGGACGGTTTCGCGTCGGAAAATGCTCATCAGAGTCGTGAGCTCAACGCGGAGCAAATCAACGCGTTGCTCCAAAAATTGTCGAGTGACGAGCAAAAAGAGCTGACCGAAATGATGCGAACCTGCACTACCGAGGTATTTTTCCGTCGTTTTCGCGTCTTTTTTGGCGATAGAATTAAGAATCGATTATCGATTGATTTGCAGGTGACAATGACACGTGGATTGCCGATCACTGGCGCCGTCCTCGGCTCGCTTTGGTTCGCCCGCCAGCGCCTCCCCGCTCAATACCATTTCGGACCCAAAGGATGGCCTTTTTACGCCATTATGGGCGTCGCGTACGCTTTTTTTTCGCTTTCAAATTAAATTAAATTGAATAGTTGTTAATTGCCGAAAAATTGTAAAAACAAAAAATTTTAATTCCCATATTACTAAAAAAAAAATTTTCTTTGAATGCAAAAAAAAATTTTTTGAAGGAAAAATTAAATAATTTTTTTTTTTAATTTTTGCAATTTTTTACCGATTTTCGCGACAAAAAAATGTAAAAAATAATTTTTTTTATTTTTGAAATTAGGAATTTTAATATTAAATTAAAGCAAATAAATAATTTTTCAATTCTGAAAATTGTTTTTTGATATAAAAACTTTAAAAAAAAATTTTTTTTCGAAAAATTTAACATTTGAAAATTTTTTATGTTTAATTTTTTTTTTTGCAATTTTTTACCTAATTCTTTAACAAAAAAAATAATAATAATTATAATTTTTTAAAAACAATTTTTGAATTTTAAAATTGGCTAAAATTAAATTTGAAAAATTCTAATTTCAAAATTTTCCAAAAAAAAAAAATTTTTTTTGTTATAAAAATGTAAAGTATCGAAAAATAATTACGCTTCAACTTAAAATAATCATTTTAAAATTCAAAAATTGTTTTTAAAAAATTATAATTATTTTTATTTTTTTGTTAAAGAATTAGGTAAAAAATTGCAAAAAAAAAAAATTAAACATAAAAAATTTTCAAATGTTAAATTTTTCGAAAAAAATTTTTTTTTAAAGTTTTTATATCAAAAAACAATTTTCAGAATTGAAAAATTATTTATTTGCCTTAATTTAATATTAAAATTCCTAATTTCAAAAAAAAAAAAATTATTTTTCACATTTTTTTTGTCGCGAAAATCGGTAAAAAATTGCAAAAATTAAAAAAAAAAATTAAAATTTCAGAAAAAAACTCGAAAGCTTCCTAATTTCCTTTAAAAAAAAGGAAATTAAAATAAAAATCGATAATTGCAGATCTCTGACGGCGACGAATTTGATGTTCATGAAAACGTGCGGAGATCGCGTCAAACCGCACATCAATCAACTATGGAAAAAGGTTTTCAGAGAAAAATCGATAAAATATAAAAATCAATAAAAAAAATTCCAGTACGACATGGCTGGCTCTCGAACCAATTACGACGAAATTCGTCGCCAAAATCGAGGCGGAGCACCGAATTTCCAGCAAAATGCTCCGATTTCCGACACCCAGAGACAGGAGGTGAGGGTGAAAATTTTTGAAAGAGAAATTTATAAATTCTAAAATCAATTTGAAAAAAATATTTTCACAATTTTTTTCTTACAAAAAATAAGAAAAGAATACTGATTAAATAAAATTTAAAAATTAAAAAATTAAATTCTGATTACTTGCTAGAATATTTACATTAATTGGTTTAAAAAAAACTAAAAAATTTAAATTTTATTAATAGATTTTTTTCTGAATGAAACGCTTTTTAAAAATTGAAAATCAAAAAAAAATTTTTTTTGAAAAAAAAAATTACTTGAAATAATAAATTTTTAAAGCCGTTTTAATTCCGAAGAATACTATTTTTTCAAAAAAAAATTTTTCAAAAAATTTTATTGAAAATTCTGAAAAATTCAAATTTTGTGAACGAATTTTAAAAAAATTATTCCGAAAAAAAAATAGGAAAATTTTGTTAAAAATCCTAAATTTCTATAAAAACTTTTTTTTCTAACTTTTAAAGAAAAAAATTTAAACGTTTCAGAAATTAATTATTCCAAAGAATTGCTAAAAATAAAAAATTTCGAAAATATATTTTTCAAAAACATTGTAAAAATAGCATTTTTTCTATAACAATTTTCTTATTCAAAAAAAAAATAAATAAAATAAAGAGAGAAATATGTTTGGTGATTCAGAAGACGTCGCCGAATGCGTACGACTACACGTACTCGATTCCGTCGTCGACGGAATCGTCCGACTCGTTCACCTCGTACAAACCGCTGATCGGCGAGACGTCCGAGTTCGAGCGGGCTCCGCGAGCCCGTCGTCCGCCGCCGCCGCCGCCCTCTTTTTCGCCGTCCGACGAGGGCTTCATGTCCGGAACGCCTTCTTTCTCGTCGTCCGGAGCTCCCGGAGCACCGCCGCCCGCCGACCAGGGATACACTTTTTCGTAGAAAAAAAAACTTTTTTTTCAGAAAAATTTTATTTTAACTTTGATTGCCTCTTATTTTTTTTTAGTGGAATTTTTTAGATGCGTTTTTTTCTGTATTTTATTTCTTAAATTTTTCCCCCCGGTTCTTTTTAATTTTTTTTGTAAATCCCAATATTTAATGTGTTTTCTATGAAAAACGTGCCAGAAAATTAGAAATCGGAAAAAATTTTTTAAAATTTTTGCAAAAACGTGAAATTCTAATCCGAAAGTCTCATTTCAGAGAGAATTTAGACTGAATTTTCGGGGGAAAAAAAGAAAATTATTAATTGAAAAATGTCTTCGTCGGAAGAGTTGGACATCAGCAGTGCGCTCCAATCCACTCCTGTCGCTAAATCGGTAACTTTTTAATTTTTTTGAATTAAAAAATTATTTAAAAATAGGAGGTTGCTAGGAAATTAACTTTAATAAATTTTAAAAATTCGAATTTTTGGAAAATAATTTTTTTTTGAATTTCAGAATCTTCTGGGAAATTTTAAAATTCGGTAGAAAATCCTGGAACTCAAAAAAAAAATTATTTTCCAAAAATTCGAATTTTTTTTGGAAAATTGAAGTTTTAAAAAAAACATTAAAGTTTGAGAAAAAAAGCAGAAAATTCAGATTATTTTTTGGAAATTAAAAAATTACTTTCGAAATTGAGAGCATATTCAATTTTAATTTTAATTTTTTAAAAATAAAATTTTAATTTTACGGAAATAATGGAAATTCGACAGACAATTTTATTTGAAGAAACGAAAAAATTTTGATTAAAAAAATTAAAACATTGAAAAAATGAAAAAAAAAATTCCAAAAAATTTGAATCTTAAAAGAAATTTTTTTTTTTTTTTGAAAATAACCAAAAAAAAGTGAAATTTCCAGATACTTTCGAAAAAAATTTTAAAAAAATAAGAAAATTGAGGTTGAAATTCCAAAAATTAAAAAAAAAAAAAGTTTCGTAATTTTCCAAAAAATATATTTTAAAAAAACTAATAAAAAACCAGCAAATTCCGGGAATTTTTAAAAAAATATTTAAAAAAAAGACAAAAAAAATTTTGGTAAAAAATTTTTTTAAAAAATTTTTCTTTAAAAAAAGTTTCGAAATTTTTTTATTACATGAAAACTTCCGAAAAAAAAGAGAAATTTCCAGAATTTTTTTTAAACAATCCGAAAAATGTTTTAAAAAATTAACAGAAAAATTGCTATAAAAAATGGAAAAAAAATCGCTCGAGAGAATCTGGAATGGTGATGAGAATTGCAGCGAAAACGTTCCAAAAATAATTTTTTTAAAAATTTCAGAATTTTTTCGAAAAAATCCGAAAAACTATTTTTAAAAAAACCAATAAAAACCGGAAAATTCCAGGAATTTTTAAAGAAAAATAAAAATAAAAATTTTGGTTTAAAAAATTAAATTTTTTTTCCGAAAAATTTTTTTTAACACATGGAAATTGCCGAAAAAAAACGGGAAATTTCCAGAAATTATTTGAAAATTCGAAAAAATTTTAAAAAATTAAGAGAATAATTGCTAAGTGATGAGAATTGCAGCGAAAACGTGGACAGGAAGAGGACGCTCCTCAGATATTCGGAAAAGTGGGCACTCCGATGGTGGAAATCGCCGATTCGGCCGAGTGGGACGAGTTCAAGAAGCGCGAGATGGCGAAGAGAAAGTGGAAGCGGTATCTGCGCTCGAAGTGGAATCTCGACAAGTCGGAGCTGCCGCTCGAGTCGGACTCGAGCCACTTGCTCGGCCGGCACGAGCACTACGCGGCGATTCAGAGGGCGCAGGAGCACGTCGTCGACGGGCTCGACGCCCTCAACGAGATGAACTTCAACGTCGGACGCGGCGAGGCGATCAACATTCAGCTCAACGGCAGGGATGTGCCCAAGAAAAAGTGCAAAAAGTTCGCCGCCGCCGTTGGTAATTCTTTTTTTTTTTTTTTTTTTTATGGGAAGGCTTGGGAAGAATTTGACAGTTAAACATTTTTCGCATTATTAAAAAATTTTTGCGATTTTTTTCCGGGATTTTTTGAAAGTTTTTTTTTTTTTTTTTTTTTAAATTTAATTTTTTTTTGAATTTTAGAAAATAAGTTAGAAAAATCATTAAAAATTCGCTGAAAACCAAAAAAAAAATTTTTTTTCGGAAAAATTCGAATTTAATTTTTTTTATTTTTCTTTCCAAAATAAAATTAAAAGTTTTAAAAAATTGAACTTTTTTTTTCTTAAAAGTTTGAATTAATTTCATGTTTCCAGACATTTTTTTTGGAATTTTTTTTCACAAAACTTAAAAAAAAATTTTTTTTTCAATTATTATTTTTTTTTAAAATCTAAATCAATTTTTTGCCGGGATTTTGGGAATTTTGAAAAAAAAGAAATTTTTTTTTTGATATAATTAAAAAATAAAATTTCCAACCATTTTTTTGCATTTTTTGATTTTTTTTGTAGAGTTTGTAAAATTAAAAAAATTTTTAAATTTAATTTTAAAATTCACAATTAATTTTTTTCAATTTTTACGATTTTTCCCGGAATTTTTCCAGCTAATTTTTTTTTAAATTTCTGATTTTTAGAATAATTTTTCCATTTCCGAATTTTTAGTTTTTCAATTAAAAATAAATAAATTTTTAAAAAATTTTTTTGAAATTTTTTGATTATCAAAAAATTGATTTTTCCCCTAATAGTCTATTCAACCAAATTTCAGCCTTTTTCTCGTTTTTTTTCAGAAAAAGCGCTCGCCGAGATGGGAAATCCGACTATGGAGGAGATGATGGAGGATGATTTGGACGAGGAGGAGGCCCGTCGCGAGGCACAATTCGCCGCCAAATTCAAAAAGCGATCGGCGAGAGCGCGGCAGCGCGCCGACGATATCAAAGAATTTGTGCGACTTTTTTTCTACGATTTTTGAAAAAAAAAATTTTTTTTTAGAAATTTTTGTAAAAAAGTGAACAAAAATTTTTTTTCCAATTTTAAGAAAAAATTATTTTTTTTTAAAATTTTTAAATGAAATATTGGTAAAAAAATGTAAAAAATTATTTCTGATTTTTTTGAAACTTTTGTAAAAAATGTAAATTTTTAAAAAAATTTCTTTCGATTTTTGAACATTTTTATTTTAAAAAAGTGAAAAAAATGTTTTTTCCAATTTTTATAAAAAATTTGTGAGAAAATTAAAAAAAATTTTGAAAAAAGAAATTTTCAAAATTTTTAACTGATTTTTAAAGAATTTTTGTAAAAAAATTAAATTTGCAAAAAAAAATTTTTTTTCTGATTTTAAGTTTTCAGTGAATTTTTATGGTTTTTATTTATGAAAAAAATTTTTAAATTGGAAAATTTTGTCAATTTCAGCATTTTCAGTCATTTTCAGTGAAGTTCTGAATATTTTTTTTTTTGTAAAAATTTTTATTTTCGAAATCCATTTTTTTTGAATTTGAAAAATAGGAAATTTTCACAAAGTTTTAAATTTTTTCAAATTTATTATTATTATTTTTTTAAATAATTTAATTTTATTTTTCCAGGAAGTCGGTCATCATTTCTCACCGTGGGAAGAGTATTGCGTCGTCATGGAGGTTTTTTTTTAATTTAAAAAAATTAATTTAATTTTTTAAATTAAAAAAAAAATTCTTTCAGGACAAGGGAAAAGAGGATAAAATTGACGAGAAGCATTTTAAAAAGGTGAGCAACTTTTTTTTTGCGCTTTGAATAATTAAAATTATTACAGTTTCAAATTTTTTTCATTAAGTTTTTCAATTTTTCGTCGGGTAATAGCTTTTGAAATGATATTGGCGAAAAAAAAAATCGATAAAAGAATTTTTCAATTTTTCTTTTTCTGGTTTCAGTGGCTCGAAAAGAAGATTGAGGAGAACAAAGTGAGCTACAACTACAACGCCTATCAGCAGGAAATGCTCGCTTTGGACAAGGACGGCCTCAAAGAACGGTCTCTTTATTTATTTTTTTT
The DNA here is from genome assembly GCA_963966605.1 of Caenorhabditis sulstoni. Lineage (NCBI taxonomy): Eukaryota > Metazoa > Nematoda > Chromadorea > Rhabditida > Rhabditidae > Caenorhabditis > Caenorhabditis sulstoni. The sequence goes on from OZ016475.1 coordinate 8,032,781, forward strand.
TTTTTGAAAATTATTTTTTTTGAAGGGGGGTGCCAACTTGAAAAAAGTTTGCTTAAAAAGAAACTAGAGGGGTGGGAAAATGCAGCGCACAAGGAGCGACGCTTTAAAAAAAAGTGCAAGTATTTTTAATTATCGATTTTAGGCCAAAATTGATATTCCTGTGGCCGTGACCTAGAAACCCAAATTTCGTTGCGCGCCTATGCGCGATATCGATTGATTTGCGATATTTTTCGGCCGCTCGATGCTCCGCTTACAGACACGTCTTTTCGCGAAAAAATCTCGAAAATGCACCGAGGCCGCGAGAAGAATTACCGCGAAAAGCAGCAGTTAGGCCACGGCCACAGGAATATTAATTTTGGCCTAAAATCGATAATTAAAAATACTTGCACTTATTTTTAAAGCGTCGCTCCTTGTGCGCTGCATTTTCCCACCCCTCTAGTTTCTTTTTAAGCAAACTTATTTCAAGTTGGCACCCCCCCCCTTTAAATTTAAAATTTTTAGAATTTGTTAAAAAAATTATTTAAGAAATTAAAAAAATTTTTAGAATTATTTTTCTGAAAATTATTTAAAAAATTAAAAATTTTAGATTTTTTTTTTGGAATATTTTTTTTTTCTCGAGAAAAAAGAGAATTTTTTCTTCAAAATAATTTTTTTTTGATAATTTTTTTTTTTGAAAATTGCTCAAATTTAAAAATTTAGAATGAGGTGCGATTTTTCAAAAATTCGGTATCCTTTTTTTAAAACTTTTTCAAACTTCAAAAAATTCCTACAAATATTCAGAAATTGACCGAATTTTTTTTTTTCTTGAAAATTTTTTGCTCGAATTCAAAAATCAATTTTTTTTCCTGGTTTTTTAAAAACCTAATTTTTTTCCGGATTTCTAAAAAAATATTCCAATTTTTGTAAAATTTTTAAAAATTGAAAATAAAACTTTTTGCAAATTAAAAAAACTTTCGAAAAAAAATTAAGAATTAATCTAATACTTTGAATTGTTTTTCAATCAATAAAACCCGTTTTAAAAAATGAAACCAATTTTTGAAAATTTTAAAAAAATTGAAAAAAAAACTACCACTTATTTTTCGATTTTTTTCTTAATTTCTGAAAAATTGAAAAAAAAATGTAAATTACCCCAATCATTTTTTTTTGCAGACCGACATCGTTGAAGAGCGTGGTGAAGGGTGTTCGTGACTTTTATCGTAACCTTCGAAATAATAAGAAGAAGTGATGAGAGAACTCTCGAGTGTGCAGACAAATAAAAAGGAATGGATTACAGAGTGGAATGACCGGTGAAAGGGGGCGAAATTGACTGGAATACACGAATATTTACAGATTATTAACGGGAAGAGAGGGAATTAAGTGAATTAGATCGAAATATACACACAAATAATCGGCTCCGGGACATTTCGAAACCAATGAAACATAGGTCAAAAGAGGTGCTGAGAAATGCTCAACATTTTGAATTTTCGTGAAATTTTTCGAGAAGAAACTTTGAGTTATATTGTTAGCACAATGGATTCACTCCAAGTCCTGTGAAAGTTTCCCTCAGAATCAAAATTTGCGAAAACGAGAATCAAGTCGATATCAGCTCAAACAATTTTAACTCAAACTTTTGAATTTCCCGGGAAAAATTCATCTTCGTCTCATGAAAAATGTCACGAGGAGCCAAAAAGTGTTGTTTGAGCTGATATCGATTTGATTCTCGTTTTCGCAAATTTTTGACCTGTGAGGGAAACTTTCACAGGACGGAAAGTGAATCCGTTATGATAACAATATAACCCAAAGTTTCTTCTCGAAAAATTTCACGAAAATTTCAAAAGTTCAAGCATTTCTCAGCGCCTCTTTTGACTTATGTTTCACTGGTTTCGAGATGTCCCGGAGCCAAATAATCAATGATAGAAAGAGAGAGAGAGAGAATTTTACACGAATCTCGTTGCGATTTTTCTATTGATCCCCGTCTTCGGATCGATCACTTGCCAACGCATTTGCCTGCAAAATTTTGAATTTTTTTCTTTTCAAATTAAAATCCACAACCTTGTTGTCGTTTCTCGTCTCGAGGAACGCGTCGTGGAAGAACGGAGCGAGTTTCACGTGGGGCAACGCCTGGAATTTATTTTTTTCATTGTATCATTTTTTGAAACTTTGAGAGAATTTTAAAAAATTGATGGAAATAATGGAGAAACAAGGAAATTTCAAAAATTGCAAAAAAAAATTTTCTAATTTTTCTCAATTAAAAAATTAATTTTTTTTGTAGAATTCAAATTTTTAGCAATCAAAAATGAAAAAAATTTCAAATTTTCAGTGAATAATTTTAAGCATAGAAATTTTTTTTCACTAATTTTTTGAAAATCAACCAAGTCAACCAATTCAGATCGCAAAAAGAAAGTCGACTTTTTTCATTATTCGATTCCAACAGAGCATGTTTCCCTCTTCAAATCCGAGCTCACCGCCATGAAAAGCGACGATTTGGACGGGTTGTCGACGATTTCGTCGACCATCCAGTCGGGAATCTCCAGTCTTCCGTCGTAGGTGACAGTGGCGAGACGGCGATTCGAGACGACGACTCGGACGGTGACGCGCAACGTGTGCGCGGCGAGTCTGATCACAAACCGCAACAGTTGGGCGAATATCCAGAAGAAGATCGACGAGCGCTGTCGGCTCGTCATTTCGCCGCCCGACAGCTTGTTAAAAGTCTCCGGATCAGCTGAAAATCGAAGAGGGAAGATTGATGAGCAGAGCATCCGAGGAGCAACTCCTCATTTTCTACTTTTTGCTCATTCACTACCACTAGTTTACTTCTTCTGATACAGCTTGGCTATTCACAACTTTTTAGGCCAGACCATCGTGTAGACTATTGGCACTTCCGTTTCGAAAAAAATTTCCGTATTTTTTGGAACTTTACCCCGCCAGGACCAAGATCAATCGATTGGGAGTTTTGCATAGCATCTTTGCATAGCAACTCCCAATCGATTGATCTTAGTCACTGCGGGCTAAAGTTTCAAAAAATACTGAAATTTTTCTCAAAAAAGAAGTGCCAATAGTCTACACAATGGTCTGGCCTAAAAAGTTGTGAAAAGCCAAGTTCAGAAAGAAGTAAACTAGTGGTAGTGAATGAGCAAAATGTAGTATTATAGGATCGCGAGAAGCGCGGAGTCCGCAGCCACGCCCCTTTTTGAGTCTCGCCACGAAAATTTAAAAAATCAGTGCTGCGCCTTTAAAATCCGTTGATTACGGTATGCATTTTTTCGTCGTAATCACGGAAAAAAAGGGTGATTACGACGAAAAAATACATACCGTACTCAACGGATTTTAAAGGCGCAGCACTGATTTCTTAAATTTTCGTGGCGAGACTCAAAAAGGGGCGTGTCAATGGACTCCGCGCTTCTCGCGATCCTATAATAATTGAGCAAAAGGTAGTAAATGAGTATTACCGCTCGTCACCGAATTCGAGCCGATCGACCACTCTTTCAGATCGATAAACCTCTCGTCCGTGTTACAAATCGACATCACGTAGTCGACCTGCAAACAATTTTTTTTTTTTTTAAATCGCTTTGGAATTTTTTTTGAATCAGAATTGCCAATTTCCACACCGGAAAAAAATTCTGAGCAACAAAAAAAAATTTCTAATTTTTTAAAACTGTTTTTTTTTTCAATTTTAAAAAAGACTGCACTATCCTCTCAAGTAGTGCAAATATTTTTTAAAAATTTTTTACAAACCCCTAAAGACCACAAAATGTTTTTTTTTTCTAAATTTTAGGAAAAATCAGAGAATTTTAAAAATTGTCCGTCGGTGCTCCGACCTTAAAATTCATTTTAGCACACTTTTTCGCAGTCGAAAATTTTTTTAAAAAAATTTTTTTAAAAATGTCAAATTTTTCCCACGCACCCAACTGCCTCGGAACAAATAGATTCCGTTGTCCTTGTCGTTGAGCAGCGGCGTGAGCACATTGTGCAAAAACGATTCCATCCGCCGTCGCGTCTCCATTTTCATCACTTTTCCGATATATTTCGACGATCGATACGATGTGCAGAACGAGACTTCGGCGATTTTTCTGGAAGAAAAGCGCGCGAAATTCAAAAAAAAAAGAAAACAAGGCGGAGAAAACGTCAGAGTGTGACAAAACCGGAACATGCGTTGTAAAAACACCGTGACGTCCAAAAAAGCACAGAAAAAGCGCGCCGCAGTGTTGCAATTCTGCATTTATGCGTCACGGTTTTGTCTGTTCCGGTTTTGTCGCACTCTCGGAAACAATTCGTACCGAAATCCGTCGTTTCTGGCGAATCGCCTCATTTTGGTCTGCAATCCGACGAAATAGGCGTCGAGAAGGCTGGCGGCGGGCTGCGGAATGCGTTTTCGCAGGTGAAAATCGAAAACGAGCCCCATGAGGTTGTAGCCTTCCTCGAACAAGAACTGATGCCAGATCGAGGCGTTGTGAGAGTCGCGCTTGAAAATGCACTTTTTCAGCGAGCCGAGCCCCAGAATATTGTGGAATGAGCCCTCGTCTGCAATGAAAACATTCAAATTTTGTGGCTGAAACCACCGTTTTCCTGTTTTTGTCGTCAAAAACACAAGAAAAGTGAAGCGAACTCCGTAAAACCGCCCACCATTCGGCCTCGACTCATAGACGGCTTCATCGTAGAGCACAATGAACTCTCGAGGCGCGGTGATGTAGTATTTGAGGTCGGTGTGTTGTTTGATGATCAGAATGTGGCTGAAATGATCGAAAATCCGGGTGAAAATGGGTGAATCGAGGTGAAAACCTCAAAAAATCGACGCAAATCGACGAGGAGAACTTGAAAAGCTGGCAGCTGAGTCCGAAAATTGCCGATTCCGAGAAAGACGTGTTGAATTGGGCGAAAAACGCGTTGAATGCCTGCGCAATTTCTGAAATTCGCCGGATTTTAGCGAGAAAAATGTAGTGCGTTCACCAAAAATCGCCGGAATTTTACTATACGGAATATCGAACTGGTTTCTTGTTTCAGCCGATTGTCTCAAAGCATCTAGCTGAAAAATGGGATAAATTTCAGAGTTTCGAGAGTTTTTCATGTTTATCTCACCATTGTCGGCATGAAGAACTGAAATTCCTGTCCCCAGACGTTTCCCTTCAGGATTCTCGACAGAAATTCGTTGAAAATCGGAATCAAGAAATTGAAATTGATCTCGCCGGGCGGTAGACATCTTATAGCACTTATGCTGAAACAAAAAATGCCCAAATTGAATCAATGAATCGCCTACAAATTCAGTTTTTCGGTGCCACACTTGAAAGTGATCTTTTTCGATAGCTCTCCGATTATTCTGATCGCAAATCGGTTCGAAATCAGCTCTTTCGTCTCGTTTTCAAACACAAATGATGTTGCGTCGGCCTGAAAATTGACAATTTCTCGGTTTTTCAGCTGTTTTTGAGTTTTACGAGTCCAAGTCGCCGCCAGTAGTGTGATTCTTGTGTCGCCTGCTCGAATCGGACTTTGAACCATTTCGGAAACACTTTCATTTTTGAATTCGTTGAAAAATCTGGAAAAAAAATGACAGAAATCGAGCTGAAAAACTGGAGAATAGGCGTAAAACTCGAGGAAATTGAGCAAGAAATTTTGAAAATACCGTAGTTTTATTAAAGGCGCATACCTTTTCTCAAGCATGGGTCTCGCAACGATCTTCCTCTGCTTTTTATTTTAAAAAGTGTTTTTTAACAACAATTTCCACACTTTTAAAAGTTTTCCTCTAATTATTCATCAAGTAAAAATATTTTTCAAGTTAATGCAATTGTAATTCCAAAAAAAAAACAGCAAAAACACCAAAGTAATCATAAAAAATTAAAAAGTCGAGTTCCTCGTGGAAACGATCCCGTGCATCCTGCAAAAATCAATAAACGCCAAATTTTCCCGCCTTCTTCGTTTGATCTATTTTTTCGTTTTTTTTTTCGCTCTCGAAAACTTGAATTTCGCGCAAAAACACGTGAAACGTGTCATTTCTTCACTGACGCATCTCTCGTGCCTTGGCGTCATTTTGGACGGAAAATATTTTGTGGAGAGGAAAAACTTCGATTTTTCTTGTTTTTCGATGCTCTTTCTGCTTAATTTTTGTAATTTATTCGAAAATTTAGAAAAATATACGTTTTTCTGTGTTTTTCAGTTGTTTTAGCTCGTTCCGAATCGATTCGTTCCCAATTTTCGTGAAAATCGGCGGTTTTTTGTTTTTCGCCTCATTTTATCATGTTTCCAGAGCTAAAAATGTCCGATGCGGCGAAAAGACCGTGGCCAACAGCGAATCCGACCAATTTCTCGAAACTTGTCATCAAAAAGGTAGGTTTTCTGTGGAAGTTCAGTCCAATTTCCCAAATTTTCGAAATTTCCAGAACCTGCTGTCACAGGACAAGGCGCGCGTGATTCATATGGATGTGAAGGGCGAGAACAACGGAGAGAGCTATAAAATTCTCGGAGTGCACAGTCCGTTCGTGATGCGACACCTCGAGAAGACGTTCAACGTGGACGTGAGACCGACCTAGCTGCACTATCGGCGGAAATCTCCAGAATATTCCAGTTTGGCCTAAATCCTGATCCGGCCGACGAGAAGGAGCCGGTGCCGGAGCCGCGCGCGAGCTCGAGCAATAAACGCGAGCGGCCGGCTGATCGGCTCGCCGAACAACCGAATCCGTCGGTTTTGTCCGATGTGGCGCGGAAGAGGCCGCGACAAGAGTGATTCCTCGGCCCCCCTCCCCTTCCATTGTATTTTTGTCACAATTTCCTTTCGCCTTACATTCATGTACCATCTTCTTCATCTTCCAGATTCTCACTTGAAATCAGAACAGAAATATTCCGCGAAACAGAAAAAAAACGAGATAATTTCAATAAAGAAAATGTGGTTTTCCAGGATTCACGGTTTTTTTTGAATTTTTTTCCATTTCACAGGTTTATTTATACCTTTGATTTTCTCTCCCCTTTTTTTTAATTTCAAAAAAAAAATTTAATTCACAAAAATATTTTTGCAGGCGTAACTTTTTTTTTCGTTTCCCATTCCAAATCGCCTTGGATTTTTGAAAAAGGTAATATAATTTATTTTTTTTGTCACTGCAGAAAGAAAAAAACAAAAAATCGGAAAAAAAATTATTTTCCAAGCGCGTTTGTCGAAAAATTAAAAAAAAAATTTTTTTTTTTGAAAAATGATAAATTTTTTTTTAAATTTTACAAATCAATAATTTTGAAATTCTTCAAAAATCCGAAACCAATTTTCCATTTTTCCATCGAAAATCCATGGAAACTCTGAAATGACCGTATTCCTGTGGATTCTGCCAGAAAAAAGTTCATCGCCTCCTCATTTTTCCGCCAAAAGAAGATGGTAATCTCTCCGAGTCTTTCGTGCGTTTCTTCGTCGCCGAAAAGTGCTATCGTAACCCGTCCGAAGCTCCGCCCCCTTTTCTTCACAGTTTATCCTCGACGGCGGCAGCGTCAGCGCAGCGCAGCGACAGAAAACGAGAAAGGAAAGGGAGGGGGGGAGGAAGACGAAGAAGAAGACGTCGCCGTCTTCCACGTCTTCTGAAGCGAAGCGTCGTCGTCGTACCGATCTTCTTCTTCTTCTACTTCATCGTCGATCGATAGTCATCGTCTCCACACGTCGGCGCACTATTTCTCCCCGCCCCTCTCTCCATTCCACCACCACCACCATCCTCTCAGCTCTTCCTCTATCTTTTCACTGTGTATGCTGCGCGCGCGCGCGCGCAAGAGAAAGAGGCAGACGCACACACACACACCGCCCGAGGTCTTTGTGTGTGCACACACACTCTCTGCGTCTCTCCGCGCCGCGTGCTCTCTCGTCGTCACTCTGTCCGCCTCGCTTCTCGTCACACACTGCGTCTCTAGCACCTCGACGCGACGACGACGACGAGGACGGCGGGGGGGAGGGCGCCGCCCCGCGTCGTCGACCGATTTGAATGGTTGAGAGAGGCCTAGAGAGCGCGCGCGCAAGAGATTAGAGACGGAGAGTGTGTGTGTGTGTGTGTGGTGTGGGCCTTCGGTCCGTCCTCACACACACACACACACAGTAGGCAATAGCAGTACCAGAGGGGGGTAGAAGAAGAGGAAGAAGAAGAAGAAGGGAATAGGCCCTCGCCACCAACCACCCCACAGCCTCCATCCCTCCCATACACACACACACACACATACGCTTGCGGAGACACACACAGTGAATTGCCATAATAAGGCAAGACCCTTCTTCTTCTTCTCCTTCTTCTTCTTCTCCTTCTTCTTCTTCTCTTTCTCTTTCTCTTCATTCTCTTCGTTTTTGTGGCTTGACCAGTGAGTGGTGTGTGGCCAATCAAAAGAAAAACGGACAAGAAATGTGACTCTTCATGTTTTCTTTTATCTTCTCTTTCTCTTTCTCTCTCTCTCTCTTTCCCTTTTTTCTTTTTCAAAGTCTTACGAACAGAAGAAAAAACAAACAAAGTTCCAATGGATTACTGATTTTTTCGTCGATCTTGGCGTAATTGGCAGATTAGCGTGTATTCAAATCCCCCCATTTCCCGCGCAATTTTCGATGGGAATATTGGTTTTTCATTGGGTTTTTATCATTGAAATCTCTCAAACTACCCGAAATTTACCGATTTATAACTTTTGAATCGACAATTTGTCGATCAAAATCAGTGAAAAAGCCAATTTCCAGTAAAAATGATGAGTTTTACCATGTTTTCATTGATTTTCCTTCTTTTTTTCGGGAATCTGGCGAATTTTGTGAATGCTGAAAGCCGTTTTTTATGGTTTTTAGAGTTTTGGCTCAATTTCCATGGTTTTACTGTTTTTCTATTGAAAAAACAGTTTTTTTCAAACATTTTGAAAATTTTGAATGGGTTTTTCGATTTTTGGGCATTTTTCCTCACTGGAAAGCGTTTTTTAGAGAAGTTTTTGGAATTGAAAAATGCAAAATTATTACGGAAATTGATTGAAAATACAGAAATCAAAAATTTTGATTTTCAAAAAAAAAAATTGTTTTTTTTCGAAAAATTTTCTCTGGCTGATAATCGATATTTTCTCACAAAAATTTGCGAAAAATCGTGGAAAAAAAATTGATTTTTTAAAAATCCCCCATTTTTTTCTTTCCACCGGTCATAATAATGCCGTCTATTTCTCTCAATCTCTCCCGCTTTCTTGCCCTCCCCCACCGACAAACAAAAAGAGAGAGAAAAACAATTTGGTTTCTTCTTTCTTTTTTTTTCTCCGTTTCCCATTATAAAGTTCAAATTTTCTCTGCGTCTCTTCCCATTTCTCGCCCTCAAAGATAACATGAATTTTTTGATATACCAATAGTGAGAAAGAAAAATTTTAATTTTTTTTTTTGCAGGTGATAAGAAATATTCTTGACCTTCTCTTTCTTTTCCTTTTCTTTTTTTTTCACCGCCAACTTTTTAAATTTTTTGCAGAATCTCGCTGCCCGAGCGTCGCGATTCTCTTCGAAGAACAACGAGAAAGCGAGAGCACTATTGGAGCAAGAATCCTGGAAAAAGTGCCAAAATTCGGTGTTTTTTTTATGATTGAATCGATACAAATTGTGAGTTTTTCCTCTTTTCTTGTTGCTTTTTGAAAATTGTGAATCGCAAATTTCAGAGTGAAGAAGAGTGAATCGATTGCCGAAAAAGAGAAAGAGAGAGATGCCGGGCGACGAGAATTCAGCGGAGACGAATGAAGAGGTGCGAGGGAGGGGATGTCTGAATCTGAATCTGAATCTGAAAACAAAAAAGAAACACTGAAAAAATCCGCTCGATTCCATGTGATTTCATCGTTTTCAGCCAACAACGTCTTCAACATCAGCGACAGGAGCATCAGAAGACCCATCGACGTCATCAGCAGCGACAGCGACAGCAACGGCACCTGCTCCTCCATCTGGCGACGATTCGACGGCGACAACGACGGCGACGGCGACACAACATCATCATCATCAGCAGCAGCAAAGGGTAAAAACAGGACATTCCGTGCGAGCGAGCGCGCGCGCTCTTCCCTTCATTCATTAGATCCCCCAGCCATTTCTTTGCAAAATCTGTGTCTGCGTCTCTTTCTCTGTGTTAGAAAAGGGGGGGGGGCTGGGGTGAAGAAGAAGAAGAAGGAGGAGAGAAGAAAAAGCGAGGTCGCGCGCGCGCGCGCGCGTTTGAATACTTTTTGTCTGACTTCTCTGGCGTTCTCTTTCTCTTTCTCTGTCTCGTTTTGTGTGTGTGTGTGTGTGTGTGTGACAGACGGGCACACACAGAGAGAGAGAGAGAGAGAGACACGTCAAAGCGACCCCCCTCTTCCCTCCGTTGGGGTCTCTGCGTCTCGTCGATTCGTTGGCTATCTCGTCGAGCTCGCGCGCGCGCCGCCGGCCCGACGAATGGCCTTCACGGGAAGAGAGAGAGAGAGAGGGATCTCTTGTGTTTGCGCACTCTCTCTCTCTCTCTGCCGCTCTTTATGCGTCTCTCGCCTGGCCGAGTACTCTCTCTCTCGTCGTTTGCGATGCGATGCGGAGAAGGAGAAGGAGAAGAAGACGAATGGATGGAGGGAGGCTGCGGCGGCGGCGGCGGCGTCGTCGTCTCTCTTCGTCTCTTTTCAATGCATTACACACACACACACACATGCGAGGGTCTTTCTCTGTGGAGGGTGGGGACACTCGCCACTTGACACGATGTCTCGTCTCGTTCCGTTTTTCAAAAGAGCGCATGACGACGATGGAAGGAAGGGACGGACACACACACACGGGGGGCGGCTATTTGGAATGGAAACACCACGAGGGAACAGAGCGGTGAATCATTTCGGGGGGAGAAGAGAGGAGAGAGAGAGAATGAGACGACGGAAGAGGAGGATGAAGCTTTTTTTTTGTTTTTCTCTCTATCTCTCTCTATCTCTCTTTATCGCTTTCTGATCGGAAAAAAAGTTGCGATGATGTCTGATGATCGATGGGATTATAATCGTCGTTGGAGAGCGAATGATGTTCGAATAGTGACAGTGATGGTTTGGAAAATTGCAATGCTCATAGTTTTTGACTTGAGAATTGGGAATTAGTCTGAATTTTCGGGAGAATGGGGAAAATTTGATATACCGTAAGGGCCTTAAGTGGATGAACTTTAAACTGAAATATCTCGGGAACTGGAGAAGCTACGAAAAAGTTGTCAACTGCAAACATGATCACCTTCAAAATTCCCATCTTTTTCTAGTTGACAACTTTTTTGTGACTATTCTAGTTTTCAAGATTTACCCCTGACAAAGTTATTATAGAGGAGTTTACGGTAATCGAAGTTTTGAGAGGTTCTAGAAGTGATTTTCAGTGATTCCATATCGATTTTCTTCTCAATTCGCCTAAGTTTGGTTAGTTTCGATAGAAAAACTAGCGTTCTGGTCTGGAAAACGCGCTTCTGAAATCAGGAAGAACCCACGTTTTAGTTGTTTGACAGCGTTTTTCGTTGAATTGAGATGAATGTGTGGCGAAAAAAGTGGGAAATGGGCGAGAAGAGAAAGAAGAGAATAAGGCACACGAGTGTTTGATTGTTTCGGAAAAGCGGGAGAAGACTGAAAAAGGAGACCTTTCTTTTTTCTTCCGTTTCTCAGTCTCTCCTCCTCTCTCTCTCTCTCTCTTTTTTTCCATTTTTTCCCCCTTCTTTTTGGCTTGCCAATGTATACACCCGCTTCTTGACGAGGAGAAAAGAGAGAGAGAGAGAGAGAGAGAGAGAGAGAGAGCGATTAGAAGACGTCGGAATAAGAAGAAGAGGGGGGATTCATTTTTCGTTCTCTTTGCTTCTTTTTTTTTTGTTATGTCGACTATTCCTCTTCACTCTCTCTCGTTTTTGCTTTCAAAGAGAAAACGCGGCGATGATTACATCGGAAACGCCCAGTCCGAAGAAAGAGAGAGAGAGAGAGAGAGAGAGAGAGAGAGAGAGAAAAAGAACCAACATAACACACACACACAAATGACGTCATTTTGAGATAGGGGGGAAGTCCTTCTCTCCTCCCGGAGTGTCTAGTCTCTGCCCGCAAAACGGACGGACACACTGGTGTGTGTGCGTGGGAAAGTGACGAGTGACCGAAGATCAGTTGGAAGAAGAAGAAGAAGAAAAAGAGAGAGAGAGAGAGAAGAGAAGTAGACGACGAAATGAACATATAAACAAGAGAGATGGACACATCAGTGCCAACCGTCGGAAAGCATCATCATGTCATGATTCATGAGGAAGAGAAAGAGAGAGAGAGAGAGAAGAGGAATAGACGACAGAAACGGGGAAGAGTTGTTTTGGGAAGGAGCTTCTGAGTAGATGGAAATGGTCTAGAAAGTTTGATAGATCTATTTTGGGCTTGAGAACCGTAGCAGTGAAGTATGGCTCAGTGTATTGGCTAAAAGAAGCTTCTGGAAAGGTCTAGAAGACCTAACAAAACCGTTCTGAAGATCTGAGAATGAACGGGAACCTATGATCAGTTTCGATCGTCGAAAATCTGCTCTAGATGCTCAAGACTCTAGGAAAGAGTCTGTAGAAGTAGCGGAGACGGGAAGTGTTCGGAGAATGGCCAGTCGAACAATTCTGATCTCAAGAACCTTGCAATTAGAGTCTAGAAAGACATTCAAGGGCTTTTTTCGATTAGCGGCTAGCCTTTGAACGAGAGTCTAGCGGGTTCTAGCCTTGGAAGACGAAAAGAGATGCAATTCAACTGTTTGGAGAGATTTTAAGACGATGAAGACGTTCAGATGGCTCTGAGAGTCACGAATTCTGCTTCTAGACTGAAAAAATCGCGTTGCTACGTCGATTTTGAAGGCTTTTGAGCGGATCGACACTCTAAAGTGGTGGGTGTTGTTATTCACCTGGCCGAATTCCCTGGGGAATTCTGATCCGCCCAACGCTCACCTCTAATTAGCATCATATCTCTCTCTCCCTCTCTATCTCTCTATCTGCCCTCGCAAATGACGATTTCTCTGCTTCTCATGCTCCAAATCCCCCTCCTCCCTGACATGCGAGGAGAAAGGGGGATAATCTCCGCGTGCACGCGCGCACAAGCCCACCTCTGTCATCTGACGATTGATTGGGATGAAAATAGAAATGTCGTTTTGTAGGGTCCCGAAGACGCGGATCGATACGCCGCATCGGTGGCCGAAGTGGCGGCAGGCGGTGGAGCACTGAAGAAGGGAGAGGCACCGCCGCCGTCGGCTCCCGGAGCACCGCCGACGCCGGCTCCCGTCGTGGGGCCGCCAGCTCACGGAGCACCGCCGTCGATGCCGCCCCATCACATGCATCATCAAGTGCCGCCGAACAGCTTTGCGCCGCCGCCCGGTCAACAGCCGCAAGCGCATCCCGGAATGCCGCCGATGGACTGGAGGCCTCCGCCGGGCGCCGAGCATCAGATGGCACACTATCCGGGCTATCCGCCCTACGGAATGCCGCCACGACACCATCCCGGCTATCCGCCGCCGCCGCACGCCTACGGCTACCCGCCGGCACCGTACGGATATCCGCCACCGCCGCCGCACATGATGGTCCGAATGCCGCCCGGACCGACGCCCACCGAATGGGCCGCCCAACAACAGCAAGCGGCCGCTGTGGCGCGAGGAGCCGGCGGCCCCGGAGCGCCGATTCCGGTGCCGCCACCGGCGTCGTCGAAAGATGGCGGCGGACCGAACGGGAATCCGGCGACACCGTCGTCGGTCTCGCAGCCGATTCCGTCGCCGTCGGCGTCGTCGATAGCCGAGGAGTCGTTGGACGAGAAGCCGAGCGGATCGAAACAATCGATGCAGCCGCAGCAGCAGCAGCAGCAACAACAGCCACCACCCGCTCAGATGATGTCGCCGATGCCGCCGCAGACGCCCGGACAGCAAGGAGCACCGCCGGCTGGTGGTGAGTTGTTTTTTCGTTGCGCTTTTAAGGGGATTCGAGCCTCGAAGAGCAAGTCTGTGTGCTCTAGACTACAAAATTTTGAGCAGGCCGTACTACTAACTAAGCTAATCGTGTCTCAACTAGGCCACTTCATCTATCTCCTCATTTCCAGCCTCGGCCACCCCATCGACACCGTCCGATGCTCCGCGGCCGACAGGAAAGATGCTCACGAAGGCGGAGCTGCTCGAGAAGCTCGTCGGACCCGTCAACCATCACAATCCGATTCATGTGATGCACGAGCGTCGCATCTTCTTCGACCGACTCATCAATCATTGCGAGGCGCGCGGCGATCCGATCACCATGGTAACGAGAGAGAAAACGCGATGAAAAACGAAGCAATCTTTCTAGGTGCCACAAGTGTCGAAGCAGAGCATCGATCTGCATCGACTGTATCTGGGCGTGCGGACGAAGGGCGGCTTCCAGGCGGTCACCAAGGAGAAATACTGGAAGAATTTGTGCACCGAAGCGAATCCGGACCTGCAGGAGTCGTCGGCGGCCGGCTATCAACTCCGCAAACACTATCAACGGCACCTTTTGATGCTCGAGTGCGAGGAGACGGGCCGAAGTGCCGCCGACGAGGTGGCGTTCGCCGACAAAATGAAGCGGCAACGGAAACGAGAGCCGGGAGGAGGTGGCGGCGGTGCCGGAGGTCCCGGATCGACGCCCGTCGCCGCACAATCCGCCGCCGCTTCCGCGTCCGGACAAGCGGAAAGAGGAGCGGGCGTTCCGGGAGCAAGCGGAGCAGGTGGTCCCGGACAACCGCCGTCGGCGTATCCAGGTAGGCGAGAGACAGAAAAAAGAAGTGGGGTCGGAATCTGATCTACCTGCACTCGGGCGGACCGAAATGGAAATGAATGGACTCGGAAACAAGGGAAAAATCGTGATCGGAGCCGTTTTTTTTTTGACTGAAAGTCGTTCCAGCGGAGCTATCAGGTTTTGATCTTCCCGCCTGACAGTGGAAAGTTTTGATCTACCCAGAGGGCGCGCGCGTTTTTTGTTTTCTGAAAAACTCACGGTCTTTCTCCGCCTGCGTCTCTTTTTGCTTTTGCCTCGTTTTGAGCCGAAATTCGCCGGTTTTCTTGTGAGCTCCGTCGATTTGTGGTCCTGAAACGAGAGTTGTTTGTTTGTTCCATGGGCACAAACTGTACTCTTACCAGTCTCCGAAATTTTTATTGATTCTCCGCAATCTCGGCTCATAGGAAGCGCGTAGTGGGAATAATAATAATGGAAGAGCTTTCTCATCCATTTCGTTCCGTTGCCAACACGTGCGCCGATGCGGTGAGCATCATTGCGAGCTCGGCACCGGAGCACCGGAGCACGGAGCGGCTCTAATAAGAGAGAAGGAGAGAGAGAGAGAGGGAAGAGCCGCGCGGCTCGATGAAGGCAGAACGAGGAGGAGAAGAAGGAGGCTCTGCTTTTGGGTGGAAGGCGTGGTGGTGTCGGCGGTAGTGCTGTATATAATAATGAGGTATCGGTGAGCTTGAGAGCCGCGGCGCGCGCGCGCACGCGCTCACGGGCTCATACGAGGAGAAGAAGAAGAAGAAGAAGAAGAAGAAGAGAGAGCTGCCGTGGTTATAACACGATGACAACGCCTTCTTCTTCTTCATCTTCATCTTCATCTTTCTTCATCTTCCGCTTTTGCTTCTTCCGCTTCTTCCTCGTCCTCCGTCGGCTTTATCCTTTTCCGATTCGCTGGCTGTCGTCGTCAACGTCTTCTCGGACGACGAAAGCACTCGCTCGTATCAGTGTTTGTCGGGGCTCCGCCCCGCCCCGCCGCCGCCGCTGCTCAACGAGAGCCCTCGTCTCATTGTTGATGGCTTCTGCTGCTTCAGCTCGGCGAGCCCCCTTCTCACCTTGACAACCGAGGGGACATGAGAGAGAGAGAGAATCATATGCTTATGAATATGCATTTGGAATGGATGGAGGAGACGAGAAGAAGAAGGAGAGAGGGGAGCTGTACACTCTCTCTCGTTCCCTTTCTCTCTCTGTCTTTTTCTATTTTGCTTTCGGCTCTCTCTCTCTCTCTTTCCCTCTTTGGCTTGTTATCAGCAGCTGCCGACTCGAAAAGAGAGAGAGAGAGAGAGAGACGAGCCCTCCTCTCCCCAACGACGACGGCGGCTGGCCAGGGCTCTTTGTGCTCTCCTTCTCTCTCTCTCTCTCTCTCTCTCTCTCTCTCTCTCTCTCTCTCTCTCTCTCTCTCTCTCTCTCTCTTTTTCGCTCGGTTGCTCCAGCCCTCTTTCCTACCTTATCAGTACTCTTCACCGCCGCCGCCGTCGTCGCCACTGCGAGCGCGCGCCGTTGCTGTCGGCGGTTTTTGGCTGTATCTTTCTTCTTTTTCTCTTTCTTCTACTTCACTTCTGATCAACAAGGCATTTGGTAGGAGAGAGAGAGAGAGAGAGACACGCCTCCTCCTCCTCTCCTCCTTCTTCTTTCTCCCCTCCCCCCTTCCACTGTCCGTTTTTTTTTGGAGGGCGCTCCTCGCTCCCTTCCTTCCCAACCCTCCTTATTTCTTCTTCTTCTTCTTCTTCTTCTTCTTGTACGTTCCCTCCCTCTCCCCCCGTCGTACCGTAGTACAGTAGGAGGAGAAGAAGACGAAAAAGTTGTAATGTTTGTGTTAGAGTAGAGGAGAAAGACGAAGAAAAAGAGAGAGAGAGAGAGAGAGACCATATGAATCACACGGTGTAAGGTGACATTCAGAGGGGAGAGGAGGGTACAGTCAGAAGCTTCTGCTGGCTTCCTACTGGCTGCAAGGCGCTGATGGATTTTTGTTTAGAATTGTGTGTTCTCGCTTCTCTCCGCCGCCTTTTCGGACGATCTCCGACTCGTACAGTGAGGCTTGCGAGCTCTCTGATGACATTTTCCGGAAAGCTTTTGAGCTCAGAGACCTCGCTATACGGCTCTCGGCTCTCTATCCGAAGCCGGGGGAGGACCATGAATTTATGGAAGGGGCTCGGCGAGCCCGCACCAGTAGTACTCTCTCTCTCTCTCTCTAATCCCACTCCCAGGTGACCTAATCCGCTTAAATCGGTTCAGCTCGCCTGGGACGGGGTGGACTCCCTAAGCGGAAATTGTGGGGGCAGTTTTAGATTGCAGCAAAGTGGAAATGAACTCACCGTTATCGATAAAAAAAATAGGTAGTAGCAACAGGGAACGAAGGGCAGTTGATGATGACGAGGAGAGGAGAGAATAAGGAGAAAGGGGGGAGAAGAAGAAGAAGAAAAGGAAAAGAAGGAGAGGAAGAAGAAGAAGAAGACTGTTTTGTATCTCATGATTTCTTCTTCTTCGCGCTCTCTCTCTCTCTCTCTCTCTCTCTCTCTGTTTCTCACTCTGACACACTCAAATTGTGGCATTCTCGATACAAATATGAGTGTAAATCATTCGTCTCTTCTTCTCCTCCTCAGTTTTCTCGCCATTCTCTGTCACTTTTCTTCGTTTTGCCAATCGGCTACTACTTTTTTTTTCTCGCCGCGCTGATTAGCCACGCCCTCTCTTCTCTCTCTCTCTTTCTCTCGAACTTTTCCGCCGTCTCTCCGAAGGCATATGGGGACTGCCGAATTCTGGCTCCGCCCACTTTTGTCTCGGTCGGTCGGTCGCTCTCGAAAGTTGAAGGCAGGAGAGAAGGGGGGAGTGCTGCTGCTGCCCCTGTCCCCCCTGCCTCCGTTTTTGCTTATGACGGACCGACTCGCTGACCGGCCGAACGACGAGAAGACATTGAGAGAGAGAGAGAGAGAAAGAGAGATTGGGCGTGCGCGCCACCACCACCATCACCATCCCTGACCATCTTTCTCTCTCTCTCTCTCTCTCTCTCTCTCTCTCTCTCTCTCTCTCTCTCTTTCTTGTTTTCACTTACGATCTCGGTGTGCCACGATTAGCTCCATTCATATACATTTGACTGTCTGTCTGTCTCATCATCGTCGTCATCGTCATCGTTGTCATTTCCCATTTCAATTCGACTGGCATAGAATAGGCCATTCTATTGAAGGAAAAAAAAAGACGAGCAGCAGGTGCACCATCGCCAGATGGCTTCGAAGCGATTTGGGTCGAACTTGGTCGTGCTCCTCTTCTCTCTCTCTTTCTCTCGCAGGCGCGCGCGCGATCTCTCTTCATAGCTCCATTTTGTGTCAGTCGGACGAGTTGACCTAGATTTCGATTCGAGCTGGCTCGACTATTGTGGAGCGAAATGTACGCGTTGAACATCGCGCTCCGCTAGACTCAACGCGGAAGCGACATCTATTCCACTTGATTCCCTCCCTTCTTTCTTTTCTTCCTCTTCACCTATCTCTCTCTCATTTCGTCTGTCGGCTCCGTGTTTCAATTTGTCTCGATTTCACACCGAACCTCTGTCTCCAGGGTTGTAAACGGCCAGCAGTGCCGCGCATCTCAAAGTGTCGACGAAAGGCAAGAAAGGGGGAGGTGGTGGTGGAAGGGGGCGAGCGGCGACGCCGTCGGCAGCGGCGGCGGCCTCCTCCGCGTCGTCGTCGTCGTCGTCCGGCCTTCCCGCCCATCATCTTCAACCCGCGCCACCACTCGATCACGTCCCACCGCCCACCCAAATGCATCAGCAACACGATCTGATGGCACCGCATCGGATGGCACAGGTGACGGCGACGTGGTGGCCGTGTGTGCCGCCGCATCTCGGCGGACCACCGCTTCTTCCGAACGGAATGCCTCAGCCACCGCCGCCGAACGGATATCTGCAGGCGACGGGCGGTCCGGGACCGCCGGGAGGTGTCTCGCCGGGTGGCACCGCTCACGGTGGACGGTCACCGGGACCGCCGCACGGCGGATACCCGGGATACCCGCACGGCGGATACCTACCCGGTCCGTCGCACGGTCCGCCGGGTCCGTCGACCTCGTCCGCTTCGGCGCAACAACAGCAAATGTCGCGAAACGAGCAGTTCTACAGAAGTCGCGGGTTCTATCCGCCCGGCTTCTATCCGCCGCCCGGAGCAGGTAGATCAGAAAATAAACGAAACCCGGGGGGAGAAACGGCAGAAGAGAACTATCAAAAAACAAACATTGCTTCAAACTTTTAATTTTTTGCATTTTCAGGAAACGGACAAGGCGCGCCGCCTGGCTCAGTACCGCCGCAGTTCGCCGGACCGCATCCGATGGATCCCAACTATCATCACTACTATCAACAGGCCGGAATGATGCCGCCACCGCATCCGGGCTACCCGCCCGCACACCTGAACGCCTTCTCGCCTGGCCAGTATCCGCCACGAGCGCCTGGAGCACCGCCCGGACCGCCCGGAGCACCGCCGCCGCCACAACAACAACGTGAGATGGACGAGCAGCAGCGAGCGTGGTACGCCCAACAACATCATCATCATCAGCAGCAGCAGGCGGCTCACGCCGCCGCCGCCGCCGCGGCTCATCATCACGCTCAACAGCAGGCGGCCGCCGCGGCGGCTGCTGCAGCGGCTGCAGCGGCTCAACAAGCTCAGGCTCCGCCAGCTGCGGCGACGACGCCGGCTCCCGGCTCTGCTGCTCCGGCCGCTGCTCCGACGCCGTCTGGAGCCAACACACAGCCAGCCACACCGTCCGCCTCGAATCAGCCACCTACACCGGCCGGAGCACCCACTGCTGCTCCAGCTTCATCGTCCAGTCTGCAAGTGGAAGCGACCGCCGGCTCAGCTTCGTCTCAAGCGGGTTCACGGGCTCCGAGCGTCGGACCGGGCGCATCGGCCACACCGGACAGCACGTCAAGGCTCAGCGCCGGAGCAGATGCTGCTCCTGGAGCCGCAGCCGCCACAGCCACAGCCGCCGGGACAACCGCCAGCGAGACGTCTACACCGACCGGAGAGGCGTCGACACCGGCTCCCGGCGAGCCGACCGCAGTTGCTCCGTCGACGAGCTCCGCACCACCGCAGCCACCGCAACCACCACCACCAGCACAAGGACCACCGCCGCAAGGACCGTACCCCGGATATCCGGGCTATCCGCCCGGAGCGATGCGACCACCGACCGGATTCGCGCCGGCTCCCGGAACACCGTACGGCTATCCGCCCGGAGCTCCGTACCAACATCCGAGCCATCCGCAGCATCCGCAACACGCGCAATACATGGCGTGGCAACAGCAACGGTATCATCAGCATCAGCAGGCGCAGGCAGCCGCTGCCGCCGCCGCAGCCGCCGGACAACCGCCACCGGGAGCTCCAGGAGCACCGCCCGGTGCTCGGCCACCGTATCCCGGTTATCCGGGAGGACCACCGCCGGGTGCAGTGCCGCCCGGACCGCCCGGACAGCCGCAGCCGCGAATGCAGCCGCCGGTGCCGTCGTCGCAAGGAGCACCGTCGCCCGGACCCGAGAAGACTGGAAAAGGAGCCAGATATGGCACTCGTGAGTTTTTTTTTTTATTATTTTCAAAATTTCACACGCGATTCCAAGGAAAACTCTAGTTTTTGGAATTTGAGAGGAAAAAGGCCCTCCAAAAAAGTGCCCAATTTGCAGCCGGAGCCGGCCAACAAGCAGGACGTCCCGGAGCACCGACACCGCAGCCACTTGCCGCCACTCTTCCGCTTCCACCGCAACCGTCTACCTCCGCCGGACAAGCGCCGTCGGGAGCGCCGCAGCCACCGCCACCGGGCGGATATCTCGCGAGCACTCTGGCCGCCACACCGATCCAACCGCCACAAGGACCGCCCGGACACGTCGGACAGCAGCAGCAGCAGCAACAACAGCAGCAGCATCAGTACCCGATGGGATGCGTCGAGGCGAGTGCGGCGATTCAGACGAAGCGGCGGAAAGTGTACGCGCGTGAGCTGATCAACGCGACACCGCGTCGTCTGATCATGGCGTTGCGTTCGGGACTCGACGCCGAGGCGATTTGGGCGATCAACGCGCTCAACGTGCTGCTCTACGACGACTCGAATCCGCAACCGTCGCTGCAACAGATGCCCGGTCTTGTGAACGTGATTGTCGAGCATCTGTACGCGACACTCTCGATTCTCTTCCCGCAAGAGTTTCAGCTCACCGAGCCCGGCAAACCGATCATACCGGACTTTGAGCAGGACGAGGCGCGGGAGATTGTCGAGCGACTGTTGAACGGCGCCGGAAAAGAGCAGAACGGCGGTGTGCGGACGATTGTGGAGAAGATGCCGGTGGTGCCGAGGAAGGGATCCGACAAGACGGCCACTTTTACGATGGTAAGACCAATCGGCGTCACCTGGATATCCAGCAATTCTTTCCGTTTTCAGCAATCGCGAAACGGTCTCCAGGTGCACTTCCGCGAAGAGTCGCTGCCAGCGTCGCTACGAAAACGTGTGACTCGCGAGAATTCGGACCGCGACGCCAGTTCGCTTCTCGACACGTCGATCAGCTCGGTGTACGTGGGCACGCGGAACGCGGTCGGACTGGGCGGAGGCCTTGCCGAGCGGATAGCCACGCGTCTTCGCGACAAGATTCTGCACGAGAAGACGCGACCGCGCGCGAGATTCTCAAAGTATATGAAGGAGGAATCGGCGGAAGAAGAAGAAGAAGAGAAGAGTCAGGAAGAGGAGCCCGAGATCAAGAAGGAGGCGCCCGACGCGGACGACGAGAACGCTGTGGAGAGGAAAGAGCTCGAGTCGATCCGCGGAGCGCGTGCCGACGAGCTCTCGGACTGTAAGCACGAGCTGGAACTCGCGTGGCCGCGACCGACGGCTCTGTCGCCGAGCTCGCAGGCTCTCGAGGAGCTGGCTCAGCGAGCCATCGCACTTTCCAACATTCTTCGCGGATTCTCGTTCGTGCCCGGAAGCGATCAAATGATGGCCAAAAACGAGGCGTTGCTCTACATTCTCGGACGGTTCTTGAGGTTTGTCGCACCCGCCAAAAAAGTTGGTAGAACAAAGCGAAAACGATTGGTTTGCAGACTGAACGTGAACGAGCGCAAAATCTCGACGAAACGGCCGGGAGTGATTCGAGACGACGAGGAGTTGCGACGAGAGCCGCGAAAGCTGACGGAGGAGGAGAAGCGGAAGCGCGAGAAGGCGGTGCTCGACGACGTCGACGCGTCGACGGCGCAACTCGTCGAGACGGCCAACCAGCTGCGCGACGACGCGTTCGTCATGCTCACACACATGTCCGTCTCGCTGAACCTCTTCGAGTTGCCCGATCCGATCGCCTATCCGATCTACGACGGACTGATTCGGTGGACTGTGTCACGAGTGCCCGAGGCCACCGATGCCACGCATCCGGTGCCCGTTTCGCCGAGGTATGTCGATTTGTTCGGAAAAAGTGTTGATTTTGAGCCAAAATGATACGATCTTTAGGCTTTTTCCTTAAATTTTGCGACACTTTTAAGAAAATGTCAACTTTTGCAGAGACTACTCGCTGGAAATAATGTGCAAGATGGTGGTGATCGAGCGAAACGTCGACATGCTGCTCTCGACGGGCCCATGGGCTCGTGTCGAGCAGTTTGTGCACATTCTCTCGCGACTGCTCACAATGAACGAGGAGACACACTATCGGTGAGCTCGCTGCTTTTTCTCTTGTAAATTTCCAAAAAAAAAAAAGATTGGAAAGGCTGAAACTTGACGGAAGTAGGAGAAAAGAGAATTATGAGTGGATATGAATTGCAGCGAGTTTGCGATAGTGATACTGAACGCGTTGTGCATCGCCTCGGAGGCGGTGTGCTACATTTGTGCGATGGAGACGCCGTCGATCGCGCACCTCATCCTGTTCATCGACTCGGCCGACCAGAACATGCACCAGGTGATGCAGGCGCACGGAATGAACGCGTTGCGCGAGAATCCCGAAATGATGGGCACGTCGGTGGGAATGCTCCGGAGAGCCGCCTCGATGCTCCGGCTGCTCGTCAAAGTGCCCACCGCCTATCGGACGTTTATGAAGCATCAGACGCGTCTCTTGCAGTTCACCATGAGCCAGCTCGTGAGTTTTTTTTTTGCGAGTTGAAATAATGGGGGAAAAATGGAAAAATGTCCACTTGTTTGGAAAAAGAAAACTGGGAGCCGATCAGAAATAAACATGAAAATATAAATTTTGAAAGAAAAAGGGTCGAATCTTGAATGAATTTCGAATTGTAGATGGATTCTCGAGTGGCCGGAATGGTGGCGGACACGTTGTACGAGATTCAAGAGTACGTGAAAGAGTTTGGAGAAGACGTGCCGGAGCCGTTGAAGATCACCTATTCGGAAGGTATGTCGCTATGGGCGATGGTGATTCTCACGAATCCGGAAGCCGTTTGTAGGATACGATCCGAAAGAGGAGGAGGAGAAGACGTCGGAGAGTCAGAAGACGTCGTCGACACGGCTCGACGGCGGCGCTCTGGAGGCGACGACGACGGCGGCGGCGGCGGCCGGCAACAGCAGCAGTAGTAGAGGCGGAGAGGAGGAGGACGAGGAGGAGGAGGAGACGGAAGAGGCGACGACGTCTTCTGCCGCCGTCGCGTCTCAGAATCATCATCATCATCACGACGAGGAAGACGATGAAGAGGTTGACGAGGACGACGGCGTTGACGAGGAGGACGACGAGGAGAAGGGCGGAGGGCGAGAGGAGGAGTCGTGTGACGGATACGAGGAGTCGTCCTCGTCCGACAACACCACGGCGTGTCGAGTTCGGACGACGTCAGCCGCCGCACAGAAACGGTCCGCGGCGGCAGCCACCGCGTGCATCGATGAGGTTCGTTCGCATCCCTTTTTCCGTTTTGAATGATTTTTAGACTGGAAAAAAACTTGAAACGAAATGTGGAAAGTTTCATTTTTTGAAAAAAAAAAGAGTGCCGATTCTCTCTCGAAACGAATAGCTCTCGATTGCAGCAATCGCGTTCACCGCCGCCGCCCGCGAAACGAACGTGTCTGACGAACGGATTCGACAAGACGAAGAGCTCGGTGGTGTCGACGAACGGCTCGTCGTTGAGCGACGCGGCTCAGAACGACGGAGCACTGACGACGGCCGTCGCGTAGCTCTCGCAGTCTCGCTCTCTTTTCTCCGCCAACCTATCTCTCTCTCTCTCTCGATTCTCGCATCATCATCATCATCATCATCATCATCATCGTCTGTCTGTCGAAAAGAAGCAATCTCATTCATTTTGCCGCCCTCCCTCCTGTTCTTGTGCTGATCTACTACACCTACCCACCTTTTTCTTTTCTCGTGATCTTTCTCTCTTTCTCTTTCTCTCTCTCTTCCTCTCAATTTCTTTGTGTTTTCCCCCTGTGTCGAAAATGCGCTCTGTTGAGACATTTTTGAAAGCGACTAGTAGTCAGCAGCAAAACGACAGTACCGCGGGGCGCACTTTCAACACTCGCCGATTTCTCCTCTTCTCTTCTTTTCTTCTCCCCCGATATTTTGTGTGTGTTTTTTTTTCTGTGTCTGTGTGTGTGTCCATTTCTGTGTGATAATGCGGGTCAGCTAATTGTTTCAGTGAAATGCGTGTACTATATATCATTTCTCAATTTTCCCTCCCATCTCCTCCTCCTCCTTCTCCTCCTCTTCTTTCCCCCCCACTGTTTTGTGTGGTCGGGCGAAAAAAATTTGCGAAATACGCGCGCCCGGATATCACAATGTGTTTTACCAGCCTCCCCCAGCCAGCCAGCCAACGAAATGTGAAGAAGCAACAATTATATTTTTTGTCCTATAAAAAATTTGATTAATTTATTTTCCTCCCCCTCCGCCCCCCTCTGAAACTCTTCTCCTCCTCCTCCTCCTCAAAAAAATCATCTCAAAATGTTTGCCCCCCTCCCGTGATATATTATATATATATATATATATATTATTCGCTCAAAACGCTAAAGAAAAAAAAACGGCAGAATTACAATTGCAGCGGCAGCAGCAGCACAAAAGATAAAAAAGAAACATGTATAACCCCCCCCCCCTCCCACAATTCTGAAAATTTAATTTTTATCGATTATTTTCTCTCTTTTCTTTTTCTTTTTCTTCGCATTTGTTTTTGTGTGTGCGCCGCGCGGGAACCCACTACAACTCGTTCAAACAAACAAGCAAAAAATAGCCTCCCCCCCCCCCATTTTTATTTAAATTTATTGTTTTTTTTCTTCTGCCTCTTTGAAAATGTCCCCCCTCCTCCCAAAGCGAATCGCCTCGATTTCTCTCATTATCATTATTATTATTATTCCTTATTGATGGATTTCTCTTCTTTTTCTTTTTTCTTTTTCTTCTTGGTCCCTTTTCCCTTTATCTCTTTTTTTTCACACGAATTGCCCCCCTTTTATATCAATTTCTCCCTCTCCCTCTCTCTCTCACAAACACACGTCAAATTGAGAAAATCAGAATGAATCACATTCGAATCACTAAAACAAAAATTGTGTGTTTTTTTTTTGCTGAAAAATTTTTACAATTCACTATTAGAAGAGATTTCACTTTAAAAATGTAGGAAAGAAATTAGGTTTTTCGAAAAAAAAACGGAAAAAAATTGTTTCCCTAATTTTTGGAGATATTAACATTCAAAAAAAAGCGAAACTTTCACGAAATCGCCCCAACTTTTTTGTGCTTGGTTCTATAAAAGTGGTGCAGTTTCCAAAAATATAAAGCTTTTCGAGACCTTTCGAATGGTGCAACGAGAACGTGGAAATCTCAATTTTGAAGAAAGTTATGCATGGTTTCTGTGGCTCTAACATAAAACTATGCATACTATAGCCGTGATTCGTGTTTCAAACGCGCCCCATTGCACTCAAGCCAAATTTCCCGGAGGCGCCGTCGAAATACTTTTTCTCGGTTTTTGTTCATTTTTTTATCGAATTTCTTTCGATTTCTTTCATTTTTTCAACGAAATTACGTTTAAAGTGTGATAATTTCGTAATGTAAGCAAAAAATATCAAGATTTGCTGTGAAACCGTTCTCGTCGTTCAGCAATATAGTGATTTAACCCTTTTCGGGTATTTTCGCCGAAAACTAAGACGCATTTCGGTTTTATAGCTAATTCTGACTATTTTTAACAAAAATTTATCGAAAAATTGAAAGAATTCGGACGGAAATGGATAAAAAACCAACAAAAGACCGAATTCGCCGCTCAAAAAGAAATTCGCCCGAGGCGAAGTACTGAGTGCAATGGGGCGCGTTTGAAACACGAATCAAGGCTATAATAACTTTCTTCAAAGTCAAGATTTTAAAATTCTTCTTGCACCATTCGAAAGGTCTCAAAAAGTTGTATATTTTTGGTAACTGCACCATTTTCATAGGCCCGAGCACAAAAAAGTTGGAGCGAGTTTCGTAAAAGTCCATTCATCCAGGGTTGGCCGCAAAAAAAAAGGGGAAAGCTGAAAATTTGCCGTTGCCAAAATTAGGTCGATAAATTTGAAAACGGAAAATTTGCCGGGGCGCCCAATCCAAGATCCGTAGGCCACGCCCCTTTTTTTGGGGGGTCTCGAACGGAAATTGTAGGGGGTGACAACGATTTTTAGGAAACTCTGAACCTTCGAAAATTCGGCGTTCATCTATATTTTCCGTTCGAGACCCAAAAAAAACCGGGGGCGTGGCCTACGACGAACGATCAATTGTTGGTGTTGGTTTCGTCGTCGGAGAGCGGCTCTTTTTTGACGTCGTCTTCGTGGAGCACATAGTGGTTGTGGAGTGCGAGTAGACCGCCGCCGACGTCCGGTTTCGACTCGTCCAACTCGAGCGGCTCCTCTTTGAGCTCTCGTATGAGCACGTGAGCCGCCGGTCGTTGTTCTTTTTCATCGTATTCTCCTCCTCCTCCTCCTCCTCCTCCTCCTCCTCCTCCTCCTCCTCCTCGTCGAATTTCGTATCGATCGGCGGCGCCACGACTGCAAACAATTGTCTCAGTTTCGAAACCATTCATACGGTACTCGGAGCACAGAACTCGGCATTCCTCGCGTTTCTGCACCGTCCCCTGGAGGTTTTTCATCCCCTAGGCACCAGAGTTG
This sequence comes from Caenorhabditis sulstoni, assembly GCA_963966605.1. NCBI lineage: Eukaryota > Metazoa > Nematoda > Chromadorea > Rhabditida > Rhabditidae > Caenorhabditis > Caenorhabditis sulstoni. The sequence goes on from OZ016475.1 coordinate 8,059,482, forward strand.
CACGGAGTAGAAATTTTTTTCTACGGAACTCGGAACACGGAACTCGGAGTAAAAGTTTTTTTACGGAGCACGGAACTCGGAGGGCGGAACAAAAAGCAACCCGGAATACGGAACTCGGAATTCCTAGCGTCCACTGGAGGTTTTTCATCCCCTAGTCACAGTTTCTGCTTTCTGTTAAACATCAGAAACTGGGCTCAGTCATAAGAATCTCCCTGCTTTGTCTGTTTTGGGTTTGATTTTGAGAGGGCCCACTTTACGGAATACAAAGTACGGAGCTCGGAACAGAAATTTTTTCTGCGGAACACGGAACTCGGAACGCGGAATGAAAAAAAATTATACGGAACACGGAACTCGGAACGCGGAACACGGAATTCCGTGCAATTCTGCTAGGCACTGTTTCTGTCTTCGGAAACGATGTTAGACATCAGAAACTGGGCTCAGTCATCCCCCCCCCCCCCCCAATCTGATCGAGACCAGGGCTGGTCGAAATGCGCTCGGAGTATTCCGAAAAATTCCGATTTTTTTCGGAATCGGAACGTTCCGAATTTCGTTCCGACTTTTCGAACATTCCGAGTCGGAATTCGGAATTATTCCGAATTTCCAGATTCGGAATTTTCGGGATTCGAAATTATTCCGACCCGATATTTCGGGATTTCCGAAAATTCCGGAAAGTTTTGAATTTTTAAATAAAATGCTTTAAGACACAATCGCTGCGAGACGCGCACCACTTTTTTTAGCCTATATCCTTTAAAAAATACCAAAACTTCGCAAAATTTCGAATTTTAGCGTTGGAAATTCCAAAATCCCGAGTCGGAATAATTCCGAAAAATTCCGAAAATTTGGGATTTTCGGAAGTCGGAATATTCCGAATTTTGAAAATCGAAATATTCGGAATTCGGAATTATTCCGAAATTATATCATTCCGACCAGCCCTGATCGAGACTCTTCGGGGGCTCACCTGTTCGATGGTATTCCCATCGCCGCTCGTATTTCCGACGGTCTCGGCTGTCGCGGTGGGCGGACCGCTTTTCTGGAAGACTATTTTTAAAGAGTGAAATTTTAAAAAATTGAAAAAATAATTTTTTTGAGTACGAATGTGAAATTGTTTCAGGAATTTCAGGAGGTTTTCATTTTTTAATGAATTTTTTAATAAAAATTTAATTTTTTTTGTTGATAGATCAGTAAATTACAATTTTGGAAAGAAAAAAAAACCAACGGATTTTCAATTGAATTTTTTTTTGGTTTTTGAAAATTAAAAATTTGAAAATTTAAAAAAATTCTCTTTAATTAATTTTTTTTTGAAAAGTTGAAAAAAACAAGAAAATTTATTTAAACATAAAATAGAAAAATTTAAAATTAAAAAAAAAAAACGTTTTCCCAAATTTTAATAAAAAATTTGAATCTCATCAATTTCTAGTTTTTGATTACGTTAATAAATTATTATTGGAAACAGAAAAAAAAATTTTTTTCCAAAATTTTTTCTAAAACAGAAAGCATTTTTAAATAGTGAAATTTAACTATTTTTTCAAGAATCAGTTTCTGATTTTTGTTAATATTAACCGTGCGTTCTTTTTTTTTTCAAAAAAAAAAATTTTTTAATGTGAAAATTAAAAATTTTTCCGTTTTTTTTTCCGATTCTTGACAATATTTTTTAAATTTAAATTTAATTTTCTTATTTTGCAATTTTTGGTTTTCAAAAAAAAAAAAACAATTTCAATGACTCACAAGTAGGGGTACTTGGCACTATTGCTGACTCCCGGCCGAATCGGGATCGGAGTGGACGCTGAGGGGCCCGGCTCGTGGAACGGAGCCGGCCTCGCAGGCTGCTCGCCGCCCGACAGGTATCTGCAATTCTCCCGAAAATTATTGAATTTCCTATCGATTAAATGAATACTTTAAAGAAATTTTTAAAATAAGAAATTACGAAAAGTCACTTTTTTTTGGAAAAAAATTTTTTGCCGAAAAATTTATTTTTTTTTCTGTATTTTTATATATTCTTTTTATTAAAATGTAGTTTTATTCAATAATTTGAATTAAAACCACGAAAATTTAAAAATTTAAAAAAAAATTCGGAAAAAAAATCATTTTTTTTTTTGAAACTTGGATTATATATAATTTTCAAAATTTAAATTTGCATTGATGAAAATTATTTTTATTCAATTTTTTTGTTGAAAAAACTACGATAACTCACAATTTGTTTTTTGAAAAAAAATTATTTAAAAAAAAAATTTTTTTGAAAAATTATAAGATTATATATATTTTTAATTTAATTTTAGATTGTATATTTAAAAAAATGATTTTCCAGTCAAGTTTTCTTTAAAAATTGTTCATATTTAATTTTATCTATTTTTTTTTAGAAAAAATAAATAAAAAAGTTCAAGAATAACCAGGCAAAAAACAAAATTTTTTTTGAAATTTCCAATTTTTATTCATGTTTAAAAAATGTATTAAAACTGCTTGATTTTTTTGTAGCTTTAAAATTCTTTAAATAAAAAAAATTTCCAACTGAAAATCATTTTTTTTCGATAAATTAAAAAAAAAACAAATTGCAAATTGAAGATTTGCGATTTAAATTTTTTCCACGAAAAATAAACTATTTATATTTGTTTTTTTTTGTTATTTTTAAGAGAAAAAAAGGAATGAAGAAAAAAAAAAACGAAACGAACGAATCGCGGCGTCCCACTTCGAACAGTCGTCCGTGTCGGTCGGTTCCAGCCGCGTACCGTATTCGGCGGTCCTCTTTTAAGACGAGCACTCGTGTCACGTGTTCGATTCTGAGAAATCAACAAATAGTGATGATTTTCGTCGAGGTATTCTCAAATTAAGCGAGTTTTTTGCGGGTTGGGCAAAGCAATCGATCTGTGGCGCTATTCCCGCGCCAGTGGCGTCATTTCGCCGCCACTGGCCGATTTTGAAGCGCCACTGGCGGTCGGGGCGCTTATTTTGGCGTATGTCACGCGGATCCTCCGGCTCAAAATTTTCTGAGCGAAACTCAAAACTTTATGGTAAGGTAAAGTCCGATCAATGCGTTATTTCGGAGCATCGTAGTGAGCATAACTAGGCATTCACTCATTTTCCTAATAGAAATATTGCGTTTTCGCTGGGTTTTGGAATACCAAAAAGCAGTTTTGGTGCGCGGATTTCGTGAAAAATCTATCTGCTAGTGTAAATAGTTCGATTCTCAACTCGCAAAGAGACCTTTCAACCCAATTTTACATGTTGATACCTGTGAAAATGAGGGAATGACGTCGGAAAGTCGCTCTAACTTTTTTGTGCTTGAGTCTATGAAAATGGTGCAGTTACAGAAAATATAGAGCTTTTCGAGACCTTTCGAATGGTGCAATGAGAATTTAGAAATCTTGACTTTGAAGAAAGTTATGCATGGTTTTAATGGTTGAGCCACTGAAACCATGCATAACTTTCTTCAAAATTGAGATTTTCAAATTCTCGTTGCACCATTCGAAAGGTCTCGAAAAGCTTGATGTTTTTGATAACTGCAATATTTTCATCGGCTCATTTCGAGCCGCCAGCTCACTTTTTCGCCGACTCCTCGTCGACCGGATGCTGCAGACAGAAGAGCAGCTCGATTTTCGTGCGCATCTCGAAGTTGGTCTCCATCAGTTTGTCCAAAAGTGTCGTGAAACTGAACGCGATGATTTTTTTAAATTTAAAAATTGAATTTAAAAAATTGCTAAAAATACGATTTCCGTGCTTATTCAAATTTATTGTTTTTAAATTTAAAAAAAAAAATTTTTTTTTAATCGAAATTGACTATTAAAATTTTTAAAGCATTCCTCAGTAATTTTTTTAAATTACAAAATTTTTTTGTTGATTTTTCTCAAGTTTTTATTTAGAAAAAAATTTTTTTTTCGCAAAATTTTTTCTTCACACTCAATTCTGATAAATTTTCAATTTTTTGGAAAAAATTCCATTTTTTTTCGATTTTTCCGATTTTCTGACAAAAAATCAGCCCCAAAATTGAAATTTCGATTTTCCCGAAAAAAAAATATTTTTTTCATCGATTTTCTGTTTCAAAATTTTTTTTGAATTTCCGCAAAATTTGGAGAGCCACTTAGAAAACAAGTTTGCAAGTATTTTTTAAAAAATTATCGATTTTAGGCCAAAATTAAAATATTCCTGTGTGGCCGTGGCCTAACTGCTGCGTTTCGCGAGATTTCTAGGCCACCGCCTTGGATGCATTTACGAGATTTTTTTTGCGAAATTTGGGTTTCTAGGCCACGGCCACCGGGAGGAATATTAATTTCGGCCTAAAATCGATAATTGCACTCGAGAGCATTCGAATTTCGAGAAAGAAAACACAGGTGCGACGTACTGTTGGCTGAGACTCTGCCAGGTGCGTTTCGAGCCGGTGGTGCGCATAAAGTGCCTCCAGAACAGCCAGCCCGTCACTTTGCGCGTCGCCCGCGTCGGTTTGCCGCGCGCGTCGCGTACACTCTCGCTGACGAATCGCCAGATTTGGCGGTCCTCTTGTTCGGTGTAGGGCACGATGTCGGCGACGGCGCCGCCCGAGTTCGGGTATTTCAGTGTCGACGTCTTCTGCGACGAGCTGATTCCGATGAGAGTGTGCTCGGCGGGCTCCGATTGGAGCACGAGGTGCTCGGGTCGAGCCGCGTACTCGATCACTCGGCCTTTCTCGTCCAATTTCACGCCCGTCTCGTTGATCAGACTGAAAAAAAGTGCGACTGCAAATGATTACAATGGGATTCTTTTCAGTTTGGGGAAAAAAATTGTTAGGAATTCGAAAAAAATGTTTTTTGAAATTTAAAATTTAAATTTTTTTTATATATTTAAATAAAATTCGAAAATTTTAAAATTTAAGTAAAATCTAAATTTTTGAAAAAAAATGTAATTTTTTTCTTAAATTCGATAATAATTTCCAGTTTTCGGGACAAAATAACCGGATTCTTTGAAATAAAAATTTTGATTTTTAGTAATTTCGAAAAAATTTTCTTTTTTTTATAAATTGCATTTTCAAAATTAAGCCTATATTATTTTTATATAAATTTTTTTTCTGCAAAATTTTTTTCTTAAATTCGATAATAATTAGTTTTTTAAACAAAAATATTAATTTTTATTAGCCTCGAAAACTCAATTTTTCATTCAAAATAAAAAAAATTAGGTCTATTTCAAAATTAATTTTTTTGTATTTTTAAAAAATAAATAGGAAAAGTCACAAACGTTTGTCGATATTCCTCGGGCACCACATATTTGAATCGCTCGTAAATCGCCGCTTTTGTGGAGGCGTCGAATGGCATACGGTAGAGGTTCGGAATCAGAATTTGATTGTATCTGTAGCACATTTTTTTTTTGAAAATTAAATTAAATTAAATTAATTTTTTTAAATTAAATTTTCCGAGGAACCTGATTTTCTGATTAATTTTTTTTTTTTTTGGAACTTTGAAAAATTAAAAAAAATTATTTTTTGGTTTTTTAAAATTACAAACTAAATAATTTTTTGATAAAAAAAATATATCAAAAATTCGAAAAAAAATGGGATTTGGAAAAATTCAAAAATTCGAGAAATTCTTTGAAACAGAAAAAAACATTTGAAGAAATTTTTTTTTTTTTGAGAGAGAGAGAACTCACATTTTTCATTGTATTTTTAAAAATTGTTTTCACAATTGTTTTTTATAAATTTTTAAATTCATTTTTTTTTAAATTCTCTAGAAAAGATGAGAAACACGCAAAAAAATGTTTCTTCTAATTTTTCCAGATAGAACGATTTCAGGCCAATGTGAAATGTTTTTGTTTTATGAATAGAAGAAGCACAAAAGTCACCTGACTCGATAGGTTTCGGCGGACCGGCTCATATTGATGCCACGTGGCTCGTAGGTGCTCTTGAAGAGGTTCCACGCGCGCACGCCGCTGATCTGCACGTTGGCCTGAAGCCGCATCGAGTCGAGCACGAACTGCCACATGAGCCCGTCGTCGGCCTCTGTGAAGCGCTGCTGGCTCCGCTTCAGCTCGACGGCCGCGTCCTCCTCGCGCTCCGTGTCCGGATGCACGAGGTCCCAGTGGCCGCCGAGCAGCGCGCTGCTCACGATGCTCCCTTTCGCGTCGAACTCGCAGCCGAGCTCGGCGAGCTGCTCGCGGAACACTCGGCTCACTTTCAGATCGAGACCGTAGTACAAGTCGACTTTCTCCTGAAGCGTCAGTCCCGCCATGTTGTACAGACGGTCCACGTTCGCGCGGAAACTGCAAAAATCGATAATTTGGCCTTTTTTTAAAAATATTTTATCAAAAATTATTTTTTTAGAGCGTTTAATTTAGAAAAATTGAAAAAATTTTTTTTGCATTTTTTTTTGGATTTAAAAAAAAATGTTTTTTGGGTAAAAAAATTAATTTTAAATGGAAAATAAATCTAATTTTGTTGGCGGCAAAAAAAATTGAATTATTTTTTAAATTATTTTTTTTTCAAAAATTAAAAAAAAAATTTTTTTTTTTTTGATTATTGACAAAATTTTTTATTTGAAAAAAAAACGGAGAACTGTATTTGAATTCTGCATTTTTCATTAATTTTTTATTTTGAAAACCCTAAAAAAACTAATAAAAAATAATTTTTCCAAAAAAAAAAAACAAAATTTTTTTCGCAAATTTTCAAAATTTTTAAGCAAAATTTTAGAATGAAAAAAAAAATTTTTTTTTACTTTTTTTTTTGATAATTTAGAGAATTTTTTTTGAAAAAAATAATTTTATTTTAAAAAATTGAAAAAAAAATTAATTTTTAAAACAAAAAAGCAACCAATTTTTTAAAAAAATATGCATTTTTGTTGAAGGATTTCTTGATTTTTCAAAAAAAAAAATTCGTTGAAAATTGTTGGGAAGACTCACTTTGCTCGGTAGGCGGGAGCTCGTCGCGGAAGATCGAACATGAGTTTGTACTTGAGCCACAGCTCCATGGAGCCCGTCTCGACGCGGCGTTTCGCGACGCGGCCCCTCCGTTCGGAGCATCGGCTCGTGATTTGATCGAGCAGAAATTTGAAAATGTGCAAACTCTCGGGCTCACTGAACACCGCCTCGCGGCTCTTTTTGCTCTTCTTCGCCGCCGGCGGCCCGTTTTCCTCCTTTTTCTCCGATTCCTCGCCGTCCTCGTAGTTGTACTCGTAGTCGGCGTTGTCGGAGAGCTCATCGGCTCGCCGAGCACAACTCGAGCTCGACGTCATCGGTATTTGGTCGTTTTCCATTCGATTTGCTGCATACATTGAGAAATTGGGAAAATTTTGGAGAAAATCGATAATTTTATCGCGTTTTTTCGGTGAATTTAATTTATTAAACTTTGATTTGTGAGAAAAACAGAGAAAATCAATAGATTCTCGGAGAAATTCGAAGAAAAAAAAACGATTTTCCGGCGTAAATCGACACGCCGAAAATGAGAGGGGGCAATGCAAACGCGCTCCACCGCACACCCTCTCAACTGCGCGCGCGTTTAAATCCTGCAATTTGTTTTCGAAAAAAGGGAAAAATTCTAAAATTAAAAAAAAAATCTGTTTCAATATTATTTTTAATTTTGAAAAATTTGGGAAAATAAAAATTTTTTAAATATATTACAAAAAAAATTAAAAAATAAAAAAAATTTAAATTATCCGGAATAAATGGGACTGCACATATTCCACTGATAATTGGGCGGATACGGTGGGCAGTCGCAGTAAAAACGGGCCATATTTCCGACGTAATCGACGAATTGCGAAACTGCAAAAAAGGATTACTATAACTGGTGGGTTACTGTAGTTTGACCCAGAAACTAGTTCTTGTGACGGTTTCTTCCAAAATTTTCAACTTTCCCTCGTAAAAATCTGTTATCTTATCTTTTGTCGTGAGATGTGGTGCATTGTCCGCAAACACCATACTTGACGACATTTGTTAGTTTTTTGGTGTAAGAGTAATTTTAATGGTTAAACGCACTTTTTTAACGCTTTGAAAGATGAATTTAAGAGCAAAACATCATATTTGACGACATTTTGTTCTAAATGCGGTCTGACAGCAAAATTGGAATTTTGAGGGAACTGTCGTAAGATATGGTGCATTGTACACTTTGTTCCGACTTTATTCGGCAAACTTTCGGGGAATTCGTGAGAAAATCGCGTTTCGCGACGGTTGTCGTAAGATGTGGTGCATTGTCCGCAAACACCGCACTCGACGACATATCCGATGGGTTACTGTAGTTCGACCTACCTCTACAGTATCCTCCGGAGTAGTAGTTCGGGTATCCACCGTAGTATCCACCGCGTCGACGAAATCCGAAAAGCGCGCCCAAAAGACCTCCTCGATACCCTCCGTTACCGTAATACCTGACAAAAATGTTTTTATTTTTTATTTTTTATTTCTTCAATTAAATTATGTTTTATTATTGATAAAATACATTATTCTTTCAAAAAAAAATTAATTGAAAAAAATTTTTCCAAAAAAAAATTAAAAATTGGCGATTTTTTGATTTTTAAAAATAATTAAAAATTTTTTTTTTTTGTAATTTTGTCAAAAAAAAAACTTCCTATATATATATAAAGAAAAAAAAACGGTTTTTGAAAAAAAAAATTTGAAATTAAAAAAATAAAAAACTTTTTTTTTTGGTTTCAAATTTTTTTTTTAAATGAAATTTTTTCCGATTTCATTTTTTTTCAACTTAAAGTTATTGTTTTAAATATTTTTTATTAAATAAATTTGTTTTTTTCTAAAAAAAATGAACTTGTAAATTTGACCGACCCGCCGCCTGCTCCGAATCCAGTGAATGGCCGGTACCCCCATCCATCGCCTCCTCCGCCTCCATTTCCATGATCATGATCATGGAAATGATCATGATGATCATGATGACCGCCACCCCATCCGCCATGATCGTGGTGTCCGCCTCCATGGTCACCGTGACCGTGACCACCGCCTCCGTGACCGTGACCACCGCCTCCGTGACCACCGCCTCCGTGACCTCCACCACCGCCTCCACCGCGTGCTGCGATCTCTGAAACCATCTCGATTACGGTACCTTCGAAAGTGTGCAAATTGTCGTCAAATATGAGGCTTGCGGACTTTGCACACAACTTGACGACACTTTCCCTTTTTTTTTTGATTTTAGGCATCCATCTCAGGGTAGACTGTGATTTCGGAATGATGCTTCCACATAAAATAATTTTGAAACGGGAAAAAAATTTTTCTCAAAAAAAAAAAAAAAAAATTTAAACTCACCATAAAAAATCACGAAAAAACAGAGAAAAAATAGAGGAAATTTGAATTTCGCGCCCATTTTTTTCCGTGATTTCTTGTTGTTTTCGGTCAGAAAATTAGAGAGAGAGGGGGGAAAAAGTGGAGGAATCGGGTCAGTTGATTGCGTTTCCCCGAGAAAAACCGTTGTTCGGTGATCAGGAAAAGTGGTCACATGGCCTTCTGATTTCATCTTTGACGACGTCATCTTCGTTTCGTTTCGTGATTCTTCTTCGCCCCCTCCCCCCAAAAAATCGCCCCAAAAGTTTGTTTTCCATCATTTGCGCGTCAGATCTGGTGTTTGGTGTTTGCAGAGTCGAAACAATGGAAATTACGACTTTTCTAAAGGTCCTCATCATGAAATGCGGCAAATGTCGTCGAGTATGGTGTTTGCGGACAATGCACCATACCTTACGACAATCGTTGCGAAAGGCTTCTCACGAATTCTTTCAACATTTGTCGAATAGAGTCAAAACAATGGAGAATACAAAAATTTATAAGCTACAGTAACCCATCGAAATTGTCATCGAGTATGGTGTTTGCGGACAATGCACCATATCTTACGACAGTTTCCGTAAAGTTCCAATTTTAGCTGTCAGCGTGCATTTTGAACTGGAAATGCTTGAAAAACGAGAAATGTCGTGAGATATGATGTTTTGCTCTTGAAAATCTCAAATTCCTGTTTCAAAGCGTTAAAAAAAGTGCGTTTAACCATTAAAATTACTCTTACAGCAAAAAATAGAGAAATGTCGTCAAGTATGGTGTTTGCGTACAATGCACCACATCTCACGACAATCGTCTCAAAACGTGATTTTCTCACAAACTCCTCGAAAGTTTGCCGAATCAACCGGTTCGAGGGTACGAAAAGTGACCAGACGAGCGTCGAATCTCGTTTTCCGCCGAAGATAAGATAAGAAATCGACGAAAAAAGAAAAAAAATAGCGGAATGATGTCATTTTGTCCAACAAAATATTCAAAAACACAAACTGAGACGATTTTTACGCGAGAAAAAATTGATAAAAAAATTTAAATTGGGGAAAAAATGAAATTAATTTTTTTGAAATTCTTTTTTTTAATAAATATAGCTTCCGAAAAAAACAGAAAAAAAATTTAAAAAAAAAAATTTTTTTTTTAATTTATTTAAAATAACAGAAAATGAAAACCCAAGCAAAAAAAGAGAATATCACAAAAAAAAATCACATTTTGACAGAAAAAAAAATTAATTTTTTTTTTTTTTTTTGAAAAATACACTGGATAAATTACTAGGCTACTAGTCGTTTTCAGGCATAAAAATCGAAACAGGTAACCAGAAAAATGGCGTTTTTTTAAAAATAAAAATTATATATCTGTTTTCTTTGGAATAAAATTGGCCGTTGAAAATTAAATTTTGGAAAAAAATTTTTTTTTTTAATTTTTTGTGCATTTTTGGTACCGGAAATGGGTGCAAAAATTAGGGAAAAAAAATTTGAAAAAAAAAACAAATCTAGGTCATTCTGAGTTGATAATCGCCGTTTTGAGTGACGTAGCGGACCCACGGAAGCGCCTGGTAGCCCGATTTCTCAATGATTTTCAGATAGCGCACCTGAAAATGGCTGAAATTTTGTGGAGAAAAATTGGAAAAAAATATTGATAAAATTGATGAATTTTGGTTTTTTCTAGAATATAGCAAAAAAAAAAAATTTTTTTTGAATTTTTTTTTTCAAAAAATTTTAAATATCGCAAAAATATGAAAAATGATTTTTAAAAAATTTGCAAAAATTTGCAAAAATTTTTGTTTGTGAAAGAAAATTTTTGAATTAATTTTAAAAAATAAGAATAATAGTTGAAGGTTTTTTGAAATTTAAAATTGTAAAAAAAAATTTTTTTGAATAGAATTGTTTTATTTATTTTTGAGTTTTTACAAATTTACCAATTAAAAAAAATTTTTTTTTTGAAAATGATCGAATATTTTATCAACAAAAAAAATTTTTTTTCAAAAAAAAAATTCAATTAAAATTCCAATTTTTCAATAATTTTCAAACTAAATATAATTAATTTTTTTCAAATTTAATTTTTAAAATTAAAAAATAAATTTTCCAATTAGCTGACCTGAAGACCGGACGTCGTGTAGTAGGGAATCTCGAATTTCACGTTGATCGGCGGCCGTCCCTCGACTTCTTCCGATCCGATCGACGGGAGCATGAACGAGGAGCGCATTATGTACTCGCGACCGCCTGCATTTATCGATTTATCGATTTTTTAAAATTTTTTAAAATTTTATTCATCGATTTTTTAAAAAAACTTTATTGATCGATTTTTTTTGATTTGATTGATTGTTTTTTTTTTATTTTATTGATCAATTTTTTTTTTTTAATTTTTTTTTCAAATTTTATTTTTATTTTATTGATCGATTTATTTATTTGATTTTATTGATAGATTTTTATTTTTATTTTATTGATCGATTTTATTGACTTTTTTGAAAGTTGAATGCGAATTTTTGAGAATCAATCGAATTTTCGAAAAAATTATTTTTCAAATTTTAGAAATTCTCTTCAAACTGTCAAATATAATTTTTCAATGTTTTTTTAAATTTCAGATTAATATTATTCAAATGCTTGTTTTTAAATATTTCATAAAAAATATTAATGTTTTCAATGTTAAATTTTCGAAAAAAAAATTTTTTTTGGGATTTAAAATTTTTTTTTACAAATTTCGAATGAATTTTCTTTTTTGAATATAATTTTAAATTTTTTTTCCAGAATTTGGAAAAAATTTGGAAAAAATAATAAACTCCAAAAAAAAATTTTTTTTTTCAATTTTTTTCAAAATTAAAAAATCAAAAAAAAAAAAAATAATAATAAATAGAAAATTACCGGGAAAACTGCGAATGCTCCAAACGATCGCATTCAGCTCGGGCACATATTTGGCAGTTCCGGCGCCAGTTTTGAATTTCGGATTGCTGACGTCAGAGGGCACCGGGATGATCACTTCCACGTGGTTCGCCACCGATTGCCGTTTGAATTGCGATTTCGCCTGTCAAAATGGGAGATGATATCAACCGAAATTTATTTAAAAAAAAACTGTTTTTGGAAAAAATGCAATGTTTTCGGGATTTTAAAAAATTTAGAAAAAACTTTTTTTTTTTTGAATTTTTTGAAGTCAAAAAATTGTTTTTTTTTTTGGAATTGTATTCGAATTTCTTTAATTTTAAGATTTTTTTTTTAATTTTGAATTCTTTGCAAAAATTAAAAATTAATTTTTTCTGTTATTTTTCTAAAATTATTTGAAAAACTCGAACAAAAAATTTGAAAAAAAATTTCGTAATTTTTTTTTTTTAATTTGCGAATGGAAACTATTTATTTATTATTAAAAATTCTAATTTTCAAATTTTAATAAATTCTCTAAAAAATTTTAAAAAATTAAATTTTTTAGAAAAAATTAAATATTTTTCACCCATTTTTAGGCTGAATTTTTTTTTTAATTTTCAGCAAAATTTTCAGATTTTTCACATTAAAAAAAAACGAAAAAAAAAACAACTATTTTGCTCTAGTTTTAGCTCAAAAATTGAAAAAAAAATTTTTAAAGTTTTTTTTTCCAAAAATTAATTTTTTTTTGAAAAAAATCCCAATTGACCAATTTTTTTCACACATTTTTCGGCTGAAAATGGAGAAAAAATTCTGCAAAACTTAAAAAATTAAATTTAAAAAATTAGGCAGAAAATTAATAAAAAATTGGAAAAAAAAATAATTTTCAGCAAAATTTTAAGCCTAGATTTTTTTCAGAATTTTCAACTTTTCACCTCACAGAACCCATTTTTCGGCGGCAAAAAAGAAAGAAAAAAAGAGAAAAGAAGAAGAAGGAGGGGGGGGGGGGGGGCCGAACCTTGACCATGTACTCGACACGCGAGTGGGCGTGCCTCTCGACGGTCGCCTCGACCCAGATGAGCGGTTTGACTTGGGTCGTGAGCCGGTAGCTCATCAGCTCGAACTCGCCGTCCGGCGGAATGAACGAGATCGTGCGCTCCGAGTCGAAGCGTGACAGGCGGACGCACTGGTGGAACTTGATGTCCTCCAGTTCCACACCTTTGCCGCTTCCTCGCTCTGAAACTACGTGATTAGGGAAGCGAGTGTGCCTGTGTGTCGTCCAAAAGTGAACATTAGACGAACGAGTCCGCAAACACTGTCACGCAAACACTGTCACGCACGCACGCGACGCGCCACGATTAGAGCGACTCTCTGCGTCTCTCAATTTGTCACACTCTCTCTCTCTCACCGTGTTTGCGTACTTTTCGTCACAGACAATAGCAGAAAGCGCGCAGAAAAACTGGCGGTCGGGTCTCGCCACGAAAACAAGCATGGGTACCATAAACTTTTTCCCGACTAATCACATGCGCCTTTGAACAATTTTCTTTGCATAAAATTATGAAAATAAAAAATTGAGAAAAAAAATGAGATGAGATTAAAGGCGCATGCGATTTGGTTTTCGTGGTGGGACCCATCGCGCTCCTTTTTTAAATAATAATTTTTTTTTTTGGTTTTTTGTTTTAAATATGGAATAATGTTTGAAAATCGAAAGAAACCAAGTTCCTGCAGTTTTTTCAAAGAAAAAAAATTAAATTAAAAAAAAAAATTTTCGAAATTTTTTTTTTTGCAATTTTAAATTTAATTTGTTTCCTTTTTCGCTAATTAAACTGCTAATTGATTTTTCAACAATCCAATCAATTTTGCAAAAAAACAGAAAAAAAAACCGACTGTTGCTGGCGCCCGACTGCTGGAAGAACACTTTGTCGTTGAGTCCGAGCCTCAGCTCGGGCATTCCCGACAAAACCACCCGAAAACGGATCGAGCCGACGATTTCCGAGCGGAGGACGGTTCCCTGCGCGTTTGCCTGCAAAATTTCGACAAGTCCGCAATTTGTCGTAGGGTATGGTGTTTGCGGACTGGCGGGCATCGGATTTGACGACAGTTTGTCGGAAAATGCGGGGATTTCGGGCAGATTAGTGGGAGGGAAAAAGAAAAAAGGGAAACTGACGAGCATGTTGACACTCTCGATGACGTCGAGAAACACCTCGTTCTTGCGGTACTTGATGCCGTCGGACCGCCACGAGACGGCGTTCGTGACGGCCATCGGAGGACGCGGCGCCGACTCGAGACGGTTGCCCTGTTGCGTTATGAATCTGAAACAAGCAAGACAACAATCGATTTTTAAATATTTTTTATCAAAAAAAAAAATTTTTTTTTGAATGTTTTTTTTTTGAAAACTCAAATCGGAAAGGTTTTTATCATTTTTTTTCAATTTTTCAAAAAAAAATTTTTTTTTTGTAAATTTTTTTCCACTTTTTGTTGCAAAAATTAACAATAATATGCTTCCAAAAATAAAAAAAAACCAGAATTTTTTTCTGAGAAAATTTTTAATTTTTCTATTTTTTTTTAAAATTTGAACTGAAAAAATATATTTTTTCTTTAATTTTTCGAAAAAAATTTCAAAAAAAAAATTTTTTTCTGAAATTCATGGGTTTTTTTGGAAAAACGAAAGAAAAATTTTTTTTTAATTTTTTAAACATATCTAAGTTTTTCAACTTTTCAAATTTTGCTAAAAAATAACAATAAATTTGAAAAAAAAAGGTTTTTTTTCAATTATTGTTGCAAAAATTATTAATAAGATATTCAAAAAATTTTTTTAAAAATTTCTGAATTTTTTTTGGAAAATTTCTTGAATTTAAAAAAAAAATTTTTGGAATTTTTGAAAAAAAAAATTTCCGTTTTTTTTTGAAAATTTTGAAAATTATTTTCAAATTTTTAAAATTTAAAATTTAATCTAAATTTTTCAAGAATATTTTAGAATTTAGATTTCAATGAAAAAAAAAGAAAAAAAAGAAAGCTGAGTGCAAACGAACTCTTGCAGTATTTTGCTTTCGGTGGTCTGCGGCAGTCCAAAGTCGAGCATCTCGTCGAAGAGCTCGTAGATGATGACGAAGTTGTCCCTCACCGCCTCCTCCTCGAGCGTTTTGAAGTACTCGCAGAACACCTCGACGATTTTGTACAGCGCCGACAGCACCAGTATCACGTTCGTGTTCTTCTTCGACACCGTCACCACTGCAACCAATCAATCAATTTTTCGCAAAAAAAATTGCAGAAAAATTTTTTTTTTGAAAAATATTTAATCATCACTATTGGTAAAATTTTTAAAAATTAAAAAAAAAAGTTTTTCTAACGAAAAAAAATTTTTTTCTGGAAAAATAGGGAGGAAACTCGTCACTTTCAATAGAATTAAAAAACAAATTTTTTTTGAAAGGAAAAATTTGTTTTTATTTGAAAAATGTTTAGGAAGGAAAACCATCACTTTTCGTGAAATTTTTAAAAATTTCTAAAAAAAAATTTTTAACGAAAAAAAAATTTTTCTGGAAAAAATAGGGAGGAAAACCGCCACTTTTGGTAAAATTTTTTGAATTTTCGAAAAGAAAATTTTTTTTTTCGAAAAATAAAAAGGAAAACCATCACTTTTGGTAAAACTTTTTAAAAATTTCAAAAAAAAATTTTTTTTTTTTGAAAGGAAAAATTACTGTTTTTTTTTCGAGAAAAAGAAAAGAAAATTGTCACCATTGGAACGTTTTTAAAAAATAAAAAAAAAATTTTGAAAAAAAAAAACATTTTTTTCGAAAAAAATTAAAGAAAAAAAAACAAAAAATTGAAAAAATTTGTTTTAAATTAATTTGTCATTTCTAACAAAAAAGCGAACCATTTTTACTTTCTTCACCACTGAAAAATAATTATTTTGAAAAATTTTAAAACAAAACATTTTTTTTGGTTAGTTTTTCGAAATTCCGTGAAACGAAAAACCGCAGGACATTTTCTGTGAATTTTTCAAATTTTTTCTATCTTTTTTCAAATTTTTTTCGAAATTTGAAAAAATGTTTAGATTTTCCCAAAAAAAATTTCATTTTCAATTTTTCGAATTTTTTAATTTTTCAAAATTTTTTCTGATTAATTTCGAACTTTTTCATGATAGTTAACTCTAAAAATCAAAAAAATACCGCAAAAAACTGGTATTCAAATTCAAAAAAAACAAATTTCATGGCCGTGGCCGAGGTTTTTCGCGCCGGCCACCCGCAATTTTCAAATTTTCCCGCCCAGTTCAGTGGAGCGCGATTGCATTATCAAACTGATCGCGTTTTTTTTTTCTAAACAAAAGAGCACTCACAATAGACGTTCATGTGTTTGATATAGGTGTAGCTGATTCCGTTGTGGACGAGCACCGGCGACACGGTGCCCTCGTCCTCTTTTTCGACGAGCAACGGCATGAACTTTTCGATGCACGCCATATCCACGTCACCGCGATAGTTTCGCGAGATTACCACCTGAAAATCACGAAAATTCCTCGAAAATACGATAATTTTCGCATTTTTCTGAGCTTGCGCGTCAAATTCGATGCCTAGTCTGCAATCACGCCGACGTAGAAATTTTGTTTTTTTTTCGGGAAAAATCAAAAAAAAAATCAATTTTTCGCCGATTTCCGCGGAAAATTCACACATCTGGTCCGACAAAAAAAATTGCGAAGAAATAAAAAAATAAATGGCGGGAAAAAACTCACATTTCCCTTGAGATCCAAGATGAAAAGCCCGGAAATCGACATGACGACGATTTCTCGCGGACGCCTGAATTTTTGAAAAAAAATTAAATTAAAGTGAAAATTTTGGTGTGATTGAAATGGAAAATAAAGATTTTCACGGAACAATTGAATTAAATTAAATATTTTTGGAAACCGGAAATTTTTTTTATTTTTTTTTTCAATTTACAGAATTTTTCAATGATTTTTTTTTTATTTTTGAATTGGATTTAAAAATTTTGGGAAAAAATTTTTTCAAATTAAAAATCGTAAATTTTCAAATTTTTATCAAAAAGCAAAATATTTATTTTTTTCCAAATTTTCACCTTGAAAAAAAGAAATAGATTTTCAAAAAAAAAACAATTTCCCACCTCTCAAAAATTAGAAATCGAAATTTAAACGGAAAAAACCAAAAAAAAAAAAAGAAAACAAAAAAAAGTCCTCTGCCACGTGGCAGTTCCAATTCCCAATTTCTCGCGAAAAAAAACAGTAAACCAGGAAAACGAGGACGGGAAAAGCGTGGAAAAAGAATTTTCATACGCATCACATCAGTCACACAAAATATGGAAAAAGAGAGAGAAAGAGAGAAAGAGAAAGAGAAAGAGAGAGAGAGAGAAAGAAAAGACAGTACTTTGATGATTGACGTGGAAGAGAGAGAGAGAGAGAGAGAGAGAGAGAGAAAGAGTGTGTGGGGAAGTGAGAGAGTGCAGAGAAAGAGAGACGACTGATACGGGGGGAAGAAAGAGAAAGAGAAAGAGAGAAAGAGAGAAAGAGAGAGAAAGAATGGGAAAGAGGACGATTGGATACCGGGCGTGTGTGAAGGAATGGACACGAAAACGAGAAAGAGAGAGAGAGAGAGAGAAGGCAAACAATGATTCCTGTCTTCCTCTCTCTCTCTCTCTCTCTCTCTCTCTCTCTCTCTCTCTCTCTCTCTCTCCTGTATTGTATTTGCGGGCCGCCCGCCGCCCCGCAAAAGTTGGAGAGAGAGAGAGAGAAAGAGAGAAAGAGAAAGAGAAAAGTGTTGTCACCTGACTAATAGTAAACCATGCCATATTTGCATGTGTTCCGGTATGTAGCGACGGGAAAATTCGGTAAATTTTCGGTAATTTCGGTAAATTTTCGGTACACTAGGAAATTTTTTCTCAATTTTACAATTTCGATTGTTTTCTTTGTTAAACAAATGCGATACCAATCCCATTTGAGAAATCAGAAGGTTTCGAATCGAAAAACGTTCAAAAAAAAAAACGAAAAAATGTGGAAAATTACGCGAAAAAGAAATAAATATTGAAAAGAAATCTCGAAATCTAAAGCGATGCGCCTTTAAATTTTATTACTACGGTAGGAAAAAAAATGGTTAAACCGTAGTAATTTTAAAGGATCCTGTCATTTTTGCATTCAATCTTATCCGACTTTCGAGCGAAAAATGCCGCAAAAAACTCGAGAAAATTGTCAAAAATTACCGAAAATACCGAAAAAAAAAGTTTACCGAAAAAAAAACCGGTAATTTTACCGCACAGCCCTGATGTGTACCCTCCAGGGTTGTGCCGGAAATTTACCGTTTCAAAAATTTCTGGAAATTCGCAAAATTAAAAAAAAAAAAATGAACTTCAAAGAAAAATCTAATTGAAAAACGGCGGAAAATCGATAATTTCTCGTTTTAAAAAATTTTTTAATAAATTAAAAAAAATTTTTTTTTTGAAATTTTCCGAAAAATTTCTAGAAATTCGGAAAAAAAATAAGAGTGGCAATTTTCGCGAAATTTTGAAATTTTTCGAAGCAAAAAAATGTATTTTTAATTTCAAAACAGTTTTTCTTCAATTTTCTAGCCTGTTTTGTCCTCGAATTTTGACAGATTCAAGGTTTTTCAGCTGAATTTTTTTCAAAAACTTTTGTTTTTCGTTTTGCAGACGAAGATTTTCAGATTTGAAAACAAATCAGCTAAAAGTACGAATCTGTTAAAATTCGACTACAAAACAGGCCTAAAAATGGAAAAAAATTGTTTTGAAGTTAAAAATACATTTTTTTTGCTTCGAAAAATTTCAAAATTTCGCGCAAATTGTCATTCTGATTTTTCCCGAATTTTCAGAAATTTTTCAGAAAATTTCAAAAAAAAAAAAAACTTTTTAAAAACTTAAAAAATTTTTTTTTAACGGGAAATTATCGATTTTCCGCCGTTTTTCAACTAGGTTTTTCTTTGAAGTTCATTTTTTTAAAATTAAATTCAAAAATTTTTTCAAAAAAAAAATTTAATTCAATTTTTCAAGTACCGGTAACAACTTTATTCGTAATTTTCAAACTTGAAAAAATGTTGATTGCACAATAATTCACAGAAAAAGAATCAGAAAAATTCGAGTGAAATTTGATAAAGTTTAAAATTCAGGCGAAAAAAATTGATCTATGTAAGTTCTATTCACATTTTGAGGCCAAAAACCCCGTTTTTCGAGCATAAAAAATTTCAAAAAAATGCTTAAAAGTCAGTCGACCTCTTAAATTGTAGCTATTTGAACGGGCGATTCGGTAAAATTTACCCGGAGACACCAAGATTTTTCTCCTCTCCAAAAATCGCCGACAAATCCGAAAAATTGCCAATAAAAAGCTACAATTCAAGAGGTCCACTGATTTTTCAGCATTTTTCTAGAATTTTCTAGAATCTCCTGATATGAAACACGTATCCGAAGCCTGTGCTCGACGCGCGGCCCACCGTGTAGATGTCCGGCTTCTTGGCGCCGTCGATAAGTCGCGTCCATTCGCACCATGTCACTTCGGCTGGCTGAAAATACGCATAGAGGTCTGAAATTGAGAGAGAAAAAAAAGAGTCTTCTTTAAATTTCAATTCATTTTTCATTTTAAAAAAATTTTTGCAAGTATTTTTAAATTTAAATTTAAATATTTTTTTGGAATAATTTCAGCAATATTTTTCGAACAAAAAATTGAAAATAAGTTTGCAAGTATTTTTAAACTATCGATTTTAGGCCAAAACTAATATTCCTGCGGGGCCGTGGCCTAACAGCTGCGCTTTTCTAGGCCACGGTCTCAAAATGAATACTCGAATATTAATTTTGGCCTAAAATCGCCAATTCGCAAATAATTTGAGAAATTTCTTTCAATATTTCCTATCGTCACTGCACGCGAAATGCGCCAAGCGAAAAGTGGTCCTTTGCGCGCTTGCCGTTTTTGCAGTCTTTTCTCTCGCCTCTCCTCGTTTTCTGCACTCTCTCGCCTTTATTCAAATTTCGAACTTGGGCGGCAACCGAATTCTCTGGATTATCCTCATAATTCAATCATGTTTTGTGTTTCTATCAGTTTAATTAGCTTAGAATGTCGCGTTATAGTGATTTTCCGAAATATTTTTCGGCTAAAAAAAGAAATAACCCCCAGAACAAGTGATGGTATTTCAAAAACGATCTTCTCTCTGAGTTTTCGATGAATCTCTGCAATTCAACCTGGAAAACTATTCCAACACGTTTCTCATCCAATTTCAGGTCTCCCCACCTGCGAAAAAACAGCAAAATTTGAAATATTCGCTGTTTTATCGAAAAAAACGAGGAAATTGGCTCAAAAACTGCAAGAAAATGCAAGCGCGCTCCATCGCACACTTCTAAATTTTTTCTTAGCGCATTCCGCGTGCAGGGCGCTGTGATCGTCAATTTATCGAGTCGCTAAAATTATTTTCTCTGTAATTTTCAGCTCACCTGGAGACCGGAATAGTTGTAATTCTCAATGAAAAATTGCGCTGTCACCGGCAACCGTTCGCTGGCCATCGGCTGCTCTTCGCACGGCAAATTCAACTTGATTTCCAGCTCCGCACTCGATTCGCCTGCAATTTTGAGCAGGAAAAAAATTGAGGGGGGGGGGGGGGGGAGAAAAAAAAATTAATTGAGTTTTTTCTACAAGTTAAAAATTGGTTCAATTTTTTTCCAAAAAAAAATGAACAAATCTAAAAAAAAGGCGCGCATTGTGTCGATTTACGATAAACACAGAGCCCAACACGGCGTTATTTCGGAGCGTCGTACCAAACAACTCGCGGCGTTTTCTGAAAATTGCGATCTACGCCGAGAAAATCCAAACTGGAAATGAGGAAAAATCATTTGGTACGACGCTCCGAAATAACGGCCTGGGCTCGTTGTTTATCGTAAATCGACACACAATGCGCACTTTTTAGCAGTGGGCGAACCTGGAAAATCATCGGCAAACCAAATGGCTTCGCTCCGTTCGGGACGAAACAAGGTTAGCATGCCGGGCGGATTCGTGTTGTTGGAGACGAAGCGCGGGTTGGTGGTGCCTCTCGGCACCGGAATCTTCACCAGCAAGAATTCCGCTACCGCCCTATCAACGTTTCTCTCGTCGCTCCGGAAACGCGATTCCACCTGAAACGAGGAGGAGGAGGAGTTCTTTGATTGCTTACGAACAAATATTAATAGCCATAATGAGACCATAGAATGATGACAATTAAACGCAGTTTTGCCGAGAGTACCCCGGAATAGAACTCCGTTTTTGGTGGATTGCGCGCGTATCGACTTTTTTTTTGTGATTCCTCTTTATATATTTTCGCTTAGCCAATATGCGAGTAAAATTATCACAAAATTTCAAAATTTTTCAAAAATGAGTAAGGCAAAGTAAAAAGTTCTATTCCGGCCGAGTTCTGATTTTTGAGGCGCATTCACGATTTGTAAAAAGCCCGCCACATTGAAGCGCCACTGGCGGTCGGGGGGGCGCTGATTTTGGCGTATGTCAAGCGGATGGCTGGCCGATGTCAGGCGGCTACCCGCCATTTGCCAGACTTATCGGCCAATGGCGCCTTCCAGATCGCGTTTCTAGCGAATGCTACTTTAAAATCAAGATATCTCTGAAACTAGAAAAGTTCGGAGAAAGTTGTCAACTACAAACATGAAATCGGCCAATGGCGCGATGCGCATGACATCGGTCGGGCAGCCACTTACCATACGCCATTGGCGCAAAAGAGGATAGAGATAGAGGACAGGGCGCCTGACATCGGCCATTGGCGCGTCGCTCTCAACTCACTCTGATCCGGTATACAATTTGACGAGTAGCGGGCTCAATTCTTTCGGTGGCAGTTATCCATATCGGTATGTTGGCCGGCGGATCCACGAGACGGTACTGCATGAGATGGAAGGGTTCGTCGGCCGGAGTGAACAGGTACCCTCTCTGATCGTGGTAGAAGGCCATTTCGACACCATGCCGGAGCCATAGAATCTCGATAGGCACCGGTGGACCGGGCTCCGCGATACGCAGCACGTCAAACGTCTCCGGCTCGTTGAGCCACACGCTAATGATCGGTGTTGGCGTGGGGATTTCCGCTGACACAGTGAGCTGACCGCAACACAACAATCGCACGATTCTCCCTTCGTCGTCCACCTCAAACATTCATTTCTTCCACTTTTACGTGTATTTTTGGGAGTTTTCAATTTTCATTTTCACAACGAGAATAATTGAAAATCATTTTTTGAACCAACAAAAAACTTGAAAATTTTTTTTTGAAATTAATTTTTTTTTTTGAAATCAATTTTTTTTTTGAAATCAATTTTTTTTTTGAAATTAATTTTTCTTTTGAAATTAATTTTTTTTTTGAAATCAATTTTTTTTGAAATTAATTTTTTTTTTGGAATCAATTTTTTTTTGAAATCAATTTTTTTTGAAATTAATTTTTTTTTTTGAAATTAATTTTTTTTTGAAATTAATTTTTTTTTTTTGAAATCAATTTTTTTTGAAATTAATTTGTTTTTTGAAATTAATTTTTTTCTGAAATACATTTTTTTTGAAATTAAATTTTTTTTGAAATTAATTTTTTTTTGGAATCAATTTTTTTTTAAATCAATTTTTTTTTGAAATCAATTTTTTTTTGAAATTAATTTTTTTTTTGAAATTAATTTTTTTTTTGAAATCAATTTTTTTTTGAAATCAATTTTTTTCGAAATTAATTTTTTTTTTAAATATGAAAATGGACTTGGAAAAAATTTTTCAAAATTTTTCAAAAAATTATTTTTATTTTTATTCAAATAATCGGTTTTGAAAAAAAATTGTGTTTTAAATTCGTAATTTGTAATTATTAATAAAAAATTTTTTTAAAAATCGGAAATTTTGTAAAATAAATTGGAAAAAATTGAGAAAAATTTATCAAAATAAATAAATATTTTTTAAGTCGCAGATAAATTTTTTAAAAAATAAATTGAAAAAATAGGGGAAAAAAGGGCAAAATTGATAAAAATCGGCGTCAAATTTTAAAAATAAATCGAAAAATTTTTTTTTTACAAATCGAAAAAAATAGGAAAAATCGATAATTTTTTTCGAAAAATTAAAAAAAAGAGCACTGACCACGACATGGATTTGCTCGCGAACCACCATCAGAAATGAGCCATTGGGGTTCGGGTCGTCCGCCGCCGCCGCCGCCGCCGCCTCATACATATTTAGTGTCGAACTGCAAAATTGTTTTTTTTTTTTGAAAAAAAAAAAGTTTGAATAGCTGAAAAGAAGGGAAAAATGAAAAGAAAAAGAAAAACCAATTTTTTAGTTTTCAAAAAAAAATTTTTTTTTAAATAAAATTTGTTTTTTAAAATTCACTGTTTTAAAATGAATTGAATTGAAAGACTTACAAACAAATAAAATTCAAAATTTAAAATTAAAAAAAAAAGAAAACTCTCGAAATATGAATTGAGCGAAAATGAGATTTCTTTCAAAAAAAAAAACAAAAAAAAAGGAAAAAAAAATCATTTTTTGGCGGTTCTCAATGGAGCGCACTTGCAACATTTGATCTCTTTTTCGCGCCGAAAAACGGTTTTTTTTGTTGGAAATTTTTAGATTTTCAAAATTATTTTTTCTTCTAATCAATTCATCAAAATATTAACTTTTTTTCTCAAAAAATTTTAATTAAAAAAACGCCGAAAAATCGCAAATTTTCCTGAATTTTCACAATTTTCCCAAAAAAAAAATTTTTTTTGAAAGAATTTTTCTCAAAACAAAGAAAAAATAAATTTTTCTAAATAAAAAAAAAATCTTTTTATTAATTATTTTAAAATAAAAAATTTTAAATATTCAAAAAAAAATTTTTCGAGTTTTTAAAAAATACAATTTTTTAAAATTTAATTTTTTTCTTTTTTTTCAAATCCCAGATAATTTTTGTTAAATTTTCTTTTAAAAATTATTTTTTCAAACTGACAACCGCTAAAAAAATTATATTTTAAAAATTTAAACATCTTCAAAATCGCAAATGCGCTCTACTGACAACCAATACAATTTTTCAAATATTAAAATATTTTCAAAAAATTAAAAAATACCCGATTTATATTCTCAATGCTCCAGGGAGAAAAAAAATAATAATTGCACAATAAAAAAAAGAAAAAAATCGGAAAAATTCCAGTGAATTTGAACGAGAAATTGACATTAAACTGGATAAAATTGGAGGGAAAAAAATTTTTTTTTCTGTTTTAAAAAAAATAAAAATAAAGAGATTAAAAAGCAAAAAAAAAAAGAAATAAATTCACAGTTGTTTAATTTTGAACTGGCATCCGTGGTGGGTGCTGGTCGTTCGGAACCCTAGCGAGAATTGCGCCGTTTTACGGGGACACACAGTCAGAAAGTGCTCGTGGTAGGTCACGTTGACTGGCTGAAAATGACAGTTTACGCGGCTCGAGAGGGAGAGTTTCAGCTCACTTTGAGACCGGACAGGCTGTAACGCGGAATGTAATAGTTCAGTGTCACAGGCAGACGGTCACGTTTTTCCGGCTGCTCTTCGCGCGGCAAATTCAACGTGATTTTCAATTCTGCACTTGATTTGGCTGCAATTGAAAAAAATAAATTAAAAACGAGTGGGTGTTCAGCTGATCCCTCAACGACACTCCGCCCTAACGGAGTCTCGTATCGGGCGCAGTTTAAACTAAGCTGGCCGATGGCGGTTTTTCGAGCATAAAAAATTTCAAAAAATGCTGAAAAGTCAGTCGACCTTTTAAATTGTAGCTATTTTGACGAGCGATTCGACAAAAATTACTCGGATACAGTAAGATTTTTCTGCTCTCCAAAAATCGCCGTGAATTTTTAAAGCCCAGAAAAATCGGACAACTTTCTACTAAACTTTATCAAATCACCCGTCAGAATATCTTCAATTTGAGAGGTCAACTGACTTTTCAGCATTTTTCTGAAATTTTTTATGCTCGAAAATCTCTGAAAACGGCCGAACCTGGAAAAACGGAGGTGTCCCATTTGACTTCGCTCTGTTCGGGTGAGAAAGTGGTGCGCATGCCGCAGTGCTCGGCGAGCACGTAACCAATGTGAAACGTGGCGTCGGTGGCGCCTTTCAACACCGGAATCCTCACCGACACTTTTATCGCCTCGAGTTTTCGTGTCACGTCGCAAAA
This sequence comes from Caenorhabditis sulstoni, assembly GCA_963966605.1. Lineage (NCBI taxonomy): Eukaryota > Metazoa > Nematoda > Chromadorea > Rhabditida > Rhabditidae > Caenorhabditis > Caenorhabditis sulstoni. The sequence continues at coordinate 8,084,645 of OZ016475.1, forward strand.
TTTAATCTCTTCTGGGAAACGCGATTCCAGCTGTAATCAGGAGCAAATTGACTTTTGATTAGAAAAAAACACAAAAAAGTTGGGTCTCGAACGGAAATAAGAAGACAGGCGAGGTAAATTCCGGAGGTTACACGTAACTCGTCATAACTTTTTGATGGTGGATCCTATAAAAATAGTGCAGTTACCAAAATTATAAAGCTTTTGGAGACCTTTTAAATGGTTCAACAAGAATTTAAAAATCTCGACTTTGAAGAAAGTTATGCAGGTTTTCGTGTTTTTTACGGAAAAATACTACTAAAACCGGCATAACTTTCTTCAATGTCGAGATTTTTAAATTCTTGTCGCACCATTCGAAAGGTCTCTAAAAGCTTTATATTTTTGGTAACTGCACCATTTTTATAGGATTCACCACAAAAAAGTTATGACGAGTTCCGTGTAACTTCCGCAATTTACGTTCTACTCGAATCGTTTATCGATTTTTCACCGATTTATCGCGGGGGGCCGGCGGCTATGGCCTATGCGATAGAGCGACTTTGCATTTGTAAATTCAAATCAAATCGTTTTAGCTTTACCTGTTCGGGCGTGACAACGAGCGTGACAACGGACGTTTCCGTTTCCGCCGAGCCGACAATCTCACCTTGACATGATACACAATTTTGCGAGTGTCGGGCACAATCCTTTCGGTGGCAGTTATCCACATCGGAATGACGGGCGGCGCGTCCGAGACAAAGTATTTGAGGAGCTGGAACGAGTCGTCGGGCGGCACGAACTTGATCACCTTCTGGCCCTTGTACAAGTCGCGAGCGATGCTCTCGTGGTACGAGATAATGTCCAGAGCCACCGAGTGCCCGGCGAGCCGGTTGTCCTTCATCACGTCCGGCTCGTTGAGCCCCATGTAGAACACCGGCGTGCCCGAGATTTTGATCGCCGCAATGATGTCGCCGTAAAGCGACACCTCCACGATTTCTCCTTCTTCGTCCACCTAAAATTCCTTTTTTTTTCTTTCTCGATTCGCGCCAATAGCCACGCCCCTTTTTGGGTCTCGCCACGAACAAGAAATCAGTGCTGCCCCTTTAAAATCCGTTGAGTATTTTTTGCGTAAAAATAGCGGTTTTGCTGAGAAAAAGTGTTGCAAATCGTTTTAAAACTATTTTGAAACAAGAAAATAGTGGAAAAATGCGCATTTGACCCGATTTTTGCATTTTTTCCATGTTTTGCAAGGTTTTCCATCGATTTATTTTTGATTTTTCCTTTTTATTACAAAATTAAAACCAAAATAGCTGTTTTTTCCAGCAAACCCGCTGATTTTACGCGAAAAATGGCAAAAAAACGACGAAAAAAAAACTGCATACCGTACTCAACCGGATTTTAAAGGCGCAGCACTGATTTCTTGAACAAAATCGTGGCGAGACCCAAAAAGGGCGTAAAAATCTTCATTTTTCTTCGTTTTTTTTTTCAAAAATTGTAAATATTCAAACTGACCAGCATATCGATTTTTTCGTAGAAATCGAAACGAACTTCTGATTTCTCGTGCTCGACACCGGCTCGTCGCCACGGAGCCACCCTTCTCTGATCGTCGGCAGAAGCCGTCGCACGAGGCGATCGCATAAAGTTCAACATTCTGTCGATCCTGCAAAACTAATTATTATTTTTTTCTTTTTAAATTAATTTATCATTCAGTCAGCTTGCAAAAAATTTTTTAATTGAAAAAATTAAGAAATTTTTTGAAAAACTCAAAAATTTTTTTTTGAAAATAATTTTTTTAAATTTAATGGAACTTTTAAATAGTTAAATAATTTAAAAAAAAATTAATTTCAGGAATTTTTTTTTTATTTTTGAGAAAATTTTTTTAAAAATTAATTATTTATTGAAAAAAAATCCAAAAATTAAAAAACTTTTTAAAGTTCTTTTTTGAAATTATTTAATTTAAATTTTATTAAACTTTTAAATAATCGAATAATGGGAAAAAAAACTAATTTCAAGATTTTTTTTTTTTGGAAATAAAATTTTTTTTTTGGAAAATTAAAAATTGCTTTTTAATTATAAAAATTGATTCTAATAATTTACAAAAAACAAATTTTGTATTAAAAACAAAATGAAAATCATCAAAATATGAATTCCGCGAAAACGAGTTCACTATAAAAAAAAAAAAGAAAAAAAAATCATTTTTTCGGCGGTTCTCAATAGAGCGCACTTGCAACATTTGATCTCTTTTTCGCGCCAAAAAAAATATAAAAAGGTTTTTTTTTAATATTCAATTTTTATACAATCTTAGAATATTTCACATAATTCGAGAAAAAAAAAATAATAATTGCACAATGATACACGTAAAAAAAATGGAAAAACACCGTGAAAAATCAGCAAAATTTCAGTGAAATTGAAAAGAGAAATTGAATGTTAAAATGGATAAAACTGGACGGAAAAAATCGAGAAAATAAAAATAAAGTAAACGACGAGTTTTCAAAAAAAAAAAGCTATAGGAATTTTCATTTTTTCCCTTGTATTCCTCGTAGATTTTTTTTTTTGAAAATCTGCCATTTCGACTTAATTTCCTCATTATACTAGTGAAAATGGGTAAGAATAATCAAAAAAAAAAAAAAAAGTAAAAAATCATGCCGAAAAATCATTCCACTGTCTTTCGATTTTGAACTTGTATCCGTCACTCTTGTTCTTTGTCATGTAATTCACTGTGAACGGCGCCTCGGTGCTGGGAGATGCAAAGTCTCCGGCATCAGAGTAGTGCGTGTACATCACCTGGAAAATCAAAACAGAATCGGGCCGGAAATCGAGGTGTGAGCAAGAGGAAAAAAAGAAAAAGCTCTGGGAAATTGGAAAAACATTGTTTCTCTTTGAAAGATTGTAAATTCTATCGAAAACATTTTTTTTTCTATTTTTTATTCTCACTGCGTTGGTAAATACTTAATCTCGAGAAAAAAAAAAGCAAGATTGCAATCATTTTCACAGTTTTTCACAGACTTTGAGAAACTGCACAGAAAAACGGGCGGTCGGGGGGTCTCGCCACGAAAACAAAGCAGGCGTCTTTAACCATAGGCAAAGAAGTTTATGGTATTATGAGATCGCGCAAAGCTCGGAGTCCGCAGCCACGCCCCCCTGGCGGGTCTCGAACGGAAATTGACGTGGATTGCGTGCACCTTAAAACGAATGTTTTTGTTCGCTTTGTTTTGTTTTGTTTTTGTTTCTGTTTAAAGTCGCGCGCAATTCCACGTCAATTTCCGTTCGAGACCCGCCAGAGGGGCGTGGCTGCGGACTCCGAGCTTTGCGCGATCTTATAATACCGCGGTTTCGTTTTCGTGGCGAGACCCCCGACCGCCCGTTTTTCCGTGCACTTTCTCAAAGTCTGTGAAAAACTGTGAAAATGATTGCCATCTTGATTGTTTTCTCGAGATTAAGTATTTACCAACGAAGTGAGAATAAGTCGAAAGAAAAACTTCCTCGTCAGGTTCGCTCACCTTGATACCAGAAACGTTTCCATCCGGAAGCTCAAATCTCAGAGTCGCCGGCTCCGGGCTTGGTTCGGGCACTTCGGGTCCGTACGGCAAATTCAGCTCGACACGAAATATGAATGTTTCGTCGGCTGCAAATTGGAGCCACACACATTCAAATAGTGTTCTCCTCTTGTTTCGAACCTGGGAAGTGATCGGTGTGCCATGTGAGCTCGTCATGTCTGAGAGAGTGACGCGGTCGCGTGTAGTTTGAACTGGCTTGAAAGATTCTGACAGCCGCGGGGCCGGTGGCGTCGCGCATCACCGGCACCTTCAAATGCACTGACCGCGCGTCGAACAGCGATTTGACCTGAATGCGGGAATGGCACCGGCGACTCCACACCAGGGTTGGGCGGTCGGAAAGTTCGGCAAATTTTGCCGGCAAAAAATTTTCCGAAAAAAATATCCGGCAAATTTTCCGTTTCCGGATTTTCCGAATTAATTTCGGCAACGATTTTTCCGGTTTCGGAAAATTTCGGCAAAAGTGCGCAAATTCGACTCAAAAATTGAACATGAGAAGTTTTTGAGGTTTTTTTCATACAAAATCTCTGCATTCATATGTTTTGAATCGTTTTTTTCCGAAAAAAAACTTGTTTTTCGGTTTTTATCTTGAAGGTTACAGTAAGCAATTTGCGACTGTGCAGCGGAGCGCGTTTGCACCAAGAACCACGATTCGGCCGCGAGAGGCGCAGTGGGAAGAAAACTAGAGAAATAGGCTTGACGAGGATTCGAAAACCAGAAAATCGAATTTCCAGTCGAAAAACAACCCCTGCGCCTTTAATATCACAGTTTTCAATTCGGCAAAATTTTCGGCAATTTTCCGAGAAATCGTCCGGCAAATTTTCCGTTTCCGGATTTTCCGACCTAATTTCGGCAACGGCAAATTTTCCGGCACATTTTCCGTTTTTCCGATTTTTTGCCGAAAAAAATTTGCCGATTTTCCGGAAACGCCCAACCCTGCTCCACACCTCTCAACCAGGCTTGCTCGGAAAAAGTTTTTCGGAAAATCGGAAATGCGAAAAGTTTTCCGATATTATTTTACGGAAAATCGGATTTCCGAAAATTTTTCCGATTTTTTTTCCCGGAAAAACCGGAAAATTCGGAAAATTTCGGAAAATTACCTAAAAGCTCAATTTTGCCCTGGAAAATGGTCTCTAATATTGTTATTAATAACTGATTAGTTTTTTCAAAAATTTTAAAACTCATCGCTTTCATTCGAGAGAATTATTGGAATTTCACCGAAAAAATCTGAAACCAGTTATGCGCCTTTAAATTCAATCGAGGTACGGTAGAAACTCGAACCGGCTTTCAACCTTCACGTATGTCTTCGGATGTTTAACTCTAAAGTGATAATTCAAAATATTGGTGCTGCTGCCCTTTTGTTTATCGAAAATATGACCGCAATTTGTGATTTCTTTCTTCCCGACACTAAGATCTGTTAGATACTTGTCCAATTTATTCTCTACAAAATTTTCCGAAAAAAAAATTCGGAAAATTTTCCGACGGAAAAAATTTCCGAAAAAAGTCGGAAAATTCGGAAAATCGGAATTTCCGAATTGGTTTTCCGAGCAAGCCTGCTCTCAACCAGTCTCACCTCGATCCGATAGGAAACTTTGCCATGTGTGGGAAAAATATATTCGATGGCTTTTACCCACATCGGAAAGACGGTTGGCGGGTTCACGTATCGGTATTCGATGAGCTGGAACCGGTCGTCGGGCGGGATGAGCTCGAACGTTTGGTTATTATTGCGAGCTTCTGACCGGACACGATCGTAGAAGCTCAGAATCTCCAGATCCACCGGAGGATCGTGGCTTTGCAAGGCTTCCAACACTTCCGGCTCGTTGAGCCCAATCCTGACGACGGGATTGCCCGAGATTTTGATGCTCGCTTTGAGGTTACCCTTATACTCCGCTCTCTCGACTACGCCATTCTCATCGACCTGAAATCGACTCTTCATTCCTTTTTTTCAGGCGTTTGTCGAGGAAAAGGTGCCCCAAATTCAAGTCGTTTTTCAGTAAACGCCCATCTACAAACAAATTTCACGCGATTCTCGTCGTTTTCACAGTGAAATCGCCGTTTCGAGCAGATCAGCAAAAAACCGAGAAACTATCTGAAAATTGGCAGGAAAAATTGATAAAAACGACGTAAAATGCGGCACTTTGTCTCGTAAATCGATATTTGGCTCACAAATTGCTCATTTTCTCCGGGGAAAAAAAGGAACCAGAGTTTCACGGAAAAGGAATTTTCATTTTAGGGTTTCGGAAAACGGGTAACGGAACCCTTTTTATTTTTTAGGGTTTCGGAAAAAGGGTAATAGAAATTTCAAAACTTTTTCGGGTAACGGAAAAAGGGTAATGGAAATTCTGAACTTTTTCGGGTAATGGAACGCCAAAAAACGCGGAAAAAGGGTATTGGAAAAAGGGCAATGGAAACATATTTTCAAGAAGTTTTTAAAAAAAGTTGCTCGTGTCGATTTACGGGCTAAACCGTGCGCATGCGCTATGCTGGAGAATCGTAGTGTTCAACTTTTTCACTTTTTACTATTTCTTCTTGGAAATAATTGTGCTTTTTTCCGTGGAAATGAACCTTTTTTTAGGGTTTCGGAAATCGGGTGATGGAACGCCAAAAAACGCGGAAAAGGGTAGTGGAAAAAGGGTAATGGAATTCCGTGAAACTCTGAAGGAAACTAACCAGCAGTTCGATTTCCTCTTCGAAATCAAATTGAACTGTTTCATTTTTGTGTTGGACGTTTTTAGGTCGGTGTTTGAAGCGCCTGGGAGGAGAGGAGTGAAAGCGTTGGCGGACAGCCTGGAGAATATTCATTGTTCAGCGAGGGGGGAGGGCCTGCAAAAAATATCTGTTTTCTTTTTTAAATAATAGATTAAATGAAAAATCGTATTATTTAAATATCTTATTTAAAAAATTTCGAAATTAAAAAAAAAAGAAAACAAATCAATCGATTATTTCGAATTGTAAATAAATAGATATTTTGACGGGCAATTCGACAAAATTTATAAAAAATTTATTAAATTTTTTAGTAGAAATACTTTAATTTTAAAAAAACGAGAAAATATCGAAGAAAAACTTCTCCGAAAATGAGATTACTTCGAAAAAATCAAAAAATAGGAAAAAAAATCATTTTTTTGGCGGTTCTCAATGGAGCGCACTTGCAACATTTGATCTCTTTTTCGCGCCGCAAAAATGATGAAAAATGTTTTTTAATATTCAATTTTTATACAATCTTAGAATATTTCACATAATTCGAGAAAAAAAAAGAATAATTGCACAATGATACACGTAAAAAAAATGGAAAAACACCGTGAAAAATCAGCAAAATTTCAGCAAAATTTCAGTGAAATTGAATGTTAAAATGGATAAAACTGGACGGAAAAAATCGAGAAAAAGTAAAGTAAACGACGAGTTTTCAACAAAAAGAGAGAGAGAGATTGTGGGCATCAATTGGGCAGTCTTCTGATTTTGAACTGGTATCCGTCACTCTTGCTCTTTGTCACGTAGTCTTCTGAGAAGTATGGCTTTTTATGGGGAGACACAAAGTCATTGAACTCGCGGTAGTTTAAGCTCATTATCTGAAACATGATAGAATCGGGCTGGAAAAAGGCTGCGCGGTCTCGCCACGTAATCATCTGCGCCTTTAAAATGTTTCTGGTCGTTCCGCTCTTTTCGTGGCGAGACCCCAACCACCAATTTTCTGTGCACCTTCTCAAAGCTCAAAAAATCGCTCAATTCTCATAATTTTTTCGTCATTATCGCTCACCTTGATACCGGACACGCAGCTATGCGGAACCTCAAATTTCAGAGTCACCGGGTCCGGCCTTTGTTCGGGCACTGGTCCGTTCGGCATATCCAACACGACACGAAATTCGCATGTTGACTCGGCTGCAAATTGGAGCCACACATTCAAACATGGTTATTATTTTTGGGAGAAGAAAGAAACGGTCGAACTTGGTAAGTAATTTCCGTCCCATGTGAATTCGTCACGTAATAGAGAGTGATTCGTATGGAAGAAGTCTTGAGGGCCACTGATAAAGCGGTATACCGGACTAGTGGCGCCAGACATCACCGGAACCTTCATTTCCACTGTATTCGGACGGGGGGCTCGCCATCCCCACATGCAACGAACCGCTTCCGGGAAACGCCATTTCATCTGAATGAAGGAAATGATTTCTTTTTGTCGGTTCGCCGCTTTCTGTTTTCGCAAATTTTTCAAATCTCGGAAATCGCGCATTGTGTCGATTTACGATAAACAAGGGGCCGTAATTTCGGAGCATCGTACCACACATTTTACGTGAATGATTCTGCGTTCTTCTCCATTTTCCCGCAATCGATCGATTTTTTGAACTAACGTCTCGAATGTTTTTTTTATTTTTTGTACCTGCACTATTTTTCTAGCACAAAAATCAGTTTACATCGTACAACTTTGCGGGAAAACGATCGAAAACTATCGATATTATAATATCTACATTTCGAAAAAAAATCGACAGGCTTTTGTAATTTTCCAAAACGGTTTGGACAGTCTCACCTTGATGTGATAGACAACTTTGCGATCGGCGCGAGAAATCCTTTCGGTGGCAGTTATCCAGATCGGAAAGACGGCTGGCCGGTTCAAGAGACGGTATTCGATGAGCTTAAACCGGTCGTCGGGCGGAACGAAACGGAGCGTTTGGTTCCAATTGCGAACGTCTCTCTCTACACAACAGTGGAAGTGCAGAATCTCCAGTTGCACCGGAGGATCGTGGCTTTGCAAGGCTTCCAACACTTCCGGCTCGTTGAGACCAATCCTGACGACGGGAGTGCCCGAGATTTTGATGCTCGCTTTGAGGTTACCCTTACACTCCGCTCTCTCGACTACGCCATTCTCATCGACCTGAAATCGACTCTTCATTGCTCGGAATAAGCCGTTTCCGGTTCTCGGAAACGTTTAAAGGGGGGGGGGGTGCCAACTTGAAAAAAGTATGCTTAAAAAGAAACTAGAGGGGTGGGAAAATGCAGCGCACAAGGAGCGACGCTTTAAAAATAAGTAAAAGTATTTTTAATTATCGATTTTAGGCCAACATTAATATTCCTGTGGCCGTGGCCTAACTGCTGCTTTTCGCGGGAATTCTTCGCGCGGCCTCGGTGCATTTTCGAGATTTCTTCGCGAAAAGACGTGTCTGTAAGCGGAGCATCGAGCAGCCAAAAAATATCGCAAATCAATCGATATCGCGCATAAGCGCGCAACGAAATTTGGGTTTCTAGGCCACGGCCACAGGAATATTAATTTTGGCCTAAAATCGATAATTAAAAATACTTGCACTTATTTTTATAGCGTCGCTCCTTGTGCGCTGCATTTTCCCACCCCTCTAGTTTCTTTTTAAGCAAGCTTTTTTCAAGTTGGCACCCCCCCCTTTAAAGGCGCATAGGTCAAGTGTCGATTTACGAGACGGAGTGTCGCACGTTCTCTGCCAATTTTCAGGCATTTGGCGATGAAAAGATGCCAATTTCAAGTCGTTTTTCAGTAAAAGCCCATCTACAAACAAATTTCACGCAATTCTCGTCGTTTTCACAAAGAAATTGGCTTGCCGTTTGCGATTGTCGGAAATGTTTAAAGGCGCATCAGGCATTAACGTATTGTTATTGCTTAGAACTTAAATTTCGAAAAAAAAAGTTTTTTTCGATGGAAACTGACCAGCAGTTCGATTTCCTCATGGAAATCAAAATTGACAATGACGTTTTCGTGTACAATGTTGGGTTTTCGCCACCAGAAGGGCCTTTCATCGAGCACCGTAACGGGAATAAGACCGCCTCCATGGGAACTCATTGTTCAGTGGGGGAGAGCCTGCAAAAAATCTGTTAAAAAAAATGGATTAAATGAAAAATCGTTTTCAATCAGAATTGCAAAACACATCGAGAGAGTCCACGGGTCTCGTCACGAAAAGACAAAAACAGGGGCACCATAAACTTATTTCCCAATAATTGTCACTAGCGACGGTTTTTATTTAAAAAAAAAGAGATTAAAGGCGCAGATTATCATTGGGAAAAAAGTTTAATGGTTTTATTCAGTGCCGGAAAAAAACGTTTTTTTCCTTATTCAGGCGAGGAAAAAAACCGGCAAAAAAGGAAAAAAACTGAGGTTTTTTTCTGCGATCGACTGCGACCGTACCCCTCTTCGCGGCGAGACCCGCCGCGCTATTAAAGGCATGCGTCTTTCGGTTACTGTAGTTTCGCGATTTTTGACTTTTTCGAAAGCGATAAAACTCGGAATTTTTCCTTTTTTTTGCGTTTTGCATAAAATTTTTCGGGTAATTCAGTAAAAATAAACAAATTAGCAACTCCAAAATGCAAAAAGTGAGAAAACTTGGGCTGGTGAGAAAAATGCAGAGGGAAAGTTGAAATTACATAGATTACGGCGAATTTCCGTTCTGAAACAACAGATTGTTGTTGGGAATGATTTTAATTCGTTCGAAACGAACTTTCCTTTCAAAAATAATTCGCAAATACAGTAACCGAAAGACGCATGCCTTTAATAGCGCGGCGAGTCTCGCCGCGAAGAAGGGGTACGGTCACAGTCGATCGCAGAAAAAAACCTCAGTTTTTTTCCTTTTTCGCCGGTTTTTTTCCTCGCCTAAATAAGGAAAAAAACGAAAAAAAAAACGTTTTTTTCCGGCACTGAATAAAACCATAATGGTACCCCTGTTTTTTTTCGTGGCGAGACCCGACTCTCGATTTTGTCCATTTTCAAATCAAATAAATTATTTCCATTAAATTTTAACTTTTAAAAAAATCAAGTGATCGTTTCAAATTTCAGATATAAATAATGACGGGCGATTCGACAAAATTTATAGAAAATGCTCAATTTTTAAAATAAATTTTGTCGAATCGTCTGTCAAAATACCTAAAATTTTAAAAAAATATCGTCTGAAATAAGTAAAAAGTTTGAGATTTCTTCGAAAAAAGCGAAAAAAAAATATTTTTTGGCGGTTCTCAATGGAGCGCACTTGCAACATTTGATCTCTTTTTCGCGCCGAAAAGCGGTTTTTTGTTGGAAATTAACTGTTTTCCAGTTTTAACTTCTATTTACAAATTGTGTCATTTCATTCCTTCTTTTGCAAGAATTTGATAAATAAATTATTTAAAGTAATTTTTTCGATTGAGAAACGAGAAAGAGTCGATAACTCTGCCAATATTTTCGGTTAAATAGTTTTTTTCTCTTTTTTTCCAGTAAAACCGTTTATTTTTGTCCATTTTTTCTTGTTTTTGGTCCCGTTTCTCGAAAAACCAAGTAAAATATTCGAAATTCCCTCGAAAATCCTTCAATTTTGCGGGTTGCGCGTCAAATTCGATGTGCGGTCTGCAAACACTTCGGCCTTCACCCTTTCGAAAAAAGTTTATTTTTTGCAGTTTCGCGTGCTTTTTGATTATTTTCGGAGAGAAAACTGTTGGATTTCAATTTTTTCGAGTTAATTTCAACAAAATATCGATTTTCAAGAGTTTACTGCGAAAAAAATCACAAAAATCAAAAGTTTCGCAAGAAAAATCGTTGAAATAGTGACGAAAAATCCAAAATTTTACGAAAATTAATTTTTAAGTCTTTTTTCTCTTTGTATATTACTGGAATCCTGAAAATAATCGAATAAAATTGCAGGATGGTGCTAAACGACTCGTTTTCGCTCTTCTCGTCGCCGGCCGCTTTGCGACGCGCCAACGAGAGTTTCAACGACTCTTTCAGCGATAAAGTGAGCGATTTGGCTGAAAATCGGCTGGAAAACGAGCGAATTTCCAGAATAGCGTCGCGCCGGCCACCATTTTTCGGACGATTCAGAAGGAGCACGATCAGATTTCGTCGATTTTGAGATTTCATCCGCCGACGCCGACTCAATATCAGAATTCGTTGATTGAGTGAGAATTGCGAGAAAATTAAATTAAAATTCGAAAAAAAATTGACTGTTTTTTTAAAATTTGGAATTTTTCAATCTGTAAAATAAAAAATTAATTCATCAAAAAATTCACAGAAATTAATTTTCAATTTGAGAAAATAATGTGAAACTGTCAAAAATTGAAATACAATAAAACCACTAGATTAAATAAAAAATAAAAAATTTAAATATTAAAATAAAAATTTAAATAAAAAAATGAAAAATAAATAATACAATTTTTTGTTCCAGACTAGTTTCACTGTTCGAGCGAGCCGAAGATCAGGCGACGATTGGTCTTCAAAAATTGATTGTGGCCGTTTTTTTGAAACTATCAGCAAATATTTTGAATGCGACTGGAAAGGTGAATATTTAAAAAATTAAATATTCATTTCGAAGCGGAAAACTTTTTTTTTTGTTTTTTTTTTAATTAAAATTTTTAATTTTTTTCTAAATTAATAAAAAAATAATAATTCAGCCGAAATATCAAGCGCTTCTTTATCGATTGGCTCAACTGATCGCCGACTCAATTCCAATGGATTTGGGCGAGGAGGCGCCTGAAATCGAGCAAAAAACGATGAAAAAATGGGTGGATCGCGTCATTATCGGTAAATTTTCGAGTATGAAAGTAGGAAAAATGTTTTTTTTTCAAAATTAAAAACAGAATTTGATTTTAAGATTTTCAAAACATTTTATTACTCTTAATTAAAAATAATATAAGTCAATAAAAAAATTTAAAAAACTAAAATTCAATTATATTTTTTTCTCCAGAATGCACAATTCACCTCATCGATTACCCAAATTTTCAACTGGATTTGGATTTTGTGAGTTTGATTTTTATAAAAAGTTTTTTTTGATTTCCTAAGTTTTCTTTTCAGAACATTGATAATGTTGTGGAAGAAATGGGACTCACTAATGGAAAATTTCAGTTTGTGAGATCGACGGTTTTGGAGTGAGTTCTACTGGAAAAAAATTTAAATAATTATTTATTAGCGTATTTTTTAGCGAAAAAATTTTTATTTTAGTTTTATTTTCGAAAAATTCAATTAAAATATTTTTAATTAAAAAAAATCAAAATTTTTGAAATTTTTAGAATGCAATATTTTTGAAAGCAATCCGTGTAAAAATTTTTTTTTTATTTAATGGCGTATTTATTAATGAAAAAAAATGAAACCAATTTTTTTTCGAAAAATTCAATAAAATATTTAAAATTGAAAAAATAAAAATTATTGAAAATTTTTAGAAAGTATTATTTTTCAGAGTAACATGTGAAAAAAAGTTATAGCTGACAAAAAAAAATGAAAAAAAGTGTATTTTCTAAAAATTCAAAAAAACTAATAAAAAATTTCATAAAATTTTTAGAAAGCGATATTTTCTCAGAGTAACCCGTGAAAAAAATGTAAAAATTATTTATTAGCTTATTCATTTTTAAAAAAATTATTAAAGAAAAAAAATTCAAATAAATTACTTTAAAAAATTAGGAAAGTTGTTAGAAAGCAATATTTCTTTTTTAGCCCGTGAAAAAAAAATATTTATTTATTAGCGTATTTATTGAAAAAAAAATTAGAAAAATAAATAACTATGTGAAATTTTTAGAAAACAATATTTTTTTCAGAGTGGCTCGCGAAATGGGTGCCGATTTGACGTTGGATTTGAAATTTTCGGTGGAATCGAGATTCACAGTGGAGCATCTCGCCGATGAGCACACTTTGCAGCTCATTTTGTGGTTCTTCCTTCGCTGGAAATCAATGTTGAACGGTAATCTTTTTTCTTTAAATTTAAACTAATTTAATTTTTTCTTAGTTTTTTTTTGAAATTTCTCATCATCTTCCAGTTGTTCAACAATGATTTTTTGAAAAAAGTAATTTTTTTCCAATTTTCAGGAGATTTTCTCCCATCACTATTCCCCACAATTCCTCTGACTCCGAACGCGCAGGAATTGATGAAATCGCCGGTTTCATTGCTGGATGTGAAGGTAAAAATTAATTAATTTTGAAAAAAAAATTAATTTAAAAATTTGATAAATAAAAATTGTGAAAAAAATTCGAAAAAAAAATACAGATTTATTTTTTGAATTTATTTTTAATTTTACTATTTTTTTTTTTGGAAATCTGTTTTTCAAAAAAAAGAGTAAGAGTTGAAAAATAAATTTACAAAAATTTTCATTCTCGAAAATAATTAAATCAATTTTAAAAAGAAAAAAATTCAATTTATTTTCAAATTTTTTGCTATAATTTTTATTCGAATGAGCCGAAATTATTATTTTTTTTCTAAACTATAAAATTTAGAGCACATTTTTCTTTCACCCGGATTTAAAAATTTAAAAATTTCGATAAACAAAAAATTGTGAAAAAAATTCGAAAAAAAAAAAGATTTTCAAGTGAAAAAATACAGATTTATTTTTCGAAAATTTATTGTTTTTTTTAATAACAAGATTTTTTTTGAAACACTGCTATTTTGTGGAATTGATCATTTTCGATATCAGTTTTGAATTTAAATTCGATTTCGAAATAAAAAATTTGACCAAAAAAAATAAAAATAACGTTTTTTTGAGATAAATTGCTATTTTTTTTAAACAGAAAATGAGCGAAATTAAAAAATATATATATAATTTAAAGCCCATTTTCCGATTCATTCGGATTTTTTCCCTATTTAAAAAAGTAAAAAATAAATAAATTGCGTTCAGTTGTACCTGGTCTCGCTGTCAGTGGTGGCGTCGACGACGACGGAATCCGGAATGAGCTCGAGATGCGAGCCGCTCGTCGCCGCCCAATTGGCGCTCACGAAACACCAAAAAGACTGCTGGAAGGCCGTTGTCGACACTGCCGCCGGGTTCGTTTTTCTTTTTTTTTTTCTGAAAATTTGACATTTATTTTTTTTTGGAAAAATTAAAACGATGAAAATTAAAATTGGACAAATAATTCTATTTTTTGAATTAAAAAAAAAAATATTTATTATTTTAAAAAATTAAAAAACTCCGTAAATACTTAGATGAGTTGAAAATTAAATTTTCCAACAAATTTTTCGAAAATCAGGCGGATTTTTTTGCAACTATTCATCTTACTATTTTCCAATTATTTTCTGTTCGAATTTTGGATTTTAAATTTTTTTTGAACAAAAAGATGAGAGAAATACACACTTTTTAATTTTTTTAAATAGATATTTATCTTTTAAAAAGAGAAAAATAGAAAAAAAAAACAAATGCATGGAAAAATTGGAAAAATTACAATTGAAAAATATACAGAATTCGGGGGAGATTATTGATTTAAAAAATGATGAGTGGAGAGTGAATTGAAATGAATTGGGGAGGGGTGAGCCGGAAATTTGGAGAAAAAACACCGAAAATGTGATAGAGATCGGGAGTATCGTCGGATTAAAAGAAAGGGGAAAGCTTATCACTCGTCGTCGCTGGAATCGTCGTCCGTGTCCGCTTGAGCATCGACGAGAATCATCCGAGTCTCGTCGCCGAAGAGATGGAGCTTTCCGCACGCGGTGAGCCTCGCGTACACTCCCTCGGCGATCTCCTTGTCGGCCGTTTCGCCGAAGTGATGCCAGAGCTGACAACTGTTCTCCACATCGCACAGCTCCAGCTCGATGTTGAGAGCCGTTTCTTGGAGCAACGTGTAGTTCAGCGCCAGCTCCTCGAAGTGCTCCACCGACACGATTCCATTCATCTTGAGCTGGAGATCGGTGAAGTGAGCAAAGTGGTCGAGGTGCCAATCGACCGGGAAATCTTCAATTTCCAGTTGGCTTGCTCCTCGCCACTGCCCAAGGCTGGCCACATGCTCGAGGCGCAGCATTCCTTCAGGCTCACCGAGCGAGGCGAGCTCGATGGATCGAAGAGAGCCGGCGCGTAGCACGGCGAGCACGTCCATCACCTTCTTCTGGCTTCCGTCGAATCTCATCATTAGCTCCTCCACGTGCAGCTGATCTTTCAGCACGCTCAACGCCGCGAAGAACGCTTTGTTCGCCAGCCAATCCGACGAGATTTCGATGTGGAGCCGGCGGAGCGTCGATTTCCGGTGGCCGAGCAGACGGCCCAGAAGGCCGATCACAGTTTCTGGCGCTCCCGTCCTCTGCATAATATCGTCCGCGAATATCCAAGCGTTTCCATCATTGAGCGCTAGCAGGTAGACCTTGTCGAGCCGGTGCGGGATTCGGTCCATCGAGAGGTGCCGCATATCGTAGCATGTCTGCTCGAGAGACTGCCTGCAACAGTGAAGGGTTAGGAGACGGGATTCAAGAAGGGGGGAAGGGGAACTGACCTGGTCTCTACGTCCGACATTTTTATGATGGCCTCCTTGATATGCTCCGGCATGTGGGCGAGGCATGGCAGCGGCCGGATAGTCGTCGTCATCTTGAGCTGGCGATTGAATGAATGAATGAATGAATGCGCCATCTGCCCCCCTCTTATACCGTCGCTCCGGTGGGTGGGCGGGCTCATCGTGGGGTGGACGGGCTCATCGGTGGGTGGGCGGGGCCTACCGCCACCGTCCCCGCACCTTCTCAGTGGAGCACCTTTGCTCTCGGCCCAATTAGCACTCTCTCTCTCTCTCTCTCTCTCTCTCTCTCTTTCTTCGCCCCCCGCCACGTCTTCAGATGGATGTCGAGATAAAGGTCACCTTTGAATCGATTGGGCAATTAATGAGCAGATGGAGACACACATTCTATCCAAATCAATAAAAGAGCAATTGAAGGAAATGAGATTTGACTGCAATTCTTGGGAAAAAAAGAAATAAATAGATGGCAATTTTTTTTTGAATTTTGATTATTTTTTCACTAAAATTCAGATGAAAATCTAATTTTTCTCCCGATTTTTTGAAGTATAAAAAATGAAAATTATTTAGTTATTTTTTAGAAAAATTTTGATACCAGAAAATGCTCTCATTAATTGCGGAAAAATAGAAATTGAAAAAAACAGAATATTATTGAAAATCTATTTTTCCTGTTTTTTCTAAAAAAGTAATTTTAAATTTTTCTATAGATTTTTTTTTAATTTTTGGTTTCATAAAATTAGGTTAAAATAATTTTTAAAAAACGATTTAAATTTCCAATTAAAATCAAATCCAAGAATTGTGATTCATTTTACGATTTTTTACCCCCAAAAAAAATTTTTTTTCTTCAATTTCTAAGATAGAAAAAAGGAATTAATGCAATTTAAAAAATTTAAATGGAAAAATAAAAAATTCCGAAAAAAAAGGAAAAAAAATAGAAAAACGATAAACGGTCCAAAAAACTGGGAAAAAAAACATGTTTAAAACACGATTTTTTTTCATTTTTTTTTGAAAGAAAAACTAAGACCGAAAGAGAAAAACTGTTTTGAACTCGAAAAAAAAATTTTTGCTGCGATTTATTTTTCAAAATTCTTAATGTGCGCATCGAATTTTTGCGATAACTGGCCTTTTAAGTTTCCCTGAATATTCCGGTTTTTTCGGAAATTTCGAAATTTGGCGAATTAAAAAAGGATGTTTTGAGCTCAAAATATGTTAATTTTAAAGGATTTGAAGAAAAATTGTGTTTTAAATTTATGAAAACCCCCAGAAACAAATTTCCCGAGTTTTCCGATATTTCCCGGGTGTTTTCGCCGAACTTTTGAACCGGTTAAACATTTTTTCCCGTAAAATTTCTGCGATGAGTCGATCGCGTTACAACTCTCTGTGGTCAGTGATTGCAGGAGACCGCCGACGGCGCTGTCACGCCTCCGCACGTCACAACTCGTCGACGCCGTCCGTCTCACTTCAGACGGGTCCGAAGACGTGCGTGTGCTCTTCGAGACGTGGAAACGATGTCTTCAGCCGTCCGCGGCGCACGACGAGCCCGTTTTCGAGGCGATCAAGGTGCTCACCGAGAAGTATCGCACTAAAATGAACGCGATTCTCGCCTACGGGTAGGTCGATTTTTTTTAGAATTAAAATTTAATTTAATTTAATTTAATTTTTGAAATGCGAAATTTCCTATTCGTTGAGAGAGTTTTGTGAAACATTTGTTTAGAAAAAATTGAATAAAATAAAATAATTTAGTTTTTTTTTGTGAAAATAATGGTAAAACTTGAAAAAATTTCAAACGAAATTTAGTTTTAAAAAAATTAAATTTTATTAAAAATTGAATTTTTTTATTTTTTACGGAAATTTTGGAGAAATAATATTAAAACTAGAAAAAAAATCAATAACTTCCAAAAAAAAAAATTAATAAGAAATGAACAAACAATTTTTTAAAAGTTTTTATTTCAAGAAAAAAAAAATTATGTTAGTAATTTTTTGAATTGCAAAAAATTGCTCATCCGATTTCCTACAGGAATTTGAAATTTTAAAAAATTCAAATTTAGAAAAAAACTTTTTAAAAAAATTGATTATTTTTTCTGCAGTCCATTCTACTCGTCGGACCCGTCGTCGTTCGTCCAGACGTCTTCAACTTCGTCGTCGTCGTCGTCGTCGCCCTCATTATCGGGAAATCGTCGCGACTTGCGAACCCTTTTTCCGTTGCAATTCGACTACGAATTCGTCGGCACCACCGAGGCCGGCCACATTGGAGTCGTCATCAACAGTGTGTGAGTGCACTTTTTTTTAAAATTCTCGAGGTCGTGGAGGAGCTGCTCGTCCTGCTCTTCTGTCAAATAGTCGGCGAGCTCGTCCATCTTCTCCTCCAGCTCCAGCTCCTCCTCCTCCTCTTCCGAATCTTCGAGCTCGTCCGACTCGAGCAGCACTCTCTCCTCGTTCCGAATCTCCGTTTGCCGGCTCGGCGTCGTGCTCATTTTGACGCTGACGATGCTCTCGGAGCCCGACGACTCGGTTTGCGCGTCCTGAGCATACTGAACATTTTGTGCACGGCGCAAAATTCAATTTTTTCTCTTTTTTTTCTCTCTCTCAAACTCAAGTGGCAATTTTTTATAAATAGTTCTAAGACGAAAAAATTCAAAAAAAATTGCAAAATTATTGAATTTTTTTCTAATATTTCATGTTATTCTTTTAAAGGGGGGGTGCCAACTTGAAAAAAGTTTGCTTTAATACAAACTAGAGGGGTGGGAAAATGCAGCGCACAAGGAGCGACGCTTTAAAAATAAGTGCAAGTATTTTTAATTATCGATTTTAGGCCAAAATTAATATTCCTGTGGCCGTGACCTAAAAACCCAAATTTCGTTGCGCGCCTATGCGCGATATCGATTGATTTGCGATATTTTTCGGCCGCTCGATGCTCCGCTTACAGACACGTCTTTTCGCGAAGAAATCTCGAAAATGCACCGAGGCCGCGCGAAGAATTCCCGCGAAAAGCAGCAGTTAGGCCACGGCCACAGGAATATTAATTTTGGCCTAAAATCGATAATTAAAAATACTTTTACTTATTTTTAAAGCGTCGCTCCTTGTGCGCTGAATTTTCCCACCCCTCTAGTTTCTTTTTAAGCAAACTTTTTTCAAGTTGGCACCCCCCCTTTAATTTGCAGAGAAGGCTATCTGAATCTGATACCAGACGAATCGGACAATCGAATGGAAGTTTTGAAAGAGGAAGAAGAAGAGGAGGAAGAGGAGGCGGGGACGGACGACTCGTTCCGGACGGCCTACTCGGCCGTCTCGTCGGGTGGCGCCAACCACTCGCAGTTCTTCTCGCCACTCAAACCACGCCCCTCCATCGAACCGGGCTTTGAGTTCGAAAAAGCGGACAACTCGTCTTCTTCTTCTTTCACCACCACTCAACGCCTCATTCTGACGCCGACACTCGGAAAAGAGGCTGTTTTTCGGCAGACCAGCACCCCGGCCGCAAAAACCGACGGACTACAGATTAGAAGCACTTTTGGTGAGGGGTCTTTTTTTAAAAGTTATTTTTTCAAATCGTTTTTTGATAGATTTTGAAAAGAAAATTTTTTTTTGGTAGAAAAACTCAATTTTTTAAAAAAATCAATTTTTCGATACTGTTTTTGAAAGGCTCTAGAAGTTTTTTCGGAAAAAATTAATTTCAAAAAATATTTTTTTTTTTCATTTCTTAAAAATTATTTTTGTGATGTTTTTAAATTTTTTCTCGCAGAAAATGGAAGAAAATTCCAATTTATTCCATTTTTCATAACATTTAAATTATTTATTTATTTTATTTTTTTATTCAATTTTCGAGATAAAATATGAGATTTTGAATTTTTGTGAGTCATTTTAGGAGATTTTGGAGGGTTTTTTTTTTATTTTAAAAATTGCATAACGAAAAAAATCGTAAATTTTTAAAAATTGACCTTCTTTAAAGCTGAAAATGCGAAGAAATTTTTTTTTTCAAAATCAACGAAATTTCCACACTCTATTAAAAATATTAAATTGGAAAATTATGGTTTTTTGTCTGAAAATTGCCAGAAAAAATTTCAGCATAAAAAAATTTATTCCAAATTTTCAAAAATTAATTTATTTGAAATTTTCAGTGACACCGACGAAACCGATCGATATCTATCCGAAAAGTCCGCAAAAATCAAAAATCGAAACACCGATTTTATTCCGTGAGTTTTTTTTAAATTTTTAAATTCAATTTTTTTTCAAAGCGAAATTTAAATATTTTAAAATATAATTTTAAAAAAAAAAATAATTTCTTGAATTTCAAGAAGAATAAATTTTTTCAAAATAATAAAATTTAAAAAATAATAATTTTTCTCTCAGAAAATGAGGACGAAGACGCGTCTTTTGAAGAGGAGGAGGAGATCGATGAGCTGGAAATGGCGCTGCTCGAATCGACCAAAAAACACGAGATAATACAGAAATCGCGTGAATTTGCTCCGATTGTGCAGGCGAAAACTCCCACGAAGGTATTTTAGGTTTTCTGGAAAAAAAAAGTATAAAATTCCCACGAAGGTATTTTTAATTTTTTTTAATTACAGAAATTTTTAAAAAATCAATTTTCATTCAAATTTTGCTTGAAACAGTAGAAAAATCTTTTTAAAAAATTGTGTCTCAAAATTTTTTATTTCTGAATTTAATTTCGAATATGCATTTTTAAATCATGAATAATTTTTATAATGCAATTTTTTTAATCTCAAAATTATTAACAAAAAAGTGGAAAAATTGAATTTTGCGCCGTGCACAAAATGGTCAGTATGCTCAGGACGCGCAAACCGACACGTCGGACGACATGATGAGATACGAGTCGTCGGGCTCCGAGAGCATCGTCAGCGTCAAAATGAGCACGCCGAGCCGGCAAACGGAGATTCGGAACGAGGAGAGAGTGCTGCTCGAGTCGGACGAGCTCGAAGATTCGGAAGAGGAGGAGCTGGAGCTGGAGGAGAAGATGGACGAGCTCGCCGACTATTTGACAGAAGAGCAGGACGAGCAGCTCTTCGAGCAGCTCCTCCACGGCCTCTATGCCAATTTCGCCGACGCGCGGCTCAAGAAAATGGGAATCGAGGATCAGAAGGTACTCAAAAATCTGAAAAAAACGCGTGTTTCTTTATCGCAATGGTCAAATTGATAGATGGAAGAAAAAGTTTGGTTTGTAAATTCAAAAAATTTAGTTTTTAAAATCTCATTTTTCGATGTATTTTTTTTTCGTTTCAAAAAGTTCACAAATTTTTTTATAATTTATTTTTTTTTAAATTCCAGATTTTTTTAAAGTAGTTTTAACTTTTTCAAAAAAAAATTTTTTTTTATCACAAAAATTTTGAAAAAAAAACGCGTGTTTATTTATCGCAATAGTCAAATTGATAGATAGAAAAAAGTTTTGGTTTGTAAATTCAAAAACAAAAATAATTTTTGTCAAAAACGGGTCAATTTTTATTTTAATTGCGAAAATTTTAATTTTCATCCAATTTTTTTTCCAGTTTTCAATCGAAAAATGCACAGAGGAGGATGTGATGCGAAGAGCCGAGGAGAAATTGACTCTGTTGGTTTTTTTTTTAATTTAAAAAAAAATTAATTTTTGAAATTTTGCAAAACAAAAAAAAACCAATTTTTTCTTCTGTTTCAAATTTTTTTCATAATTTTTTGCATAGAAATAATTAATCGATTCAGTCGAAAGGTCAAAACCGTTTAATAAAATTTTCAGAATTTCCAATCAAATCAACGAAACGATCAGAAAGTTGGAAGGGCTCGCCAAACCAATTGGTACGGTTTCTTTTTCTTTTTTTTTTTGTTCACTTTGAGAATTTTTTTTGATCAAACGTGTTGCTGGAAATTCTCCTACAGAAATTCAGTTTCTAATTTTTAATTTTAGAAAAAAAATCAATAAAATTTCCTAGCTTGAAAACAATTTTTTTTAAATATCAGGAATATAAAATCAATAATATTACACTCTTAATTTTTTGCCCAATTTTATCCATTTTTCAGTGACCACCATCACAACAATCACGACCCAATGTCAACGTGAAAATCTGAAATTGCTGGAAGAAATTGATGAGCACGACGCGAGAAAGTGTCTCGGGTGTCAGGTAACTGGAGAATTCATCCGACGACTGAGAAAAAAAAGTTGAGGGAAAAAAAACAATGAGATTATTCACATTTTTTAAAAACCACCTTGGTTAAAAAAAAACAGCTTTGAATCGAAAAAAAAATTATTTTGATGAAATTCAGGGCTCCGGGACATTTCGAAACCGATAAATTGCTCAAAATTTTAGAATTTTCGTGGAATTTTTAGGAAAAAAAACTGAATTACGGGTTTTATTGCCACTTTATTCGTCCAAAGTATGAATTTTTCTTTTAGAAGAAATTTTTTTTTCAAATTTTTCGTCGATTTCTTTGTTCTCGCGAAAATTTTCTAATGAGTAGAATTAGAGAGATGGTAATTTCGGAAACTTTTTCAAAATCTCATGTATTTTTCGATAAAATTCCATGAAGCTCTATTTTTTTTTTCACTCGGAAAAGTTGATAATATTTTTTCATTGTTTATTTTCAAGGAGAAAATCGTATTTTTCATTTTTTTTTTTCGTGTTAATTTTGGCGAGAAGGTACTGTATTGCCGAAAATTGCCGAAATTTCATAAAAATTCAGAAATTTGAGCATTTCTCAGCGCCTCTTTTGACCCGTGTTTCGTTGGTTTCGAAATGTCCCGGAGCCAAATTCAGAGAAGAAAATGTTGAATTTCTAAAAAAAAATTAATTTTTTTTCGATGATTCAAATAAAATGGGAAATAATTAATTTTGAATAACAATAACTGGATTTTTTAAAAATTAAAAATAAATGAAATAATTGCAGAGCGACGAGATTCAAGAGGCGGCTCTTCGTTGTCTGGAACGAATGGCATTGGACTGGGACGCCGAGGGAAACGATTATTTGTACGAATAGGCGAATTGTCTCCTCCGCCTTTTTTCTCTCTCAATGGTTATCATTTTTCAAATGTTTTTTTTTCCCTCGTTTTTCTTTTTCTTTTTAATTGTTTCATCCCCCCCTCACCCCTCTCTCATTTCTAACTGACTGTGAAAAAAAACCTTTTTTTCCATTTTTTTTTTTTGGTTTTTAGATTTATTTATTTTATATTTTTTTTTTAGAAATTTTTTTTCCCTCCCCCCACCTCTGCTCAATTCAAATGAATCGGTTCTGTTCTAATTTATATTTTTTTTTGGAGATTTTTTTTTGTTGAAAAATCGATATCTGAATTCGCCAAATATTTCAATTGAAATGGTTTATAATTTTAAAAAATCACGAGCAGAAGAAAATTTGTTTCATTTTTGAAAATTTAACGAAATTTAAAAATTGATTTTTTTGGGAAAAATTTGAATTTTTAACTAATTAAAAAAAATTATTTTTGAAATTCACTGTCGTGATTTATTATGAAAATTCATATTTGAGTTCGTGGTGCTAGAAATTGGTTAACAACGCAGTGAAATGGAAACAAAAAAACAGAACAGTTCCAGAACCTCGCAAAAAAGGCCGGATAACAACGATTTTTGAATGGGGGAAAAAAAGGAAACAAATGAAATAAACGAATAAAAATCAACAAATTTTGTGGGGAACGGAAGCGAAACAAGTGTGATTTTTCATCGTTTTCCCGACGAGAATCGCTTTTTCGCCTGCATTTTCTTCGCTTTTTTCTCCAGCGGCGACTCTTTTGCATTCGGAATTTCGGCTTGGATGGCAGTTCTGAATACGTTATTTTACAAGAAAAATAATTGGTGAATCTGAATTTTTTTTTGCAAAAAAAATAGAGAATTTCAACTTATATCAAGGTTTTGATTAAAAATATTTTCTTTTTTTTTAAATTCAATTTCAGTAGGTTTGCTTTTCTGAATTAATTTATTAAATTTGGTGTATTCGAAAAAAAAAATTTAAAAGGAAAAAAAAATTTGATTAAAAATAATTTTGGCGAGAATTTTCCTTTTTTCCAAGTTTCGAAAAAAAATGTTCTGATAAATTTTTTTTTTAAATTTTATCAGCCATTTTTAAATCATTTTTTCCTCCAAGATTTTTCGCAAAAAAAAAGAAAAAATCAAATAATAAAAAATGTTTTTTTTTTCGGAAATTTATCAATCCATTTTTTGCATCTCGCCTTTTTTCTCCTACAAGATTTTCGACGAAAATAATTTTTTTTTCAAAATTTAAATTCCAAAAAAAAATGAAAATGAAAACAAACCGCTTGCTCTTGACACTGACGAGCTTGTTGGCGTACTTCATGCCGACGGTCTCGTACGCCTCGGCGAGCTCCTTCTCGTCCTGCGTGATCTCGTACTTTTGGAGCTCGGGACCGAGCTCCGCGAGCAACGCCTTCCGGTCTCTCTCGTGACGGGCTCGAATCTCGGCGGCCGCCTCGTCGAGCTCGTCCTCCAGATTCGCCAACGGCGTCGCTTTCGGCACACTCGACGCGATCGTCTTCGACGCGGACGCCGCCGCCTCGGCGTCCAATGTGTCTCTGCGAATGGAGAAATTGAGCTCTTTTTTTTTCGCCTCGGAGAAAATTTTGAAACGGTTTTTTTGCTGGCTTGAATGAAAAATAGACGAATTAAAGATTAGTGGAAAAATTTGAAAATTATTTGGAAAATTTTAATATTTTCCAGAGTTGTCCATTAATCAAAATTGACGTCCAAAACTGCTCAGGCAAAAAAAAAATAAAATTGCAGTGTTTTTTTTCAAAATTAGATAAACTATTTGAAGAAAATGAGAAATTGGCGAAAAAGTTAAAAAAAATTTTTTTTTGAATTTTAAACTGAAAAATTGCAATTTCCCTATCATGCCTCAGTTCTTTTTTTTGGAATTTTTTTCGCGACTAATACCTGAGAGCAGTCTCGCAAATCTCGTCGAACCAGTCGCCGACGCGTCGGATCGCCTTGGTGAGCAGTGCGAAGATCTGATTCATCGGCAGATCCAGCTCTTTCGCGACGTCGTCAAATTGCTTGTGTTGGAGACCGCGCGCGAGAAGGATCGCCGATTGTGTCACAGCCAGTTTCAGCTGCAATTTCAGAGTGATCTCCGCCACCAAAAAAAAAATTTATTTTGTTTTTGCCAAAAAATCGATGTTCGTTCTCATTTTATCGAAAAAATATATTTTTACTGTTGTTTTTTTTCAAATTTATTTTTTAAAAATTCCTTTTTTTTCCTAATCAAAAAAATTAAAAAGAAACGAACCTCCTGCGGTAGTCTCTGCTCGAAATACAATTTTCCCACAATCGGAAGGAGGTCGGTGATGATGTGCGAGTCTACCTGAGATTTTAATAAAATATTTTTTTTTGATTTGAAAAAAAATTGTTTTCTGAATAAAAAGGTGTTTTTTTCTCAACTTTTCCAAATTCAAATTTCATTTTTTTTCAACTTCAATAATTATTTCGTCAAAAAAAAATTGATCATTTTTCTTTTCTTCAAATTTATTTTTTCTAGAAAAAAAATATAGCAATAAAAATCCTAGATTATTCCCATTGGCAATTTAAAAATTTTCAAAAAAAAAAAAAAAAAAACGAAAGCTCACCATATTCCGTCCGTACTGGCTCATTCGTCGCAAATCGGTGTTGGATAGGTGAAGCGACAGCTCGTTTCGGTTGATCACACGCCGTTCCATCTGCTTCTCGACACTTTTGTTCTTCAATTGGAGCAGCGACAGCGCGAGCTGGGCCGGAAACGCGGCAAAATCGAACGAGAGCAGGTGGACGAGACGGCGACGGAACTCGCGCCAGTAGACTGGAAGCCACGTGGCGGACGGCTCGTCTTCTGAAAGAGCGCGCGCGCCAAATTATCGAAAATTGTTAAGAAATTGTTTTTTCTTGTTTTAGTAGGAACACTATGGAATTTTTCTTCAATTTTTAAAATCACCTAAAATTAATTTTAACTTTTTTTGAATTAAAAAAAATTGTTTGTAATGCAAATTTTGAGAGAAAAATACATTTTGAAAATATATTGAATTACGTGAAATTAAAATTAATTTTTTTTTGTAAAAATAAAATAGAAAATAAAATTACATTTTTTTTTGAATTCAAATGGCAGATTTTGAAAAAATCAATAAAGATGGAATAAAAAAGTTTTTAAAAATTGCAATTTTTTTAATTAAAAAAAAATAAGATTATTAATTTTTTCCCTTAAATTGCTACCTTTTTTTTGAGAATCGAAAAATTAATTTTACATTTTTTTTTAAATTAAATTTTTCCATTTTTTATCGCTAATTTTTAAAATCACTTAAAATTAATTTTATTTTTTTATTCAAAAAAAATTTTTTTTCGAATGCAGTTTTTGAGAGAAAAATCAATTTTTCAAAAAAAAAAGGATGCTCACCGTCGGTGGAATGCTCCAATCCTTTGAGCATGATGCACGTGTGCTCGCCGGTGATGTCGTTCGAATTCTGACGTATGTAGACGGGCACGAACTCGCTGCGCTTCCAGAATTTCAGCAACGGAACTGTCAGTCCGAACGAGACGCCTGCAAGTTTTTATTTTTTTATTTGGGATTTATAAATTTGAAGAAAATTAAAAATTTGAATAGGAAAATGTGTGTTTTAAGGCGATTAGTTTTTTACTTAAAAAATAAATTCAAAATTGCTAAAAATAAGATTATTTAATTAAAATTGGAAATTCGTCAATTTTATCAACAAAAAAAATAGAATTTGAAATTTTTCTAATTGAAATTTAAAAAAAAAATAAAATTATTCTCTTATTTTTCAAATTTTTCCACTAGAAAAATGAATTTAAAATTGCCAGAAACATTTCTTTTTTCTCAAACTGATAACTTGAAAAAAAAAATGAAAAAACTTACCCAAATAGTCCAATTTCTCGGGTTTTCTCTCGTCGAGCCGTTGCAAGAGTGGCGGAAGATCGGCTCGCGGCTCGATTCGCTCTTCGAGCAGCTCCACTGTGTGACCGTCCTGCAAAATATATATTTTTCGGGAAAAAAAAATTATTTAGAATAAAAAAAATTAATTAAATTGAATAAAATTATTTTTTTTAATTGAAAACGTTAATTTAAAATTTTCTAAATTTATTTTTTATTACAATTTTAATTTTTTGAAAATTTTAAGTTTCCTGAATTTAATAATTATTGAAATTTTATTTTTTTTTGAAAAAAATGGAAAAAATTTAACTAGAATTAATTTTTTCAAATTGAAAATTGAACTATAAAGTTTCGAATATGCTAATTTTTATAATTTTATATATATATATATATATTTTTTTTTTTGGAGAAAAAAATTTTCAAGCTCTAAAGATTTAAATTTTTTAAAAATTTATTTACGCTTTTTCAAAGTTCGAAATAAATATTTCTCCCAAAACTCTCAAAAATTCAAATTTTACAAAAATTTTTTTTGAAAAAAAAATCATGAGAACCCCAAACAAAAAATGTTTTTTTTCTCCTTTCAAAATATGAATATTTCAAATTTCCATTTTTATTTTGTTTTGTCTTCGATTTTCGCTATAAAAAAGCGAGCCGGGCGATGGGAAAATCGTCGGAAAAAACGGGAAAATGAAGGCTTTTCTCCTCATATTTTTCCTTTTCCAGCTCAATTTTTCCGTGAGGTTTGTCAAAAAAAAATTTGAAAAAAAAAATCAGAGTGCTCAATTTTTAATGTGGTTTTTTTTGAAGAGCAAAAAATGTGAGCATCTTCAAAAAAAAATTTTTTTTTTTTAAATCCAAATCCTCTCAATTTCTGCCGACTTTTCCAGAGCTGATGGCGTGAGAGCAACGGAAGGTCCGGATTCATATGAACCGCTGGAGACGTCGCCGACGATTGTCGGAGAGTCTTCAACGTCTTCTTCTTCGGATTCTGGCTCAGAATTCTCTACACCGGCTGATTTGGAGACCTCTTCGAACCCTCAAGACCCGATTCCAGATGAAACGACGGAAACATCATCAGAATTCTCAATTTCTCCAGAATCCTCGTCACTTCCAACGTCTTCTGACACCTCTTCCGACGACGTGCAAAATGGATCGCGAGTTCAAGTCGCAAACCTCATTTCTGTTTCATTTTTCTCGTTTTTCTTGAGCTTTTTGATTGTCTAGTGAGCGAGATGCGAATAAAAATGTGTTGATTTTTTGTGGTGGTAAAGTTTTGTTTTTCTAATAATTATTAAAAAAATTCTATGTACATAGAAAGTTTACAAGGACTTTTAGTGACATTCTGAGTGCAGTTTTTGAGAAAAAAAAATTGAAATTGTCCGTTTTAGCTTTTTCTCAGGTAAAATTCCAAAAAAAAAACAGTGAGAAAATTGATTCTCAGCGATTTTTGGGAGTGAAATCACATTTTTTACATTTTTCTTTCCCTCGGTTTTTTTTTTCGAATAAATTTACTGAAAATATTTTTTTAACGCTTTTTGATGGAAACCATTTTTTTTTAATAGAAAATTATTTTTTTTCTGTTTTTGAATCGTTTTTCGGACTCACGTTAAGCTATTCAGATTTTAAAATATAAAAATAAACCACATCAAAAATTCGTTTTTTTTCCAATATTTTTTGAAAGTTCAAGTTTTGAATTATTTTTCCGTCTTATAATTTTCTTTTCTCAAGAAAAAAAACTCGAAAAATTCGGATAAATTTTTCTTTGAAATTTTCGGTTTGCGTGGCTCGAGAGTGCCTCGGAAACCAAAATTTTCAAAAAAAAAAAAAAAAAAAAAAAACCATGAATTTTAACGAAAATTGAAAATTTACACTCATTAGAAGTGGTATTTGTTTCAAAAAAAAATAAATAAAAAACAAAAATTTTTTTTTGAAATTCTTCAGTTATCCGAAAAAAAAAGCGAAAAAAATTCGTAAGTATACGTTAACTTGAAAAAAAAAAAATTCGAATGATTGGGGGTAAATTCGAGAATACGATTTTTCGTTAAAAAAACTGAACTAATTGCTCACCTTGACCTGTTTGATGGCTGTTTTCGAGGCGGCCGGCTTCGTCGTCACTTTCTCCTTCTCCTCCTCCTCGTCAAGAGAGGCGGCCTGCCCGAGGT
This sequence comes from Caenorhabditis sulstoni, assembly GCA_963966605.1. Lineage (NCBI taxonomy): Eukaryota > Metazoa > Nematoda > Chromadorea > Rhabditida > Rhabditidae > Caenorhabditis > Caenorhabditis sulstoni. The sequence continues at coordinate 8,113,357 of OZ016475.1, forward strand.
AGTACTGCTCGACGAGCTGCACCGCCCGTCCACCGTATCCCATCGATTGGTAGTCGGGATGGACGGCGACGCGGACGATGCGGCCGCCGCACAGACTCGCAAACTGCTTGTCCATGAACTGTTGCGAGACGGTCCACGGGAGCAGATCGCCCGCCGCCCGCTTCCCTCTCTCGAGCCCTTCCTCCAGTTTGTCCGAGTCGAGACGACCCTCGAGACACACTTGCACCACGGCGAGCACTTCCGGCAACGTCTTCTGCGTCTTCTCGATCGGAGCCATCAGAACGAACAGATTGTGAGCCGGCGCGTCCGAGAGCATCTGGAAAACGAACAAGTTGGGGGAAATTTTTAGTTTGACATTGCGAAAAAATTTAATTTTTTCTCTGATTTTGAAAGAAAATTCTGAGAGTGGTGGGAAAATTGAGGGAAATTTATATATATATATTTTTTTTTGAAAAAAATAGAAAGAAAAAGAAATTTTCTAATTTTTTTTCGAAATAAAAAATTCAGGCGAATTTACAAAATTTTTTGTAAATTCTCGAAATAAAATTTCAGAAAATACCAAAATAACAACGTGCAGAAATAAAAAAATATTTGAAAAAATTGTAAGTTTTTTAGATTAAAAAAAAATTTTAAAATACCAACGTTTTGATACAAAATTTTTTTAAAAATTAATTTGAAATTTAAAAAATCATGAACTTCAATTTTTAAAAAAATTCTGAATTTCTAGAAAAAATCGCAAAATTTCTGGTAACTTCAATTTTAAAACCCGGAAAAATTGCGACCATCTATTCATTTTCTGCATTATTTTTTTTCGAATTTTTAAAAAAAATTTTTAGAAGAAAAAAGAACCTGCAAATCGTTGGGACTATTTTTGTAGTGAGCAGACACGAAAATCGCCATCACTTGCTGCAAAAACGCTTCGGAGGCGTCGTGAAACGAGAACAGAGTGTCGCGGTTGACGACGTAGAGCTCGCAGGCGGACGGCGGCGGAGTGCCGCACTCCAGCTTCATTTGGCACGCCGCCGCGTCGAGACACAGCAGACGGTTCAGCCATTTCTCGATCTGAACGCGCATTTTTGGTCAAAGAAGGAGTCTATTACACGATCGCGCGAGGCTCGAAGTCTCTTTTTTGAGTCTCGAACAGAACCTACAGGTAAAAAAACGAATCACGGTGCCTTCCTTTACAAACTTTGAACCGCGAAAATTCCACGTCGCGTGACGTGACGTCATTTCCGTTCGAGACCCATGGCGGCCCGGCGGACGGACTCTGAGCTTTTTCGCGCGGTCGTGTGTTTTACTAAACTTTTTTCAGATTCTGAAGTTCAGAAACCATGAAAAATATGAAAACTGAAAGCCAGTCGTCAAGGAAGAACTTACAAATTTTTTTCCCTCTCGCAAAAAACCCCGTGAGAAATTTTCCGAGCTTTCAAAAATATTAGGTGGTTCAGTTAAAAAAATTTTTAAAAAAAAGCCTCATTACTAGTGCCGAGGGCTGCCAAAACCAAAAAAAAAAACCAATTTTTTCAAAGAATTTTAGAATTTCACGAGCCGGAGAGAAGCGTCGCGTGACGTGACGTCACGAGGCGGAGCAGCGGTCTCTGACTTTCACGCGATCGTGCGCGCGAAGCGCGGAGTCCGCAGTTCCGCCGCCTGGCGGGTCTCGAACGGAATCTACAGGTGAAAAACGAATCAAGGTGCCTCCCTTTAAAAACTTTGAACCGCGAAAATTTGCATTGAACACAAAAACTTTAAAGGGACACGCAATTTCACGTCGCGTGACGTCAATTCCGTTCGAGACCCACCAGGGGGCGGAACTGCGGACTCCGTGCTTCGCGCGATCCTATAATAGTTCAAACTGTGGCGCACCTTGTCTCCGGGCTTGTAGCGGATGCTCTCGTCCATGTGCATCTCGTGCAGTGTGCGTCCCTTGCTCGTCGCCTTCTCGCCCTGCTTCACCTCGCCGCCCGCCGACTGCCGTCTCAGCTGCTGCAGCAGTTTCAGCGACAACGAACGACCGGTTCCCTCGTAGCCGTTGATTGTCGACGAGAGGAACGAGATGTACGGCCCTGCAATTGCCCAGACGTTTCTTTTTTTTTTCATTTTCTAGCAGAGGAGCTGTGCCTGGGTTGTGCGGGAAGTTTAACGAAAAAAATTTAGAAGGACAATTTTCGCGGAATTTCGATACGCTCATAGAACATTTTTAATATTTGGCGAAGCAAAAATAAATTTTTTTAAAGCTTAAAACAGTTTTTCCTTCCATTTTTAGGCGTTTTATCTACCAAATCTAATGAATTCGAGTTTTTCCCTTTTTTTATTTTTTTTTCCTTTTCGTTTTTTTTGTTTGAAGGGGTGAAATGGAAAGCAATTTTTGAATATAGATAGTTTTTTTTTGAAAAATTATTCGATTTTTCCCTTGGTTTAAAACTATTTTTTTCCAATTAATAACAGCATTTTCTGTTTTTTTTTAATCTTAAAAAAATTAAAAAATTAATTTTAAATTTTTTAAACGACTTTTTTAAAAATCGGGAGAAAAATTAGATTTTCAATTGAATTTTAGTGGAGAAAAATTCCCATTTATTTATTTCTTTTTTTTCTCTAAAAATTGCACTCAAATCTCATTTCGTTCAGTTCCTCTTTTCTTTTCTTTTATTAATTTGGGTAGAATGTGTGTCTCCATCTGCTCATTAATTGCCCAATCGATTCAAAGGTGACCTTTATCTCGACATCCATCTGAAGACGTGGCGGGAGGCGAATAGAGAGAGAGGGGAGAGAGTGCTAATTGGGCCGAGAGCAAAGGTGCTCCACTGAGAAGGTGCGGGGACGGTGGTGTTAGGCACCGCCCACCCACCGATGAGCCCGTCCACCCCACGATGAGCCCGCCCACTCACCGGAGCGACGGTATAAGAGGGGGGCAGATGGTGCATTCATTCATTCATTCGTTCATCCTATCGCCAGCTCAAGATGACGACGAATATCCTGCCGCTGCCATGCCTCGCCCACATGCCGGAGCATATCAAGGAGGCCATCATAAAAATGTCGGACGTAGAGACCAGGTCAGTTCCCCTTCCCCCCCCCCCCCCCCCCCCCCCTTCTTAAATCCCGTCTCCTAACCCCTCACTGTTGCAGGCAGTCTCTTGAACAGACGTGCTACGAGATGCGGCACCTCTCGATGGACCGAATCCCGCACCGGCTTGATAGGGTGCGCTTGGAAATGTTCAAAAATGGAACCGCTTGCATCTGGACGGACGATGGGATGCAGAAGACGGGAGCGGCAGAGCTCGTCATCGGCCTTCTGGGCCGTCTGCTCGGCCACCGGAAGTCGACGCTCCGACGGCTCGAAGTAGACTTGCCGGTGGGTCAGCTCCATAACGAGGCGTTCGTATCAGCGCTGAGCGTGCTGAAGGAACAGCTGTACGTTGAGGAGCTCTCCCTTCAATACGACCGGAGCCAGAAGACATTGGTGGACGTGCTCGGCATGGTTCGCGCCGGCTCGCTCCGAGCCATCGGACTCCACCCGCTCGGTGACCTTGAAGAGATTCTGCACCTCGACGAAGCGGCCAGACTCGAGCAGTGGCGAGGAGCACGCCGACTGGAAATCACTAATATGCCAGTCATTTGGGAGCTGGCTAACTTCGCTCACTTCAACGAGCTCGAAATCACTCTCGGCGGAAACCTTTCGGTGGAGCGCTTCGAGGAGCTGGCGGGCCATTACGCCGCGCTTATGTCAAAGGACGACTCGCCGTCGAAGCTCAACATCGAAATGGAGCTGTGCGATGTGGTGGACTGCTGTCAGCTCTGGCATCACTTCGACCACACGTCCGAGAAGCAGATCGCCGAGGGACTTTTCGCGAGGATCACCGCGTGCGGAAAGCTGCGCTTCTACGACGAGGACACTCGGATGATGCTTGACGATCCGGACATGGACGACGATTCCAGTGACGACGAGGACGGTTCCAGTAACTATTCCAGCGACGAGGACGGTTCCAGTAACTATTCCAGCGACGAGGACAGTGATTTCAGTGATGAGGAGGGTGAATCCAGTGATGACGAGTTATAAGTCTGTCCCTTTCTTTCAATCCGACAATAATCCCGATCTCTAACACATTTTCGGTGTTTTTTCTCCAAATTTCCGACTCACCCTTTCCTATTTCGTTCCAATTTACTCTCTACTCATCATTAAAAAAAAAAAAATAATTTCCCCCCGAATTCTGTATATTTTTCAATTGTAATTTTTCCAACTTTATCATGCATTTCCATTTCTATTCTATTTTTCTCTTTAAAAAAATAAATATCTATTTAAAAAATTTAAAGTGTCTCTCGAATTTTTTCGCAAAAAAAAAGATTTTCCAATGCAATATTGATCAAAAAAAGTCGAAAAATTAGGATTTTTGAAAGAAAGTTAGATTTTAATATTTTTAAAATTTAAACGAATTTTCGAATAATTTTTTTAAAAAATATATTTTTTTTTATTTTTAAAAATAAACTTTTTTCTCTCACCCGAAATGAGCTCTTTGACGAGTGGAAGCGGAATCGCGGCCGCCTCGTCGATCACAATCAGCTCGCACTGGCCCAGTTTTTGAACGTCCGTCGGACTGATGTACTGAAAATCTTTTTTTTTTTGGAATTTTTGAAAAATAGTTCTTGAAAGTTTCTATTAATTACAGAATGAGTTTGAAAAAATATTCCAATATTTTCAAAAAAAAAAAATACTTTTCTGCTAATTAAAAAAAAAATTTTTTTTGAAAAATTTAATTTTTATAGCAATTTTTAAAAAAATCCTTTAAATAAAATTTAAGAATTAAAAATATATATATATTAAAAATTCAGTGAAATTCAGATTTAAAAAAAAAAACGTTGGCGAACCTGAATCGTCTGTTTGTGGTCGCGGAAGACGTTGATTCTGACGAGACAATTTTTGAATTCCGGATTAGACGACTGAATGAGCTCGTAGTCGGTGTGCTCCTGATAGTCGAGCGCGTCGAACCCTTTGACGACGAACTCGAACAACGTCTTCAGATTCTCGGGCGTCGGCGACGTCACGAACACGTTCGTGTAGCCGAAAGCGATCGCGCCGGCCAGCGACAGTCCGACGGCCGCCGATTTTCCGCGGCCACGGCCGGCGGTCAGCGAGCACGTGACACTCGACTGTTTCTCGGTGATGACGTCGAGGAAGCGGAGCAACGCCTTCGCCTGACACGCGGTACGGGCTCGCGAGAGCAACGGTCCGATCGGCTTCGTCTCCTTCATCGCCTCCTTCAGAGACGCCAACTCGGCGTCCGACTCGCTTTGCGCTTTCTGGAATTGTAATTTTCGGAAAATTCTGGGGAATTGAAATTTTTTTTTTCAAAATTGGTTCACCTATAAGTAAAAACCGTATAAAGTAAGGAAAAGTCCCCCGTAAATTATTTTAATTTTAATATAAAATATGAATTTTAATAAAAATTGCTGAGTGACAAATTTTCAAATTTACGATCGGCGAATTTCGAAATTTTTGAAAAAAAAATAGTGACTGTTTAATTTTTCTAAATTTTATATTTTAAAAAATAGGGTTTTTTTAAATACGCAAAAAAAAATATTTTTAAAATTTATGCGCGATTTTTTCCTGCCGATCGATTTTTTAGATTTTTTTTTCATTCTAAATATATTTTTTTGAAAATTATTTTCAAAATTTTAAATGAGAGCAGAATCGAAATTTTTCCAAAAAAATAAAGATAAATATTAAAAATCCTTATAATAAATATTTAAAAAAAAAAAACTAAGAATCCCACAAAAATATTCAATTTAAAAAAAAAATTATTTCAAAACTTTTTTTTTTCAAGAATTTCACTCATTTTTTCTCCAAAAGAATACAAATTTTCTATTCAATTTTTTTTTTCAATTTGTCACTCACCTTCTGAGCAGCGGGAATCGGCTCCACAGACTCGAATTGGCTGGAAATGGGCAGAACTCTGAGCTGATCGTCGAGCACAAGAATCGAGGAGCACGAGGCGAGCGAGAGGATGAAGCGCTCGTTGAAACGGGCGGTGATCTCGTTGTGCGCCTCGGTGCGGTACCGATTGTGCACGTCCATCGAGATGGTGTACAGTTGGCGCAGCGATCTCACCGACTGCATCAGCAGGATCACCATTCCGCCGCCCTCGATCGTCTCGATCGTGCGCGCCAGAAGGTTCGGCGTCATCGCTTCAAAGTCCTGCAAAACGCAAAATGGTTGGCATTTTTTTTTTTTCAATTGAAAAGCTTTGTTGTGGAAAAGTTGTTTTTTGTGGAAAAAATATTTTTTTTAGAGCATAACACAATTTTTTTTCGAAACTTAAAAAAATAGATTTTAAAAAATTAAAATTTGAAATTTAATTTTTTTTATTTGAAAAAAAAAACATTTTTTGTTTTTTTTTAGAATTTTTAGTGTTTTTTTAAATGTGAAACTGATTTTTTACCCTAAAATTGATTTTTTTCTCATTTTCAGAAAATGAAAAATTTGAATATATTTTATTTTGAAACGAAAAAATAATAATTTTTCATATCTCAACTTGATTTTAATTTTTGTAATTTCAAAAAAAAATAATTTTATACTACTGCAAATTAAAAAAAAATAATAGAAAAAAAGAATAATTAAAACTGTTATCAGAAAAAAAAACTCGAATTTTTCGATGAAAAAATTATTTAAGAGAGAATTAAATTTTTAATTTCTAAAAAATTGAATCAAATGAATTTTTTATTTATTTTCGGTTAAATTTTATAAAAAATAAAATAATGACAAAAATTAAATTTTAAAAAGTGCTCGTATTTTTGAAACGAAAAATACACTGAAAATTTTTATCAATTAATTTTGTTTTTGAAAAACATAATTCAAATAATTTTTTCTCATTTTTAACAAAAAATACACTGACCATTTTTGAAAATTTTTTAAATTCCCATTTTTTCCACACTATTTTCATTTTTTTTTGTAATTTTGAAAAAAGAAGAAGGAGATTCTCACCTGCAGAACGAGTACTCCAAACGTGTTTCCGAGAATCTTCTCCGTCTCATTGTAATAGCAATAGCGGATTTGTGTGGACGAAATGAAGACGTCGAAGGGGTCGGCGTCGGTGAGACTTCCCGAAATGGTCGACGACGTCTTCTTCATCTTCTTCATCCGCTTCTGACGGTGCGTCGAGAACGACAGCTCCTTTTTGTAGCACCAGAGGACGGTGGGACGCGCCGAGACGGTGGATTTGGACAGAATGTGGTAGAGAATCGGCACCTGGTCGCGCGATTTGTCGCCGACGATCGCGAACATCGAGCGGTGGCCCGTCGCGACGCCGTTCTCGATTTGCGTCCGAATGCGGCCGTCCAGCTTGGTTCGCATCTCGAATCGACCTGACCAACAGAAAAATTTAATCGTTTTTGGGGTTTTTCGGGATTTTTCATAGGAAAAACTGCGAATTTTTAAGGGAAAACGGGCGGTGAATCGACCAGAAATTGAGAAAAATAGAACGAAAAAAATATTAAAATTGATTTTTAAAAAAAAATTTTTTTTTTGAGAAATACCAATTTGAGAAAAAAATCGATTAAAATTGGAGAACTTTTGTTTTGGTTTTTTTAAATAAAAAATCATTAAAGATTAAAATTTAAAATTTAATTTTTTGCGATTTCTGGAGAAAATGAGCTTTTTTTCAAAAAAAAAAAATAATTTTTAAATTACAAATTTTTGAAAAACTCTCTGAAAAATCGCGAAATTAAAAAAAAAAATTTTTTGATTGAAAATATTTTTTTTCCAATTTTTTGGAAAGTTTGATTATGAAAATTGAGAAAATTTGATGAATTTTGTTTTTAAATCGGCAAATCCACCAGGATTTTTGCAATTATTCTATTTTTTTTTGTGGAGAATTTTCAAAAACGTGAAAACAAGAACGAATTTTAAAAAAAACAGAAAAAATACAACAATTTTGGCGGTTTTTCAAATTTTTATTGATTTTTGTCGATTTTTTACTGATTTTCACTAAAAATTTGGCGGAATTTGTTGATTTTGAAATTTTAAAAGCTATTTTTGAATTTTAAAGCAAAAAATTCAGGTAGAATACGATGAAAATGACAAAAAATTAATAAAATAAAGTTTTCAAGAATAAATTCGAAAAACGGAAAGCGCGCCAGCACGCGAATGGCGTCAACACCCGCTTGGCGCGTTTCTCGTGCACGCGCCTGCGGGAAGTACAGTTTAACTATGAAAAACGGGTCTAGAAGCGCGAAAAAAGGTGGAAAAGATTAAAAGCCGAGTATAATCCAATAATACGCGAATTGAGAAGTGAGAAAAAGAAAATGCATTCGATTCTCGCGCCTTTTCAAATTTTCTAGGCTAAACTGTACTGTGATGCCGCCTGCAGTCATATCAATGAATGGTACAGCAACTGATAACACGGAGCATCGCGACGACGGAAATGGTATATAAAAAGAGCACAAACAACGGGCAAGAGAGCACATTTCGAGCGGAGAGCCCAGCCGCCGTATTTCGTGTTGATCCCCTTTAAGAGCCCTCGTCGAATTTCGGAAATTTTCAGATTTCCCCGCTGAAATGCTCGATTTTGTGCTCTGGACGCTGAATCTAACGATTTTCGAGTCAATTTTGTGGCTCGGAGCACTGTTTGTGCTCTTTTTGGTGCTCCGCCACGTTTTGGAACGGATTACGGTAGGCGATTTGAGCAAGAAGGCGGTTTTGATAACCGGATGCGATTCCGGTGAGTTTCGGAGCATTCCGCGGCGGAAAAATCGATAGTTTGGCAGGATTCGGACGAGGATTGGCTCTGAAATGCGTCGAAAACGGGATGCCCGTGTTTGCGGCGTGTTTGAGCAGACAGGCAAGTGCGCTCCATTGAGAATTTTTTCGTTTTTTTTTTCGGCGCGAGATTCGAAAATTAAAAAAAAATTTTCATAAGTTTTTATTTGAAATTTAATTTTTTCCAATTGAAAAAAATGCGGAACTGTGAAAAAAATTAAATATTTTTATTTTTTAAAATTTAAATATTTTTTTTTAATCAAAAAAAAATTTTTTTCAAAAAAAAGTTTTTCCTTGAATTTTAATTTAATTTTTTTTCAATTAAAAAAAAACTAATAGATTTTTTTAAAAATTTTAAGTTTAAAATTTTTATTTTTTTCACAATTTTAACAAAAAAAATAATAAATTTAAAAAAAATTTATAGAAAATTAAAAAAAAAATTTTTTTTTAGTTTCGAAAAATCTCAAATAAAGTGAAAATTCAAAAAAAAAATTTCAATAAAAAATAAAAATAACTTTTTGATTTAAAAAAACTGAAAATTTGATTCAATTTTTTGAAATTTTATTAAAAAAATTTAAAATTAATTTTGCATAAAAAATTTTTTTTTTCAAGAAAAATTTCAGAAAGTGCTTTTTGTTTTCAGAAAATTTTCCATTTCAATTTAAAAAAAATTAAAAATTAATCAATTTTTTTTTTGCAGGGAATCGAGAGTCTCCGGGCGGAAGCGGCGAAAAAAACGAGCGGCGGCGCTCGTTTGGACGCTTTTTTGATGGACGTGACAAGTAACGCGGACGTGACACGTGTCGCCGCCGAACTCGAAACCAAGTGTCGAGCCTATGGAGGAGGTGAAAACAAGAAAATGATGCGAAGGCCTAACTTTTCGCTTTTTGGTTTTCTAGGCCACCGACCGAAAATCTGCTTTTCAGGCCTTCACGCAGTGGTGAATAACGCGGGAATCACCGGAAAACACATTGCCGACGATTTTTTGGATATGAGCGAATATCTGAAAGTGGCTGAAATTAATTTGTGGGGAGTGGTGCGGACGACTCAAGCCGTCAAGAAGTTGTTGAAAAAAGCACGGTAAACCTGCCTAATCCCTTGAAAATACCAAAAAAAACAAGAAAACCAATTTTTTTCGTGTTTCGGGCAATTTTTTGGGTGGTGGCCTAGAAACCCAAAATTTTGGTTTTCTAGGCCACCACCCCAAAAACCTTCAAAAACCCCGTTTTTTCTCGTTTTTTTCAATTTTCGCGCCCATTTCCAGCGGCCGCGTCGTGACAGTGGCGAGTATCTGCGCGCGCGTGGGTCTTCCGGGCCTCGGCCCCTACACCGTGTCGAAATACGGCGTCTCCGCCTACTGTGACGTCATCCGACAGGAACTTCGCCCCTTCGGCATCTCTGTCCACCTTCTCGAGCCCGGATTTTTCGACACACCGCTCATAAATCGCCAGAAAATCGATGTATTTTGTAGATTTTTTTCGGCTGTGCCGTTAATTTTCACTTTTTTTGCCAGGCCGAGATTCAAGAAGCGTGGGAAACGGCACCGGCGGAGGTTAAGAGCGAGTACGGTGAAAAGTTCTTCCACGACGGTAAATTCGAACGAAATAGGCGGCGTTTTGTCGAAAAATCGATATTTTCCGGTTTTCAGCTCGTAAATCGACACAGGATTTTTTGAATTTGATCGCTTCGTCGCGAATTTCGTTGGTCGTCGACGCGTATTTTCACGCGATCACTGCGAAATATCCGAGATCCCGCTATCAAGTCGGATGGGACAGCATTCTCATGTAATCGCCCGCCGGTGGCCTAGAAATCCGAGGTTTTGGGTTTCTAGGCCACGAGAAACACTGAAAACGATGAAAAACTCGAAAAATCTGAGAAAAACGCGATTTTTTGAAGGTTTTTGAGCGATTTTAGAGGCATGGCCTAGGAATCCAAAATGTTTGGTTTTCTAGGCCACCAGGTTTTTCATCGTGATTTGGTGTGCTTTTTCGATTAAATAACTGGAATGAGTTTTGCGGATGGCCTAGGAATCCAAATTTTCGGTTTTCTAGGCCACCTCGAAAAAATCCGCATTAGACCTAGAATTCTGGGAATTTGGATTTCTAGGCCACCGAAAAATGAATCAGTTATAAACAGCTAAGAACTTCTCAAAAAAACTTCGATGTGAGTGGCCTAGGAATCCAAATTTTCGGTTTTCTAGGCCACCACCGGAAAATCGTCAGAAATCTCGAGTTTTTGAAAGATTTCACGCATTTTCACTGGTTTTTCAACAATCTAATCCCAAAAACCACGGGAAACGGGTAAATTGGTGGCCTAGAAACCCAAAAAACTCGGATTCCTAGGCCGACACTCTGAATATCGCATGGAAGCCACAAAAACCGCCAAATTGGTGGCCTAGAAACCCGAAACCCTCAGATTTCGCCGTATTTTGCAGATTCATTCCGTTCTCCTACCTTCCCACCGGCCTCCAAGACTACATTTTCGCCGCCGTCGGCCTCCTCCTCCCAAAACCGGCTTCGCGCTGACCGGAAAAACAAAAACCGATTTCAATTTGCATTTTTAATATCTCGCCCATCACCGTCGCAATAATATTCTGTGATGGAGAAAAAAAAATAAATAATGATGTAATTTTTATCGATTTTCATTGATTTTCGACGGAAACATTGCCTGTTGCCGAAACTTTTTTCCGGTTTTCGCTCTCAGTTCGCCGTTGTCTGCGTCTCCGCGTCTCTCGAATATCGATTTTTTTGTGGTGCGGAGGGGCGAGAGAAAAAAAGGGGCGAGCACAGCGCGGAGCAGCGACTCGCCACCAACCCATTCGCTTTTCCCCCCCTCCCCCGCCACTTCTTCTTCTTCTTGTTCTTTTTCTTCTTCCTCTCCGCCCTTTTCTGCTCCATTTTCCTCCACTTCTCACCGATTTTCGCGCAGTTTTTGGCTGGAAATCGACGAAAAATCGCCGAAAATCCGGACGTTTCGCTAAACAAAGGGCGATTGCGGAATAGGCGGAGCATCGTTTGGAATTCAACGATTTTTCGTTTTTTTTCCTTTTTTCCTGCCCTGGTTTTTCGCTTTTTCAGGTTTTTTTTCTGGAAAATCGCCTTTTTTCAGTTTTTTCGATATATTTTGTAAAGAAATTCTGCGAATTTAATTGTTTTGAAAAACGGAAAATATGGCGGAAATTTGAAAAAAAAAATTGCGCTTGTTTCAAGAAAATCGATTTTTTCTTGAAGGGAGAAAGCAGAGAAAAATGCATCTTTTATAAATTTTAATGTAGTTTAAAAAAATTTTAAAACCTTTTGAAATTAGTTTTTTTTTTAAATTATTCGAATTGGAAAAAAAAAATTAAATTTTTTCATTTGAATCCGTAATCTTATATTTTGCTTAAAATTCAGTTGATTTTGATATTTTTGTTATTTTTCTATTGAAATTCAAAAAATTAAAAATAAAATCGTAAAAAAATAAAAAAAATATTAAAATTTTCGAAAAAAAAGTAAAAAAAATTTTTTCCTAAAATAATTTTTTCCTTTTTGCATTATTAATTTTTCTCTTATTTCTAGCTAAAATTATTTTTCTATTTCCCAATTTCTTCTCTTTTTTCCCTAAAAAACTCTGAAAAATCCGAAAAAAATCGAAAAAATTTAATTTTATTAAACTACTTGCATCTTTTAATTAGCGGAGCATCGTACTGAAAAATTTTTCTCTTTCAGATTTTTCATTTTTTTTCGAAAAATAGAGGAAAAAAAGAGAAAACGTGCGGAGAAAAACAAAAAAAGAAGAGAAAAAGATGAAGAAATCATGGAATTCTCTTCGTTTTGGAAAAAAAAGGGAAGGGGAGGGGGGCAAAAACAATAAAGTCTCTCCCTTTTTCTCTTTTTTTTTTCTCTTTTTTGTTTCTCCTTCTCCACCTTTTTCTCCATTTTCTCGTCTTTTCTTCTTCTTTTTTCTCTGTCGAAAATGCAATTTTTTTCATTTTTTTTTCAGAAAATGAGGTCGGCGACCACTATCGCCTTCAAACGAACCGGTGATGGGGAGGAAGGTAGCTCGTGGATTTTATTTTTATTTTTTTTATTATAAATTTTAAAAATTGAAAACAGCTGAAAAAATATAATTTCGTTATAGAAAAATTCTGAAAAAAAAACGTTTTTTTTTGGTAAGAATTTCCAAAATAAACCTCCTTTTTTTTAAAAATCTAATTTATATTAAAAGTTTTTAAAAAATTTTATTTTTAAAAATTAAGCCTCTGTCAAAATTCAGTTTATTAATTAATTAACAATCAAAAAATTTCTAAATTAATTTTTAAAAAAAAAGTTTTTTTTAGGTTTTCTAAAAATCGAAAAAAAAACAGTATCAAATTTCATTAGTTTTTCAAAAAAAAAAATTACGAAATTAAAAAAAAAACGTTAAAACAATAACGATAAAATTTTATTCTTTTAATTAAATTTTTTCGAGATGCATATAACGCAATGTTTTTTTTTGTGAATTCAATTTTTTTAGTTATTTTTTGAAACATATTTTTTTTTCAATTAAAAATTAAGTTAAATTTTGAAAAAAAATTTTGCTGAAACTCCCGCAAAATTAAAAAATGAATAGGGAATTTATCAGAAAAAAAAAATAATTTTCAAAAATTGCACAGAAATCAATGATTAAAAAAAATTTTTTTTTGATAATTTTCAAAAAAAATTGAACTCAATTAAATTAATTAAATTATTGGAATTTTTTTAAAATTTTTAAATAATCGAAAAAAAAAACCTTCAATGTATTTTTTTTTATTTTGTAAAGAAGGAAAGCCCCCGGAGCAGCAAGAAGAGCCGACAGAGAGCGAAGAGCCGACGGAGGCGCCGATTCTGCGGCCGGACGGCGAGGCGAAGGACATTCCGCTGAACACGACCGCCGTTTCGGGCGGCAATCTCACGAGCCGCGAGCCGCAGAACACCAAAGAGAAGCTCGGCCATCGTCGGATCGACGAGCAAGGAGGCGTACGTTTTTTCTCTCGAATTTTTCTTTTTTGGGTTCAAAAAAAAACTTACTTTAAAATTAAAATTGATATATGTTTTTAAAATTTAAATTAAGAATGTGTTTTTTTTTTCAATTGTTGAAAAAAAATTAGCCTAAATTTTTTTTTCAAAAATTGAAACAAATTTTTATTCGATTTTTCAAAAAATAAAAAAAATATTAGCTCAAAATTTAAAAATTAAAACAATTTAAAATTTTTTTTTGATTTTTCCAGAAAAAATTCCAACGAAAAATTTAAAATTGTTTTTTTTTTTGAAAAAAAAGTTTTTCAATTTTCTATTTTTGAAAAAATTGCAATAATTTAAAGACCGGTTCTCAAAAAATATGAAAAAATTATTTAAAAAAGGAAACAATTTTTTAAAAAATTGAAAATAAAAATTAATTTATCCATTAATTCAAAAAAAAATTCCCGGATAGATACTTATTTTCTTTTGTTTTTTTAATAAAAAATATTCAGTTTTCTCGACGAAGAAAAAAACATTATTTTTTTCCAGGTATCCTACAAAAAAGTGCCAACAAACGCTCTGATGCAAGCAATTCAACTGGGAATTTCCAATTCAATAGGTATTATTTTTTGAATTTTTTTTTCGAGAATTAATTGTACAGGAAGCCTCGCGTCGCTGCCAAATCGAGACGTCCTTCTCCAGGATTTCGAAAAAGTCGATATTATCGCATTTCCCGCGTTAGTCCTTCTTTTTTTTTAAATTTTCAAATTTAAATTTGATTTTTTGAAAATTTTTGTTAAAAAAAATAAGTGAAAAATATTAATTAAAACTTTTAAAAATTTCATCGAAATTCTGTAAAAATTTTTAAAATATGGTTTTTTATTTGAAAAAAAATTATTTTTTAAAAAATCAGAAAAATTTTGGAAGAATTCTAAAAAATTACTAATTAAAAAAAATCATTTAAAATTTTTTTAAAAAATTATCTGTAAAAATAAAGCAAAAAAATAGTTTTCAAAAAAAAAAAATTAAAAAATTTCAGCGCCGGCTCGACGATCACTCCGTCTCACTCGTTCGGCGATTTTCGGTTCAGAACGTACGCTCCGATAGCTTTTCGCTATTTCCGAAACCTTTTTCACATCAAACCGGCCGATTTTTTGGTGAGTCTTTTTTTTTTCTTTGAAGAAAAATTAATTTTTAAAAAATGTAAATTTTTTTTTTGAAATTTTAAATAGTTAATGTTTCTCATTTTCTGTAATTTTCAAATTTTTTTGCAATCGGAAAATAATATTTTCCTCGACTTTTGGGAGAATTTATTAATTTCTATCAAGATGTTGAATGAAGAAAAAAAAAGTTCTGTTTCAAAAAAAATTGCGTAAAAATTATTAATTTTTCAGCGATCGATATGCACGGAGCCGCTGAAAGAGCTCTCGAACGCCGGCGCCTCCGGATCGATATTCTACGTGTCGCAGGACGATCAGTTTATCATAAAAACGGTGCAGCACAAGGAGGCGGACTTTTTGCAAAAACTCCTGCCCGGATATTATATGGTTTGGGTTTTTTTGAAGTTTGACAAAGAGAAAGAGAGAGAGAGAGAGAGAGAAATAATTAAATTAAAAAAATAATTATTTGGGAAAAATTAATTTAGATTTCGCTTTTATTTTTTTAAATTTTTTTGTGAAAGAACTCGGTAAAATTAAAACAATTTGAAACTGTCAATTCGATTAAAAAAAAATTTAACTTTTTTTTAAAAATTAATAAAAACCATGTGTTTTTTCTTTCTGAAAAACTGAGTTAAAAATGTCAAATTAGAATTAATGCTGAAAATAATTAAAAAAAAAATTTTTTTAATTAGTAAAAAAATTAAATTTTTATATATGCTTTAATTTTTTTTTCAATAAAAAAAAATTTTTTTGGAAAAACTATGAGAATTATGTTTTTTTTTTTAAATTTGATATTCAAAAAATTTTAATCTATAAAAAATCTAAAAATTGATAATTTTTAGCAAAAATACACTTTTTTAAAGTTCTCAAAAAAATTTGGAAAAAAATTGAAAAACAAAAATTAAAAAAAAAAAAATTTTTTTTAATTAAATTAATTTCAGAACCTCAATCAAAATCCGCGAACATTGCTGCCGAAATTTTTTGGACTCTTTTGCTATCAGGTAAATTTTTTTTTTTTTTTTTTTAAATAAAAATATTTTTTTAACTCGTGTATTTTAAATAATATGATTTTAAATTAATTTAATTTTTCCATGAATTTAAATCTAAAAACTTTTCGAAATTTAAATCTAAATTTTCTAGAATTTCAATTAAATATATATATATTATTTGTATTTGTCTGATCTTCAGAGTCTGGGAAAAAACATTCGGTTGCTGGTGATGAACAATCTGCTGCCGCAAACTGTGACAATGCACGAGAAGTACGATCTGAAGGGGTCCACGTACAAGCGGATGGCGTCGAAGGCGGAACGCGGCAAAATGTACCCCACACTCAAAGACTTGGACTTTCTCGAAAACCACAAAGACGGCATCTTCATCGATCCGATCGCTCTCGACGCCCTCATGCGATCCATCAGTCGCGATTGTCTTGTACGGCTTTTTTTAAAAAATCTAAATTTTAAATTTTCTGAAAAATAATATCAACCTTTTTTTGTCCTAGAAGACGGGTGAGAATTGAAATTTTGAAAAACGGAAAAAATTATAAATTTTGAAAAAAAAAATCGCAGGCTATTTTTGCAAAATTTTGGAAAAAAAAGCAGAATTATATTTTTTTTGCGAACAAAAAACTTTTGAATTTTTCGTGAAATTAAAATTGCATTTAAAAAAAATTAAATTAATTCAATGTTTTTAAAAAAAATTTAAATTCCATCCAAAATTAAAAAAAACATATTCTTAAAATTAAATTTGGTATTCAAAATTTCAAAAGTTTTTTTTAGAGCTGAAATAATTTTTTTTTAAGAATTAGGAAAAAATAAATCTAAAAAAAAAATTTTTTCGACATTTTTTTGTCATCGGAAAATTTTACCATAAATTGAATAAAAAATTCAAATTAAAAAAAAAAAAAATTTTTAATTAAATTTTGAAAAATTCTGAAAAACAGCGTCAAACGTAATTTTTTTTTATTTTTAAATTTTTTCGTACATTGAAAATTTTTTTTTTTTTAATTTTTGAAACAATTCAAGCGAATTTCCTATCAAATTTTTTAAAAAATTAACGAAAAAAAAACACTAAATTAATATTCTTGCGCGCAGGTGATGGAGAGCTTCAAAATCATGGACTACTCGCTGCTCGTCGGAATTCACAACGTCGAGCTGGGAATCAAGGAGCGTGCGGAGAAGAACGGAGAGGCTCCTCAGGCTCTTCCGGCTCCGGCTCCGGCTCCGTTGGCTCCGGCTCCGTCGACGTCGAACGGAGCTGCCTCGTCGTCGACACAACCGGCAGCCGCCAACGGCGAAAAACCGGAAGATCACAAGGTGCGAAACGCGGTTTTTATTTCATTTCTTTTTTTTTTTCTAGAAATTTGTTTTTTTTAAACTGAAATTCACTTCAACAGACTTGCCGAAAATCGGCTCGGCTCATTATTTTCAGGAAAATTTTTTTTAAATTAAAAATAAATTTAAGTCTGGAATTTAATTCGATTTAATTTTTTTTTTATCTTAAAAAATTGTAATTTTTCCAAAAAAAATTTTTTTTTGATAGTTTATTTTTTACGAAATTTTAATTTTGACAACAAAATTTTTTTAAAATTATCATTTGAAAAAAATTATCCCGTCTTTTGAAAAAAAAATCACATTTCTTAATATTTCTAAACCAGAAAAAAATTAATAAATTTTCAGCGAATTTTTCTTCTTAATTTTAATTTTTGTGATTTTATTTATGAATTTTAAATTGAAAATTTATTTATAAATAAAAACTTTTTAAAAAAACCAATTAAAAAAATTTTTTTGGAAAATAATTTTAAAAAAAAACAATTAAAAAAATTTTTTTTGGAAAATAAATTTTTGAGAAAATATGAAAGAGGTTGAATTTGCAGGTGCTGCAGGAGAAGTTCAGTGTGTGGGACACACTGGACGGCGACGTTCCTCACGGCGGCGTTCCGGCCAGAAACTCGAACGGAGACCGGCTCGTCCTCTATTTAGGTTTGTAATTTGAAAAAAAAATTTATTGCAAAATTTAAATTTTTATTTGAAAAATGCATAAAATTCCAGTTTGAATAATTGGATTTATTTTCGATTGAAAAAAAAAATTATATAAAATTTCCGAAAAAAAATTTTTTTTGCAGGTATAATTGATATTCTTCAAAATTATCGACTTTTGAAAAAAATGGAGCACACATGGAAAGCGATTCTTCACGATGGAGTACGGTTTTTTTAAAAAATATATAAATTTAATTCAAAAATTTTCAAAAATTAGCAAAAAAAAATTTCTTTAATTTTATTTTCTTTGCGCGAAAAAAATAATTTTTTTATAAGTGAAATAAAATAAAATCTAAATTTAAATCAATTTTTTTATCTTTTCAGGACACGATATCGGTGCACAATCCGAACTTTTACGCCTCGCGATTTTTGACGTTCATGAACGAAAAAGTGTTCAAAAAAGGAACAGGTGCGATTTTTATTTTTATTTTTTATATTTTTTTCAATTTATTTTTCCAATTTTTCCGGCACCCTTCAATCCATCTCTATCTCTTTTTCTATCGTTTCAGATTAATTTTTTGCGACGAAAAAAATATTTAGAAAAAATTTAGAATTTCCTATCCTATCCTTCATTTTTCTCTCTTTCTCTCTCTCTCTCTTTTTTTTTTTTTTTTTGAATGACATTGCTTGGTTTCCCTAGCACTTTAATGTGAATGAGAAAAAAAATTTGAAAAAAAAACAATTTTTTTTTTAGGTCATGCATTAATTATTTTTTACCTTTGTCGAGAAAAAAGCAATTCACCTTTTCCCTTTGTCCAAAAATTAAAAAAAAATTATTTAAAAATTTGGGAAAAAATTGAATTAAATAGCTTGATTTGCGCACTGATTGATTGATTTCACAAAAATAAAATAAAAAATCGGAAATTTTATTTTCCGAAAAAATTCGAAAATTTCCAAAAGCCTGAAAAATTTTTTTGAATAAAATGATTTTGAAAAAAATGTTTAAAAAATTAAAAGAAATGTTTTTGAAAAATTCAAATTTCTTGATTTTTACAAGAATAAAATTTAAAATCGGAAACTTTATTTTCCGAATGAAAATTTTTTTGCAAAAAAAAATATTTAAAAAACCCAGTGAAAATTTATTTGTAATCAAATCATTTTTTAAAAAAATTTTTGGAAAATGAAACAATTTTTCAAAAAAACCGTTTTTTTAAATTAACATTTATTGATTTTCGCAAAAATATAATTAAAAATCGAAAAATTTATTTTCTGAAAAAAAAACATTTTTTTCTATTTTTGCAAAAAACAACCCAAAAAATTTAAAAAAATTAAAAAACCCCGTGAAAATTCATTTGGAACCAAATTATTCATAAAAAATCAAACAAAAAAAAAATAATAAATTTTTTTTGAAAAGTCAAAAAAAAATGTTTTGTGTGTCATTGCCAAATGTTCCTGATTTTCTAAATGTAAAATTTTTTTAAAAAACGAACGATGAAAATTGATTTAAAATGTAGAATATTTGTATCTCTCTCTCCTCACTCTCTCACTCTAACCGTGATAAGTTTCCACTTCTAACTTCTACCGATTTCTCTTTTTTTTTCTCTCTCTCTCTCTCTAACCCTCTCCAAATTCAATTACAGCCGACGAAAAGAGAAGTGCGAAATTTCGTACTCTGGTCCACAGTTATCTCGGTGAATTTTTACAATTTATTCCCATTTTTTTTTTCGTATTTTCACTCAATATTAATTTATATATTTTTTTAATTTTTAATTTAAATATTCATAATCATCATCGTTGTCACGTTAGAGTATCGTTTGGAAACGCGAAAAATTTTTTAAAAATTTTTAAATTTATTTTGAAAATTTCCAAAAAAAAAATCAAATTTCTACCGTAATCCCTGCTCCGACTCCTTAAATCTGTCTGTCTCGTCCAGTGGTTTGTGGTTTGTCGAAAAAAAAATTTTTTTTTCGCGGCTCATGCTCTTGCTCGGTGATTTGTCCCTTTTTAAAAATTTATTTTTGAAAAAAAAAATTTTTTTTTCTTCTCGTCCTTCTATCTGCTTGCTTTATTTTCCTTATCTTTTTCTATATCGAAAAGAAAATGTGCACATTTTTCCAACCTTTCAGCATGCAAAATATAGAGAAAATTTCAATTTTTTAATGGAAAAAAAAATTATTGTTGGCAAATTTGTTGGAAATATTGCGGAAAATTCAGGAGAAATTTTTAAAAAAAATTTTTAATTTTTTGAAATCGATTTTAAAATATTGCAGGGAAATTCCAAAAAATTCAAAAAATTTTATTCTAAATTTTTTGCGATAAATATTTTTGATTTTTAAAAATTTTTTTTAAAAATCGCGAAATTTTCGAAAAAAATAATTTTTAAAAAAATTTCTGAGAATTTCTAGTAATTTTTTAAAAATTTAAAAAATTGAAAAAAAAAATAATTTTTTTTCCTGAATTTTCTGTGATTTTTCCGAATTTTTCGGGATTTTTTTTTCAAAAATATTGCGTTAAATTCAGAAAAAAAATATTTTTTTTCTTGAATTTTCCGTGATATTTTTGAATTTTTCTGGAATATTTGTGGGATGTCACCGCCATCTAATATTTTCATTTTGAATTTTCAGCGCTCAAACAGTCGCCGTCGCGGCGGCGAATGGTGAAAGGGACAAGCCACGACGAGGAGGCGGCGGCGGCGGCTCCGGCCGCTGCTCCGGGAGCCCATCATCGGCAGCACAAAGATTCGGAACGCGACGCGGGGCTCAACATGACGACGATCGCTGAGGGCTCGGCGAGCACGTCGGCCACACCGCGCGAGCAGTCGGCGGCGGCTCCGTTCGGATCGCAAACCGCACGCGAGTCGACCCGACTCTACAATCGAGAGACGCCCGGAACCAGCGAGGAGAGGGGTCAGTTCAACACACATATTCCCCCCGAATTTTTATTTCTGGAATTTTGGAAGGAAAAAAATCTGTGGCGAATTTTTTTTTTGAAAAAACGAGGTTTTTATTAAAAAAATTTTTTTTTTTGAAAAAAGGGTTTCAAAATGTCTGAAAAATGTTGAAATTAATTTTTACAGTTTTTTACAATTAAAAAATAATAATAAATATTTTCAAGCAAACAAAAAATGCAAAAAATCCGCGAAAATGATCATTTTTATAATTTTATTCAAAAAAAAATTTTATTACCTATAAAAAATTTTTTTTTCAAAAATAATTATAAAAATGAAATTTTTTTCAAAAATTGACAATTCACGAAAATTTCGTTTTTATTATTTAAAAATGAAAAAAATCACGTTTTTTATCACTATTTTTTGAAATAAAAATTTTTTCAAATTTTGAGTAGGATCCTTCCAGTATTAATTCAAAAATTTTAAAAAAATCGATTTTTATTGATTTTTTTTCTTAAATTTGAAAGCTCTGAAGTTTCTATTTTGAATTAAATTTTGAAAAAAAAAACTAATTTTATTTCTTCTAATTTTTGCAGCAATGTCGGCTCGAGACCCGCCGTCGTCGATGAGTCGAGTGCCGCTCCGGAGATCGTACCGTGACGCCGGACAGGCGATGAGTGTCGAGAAGAAGGAGAAAAAGGTTCGGCGGGAAGAAAGGGCAGAGGGCACACAAAATTATTTTTTTTAAAATTTTTATTCAGAAAATTGGAGCAATTATATCGCTGAAAATCTGAAAAAAAAATCTGAAAAAAAATTGGCGGATTTTTTTTTGTTATTTTTTAGTTTCAATTTGATAAATTTCTAAAAAAAAATCTTTGAAAATTTTTTGAAAAATTTCAAATTCTGTGCGTAATTTTTTTTTTATACAATTTTTTTACCTCTAAAATACGAAAAAACTTGAAAAATGTTCAGAAATTCGCTAAAAATTTTTATTTTTTTAATTCCAGGTTTTCATTTTTTATTTTTTTCCCCCGAAAAATCAGAAGATTTTCTTAGCTTGATTTTTCGATTTTTCAAAAAAAAAATTATTATTTTAATTAAATTCTCAAGATTATTATTTTAAATAACCAGATTTACAGTTCATTTTTTTATAAAATAAGAAAAAAAATTAAACTAAATTTTCTAAAATTTTCCAAAAAAAAAATACAACAATTTTTCTTCAATTCAATTTTAAAAAATAAAATTCAGATTGAATTCTTAGTTTTTTTTTCTTTTTTTTTGAAAAATTGTATCAATTTAAAATTGAATTCCACAGGTGGAGCGGCTATTCGCGGCGTCGAAACCGACGGACGAGTCGAAGAATAAAGAGGCGTTGGCAGAAGAGCAGGAGCTGGAGGAAATAGTGAGTGGACAGGACGGGCAGACGGCGTGAAATGGAGAGATTTGCTCCTCTTCTTATGCCTACTTCTTCTTCTTCTTCTTCTGTTCTTCTTTCTCCACAACCATCACAACCACCACCACCACTATCCTAGGTATCTGATTCGAAAAAAAAAAAAATATATATATATATGTATATATTTATATTCCCAGTGTTAATCTATTTTTTTATTTAAAAAAAAACAGAAAAAATAATAACAAAGTGGTGTCTTGTGTTGCGTCCCGTTTAATTTGTTTTAGAATTTAGAATTAGATAGAAAAATTATTGATTTTTTTTTTAAATTTGAAATTTGAACTTTGAATTTTGAAAGTGGAGAAATTTATTTTTGAAGGTTGAAAAAAATTTAAAACTAAAATTGAAGGATTGAAAAAATTATTTTAATCAAAATTTAGAAAAAAACAATATTTAAATTTATTTTTTCGCAAAAAATCGAAAACTTGAATTTTTGAATGAAACCACGAAAAAATTAATTTTTGATTTTTAAAGTTTTTTTTTAAATTATAAAATTGTTTCTAATATATTTTTAAAAAATTTCCAAAATTCAAATTTAAATTTTTTTATATTAAAAATTTTCAAATCATTGAAAAATCAGAAAAAATTTTCAAAGTCTAATTATGAATTTTACAATTTTTGCTTATTCCAAAAATTTTTTATTGAAAATGTTTAAATGAAAATGAAAACTTTTAAATATTTTTTTTTTGAAAAAATCCAAAATTCAAATTTAAAAAATTTTTTTTTATATTTTCTTAATATTAAAAATTTTCAAATTATTGAAAAATCAGAAAAAAATAATAAAATTTTTGATTTTGAATTTTCACAATTTTTGCTAATTCGAAAGAGAAATTGATTTTTTTTCAAGCAATAATAAAAATTAAATTAAAAAAAAAAAACAAATTTTGTTTAAAATCTTGTCCCTGTCTGGTTTCGTTTTGCATGTTGGCTAATCTGTTTTTAGTTTTTTTTCCTAAGTTTTATAATTTTTTTTCCGTTAATTTTCCAATTTTTCAGACTCGATTATAACGCCTTCTCGTCGATTTGCAGCCTTCCAAAAAAAAAAAATTAGGTTTCAAATATTTTTTTTTACAAAAATTTCAATTGTATTCCCCTAATTCCTGCCAATTTTCCTCGCCTCGCCCCGCCCCCTTCCAATAATTTTGTGCCCTTAAATTAAATTGAAAAAAAAATTAATTAGCTAAGAATTTAATGTGAAATTTTTTCTATTTATTTAGTCAGAACCAGTTCTCGTCTCGAAAAAATTGTGATTTTTTTAAAAATTTAAATTTTTTTTTCGAAGTAGCGTCACCTAATTTTCGCTGTAAATTATTAATTTTTTTTTTAATATTCCATTTTTTTTCGCTTCCCCTCTCTTCCAAAAAAAAATTCCGGCCCAAGAAAAAAATTCTACTTAGCTCACTTATGCCTAAAAATATTTTTTCCCCCTCTCTCATTAAACGCTGAAATTTAATTAATTCCAGAAAAAAAAAAAGAAATTTCCAATTTTTTTGTCACCCCGGCTTTCCACCCGATTCACTGATTTTCAGATAATTTTCAAACGAAATAAAGAGATTTTTCCATTTTTTCTCCCATTTTTCAAATTTTTTTTTCGTGATTTTAGCCAAGTTTCAGTTCTTTTTACTTGAATTTTTATTTATTTTTTTCTGATTCATTTTATTTTTTTTTGAATTTTTTTTCAGATGAGCACAAAAAAAGAGCCGGAAAATGCACAATTTCTGGCATTATGGCAAAATTCGGAAATTATATCGAAAATGGAAACGCGGTAAGAAAATTGTTGTTTTTTTTTCATTTAAAAAATTTTAATTTTTAAAAAATCCGAAAAAAAATTAGAAATATAGTTTTATTTAATTTTTGGAAATTGGAAAAAAATTTTTTTTAATAAAAAAAATAATTAAAAAAATAAAAAATAAAATCTATTATTTACCAATTAAAATTTTTTTTTAAACTAGAGAAAAAATCGCTGTTTCAGTTTAAATACAGATTTTTTTTCGAAAAAAGTATTGTAACTTGACATACGCCAAAATAAGCGCCTCGGCCGCGAGTGGCGCTTTAAAATCGGCCAGTGGCGGCACAAAGACGCCAGTGGCGCCGGAATAGCGCCTGTCTTCGGCCAAACAACACACCCCCCCCCACAAAAAAAAGAGAGTTAGAAAAATAGTTTGATAAAGTTTCGATCCGCACTTATCAATCAATCGCAGAGAGTCGCCCTCCGCCTCGGCTCCGGACGTCTCCAGACCATCGGCGGCACTGTGGCAGAATCTGTCGTCGATGTCGTCGGCCGATCAGGCGCAACTCATGAGTCGACTCTCCTCCACGTGGCCGTTTCGAGACGAACGACGGGCTCTGACGTGGCCGGTGCACGCCGGTCTCCTCGCCAACTGTGTCACTTCCTCCCTCATCGGTAATGCCTTAGGGGCTGACTTTGAAACATCAAAAAAAAATTAGAGAAAAATCAGAGTTGCGAATCAAAGCACAAGGCCGGAACAGTTTTTCGAGCATAAAAAATTTGAAAAAAATGCTAAAAAGTCAGTCGACCTCTTGAATTGTAGCTATTTTCACGGGCAATTCCGTAAAATTTACCCAGAGACAGCAAGATTTTTCTCCTCTCCAAAAATCGCGGATTTTTGGAACGCGGAAAAATCGGACAAATTTCTCATAATTTTTAACGAATTGCCCGTCAAAATAGCTACAATTTGAGAGGTCGACTGACTTTTTAGCATTTTTTTGAAATTTTTTATGCTCGAAAAACCGCAGGAAAACAGGTCAAATTTATTTTTTTTTTCAATATGAGGAAAAACATCATTTTTTTCATAATTTAAAAAAATTTTTTAAAATTTCTTCGGATTTTTCTCCAATTTTAAATAGTTTTTTCTCAACATTTTCTATTAGTTTTGAAAAAAAAAATTTTTTTTTGTTTTTTTTTTTGAAAATTTCCTCGATTTTCGACAAAATATTCGAAAATAAAAATAGAAAAAATAGGAGAAATTTGAAAATTAAAAAAATTAAAATTAGAATTTTTTTTTAAATTCTGAATTTTTTCAGAAAAATTGGAAAAAATTCTAATAAATCAATTTAATTTTTAAAAAAATCGATTATTAGAAAAATTAGCAAACTTTCATAATTTTTCTAAAAATTTTTTTTTTGAGTTTCTACAAAAAAATAAATAAAAATCGGAGCAGTCTCAATTTCAAAAAAAAGTCCAGTTTCAGAGAAATATTGAAAACCATTTTTTCTCTATCTTTTCAATTCGATGGTATTTTTTTAAAAATTGTTTATTCTCTATTCGCAGCCACTCGCATCAATTCCGATATGTTTCTGTACGATGCGAAGGCGAAATTCTTCGAATCGATCAAAAAATGCCCGAAATCGCCGTACGTTTTCGGAGTCTACTCGTCCGGCGTCACCTATTTCATGCTCTATCAGGTGAATATTTTTTATTTATTTAAAAAAAAAAATATTTATTATTCGAAAATTTAAAAAAGTATTATTTCCAATTGGATTCCGCTAGTAAATAAAAAAAATCGGAAAAAAATTTTTATTTGAAAAAATTTTTAATCTAAAAATTCGTGTGATAGAAAGAAAAAAATTACAATTTTTTTTATTCGGAAAAAATTATTTTTGAATTTTTCCCAGGTAAAAGTATCACTTTTCCGAAAAACTTTAGAAATTAAATAAAAAATTTTTTTTTAATTCCTTTTTTTTTTCTAGAGTGTAATTTTAATTGGTTTTCCCTAGTTTATAAAATTTTTTTTTGGTTTCAAAAATATTTTTTTAATCTCAAAAAATTGTGTGATAGAAGGAAAAAAAATTTAATATTTTTACTTAAAAAATAATTATTTTTTAAATTTTTTCTAGTTAAAAGTATCACTTGTTCAAAAATTTCAAAAATTAAATGAAAAATAATTTTCAAAAAAAAAAATAGTTTTTTTTTAAGTTACAAGTTTATAAAATTCCAAAAATTCTAAAACAGATTTATTTTTCAAAAAAAAAATTTTAATTCTATCGAAAATTGATGAAAAATTAAAAAAATAAATCTAAAAATGAATCAAATTTTCTGAAAAAAATTATTAAATAATTTTTCGAAAAATGAAAAAAATTCAAAACCCATTCATTTTTCAAAATTTTATTAAAAATTTATAAAATTAATTTATAAAGCGTTTTTCGAATATGCATAAAAATTAAATTTCAAAAAAAAAATTCGAAATCAAAAATTTATTTTTTTTTTTTTGACAAAACGAATTTTTCAACGTATTTTTTGAAATTCTACTAAAATTTGAGTTAAAAATTTTTTTAATCAAAAAAAAAAATAATTTAATTGCTCGTCGCGCAGATGATGATCACGCCGAAAGTGTTCAACGAGATGACGCCGTGCCCGTCGTGCCTCGTCATCAACAGCATCGCGATCGGACTGACGACGGGCGTGGCTCTGCCGATGCTCGCCACACCCTACCTGGCTCACTACGTGCTGCTCAACCGAGAAGAGGGCGCCGCTGCTCGCCGAGCACCAACAGCCGGCCGCTCCTCTTCGATGCCACTCGTCACGAATCTACTCGAATTCCTCACACTCGGATGGGAGGGTACCGCTTCTTTTTTTTTTTTTTTTGAGATTTTGGAAAAATTTGGAAAAAAAATAGTGACATTTTTATCTGAAAACCGTTTTCAGCAGTGGTAAAACGATGGAAAAAATTAAAAAAAATTTTTTTTTTTTGAAATTTTTGAAATTTCTCTCTGTAATTGGAAATAAAATTACTAGCGGAATTTTAAAATTTCAAAAAAAATTTTTCTAAATTTTTGCTTTCTCACGGTTTTTAAAAAATTTTTTTAAAAAAATTTAAATTTAATTTTTGGTTTTCAATTTTTTTTCGTTCTAAAAATTTTTCTTACAATAGGAAAAAATTTTTTAAATTAAAAAAAGTAAATTTTTAACCTGAGACTCACCTTGACTTTAAAAATTCTAAAATAAATATACCGAAACAATTTTTTCAAAAATTTTTTTACAAAAAAAATCTGAGAAAAACTTTGAAATTTTTTTTAAAAAGAGAATATTTTGGAAAGAATTAAAACAGACAATTTTTGAAAAATTCGGAAATTAAAAAAAATTAATTTCCGGACACTCACCTAATTTTTGTTTTTCAAATTAAGAAAAAGGTTTTTAGTTTTTTAATTTTAAAAAAATCCCAAAAATTCGAAAATTATTTTTTTTTAATTTTTACGAAAAAAAACTGAAACATACTAAAAAAATTTTTTTGAAGAAAGTTAATTTGAGAATAAAACCGACTTTTTGAAAAAAATTCGAAAATTAAAAAAAAAAATAATTTCCGGAAACTCGCCAAATTTTTGTTTTTAAATAATGACAATTTTTCCAAAAATTAAATCCCAAAAATTAAAAAAAATAATTTTTTTATTAGAATTGAAATAAAAATGTTCGACAGGCTCGAAAGCGGCGCGTCCAGTGATGGCGACGTGCGCCGCGATCCAAATGCTCGTCAGTTTCGGCGCCATGTACGCAATGCTGTGGGGACGCGAGCGAATGTACTCGACACTGGAGCTCGACACAGAGCTGGCACGTCGTCTAGTGGCCGACGCGCAGACGTCGAGCTCGCTGAAACAAAAACTGCTCGACTTTTTGCGACGCGTGCCTATTGTCAACGGAATCGTGCCGGAGGCGCCCGAAACGGAACGAGTCGTCTGACCGGATTGTGTGCATTTTGTCGTAGGGTCTAGTGTTTCTCTCTTTTCTTACATTATGAACATGTTTATTTGTTTCCTTTTTTTTTTGTTTGCCACCCATTTTTTTTGAATCCGATTTGTGTGTGTGTGTGTGTGTGACATTTAAAATATACAGAAAAAATTATCGACACGTTTTTAAAGGGAGGGGGGGGGGGGCTAATAAAACAATGATTTGATCGACCGTTCCCGCCGGAAAATCAGCAATTTTCGAGAGAAAAAAATGGGGATGGGAAGAGGGGTAAATCGGACGTTTTTTAAGAGGAAAATAGAAAAAAGCGGGAGAAAACCAAAAAAAAAAAAAACAGAAATGCACCAGTAGCCAAATCGTTGAGAAATTTGCCGGATTTTTTTTTGTCTGTGGAAATGTATTTACACGATTTTCGATTTTTTGCAACCACACGGAAAATGTTTGGTGCCTATTAACAGAGAGAATTATGTGAAAATGGATTTTTTTTGGGAGGGGAGTTTGAGAAAATATCGATTTTAGACAACCGGAATCCAGTCGGCCGAATTGGGCGGCAAATAGAAGAGAGTCGTTCGCGGTGGTGTCGAGGAGCCGGACGAGAAGTTCGGTGGAGTGTACGTTTGCATCGAGAGCTGCAAAAGCGGCGATTTTCAGACGATTTTTAGCGATTTTTGACAAGTTGCGCGTCAAATGTGGTGTCGGGTGTGTGAACACGGCAAGTGCACAGAGGGCACGTTATTTGACGCGCAAACTGGGAAAATGGATTTTTTCGCCGATTTTTCTGGGATTTTCGAAAAAACTAGTTAATTTCAGGCGTTTTTTAGTGGAAAATTTAGAAAACAGCAGTATTTCAGTTGAAAAAATCGAAAAATCTTGTTTTTTGAGCTTTTCCTAGGCTCAATATTGTAAAATGTATGTTTTTTTCGCATAAAAATAGAAAAAAACGCATAAAAACTAAGTGTCTCACCTGAAACGCGACGCGATCAATCATGCTCAGCGTCATGTGACGCTCGTGTGCCATCAGACACACGGTGCTCTCGTCGATGACGCGATAGAGCAGCATGAGAAAGTCGTATTTGGCTTGTCCGGTGACGAGGAGCGACGAGGACGTCGCCTGCGACGTCGACGCCTCCGAATCGGTGTCGGAGCCCGACGAGGACCACTGATCGTAGGCGGAGCCGTTGAAGGCGGTGCCAAAGTGCGAGTCGAGATAGTTGCGCAGCTTGTTCTCCTGCGCCGCCACGTCGGGAAAATCGATGAAGAAGCGCGAGCACATGTATCTGGAAGAAGAAAAGAGCTCTTTCGAGCAGGGGAGGGGGGGGGGGGGGCGTTTGCTCACTTTTCGAGCTTCCGACTGTTCCACGGTCGCGCGCTTTTGTAGCCGCGAATGATGAGGTGACAGTACTTGAGCAGCCCGCCGCCGCGAATCTCCTCCGGTTTGACGGTGTCGATGAGACGTTCGTGGAGGTGTGCCATCGCCTGATGCACGTCGCCGTACATGCTCTCGATCGTCACCCTCTTCGCGCTTCTCGCCTTCCGCTCGAGCTTGACGTCTTCTTCTTCTTCCTCGACGACGTCATCATCGTCATCGTCGGCGAGCAGCGGATCGAGATGAATTTGGAACGAGTCGACCGAGAACTCGAATTGACGTCGCATTTTGTTGACAAACTTCAGCTCGATGCATCGACCGTACTCGTTGTTCAGCGAGAACAACGACCACGTGTCGTTCTCCACCGACACCTTGATCATTTTGCGAATGTAGACGTCTTTGAGTGTGTCAAAGTCGAACTTCTCCTTGCCAATGTTGTCGGGCATCAGGTGGCGGATTGTCGAGAAGACCGCGTCGCGAATCGCGTCGAACACCGTCTTCTCGTCGCTTCGCTCCGAGATGCGCACCGGAAAGATCAAGTCGACGTCGGCGTAGGAGAAGTCGTCCGACGAGGCGACGAACGAGGCGGCGCCGCCGTTCAGACGTGTGTCACGCGCGTCCACTTGCATTGTGCTGAACGAATCGCGGTGGGGTTAGGTTTGGTGTTGGTATCATTTGGGGGAGGGAAGTTAGGCCGCGAACTAGGTTTTTTGAAAGCTTTCAAGAGGAAGTAAGGCCATGACCTAGTTTTTTTTTGAAAATTTTTATAGGAGAAGTTAGGCCGCGGACTTGGCTCTTCGACAGTTTTCTGGGGGAAACTAGACCATGGCCTAGGTTTTTCGACAGTTTACTTGAAGAAGTTAGGCCATGGCCTAGGATTTTTGAAAGCTATCAAGAGGAAGTTAGGCCGCGCGGACGAGGTTTTCGACAGTTCTCTGGGGGAAACTAGGCCATGGCCTACGTTTTTTGAAGAGTTTTCTGGGGAAAGTTAGGCCATGGCCTAGGTTTGTTGGCAGTTTTCGTTGAATTTAGGTTGAGTAGTTCTCGAAAAGCTCGGCCACAATCATGTTTTTCGTCACATTTTGGGAAGTCGGGTCAGATTCTAGGCCAGTATTTCTGAAATATTTTCCTAGAGTGCTAAGTCAGCTAGTCGAAAAGTCAATTTTTCGGAAAGCTAGGTGAGTTTATCAACAAAAGTTAGAAATCGCTCGATTCTAACATGCG
Organism: Caenorhabditis sulstoni; assembly: GCA_963966605.1. Classification (NCBI taxonomy): domain Eukaryota; kingdom Metazoa; phylum Nematoda; class Chromadorea; order Rhabditida; family Rhabditidae; genus Caenorhabditis; species Caenorhabditis sulstoni. The sequence goes on from OZ016475.1 coordinate 8,143,827, forward strand.
TGGCGGCCTAACTTTCCTTTCTCAAGCGTGGCCTAACTTTCTTTTCTCACCCGTGGCCTAACTTTTTCAAGCGTGGTGGCCTAACTTTCCTTTCTCAAGCGTGGCCTAACTTTCTTTCTCAAGTGTGGTGGCCTAACTTTCTTTTTCTCAACCATGGCCTAACTTTCTTTTTCTCAACCATGGCCTAACTTTCTCAACCATGGCCTAACTTTCTCAACCATGGCCTAACTTTCCTTTCTCAACCGTGGCCTAACTTTCTCAAGCGTGGTGGCCTAACTTTCTTTTCTCAAGCGTGGTGGCCTAACTTTCTTTTACTCAATAGTGGCCTAACTTTCCTTCCTCAACCGTTGCCTAACTTTCCTTCCTCAACCGTGGCCTAACTTTCCTTTCTCAAGCGTGGCGGCCTAACTTTCTTTTCTCAATAGTGGCCTAACTTTCTTTTACTCAATAGTGGCCGAACTTTCTCAAGCGTGGTGGCCTAACTTTCTCAACCATGGCCTAACTTTCTCAACCATGGCCTAACTTTCCTTTCTCAACCGTGGCCTAACTTTCTCAAGCGTGGTGGCCTAACTTTCTTTTCTCAAGCGTGGTGGCCTAACTTTCTTTTACTCAATAGTGGCCTAACTTTCCTTCCTCAACCGTTGCCTAACTTTCCTTCCTCAACCGTTGCCTAACTTTCTTTCTCAAGCGTGGCGGACTAACTTTCTTTCTCAACCGTGGCCTAACTTTCTTTTTTCTCCTCTCAAAGTGCAAACTCACGCCAAATAAGTGCGCAGACACCGGATCAGATCGACGAGCTTCGTCGCGATCGTCGGAAAGTTGCCTTTTCCGTGAATTTCGACGCGCTCGTCGAGAACAGCTCGAAGGCGTTTCATCTGGAAAACAAAAAAAAAAAAAAAATAAGAACTCATTCGATCCCTTTCATTCTGAATTCTGAATTCGTCCGCTTATTCGTCGTCGTCGTCGTGGTTTTCTAGTTTTAGCCGCTGACGCCGCCGCCATCCATTACAACCAACTTTTTCGGTTTTTGGTGGCCGTCTTTTTCCCTCTCATCTTCTTCTTCTTCGTGACGTCATCATCACGACAGATGATTCGATGAAGAAGAAGGAGAAGAAGAAGAAGCTTGTTTTCTTTCTCTCTCTCTCTTTCTCAAAGTGTAAGAGAGAGAAAGAGAGAGAGAGAGAGAGAGAAAGAGAAAAAGAAGAAAAAGGGAAAGAAAAGAAGCGGCGGAACTAAACTGTATCGGCGGCGGCGGCGTCGGCGGTGGTGGTTTTTTCGTACACAAATGAGAAAAATGTGTACTGCGAAGTGATACAAGAAAAAATTTTTGGGTTCAACCTGAACTAGCAGGTTTCTTTTTTTTTTTCAAAAAAATTTTTGTAAAAATTCTAGATTTTTATTTTTTTTCCAAAACTAAAAAAAATTGTTTTTTTTTTTTTTGGAAAATTTGATTAATAATTTCTACAAAAATTTTCTACTAATAAATAAAAATTAGAAAAAAAATTGTTTGAAAATTTCAGGAAAAAAAATTCCACAAAAAAGTTTGAAACAGAAATAATTTTTTTTTTTTTTTTTTTTTTTTTTGGAAATTTTTTTTTATTTGTATAGAATATTATTGAAAAAAGAATATTAAGACTCTTACAAATTTCTTTACTATAAAATGAAAATTTGTTAAAAAAAATTTTATTTGAGGAAAAAAATTCCCAAAAAAAGTTTGAAACAGAAACATTTTTTTCTTTTTTTTTTTTTTTTGGAAAATTTTTTAAAATTTATATAGAATGTTATTGAAAAAAAAAATAATGAGACTCTTACAATTTTTTTTACTAATAAATAAAAATTAGAAAAAATTATTTGAAAATTTCAGGGACAAAAAAAATTCCACAAAAAAGTTTGAAACAGAAATAATTTTTTTTTTTTTTTTGGAAAATTTTTTAAAATTTATATAGAATATTATTGGAAAAAAATAATAAGACTCTTACAAATTTCTTTACTAATAAATAAAAATTAGAAAAAAAATTATTTGAAAATTTCAGGGACAAAAAAAATTCCCAAAAAAAGTTTGAAACAGAAATAATTTTTTTTTTTTTTTTTGGAAAATTTTTTAAAATTTATATAGAATATTATTGAAAAAAAATAATAAGACTCTCACAAATTTTTTTAACTAATAAATAAAAATTTGAAAAAAAAATTTTTTGAAAAAAATAAATATTTCAGGGAAAAAAAAATTCCCAAAAAAAGTTTGAAACAGAAATAATTTTTTTCCTTTTTTCTTCTTTTTTTCTTTTTTTTTCTCTCGCCCCTCAATTAATCAAAGTTGTAACATGTCGACTATTTTTAGATTAAGGAGGGTCGAGTTTTTTTTGTCTGTTCGGTGAAAAAAAAGTCAGGTGAGGAGGAAATAAAAATATATTTCGATCAAAGATTTCCCGGAAAAAATTAATTGGTGGCTGGAAAAAATTGAGGAAAAAATAGTGAAAATAAGGAAATTTTCGCTCTTAATTTGAAAAAAAATACACTAAAAATAAGAAAAAAATTTTTTTAATTAAAAAAAAAATTTTTCTCAATTTTCGGCCAAAAAAAAGAAGAGAAAATGGGAATCCAGAATTTTTTGAATTTTTTAAAATTTTAAAATTTTCAAAATTGAAATTATTAAAAAAAATTTTTTTTACTGTTTCAAAAATGTTTTTTCAATTTTTCGCATTTTTCAAAAAATCAATGTCTAATCATTTTCTTCTCATGTTGTTTCCAAAAAAAAAAATTATTTAAAAAATTCTAAATAATTTTTACCTGTCCTTTGGTGAGCAAAGTGGTGCTGGTCACCGGATGCGTCGGCTCTTTGGGCTCCAAAATGTGTTGGGGCTCATTTTGGTGATGGCTCGAGTTGTTGCGCTGATTTTGATGATGGTAGTGACCATTGTTGTTGTTATTGCGCATTCTGGTCGACGACGGATGAGGGGCCAACTGGAAAATGGGAAAATAATTTTGAAAAAAAAAATTTTTTTTTTCAAAAATTTTTTTAAAAATTTTTCTTTCTCTTATTATAATAATTCAAATTTAGAAAAAAAAAACAATTTAAATTTAAAAATAAAATTTTTTAAAAATTTCGCGCGTGTGATTTTCGATTTGTTTGTCAATTTTTTGTGGTCGCAATCGCTGCCAGTGATAACCAATTTTTCGCTTTTTCTTTCTTTTTCTTCCTCAAAAAAATTGATAACGCTTGAAAATGAAAAGGTGAAACATTCAAAATGTTGCAAAAAGTTTCGAAATTAAAAAAAAAAAAAAAAAATTTTTGGCGAAAATTTTCGGAAATTTTTTAAAGCAATTTTTTAAAAATTATTTCCATATTTTTTTTGGGTTTCAATAAAAATTTTTAAAAAAATTTCCAGAAAAAAAAATTATGAAAAAAATTTTTTTTTTCAAATTTTAAATTCAACAAGAGTGTGCTCAGTGAGCTCGCCGAGCCAAATAACCGATTGGCAAATAGAGTTAAGAAGAACGGAAAAAAAAACAGTGTGCAAAGAAAAAAAAAAGAGTTTTAATTGAGTTGTGCCACCGCTGCACTCACTTTTTGACACTTGGGGGCTCAAAGAGCAAGATTGCACAATGAGCAGCAAACAGGCCGACCACCCACTCACCCCCCTCTAGGTGAAATGGCAAATTTGTTTTGAAAAAAAAAATTTTTTTTTTTAATTTTTCAAAAAAAAATTTTTTTTTTGAATAATCGGTGATATTTTTTCCTAATTTATATTTTTAAAAATTTTTAAAAATTAAAATTTTTTCCATTTTTGAAAATAAAATGAAATAATTAATTTTTTTGAATTTCTCAATTTTAAAAACTATTTTTTTTAATTACAAACAATTTTTTCCTATTTTTCATCCAAATTTTAAAAAATAAAAATGAATTTTCAATTTTTTTTTTAATTTTTAAATTTAGAAAAAAAAAATCAGTGAAATTAAGGGAAATAATGGGAAATATTCAATTTTTCAAAAAAAAAAAAATTAATTTAAAAAATTATTTCAAAAAATCCAAAAAAAACCCAAACAAAAAAAATTTTTTTACTGTTTCAAAAAAATTTTTTCAAACTTTCATTTAAGCAGTTATTTCAGTGCTTCCCAATAGACTTAGTAAAAAATCCAAAAAAAAAAAAATTCGCAAAAACTCACAAAAGTCTTCTGAATATTGCCGTGTTGATCGTAAGCGATCACCGTACGCGAACGTCTTCCGCGCATTTTTTTTGTCTTTTCTCGTAAAAACAGTTTTCAGACAATCAAATTTTCCAGAGAGAAGAAAAAAATAGAAGGAAGACGTCTCGTCGAATATGAACGCAAAACGATCCCCCCCAATGTCCTCCGTTAGTTCCTCCCCCCAAGCTCCGCCCCCTTTTCTCCCCCTCATTTAGGCTCCGCCCCCTTCTCCTCGCCTCTCCAACGACGTCATTTCTGTTTTGGCGCGCGCGCGCGCGCGGGAAAAAAAAGAAAGAGAAAAGAAAAAGAAGAGAGAGAGAGAGAGACAACACTACGGCTATTTTTTGCTGTCTTCTCTGTGGTCGAGAGTAGGGGCTCGCGGAGCCCTCTAGCGGCTCTCCCCCCCCCCCATGATGATGTCATTCAATTTCTTCTTCTTCTTCTCCAGAAGACGTCACGTCATCTGGAGCAAGAGAGAGAGAGAGAGAGTAATTTGCATTGGTGCGACAAAGAACAAAGAACCGCTAGAGCTCTTTTTTTCTCCTCTCTGGATCCATATTTCTCTCTCTCTCTCTTTTTATTTTTTTGAAGTGATGTCATGAGTTTTGGAAAAAAATAAATAATTTTTTGGGAAATTGGGGAAAAATTGGGAACGGATTGGGACGGGACAGGTGGAATTTCAAATTTGGAATGGGAAATTTTGAATTTTTTTTTTTTTTGGATTTTTTTTAAACTGTTTTTTTTCTGAAAATTGGAGTTTATAAAACTGGAATTTTGCTTTAAAATTTTATTGAAATTAAATTAAATTTTTAAATTTTTTTGGAAATTAAAAAATTTTTTTTTTGGATTTTTTAAAAATTGTTGTTTTTTTCTTAAAGTTAAAGTTTATCAAACTGGAATTTTGCTTTAAAATTTTATTGTAAATTTAATAATTTTTATTTTTACTTTTTGGAAATTTTTCAAAAAAAAAATTTTTTTTTTCAGAAATTTTTTTTCAAAATTAAAAAAAATTTATGTAAATTTATTAAGTTTTTTTAAAAACTATCTTGAAAAATATAAAAGGTTCAATTTTTTCGGTGTAAAAAAAAAATTTAAAAATTCAAAAAATTTTCAAAATTTTTTAAAAAGTTCAGATGGTTTGATTTATATTTTCATTTAAGTATTTCAAATTTTATTTTTCAGAAAAAAACTGGGAATAATTAGAAAATTTAAAAAAAATAAAAATAATTTTCTTGAAACCGAAAAAATTTTTTAAAAGTTTTTTTGAACATACCTTTTTCTGACGTGGCATTTCGAAAATTTAGAATTTTGCAGAAAAAAAAGCAACAAAAAAAAAAGAGTTTGCCTATGATTTTCCATTCCCTTTTATACGATTCCATTCGAGGTTCTCGCGAAACTTCCAGAAAGTACGCGAAACACAGCGCGGTCTCGAGTGTTTCTCTGCGTCTCCTCGCTCACGCGCACTCTCTCGCCGAGACGAGAGAGTGCGCGGAAGTGAGAGAGTGCAGAGAGAGAAAAGAGAAAAGAGGGGCGGCTCGCGAGAGAACATTCGAGAATATTTAATTAATTGAATGAAAACAGTGTTTCGGGGAATTTATTCGCGTTTTTTTTTTCTAATTTATCGAAAGCAAAAAAGTGTCAGGGAAAAAAAGAAAAAATCGATAAAATTGAAAAGTACGATTTTTGCGAATTCGGAAAATAGTAAAATTTCTCAAAATTTCAATTTTTTTTGTGTTTCAAATTTTTAAAATAAAATTCATTTGTTTTGAAAATTAGATATTTTTAATTTTATTTGAAAAAAAATTAAAACTCGATTTTTGAAATTAAAAAAAAATTGCAGAAAAATTAAATTTGAACAAAAAAAAACGAATTTTCAAAATTTTCCGCGAAAAAAATTTTTTGAGATTCTTTTTCCTAAAAACAAAAAGCATGTAATTTTTTCAGAAATTTTTTTTGGTTCAAAATTTTTTACTTCTTTTTTCTAATTTTTGTTTGAAAAATTCTCTAAAATTCGGAAAAAAAATCGGAAAAAAAAATTTAGAAATTATTTTTTTTTAAGAATAAAAATTTCCCTTTTTCTCAGTTGCATTTTCATAATTTAAATATATAATTTCTATTGTTTTTTGAATTTGAAATTTAATTTTTTAAAAATCAGAAAATAATTTTTTTTTCCGAAAATGCGATATATTTTTGAAATTTTGAAAAAAAATTCCAATATTGTTAATTATTTTTGAATTTTCAACCATAAAATTTGTTTTTTAAAAATGTATTTAAAACAATTTTTATTTAATTTTTTGGGAAATTTTCCAGGTTTTTTTTCAGTTTTCCACTATTTTTTCCCAAATTTTTTTGTTTTTTTAAATCTTCAATTTTAAAAAAATCGGGAAAAAAATCGATATATATATATGGAAGAAAGAGGAGAAAAAAGGCGGATGAGAATAAAGTGAGAAGGGCCCAATTAGGCAAAAAAAAAACCGAAACGGATACATGTATACATGTATCTGTTGTTGCTCCGCGAGCAGCCGAAATAAAACAAAAATTATTTTCCAAATTTGTTTTACAAGAAAAACAGCCTTAATTGTTATTGGTATCAAAAATGTTTTTAATAAAAATTTTTTGAAACTGTAATTTTTTTTTTGCAAAAATTTTTTTTTCGTGGTGAGACCCAAAAATAGCGTTAATGCTGACGTCAAAAAAAAGACAAAAAAAGAAAGATTTCTTTATTTTTTCACGCATTTTTTAGCCTCTTCGAAAATTGAATTATTCATTTGCGGGACGCGCAGAAAAAAATTGCGGGGGATTTTTGGAAATATTATGGAAAAATTGGAATTTTTTGATGACTCTTCAAAAAATTTGGTTAAATTAAATTTTTAAATTTTTAAAATTGTATTTAATTTAAATTCAAAATTTTTTAAATTTAAAATTTTTAAATTAAATTTTTTTAAATTTTTAAAATTGTATTTAATTTAAATTCAAAATTTTTAAAATTTAAAATTTTTAAATTAAATTTTTTGGAAAAAAAACAGGGATTAAAATTATTTTTTTCTTTAATTTTCACTCGAAAATTTTTGAAAAAACGGCAAGAAATAATTTTTTTTATTTAAAAACAAAAAAAATTATTTTTTAAACGATTCAAAAATAAATTACTGTTTCAGATTTTCTCAAAAAAAAAAAATTTTTTTTGAATTTAATTAAATTTGAAAAATTTTCTAATTTAAATTTTTTTTTAAAAATCAGGGGAAAACATTTACGATCCCCAAAATTTGAAAACAAAAATTCATTCATTCAAAAAAAGAAAAAAATTCAAAAATCGCCAAAAACTTTTTTTTTGTTGCTCCGGACCAAAATTTGTTCAGCTCTCAATTATTTACACAGATTTTGTTTAGCACTTTGACGAGTGAAAAAGTGAAAATGCACAGAGAGAGAGAGAAAAAAAAAATAAAAAAAAATAAATGCGCCTCGTCGCCCACTAACTAGCTATCAACAAAGTTTTCGGCGGAAATGTTGAAGGTTACTGTACTTGTGTGTGTGAGCAGCATGAAGCAATTGTGGGCTCCGCGGAGCTCATTGAAAGGGCATACACGTGTTCGTGGGGAGAAATGAGGGGAAAGAAGGAGAAAAAAGAGCAAAAAAAAAAAAAGAGAAACGAGGGGTCAGCCACCTGCTAACAGTGCCTGTCTCCTCACCACCTGCCACCCTCCCAGCCCCCAATTTTTGAAATTAATAAATAAAAAAAAATTTTTTTTTTTTTGGAATTTTTTGGGTTACTGGAAAAAATCCGCAAATTTCTAGGGTTTTTCAAAAAAATTTCTGAAAAAAAGTTTGAAAATTTTTTTCTGAAAACAAAATTAAATGGGAAAAAATTTGCATTTTTTAAATTTAAAAAAAAAATTATTAAAAAAGTTTTTTTTCTTTATTTGCATTTCAAAATTTTTTCAAAAAAAATTTTATTTGATTTAAAATTATTTTTGAAAATTTTTTTGGAAAAATTATTTACAAAAATAAATTTTATTCCTATTTTTTAAAAAGTAGTGTATTTTCTGCATTTTCCAAAAAATTTGAGAACTTTTTTTTTGGATTTTCCTAAATAAAATTCAATTTTCAAAAATGAAAAAAAAAATTTTTTTAATTTTTCGACTGATTTTCCGTGATTTTTTGATTGAAATTTAAAATTAGAAAAAAATTCCAAAAAAAAAATTAAAAATTATTTAAATTATATTTTAAAAAACTTATATTTTTTGTAAAATTTTCAAAAATAAAATTCAATTTCCAGAAAATCTTCAAAAATATTGAATTTTTTTTCAAAAATAATAAAAAAAATCACTTTCTATTAACTTTTCGAGTTTTACTAATTTGAAAAAAATCTGAAATTAAAGCACCAAAAAAGTGTCGAAAAAGTGCGGAGTGGCAGTGAATCCGATTACATTTGTTTCGAATTCACGACGAACAGTTCTTTTTTTTTGCGATTCGATTCGATTCGAAATCGGCGATTTTTAATCTCGATCATGTTCACCTCACTGGTTCTCTGGTAGAATTTACATAATTTTTTTTTTGAAAAAAAAAAATTTTTGCGTGCATTAAAATTGCTTAAAATTTAAAAATTAAAATTTAAAAAAAATCTAGCGATTTTCTGAATTTTCAAAAAAAAATTGATGTGAAATTAAATTAAAATAAATTCGACATTAATTTTTAATTACAAGTTAAGTTGTATTTTTCCTATAAATTTTCTAATTTTTCAAAAATTCAATCTGAATAAAATCAAAAAATATTTTTTTTTTTTTTAATTTGGAGAAATTTGAATTTTTGATAAATTTAAAATTAAAATATTGAAAAAAAAATTACAAAAAAAAATTTTTTTTTGAAAATTGAAAAAATAAAGTTTTTTTTCATATTCAAAAAATGCCCTTTAAAAAATTCCGTTATAATAAAAAAAAATTTTTGAAAAAATTTCAAGAATCCGAAAAAAATTTCAATTATTTTTTTTTTGAAAAAAAAATCTAGAAATTTTCTAATTTTTTCCAGAATAATTTTTTATTTATTTATTTTTTTTTCTTAGAAATTCCAAAATTAAAAAGAGAATCAATATTTTTTCTCAAGGCTTAAATTAAAATCAAATTGACTGAAAAATTAAAAAAAAAATTTTCTGGAGAAAAATAGTTTGAATTTAAAAAAAAATATTTTTTTCTCAATTTCTGTCTCTGATTTTCGTTTTTTGATCTCCAAAAGGCGCTTATTTCTCGCTCCCAATTCGGTTTTTTTTAATCAATTTTTTCCGAATTTTCGCAACTTTTATCATGCGCTTTTTGATGTTCTGAGTGCGTTTCCGGTGAGCAAAAATGATACAAAAATTCGCGTTTTTTTTCTAAATAAAAATAGAAAAATAGGGAAAAAAAGAGGGATGAGAGGGGGAAAAGTGACAAAATTTTTGTTCTTTTTTTGGATTTTTCTAAAAATTTTTTTTCTTTTTGAGAAAAAAATACTTCAAGTAAATTAATTTTTTTTTAAATATTGAAAATTATTTGAAAAATTTTAGAATTTTTTTTTTAAATTTTCAAAAAACAAAAAAATTTCCACAATTTTTTAAAAAATTTTTTCAAAACTTATTTTTTTTTTCGAATTTTTTAAAAATCCAAAACGGTTTTCAAAAACTACCGGAATTTTTTTTCCAAATTATTTTAAATTAATTTTTTGAAAAAATGTAAATTTTTCTTTACATTTAAAAAAATTGGTGGAAAATTAAAAAAAAAAATTTTCAATTAAAAAAATAATTACCTGTGGATTCGAAAATTCAATTTTTTTTCGCAATTAAAATAATTCGCAAAAAAACTACAGTAATCCGTTTCCCGGAACTTTATGCCTGTTTATACAAACAAATCACCGCACTCTCTTTCTCTCTTTCTCTTTCTTATCATTTCTCTTTCTTATTTCTTTTGTTCTTTCTATCAGTTACTTGTTACCACTGATTACGTCACGTGACGTCAAAAAAAGCCCGGAAATTCAAAAAAAAAAAATTTTTTTCTGAAATTTTTCTAAAAAAACAATTTTTTTTCCGAATTTTTTTTCAAAATTTTGGGAAAATTGAAAATTTTTTCTAATTTATTTTTTTAAAAATAAATTAGAATTGAATAATTAAATTTTAAATTTTTAAAAAAATTAGAAAAAAATACCTCGACAATTCCCTCGACTTTCTTCCAAACCACCTTCTTTTTACCCATTTCGTACTGATTTCGAGGCGATTTTTCGCTGGAATTGAGATCTGAAAATGTTTAAAAATAAAAATGGAATTTTTGAAAAATTAGAAAAATGAAGAGAAAAAATAAGAAAAAAATTTAGAGAAAAAATTTTTGAAAATTGAAAATTTTTTTTTTTTTTTTTTGAGGAAATGATAAAAAAGCAATGCATTTTAAATACTTTTAAAAAATTTAAAAAAAATAAAAATTCAAAAAAAATTGAATTTTTCAAAAAAAAAATTTTTTTTTCAAATTTTTTCAAAAAATTAGTGCTGATCATCTGGAAATCGGCGAAAAAAAACTGATAAAAATTCGATTCGTTAACAGAATATACTAGAAAAAAATTGAAAAGTGGAGGGAATCGAAAAAAAAAACCAAAGTTTCACTAATTCCCTATTGACAGTTGACTGGAAAATTTAAAAAAAAAAAAAAATTTTTTTGTAGATTAAAAAAATTTTCAAATTTCTCCAGTAGATCAAATCTCCCACTCTGGTTTCGCGAAATTCGAAAAAATTTCATTTGAAAAAATTTCAGAGAAAATTTCAGCCGATTTTTTTTTCGAAATTTTCAGAAGAGACGGAGAGAATGAGGAGCAAAAAGAGCATTGTTTGCTCTTTTGTTGACACTTTTTTTCATGCCAAACGAGAGAAACGAGAGAAATGATGGCGAAAAAAAGGGGGCGGGGCTTAGGGAGAGCGAGCGGGGAACGACACGGATTACGGTAGGTTGGGCGGACGCGGTGTTTGCGGACTTAATTTTTTTTTTCGGAAATTGATGCAGAGGAATGGAATCACAGTAACCCCTGGAAAAAATTTTTTATGGAAAAAAAAATTGAGAAAATTTCAAAAAATGTAGAAAAATAAATTTTTGCAAAAAAAAAAAATTAAATTTTGAAAATAAAACTAAAAATTATTCAATTTTTGGTGAAAAAATTGAGAATCACTGGAGTTTTTTTTCCAGAATTTTTTTCCAGGAAAAAAAAATATTTTTTTTTGAAAAATAAAAAAAATTTCAGTTTCAAAAAAATTTCTTTAAAAAAATTCTCAATTAAAAAAATAATTCGCAGTAACCAGAGGAGAAAGGCAGAAAAAACCCAAACAAGAATTATAAAAAAAAAAAAAAAAAAAAATTTTTCATCATCACCCCCCCGCACATACACAAAACGTGTCCATTTATATTGGATTTTCGGGGGGAAAAAAATTTGAAAAAAAAAAACGCCGAGATCATAAACGACACACTATTCGCCCCCTCAAATACAGAAAATGACGGGGGGGGGGGGGAAATTGGAAAAAAAAAATGAAATTTTTCCCTTTTCATACTGGGCTTCACTGATTTTTTTCTCGCATTTTTCTCTAATTCTCTTCATTTTTCCGTGTTTTTTTTGCGAAAAAACCAAAATTCTCTGTATTTTCTCTCTCTCTCTCCTTCTTTTTCCATTATTTATGCGATTTTCGGAACGAATAAAATAAAATCGCGGAAAATCGATTTTTCTAGGGAAAAAAAATTGGGAAATTAATTTTTAAGTTAAAAATTGAGTTTTAAAAAAATTGTTTTTTTTTTTCAAATTTAGTGCTAAAAATTGATTTAAAAAAATACTTTTTTTTTAATATTTAAAATTAAAATATTTAAGACTTAAATCTGGAATAATTTTTTTCAAAAAAATTTTCTGGTCTCGACACGAAAATGGAAAAAAATGTTTGTTTCGAAGCAAAATCACCAACAGAGTGGGGGAAAAAAATTTTGCAAAAAAAAAATTACAGTTTCAAAAAATTTTTATGTGAAAAAAATTTTCGGTGCCAAAAACACTACCACCCATGAAATTATTATAAAACCATTTTACAAAAAAAAAACTATTTTTGTTTTTTTTTTCAAAACTAAAATTTGGAATAATTTTAATTCAATGGAAAATTATTTTTTTTTAAATGAAAAAAAAAATAAATAATTTTTGGATTGAAAAAAAATAAAAAATAAAAATTTTTCTAATAAAAGTTACTTCAAATTTAATTTTTTTTAAATTTAAAAATCAATTTTCACTAAAATTAGTAGGAAAAATGTGGGAATGAAAATGAGAAAAAGGAAAATGTTTTTTTTTTTTGATTTATTTATTAGGCTGTGTGTTCCAGTCATAAAATGACTGTAGAATGGAAATTCCAAAAACAATGACGGACGGACAAAGGACGATGAAATGGGCGAAACTGGAAGTGCGCTCTACTGAACTCATCTCGGAAACCAACGAAATTAGGGGAACTTCTCATCTAACAATAAATTGAAAAAGAAAATAATTGGAAAAATTAAAATCGACAAATTTTCAATTTTTAATTTTTTTAAAATTTAAAATTTAATTTTCAAAATTTTACATTTTTTAATTCACGCGACTGTCCTAGCAAGATTAATAAATTTAATTTTTTTAGAATTTTAAAAAACTTTTTGTGAAACAGCAATTTTTTCAAAAAAAAAAAATGTTTTTTTTTAAATTTTATTTTTGTTTCAGGTTCTTTTTAAATTTGTTACTTTTGATTTGGATTTAAAAAAAAATTTTTTAATGAGAACTACCTGATTGAAAAATAAAATTAAAAATTAAAATTTTCAAAAAAAATTTTTTCTAATTTTCAAAAAAAAACCAATTTTTCCCCCAAAACAGTTTTCTTTGCTCTTTTTTATAGTGTCAAAAAACAAAAAAAAACAAAAATCATTTGAAATCAAAAGATAAGGAAATGGCTAGACGGGTGACGTAGGCAGACGGAAATCAAATTTTTCGAAAAAAAAAGTGCCAAAATATTGATCAAAAAATAATAAATTTTTGATTTTTGATTTTAAAACTAAATATATAAAATGAAAAAAAATGAACTAAAATCAACAATGAAATTAAAAAAAATAAATTTTTTAAATTTTTTTCAAAAAAAAATTTTTTTTCCAAAATTTTCAGAATTTTCCGCCAATTTTATAGCAGTTTTTGGGAGGCCCAGACAAAAATTTTCAATTGATTTGCACACCGAAAAACTCAAAAATCACAAATATTTTCAGAAAAAATGAAAACAATTCGAATTCGAGTGCGGACAGATTCGATGTTTTCAACTTTTTCCAGGCGAAAAAAAAAATTTTTTTTTTTTTTGAATATACAGATCAAATTTCATGGTAATAAAGGATGTGTTTTTTGGCTGAAAATAGTGATCTACGGATTTTTTTTCGGACAAAATTGAAAATAATTTTTTTCTTTTATAAATTTGTTGGAATTTTTGGAAATTTTGGAAAATTAAAAAAAAATAATTTTTTCAAAAAACTGAAATTTTTGGAATAATTTTCAGCAAAAATTAAATTTTCGAAAATTAAAAAAATGTTCAAAAAATTTACCATAATAATATTTTTTGTGAAAATTAAAAAAAATTTTTTTTTTGAAAATACTTCAAAAAAATTTGTAAACATTCAAAACAAATTTTTCGCAATTCAAAAAAATTTCCAATAACTACAGTAACCCTAAGAAAAAAAAAACAAAATTATTTTGATTTTTTGTATTTTTCAAAAAAAAACTGTCTCCAGAAGAGAAGAAGCAATGGGAAAATGGAGCAAAAAAAATTTCAAAAAAAAAAAAAAAAAAAAATATTTTTTGAAAAAAGCGCGCATTATGGGCAATTCGTTGTTTATCATCGGTTGACCACGTTAAAAGGGGGTCTGTCACCAAATTTCCTCTTTTTTTTTCGAGTCGACTCGAAGTGCGGGAGAGCACGTGTGCATCGTCTCGATTATCGCAAGAAAATAGATAACGAATACAACAATTTGAAGATAATCGAGGAGTGAACCGGATTTTCGAGTTGCGTCAAATCGTAAAAATGCAAGAAAGAGAGAGATGATCTGGTACAAACTGTGTGACATTGGAGCAAAAATATAAGTCAGGTGGAGTGAGAAGAAAGAGAAAGTTGGAGGGAAGAAAGAGAAAGAGACAGTAAGAAAGAGAAAGAGAGACAGTAAGAAAGAGAAAAAGTGATAAGAAAAGAAAGCAGCATGTGGATTACTGTATTTCCGGGAAACAATTTTTAATTATTTTTTTTTTTGAAACAGCAAACAATTTTTTTTTTTAATTTTTGGAAAAAAATTTTTTAATTGGCTAGCTTTTTTTCAAAAAAAAAATTAATTAAATTAAATTTTAAAAGTGTACTTTTTTTGTTTTATCCTTAATTTTGAATATAAAAAATTTCTAAATATTAAAAAAAATATTTTTTTGAAATTATTTAAATTTTCGGAATTTCCAGAGAGGCAGTCGAAAAACTCATTGTGGATTACGGTAATAGTTTTGAATTTCAAAAAATTCTGAAACAGCAAAATAATTTTTTTTTCAAATTCGGAATTTGAAAATAAAAAATAAATAAAGTTTGAAAGTTTCAGAATTTTCCAGTTTTTTTTGTGTAATTAAACATAAAATCATCTCATTTAAAAAAATTCAAAAAAATTTTTTAAACAAAAATAAATTTTGTTGCTCAAATTTCCCAACATTTTTCTCAAAAAATTGACTTTTTTTCTAAAAAATTAATTTAATTTTATAATTATAATGAACATGTTTTTAAAATTTCAGAAACTAAAATAGCTAAAATTTAGAAATTAAAAAAAAAATTTCCAAAAAAAAAAAAAAATTTTTACTCAAAATTATTCTCATTTCAATCAGCGAAGGTACAAAAAAAGAACTATTTTTTTCTAAAAATTGTATAAAATTACCCTCGGAAACGATGGTAGATCACAGAAAAGAGGATCGGAAAATGAATGGGAAGTAGTTCCCGCGGGGTGCTCGCGGAGCATCCGTTTGCTCGGCGCCCGCCATCAGTCAAAGTGGTCCCACTTTGAAAAGAAAAGATGCCGAGAGAAAGAAAAAAAAGAAAAAAAAAAAGAAAACTGGGTTCCCGGGCACCAGACTCCACCCGCGTCCACAATCCAAAAATCAATGATCACGAAAAATTATTTTTTAATTTTTTTTTTTTTTAATTTGAATTATTTTTTTGTTGTAATTAATCAAACTGAACTGCAAAAAAATACGTGATAGAAAAAAATTATTTTAAATAATTTTAATTTTTTTTTTGAAAAAGTGAATTTTTATTTTTCAGTCTAAAAGTGAAAAAAAAATCATGATTGCATTTAAAATTAATTTTGGAGCTAAAAAATATTTTGTAGAAATTAAGCAGAATTTTTTTTTATTTTTGAAAAAAAAAATTATTTTATTATTTTATAATTTTTTTTAAATTTTTAAATTTTTTTTTTTAAAAAGGTTGAATTCTATAATCATTTTAAAGTTGGAAAGTTTTTTGTATAATTTAGAATTTGAAAAAAATTGAGATAAATTCAAAATTAAAATAAATAAAAAAAATTTTTAAATACCTAAAAAATTTGGGAAAAAGTGCCCAAAAAAGTGAATTCCATCGTGGAAAATGCCTTTTTTTCTGCAAAAAGCGAATAAAACGAACTGATCAAAGCGAGAAAAAGAGCACAGGAAAGAGCAGTTGTTGTTGGATCGGAATGGCCTGATCTTCTTCTGGTGCGGATATGGGTGTGTGTGTGCTCGCCGAGCCGAGCACCCCCCCCCCCTGAGCACTTTCGGTGGAGCACACAACAGCAAAACAAAAACAACAATTTTCAGAAATTAGAGAACATTTTCAGAGAGCAATTTTTTTTTGAAAAAAAAAATTTTTCTGTTTCAAAATTTTTGGAAAATAATTTTTGAAATTCGAAAAATAATTTTATTGCTGATGATGGAGAAATTTTTAATAAATTTCATTTCTAAATCAGAGCCAATTTTCTTCGAAAAATCAGGATAAAAAATTGGAAATTTGGAAAAAAAAAGATTGAAAGCTCAATAGCTCAAAAATCTTGCTCTGAGAGTGTGTTCGATGGAGAAACAAAACAAGAAACTCATTTGAAGAAGAGAGGAAGAAAGAGAAATGGGATAAAGAGAGAGAAAAAGAGAAAAAAGTGAATCGTTGGCGGGCACCGAAATAGATCAAATTGTGTAATGGGAACAAAAAATAAAGAGTCCTCTCACTCCGAAGAACAGAGTTTTCGCGCCGCGAAGGTAGATCAAAATGTGTGAGGGAGTTATAAAATTATAAATTTTTTTTTCGAAAATTGTAGGGAATTTTTGAAAATAATAGATTAAGAAAATTCACAATTTTTTGATTAATTTTTTTTGGATTAACGTTTTTTTTTTTAAATTTATAAATTTTTTTTTTCGAAAATTTTCTGAATTTTTTGAATAATTTTTAAAATAAAAATTTCGAATTTCAAAAAAATCAATTTTAATTTTTTTGAACGATTAGAAACAATTGGAAGAGAAAAATTTAAAATTTAAAAAAAATGTTTTTATTCGAAAAAATGTGAAAAAAATTTTTTTTTCGAAAATTGTAGGGAATTTTTGAAAATAATAGATTAAGAAAATTCACAATTTTTTGATTAATTTTTTTTTTTGGATTAAAGTTTTTTTTAAATCTATAATTTTTTTTTCGAAATTTTTCTGAAATTTTTGAATAAAAATTTTTTTAAATAAAAATTTCGAATTGGAAAAAAATCAATTCTAATTTTTTTGAACGGTCAGAAACAATTGGAAGAGAAAAATTAAAAATTTTAAAAGAAAATTTTTTTTAATTTGGAAAGAAAGGAATTTTTTAATTTTTTTTTCTAATTTTTTAAAACTAAAAGAAAAAAAATTTAGTGAAAAAATTGAATTTAATTTTTTTTTCTCTTTTTAATGTGCTCCTTTGAGCTCTTTTTTTTTCATTTTTTTTTTCTTTTTTCTCTTTGAGCCTTCAAATCGAGCACACATGTGTTGCTCGGAGACAAAAAAAAAGAAAAAAAAATTGAGAAATGAGCTCCAGATGTCACAAAAATTTTCAAGAAAATACAAAAAAAAATTCAAATTTTTTTCGAAAATTAATTTTTTTTTTATTTTGAAGTGAATCCCGAGAAAAAAATCGATAAAATTATATCCAAAAAAATGAATTAAAAAATAAATTTCGTATGGTTGAATGAAGGAAAAAACGGGGGGAGAAAAAGAAGAGAGAAAACTCAATTAGACACCCTCCGAATATTCAGAATAAGCCTCTTTTTTCGCTGTAATTGGCTCCAGAATACTCGCTGAAATTTGCATTTCTTCGTCTTTTTTATGTGGAAAAAAGGAAAAAATTTTTTTTTGAAAAAAATCATTTTTAATTTATAAAAATTTTTGAGAATAGTGAAAATTTCTGGAAAAAAATTTATGGAATTTTCAAAATTATTCTTGTTAAAAAAACTTAAATTTACAAAAAAAATTTTGGAAATTTGGAATTTTTTGAAAAAAAACTATTTAAATATTAAAATTTCTGAAAAACATTTTTTTTTTCAAAAAAAAAATTTAATTCAAAATTTTTCGAGAGAATTGGAAGTTATTGGAAAAAATAGGAATTTTTTAAATTTTTTTTTTTAGAAAATTCAAAAATTATGAAAATAAATTTTGAAATTTGGAATATTTTGAAAAAAAAATTTTTTTTTAGAAAGTTTAAAATTTCTGAAATTTTTTTTTTGGAAAATTAATTCATTTTCGCATTATTTTTTTTCCAATATTAAATAAAATAAAAAATTTATCAATTTTTTTATTTTTTTGAAAATATAAAATTTATTTTAAATGACCATATTTTCGACTAAAAATCACAGTTGAAAAAAAAATTTTTTTTTTTTTCAGTTTTTAATTTTGTCAGAATCAATTTCCGCGCAATTTTTCATCTCTAAACAGGGAAAATCGACAATTTAAAATTTTTTTTAATGGAAAATAAAATACGAAAATCGAAAATGTTTGCTGTTTCACAGAGAAGTGAAATAAATAAATATGGAATATTCGGGACACAAACGGCCCGTACCGAAATGATAAAAAGTGAGAAAACTGGACGTTTCCCATCGTTTTTTTTATGGGAAAAAATGGAAAAAATAAGGGGAATCGGTTACTGTAGGCGCTTTTTTTCTCAGAAAAAAATTTTTTTGGAAAATTTTAATTTAATTTTTGAATAAACAGGAATTCTAATATTTAGGTTGTTTTTTTTTGGAAAAAATTCAGAAAAAAATACTGGATTTTTATTCTCATTTTTAAAAATTATAGTCAAAAAATTGCAATGCAAAAATTCGAAAAAAAAATTTTCACAAAATTTGAAATTTAAATTTTCAAAAAAAAAATTTTTTTTTAATTTTTAGTAATTTTTTAAATTCTTAGTAATTTTTCGAATCTAAAAAAAAAGAAAAATAAGAATAAGAATTTAATAATAATTATACAAAAAAAATTATATTTCGTTTTTCAATTTTTAAAAAAATCATATTTTTCAAAAAAAAACATTTTCTTCTATTGAAAATTCGAGAATCCTCTTCTTTCCATGTTTTTGTGTTATTCCAGTTAATAAAAAAATAAAAATAAAAAATTCTAAAAATTCTAAGTCTACAAGACAGAACTACCGTAACCCTATTCGTACCCCTTTCTTTGAAACCGTCGGTATCTGGTTTCAAAATCGCACTTCCTCTCTCTCTTTCTCTCTCTCTCTCTCTCTCTCTTTCTCTCTCGAGGTCGTTTTTTCTTCTTGCAAAGAAACTTTTTTTTTCTACTTCCGCCATTCAATTTTTCTGCTGCTGCTGTTCAAAATTAATTTTTCAAAAAATTTCAAATTTTTAATTTTTTTAGAGAAGAAACAGTGAACAGGCAAAAAAGAAAAACATTTTTTTTTTTAATAAAAAAAATTTTTTTTTTTGCAATTTTCTACAATTTTATTTTTTTTAATTAAAAAAAAATTAATCGTAAAATCAATGATGAATTTTTTCAATTCCCAATTTTATTTTGCGAAATTTTAATTTTTTGGTACAAAATTAACTTTAAGAAATTCAAAATAATGGAACAAAACCCAGCCATTGTCAAAATTCCTCATTCATGAGTTTATAATTTTCGTTGAAACCGAGAAAATTTTCTGCGAATTTTCAAATTTCCCGCCAGATCCCAAAAAACAATTTTTGACCTACCGACAAGGCGGCACTGCACTGTAAAACGAGGGGAGAGAAAAAATGAAACAAGAAGAAGAAAAAGAAAAAGAAAAAGAAAGAGGAAGAAGAAAAAGGTGATCAGAAAACAGTATTCGAGGGGAAAAAAAATGAGTGTAATGAATGCAAAGGGGGGACACGTTTTCAGCCAGCGAGAGGTGTAGGTCAAAAAAAAAAGAAAGAGGGGGGTAGATCAAAACCCGATAAACTATCGGTGGGCACGGAAATTCGAGGACTAAACATTTTAATATTATCTGTTTTTTTCCTGGAGTAACGGGAAAAAAAACAGACGATTCATAACGTTGAAATCAAATTTTTTTCTTGAAATCAAAATTTTCCGTTCGAGACCCAAAAAAAGGGGCGTGGCCTATGGACACACGAACCTTCTGGTATTATCTGTTTTTTTTTTGAGTGATCCCCCCCCCCCTTGGTACGAGACTCCGAAATAACGGCTCTCGCCACACCGCGCGTTGTTTAGCGAAACATTCGGCGCGCGAAATTTGAAACGAATAAAATTTTTGCAATCTCTTTTCACGCAATCTGGAAAAAAAAACACAGCGGAAGATTAAGAATATTGCGGAAAAAGAGATTGCAAAAATTTTATTCATTTCAAATTTCGCGCGCCGAATGTTTCGCTAAACAACGCGCGGTGTGGCGAGACCCGTTATTTCGGAGTCTCGTACCGGGGGATCACTCCGATGAAAAAAAAAAGATAATACCAAAAGCTCCGAGTGTCTCTAGGCCACGCCCCCTTTTTTGGGTCTCGAACGGAAAATTTTGATTTCAAGAAAAAAAATTGATTTCAACGCTATGAATAGTCCATTTTTTTCCGTTCGAGACCCGAAAATATCAGATTGTAAAAAGATTTTTCAAAAATTGTGGGAATTTCGAGGAAAATTGTGGGAATTTCAAGGAAATTTGTTTTGTTTCAAAAATAATTGAAAAATTAGAAAAAAATTTTTTTTTTCCAATTAAAAAAAAATTTTGTTTTTTTCGGATTTTTTTTTGGAATTTATTTTTTAGTTACAAAAATTTTGAAATAAAAATTGACTGAAAAAAATAAAAATGTTATGCATTTTTTTTGAATTTTTTTTTCAATTTTTCAACAAAAAAAAATTAAACTTTACGGAAAAAAAATTAATTTTTTTTTGAATTTAAAAATTTTTAATTTCAATTTTTGCAAAGCTTTGTTTAAAAAATCCGTGAATTCGTGAAAATTTCCGTTATAATTTTTTTTCAAGAAAATTTATTTTTCCGAATTTCCAATGAATTTTTTAAAAAGTGAAACTCAAAAAACAAATTTTTTTAATGAACAAGAATTTATTTTTCCGAAATTTTCCAAAAATTGAAGTACTCTCCTTGCCAAACCGTCTAAACTTTTGAACTTAGGGAAAAGAATGCGAATAATTGAAAGAGAGAGAGAGAAAAATGAGAGAAATGGTTCTCGAGAAAGAGAAAAAGAGGGAGAGAAAAACGGAAAGGCAGATAGAGATCGGTGGCAATTTTCGATTTTCGGTGCCCTTGAGACAATATTCGGAGGGAAAAGAAAGGAGAAAAGAAAAAGAAAAAGGAAAGTGATAGGGACGGGGTCAAATTTGTGTTTGATCAAGGGTACTCTGATAGAATGAGCGGGTCCCGCCACGAAAATAAACACAGGGGTCCCATTCGGGACCGTTTTTCGAGCATAAAAAATTTCAGAAAAATGCTGAAAAGTCAGTCAACCTCTTAAATTGAAGGTATTTTTATGGGCAATTCGAAAAAATTTGCTGGAAATCGCTCAGATTTTTCTGCACTTCAAAAATCGGCGATTTTTGAAGTGCAGAAAAATCGGACTAATTTCCTATAATTTTTCTCGAATTGCCCGTCAAAATAGCTACAATTTAAGAGGTCGACTGACTTTCCAGCATTTTTTTGAAATTTTCTATGCTCGAAAAACTGTCGGAAAGAATAGGAACAGAAAAAAAACTAGAAAAAATCAAGTTTTTTTTAATAAGAAAATTTCAACCATAAAAAAATATTATTTAGAGAATTTTAGATTTTAAAAAATATTATTTTCCGGAATATTTTTTAAAAATAAAAAACTTTGAAGCTATTTTTTCAATTTAAAAAAATGTAAATTTATGAAATTATATTTAAATTTTTTTTTAATTTTTAAATTTTTTCAGATTTTTAAAGTTAATGAGATTCGAAAAAAATTTTTGTTTAAAAAAAATTGAACAATTAAACTGTAATTTTTTTGGGTTTTTTCAATAAATTTTTTGAATTTCAAAAAAAAAAAATTTAGATAAAATATTTACAGTTTCAAAATTTTTACAAAAAAAAAAATGCGTATTTTCTAATTTAATCGCAAGATCTGTTGCCAGAATTTTGAAAAAAATTTGAAAAATTATTTGAAAAAAAAATAATTTTAAAAAAAATAATTAAAAAAAAAAAAAAATTTTCAAAAAAATGTGGTCAAAAAACCGCGAGGACCGCCCACTTTCCACTTTCATTTTTCCCGTTTTTATTCGATTTTTCGACTACAACCAGTAGTGGCGAACCGATTGAAAAAAAAGAGGCACTAAAAACGAGGAGAAAAATGAAAAAGAGAGAGAAAACGAACTTTTATGAGATGGGGGGAAAATACGGTTTTTGACTGGTTTCTCACAAAAATGCACTCGATTCGACGACGAATTGCAGAGTTTTCACGAAAAAACCGTTTTTTTTTGCCGCGCTTTCCACACGTTGCGTACCAAACACCACAACTCACGACAGAATGCACACTTGATGCGTCAGACCGTACGACAAATTGCAGAAAATCGTGGAAAACGGCTGAGAATCGTTCGGAAAAGCGGAAAATGGGGAGAGGGAGAGAGGGAGAGGAAAAGTGAGCGCGAGCGGTTTTCGCCGTTTTGTTGCCTTTTTATATCCGACTCACTTTGAGGACAACATCGACGAGAGAGCACGCGAAACGCGGAGAGCGGCCAGAGAAACGCACAAAAACATTCGCACTGTGACGTAGGACGCGAAACGATATCAAAAAGAGAGAAAACGGATGATTGGTGTGAATTGTCGTCGAATCGGGCGCATTGGCCGATTGTTTCGTGCATTTTGGCGTCGAGTTTGGTGTTTCGAACTGATTTGGATCGAAAAAACGATGCGACGCGTCTATTTGAAGCGTTTCAAAGCGGAAAACATACAAAATGACGACAGTTTGCACAGTTTTTCAAGAAACACCCGAATTCACGACAAAATGCACAGTCTACCCTACCCTACGGTAATCAGCATCAAAGCACCATATTTCACGACAAAAAGGACGGAAAGAATTGCGCAAAGCAACACATCTCACGACAAAATGCACAAATGCATCATATCTGACGAACAATTGCACTCAAACAGTAAACCTCACGACAAACCGCACTGTATGCTACGAAAAATTGCGTCGGAGCACTATATCTTACGACAAATCACACTGAAACATCATATCTGACGACAATTCGCACCAAAACATTATATTCGACGACAAATTGCACAAAAACTCGAAAAACACCCGATTTTTCGCGCAGTAAGGTCTAAAAAAAGAGGGAAATATGAGGGGGGGGGGGATGGGAGAAAAACAAGTCGTTCGGCGGGTGAATCAAGAAGGCAATTTCTTCGGGAAAAACGAGGAAGACATTCGAGAGGAGGAGGTGGAGATATAACTGGTTACTACTACCACCACTACAACCCGATCGAATAGTTTCTCTTTTCCACACACACACACTTTTCGAATCGCCCCCCTTTAAGTGATCTCCTACTGTTTTTTCTCTTATTTCAATCGATTTTCGACTGTTTTTTAGCGATAAAGTTCACTTCCGAGCGGCTTCGTCGAACTCGGCGCGGTGAGTGACTTTTCACGATTCGGCGAATCGCAATTTGTCACTCTGTCACGTGGTTTTTTGAGAAACAACGAATTTGACGGTTAAAATGCGCCTTAAACACGTTATTTGACGACTAAATGCACTGAAACATTCTATTTGACAACAAAATGCACTGAAAACATTCTATTCGACGACAAACTGCAGCAAAGCATTCCATTATACGACAAAATGCACTGAAAACATTCCATCGTACGACAAACTACACCAAAACACTTCACTTGACGACAAAACGCACGAAAACGCCATATTTGACGACAAAACGCACAAAAACGCCATATTTGACGACAAAACGCACGAAAACGCCATATTTGACGACAAAATGCACCAAAACGCCATATTTGACGACAAACAGCAACGAAGCAGCCTATTATACGACGAGACTCACTAAAACACTTCATCGTACGACAGATTGCACCGAACACACAGTATTTGACGACAAAACGCACCGAAACGTCTTTTTCAACGAAAACAAGCATTTTCATCGATGGGATCGCAGCAAGAAATGAATTGTCAAAAAAAAAAAGAAACAAAACAGTTGAGTTCACGACAAATTGCACTAAAACACCATATTTCACGCCAAAATGCAGAAAAACCGATTTTAACCGGGAAAAAAAGTGTTGGTCAGTATGGATGAAAGCAGAAAGTTGTGTAATAGAGATGATTGAGTGGATACTGTAGCAGTGAGAGAGAGACTGTGAATAAATACCATAATCCCCTCGCCTCCTCCTCTGAAATCCTTTTTTTTTGGTCAACCATTCATCGAAGACTAAAATATGAATTTTGAGAGTGGGTGGGGGGAAAATGGGAAAAAAATGGTCTCTCTAGTTTGATCAGTGGAACCTTTTTTTTAAAATTAGCTCCCCCGATTTCAAAAATACAATTTTTTGTTTCAAATTTTGAAAAATCAACAAAAATTAAAAAAATTTTTTTTTTTTGAATTGAAATAATTTTTTAGAAAAAAAACAATAATCGAAACATTTTTAGTGGTAATTAAAAAGTGTAATTTAAAAAAAAATTTCGAAAAATTCGAAAAAAAAATTCTAAATTTTTTTGAAAAATATTTTTAAAAAATGGTTCCTATATTTTTGTTTGATCAAAAAAAAATATTTTGGAAAAATGTTCAAAAAATTCGCAAAAAAACGTGTAAAATGATACAATCCTGATTTTTCGCAATTTTTTCAAAAAAAAAATTTTTTTTTTCGATTTATTATTTTTAAAAATTTTATTTTCTCAACAAAAATCAGAAAAATTTTCAAAAAATTCGCAAAAAAGTGTAAAATAATTACAGGATCCTGACACTTTTTTCGAAACAAATTTTTTTTTGTTTGGAGAATTTTCAGAAAAATTCGCAAAAAAAACGTGTAAAATGATAGGCTCCTGATTTTTCGCAATTTTTTCGAAAAAAAAATTTTACGAAGAAAATATTTTTAAAATAATTTTTTTTTCTGTTTTAGAAATTGTATTTTTTCCAACGAAAAAAAAACAATTACCAAAAAAAATGTTTTTTTTTTGGAAAATTTTTGGAAAATTCGCAAAAAAAAGGCGTGTATTTAGAACGATAGGAATGTGTGTGAGTGGTGGAGAAGACGAAAAAAAGAAAGACAGGGTGTCTCTCTGACAGTTCGGGAGACCGTTTCGAAATTGCTTTTGTTTCGGCGAAAAAGCGAGATTTTAGTGTTTGTTGTTTCAGAAATGTGTGTGTGTGTGACTTACAAGGGAGGAGGACACGCTAAAAAAATAAAAAGGGAAATCGGACTGGAACTTTCCATCGCCGAAAACCTCAGATTTTACCCCGAAAATTTTTTTTTTCATTTTTTTTTCAGATATATAGATTATTCTCGTGCTTTTTTACTTCAAAATCCTGTTTTTACAAATATTTTCAAGCCGAGATTTTTTTTCAAATTTTAAGTTTTTTTTTGAAAATTATTTTCGAGTAAAATTAAAAAAAAAAAAATTTTTTTTCAATATTTTTTAGCGAAAATAAAATTTTTTTTTTGAGAATTTCTAGCCAGAGCTCCAAATTTTTTTTGAGCAAATCTTATTGTGAACCTGGTTTTCAATTAATTTTTTTCAAATTTAAAATAATTTCTTAAACAGTTTTTTTTTTGAAAATTTCAATTTGATTGTGAGAAAAATTTTTTCTCAATGTAAATTTTAAAATTCGTACAGACAAACAGAAAATTTAAAAAAAAAAACAATTTTCTCGAGAAAAAAAAAAAAATAAAAATTGTATAAAAATTTTTTTTAATTTACAAAAAAAAAATTTTTTTGAATAATAGTGATTTTTCCGCAAAATTGAATTTTAAAAAATTTTTGAAAAAAAAAATTTTTTTTGTAAATTTTGAGAAATTTCAAAACTTGAGGCATATTCTAAATTTTTATCTATCATGCTTAAATAATTTTCAAAAATATTTTTTAAGCGAAAAAAAAACACTATAATTGGATTCCCACGTTTTAAAAATCACTTTCAATACTCCAAAAACAAAAAAAAAAAAAATTGCCAATAAAAAAACCAAAAAAAACCAGAGATACAAAAAAAAAAAGGGGGGGGGGGGGGGGGGGGGGGGGGAGGGAAGGTTTTGGTATAGACGGATGAGTCTCTCTCTCTCTCTCTCTGTTTCGGTGTGTGCCATGTTTCTTCAGGTTTCTCCACCATTTTTGCCGCCGCCGCCCAAGGTCGTGCCGCGTGAAATCTGCCGAAATCTCTCTCTCTTTTTCTTAGAAAATCAACGAGGGAAAGACGTCTGGTCGACATTAGTCGTAGTAGTAGATCAAAAAACGAACCGGGAAGTAACAGAAAATGAAGAGGGAGAGAGAGAGAGAGAGAGAGAGAGAGAGAGAGAGAGAGAGAGAGAGAGAGAGAGAGAGAGAGAGAGAACTGGTCAATCGGATGATGGGGGGACACAGGAACGAGGAACTAAACCGTCTCTTCTTCTTCTTTTTTTTTTTTTTTTCTCAAATTCTCTCCTACCAACAAATAATTGTGATCTCAGATCTCAGACCAGAAAGTGGAAACCTTAATTAATTTTTTTGATAAACATTTTTTTTTTGAAAAATTAAAAAAAAATTTTTTTAATAAAAAAATTTTTTCTCCCCTAATTTTGGCATTTTCATCATGGAAAAATTCGTTTTTCAATTTGAAAAAAAATTTGAGTTAAAAAAATATCGAATTTTTTAAAATAGATATTTTGAAAGAATTGGGAAAAAAATTTTTGATTCAAAAATAAGAAAAAATTTTTTTTTCAAAATTATTGTCTGTTTTTTTTTTTAATTGCTTTTTTGAAAAAAAAATTAATTAAAAAAAAAATTAGAAAAAAATTACAAAAAAAAAAAAAATTTTCACCCTTAAATTTTTATAAATTTAATTTTTTCTTTCAATTTTTGCATTTCCATCATGGAAAAATTGCAATTTTTTTAAAAATAGTTTTTAAAAAATAATCTGATTTTTCTGGATTTTTTAAAGATTTAAAGAACAAAAAAATTCAAAAAATTCGTTTCACCCCCAAAATAAAGTTTTCCTTATTTTTTTTCAAAAAAAGCACGTCTCCATAAATTCAATTTCTCTGTTCCCATAGAAAATATTTTATTCACTGATAATTATAGTTGAGATGATGAGAAAAAAAAGCGAAAAAATCCCTTTCCGATGGTAAAATTTGGGAGATTTGGTTACATTTTCAGCAAAAAATAAATCATTAAAAAAAAATAATAGAAATATCCAGAAATTAGGGGGGGGGGGGGGGGTAAAAAAAAACGGGAGAAAAAATCGATAATTACTGGGGAAGGGAATGCGTTGATTTTAGGAATTATCGGAGAGAAAAAAATCGTTAAAGGGGGCGGTGACGGGGATACGGTAGGCATAAAGCAAAAAAAATTAAATGGAAAAATTAATTTAAAAAAAGGAGTAGGAGGAGGAGAACCAGCAAAAACCGACGAATTGTGATAATTTACATATTAATTTTTTTTGCTTAATTTTTTTTTGTGTAGGATTAAAATACATTTTTTGTTTTTGAGAAATTAAAATTATAAAATCAGTTTTTGAATTAGAGAGAGAAGAAAAAAAAATGTTTTGTTTTTTTATGAGAAGTTTTTTTTTGGTCTGGGAAAAAAAAGGTGGGGATTTCTAAGAAAAATGAACGTTTTTTTTGAGAAAGAGACGAATTCAAATTTCTAGAGTTTGGCGCCAAAATATCGGCGATAGTGGTCGACGACGTAGTGACGTGCCGGCTCGTAGTAAAAGTGACGGAGGTCACGCAGCGGACGGTGCGATTCCACAAAATCCGAGTGCGTCGAGCCTTCCGAGCGCTGCAAACAGAAAAATAATCGATAAATTGAGGCAATGGTGGATTGTTCGAAAATTTGCATTTTTGATTGGGGAAAATTTTTTCAAGATTCTCAAAAAAAAATTTTTTTTCAATTTTATTTTTTTTCAATTTTATCAAATAAAAAATCGAAAAATAATTTTTTTCAGAAAAATTTAAATAAAATGAGCAATCGGCATTTTTCGAAAATTTGCATTTTTGAGTGGGAAAAAAATTTGGAAATGAGCAAAAAATTATTAATCGAAATTTAAATCAAATAAAAATTCGAAAAAAAATTTTTTCAGAAAAATTTTTGAAAAAATCAGCAATCAGTATTTTTGATTCAAAAAAAAAATTGGAAATGAGCAAAACATTCTTTGAATTTCGCGATTTTTTCAAACAAAATTTTTTTAAAAATTTAATTTTGTTTTATTTTGAATAAAAATTCGAAACTAATTTTTTCAGAAAAATTCTCAAAAAATTGGCAAAAACCGTGAAAATTATACATTTTTCAGAAAAATCTTTTAAAAAAATAAATAAAAAGTCAGAAAAAAATTTTTTGATCGATTAATAAAATATTGAAAATTAAAAAACCCCGCGATTTTCGAATTTCGAATTGTAATTAATTTTTTTGAAATAAAAAAACCGAAATAAAAATAAAATTTAGAATTTTTTGGTGACTTTCAAAAGTTTTCATGGATTTCAATTTTTTTGTTTGTAAATTTGAAGAAAAAAAACTCCCGTGCTCTTCTCTCTCTCTCTCTCTTACCTCGAAAAGGACGATGACGACGGCGAGAGTGAGCAAAAGGACGAGGAAGGCGACGAAACACGTGTTGGCCGCCTTCTGAATGCGTGACGACGACGACGAGGACGACGACGAAGATGAAGACGTCGACGATTCTGACGACGTCGTCTGATGATGCTCCAGCAGCGTCATCGAGTCCTGCTTCTCTTCTGTGCAAATTGTGTGACCGTTCGATTGGAACGCCTGAAACTATTGAATATTGATTTTTTTTTTGAATGAGAGATTCAAAGTTTTTGGAAAATTTAAAAAGTTCCCCTTTTTGAATAAACTTTCGAAAAAAACTTATCGAAAAAAATTTTTAGAATGAAAATTGAGGGATTTCTCAGAATTTTTTTTTTCAAAAACCAATTCAAAAGAAAAGGAAAATTTTTGAATCGATAATTCAGTGAACTCGAATTGAATTCAAAAAAAATTTTTTCAAAGTGTAGAAAAATTCGGAAAAATTGAACCTGATTTTTTAGTTATCTCAAATTTATTTCAAAATAATTTTTGAAAAATTCTCGATTTTTTTCTTGGAAATTTAGGAGAATTGGGGGAATTGTAAAAAAAAAATCAAATAAAAACGAATTTTGACAGATTAAATTTTTTAATAGAAAAACAGAAAAAAAACGCTTTTTTTTTGGGAAATTAGAAAAATCGTCGAGGAAAAAATTTTTCAAAAAAAAAAAATTCAAATAATTAAATTCCATTAATCAACCGAATTTCTGATATTTAAAAAAAAAATAAAATTTTCAAAAAAAAATATTTCAAAAAGAAAAAAATTACCTTCTTCTCACTGCTCACTCCTCCATTCGCCACATTTCCGTTTCCATTTTTCTCGAACACAATTTGCTGCAAAAAAAAAAATTCAATTCAATTTTTTTTTCATCTTTTTATTTTTTTTTGCAATTTTTGACTGCAAAAAATAACGGGGAAATTTTGAAAAAATTTGAAAAAAAAATCCAAAAAAAAAAAAAAAAAACAAAATTCAGTGAAAAATTAGTGAATTAGTAGTGAGAAATTTGAAGGAAAAAAAATTTTTTTTTTTTTTGAAAATTTGAATAGGGGAAGGAAAGCAAGGCAAGCAAAAATGAAGCAGTGCAAGCAAAAGCCACACACAAAACCATACAAAAATCCATTTTTTTCCCCTTTCCAAATTTTTTGTTGGTCGCTGAAAAACGGAGACCTTGATGGATCGGGGAGTGCTCGACGCGAGCGGCCGTCCGATGGACTCGACGTCGTCGTGCTGCTGCTCGACGAGCTCGTTGAATTTGTGCTCCAGAGCTCGAGCCCGAGCACTGCTGCTCGTCCCATCATCGATTGTCATCGGCTGATGGAGCTGATGGTGCTGCTGCAAAAAATGCACAAAACACAACAAAATGCAAACAGGACACTGGGGAAAAGATGGTGAATTGGCGCAAGGGGGGAAGAAGAGAGAATTTTTTTTTGAAAATTAGTTTTTTGAGAAAAAATTAATTAAATTTTTTTTTTACAGTTTTTTAATTAAAAAAATTGTTTTTTTGAAATTTTAAAGAAAAAGCAAATTTTTGTAATTCATTTTTTTTTCTCAATCAAAAAAAGTTGTTAATTTTTTCAAATTTCCCAAAAAAAAAAGAAAAAAAAAAGATTTTTTCCTAAATTTTAATTTCCAATTTTAAATTCAAAAAAATCATTTCAAAATTTTTGGTTCACAAAATTCCCAAAAAAAAGTTTTTTTTTTTTAAATTTCCATCAGTTTTTCATGCTTATTCCCGTGTGCACACTACGAAAAAAAAAACCAAAAACCAAAAAAAAATTAAATTAAATTAAAATTAAAATTAGGTGAAAAAAATGCGAAAAAAAGCTGGGAGGAGGCGGGAGAAAAACAAATGAAAAATGATAGAAAAAATAAAAAATAAAAAATGAGCGATTTTTTGTTTGTTTGCTTCTTTCTCTCTCTCCAAAGATACCGTACCTGTTGAGCTCGAGACTCAGAAGACGTCGTCGACGACGACGTGGCGACGATCTCCTCGCGTTTGACGAGATGCACTGTGAAACTCGTCTGCAAAACACACACAAACCACATCGAGACGAAGAAGAAAAAAAGAAAGAGAGAGAGAGAAAGAGAGAAAGAGAGACACAAAAAAAAAAAATAGAAATTGAACTTGGAGAAAGAGAAGGAGAGAAAGAAAGAGAGGGTTAGAGAACAAAAAAAATGGAATCCGCCCAGCTTTTTTTAAAAATTTAAATTTAATTTTTAAAGCACAGAGGAATGAAAGTGAGGGGGAATAGGGGGTAATTTGGAAATTTTTTTTTTTGGAAAAAAAAATTGATTAGAAAAAGTGTTAGTGAGGTGACAATACCCAATTTCATGCAGTATTATTCTTTTAAAAATTTTTTTATTGAAATAATTTTTTTGAAACAGCAATTTATTACTTTGGTTCGAAAAGTTAAATTTGTTTTTTTTTTTTGAAATTTTTTAAAGTCGTTAAATTTAAGAAAAAAAATTTCCAGAATTTTCGTGTTTAGAAAAAAACATTTAAATAAAATTTTCCAGAATTTTTTTCAAATTTTAATGAAGAAAAAAAAATATAAAACCAACCGAATTTTGATCCGCGTGTTGTTGAGTGTGCACGATTTTCGGTGCTTCCAATATTCCTGAAAAAAAGAAAAAAAATAAATTGAAATTTATTTTGGGTGAATTGGTTTTAAAAATAAAAACAAAACGTAGAAAAAAATTACCTTGATTATCGAGAGAAACGTTCAGATTCGTGATTTTCGACAAATTATTATTGTGATTTTCCGAACTTGCTGTGGTCGTCGACGAAGAAGTTTCTGAAGAAAAAAAGCAATTTTTTACAAAAAATAAAAAGAAAAAAAAATTAGTTTATTTATGTGAGAAATTAAAAAAATTATTTCAAATTCAACTTAATTTTTATTCTTCAAAAAAAAAATTCTATAAAAAAAATATCGAATACTTATTTAAAAAAAAAAAATTTTAATTCAAAAATTTTTAATTAATGCAATTTCCGTTTTTTTACAATTTCTTTTTTTTTCGAAAATAATTTCTAAAAAATAAATAAATTTCCAAAAAAAAAAAAATTCCAAAAAAAAAAAATTTTTGAATAAAATATGAGAATTTTTGATTAAAAATTTAATTATTCGAAAAAAAAGCTATTTTCCTTTTTTTTAATGAATAAATATCAAAAAAATCAAGGTTTTCCAAAAAATTCAGTTTTTCAAAAAAAATTCCAAATGAAAATCTGATTTTAATTTTTTTTCAATTCAAAAAAAAAAAACGCTTTCCATTTTCAATGTTTAATTCATTTCTTCGCAACAAACAAACCTTCGACACTGACGGTCGTCGTTCCGTTCGCCGCCGCTCCTTTTCCGTTTTTGGCGAGCCACGGCTGCTCGGCTCGCGGCGTCTGACGTGGCAATTCGTAGCGGACGACGCTCACCGACGAGGAGGAGATCACCGTCGTCGGCACGCTCACCGACGAACTGCAATCTTGCGCATTTCCTTTTTTATTAAAAAATTGTGTTTTTTTTTCGAGAAAATCGATATTGAAATTTAGAGCTGAATGAATTTCCAAATTATATAAATAACTAAGAATGGTTTTTGAAAAAATTAAGTTGAAAAATAAAAAAATTTTAAATTCTGAAAATATCTGTAATTTCACAATTTTTTGTAAAAATAGTTGTTGTTTTTTGAGAAATTAAAAAAAAATTCTAAATTTAGGGGAACATTTTAGTTTCGGAAAAAAATGTTTAATTGTTAATTTTTAAAGACGAAATTTGGACAAAAAAATGAAACCAATTTTGAAAAATAAAAAAAATCGAGTATTGCATATTTTCATTTTTAAAAAATTTCTTAAAAAATCTAAACTCTCAAATATTGAATAAAAATTTAAATTTTAAACTCCGATCGAATTTTTTTCAATATTAAAAAAAATTTCAAAATTTCGGGAAAAAAATATTGAAAAAAATTTTTTTTAATCGATTTGCGAATCGAAAAACTGTCGAGTTTTTTTTTGAGAACAAAACGCAACTCTAGAATTTTTTTTGAATTTTTTCTGAAAATTGACGAGAAAAAGGAAAAGAAGAAGGAGAAGAGAGACTCACGTGTTGAGAGCCGACTCGTCGTGAGCATTCTCGTTCTTCTGCTTCTGCTTCAGCTGCTGCTCCACACTGTCGTCGTGCTCCGGCTCCTCCTCCTCCTCTTCGCTCGTCACAATCGTGTCGTTGAGTGCTCCGCCGCCGCCGCCGCCGTTCGATTCCATGAAGCTGCGCTCGAAACGCATCGATCGCGCGTCCTCCTCCTCAATCTCGCGGTACACCCGCTTCGACGGGAAACGGAACGTCGAGCCGCGTGACAATAGTGGAATGCGCGGTCTGTAAAATGAACATACCGGCGAATATTACCAGTTCAAAGCGGAAAAGCTTCGAGTCCCTGGGCCACGCAACCTTTTCTTTGGGTCTCGAACGGAAAATTCAGGTGGCGATCCTTTGGAAACTTTGAAACGCCGAAAATTTGAAGTCGCATTAAAAAAAAAACTGTCTCCGTCATTTTCCGTTCGAGACCCAAAAAGGGGGCGTGGCCTACGGAAACACACACACCAGTGTTGGGCGGTCACCAACTTTTTGACGGCAAAAAAATTTCCGAAAAATTTTTCAAAAAGATTGAAATTTTTTCAAAAAAAAAAAAAAATTCAAATTATAAAAAAATTTTCCCCAAATTTTTCGTTCTCGGTAAAAAATACAACAATTTTTCTAATTTCGGGAGATTTAATTTTTTTTTAAACTATGTTTTTTCAATTTAATTTATAAATTACTGGTAAAATTGAAATTTTTTCTCACTTTTGGAAAAAAAAACCTTTAAAATTTAAATTTTTTTTTCCTACTTTTTATTTGAAAAATCGATTTTTCTAAAGGTTTTCTTCCTTTTTTTTCAAAAAGATTGCAATTTTTTTTCGAAAAAAAAAATTTAAAAAAAATTTTTCAAAGGCAGCGGAGCTCACTTGGAGAATTTCAGTTTCACATCTTGGGCGTGCTCCTCGTTGAAGAATGCCTGCTGCGAGAGAATGTGAATCCACAAGTGTTTCGCGAATTGACCCGAAGGACACTGGTATTTCAGTGTGATCGGCTTTTTCTGAAACAAAAATTTTTTTTTGGAATTAAAACTAATTTTTACCATGTCGAATCTTTAACTTTAACTCAAAATAAATACAAAAAAAAATTCTCGAAAAAATTTTTTTTTCGAATTTAAAAAATTTCAAACACGCTTCAAAAATAACTGCAAGTTTTTTTTTCTAATTATCGATTTTAGGCCAAAATTAATATTCCTCCGGTGGCCGTGGCCTAGAATCCCAAATTTCGCAAATAATTTTCGAAAATTGGTTCGAGGCGGTGGCCTAGAAATCTCGCGGAAAGCAGCAGTTAGTTAGGCCACGTCCACACAGGAATATTTTAATTTTGGCCTAAAATCGATAGTCAACATTTTTTTTTAATTAAAGAAAAGAAAAAGCGAACCGTTCGATCGGTGGATGGAGCAGGTGCCGACGTGGAGGAGCAGCCGTTCGCCTTGAGCAGCACGGGCGTGCCTCCTCCGTTCGTCGTTGCTCCGCGATAGTGCTCCGACAGTGTGAGCCGAATCTCGCGTCCCGAGTAGTCGACTTTCAGCAGTTGCGGCCAATCGATGTGATGCGTGCGCGACTGGCCCGCGTAGATGAGGATGCCCTTGCACGAGGCGCCCAGGTACACCGGATTCGACGTGTCCTGCGCGTCCTGTTGTTGTCCACAATTATTATTTTTTTAAATTAAATTTATTTATTTTTTGTTCAGAGAAAAATAATTTTACGGTGCAATTTTCTCAAAAAAAAAATTAAATTTTTATTTTTAAAATTTACGGAGAAATTTTTTTTTTTTTTGCAATTTTTCCAAAATTTTAAAACCGAAAAAAAAAATTTTCATCGAAAAAAAATGTTTAAAATTTTTTAACAATTTAAAAATAATTTTTCAAAGAAAATTAAATTTTTAAAAAATGCATATAAATTTCCGTTTTATTTAAAAAAAAAACAATTTATTTCGAAATATTTTATTTTTTTAAGAAAATTTTTTTCGTAAAATTAATTAAAATTTATAAAAATGCCGGAAGATTTATTTTTTTTCGTTTTTCAAAATTGTAAGTGTTCCGAAAATTTCAAAAAAAAAAAAATTTCGGGAGAAAAACATTTTTTTTTTGAATTTTTAAAATATTCCTATTTTTCTCATATCGAAATTATTTGATTTTTAGATTAAAAAAAAAATTTTAAGAAATAAATAATTAAATAAATGAATAAATTGCGTACCTTGATAGTGTACGGATCGAATGCGTACGTGTCGAGCTGGCTCGCCTTCTCCAGAAATTCCAATTCGGCGTCGGCGCTCGATTTTCCTCTGCAGCAAACAATTAAAAAAATTTCAAGAAAATTGAGAAAAAAAAACAAGAATTTTTTTAGTTTTGATAAATTGAAAAAAAAAATTTTTTTTTTGGTAAAATTGAAATTGGTGGAGATTGTTTGAATTTTGAAACTGATTTGAAGAGCAAAAAAAACAAAACTATTTGAAAATTCAGAAAAAAAAAATTAAAAATGGCGTTTTCTCAATTTTTCTTGGCCGCTCAAGTTTCTAGAAAATTATTTTTAGCTTTTCCAAATCAATTTTTTTTCCCCAAAATTCTCCTATTTTTTCAATTTAACTGCGGCAAGCTTGAAGTCTGCCCAGTCACGCCCCTTTTGGCTGGGTCTCGCCACGAAAAAGAAATCAAATCAAATTAGTTATGCGCCTTTAAATTCAACCGTGGTTATACAGTATGAATTCAATTTTTCGCTGTCAGCAAAAAAAAAATGAGCACAAACGACTCAAAATAAGATAATAGAGGCGAAAAATTGCAATCATACCGTCGTATCTGGGTTGAATTTAAAGGCGCACCACTAATTTCTAGTTTGTTCGTGGCGAGACCCAGCCAAAAGAGGGCGTGACTCCCGAAACGCACTTCAAGTCGGCGTGAATGGCGGCGATGCGCTCCTCGAGTTTGGGCGTCTGCTTGAGCAGCAGCCGGTAGCCGCTGACGTAGTTGCCCGCGTGCTTCTGCTCGTCGTAGTCGCCGAGCTGCGTCTGGAGTATGAGGGCGGCCAGCTCGGCAGCCGAGCTCGCCGGACAGTAGAGACGGCCGTGCAGGAGGTCCCGTTGCAGCTGCACGAACAGCTGGTATCTGCAATTCGAGCCCATCATTTTAATTTTTAATTCAATTCGGATTTTTGCTTTGGAAATAACTTTATCAAACTCAATTTTCTTGTTTAAAAAATTCTCATACCCAGTTTTTTTTTTTGAATTAACTTTTTAATAAAAAGTTTTTATTAAATAATTTCATAAAAAATCGTGAAATCCCAGTTAGATTTTCAAAAATTCCCCTTAAAAAGTAGAACTTTTCGAAAATTTTCAAATTGAAAAAAAATATATTTAATATGAAATTTTTGAAAATGAAATATTTTTTTCTTCACAGTATTTTTATCTTCCAATTTTATTTTTTTAAAATAGTGCTATTTTTTTATTTTTCGCAATATTTTAAAAAAATTCCGAATAAAATTTGCAAAATACATTTTAAAATCTAAAATCTCATTTTCACCGTTCAAAAAAATTTTGTTTTTCAAAAATAAAGAAAAATTCAAAAGTTTCCAATTTTAGACAAAAAAAATTGTATTTATTTGAGCTTTTTTAAAAATTTAAACTCAATGTTTTTGTGTTTATAAAATTCACATTTCAAGTTTTTTTTTAAAAATTTAAATTTATATAAAAATTTGTGAAACCTCAGTCAGATTTTCAACAAATTTTTTTTAAAATTATAATTTTCGAAATTTTTCCAATTTGAAAAAATTAAGAAAGTTTCAAAAATATTTATAAAAATTTTCCAAAAATATTTTTTTTTTTCCAATTTTAATTTTTTGAAAAAATCTGAGAATATGAATTTTTAAATTCTCTAACAGGTCAATTTCTCAATGTTTTTCCAAACATTGAAAAAAAAAATTCCGAAAATAATCTGCCAAATACCTGAGATTCGGGTCTCGAAGACGTGCCGGTTCGGACGGATAGTAGCGGAATCGCAAGTGAAGAGTCATTGTTTCGGCTGGAACTTTTCGAGAAAAATATTATTATTAATATTAAAAATTAAAAAAATTTTTCCAGGATTGAAAGCGTTTCGGTTCGACTCGCACAACAAATGGATTGATTAGAGGACATGAAAATACCAAAATTTCCAAAAAAAAATTAATTAATTGGAAAAAATTAGTAAAAATCAAAGGTGAATCAGTTACAAAACTAACATGAAACCGAGGAAAGTTAGGGGTAGAATTGCGACTTTTTAAATAAAAATTTTTTTTTTAAATTCTAATTTTTTTTTTTCACACTAAACTCACTTTTGCCGACTTTTTTGATCTCCTCTATAAATAAAATAGAATAAAATGAGAAATTGATTCAAAAATTAAATTTTTTCAAAAAAAAAAAAAAAAATTTTTTTAAACTTACTTCTGAAATGCTTGACAACGTGGCCAATCGATCGAGTCAGGTCGAGCCAGTACTGAAAAATTTTAATTTTTTTTCGAAAAATAATTTTAAAAATACAGCTAAAACATTATTTTGCTAGGAAAAGTTTTAGAGAATTCGATTAGGTTTCTAGAAAAATACTTTTTTTTTTCATTGAAAAAATTCAATTTAAAATTTTCAAAAAAAAAAAAATGCTTTTATTAAAAAAATATTGATTTTAAAAAAAAATTAATTTAAGTTATAATTTTAAATGAAACTGTTTTCGAGATTGCGTTAAAATTAAAAATTAAAATTTTTTTTTTTAGAAAATTGGAAAAATGATTTTCAAAAAAATTTTATAGCTTTTCAGCAGGGAATTGTGTAAAATTAAAATTCAAAAAATTGAAAAAAAATTCCATCAAAATTAAAAAATTAAAATGTTTTGAATTTAAAATTTCCAAAAAAAAAAAGATTTAAAAAATTAAAAATCTGCTTTCTTTTTTTTTAAATTGTATTCTCATAAAAACATTTTTTTTGGAAAATAAGTTTTAAATATAAATTTTTTCGAGATTGCGTTAAAATTTAAAAAAAATATTTAAAAAAAACTCACACGATGTTTGTTGTGATCCTGATAGCGGAGGCCCAAAAAGTCTTTTTCGGTGATGTGCTTCAACTCGCACACGTAATCCAGAATCGTTTGAGCGGATTGCGTTCTCTGCAATTTGCCACAATAAAAAATTAATATTTATTTTAAATAATTTTCGAAAAAAAAATTGTTTTTAATTTCTCCCAGTCAAGAACAACATTTTTGTGGGCGAAAGAAAATAATTTTAAAAAATTAATTAAAATTTGCGGCGCGTCTGACTCACTTTAAACTCGTTTCCAAGAATATCAGAGTCGTGCAATAAATGAACGTTGCACCGGACATCTTTCGGCGACAAGAGACTCGATCTAAAGAATTTTAAATTGAGAGAAAACAATTTGAATACTGAAAAAAAAATTAGATAAAATTTTTATTTTTTTTTGAATGTCAAATTTAAAACAAAGCACTTTTTTTAGAAATGAAAAATAAAAATAATTAATTGATTAATTGATTTTTCACGGTATTAAAAAAAATTATATTTAAACAATAATTTTGCCAGGAAAAACTGTTTGGTTTCCTTTTTTTTTGAAAAATATGTTCGTGGTTGAAAATTGTGAATAACCGCAAAATTATTTTTTTTTTAAATTTTAATTATTTTCCTAATTTTTTTTTCAAAAAATTGAGGAAAAATCATTTTTCACTCGAAAAAAAAATTTTTTTTTTTTTGAAAAAAAAAAGACAATAAATAAAAATTATCAGGAATACTTATTATTGAGTTTTAATTAATTTTTTTTTTCGAAAAATCACAAGAAAAATTTTTTTTCAATATAAGAAAAATTTTTTTTCAATATAAGATTTTTTTGCAAATTTTTCAACAATCTCAAAACTAAACTGTTAAAATTTTTATATTTTTTTCTAAAAAAAACAGCAATAAAAAAGAGAGAAAAATATTTTTCTAAAAAAAAAAAAAAAAAAAAGAGAATCACCTGGTCGAAGTCGTGAGTCGTGCGAGAAGCGACGACGACGACGTGTTGTTTTGCGGCATTTACCCCCTGGAAACGAGAGAAAAACGTCGTTTTTGTGACTGAAAATGGCTGGAGAAAAGAAAAAGAAAAGAAGAAGAGAGAAGGAAGGGAAGAAAGGCGAACGAAAAACTCGAAAAATGGGAAGAACAGAGTGAGAAGAAGAAGAAGAAGAAGAAGAGCAATAAGACGAGTATTTGAATATGATAAGAGAAAAAAGAAAAGAAAGAGAGAGAGAGAGACTATTCCGGGCGGGCCATGGGGGGTAGAAATCGACGATAATAAACAATGGGGGAAGGAAAAAAAGGGAAAGAGAGGAAGAGAGAGAGAAGGAGAGGTGGAGGCTAGAAAAATGGGCGGAAAAATTGTGCATTTTCAGTCAAAAAAAAAAAAAAACAGATTTTCAGACACTCGGACATTTTTTTTAGTAAATTGTGACCTAGCTGGATTGATAGAGAAGATTTTGGAAATTCCTAATTTTATGAACAGCCGCAGCATTAAAATTTTTTTTTTTTAAATTTTAAAATTAATTTTAGCCTTAAAAAAAATTTTTGAATTGGTTTGGAAAATTTTTTTAAAGTTGAATCATTTTTTCTTCCAAAAATGATATTTTTTACAAAAATTTTTTTTTTGGAAAAATAAAATTATCGATTATTTTCAAATTTTCAACAATTTTCAACCTATTTTCTGGGAATTAAAAATTTTTTTTTTTGAAAAAAAAATTTTTTCCAAATTTTGATAACATTAAAGTTTAAACCAAAAAAAAAATATAATTCAAAAATAGAAAAAATTTAGGCCAGAAAAAAAACCAAAATCCTACTGTAATTCTGGCGAATTTCCACGGAAAAAAAAGGGTGAAATTGTGAGTGATTCGAAGTGGTTTCGGCATTCAAACCGGCCATTTCGGTGTGTTTCATTTCGTGTTTCCAATTAATTGCATCTAATTGACCCAAATAAATTTCGAAAAACCGACGAAAAAACGAGAGAGAGAGAGAGAGGAGATTTTCAAGGACTCTGAGAAATTTCCAAAAAAAAAAATAAGTAAATAAAATATCGGAAAAAAACAATTGAAACAAGAAAATTGGATTGGAAAAAATATTATTGTTCTTCCAAATTTTCACTTTGCCTTGAAAAAAATTCTAGATAAAAACTAGAGAAAAAAATTTTTTTCTGAAAATTTGCGAAAAGAATAATTTATATGAAATTTTTTTTTGGATTTAGAAAAAAAATCTCGAAACGAAACAAATTTTTTTGTTTGAAATATTTTTTCTCCAAACTTTGAAAAAAATATAAATTTATTTTTAAAAAATTCTAAAATAATTCAAAAAAAAAATCAAATTTAATTTTTCTAGTGGAAAAAAATAGCAAACTCTTTCGATGTTCACATAGAAGAAAACTGCAAAAAAAAATTTAAAATTAATTTCATCCCCACAGAATTTTTTTTCTGACTTTAAAAAGCAACGGGAACAAAGCAAAAATAAAAAAATAAAATTAATTCCCACCAAAATATTAAAAAAAGGAAAAAAAACAGCAGCCACCCACACAAGAGCGGACGCGCGCGCGCCTTTTTTATATTCGAAACCTGTTCTTTTTATCTTCTTTTTCTCTTCTCCCTCTGTTTCCTTTTCCAATTTTCTTCACCGAATCGTAGGGGAGGTGGAAGAAAACAACAGAAAAAAACATACAGGCGAGCAAACAGGAACACCAATAAAACACCGAAAAAGAAAGAGAAAGAGAAAGAGAAAAGGAGCAGTGGAGAGAGAAAAAAAGAGGACGAGAAAGAGAAAGGGAAAGAGAAAGAGAGGCGTGTAAGAAGAAAAAAATGAAGTGGTGCATGAGAAAGAGAGAGAGAGAGAAAGAGAAAGGGAAATGTTTCAGGACAAGCAGCAAAACAACTACCACTAACACCCATTTCTCTCTCTTCTCTCTCTCTCTCTCCCCTCTTCTCACTTCGTATATGGAGAAAGAGAGGAAGAAAGAGAAAAAGAGAGTTGTTCTCTCTCTTTCTCTCTCTCTCTCTCTCTCTCTCTCTCTCTCTCTCTCTCTCTCTCTCTCACACATTCTGTTCTGTTATGCAATCCAGGAGGGAGGCAGAAATAAATAAGCGCCGCCCGTTTCCGTTTCAATGTATTAAAAGAAGGCCCCGCCCCTTTTTTTTTGGGTCTCGAACGGAAAAGAGCGGGATAGCTGAAAATTTTCGAAAAAAAATGAGAAAAATAGCTAGTCGATTAGAAATGTTTTTTTTTTCTAAAATATAAATTTTTAGCGCTATTTTCCCTTTCTACTAATTATCGAAAAAAATTTTAAAAATTCATTTAAATTTTTTTGTAATTTAAAAAAAAATGGGAAGAGCTGACAGAAAAATTCAAATAAATGTTTCTTTTTATTTTTAAAATTAATTTCAAATTTTCTAGTATAACTTTTTGGCGATTCCAAAATAATTAAAAATTCGGGTGAATTTTTTTTTTAAATTGATTTTTTCTGTGTAATTTTCCAAAAAAAAAAAATAGAGCAAAACTCGGAAGAAAAAGATTTGTTTTTTTTAGAATGCTGCATCCTGGAGGAAAAAATGATTTCAAGGAAAAACCAGCCTCTTTGGATTTTTTTTCAAATTAAAAAAAAATTCCAAAAAAAAAAACCAATTTTTTTTCGTTCAAA
The DNA here is from genome assembly GCA_963966605.1 of Caenorhabditis sulstoni. Classification (NCBI taxonomy): domain Eukaryota; kingdom Metazoa; phylum Nematoda; class Chromadorea; order Rhabditida; family Rhabditidae; genus Caenorhabditis; species Caenorhabditis sulstoni. The sequence goes on from OZ016475.1 coordinate 8,185,051, forward strand.
AATCGGTAAAAGTGACACTAATCGGAAACGAAAACACGACAAACAACTGACAGAGAACGGAGCATTGATGGATGAGAGAGAGAGTTGCTCCGCGAGCACCACTCTCTGATGCCAAGAAGACAAACTGATCGATTCCTCTTTTCATATATTTATAGATTATTGTCATGTGCTCAAGATAAGATGAGAGAAAGCAGAAAAATGAACAGAAATCAACAAATATGAGAAAAAAAAATCGATTTTTTTCTTTGAAAATCACTGGATTTTTCTGATTTTTTTCACAGAAGAAAAAAAATTAATTTTTTTGGGATTAAAAAAAATTCACCTGAATTTTTAATTGTTTTTGGAATCAGCAAAAAATTATATTATAATTTAAAAATTTAAAATTAATTTTTTTTTCAAAAAAAAAATTAATTTTAAAAGTTTCAGTCAGCTCTTCCCATTTTTTTTTCAAATTACAAAAAAAATTAAAATGATTTTTTTCAAGTAATATATTTAAAAATATATTTAAAAATTTTTTAAAAAAAATAACTAGTGAAAAGTAGCGCTGAAAATGTATTTTTTAGAAAAAAGAAATTCCTATTCGACTAGCTATTTTTCTCATTTTTTCTGAAAATTTTCAGCTGGATTGCTAATCTAATTAAATTACCTGATTTTTTTTTCGTCAAAAAAAAAACACAATAAATTCAATCTGACATTTCTCTTCCCAAAAAAAAAAAAAAATTTTGGGGCTGAAAAATAAGAAAATTAGCTAGCTGCTGGAATGTTACTTGTTTTTAATAGGCCCACTATTATTTACACAATAAAAAACAAAAAAAAAAAGAAAGAGAGAAAGAGAAAAAGAGATAGAAAACAATCAGGCGGCGCGGAAAATGGGGATAATAAAAATAAAGAATAAAAATAAAAATAAAAAATAAATAATGATGTCAGATGGCCATTTAATCTCACTTTACAAATCAGAATACATGGAGAATGATTTCTTGATTTTTCGAATTTTTAATACATTTTTTATAAAACATATTTTTGAGTCAAAAACAATGACATCAGAAGGATTTTGTAGCGGATCTATTTTTGATTGAAAAAAAAATCATTTGGTTTTTTTCGAGCGAAAAAAAATTCAATTTTACCGGAAATTGAACTTTTAAGAGGTTGACGTCAATGCGAGGTTTTTTTTCTATTTTTTATATCAAAAAAAAATTCTACCGGAAGAATAATAAAAATTACGAAAAAAATAATTTTTTGAATATTTTTTTAATTTCGACGCTCAGTTTTGTCGGGAGAAATTTTTAAAAATTGAAAAAATATTTTTTTTTTTTTGGAAAATGCAAATAATAAACGGAGAAATTAATGCACTTTTTATTATTTTTTTATCGCTCAGATGAGAATTTTATTTTTTTCAGCCTTAAAAAATTCTAAATAATTTTTTTCTGACCAAAAATTAAAAAATAAAATAGAATTCGATATTTCTTGGAAAAAAAATACTTCCAAAAATCAAAAAAAAAATTTCGAAAAATTTGAAAAAAAAACGAGGAAAACTCAGAACTTTTTAAAAAATTCTCTGATAATAATTTTTTTTTAAATTAAAAATATATAATTTTTTCTCCTAAAAACAATCAAAATTCTAAAGAAAAATAAAAATAAGCTCGACAAAATAAAATTTTTTTTTTCCGTTTTCTCCCGTCCATATCCCTTTTTCACACAATAATCCATCCAAAATTGGCCCTCTTTTTCTCTTTTGTTCTCATTTTTTTTTCTCAGAAATGGCCAATTCAAATCAATCGAAAAAAATGTGAAAATGAGAATGAAAATGAAAATGAAAATAAATTCGAAGAAGAGAAAAAGAAATAGAGAGAGAGAGAGACAGAGAAAGAGAGAAGAAAAATAAAAGAAAAGAAAACAGAGCGCATCTGGTTGAAAAACGATGGAAAACGAGCAGAAAACGACGGGATTTCAAAGGGTTTTTGGCGGCAAAAAATGGGGGGGATAGAGACGCAGAGGAAGAGAGAGAAAGAGAGAGAGAGAGAGAGAAAGAGAAAGAGAGAGAGAGAGAGAGAGAGAGAGAGAGAAAGAGAAAGAGAGAGAGAGAAGCAGATGGGAAGCAGCTGGGGAGAAGCCATTGAGAATGGGTCTATGAATGGGGGGCAAGAAGACGTCAACGTCTTCTCCTTCTTCTTCTTCTCCTTCTTCTTCTTCGTATTGGAGCACTCAGAAGAGATGAGAATCGAGAGAGAAAGGGAGAGGAAATGCTCGGATTTATGGCTTGTCAATTCTTATTTCTTTCTCATTTTTCCTCGGAAAATTAATTTTGGCGAAATTTTTTTTTTCGCTAGGCCTTAGGAGATTTTTTTGCGTTTCATCTGAATGTTTTCAAATTTTTTTTTTGAAAGTTTGAAAAAAAAACATAGAATTTTATTTTAAATTTTCGGAAAAATGAAAAACAAATTTATGCAAATTTTTAAATTTTGGATTTATAATTTTTTTTTTTTAAATTTATTAATAAAAAATTACTTTCGTGTCAAAAATAAAATAGCTTGAAAAATGTTGAAAGTTTGAGGAAGCCAAAAAAAATTTTTTTTAAATTTATTTTTAAGAATAATTCGATTCACAATTTAAAAAAAAATTTTTTTTTGAAAATTTTTTAAATTTACAGTTGTAATGATACCTAAAACCTGTTGAAAAAATTTTAGAGCATTCCAAAAAAAAATAATTTTTTTTTTAATTCGAAAATTGAAAAGATTATCAATAGAGCGCATTTTGAGCGAAATTAGCGTCTCAGTTTCAGTTGTTCTATGGCAAAAACGTTTGTGAAGTGAGGAAGAAAGAGGAAAAGAAAGAGAAAAAGAGAGGGAGGCCCCCCGTCCGAAATGACCTTTCTCTCCACTTCTCCACTAAAAACACACACTATTTCTTCGCTCCGTTTTCGAAGGACGAGCTATTTAATGGATTCGATTTCGAATTCGGACACAAATGTGACAGCGACAGAGGCGACGAAATGAGGAGCAAATTTGAAAAAAAATTTTTTGGAATTTTTTTTTTTGAAAATTTTAATTTAAATTTCAACATTTTTTTAGAGGAAACCTAGTGGGAGTGGACTGGAAGATTTTTTTTTTTGAAAAAAAAACGAATTTTGATAAGAGAAAAATTCGATAATTTTTTTTTTTTTTTTTTTTGGAAGATTTAATTTTAATTTCAAAAATTTTTCAGATGAAACTTTTGAGCAACAAATTTTAATCAGAAAAATTAAAATTTTTTATTATTTGAAAATATTTTTTTTTTGATGGTATAGCTTAAAAGTTTCACTAAAATTCGGAAAAAAAATTCTAAAAAAATATGTTTTTTTTCTGAAAATACTTACAATTTTTCGAGCCGTAGAGCGTTTTCTTTTTTCCGATTTTTCAAGACTGAAAATTTCGAAAATTCGCAAAAATTTTCAAAAAAAAACTCACAATTTTTCGAGAGCCAGCCACCGATTTTTCGTCGTTTTTTCCGCCTGAAATTGATTTTTTCTGGAAAAAAAACGGAAAATCGCAAAATTTCAGTCAATTTTCAGGCGAAAACGTGAAAAAATGAGCGGTGCGCCGGCTATTTTTCCGTTTTTTCATTTCTTTTCTCCGGCGGCGCGCCAAACTCGGAACGTGTCGTTTTTGTCTCGTCGTCTGCGCTCTCTCGGTTCGCCATACTATTTCTTCGCGAAGGGGGGGGGGCCTGCTCCGTTTTCGGTTGTTTGTGAGGCGGCGCGCGCGCGCGCTCAAATGTCTGCGTCTCTCTCTTTATCTCTCTTATTTTCTCGCTCTTTTTCTCGAAAACACGGTGAGAATCGAGGAAAAAATCAAAAAAAAAAAAAAAATGCTCTCAAAATCGCGTTGTCTCTCGCCGCTGCCGCCGACGGCGGTGTTTACACCGCCGACACCATACTCGACGACAATTTGCAGACAAAGAGAAGAAAAAAGAGGAAAAATTTCGTTTTTTTACCGAGAAATTCACTGGTTTTGAGCGTTGAAATTGGAACCTAGAATGGCGAAAAACCGAGACGAGAAAGGGAAAAATGCTTGAAAAAACCGAAACGAGACGAAAAAAATTGGGGAAAAAACAAGAGAAAACCGAAAGAAACACTAGAAAAACAGGGGAAAATTGAAAAAGAGCAAAAAAAAAAAATAAACGTCGGGAAAACAATCAGAATCTCCGTTCTGACTGCGAGACGGCCAGTTTGATCAAATGTTCGGTGGCTTCGTTGCGATTCGGAAGCGATGAGGCCTGCAAAATTCAAAAAAAAATTTTCCGTGTTAAACAAATTTTTATGTCTCAATAAAATTGAAAATCAATGGAAAATGTGGAAAAATTGTGGGGAAAACTTTTTTCTTTTTTTTTTCAAAAAAAAAAAAAAATTTTTTTTAAATTTTTTTTTCCACACTAAAAAAAATTAATTTTAAAAATGTGATATTATTCAAAAAATTGTGTTTTTTTTTAAAAATTTTTTAAATATTTTCTATATTCAAAAACATTTTATTTCATTTTTGAGATTTTGAATTTTTTTCTAATTTACGATTAAAAAAATTCCCCTTTAAATCGAAATTAAAAATTAAATTATCAAAAAAAAATTTCAATAAATTTTTCTAATTTTTTTTTAATTTTTCAGAAAATTTTCAAAAAATTTTCAAATTTTTTAATCCTCGCTAAAAAATTTTCAAATAGTTGGAAAATTTTTTAAAAGTTCAATTTTTTTTTTGAAAAAAGTATTTGTTGCCTAATTTGGAGAAAAAACGATTCAACTTTGAAACAAAAATTAAATCAATCAATTTTCAAATACATTTTTGAGTGAATGGAATAATCTTTCTAAATTTAAACTAAATTTTCCAACCTTTTTTTTTTAAACTAAAAAAAAAAAAAGAAAATTCGTGAGCGGTCTCACCAGTTGCGCCGCCTTTTCAGAGTATTCGCGGATGAGCCGTCTCGTTTGGAGCATTCCGTCCGAGCTCACCACGATTTCTCTCGCCTTCTCCGCGTCGCCGTCCTTTTTGAATTTGCGGAGCAGCATCTCGTTGAGCTCCGGATACTGCTCGCACGCGTACAGTACTGGCGCCGTCGCGAGACCTCAAACACCAATTTTATTCATTTTTCTTAAATTATTTTTTGAAAAGTAGAAAAATTGAAAAAAAAAAATCGTAAAAAATTGAAATTTTGAAAAAAATGAGTTTGAAAGTTTTTGCGATGAAATTTTTCAATTTTTTAATAATACTCCTAAAAATGTGAAAAATTAAAAAAAAAAAAACAATCCGTCTTTTTTGTGAAATTTTTTTTTCAGTTGAATGTTTTTTAAAAAGAATTTTTGAATAGCAAAAAAAAAATTACAGCGTGCAGTGCTGGCGCTGAAAAAATCGTAAAAAAATACGAAACTCAAAAAAAATATTTAAATTTAAAAAAAAAATGGTTTAAAAATTTTTTTTTGCAATTAATTTTTTAAATTTATTTTTAATACTATTAAAAGTTGTGTCGAATTTTTTAAGATAAAAAACATTCCGTCTTTTTCCGAAAAAAATTTTTTTAAAGAAAACTTTTTTCAAAAATTAAAAAAATCACATTTTTAAATTTTTTTTCAAATTTTTGAGAAAAAATTTTCAAAAAAATATATATAAAAAATTAAAGAAAAAATGAAGAAAGAGTAACCGAGTTTGAGATCGGCGGCGACGGGTTTTCCCATCGCGTCGGAGGTGGAGACAAAGTCGAGGAGGTCGTCGACGAGCTGAAAAGCGATGCCCAGATGTCGACCGTACTCGTACGCCGTCTCCGCCAGTTTCGACTCTTCTCCGTCTGCACAGCAAAAAAAAAATTTTTTTAATTAATTGCATTTTTCAATGGTTTTTTTTTAATTTTAAAATTTTTTAATTTGAAAAATTTTTTGAAAATTATTTAATTAAAATTGGTAAAAACTTTAATTTTTAAAATAAAAAAAATGGATCACAGAAAATTTTTTATTGACTTTCGAAGGTTTCGAAATTTATGAACGTTGAAAATTTTAGCGAAAAAGCTTTTGAAAAATATATATTCATAAACATTTTTGAAAAATTTTGTAGATTTTATTAAAAAAATTTTGGCCACGTGTTAGTTTTTTTAAACCGCAATTTTCGTGGGTACCAAATTGAAAAAAAAAATTTTCAATTTTTTTTATTTTTTAAAGTTTAACGTTGAAAAACTATTGGAAAAAATGGAAGTTTTCGATCACATTTTTTTTAAAAATTGTGTTTTTTTCGAAGAAGTAAAAAAAAATTTTTTTTGTGATTTGATTTTTATAATTCGTCTCCAAATTTGATATCTTGTTTTAAAGAAAAATTACAAAAGTTTTCGATTCAATTTTTTAAACGGATACCTTTTTTTAATCAAAAAATATTCAGTTTTCTACTGTTAAAAATGCCATCTTTGTAGGCGTTTTTTGAAAAAAATTATTTAATTTTCAAAACAAAAAAGGGATGAATAACGGTTACCGGCGAGAATGGCGGCGGAGCGGCAGCTGCTGGCGAACAGGCTCGCCGTCTTCCGGTGCGTTTTCTCGATGTACGCGCTCATTCTCTGCGTCGGCGTCGCTTCTGAAGGCGTCGACGACATCTGCATGAATTCGCCCTGCAACGCGTTTTTTTTGAGCTCGAGAAATTAATTTTTAAAAAATCAATTTTTTTTTGAATTAAAAAAATCAATTTTTCTGTTTTTTTAATACTTTTTTTTCGAGATGAAAAAAATATTGAAAAAAAAACAAACATTTTTTTTCTCAATTTTTTTGCAAATAATTTGATGTTATTTTTTTTTATTGGAAAGTCAAATATTTTTTTTAAAAAAATTAGAAATAAAGAAAAATTATTTTTAAAATAAATTTTTTTTCATGAAAATTGAATTTTTCAAAAAAAAAATTAAAGTTTGAAAAATTTTTGCAGCAATTTTTCAGAAAATTTACTTTTTCTTTAATTTTCATAACTATTTTTCTTGCGAATTCAAAACAAAAAAAAATTAATTGATTACCAGTACGAGATCCTCGATGATCGACGCCATGACCGAGATGACGTTCGGTTTTCCGATCGAGCACAGAATTTGTGTGGCGCGCGCGAGAATGAAGTCGCCGACGAGCACCGACTGAAAAAATTCACGCAATCGGAAATTAAATTAATTTTCTTAATTTTTCAATTTTAATTTTAAATTTTTATTATTTTTTTAAATTTAATTTTCAAATTTTTATAAATTCTCTATTTTATTGTTTTTGAAAAATTCGAAAAAAAATTAGAAAGCAGGAAGTTTTTCTTCCAAGTTTCGGAAAAATGCGTTTTTTATTTTTATTCTTTTAATTTAAATTTTGAAAAAAAATTTTTTTAATATGCCTGAATCGGAAATTTAGATTTATTGACGAAAAAAATTTTTTTTTTTTTTTTTTAAGATTTTAAATTTAATTTTTTTCACACCGTTCTTCACTTTTGATTCAAATTTTTTAAAAATTGATAAAATAAAATTGATACCATTTTATTGCCCCAGACGGCGTTGACACTGGCCGAACCTCTTCGCGTGTTCGCCTCGTCGATGACGTCATCGTGCACCAGCGACGCCGTGTGAATCATTTCGGCTGCAGAAGAAAAAAATAATAAATGAAATATTTATAATTTTTAATTTTATTTTGAACCTATAATTTTGTTGGTTTTGCAAAAAAAATTCTGGAAAAATTTGAAAAATCAAAATTTTTGCGATAAAAATTTCGGAGGAAAAATGAAATAAAAATAAAATATTTAAAAAATTTTCAAAAATCCAAAAATTTTTCAAATACAGAATTTAAATAAATTAAAAGTTTATAAATTACTTTGAAAAATTTAGGAAATTTCGAAAAATCCCGATGATATTTTTTTAATGATGAATTTTTAATTTTTTTTTTAAATTAACAATTTTTTAAAAATTATTCAATTTAAAAAAAGCAAAGAAAAAATATACATTTTTGAAAAAATCTGAAAAATTGAAATGGAAATTCATTAAAATCATAATAATTTTCTTTTTTTTTTGTAAAATTTTGAAAAATCTAAAATTTTGCGATAAAAATTGAAAATTTTTTGGTGAATTTTTAGAAAGTTTCGAAAATTTCCAAAAAAACTCGAAAAATACCTTTTTCAAGTTAAAAATGTTTTCAATTTTTTTTTCTTTTTTTCAAATTATTTTCCAATTTTTCAAGAATTTATTTCAAAATCCAAAAAAAAAAAAATTTTTTTAACCTACTTTTTATTTTTCACCAATTTATTCCCCCAAAGTTGATTTTTTTTCTGTTTTTTTTTGCACAAAAAGAAAAGCTCCCACCTATCATTCCAATTTTGTACTGATTTTGGCACACTGCCAAGTGGGCGGAGCCTGCTGATCGCGATGAAATCGGCATCGCGAGACCGTCTTCTCTGCAGAAAATTAAATTTATATGACTTAAGAAAAAAAAAGGAGAAAAAAACATACAAAATAGTGCGTTGGGTGGCCGAATTGCACGCGCTTCCCATCAAAATTGCCACAGTCGGTCGCAACATTTTACCGCCCTGTGACAAAATAAAATATTGATTTATTTTTAAAATTGAAAAAAAATTAAATTTTTTCGTAAAAAAAGAATGTGATTGACAATCAGAACGTTGAAAATATTTTTTTTTTTTGTTTTTAAATTTATATTTCATATATATATATATTTTTTTTTTTTTGGATAAGATAACTGAATTTGTTCAGGTGAACCATTTTCAAAAAAAAATTAAATAAATAAGTAAAAAAAAATCAAAAACCTGTTGAAAATAGTAGTGTGTCATGCGTCCCAAATTCGACGTCACATTCAAATCCGCCAGATTTTCGACGGCACCAGATGTGTCTCTTGGTATCAATTGTTCCATTATGTCCACCTGGAATTTGAGGGGGGAAAAAAATATTAATTGAATTCGAAAAAAAAATTATTTTAGAAAAAAATATATTGTTTTGTGTTTTTTAATTCAAAATATTTTTTGTCAATTTTTGCTTAAAAAATTAATTTTTTAAAAAAATTTATGCGAATTATTTTTTGAAAAATATTACAGAAAATATCACGTTTTCTCAATTTTTAACAGAAAATGTTTTTCCACATAATTTTTTTTGAATAAATAAAGAACAAACTTCATTACAGAAAATATCAGGATTAATAATTTTTTTTATTAAAAAAATGAATTTTTTTTTTTAATTTAAAAAAATGATTTTTTAAAATTTTTTCCAATTTTTTTTTTCAATTTTTAAAAAAAATTTTAAATTGTCGTTCTTATTTTATTTTTTTATTTTTTTATCAGAATCAATAAATTAATGATTCAAAATGAGAAAAAATTATTGTTCAACCTTTTTTTTCAATCTCAAATTAATTCTTCATTTTTTAAAATATTTTTTTTGAACTTTTAAAGCCAATTTTTTTGTTACAATTTTTTTTAATTTTTGGAAATTTTTTTTTAATATCACAAAAAATATCAGATTTTTTCAATTTTTTACAGAAATAGTTTGTAAAAAATTGCGAACAATCAACTTTTTTATTCCAATTTCCGGAATTTTTTAAAATTTCAAATTAAAAAAACCAATTTTTTAAAAATAAAATTTATTACCTGCATCTGCCGAACATGGTCCTGAACGAAATTGGCGGATTCTGATGACGTGGCAGATGACGTCGCTGATGACGTGGCGGCCATCGAACATTTTCTAGAAATTTTTTTTTTTAAATTTTGACTGAAATTCTTTACCTGAACTGCATGGCGATGATATTCATTTTTGGAAGCACACCCATTTTTTATCGATTGATTTTTTGAATTGAAAAAAAAGAAAATTATCCGCTATTTTTGTTTAGCACCAGTGTGTCTATTGCTCATTTGATAGGGTTCTGCAAAAAAAAACTTTAAAAAAAAATTAATTTTTATATTGAAAAGATTTTCAATAGAAAAATTTAAATTTTAAAACTGAGGTATTTTTAAGATATTTTTTTACGATTTTAATCACAAAAATCGCACGATTTTTTCAGAAAATTCTTTAAGAATAATAATTTGCATTTCAAAAAAGAAACTTTTCAATGGAAAGAAATGAATTGTTTCTTGAAAAAAAATTTTTTTTCTCAATTTTTTTAGAAATCTTACAGAATCAGAATTTTTTTTTTGAAAATTGAAAAAATAAATATTTAATTTAGAGTGAGGAATGTGAATGAAAAAAATTTTTTTTTCAAAATTGGCAAAATCAGAATTTTTTTTTGGAAAATTAAAAAATAAATTCGACAGTTTTTAAAAAAATATAAATTTGAGAGGAAGAATAAATATCTATTTAATTCAATGTGGGGGAAAAAAAAACCAAAAAAAATTTTTTTTTTTTTTGAAAAGAAATAATTTTTTTTCTCAAAAATTAAAAAAATTCTCAAATTTTGACAATAAAAAAAATATTTTTTTTTTCGAAAATCAAAAAATAAATTCGAGGGAAAAATGTATATTTAATTTAGAGTGAAGAATAAAAACCAAGAAAAAAAATTGTTTTTTGGCTATTTTTTTTCGTGAAGTTAATCGAAATATTTGAGAGAATATTTAAATTGGGAGGGGAAGAAAAAAAATAATCCAATAAAATATAAAATCACCAAAAATCAGAAAATCGTTCGATTTATCGAGAAAATTGGCGGAGAGAGAGAGAGGGAGAAAGAGAGAGAGAAAAGAAAAAAGAAAAAAGAAGGGCGGGGGGGCAAAAGTGTAGTCCGCCGCTCTCTCTCTCTCTCTCTCTTTCTTTCTTTTTCTCTCTTTCTCTTTCTTATCTTCTCGAGCGTTCTTTGATTTTTTCATTTTTCTTTTCTTTTCTCTCTCTTTTCTCCCCATTATATTTCCATTTTTTTTGCGCCAGGTAAAAATGGGAAATTAAGGTCGAGTCGATCATTGCTTAGAGAAAAAAAGGATGACGATCAATTTTTGTTTCCAAAATATTTTTTTTTCTCATTGTTTGTGATGATGCAATTTTTTAAAAAATTTCTTTGAATTTTAAATAATTATATAAAATTTTTAAAAAATTTTATTATTATTTTTAATTTTTCCAAAAAAATGGTTTTTTTTAAAGTTTTACCGATTCAAAAAAAAGGAGGAAAAAAATGCAAAAAAAAACGGATTAAAAATTTTTTTGCAATTATTTTAAATTTAAAAAAATTATTTGAGATTTCAAAAAAAAACCATTTTTAATTTTTCCAAAAAAATGGTTTTTTCAAAAAAAATTTCATCAATGTGCAAAAATTATTTTTAAAAATCGGATTGAATCCACATTTTTCACAGAATAAAATTTTAAAAAAAAATTATTTTAAATTTTAAAAAAATTATATTAAATTTTTTTTTTTTTTTTTAATTTTTATTGTTAGTTTCAATTTTCCCAGAAAAATTTTTTTTCCAAATAATTTCACCAATTCAAAAAAAAGAAGGAAAAAAATGGGCAAAAATAATAAAAATCGGTTTGACTCCACATTTTCACCGAATAAAAAACGTTTTCAAAGTTCGAAAAAAAATTTGGAGAAAATAAAAAATTGTATAAAAACCAATTCATAAAAAAAAAGTATTCCAGAGTCGATAAACCAAAAGATGAAGAAAAAAAAGAACCGCGCATCACAGGAAAAAAATGAAAAAAAAATAGAAAGGGAGAAAAAAAAAGAAAAATAAATACTTTGACTTTCGATCGATTTTTTTTTGGTGTGACAAAAAAAAGAAGAAAGATGATAATGCAACTCGTAGAAATTGACAAAAAAAATCGATTTTTTTTCGCAATTTTGCAGTGTTTGGCTGAATGGAAAACTGTCACGGAGAGAAAACTGTTGTGGAGAATAATAATAAAGCTCTGATTATGGAAGTTTAGAAACAGAAAACGGAACAAATTAAAAAAAAAAAAGAATTAATTTTTTCGAGAGAATTGGGGAGGGGAGGGGGGTAATCTACAGTTCAGTTTTATCGAGAATCGTGTAGCGCGACGAGGCCGGCTTCAGCTTTTCGAACGTCGACGGCGGCGGCTCGGTGTCCGGCGCCTGGTTGCCCGTCTGCAATGTCTTGTCCAACATTAACAAGACCGTCTTTTATTTTTTTTTGCTCGGGAATTTTTTTTGCCTAATTCAAAATTTGGAATTGATGTCTTTTTTAAACTTTATCAGTTTCGAAATTTTTTTCTTTTTTTTCAAATTTTTTTTTGGTTTTAAATTTGGAATTAATGTCAGCTCTCGGCCCTAGTGTGTAGGTGGTCTTTAAAAATTTTTTTTTTTAAATTTTCCAGACCACTTGATTTTTTTTAAAAAATATTTTCACAATTTTCCACGAGCTTTTGGGAGGAAAAACATTTTTTTAATGCTCTTTTTTTAAAGACCATTCTGTTATATTTTTTAAAAAAACACCAAATATTTTAGATTTGCCATCTTTTTTTTCGCGGAAGTTTAAAATTCAAAATAATTTTTTTTTCTCTCTATTCAATTTTTAAAAATAACTGTGGTTTGGCGTCGTCATTGATATTTTTTTTTTTATAAAAAAAAAAATTTTTTACCAAAATTTTCAGTGAACGATAATTTGATAATTCTCCAAATTTGATGAAAATTCATATTTTTATAAATGTTTTTTTCCGATTTTTAAGCGAATTTTGTATGCATTTTTAGGAGAAAAAAAAAATTTTTTTTTTTAATTTTTGCAATTTTTCCATTATTATTTTTTTAAAATAATTTTTTCTATTTAAAAAAAAAAATGAAATTCGCATACCACCGGGTCGGGTCCGTGATGGAATTCGCGGTGAAGTTTGCCGCTGTGCAGATCCAAAACGAATTCACGCAATTTTCCGGGCACACTGGAATAAAAAAATTATTATTTTTTTTTGATTAAATTTAATTTTCTCTCCACGTTTCAATAAGAAATTTAAAAAAAAAAGAAAAAATTGGGTGAAATTTATTATTTTTAACAAAAAATATTTTTTCAAGATATCTCGCAAAAAAAATAGGGGAGAATAAAACTTGGGAACTCACTTGATTTCGTCGAAATTCTTGAACAGATACATGTGCCGGAACGAGTCGATCGCGATCACCGGAAGGTCCGACTCGCTCTTTCCGAGGTGGCTCAGCGGATGTTTGAACAGCGTTCCGTCGCCAACCAGACAGTTTAGCGCTGCAAACAACAACAAAATGATTTTAAACAATTGATTTGAAAATTTAATATTTTTTTAAAATCAAAATTTGCACCAAAATTAATTATATTCTCAATAAAAAAATTCAATAAAAAAAATTCAAAAAAAGCTTTTTTAGTTTTTTTTTTAAATTTAGAATTTTTTTCAAATATTAAATTTTTAAGAAAGGCAATCAAAAACGACTCAATTTTTTCGAAAAAAAAAATTAATTAAAAAAAACTCTAACTAAAATTTATCATTTTTTGAATCCAATTTTCAAAAATATATTTTTTTTTCCCTGATTTTTTAATAATTTTCTCATCGATTTATTTAATTTTTTTTTGAAAATTTTGGAATTAATAATAATTCTAATTTAAATTATTTTGAAAATTTTAAATCAGATCAATTTTTTTTCAATTTTTTACGAATTTTTAATGTTTAATGTTTTTCTCAATTTTTCTAAAAAAAAAGAGGAAATGAAATTTTTAACGAAAAAAAATTGGAAATCGTCTTTTCATATTTTAATTTTAATAAAAACCTTAAAATTTTTCTTCCAAATAATTTTTCAATTTTTTTTTTCAAAAATAAATTTCAAAAAAAATTGTGATCAGTAAGAAAAATTTTTTTTTCCGACAAAAAATTTTTTTTTTTTGGTGAAAAAAAAAATTCAGACCCTTTCTCTGATCGGGCAGTTCGCGAAGAATCGCGTCCATGTACACCTTCTCGCTGTGCTTGTCGTCGGACTTTTTGAAGAGTATCATGAACGGAAGGCCCTCCTCGGTCAGCTCCTCGGCGTTTTGGAATGTGATTTCGCGCACCAGCGGAATGCACTTGTCCGCCACCCATTGTCTGGAAAAAAGACAATCACAAAAATTTCAAATGCAGAGAAAAAAATCAGAAAAATCATGGAATTAATATTTTTTCCCTTATCAGAAATCAAATTTGAAATGAAAAATTTTAGAAATTTTTTTCAAAAATTAAAAAAGAAGCGAGAAGAGGAATCAGCTTAACTTTCAGTGTTTGGCCATTTTTTAAATTTTTTATTTACTTCTCTTCGATCTATGCGATTTTTTTTCAAATTCTGCAAAAATCGGAGAATTTTTCAATTTTAAAAAAAACTTGAAGTGAATTTAAAATTGTTTTTTTTTTTGTTTCAAATATAGTTAAATTTGCACTATATTAGAAAAAGAAAATTATTTTGAATTGCTATTTTTTTAAGAACCAATTTTCTATAGCAGTAAAAGGTATTTTTTTCAAAAAGAAAAAAAATTACGGTTCTCCAAGCCTTAAAAATTTCAGAAAAATGCTGAATACTCATTCGATGCCTTTTAAAATTTCAAATAGCTATTTTGACGGGCAATTTCGTATGATTTATTGAAAATTTTTATGATTTTTCTGAGCTCTAATAATTTGCCGGCTCGTCAAAATCCCGGCCAGAAGATTTTTGGAGCCCAAAAAAAAATCGGACGAATTTTCAATGAATTTTAGCAAATCCCCCCGTTAAAATATTTAGCTACAATTTAAAAGGTCGACTGACTTTTCAGCATTTTTCTAAAATTTTTTTGGCTCGAAAAACGATCTACCCGTGATTTCTGAAAACAAAAAAAAGGGTGTGAAGAGGCGACAAACTTGAGGTATTCGTAGGTGGCGAAATCGCCGACGAACGGCACCTGCGCCTGATCGACGGCCTTGTTGTTCGGCTGGAAGACGAGTCTCGGCTGTTGTCCGGCCGGCGGCACCTCTCCCGGGAAGCCCGTCTCGCCGAGTGCGATCAGAAAATCGCACTCCTCGCGGAACATCTGAGCCACTTTCGCGAGATTCGCAAACTCGGCGCCGTCTTTGGTGTTGAAGTAGCCGATGAACGTGCTCTTTTCCGGCTGCAAACGAGAGAAATAATCAGAAATCTGCTCCGCGACATTTCAAAACCAATGAGAAACGGGAAATTCAGTGTTTTTCTTTGAAAAATTCACGAAAATTGAAATATTTCAAATTTAAGCATTTTTCAGCGCGAATTTTTCCCCAGTTTCGAAATGTCCCGGAGCCAAAAACGCGGGTTTTTTCGAAATTTTTTTTTTTGCAGATTCGACTCAAAATAATTTTCAAAAATTTTTTTTAAAAGTACTGAGCCGACTCACATTGTGCGCCTTTTCGAGAGCTGCCTTCTGCTCGACGATCGTCGTGCTCGACACCATCTGCTTCTCGATGAACGCCTTCAGGGCCTCCACGGATCGCGTGCTTCTGTAGAGAAAAAAATACACACACACTCTGTTTTTTTTGAAAATTTTTGATTTTTTTTCGAAATGGTAAATGAAAGGACAGAATTTTTTTTTTTTTTCTAGAAAATTAATGTGAATTTAAAAATATTTTTCATTCAGAAAAAAAAAGAAAAAGGTAAAAGTTCAATAAAATAAATGTGGATTTTTGAGAACTTTTTTTTTTTAACGGAAAAATTGTTTTTTTAATAATTTTTCCTTGAAGAATAATTTTTACTTTTAAACTTTCGTTTTCAAAAAAAAATATTTCCATTCAAAAAATCAATTGAGAAAGATAAAAATTCAATTTTTTAAAAATAAATTAATGAGGATTTTTGGAATTAAAAAAAAATTTTTTCAAAAATTTTTCCTTGAGAAACAATTTTTACTTTTGAACTTTCGTTTTTTTAAAAAAATATTTTTATTCAAAAAATTAATTGAGAAAGATAAAAATGCAATTTTTAAAAAATAAATTAATGTGCATTTTTGAATTTTTTTTTGAAACGATAAAAATTTATTTCCTTGAAAAAATAATTTTCACTTTTTTTTTAAATGAAAAAGGTAACAATTTAAATTTTTAAATAAGTTTAATGTGAGTTTTTGGAATTTTTTTTTGAAACGGAAAAAAAATTTGTTTCAATTTTTCTTTAAAAATTAATTTTCACTTTTTAACTTCCGCTTTTTTAAAAAATATTTTTCATTCAAAAAAAGAATAAAAAATTCAAAAATTCAATTTTTTAAAAATAAAATTAGTGTGGAATTTTTTTCAATAAATTTTCTGAAATGAAAGCATTCTGGAAATTCTAGTTTTTTTTTCAGAAAATAAAATAATTTCCAATTTTTTTTTCCAGATAGATCTTTATTTACCTGTACTCCCTCTTGGTCATTTCTCCATTCCGGAACAATTTCAGTGTCGGATATTTGCTCACATGATATTTCGACGCGATGTCAGCTGAAAAATGCAAAATTATCGGAATTTTTTTTTTTTTTTTGAGGTTCTCTGGAAAATTTGTGGCGTACGATTTTTGTCGGCATCGACCGAGGCGAACACCAGTTTTCCGTGATAATCGACGTCTTTTTGGTCGGAGAACGTGTTCGACGTCTCCAGAAATATCGGTTTGAGCATTTGCGAGAAGCGGCACCAGTCCGCGTAGAAATTCACGAAAACAATCTCATTCGACTCTGGAAAATCGGATTTTTTGAAAATTTGGGGAGGGAAATAATTTTAAAGAATTTTATAAATAAACTAGGTTTTTTTTCGCAAATCAAATTTTTGGTTTGATTTGATTATTCGAAAAAAAAAATGAAAAATTATGGGAAACAATTCGAATTTTTGAGAAATGGATTTTAAACTTTTTATGTTATCAAAAATAAAATTTTTTTTCAATTTTTTTATTGAAACATTTCTTTTTGTAAATTTTTTGTTTGATTATTCGAAAAAAAAAATTTAAAAAATGATGTTAAATAATTCGAATTTTTGAAAATTAGGTGCAAAAATGTTTTTGAATTTTAAAAAATATTTCGACTTTTACTGAAATTTTTAAAAAATCGTCAGTTTTTTTTTTGAAAATTATTTTATGGAAAAAATTAGCAGAAATTTATAATATAATATTTTCAAAAAGAAGTCGAAATTTTTAAAAAAATTAAAATTTTCTATTTTTTTTAGAAAAATTATCCCATTATTTTGGAATTTTTTCGATTTGAAAAATTTTCTTTCGAAAAAAAAAAAAAATTTTAAAAACTCACGGAGCACAGAGTCGAAATTCTGCGACGTCAACTGAACGACTTCGGCGGCGATGGGCGAAAAAACGGAAAAAACGAGGAGCAGACTGGCCAACCACCGTATCATTTCTGCAAATTCAAAGAATGATAGAAAATATGGGTTTTCAAAAAAAAATTGAAAAAATTGAGAAAAAAAATCAACTGAAAAAGAGTAAATTCAATTCAAAAAAAAAATTGCGAGAAAAAAAAAACTTTTGTCTAAATTTTCAAAACGCAGAAAAAGTGGAGAGAGACCAATAAGAATTTTTTTCTTAAATTTTTATTTTTTTTTCAAAATTTATACTCAACTTGAGCTCCTGAGAAAAAATATCCCCTGAAAATTCCAAAAACTTTCATCTCAATCCCATCATTTTTTTTAGTTGGCATTAAAAAATTCATGCTCACCGGAAATTAAAGACCTCCCCAATTTCCCCCCCTCCCCCCAAAAAAATTTAAAAAATAATTGTTTCCATCAGAAAAAAGTGCTCGGCGAGCCCTGCCTCGAAGATGCTCTTTCGCGGAGCCAACAGCGGCGGCGGCGGCGCCGAAAAATCGATAAAAAGCAGGCGAAAGTGGACAAAGTTTTTGATTCGGGGGGAGGGGGAGGGTGTGTGGGTGACACGTGTACTTTCTGGCTCCTCTCTCTCTCTCTCTCTCTCTCTCTCTCTCTCTCTCTTTCTCGCCGCGATTTTGTTGAGGCAAGAAAGAGAAAGAGAAAGCGAGAAAGAGAGAGAGAGAGAAAGAGAGTTTATGTGTGTGTGTGTGCTGGTCACACACAAATACCCCCCCCCCCCCCTTTTCTCCTCTCGTCCCGCTGCACCATGCATACAAACCGCCGCTCAAAATGCATAAGAGAGAGAAAGAGAAGTGAAGAAAGAGAAAGAGAAAGAGAGAGAAGCTCACACAGAGAAGAGGACAGCTCTGCACACTGAAAATCAGCGATTTTGATTTTACCAGGGGGAATTTTTCGAATTTTTGCAAAATTAAAATTTGAGGAGTAAATATATTGGCTCTGATTTCGGCTGGATTTTACTGAAGCACGGAAAAAGAATTATTTTTTTTGTTTTCCACATATTTTTTTTTTTTTGAAATCTCAATTTCTAATGTGAAAAGTTGGAAAACTGGCAAAATAAATTTAATTGTTTTTTTTCCAACGCTTATTTACCAATAATAACGATAAATTCTGCTAGTTTTCGGTTTTTTTTTCCGGAAATTCAAAAATTCTTCACCAAAATAATAAAATCGATGCGAAATTTTTAAAAAATTTTTCAAATATTAAAAATCGCACTTGTTCCAAAAAATGCGTTCGATTTAGGAAAAATGAAAATTGAAGTTGAAAATGATTTTTTTTTTAATTTTTAAAAATCGTTCAGAATTTTTAAAAAACAATTTTCGTCGTTTTTTAAAAAAAAAAATTTTCACATTGCGATATATATTTTTTCAAATTTTTACGATTTTTTTTCCAACAAAAACTATTTTTTACGTTTTTTTTTTGTAATTTTTCGAAAAGGAGCTTATTTTTAACAATTTTCGGTGAAAAAGCGGATAAAAAAAAAGACGGAAATCTAACTTTTCGGTTGGTTTTTTCCAATAAAAACCTCATTGAAGAAACTGAAACTGATATGAGCGCCAAATGAAATCTACTTCACTCTTCTGAGTGTGTGTGTGTGTGTGTGTCGGAATGAGCACAACATGTGCTCATTTCTCTCTCATTTTGTCATTTTAAAGTGAAATGAGGAGAAAAATAATGTAGACAGCGCGAAATATATTCAAAACTCGGTTATTAATTACAGAGAGTTCACAGCAGCGTTGGGCGTCGTCGGAAATTTTTTCCGGCAAAAAAAATCGGGAAAGCGGAAAAAAAAAAATTGATTTTAAAGGGGGGGGGTGCCAACTTGAAAAAAAGTTTGCTTAAAAAAACTAGAGGGGTGGGAAAATTTAGCGCACAAGGAGCGACGCTCTAAAAATAAGTAAAAGTATTTTTAGTTATTAATTTTAATTAATTATCGAATTTTTAAATAAATATTCAGTGTTCCGTTTTTTTCATAGTTTTCACCTAAGTAAATTTTTTTCTTTCAAATTTTTTCTTGAGATTTTGAAAAAAAATGTTTTTTTTTGTTTAAATTAAAAAATAAATAAATTTCTGGGAAACTTCCACCAACCAACAATCAAATGAGATAGGTTTTTTTTTTAAATAAAATTTTTTTAAAAACAATTTTGTCCAGAAAAAAAACAACAACAAAAAAAGGTTGAATCGGAATTAACAAAAATGTGAAAAATTTTAAATTTCGAGGAAGAAGAGTAAACATTTGAGAAAAAAAACCAAAAAAAGGGGAGAAAACGAGAAAAAAAAACAAATTTTTTAGAAGGAAAAAAAGAAAATAAAATAATTAATCGCCAAGGATGATTTTCTTGTTGATCGGACGAATCGCTCTTCCAGCCTGCAAAAAAAAATTATTAAAAAATGTGCTTTTTTAAAAATTGAATTTTTCCTTTTTTCAGGACAGGGTGATTTTTAAAATATTTTTTTTTTCTAAAAAAAAATTTAAAAATTGAATTTTTCATATATTTTTTTTCTAAAAAAATGGAGAAAAAAAGAAAAAGAAGAAGAAGCGCGACGAGGAATTTCGCAACCGAAAAGAGACATGGGCACATTTATTTTCTGCGGAAACCCCCCTCGCATCGATTTTCCCTTCTTTTTCTCTTTTTCATTCTCACTTTTTCTTTTCAAACACACATTGGCAAGTTATACCCCCTTTTTTTCTGCTTATTCCAAAAAAAAATTAGAGAGAAATTGGAAAACAGGAAATTAATCTGGGCTTGCCAACGAGTTGTTAGCTCTTGTCCTGGCATGCAAATCAATATTTTTTCTCATTTCTTCGATTTTTCATAATCGGCTCTATTATTTTGATTATATTTTTTTAGGATCGGGATTGATTAATTTTCAGTTTTCAACGTTTTTTCTCTCGGAAAAAAATATTATTTAACAAAATTGGAATCGGGATGAGAACACTCATAATTTTATTTTCGAAAATTTTTTGTTAAAAATTGGATAATTTTGTGATGTTTCAAAAATAATTTCCGCTTAAATATAAAAAAACTGTGGAAAAAATTTGAAAATTTAAAAAAAAAGAAAAAAATTTTAAAGGAATTTTTTTAAATTCAAATTTTTGAAAAAAATCATCAATAAGTTCTAAAAAATTGGGGTGATCATCTCGATTTTTTTTCGATCATTTTTCCCTAAATAAATTTTTATTTGAAATTTATAATTTTTCGAAAAAAAATAGTTTTTAAAAACTAATAATTTTCCCGCTTTTTCAATGTTCCAAAAGATTTCAAAAGTAATAAAAAATAATTTAAAATTAATAAAAACTTATACGAATTGGATTTTTATTTATTTTTCCACTTCGCCATTTTTCCCGAAAATTCAAATTTTTCCCGAAAATCCACAATTTTTTTTCAAAAAAAAAAATGTTTTCAAAAACTCTCAATTTCCCAAAAACTTCCAAAAATTCCTTCCGCTTCTCCCAAAATCGCCCATAAATTTTTTCTCGTTGTCCCCGTCGTTTCATCAAAAAGATGAATCGATGAATAGATGATGGTGATGACCTGAGAGCAGTAGCCGTAGAGCATCTCTCTCACCCTCCCCCATGTATATTCTCGACACTTTCTCTGCTTCTCTTCAAACTTCCCCTCATCTCTCTCTCTCTCTCTTTCTCTTTCTTTCTCTCAAGAAACAGAAGAAGAGAAGAAATTGCGCATCTTGTCTCTTTCTCCGCGACGACGGGTCACACTCGCCGCGCAGCGATAGTGGTGGTCCACAGAAAGAGAGAGAGAAAGAGAAAGAGAGAGACGAAATACCAAACAGAAGAGACACGCGCAGACGTCTCGCATCGCGTCGTCGTCGTCGTTCGGGTGTTCCTTTTTCTCTTCCGACCTCCGTTGCCCTCCCGTCCTCCCCCCGTCCCGTCATATAATAATACACACAGAAGAAGAAGAAGAAGATATCGGGAAGCCTGCCCTTCTCATTACTCTCTTATTACCCTTTTCCCTCCTCTTCTAAGCCTTTTCTGGCCTATTTGAGTAGCTTATCCGGTCGAAAACCTCCCAATTTCCGACCGGAAAATTGTGCTTGGCTGATCGATTCGGGGTGCAAACACGCCACATTGTCCACGAATTCACCCAACTTTTCTCTTTTCTTGCAGTTTCCGCTGTTCGCGAGCGAAACCAAGCGAGGAATGGATAATCTAATGACCAGCTTCTACAACATGACGTCGACCGTCGTGCCGGTCGTTTCGGAGCAGGCGGGAAATCTGGCGACCGGTGCTCAAATGCTCGCCGAGGGCGCCTCGACAGCCATCGCCTCGGTGAGCCAATGGAGTTCGGGCTCGGAGGACGCGACCGCCTCCGCCGAGGTCTTCTCGTGGGAGCAACGTCCCGAGGATCGGCTCGCCGAGCTCGAGGAGCAGCGGAAGAAGAGGGAGGAGCGGAACGAGCAGCCGACAAACTCGGAGCAACCCGGTGGTGCCGCCGCCGCCGCCGACGACGCCAACGACGAGATAATGACGACGACGACGAGCAGCGCGAACACGTCCATCGAGTGGGACGTCGTCAAAGAAGACGTGCTCGCCAAGGAGGTCGCCGAGCACAACAAGTTCGTCATGGTGCAGAACAGCTACGAGTGGGCCAAAAACTGGAAGTGACCGCCCGAAATTCGCGATTCGAACGTCGCATCATAATCTACCTATTCAAACTTATTTCTGTTTCTCGAAATTCCTCTTTTTGTACCTCTATTTTTATATCGGGTCCCCGAGCCACAGAAAAAACAAAACACCAACCTCAATAAATCCATCATTATTATTTTTGATCCCCCCCCCTTATTCGTACTATTGAAATCCGAGAGCATCTGTTCGAAAGCGAGCAATTACGAGATTAATCGGCTGAGAAACGACTATAAAGTGATCACAAGGACAGAAGAGGAGGGGCCCGGCGATGAATCGCGGTCAATTAGCAGGTAGACACCTAATTTGAGGGCGAGAAAAGCACCAAAATACATATTGTTCGTTTGAAAACCGAGCACATTGAGTGCTGCTCAATTTCGAACCAGATTGCAGTTTAGGTGTGACGTGGCATTATGAACAACAAAAAGGAAACGGGCGATTCTTCTGCAAATTTCTCCCCCCCCCCCCCCCCCTCTCAATTTCATAACACAAACCGCCAACACACCCAACTCGGTTATTTGTTTCCGTCCAATGTGTTACGTGTTACGAAATTCGCCATTCGAAAAGCGCGAGCAAAAAAGAAAACAAAACAGATTTCCTAATTTTTCCCTACAAAATTTTTGCCGATTTCGAAAGGTTGCGGAGCACATTTTCTGGTCTGGGCTCAAAATTTCTCAAAAGTTGTCCTTTTTCTGCACTTTTTGCTCGGAGCACTAGTCATTCGGTCCCTGGCGTCTATCGTGATATTAGATGTTAATCAGTTCGTGGGGGGAAACAATCAGTGACAAATTGGTTTTTTTTCGGTGGTTTCGGACAAAGTCCAATGCCAATTTTCTAGTTCTTCCAAAGTTATCTAACAACTTAAATAGCCGCTTTTTTCAAAAATCTCGGGATGAGCCAAAGGGAAGAAAAAGTTTCTCAGAGGGTCAGGAGCCCAGGAAAATGCTCAATTTCCCAGTTTTTCCGAAGTTTTTCAAGAACTTGAACCAGAATCCTTCCCAGCTTCGGGTCACGCCGAAAAAAGTTCCATAGATGTTTCGGAGCCCAGAAAAATGCTCAAAATGTGGATAAAACCCATGCGAACTTGTTCTTCCAGATAGAAACGACATTCCAAATCGATTCCTACTTTCAACAGAAGGAAAACTCTAAAAATATGCATCTCGCCTCTGGTTTCCACTCAAATTATACTGTCACCAAAAAAAAAGGGAGACAAACGTTCTCATTGCCTTCTTTTTTTTCCCCTTTCAACGAAGACTCGTGATGATCTGTTCTTTTCTCTCTCTCTTCATGTCCATTCCTTCTGGTTCTCATAAATACTGCTGCTCTCACGTGAACATATGCTTCCTAAAAAAGAGACAAGGGGGAAGAGAGAGAGAGAGGCGTGACCTCTCTCTGTCTTCCTTTTTCTAATCCCGACCATGGTACGAACAGTCTGCCCGTCACAGGAAGAGCGTGTGTGTGGCACACCGACGAAGAAAACCGCTGTCATTCGTTTTCTTCCTCTCTTTTTCTCCTTCATCTCAGTGGCACACTTTATCGATTATACAGTCTATGAGAAGTGGTCGGCTGTGTTGTCACACAGTCACGCACACACCACACTCATGGCACACACTCGCTCACTGACACACACACACACACACACGCAAATCTCATGTGCAACCGCTCACGTTTTTTTTTCCGCAATTTCATCGATTATGTCGCGAAAGTTTCGAGGAAAAAGAAGTGAACAACTTTTATTTCTAACAATTCCTCCGCTACCGTAACCCGATGCGATTTTTCTAATCGTTCACTTTCTTCCACTACCGTAACCCTATCTGTTCCACCTCTATTTTCCAATTCTTCAGAGAAACCAAAAGCATGTCGTCCTACATCTCCTACGCTACCGCTCTCTGGACGAGCGTCATGGAGACCGTCGGCGCGGTCACCGGAGCAGCCTTCGCCGCCGCCGACGACGACGACGAGGAGCAAGAGCAGAGAGACGAGGACGGCATCGATCAGAAGACGTCCGGCTCGACGGACGACGTCAAACAGTCCGAGCCGACGCCCGGGGCGTCTCGGGAAGAGAACAAGAAGACGGAGGAGACGGCGGCGGATCAGAGTGCCGACGGATTCGAGCTGGTCGTCGACGTCGCCGCCGCCGTGGAGACGTTCGACTATTCGAACGGCGTGATCACCACTCAGGGCATCTATGCCGATTTCGACGACGAGGACGAGAGAGCGCGTTGCGATCGTTTCTTCACTGTTTTACACTGATTTCTCTTTCTCTTTTCTTTTGTTCTCTCTCGAATAGTTCAATGTTAATCGGTTTGGAGCAAATTTCCTCATCTATTCACTTCTCCTATTTTTTTTCTATTTTTTTTAAAACAATTTTTTGCGCATTCATTCTGATCTTCCTTTGATTCTACCCATTTTTCCTCAAAAATCTCCCAATTTCCGAATGACCTTCTTCACACAAACTTGTTTTTCCCCAGTTTTGTAACATTTTTATGGGTATTCTTTTTCCTCTTTTTTTCTGGTAATAAAATTTTTTAATTTTAATTTTGAAAAAGCTAACATTTTGAACTTTGATTTTTGATTTGAAAAATGCTTAAAAATCATCGTTTTTTTTCCCAAAAAAAGAAAAAAAGAGCCGTACCTCGACAACGACGGCGGGTTTGCACAGCTCGTCGCGCATCTTCTCCATATTCCAGTCGAGACCCAACGGCTGCTTCAGAACCGCTTCGTAGTCCTGGACACGAGAGTACGGGAACGGAAGTGAGCGCGGCTGCACTTTGCCGATTCCCTGCAAACATTTTTTAAAATTTTCTTGAATTCTAAGAAATTTTTCGATAAATTAGGTAGCTGGAAAATAAAAAAAAATTCTAAATACTTCAAAAATTTTTTTTCGGTAGAAAAAAATGATTTCTCACTTGAAATTTTCAACAAAAAAATTATGTTTTTTTAAATCGCAGTTTTTTTTAATGATGATTTTCTCGTAGAATTTTCAAAACTATTGCAATTTTTAAAAAAGCTGAAAAATCAGATTTTCAGTCTAAAAAATTTTCAAATGTTCAAAATGAAATTCCCAAAATTTTAAGAGGCCGAAATAAAAATTTTTCTGCGCTTTTTCAATAACAAAATGAAAATTCGAAAGCGCGCTTTGGAAATCTAATTGAAAATTTTCGATTTAAAAAATGCAGAAATCGTGTTTCAGACTGCCATACAGCTCTGTAGTGCACATAAATTTCAGCGACTCTTTTCCAGAAATAATTCAAACAAAAAAAAAATAAGGGAAAACGGGGGGTGAGCTGGCATCTACCGTACCTCTTTGGCAGTGACCGCCGTCTCGGCGATGATGAGCCCGTTGCGTTCGCCGTCTCTCCGCTTCTTCTCCTTCGCCTTGATCACAAAGTTGCGGCGTCGCTTCTTCTCCGTGCATCCGGGACCCGTCCAGGAGCCCCATCCGGCCAAATTCAGATCCACATCTTTCACTCGTTCTCTCTCTTTCACCTAAAAAATAAACGGAGGCAATCAGTGATGAAAGTGGCTTCAATCGATCGATAATTACCCCGTCTTTCATCGCTTCGAAATCGCCAATGACGTCATCGTCTTTAAACGCCTCGTTGATCACTTGCGCCGCCTCTGAATGTCAGAAAATTAAAATTTTTCAAATAAAATTTTTTTTTTCAGTTTTAAATTTTTACTTCAATTTCCTACATTTTCGAAAAACGAAAATTTTTCGGAAAAAAAACAAAAATTTTAAAAATCGTAGAAAATATAAATGAGCCTGTTTTTCTTCTAAAATTGAAAAAAAATTTAAAAATTTAAAAAAAATTAGAATTTTTTCCCGTATTTTTTTTTCGTTAAAAAATAAATACCAATAAATATTCATTTTTTTAAAAATTTTTCAGATAAAATAAGGAACCTAGAGCGTACCGTCATCAAACTGATCCATTTTCTCGACGAAATCCGCCGAGACCTGCGTCAAATCGTTCGTGTTCAACTCCAAAAACTTGCTCGGATCGATCTCGATGGCTTTTCGGCGGTGCTCTTCGGCGTGCACACCGGCCTCCTCGACGGCTCTCTCCACTTTTTCGTCGAATCCCTCCTCCGCTTTTCGCGCTTCTTCTCTCGGATCGTACCCTTTCGGCACGTACGACGTCTTTCCGATCGTCCCTTTTCGCGCCTTCTCCTTCATTTTTCTCTCCTTTTTCTCGCGTTTCCGCTCGTTTTGTCGCTGCTGCTGCCATGTGTCGTCCACTTCGAACAGCGGATTCTCCTCTTTTTGAGCACCCGAAATGCTCCGCGCGGCGGCTGACGCCGCCGCCGCCTCGCGCCGCTTTTTCGCTCTCATCTCGGCCAGCGTGACTTTTTGCGCGTCCGAATCGTCGAGAAATGAGTCGACGAGCGCGGCGCCGATCGATTTTTTCGATTCACTTTCCGCCTCTTGCGCCGCATCCTGGAATTTTTTTTTGAATTTTTTTTGGAAGCAAAAAAATTTAAATATTTTTTGAAAAAGTATTTTAATTTAATTTTCAGAAATATTGAAAGTGAACCTCTTTTATTGGAAAAAAAGCACCCCATCAAGCAAAAAAATTTTTTTTTTAAAATTTTTAAATTGAAAAATTGATATTTCCAAGTCAGCATCAAACTTTTCAATCTTGAAAATGATTTTCGATTTTTTCAATTTTTTAAAAAATAAATTCAAATTCAAAAAAAAAAATTCAAACCGTGCCCCGTTCCACCTTTTCGATAACTAGTTTTTTTCTCGACAATTTCACTGTGCTCATTTTTTAAAAACGCGCCGTTTTTCAATTAGTGCATCGTAAGAAACAGAGAGTTGGACTTTGCGCGCATCAGAACAATGACGACGATCCATCAGTCGATCGGTTTACAGGTGATCGCGAACCAAAAAAAATTGGGAAAAAAATCGAGGAATTGGAAGAAAAAAATTCGTGCGGTTCTTTTGTTTTTTGAATAGAACGAAAAAAAAAATTGAAAAAAAAATCAGTTATTTTCAGAATGCGTTTTTTTTTTAAATATTACTCATTCATTCTTCTTTCTAAAAGCCACAATATTATAAACATTTTATGCCTAAATTTTACAGAATTTCTAATTTTGTCTACAAAATTTTCAAAAAAAAAAAAAGAAATAGAAAACCGTTTCTGAAAAAAATCAAACTGTATTCTAACAAGAAACGCTTTTTTTTTAAATTTTACAACAAAAAAAAAGAAAGCAATTCCCAGCTCCTCCACTTTCTTCTCCTCATCCTTCCCGTTCTGACGTTGCTCGTCGAGTGCGGCGGTGGCGGCTCGAAAGACAAGCGGGGCGGCGAGACGTCACGTGACACGGGCAGCGCCGAGCCGACCGACGAGAACGACGACGACGACGAGGAGAAGCGACGACGGCGTCGCAAGAAGCGCGCCGCCGCCGAGAAGCAGAAGAAGCGGCGGCGGGCGGCGGCGAACCGCGAGAAGGTGCCCGACGGCGCGCCGCGGCCTCCGAACAACCGAGCCGCCATCGTCGACGCCTCCGATCCCAACTATCAGACGCTGGCCGGACTCAACGACAACGTGTTCGAGAAGAAGGGCGGCGGCGGCTCTCCGGGGACTCCGGCGGCCGGTCCGAAGGCTCCGCCGCTCGGCTCGAAGCCCGGAATGGCCGGCACTCAGGATCCCAACTATCAGACGCTGGCCGGACTCAACAACGACGTGTTCGGCGATAAGGGAGGCGGTGCCGCCGGTGCTCCGGCTGCTCCGCGAGCACCGGCTCAGGGCGGAAGAGCGGTCGCCACCAACGATCCGAACTATCAGGTGAGCAAATGATTTTGAATTTCTATTCCAAATTCAAAAACATTCTAGACGCTCGCCGGTCTCAACAATGACGTGTTCGCGAAGCCCGCCGGTGGTGCTCCGTGTCCACCGGCTCCGCGAGCCCCCGCTCAACCGCAGGGAAAAGCGGCCACCATGGATCCCAACTATCAGACGTTGGCCGGTCTCAATCAGGACGTTTTTGGCGCCGACAAGAAGAGACACTGATGGTTTTCGTTTTCTTTTTTTTTTGCAATTTTTTTTAGAATAAAAAAATTTAAAATACGCCCGTTCGTCTTTTCACTTATTTGAAAAGTAATAAATCGATTTTTTTCATAGGTTTTTCAAATCATTCAATTTGTTCTGATTTTTCTGGCTCAAAGCCGATTTTTTATAAATTTTTTTCATCGATTTTTCAAAATTGTCAATTTTCCCTTGTATTTTTCTAATTTCAATCGATTTTCTAGAATTTTTTTGAAAGATTTCGCTTACCCTGAGCAACTCGTGAATACTCTTCGGTTTCGTCGCCTTTTCGTCGCCTTTCTCGTCTCCAGACTCTTCACCGCCCGCCACCGCAACTTTTGCTTTCAATTCTCGGCCCATTCTGTGAATTTTTTTGAATAATAGTGGGTTTTTGAGTATTTTTTTTTTTTTTGATTATAAATTTTTTTAAATCTTAAGAATTAAAAAATAATTTGGCCAAATTTTTTTCTTCAAATTTTTTTTTTTTTTAATTCAAACTTTTACAGTTTTTTTTTGGAAAAAATGGGAAAATTGAGATTTAAAATTTTTTGCGTCATTTTTTTTAACGTAATCATAAGGCGGCTCTTAAAAGTCACCTCAGATGCTCGTCGAGCAACTTTTTGACGTCCGGATTGCGTGACGCGTGCTTCTCGAGCATCTGCTTGAACTTCTGATTCTGTCCGCGATGCTTGAGACTGCCTCGCTCGATGACTCGCTGCAAATCCATCTCGGCCAGCTTCTCGTGCGCCTTCTCCGGATCGCGAGTGACGAGATCGTCAAACTCTTTGAGCAGCTGCTTCCGTTTCTCGCGCTTCAGAATGCGATGGTAGCCTTTCGACTTGATCTTGTTCATGTATCGATTCTTCGCCTCCTGAATGCCGACGATCGCGCGCATCCGTTGCATTTGCGACAGACGCTCCTTCGCCATTTTGATGTCCGTCGCCTTCATCACTTCCATCTCCTTCTCCGTCAGAATCGCCTCCTTTTTCTCGTCCTGCCAAAAATTATTTTTTTTTCGCAGAATAAAAACATTTGAAATGCTTCAAACTCAAAATTTGAGAGTATTTCAAAATGAAACATCTCCACTCACCCCCCACATAATTCCATCGGGTTTTGTGAGCGGAAAGATGAGCTGGTCACTGATTCGATTGCTTTGCACCAGTTCTGTCCAATTGTGGGTCACTTCTTTTCTGAAATTCAAAAAAAAATCGATTTAATCAGGCGATTTGAAAAAAAAGGAGTTTTCATCGGAAAATCTCCAAGGCGCTGTGAGGAAAAAATTTGAAATTGAAAAATTCGAAATGAAAAAAATTAGAAATTCAAAAAATAGTTTTGCAAAATTCTTGAAAAAAAAACAATCAATTTTTTTTTTAATTTTTAAATTTTTAAATAATAATTTTTCAACTTTTGATTTTAATTTATCTCCTTTCCGCGTTTCCAGAACCGATTTTTTATTTAAAAATAAGAATTTCTAATTAAAATTCATGCACTTTTCTCAAAATTCTGGTTTTAAATTTTTTTTAACTTTTGAAATTTTTCCAATTATTTTTTGTTTGATTTAGAAATCTCAATTTTTTTTTAAATAAAAATTTAGAAACTTTTTTTGAAACCGTTTTTTTTTAAAGTTTAATATTTTTACACGCAATTTTGTAGACATTTTCCGAATTTTTTTTTGTTTTTTTTATTTATTTATTATTATTTTTTTTTAAAGAAGGTCTCAATATATATTTTTTTTTCAAATTTTTTTCTCAAATCTAGTAATAATTTTTTTTTTAAAAATCAATTTCAAGCAATAATTTTTTTTTTAAAATTTTCCGAAATTTCTTCAATTTGGCTCACTTCAAGTCTCCGAACGCGATTTTGCCCTCGATCTCCTTTCTCGCCTCGACATCCTTCAACGGAATCAGCGTTCTGCTCTTCAATTTCTTCTTTTTCGCCTTCTCCTCCGATTGATCCGCACCGTCCGTTCTTCGTTTTTTCGCGCTTTTCTCCTCGAGACCACCGATTCCGAGGCTCTCTTTCGCTTTGTTCGTAGAGGCTCTGTGCAGAAAAAAAATACAATTATTTTTTTATCGATTTTTTTTCAAATTTTTTACGATTTTTATACGATCGTTTGGAATTTTTTTTTCGAAAATAATTAAAAATTCAAAAAATTTCGATTTAATTTTTAAAAAAATCCGAGCATAAATTTAAAAAAAAATAAAAGGTGACAATTAGTTTTTTTTATTTATTTTAAAATTTAGAATCTACGTCTAATAGTTTTTTTTTTCTTAAATTTCAGCAATTCAATTTTTTTGGCGAAATATTCACCGTGAAATAGTAATGTGCGAGAGAAGCGAACTCGCTTCCACCTTCTTTTTCACCGCCTTTTTGAGCCGATTGGTTTTTGGCACGGCGCCAGGCGTCTTGATCGATTGGAGCAACTTTTGGTGAGCCACCTCATCGATGTCCGAGTCGTCGCTCATTTTTTCTCTGTTGCTCTTGAAGGGAAAAGAATGTTTTAAACTTTTGGTTTCAGGGAAAACGAAACGATTAGATAACTGGGAAAGGCCGACGAGAACGAGAGAAAATTGATTGAAAAAAACAACTGGCTGGAATCCTAACTGTTCACAGATCTATTTATTTATTGTTACAAAAAAATAAATTTTTTTGGGGGTTTTGGGGAGGCGGAATCAAACAATTACACCTGCTGACGACGGCTACTACCAAAAAGACGACCCTTTTCCATAAAAAAGAGCAGGGTAACGGTTCGAAACACGGGTGAAGAAAAAACGTAAAAGGGATTGAGGATCTAAATTTTCCGAGTTGAAAAAATTTAGATTGCGGTGGCGAGGGCGTCCTTGTACTTCTTGACGCGAGAAGCAATCGACAGATCGACGTATTTGTCTCCGATGGTGACGACGAGTCCTCCGAGGATGGCCGGCTTGACGGCGTAGGTGACGGTCAGCTTCTGGCCAGACTTTCCGATCTTCGACAGAGCATCGGAGAGAGCCTTCTGGTTGGACGAGCTGAGCTCTTCGGCCGAGGTGACCTGGACGAACAGCTCTCCGCGGTGGGCGCGCATGATCGATTCGAACGAGGTGACGACCGACTCGAGCTTGTTCAGACGTCCGTTCTCAGCCAAAAGTCCTGAAAAACACCGATTCAACACAATCAAATCGCCGGCCTCATTCTCACCGAGGAAATTGCCGGTTTCCTTGGAAAGGCCCAATTTGTTGGAGACGGCCTCGATGGCGGTTCTCTTCTTCAGCGCCTTGAGCGTCGGGTCGAGGACGAACTCCTGGAACTTCTTGTTGTCCTTGTAGACGGCGCGCACGTTGGTCAAATCGGCGGCGATCTGGTCGAGCTTGTTCTGCTTGTGTCCGGCCGAGTAGAGAGCGGCGGCGTAGCGTCCCTCAATTCCGTGCACCTGAATCGGCGTCTTCACGAGCTGCTGAGCCTTGGCGAGCGCCGCGCTCGTCGAGAATCCGCGTTTCATGATTTGCGCCATTACCTGAAACAATTTTCACAATTTTTGAGCGTAACGTCGAGCGAAAATAATTCTTTAAAGTCGGAAAAATCGAAACTCCGCAATTTTTAGGATTTTCGTCGAAAAATGTTGCGACAAAGTGGTTAGAGGGGGTTTTCACATGCGTTATTATCGATTTTTTATAAAAGAAACTCGAAAAACAGCTGAAAATTACGGAAATTCGCACAAGAAAATTAAATGAAAAAGAAAAAGGGCGGTCGTTGGCTGAGTATCATTTCCTTAACCATAGGCCGACGTACGCAGCCAAATCACCGACTGTGCAGTTCGGTGGAGCGCGTTTGCTGACCCCCTCTCTCCGCCACTCTCCCTTTTTTTCTCTTTTCGCCGCGTCTCGTCGCCCTTCTCCCATCAATCATTCGTGCGAACTTGCCGAATTCGGCGTTTTCTTATCAAAAAATAGACGAAAACTGTTGATTTTCACACTTTTCACCACGAGAAACCATGATTTGCGGCGATTTTCCGCCAAAATCGCGTTTTTCGTTTGCATCATCCAAACTTTCCCCGCATTTTCCAGACAATGGGTACAAAATGGGCCGTTCTGGTGTTGTTGGCGGCTGTTGTGAGCGCCGAGAATAAGGTTTGACGCTGCCGAAAAGCCGGTTTTTAATGGGAAACGTTTGAATTTCAGAGCGCCTACGAGCAGTCGGCCGACAATTTCCTCGATGAGCTCGCTGGAAAAGTGGTGGAGCCGGTGAGAGTGCCCGTGGAGGAGCAAGAGCACTCGGAAGAGCATCACGGTGCTCACGGAGCCCACGGAGCCCACGGCGGGCACGAGGGGCACATGATGAAGATGTGGTTCCACGGCGGCTACGACGAGGTCATTCTGTTCGATTTCTGGCGGACCGACTCGCTGGCCGGTGCGTTTTATCAAGACGTTTTCTCGAAATTCAAGAATTTTCTGTAGGAATGCTGCTCTCGTGCGCCGCAATCTTCATCATGGGCGCCACATATGAGGGCGTCAAGTGGTTCCGCGTGTTTCTTCAAATGAGCCACACGCAGAGCCAGATTTTGGCCAACAAATCGTGTGTCGAGGTGAGCAATTGAGAATTTTGAAGGGCTCGCAGCTCGGAAATGCGGCCGTTTTCGAAAATGAAACATTTAAAAGATGGAAAAAAAATTCTGAGGGGTTTTAGCACATTTTTGATTTTTTGTCATCAAAATATCTGAAATTTCGCGATCAAAAATTAAAAATTTTTTTTTTTTAAATTTTTTGCTCGAAAAATCGTCGGTCGGGTTGGGTTAACTTTTCTTCAATTGGCAAAAATTAAAATTTTATCAAAAAAATTTTTTTTCCGATTTTTCCATGAAAAAGCAAAAAAATGTGAACTGTCGAATAATTATTAATTTTTTTTTGATCAAAAATTTTTATGACCTTTTTTTCAAAATTTTTTAAAATTCGAAATACTCCGAGTTTTACTGGAAATTTTTTTTCACAAAATTAAACAGTAGGAAAAAAAATTTAGTGCTCAATGGAGCCTTCCAGAATTTTCTGAGCTTTAAAATATTCCCAAAATGCTCTAAAGCAGAGCTCTTCCAACCAAAAAAAGAGTTCCCCCACCTCGAGTCAGTTTGCACTTCAGACGACTCGATCCTCGTGCCACCAGTCGGTGAGTCGCTCGGCGAGCACCCGCCCCCAATCGGAGCCCTTCCTGATGAGCACCGTCCGTCCGGGTCCGCTGCCCACGTCGCCGTTCTCGCCGCAACGTCTCGTCCAGATGCTCCTCTACATTCTTCAGCTCGTGCTCGCTTACTGGCTCATGCTCATCGTCATGACCTACAACACTTATTTGAGTGAGCATTTTTTTTTGCAATTAAAAAAAAAATTTTTTTTTGTTTTTGTTTTTTGAAAATCGGAAAAAATTGGTTTTAAAATCAATTTTTTTTTTTTTTGAAAAATTTTGATATCAAAATAGAATTATTGAAAACAATTTTCTGGATAAAAAAATTAAACGCAAATTTTTTTTTGCAATTTTCAGCGGCGGCAGTGGTTCTGGGAGCCGGCTTCGGACACTGGCTCTTCGCGGTGCTCCAATTGCGAAATTGCGACGGAGAAGTGACGGACTCGTTCCAAACGGACGCGTGTCATTAAAAGATCTCACAAACACAAAAAAAATATCGCATTTTGTCGTTTCCTTTTTCGAAAATTTAGATTTTAGGGCCCCCACCTCTTTTTCTCTCGTTTTTTTCTCACTAATCGACCTTCATTTTCGTCATATTTCGGGTCAGAATCGACCCACACATCACCAGTATCTCAGCAGAAAAAGAAACAACAATCGAAGAAAAAAAAAAGAAGAAATCAAATAATTGTTGAATTATTATATTTATATTTATTGAATTGTTGCTTGTGAAAATGTTGAAGAAAAATCCGGAAAAAAAAGAAGAGTGTAAGAGATAATGAACTTTTCTGAGACTGTTATTATTTTTTTTTATTCGAAAAAATAACCAAAAAAAATAGCAGGGGGGATAATAAAAATCAAATTTGTGGCTAAATGGCAGTTTCACCTTCCTCCTCTTCCCGTTTCTCGAGTATTCCCAAAAATTTTAATTCGGACAACGCGATTTGTCCGTTTTTCGATAATTCTCTGAAAAAAAAAATTACGTAAAAATTAAAAATTAAACAAAAACTGAAAAAAAAATTAAAAATTGGTTAAAAATTTTTTTTTGAAAATTTAAAAAAAATTAATTTTTTCTCTGTTTTTCTAAAAAAATATTTTAAAAAGTAAAATAAAATAAAATAAACTAAATAAAATAAAAATTCTGAAAAAAAAATTTTTTCTAAAAATTCAAAAATTATTAATTTTTTGCTGAAAATTTTCTTTCTAAAAATAATGTTAATTTTAAAAAAAAACTAAATAAAATTAAAATTTTGCTAAAAATTTTTTTTTTCTAAAAATTCAAAAACTATCATTTTTTTCCAGAAAATTTTTTTTCTTAAAATAAAAAAATTAAAAAATTTTAAATTTTAAAATAATTTCTAAAAATAGGCTTACACAATTCCCGATTCGTAGAATTTTCCAGATGGCACCTCGCACACTTCGAATTTTCCCTTCCAATTTTTTGGCTGCAATAGAAAATAGAAAAAAATTTTTTCTTGGTTTCGGAAATAAAATAATTTAAAATATAATTTAAAAAAACAACATATGATTTTTAAAAAAATATAATTTTAAAAAAATTTTTAAAATTATATTTTGCAATTTAAAATTTAAAAACTCAGAGAGTTAAAAAAAACGCACATTTCCGTATTTCGCCCAAATTTCGATACGCTCCAATTCGCCCAAATTCACGCCGTAGTTAATTTCGAAATCGACGCCGTCCTGCAAAAAAAATTTTTAAAAATTGATTTATGGCCTAGAAAAAGTTCGGCCACCGTGAAAATAATGAACAAAATCTTATTTTTAAAGTTTAATTAAAAATTTTAATTTTCGCTGTGAAATCATAATTTTTTTTTGGAAATTTGGAAAATTTTAAATTTAATTTAAATTTTTGAGAAAAATTTGAGAAAAATATTTTTAAATATTTTTTTAATTTTTGAATCTTAAAATAAATTTTCAACAATTTTTCTGTAAATTTGAAAAAATTTTTTTTTAATTTTTTGAATAAAAAAATTTGAAAATTTATTTTTTTTTTAATTTTCAAAAATTTTCCAAAAAAATTTTTTTTAGATTTGAAAAGAATAAGTTTTTTTTTATTTTGTTTTCTAAATTTTAAAATAATTTTTTTCAAAAAATTTTCTAAGAATTGCAAAAATTTAAAAAAAATCTTTAAAATTTCAATTTTCGCATTGAAATCATAATTTTTTCTTGAAAATTTGGAAAATTTTTAATTTTTGGAAAAATTTGAGAAAAATATTTATAAATTTTTTTTTTCTAATTTTTGAATCCTAAAATAAATTTTCAACAATTTTTCTGTAAATTTGAATAAAAAAAAAATTTTTTTAATTTTTTGAATTAAAATTTTTTTTAATTTTCAAAAGTTTTTCAAAATTTTTTTTTTATTTTGAAAAAAAGAAGTTTTTTTCCTATTTCGTTCTCTAAATTTTTTAATAATTTTTTGAAAAATGTCCTGTAATTTTTAAAAATCAACAAAAAATAAATCTGCAAATTTTGAAAAATTAATTTTTTCCGGATGAATTTTCCAGGAATCTACTTTCAATTTCAATTTGTTTTTTTGCTCTGAAAATTCCAGAAAATTGGGAAAATTCGAGAAGGAGGAGGAGGAGGAGAAGAAGCGTACCCGTAGAGTGTCCCACTTCGTGACACCCGGATACGCACGATGTCCCGTGTCCGAGTCGGAGCCGATCAGATTCACGAACGGACGGAAGTCGCCGCCGCCCTCCGTCGTCGTTATCCGCACTTCGTAGATTTTTACTGCAAAATTTTTTTTTTCTTTTTTTTTTTTTTTTTTTTTTTATTTACTAGTATTATACTCAATTTTTAAAATTTTTAAATTTTGCTAAAAACTGTGTTTTATTCTTAGAATTTTGAAAATTAGCTGAAAATTTTTTTCATGGTTTTCATTTTTTTTTTTTTTTTTTTTTGAAAAAAACCATTTTAGGCATTTTTTTTATCTTTTAGATTTTTGCTAATTTTGAACTCTATTTTTTTGTGGAATTGAGCAAAATTTGAATTTCTCAATTTTTTCAAAAACTCAATTTTAATTATTTTTATTTTTATATTATTTTTGAAAACAATTTTTAGTTTTTTTAGTGTATTTTTTTAAAAAAATTCCACCAGACTGCTGAATTTTTTTCAAAAAAAAAACCAAAAAATTAACTCTTCAAATAAGGTCCTTTCGAAGAATTTTTTTAAAAACTCAATTATTAATTTTTAAAAAATTAATTTTTAAAAATTTATCAAAATTTTATTTTTTTGGAATATTTCTAAAATTTCGATTAAAATGGTTTTTTTTCGTTAAAAAATGATTATTTTTCTATTTTTCCAAAAAAAAATTTTTTTTTCAATTTTTTTTAAATTTTAAAAATTCAAAATTTTCAGCAGTTTTGACTCAATTCGATGAATTTTAATATATTTTTTTGAATTGGTAATTTTTGTTGTTGGTTGAAAAAAAAAAGAAAAAAAGTGATAAGATTAGATTACTCTGATTGGATCCCAAATCCGGATAGTAGCACTCCAATTCGATGGTGTCGAATCCGTTTAATTGATCGTTCACTTTGAAATAGACCTCCGTCTTCGTCGTCTTTTCGACGAGTTTCATCTGGAAAAAAACCAGTGAACAAAAAAATTGATGGCCTAACTTTTTCCAGGCCATTTGCTCGGAAGTTTCTAGGCCATGGCCTAACTTTTCACTATTCAATCAAATTGCCTCACTTTCTTAAAAGTTCTCAAAACTTCTCGCCAAACTCGCATGAAATCAGTTTTTCAGGCCATGGCCTAGCTTTTCTGGGAGGGAATCCTCGGCCACCCGCCCATTTCTAGGCCAAAAAGGCAAAAGCTATCGGGGAAACAGCAGTTTCCTAGGCCACTGCCTAACTTTCCATTCTCTGTTTTCTAGGCCATGGCCTAGTTCTTTATTTTGAGTTTCCTAGGCCATGGCCTAACTTTCTATTCTCTGTTTTCTAGGCCATGACCCCATCCCTTTCATTTTTCGTATTCTAGGCCATGGCCTAATTTTCAACATTCTAATTCCTGAGAACTAGGTCATGGCCTAGTTCTCTATTTTCAGTTTTCTAGGCCATGGCCTAACTTTCCAACCCTTGAGTTATCTAGTCCCCCCTCGCTCGCTCACCTTCGTGATGAATGTGTACTCGTCCGGAGCCGGCTCTTCGCAACTCAGCCGAATTTTCGCCGGCATCCCAAAATTTTTCACCGAACACTGCAAACATTCAGTAAAAATGATTTAGACAATCAAAAAAAATTCTGAAATTTTTAATTCCAAAAATTCAAAAAAAAAAAATTCGTGAAAAAAAGTGGAAAAAAAAATTAATTTCGATTTTTTTTTTTAAATTCAAAATTTTTAAAAATAAAACGTCATATAAATTTTTAGAATTTTCAAGAAAAAAAAATTTTTGGATAATTTTTTAAATTAATTTAAAAAAAAATTTTTTTTACTAAAAAAAAAAGTTTTCCAGAAATTTTTTAAATTTAGGGGATAAATAAAGATCGATAAAATTTGAAAAAAAATTCAAAAAAAAATCGTGAAAAACAAACGGAATATTGGAGGACGAGGACGTGCTCGTAGACGGGTCCGTCGGGCGTGTGCGCGATGAAGATGGCGTGCGTGTCGGGCCGATCGGCGTTCAGACAGTCCATCTCGAAGGTGGTGCGGTCTTTGGCGACGAGCTGCACACTCGGCACGATGATGTTGTGGCACTCGTGGAGGCGCGGCTCCTCGAGCCGCATCAGCAGGTGCCACGAGATCGTCGACGACTCCACGCGCGGCCGCTCGCCGCTCTTCTTCCACTTCCGCGCCGTCGCTCGCTTCTCACCCACTGACCAACACTCTTTTTTTTTCGCTTTTTTTAAATTGAAAAATTTTTATATTTACTGGTAATTTTTTTGAAGAAAAAAATGGAAATTTGAAAAGTTATTGAAAGTGAAAAAAAATTTTTTTTGCATTTTTTTTCATTTTTTTTTGCAAAAAAAATTTCAACTTTTCAAAAAAAAAATTAATTTACTGGTAATTTTTTGAAATAAAATCAAACATTTGGAAGGTATAAAAAAATAAATTGCAATATTTTTGAGAGTAAAAAAAATTTTTTTTTCGAGTTTTTTGATATTTAGTTCAATTTTGGAATTAATTTTATTTTTTTCAAAAAATTTAATTGATTTTTTTTTTCAGAAAAAAAAAGCAAAATCTTGAAAAATGTAATTTTTAAATTTTTTTCGAAGATTTTTAAAACTTTTTATTTATTTGTGACAATTAACTTTGGAAATTGAATAGTTCTCAAAATTTCGGGAATTTTAAAATTTTCGAATTTCGGGAATTTTAATATTTTTAAAATTTTAAAATTTTCGAAAAAAATTTTTTTTTTGTTGGTAACTTTTAAATCTTAGTTTTTCAGTTGAAAAACTTTCCGAATTTTTAAAAATTTTTCCAAAGAAAAAAAATTGAATTTTTTGTCAAAAAAAAAATTAAAAATTTTTTTTCGAAAATTTTTAAAAAAAATTGAATATTCTGCAACTTAATTTCAATTTCATAAATAAATAAATTTTTTTTTCAAATTTTAAATTTTTCTTGTTGCTTACTCGACATACCCATCGCATTCATTTGTTTGAAATACGGCCCGTTTTGGTGGTTCGCCTCGTAGTCGACGGTCGATTTCGCGTAATTTATAATGTACGGTACGTGATCGCCGGACTTTTGATCGATTCGCTCGATGAACAGCTGCACAGATAAATTTTTAAAAATTAAAAAAAAATAATTTTTAAAATTTTTAAAACTATTTTTTTTTAATTTTTAAATTTTTTTAAACACTGTTTTTTAATTTCTAAATATTTAAAATAATTTTTTAAAATTTAAAACATTTTTTCAATATTAAAAAAAATATTTTCTCATCGAATCCCCTTGATTTTTTTCATTGAAAAAAACAAATTTTCAAAAAGTTTTTTTTTTAAATCCCAATTTTTTCTAGAAAATTCCAAAAACCGCGACGCGACCGCAACGCACCTGCGGGGCAAACGGACAAGCTCCTTCGTTTTTGATCACCTTGTTGCGCGCCATTTCTTTGTAAACGTCGCCCATCACTGATAAACCCGACAGAATATCGGTTCCTGCAAGAAAAAAAAAATTTTTTTTTGGATTCAATTTTAAAAAGTTCAATTTCAGAAAAAAAACCAATTTTTTACCGTTCCACAAAAATTTGAAATTCAAATTTTCAGACTACAATACTGATATACCACCAATATTGAAACAATTTAGGAAAAAAAAAGAAAAAACATTTTTTGGGAATTTTTTTGAATAAAAATAGAATTTTTTAAAAAAAATTTTGGGGAATTTTTTGAAAAAAAAATTTGATTAAAATTTTTTTTTTTGAGAATTAAAAAAAAAATTCGGTGACAAACCTAGCTCAGTGATCGGTGGCATGACGCGGATTCCGTGTGTCGACTCGCCGCTGATAAAATCTACTTTGAAACACCAGTTCTGCAAAATATATAAAAATTAAAATTAAAATATTTTTTTTTTTTTGAATATTTTTAAAATAATTTTGTCACCTTTTTATCTCTACACTTTTTTTCAACCGAATTGAAATTTTTTTTTCAAATTTAAAAATTTCTTTTCCTTTTTTAATTTTGCATAGGCTTAAGGGTCTCACCCCTATAACATTTTTAGTCAGGTATACTGTAGGATTACGGTACCTACAGTACTAACCGTCATTTTCGACCCCCTTTCGAACTGACCCGATTTACTTCAAACTTTGATGGTAGCATGTTTTGGATGGGGGAAGGTTACTGTATGAATATCCAAGGGGTAGCACCAGGATTACGGTAGATACGGTGGTCGAAAGTTCGAGATGTCACTTTTTCGAATTTTCGCCGACACGCCCTCTTTTTGGGTCTCGCCACGAAAAAAAAATCAAATCAGTGCTGCGCTTTTAAAATCCGGTAATCCGATTTCAATGGCGCATCACTGATTTCTTGTTCGTGGCGAGACCCAAAAAGGGGCGTGGCCTTGACGGACGGACTCTGCACGTTTCTCACGCGCCTATCATACTACTAGAAAAACAATTTGAAAAAAAAAAATTTGTTTCGTTCGCGCGCTCACAATGGATCCGTCCTTCATCGGAATCGGCACGATGGGCACGAGTCCGGACGCCTCGTGCGGCCGTCCGTACATGTTTTTCGACTCGCTCATGTACTGGATGAACATCGGAGTGTCGTCGGTTTTGATGAGCGACGTGTCGCCAAAGTG
Organism: Caenorhabditis sulstoni; assembly: GCA_963966605.1. NCBI lineage: Eukaryota > Metazoa > Nematoda > Chromadorea > Rhabditida > Rhabditidae > Caenorhabditis > Caenorhabditis sulstoni. The sequence goes on from OZ016475.1 coordinate 8,225,348, forward strand.
CACTGTTCCTTCGTACGTTCGTGCTGTAAACAAAAAAAAATAATTTGGAAAATGAAGATGTCAGACAATTTTTTTGTTCAAAAATTTAATTTTTGAAATTTTAGAGTTTTTCGCGTTTTTAATATTGTACAGAAAAAATGTCAAAATTAAAATTTCAGTGATTTCTAAAAATTTGAAAAAAAAACTTAAAAATTTAACTGTCACATCCAAAAAAAAGCAAATTTTTTTTTGATAGTCGATTGGGTTCGATTGGGAAAAAAATTGAAAAAGTAAAAATTTAAAATTTTTGAGAAACAGGAAAAAATTTTTTTTTAAATTTATTTCCAACATTTTTTTTTCTTTTTTTATTCACAAAATTTTCAAATTTTCAAAATTCTCCTTTTTTTAAAATAATAATTTCAGTTTCAAAAAAATTTTTTTTCCAATTTTTCGCAAATTCTGCCAAACTAGAAAAATGGGATAAATTTTGAAAAAAAATTTTAAAAAATAAAAATTGTTTTGAAAATTTCTGCCACAATTTCTGTACTGTTCGAATTTTTTTAAAAATTGGAAAATTCAATTTTTGCAAATTTTAAAATTAAAATTTTTCAAAATTCACAAAAATTCGAAAAAAAAATTGAAAAAAATTTTTCCTGTTTCAAAAAAATTATTTTTTTTTTGAAAACTCGAAAGTTATCACTTTGCCGGTTCTTTTTCCTCAAAATAAATTTTAAAAAAAAGGAGGAAACTGACTGGGCTGCGGCCAGTACTCTTTGGTGAAGATGGCGATCTCGCGGAACGGCTGCCACTTTCGGTAGCCGGGTATCGCGTCGGCGAGCATCCAGTTGCTCACGTAGACGACGCACCGCTCGCGCGTGTCGAGGTCCTGCGCCTCGACGTACTCGAGATAGTAGTGCGGTCGGTCGCCGCCGCCGTCGATCTCGAACCGCACTTTCAGCAGTTTGCCAATGTCGGTGCCAAAGTCGAGCTGGATGACGGGCACCGAGTAGGCGTCGCGCAGCAGACTGTCGTTTTTCACAATGTTCGAGTGCGAATCGTACTCTCCTGCAATAATCTTTTTTGAAAAAAAAAATTCAATGATATTTGATTTTTTTCAGAATTTTTTTTGACCGTTTATCGATTTTTTGCCATTTTATCGATTTTTATAAATACAAAAAAATGCCAAAATTAAAAAAAAAAAATTTCAAATGAAAAAAAAATTTTTTTGGTTGCAATTCTGAAAATAAAAATAAAAAAAACATTTTCAAAAATGAGCAATTTTTTTTTCAAAAATAAATTAATAAATAAATTTTAAAACTCACCGAATCCGATGACTGTGAGATTGGACGTCGTACCGCCCATATCCGATTCCATTGTGTGCAGACGGAACTCCCAACGACCTTCTGCAAAATTAAATTGAAAAAAAAAATTGAAAATTCTTTTTTTTTAAAAATAGAAAATTTTCTTAAATAGAAAATTTTAAAAAATAACGTTCGATTTTTCTGAATTTTTGAAATTTTTTCCGAATTTATAATTTTTTTCTCGGATATTTAATGTTTTTATCGTTTCAATTATTCGAAAGTAATTTCTTTTTTTTTTTTAATTTTTGAAAAAAAGTTAAAAATGTTAATTTTTTTTTCTCAAAATATTCAATTTTTTTTCAAAACTTTCAATTTTTTTCATTAAATTCCCACTATTTAAAAAAAAATTTTTGAGATAAAATTTATATATTTCTTCTAGATTTCCAATTTTTTTAATCAATTCAAAAATTTTTCAAAATTTCTATTAATTTTTTCTCTGAAATTTCAATATTCGAAAAAAAAATTTCCAGTTTTTTATTCTAAATTTCTAATTTTTCCTCTTAATTTCCAGTTTTTTTAAAACAATTTTTAGTATTTTAAAAATAAATTTCCAGCTTTTTTTTCTAAATTTTCAAAAATGCTCAAAATAAATTTCCAAATTTAGAAAAAAAAAATAATAATTTTTCACATTTTCTCTAAATTTCAAATTCTTTTTCCTTCAAAACTTCCAACAATATCCACTAATTAAAAATTGAAATATTAAAAAAATGGGGGAAACAGACTGGAAGTGCGCGGCACATGGCCACTGGTTCGTTTGTCGGCCTGCAGATAGAGGAAGCTGCTGAGCCGGACGTTTCGCTCGATGAGCCCGTCCACTTGGCCCGCGTCGAGCCACTTTTCGACGGGAAACTGGAAGATGCGGCCGTCGAGCGGCTGCTCCGTCACCACCACTCGCTCGATGTACGTTCCGGCGCCTAAAAAACGTTTTCAGGGTAATACGGGTTTATCGATTTTAGGCCAAAACTAATATTCCCCCTCGGTGGCCGTGGCCTAGAAACCCAAATTTTTCAGTGCGCGATATTATTCACAATCAGACGTGTGGCTTTTCGCAAAAAATCTCAAAAATGCATCCGAGTCCGTGGCCTAGAAATCTCGCAAAAAGCAGCAGTTAGGCCACGCCCTCCCCCCTCCAGGGAATATTAATTTTGGCCTAATATTGATAATTAAAAATACTCGAAATCTGCAGACACTTTTTATAAACGTCATTTTATTTTTTAGTTTCAGAAAAAAATATTTTTTTTTTAATTTTTAAATTTATTTTTGAGAGAAAAAGTTATTTTTTAATTTTCAAAAAAAAAAATTAATTTTTTTTTCAGAAAATCAAAAAATATCGATTTTTCGAAAAAATATCCCGATTTTTTTTCAAGAATAACTAGAAAAATTTTTTTTTTTTAACCAGAATATTTCGTTTTTCCCAAACGTTTTTTTTTCCAATTTTTCGAAAATTGATAATTCTCAAAAAAAAAATTTTTTTTTGCTGTTTCAAATTTTTTAGAAATCAATATTCTCGACGACTCACCGTATCCCTCGTTCTCGTGCCCGACAGTGACACTCGTGATGATGCCCAACTTTTCGGTTCTCGTTTCCGACAGAAGCCAAGTGCCGCCCGCGTACGCATCGGGCTCCGTGAGCAACCACGGTGGCTGCAAAAAAAATTCTCGATTTTATTTATCGATTTTTGGCTCAATTTTTTAGAAATATTCGAAAATTTTTGAATTGATCCAGATATGGCTCAGTTTTTGAACAAGAACATGCACATGACATTTTTTTTTAATTTTTATTTTTTGAAATGTACAATTTTCTGCTCATAATTTAGAAAATATTAAAATTTTAAAAAATTAAACTTGAATTTTGAATTTTCTCAAAAATTCAATTGAAAAATTGCCGCTTAAATTGTGATAGAAAACAATTTTAAAAAAAGGTAAAAAATTCAAAAAAAAATTTTGAAAAAAAATTAATTAAATTCAGAATAAAATTCTTTCAATTTAATTTTTTTGAATAAAAATATTGTTTTAATTTTTAAAAAAAACTAATTTTCCAAAAAATTGCAATAATTTTTTCCACGAATTAAATTTTGAAAAAAAATTAAATCGAACTTGATTAAATTTAAAAAATTGTTTTTTTAATAAAAAAGAAAACAAATTTTGATAAATAGCCAAAAATTTTGAAAAAAAAACAAACTCAGAATAAAATTCTTTCAATTTAAATTTTTTTCAGACAAAAATATTTTTTTTTAATTTTAAATAAAAAAAATTCTCCAAAAAATTGCGATAATTTTTTTTCACAAATTAAATTTCGAAAAAAAAAATTAAATCGAATTTAATTAAATTCAAAATATTTTTTTTCAAAAAAAAAAAAGGAGGCGTACCCGCTGTGTCCAGACGCGTTCGCTGCTTTTTCCGTCCTCTCCGTTCAAAATCACATAGATGGGCGTGTCGAAGTCGATTCCGAACCGTTGTCCGATCATTATTTCCACCGTGTACGACATCACTGAACCCACATTTTATTTTTTCGAATTTCTTTCGAAACGATGGCCGAGAAATCGCATTTTTTGGCAATTTCTAGGCCATCTCGGAATTTGTATTTTTGAATAGTAATTGGGATTTCTAAAAAAAATTTAGAAAATCGTGACAAAGTTTTTTTAATGAAAATTCCGGTGGCCTGAAATCGCATTTTGAAATCCAAGGCCAACTTTTAAAAATTTCAAAATTATTTTTAAATCTCAAAACAATTTTGAGAACTTCAATTTTTTAAAAAATTTTTAACAATTTTTTTTTTTGAAAATTTTTTTGGCCTGAAATCGCATTTTGAAAAATTCCAAAATTATTTTTTTAATTCTTAAAAGTCTGAAAGCCCAACCACCACTTTTTTTTTATTTTTCTCGAATTTCTTTCGAAACGATGGCCGAGAAATTGCATTTGCGAATTCTAGGCCATCTCGGAATTTGTTTTTTTTTGAATGTTAATAAATTTCCGAAAAAATTCAAGCAAAAAAAAAATTCAAACTGTACTTAGGCCATCTCAGAAAATTTTCACAAAAATAAATTATGGTGGCCATGGTCAATATGCAAATTTTAATGAAATTTGAATTTTGAGCCACTTTGAGAATTGGTCCGAACTTTCCAAAAAAAAATTATTATAAAAATCGTCATTTTCAAGGCCTGGACCAAAAAATAATTTTTTTTTTTTGAAAAATTTCAAAAATTTTCAAAAATTTTCAAAAGTGGTGGCCGTGGCCTAGAAAACCCACAGTTCCGTTCGTGCTCCATCTGGTCTCTCTCGAACTGGACGCGCTTCTTATATTTTTTGAATGCTCGCTGAATTCGGCTCGCCGCCTCCCCCAATCGTTCTCTTTCGGCCGTTCCGATGTCACGGTACGCATCTGTCACATTACCATCTTCTCCTTCTTCGCCTTTTTCTTCTTCCTCATCACCAGACGGCAGTATTTGCTCCTGGCAATTTTTTTAAAAAATTTAATTTTCTAAAATTTTTAAATCTGTTCATTTTCATCAGATTTAACTAATAACACTGCTGATAAAAAATTTTTGAAACAGAAAATTTTTTTTTTGAAATATTGACAGAATTTTTTAAGGTATCAAAAAATGGAAATGTTTCAAAAAATCATGTTTTTTGAAAAAAATTAATTTAAAAGTTTAGATAAACAAATTTAAAACTCAATTTGAAAAAAAACAAATTTTTTTTAATTTTTTTTGTTAAAATTTACATTTTTTAAATTAATGTGAAAAAAATTTTTTTTTTAAATGTTTAAATTACATTTTTCCGAACAAAAAATTTTTGAATTTTTTTTGTTAAAATTTACACTTTTTTAAATTAATAACTTGTAAAAAAAATTTAGAAAAAAAAAAATTTTTTAATAAAAAAAAACTTAAAGAGCTCTAAAAACTTTCAAAATTTTTCCAAACAAAAAATTTTTGAATTTTTTTTATTAAAATTTACACTTTTTTAAATTAATAACTTGTAAAAAAAAATAAAATTTAAAAAAAATTTAAAAATTCTAAAAAAACTTTAAAATTTTTCAAAAAATTTTTTTTAAATTTTTTATATTTTATATTTTGTATTAATTTTAAATATAGCAAATCTTTTTTTTTTTGAAAATAATTTTTTTAATAAAAAAAATCAAAACTTCCAAATCAAATTTTCTATTGATAAAAATTATGAAAAAAAAAACTTTTTTTTCGGAAAAATTTTTTCTAATTAAATTTTTAAAAAAAGCGAACCTTGTCACTGTACCGAGAGATGCGGCTCCACGCCTTGGAGCTCTCGGAAGCGTAGCTGCGCAGTGAGGACGAGGTGGAGAGTCTCGTTTCGACGCGCGTGTCGGGAGTGTGCACTGCCGGCGTCTCGCGCTCCTCGTCCGCCTCTTCCAGCTCATCTTCTTCTTCTTCTTCTTCTTTCTCTTCCTTTTCTCTTTCTTCCTCCTCCCTTTCTCTTTCTTCGATCACTTTTCCGTTTCTCGTGACGGGTCGCGATGAATACGTGGATTTGGGTCGTGACGAGCCCGAACTGCTCCTGTCCGCGCGCGAATTCGAATTCGCTGTCGTTTGACGGGACGGCGTCTGGGAGAAAAAATTTTTTTTTAAATTTTATTTTTATTTATTTCAGTTTAACTATTTGAAACTGTTGAATAGCGAAATTTTTTTTTTTCAAATTTGGAAAAAAAATTTTTTTTTGAGGCGTTTATTATTGAAAAGTTTACAATTTAATTTCGGTTTTTTTTTGTAAAAAAAATAAAAAATTTTCGATTTTTTTAAAATTGAAAAATAGCATTTTTCTGAAATTCTTGGAAAAAAAAACAGAATTTTTTAACAAAAATAAAAAAAAAATTTAAATTAAAATTAAAAATTTAAAAAATTTAAAAAATTTTTAATAAAGATAAAAAATTTTAAAAAATTAAAAAATCGCGTTTTTTTTTTGGCGAAATAAAATTTATTTTTTTTCAGTTGCAAAAAATTCCGAAAAAAATTTTTTTTTGTTGATAAAATAACTGGTTTTCAGTTATCAATTTTTAATTTTTGAGAAAAATTATTTTTTAATTTTATATCTAAATTTAATTTTTAAATATATTTTTAATTTAATTACCGTCCGGCTCTTGCGGCTCTTGGAGGTGCTCTTGCGTCTCGTGAGCTCGGCGGGCTCGGAGCTCGAAGTGCTCGGCGTCCGGTGAGCCGGTGTCGCGTGCTCCGACACTTTCCGAGTGCTCCCGAGAGCACTGTCCTTCCCGTGCTCAACTGAATCCTCTTCCTCGTCCTCAGTGCCGCTTTCGATTGCGCCGCCTGCGACGAAATGAACACGCGTGGGTTACGGTAGGTTCGAAAGTGTGCGAACACCACACGTACACCTCATTTGACGACAATTCACATGAACAATTGAAAAACACCACATTTGACGACAATTCACACAGAAAAGTCGAAACACCACATTTGACGACAGTTCACAGAAAAATGCTATATGAAACACCACAATTGACGACGATTCACACAGAAAAGTCAAAACACCACAATTGACGACGATTTACACAGAAAAGTCGAAACACCACATTTGACGACAGTTCACACAGAAAACTCAAAACACCGAATTTGACGACAATTTACATAATAATATTGAAAAAAATCGAATTTGACGACAATTCACACAGAACTCGCGTGGAAACACCGTATTTCACGACAAACTGCAGACACCCACCGACGTGATCGTAATCGCTGTCCTCCTCCAGAATACGATCTTCTTCCGAATAGTGATCCGAATTGATATGCGGCTTGGCCAAATTCGCCAGCAGCTCGTTTCGAATCATTTGCGCTTTTCTGGAATTGAACATTGTGTGGAAATTGTTAAAATTATTTTTTTTTTTGAAATTTTTCAAAAAAAAAAAAACTTTGTTTTCGTTTTTTTTCCAAATTGTAATTATTAAAATTGAAATTTTTAATTTGAAAAAAAAAACAATAATTTGAAAAATTTAATAAAAATTATTTTTAAATGTAAAAAATTTCTGAAAATTTTTTAGGAAATTTTATGGTTTTTTTTAATGAAATAATTCAAATAATTCAAACATTTTTTCAAAACACAAAAAAATGACATTATCTAATTTTTTTGTAAATTTGTAAAATTTCAAATAAAAATATTCAAATTATTTTTGAAAATTTTTTTGAAAACCCATTAAAAATATTCAATTTTTTAGTTTCTAGAAATTCAAAAAAAAAAATGAATAAAAATATTTTTTTCCAAAAATTTCGAAAATCAGAAAAAAAAATTTTCTAAAAAAAATTGCAACCAACTATAATTATTTGAGAAAAAAATTGAAAAAAAAATTTGGTTTTTCTCAAAAAAAAAAAAGAGAGCAAACTTTTCGGTCATGCTGGCGGGTCGTTCGGAGTTTCTTCCCGACTGCTGACTGCTGCTGATCGAGTTCCCATTTCCAGAGTCTTTCGGATTCGAGCCCCTCGAGCCCGACTTCTTCTTCTTCTTCTCCTCCTCCTCTTCCACATTCTCCTCAGTCTCGGCCGTCGTCGTCGTCGTCGTCTCACTCTTATCGATCGACGACAACTTTTTGAGTTTCGTGGCGCTGCTGGTTACGGTAGCCCGTGACCTAGTTTCCGCCGCTTTCTCGGCGCCTTTTTTCAGCGAAGAACTGTGTCGAGCGAACGGTTTGGGCGGCGAGACGGTGCCGTTCTTCTCGTTTATCGCCTTTGGTTTTTTCGTGACCAATCGATGATTCGAAATGACGGGCAGACGGACCGGTTTCTCGATACTGTTGCTCGCCGACGAGGAGGATTCTGCAAACGGGAAAAAACACCGCATTTGACGACGAATCGCACTGGTTTTCGCTGTTTGAGCGGGAAAACACGCGAAATGACGACGACTTGCACCAATACACCATAATTCACGACAACGTGAAACGGATTCCCTATTTCTTCGGAAAAACACGCGAAATGACGACGAATTGCACCAATGCACCAGGTTTGACGACAAATTGCACCAATGCACCATATTTTACGACAAATTGCACCATTACACCAAATCTTACTACAACGTGAACTGGATTAGCATTTTTTTTTCGAAAAAACACGCGAAATGACGACGACTTGCACCAATACACCATAATTCACGACAACGTGAACGGGATTCGCTATTTATTCGGAAAAACACGGTGAATGACGACAAATTGCACCAAAACGCTTGGTTTGACCACAATCTGCACCAATGCACCGGGTTTGACGACAAATTGCACCAAATACACCAAATCTTACGACAACGTGAACTGGATTAGCAAATCTTTTCCAAAAAAACACGCGAAATGACGACAAAATGCACCAAAAAATCTTATTTTGACGAAAAATTGCATCATTACACTTAATTTCACGACAATTCGCACTAGTTTTGCTATTTGATCGGAAATACCCAGAAAATGACGAAGAACTGCACATAACACCACATTTTACGGCATATAACACCGAAGCGCTAAATCTGACGATAAAATGCACCAAAACAACAGAGTTGACGACAATTTGCACTTGAATTGTTATTCGGGCATCAAAACGCGAGAATTGTTAAAAATTGAACAAATTAACTCTATTTGACGCCACAAAACACTGAATTTGACGACAAAATACACAAAAAAACACATTTTTCGACGAGAAATCACCAAAACACTACAATTGACGCCAAAATGCACCAAAACACTACAACTGACGACAAATCGCAGAAAAGTTTCGAGTGAACGTACCGACAACTTTTTGAAATGGCATTCTGGGCGCGTAACGTGACGGATGGATGTCGGGCAGTTTGACGGCGTTCGCCGTCTCACTCAAATGCGGTCTTTCACTGCGCGGACACGCGATTATCTGGAAAAAGTGTCGGATAAAGGGGGTCGGTAGGGGGGATTACGGTAGTGTTTTGGCTGACCCTGGGCCCGTCATGGGCGAGTATCTCGTCGACGGTGGCGATGAGTTTGCCCTGCGGCGTGTACAATCGATGGATGGCGGTGCCGAGAGCCGTCGAGCACTCGTCGAGCAGCTGATCCATCGTCGGCATCTTCATCGGATTGATCATCGCCTTGTGGAACTTGCCCTTCCCGTTCAACACTATCATTATCTGCAATTACGACCCGGTTTTGCGGACCTGGCACTCGATTTGACGACAATCAGAGTTTTTGCGGACTTGGCACTCGATTCGACGACATTTTTCGCGAAATTTTGAAACTCTGCGGAGTTGGCATTGCATATTACGACATTTAGAGTTTCTGAAGACGTGGCATCAAATTTGGCGACACTTTCGCGAAATTTTCAAACTTTGCGTACAAAACATCATATCTCACAACACTTTTCTAAATTTGCGGACTAGACATTCTATTTGACGACTAATTTTGTAAAATTTTTAAAAAAATTTTTCTCAATAATTTCTCACCTTTTTTCCATCCATTTTTCGATAAAATCGAAAAAAAAAGAAATGGAAAAATAATCTTCTTCCCTCGCGCAAAAAAATAATTGCCATGAAATAAAACCCATCAAAAATATTGGAATGTGTTTTTTTTTTTGCGAAAAAAAAAATTTTTTTCACAGAAAATATTGCGAAATATCGGAATATGCGTACAAAACGGCATATTTTACGACATTTTTTCAAATTTTGCAGATTTTGCGCTGAATTTGACGACACTTTGGCAAAGTTCAAAATTTTGCGTACGAAACAATATATTTTACGACAGTTTTCAAATTTCGTGTATTTGACACCAAATTTGACGACCCCTTTGCGATTTTCAAAAGTTTGCGTACGAAACACCATATTTTACGACACTTTTCAAATTTTGCAGTTTTTGCACTAAATTTGACGACACTTTGGCAAAGTTCAAAATTTTGCGTACAAAACACCATAGTTCACGACATTTTTCAAATTTTGCGGACTTGGCACCAAATTTGACGACAATTTTCGAAATATTCCCATTTCGTGTCGGTTTCCACTCAAAACCTTCTGAATTTTCGGTAAAAATTGCATTCGCTCAATTTCGCGCAACGTGGGCATCGATTTTCGGCAGTCACGATGGAATTTCGACGGCGGCGGCGGTGACGTCATTTTATCTCCTGTTTTTTTGGTCAGTTTCGTCTCTCGTCTGAAATTGTCTGAAAATGAGCGAGAGTCACCACCGACCTGTTTCGAGGAGATCGTCTGGAAAGTGCGAAACAGATAGGCCATGTTGAAACGCGCCGGAGGGGGCGCCGGAGTCGTCGGCATCTGGGTTACGGTAGTAGGGTAAGAGAAGAGAGACATTTCGTGGCCGGGGACCCACTTTTTTCGATGGTTCGACGAAATTTGAAAATTTTTTCGTCGTGAGACCCCAAATTGAATTTTATCGAAAAATTTGCTTTTTTTCGTGGTGGGACCCAATTTTGGACGGTTTTTTGGAACTTTATTGAAATTTTTTCGAAAAAAAAATTATTTCGTGGTGGGACCCATTTTTGAATATTTTTTGAGGTATTTTTTATTTTTCAAAAAAAAAAAAAATTGACTCTGATTTTTCGGGTAAAAAAAATTAGATAGGAAAAAAAAAACAAAAAGTGATTATAATTGAAAAAAAAAATTTTTTCTTATTTTTTCCTGAACTTGAAAAGTTCAAAAATTTTAAAAATTAAAAAAAATGAAATTATTAAAAAATAATTTTTCTTTAAAAATTTATCCCAGCTAACTATTTTTTTCATTTTGTAAATAAAATTTTAACATAAATTTTATATTAATTTTTAAAAAAAATAAGTTTACAATTTCAAAAAATTTAATTTTTAAAAAAAAAATTTAAAATTAAAAAAAAAATTATTAAACTTAAGAAAAATTCAAATTTCTAAAAAATTAAACCATTCATTTCCACTCCCAATTTTTTTTTCCAAAAAAAAACCCCTGTCAATATTTTTTTCTTTCTGTTTCAAAATAACTTGAAATTTATTAATTTATTTTTTCAAGTATTGATGTTATTTTCGATTTTCTAAAAAAAAAAGAAAATAAATCAGTCCATTGATTATTATCTGTTTTTTTTTTTGGAGTGATCCCCCGGTACGAGACTCCGACATAACGCGCCACGCCAGGCGTAGTTTTTTAGCGAAATGTTGGGCGCGAGATTTGAAACGAATAAAATGTTTCAATCTCTTCTTCCGCAATTATTCGTTTCAAATCTCGCGCGGCGAATATTTCGCTAAACAACTACGCCTGGCGTGGCGAGACCCGTTATTTCGGAGTCTCGTCCAGGGATCACTTCAAAAAAAAACAGATAATATTTTCCCCTGCTAATTAAATTATTCACTGTGAAAAAAAAAGGGGGGAGAGGGGGTGTGGAGAAGAGTCGTAAAGTGGAATAGAATGGAATGGAATAGGTGGTGGGGGGGACAAGAAGAGGTGAATTGTGGTTGGAAGACGTCGTCGACGTCTTCTGAAGAGACTAATAACAACTCACAAATCCCTCTTTTATTCGCCATCTCAACAATACAAATTCACCCCCTCTTCCTCTCTTCTCGGTGACTATAATCTGGAGGTAATTCTGATATTCTGACTCCCTTATCCTCCTCTTCTAATCCAATCAATGCTCTATTCAAAATGTGAGAAAGAGAGAAAGAGAGAGAGAGAATGTTGGAAAAAGGGATGAATGTGGGTCTCGACACGATTGGGTCGTCTTGAAAAGAAAAAAAAATTTTCGATTGCGAATTTTTTTTTATTTTTAATTTTTTAATTTTTTGCATATTTATTTATTTGTTTATAGTGAAGCTTTGAAGAAAAAATCCAAATTTTTATAAAAAACTTGCTTTTTTTTCTTTTTTCCATTTTTTACAAAAAAAAATTTCGACAAAATAATCGATAATTACTCATTATTTTTCAACTATTAAAAAACAAGAAAATCAAAAAAAAATTAGATCCTACTACGAAAACTTCGCAAGAAAAAACTTGACTTATTCCAAAAAAAATAATTTTTTAAAGGAATTTTTTTTCTATTTTTTAAACCCCCCCCCCTTTCCAAAAAAAATTCTAAATCAGGTCCTACCACGAAAATTTCGCAAAAATAATTGAAAAAATTGATCATGATTTTTGACTTGATTATTGACAAAAAAACCCAATTTTTTCCGAAATAATTCGTCATTTTTGAAAACCCTTAGAAAAAAATAAATTCTGAACTGGGTCTTACCACGAAAAATTCGAAAAAAAATTAATCCCGAAAAAAAACAATTTTTAAAAAAAAATTTTTCTTCGAAATTAATCATTCATCATTTTCAAAAACCCCAATAAAAAAAATAAATTCCAAATTGGGTCCTGGCATGAAAATCGATTCATCGCAAAAACAACAACTCACCCAGTAGGAGTTGGCGGCGGCGGCGCTTCTCGTCGGTTCGCCCCTTCGCTGAGTGGCCGAATACTTCTCCTGGATCTTATTGAGGTCCACTCCTTTCGGCGGATTCGACGACGATGCCACGTATCTGAACATTGGAAAATTTAAAAATTAATTTTTTATTGGAAAAGCTGAAAAAAATTAATTTTCACATTGAAAAAAATTAATTTTCTATCTGAACATCGGAAAATTTAAAAATTTTAAAAAAAGGTGGCCTAGAAAAATCACACTGCAAAAGTTAGGCCGCGATTGTAATTTTTCTTTAATTTTAATGTTTTTTTTTGGAAATTTCGACAAAAAAAGGTCAGTTTTTCTAATTTTTCGAAATAAATTTTGAATTTTCTCACTTAAATGATAGAAAAAAATTTAGAAAATTTAAAAAAGCAAAAAAACGAAAAAAAAAATTTTTAAAGATTTTTCGGAATAAATTTTAAAAATATTTCCTTTTTGAAAAAATAATTTTTTTTTTTAAACTTTTCCACAGAAAAAATCATTTTTCGATTATAAAACATTCAAAATTTTTGGAAAAATCGGGGAAAATTCCAGAAAATGCAATATTTTCGGCCGGAAAACTTATGACCAAAAAAAAAAAAGAAATTCTCCGAAAATAATCGTAGAAATTCTCGGAAAATTGGAAAAATTCCCATGAAAATTGCGTGCAGCGGGAATAAAAAAAAAAGAAAAAATTATTCAATTTACCTTCCAAGATGCTCGAAATCGTCCAATTTTTGAATCACCGTCCGGCCCATCGGCGTCGTGATCGTACGCACCTGCACAGGAAAAAATTGATAATTAGACTATAAAAAATGGAATTTTTTTCTTCTAGAAAAATTTCTATTTAAATAAAATCAATTTTTTGCTAAAAATTGTGAAAAATCGCTTTTTTTCTTGAAATAATTAAAAAATTAATTTTTTTTTTGAAATTTTAAAAATGGTTTTGAAAAATTTAAAAATTGAAGAAGCAAAGCAGAAAACTTTTTTTTTTTTAATTTAAAAACTAATTGATTTTTTTTTAAAAAATACATGACTAAAAATTTTTCTAAAAAATGCGGAAAATTCGAAAAAAAAAAACATAAAAATTAATTTTTTAAAAATAAAATAAAACCTGTTAATAACGTCAACTTATTACAAAAAAAATAAAAATACAAAAAAAACATTTTTTTTTCAAATCTTATTTTTAAAAATCAATTTTTTCCTGAAATTTCGATTTTCGCATTTTTGAAATTTAAAGAATAAGGAGGAAAATGAGAAATTAACCATTGAAAAAAAAAAAATTTTGAAAAAAATAATAATTTTTTTTTCAATTCAATTTTTTTTCCATAAATCACGGCGAATTCCCACAAAAAAGAACAAGAAATTCCAGAGAGTGAGCAAGATAAAAAATTAAAATTAAAATTAGAGAAAAAAACAGTGGTGTAGTTGGGAAAAAAGGAAGAAAGAAAGAAAGAAAAGAAAAAAGGTTTCTCGGCAAGTAGAATCGAGTGTGTGTGAGTAAATTAAATCAAATCTCTCTCTCTTTCTCTCTCTGGGCCTACTTTTTTATATATATATATATATAAATTTCCTTTTTTCTCTCTCTCTCTCTTTTTCTCTCTCTCTCTCTCTCTTTTTCTCCTCCTATTCCCGTATTTGTGTATAAATAAATGCTATCAGCTAACTCTCTCTCTCTCTCTCTCTTTTCTTTTTTTCTCCCAATTTATTTTCTCTCCTGGGAGCCTTTTTTTTCTGGTGTGTGACAAAAAATTATGGGTGAAAAATAATAATAATAAATGAGAATTTGAGACGCAATTATTATTTTTCTAATTTGAGAATGTTAAAAAAATAATTAAAATTTAATTTTGATTTTTTTAATATTTGAATTTCGGAATGTTTTATGTTTCTAATACTGAGGAAAAATATTTTTTTTTTGGAAAAAATACGGAAAAAATTGAATTTTTTTGTTTTCCGATTTTAAAAGTATGAAAAATTATTTTTTTGTCTTACTTTTTTTTTTTTTAATAAATATAAAAAATCTCAAAAAATTGGTTTTGAAAATTTCAAATTTTTTAAAAAGTTTAAAAAATTAAACTATTTTACAAAATCAGTTAAAATACAAGACAATTGAATTTTTAGAAATTTTAAATTTTTTCGATATTAAGGAAAATTTTTGGAAACTGACGATAAAAGTGGCAAAAATTTAAAATAAATTTTTTTTTGATTTTTTTGACAGATAAAAACAAAAAGGGAGAGCATAAAAAATCAAAAAAAAAATTCCAGAGTGGATTTAAAAAAAAAAAAAATTTCTGTAGCAAACTCACTCCGTAGGGCAAATAAATGTTCCGATTGATTTCGTCCATCACATTGTTCATCGTTTTGAATCGGTGATGCGATATCGGAATTCGCAAACCCTGGAAAAAAACAGAAAATCATTTTTTATATTTTTATTACTAAACTATTTTTAATTTTTTTTTTTTTTTGAGATCAAGATAGAATTTATTTTTTTTTGAATCCAAATTTTCAAAAATTGAAAAAAAAATTTATTTAATTTCCAATTTTTGAAAAATAAGAAACTTTTTAAAAAGTTTTATAAACTCCGAATAATTTTTTTCAATCGATGAAAATTTAAATAACAATTTTAAAATTTAAAAAAATTGGAAAAAAAATTCAAAATTCAAAAAGGTAAACTAATTTTTTTTTAATACTTCAAATTTTTGTCGAAAATATCAAAATTCTCAACAAAAAAATCAATAAATAACTGATAAATTTTAAAATGAAATTTTGAAAAAAAAGAGCAATTACCGTGAAAAAGAGGTCGCCCTCTTTGTAGAAATAGACGGTTTTGGCGGAGTACGGGCGGGTGAACGTCCTCGCCGGATTCTCGTACGTCCTCATGTGCCCGTTCTTGGGCTGCGCCGGAAGCATCTCAACACTCATATTTTATCAACAATTTATTATTATTTTTTATTCCTGTATTTTTTAAAAATTTACCAAAATTAACTTAAATGTTTTTTACTGGTTTTCAAAAAATCAATTTTTTTTCCTGTTTTTTAAAAATTAACTTTAATGTTTTTTTTGCTGTTTTTTAAAAATTAATTTTTTCCTCTTCATTATAAATGTGTATTTTTTAAATTTATTATTTTTTCTGTATTTTATTAATTTTTTGTTTCTTCCATCAGGTATGCATTTTGACTGTATTTTATACATATATTTTTGAAATTTCCTAACTTTGCATTTTTTTTCCACGTATTTCATAAATTTATTTGGACAGAAACCTGCGAAATAACTAAAAATTTAATATTTTTGAACAGATAAAAAAAATTGGAAAATTTTTTTCTGATTTTGAAAAATTGAAAAAAATCGGAAAAACTCTGGAAAAAAAATTTTCTTGAAAAAATTTCCGGAAAAAAAAAATCAGAATAATGAAAATTTAAAACCAAAAAACTAGCACATCGAAATAAACGCATAAATCCTCAACTTTGTCAGGGGGTCTAACTCGAAAACTGGAATGGCTGGAAAAAAGCTGTCAACTAGAAAAAGATGGGAAATTTGCAGGTGATCATATTCGTAGTTGACAACTTTCTCGTAACTCCCCTAGTTTCCGAGATATTTCAGTTTAAAGTGCCAAAGGGGGTCGATCTATCATACGGTTTGCTGTATCCGTGTTTAGCGGGGTATATCTTTGAAACTAGAATAGTTGGAAAAAAGTTGTCAACTAGAAAAAGATGGGAAATTTCAAGGTGATCATGTTTGTAGTTGACAACTTTCTCATAACTCTTTTAGTTTCCGAGATAATTCAGTTTTAAAAGAGGTTACGGTAAGGCTCACCTGGAAGTGCTCGCAATTTTTGTACATTTTATTTTTGTAGTTTAGTTTAAAATAAACGGGGGGAGTTGAGAGGGAATGACACACATTTAAGGGAGAAAAGAAGGAAAAGAGGGGGATTATCTTCATTTAGGGGCTTCTTTGTGTGTATGAATCACGTGGAGAGAGAGCCCTTGTTTGAGCAATTATGAGCAATATTGTGTGTGCGTGAGACGAATATATTTTAATATTGAAAAAAAGAGGGAGAATAAATATATATAAATGCGCTGACAAGATAACTTGAGATTGAGAGGATTTATCAGGAGAGGGACGATTGGGGGATAAAATATTTTGAAAAAAAAATTTTTTTTTAGATTTTGGAAAAAATTTAAATTTAAATTTCAGAAATATTGTTTTTATTAATGATTGTCGAAATATTGGGAAAATATTCAATTTTTTTTGAAATTACTATTTATGAAAAATTGGAAAATAAATTTTTTTTTTTTGGTTTTTTGGCTCCAATTTTTTGATTTCAATTTGGAATTTACTGGAAAGAAATTTTTTAATGAAAAATTTAATTTAATTTTAATTTGATTTCCTATTTTATATGAAATTCAAATTATTTTTAATTTTTGAATGCAAAAAAAGAAATTTATGAAATTTTTTAAAAATATTGTCGGAAATTGAGGGAGAATATATTTTTTAAAAAATGTTTTATAGGAAGAAAACTTGGAAAACAATTTTAAAAAATTTTTTTGCTTTAATTTTTCGATTCAAATTTTTATTTTTATTTTAAAAAAATGATTAATGGTTTTAAAAAAATTACTGTTTCAAAATTAAAACATAAAATTTAATTTCAGTTTAATTTCGATGTTAATAAAGAAGGAACAGTTTTTTTCTCTATTTATAGAAAAGTTTGGAAATTCAAAAAAAAAAATTTTTTTACAGCAAAAATACGTTTCAAACTTACAGTCAATATTTTTTATTTTTTAAATAAGAAACAATTTATCGGATGAAATTTTTTTTAATCAAAAAACATTTTTTTTTTCGAAAAAGCTTTGAATATTTCAATTACAAATTTAATCTCCCCTCATCCTATTTTTCAATTAAAAAAATTAAATTTACAAAAATTAAAATTTTAAAAATTAAAAAAAAACGAACCGACGACGTCGACGGTTTCGTCTCGTCCTCATCTCCATCTTCCATTCAACAATTTATTTTTTTTTTCGTCGAAAATTGGCTGAAAATCCGAAAAATTACCTGAAACGGAGCTCGAAAGTGAAAAAAAAAGAAAAAAAAAGAAAGAAAAGGCGGTATCACGAGTTTTTCGTTTTCGTAACAATGATTTCCCACGAGAAATCAGGCGGGCCCAGAGAAAAAAAAAATTGATAAAAAAAATAAAATAAATTTTTGATTTATCACATCGCTCACTGAAAGAAAAATAGAGGAAATAAACGGAAAAACGTAGAAATAAAAAGTGGAAATTGAATTATTGCGGAAACTAGGGGGGAAAAATAGAAATCGAACCGGAAAAACGTGGGATTTATTTTTTTTTGTGGAAAACATTTTCGAAAAAAATTTTTTTTTTGTTTTTTGAAAAAAAAACACTGAAAAATTGAAAAATTGAAAAATTGGAGAATTCAAAGAATAAACTGGCTAATTTTTTCTTCGCATAATTTTTTTTTTCGCGTTTTTTGCAATAAAATTATAAATCGACGTTTTTTTTTATATTTTTCGATTTTAAGACACTTTTTCACGATGGATCTTTCAATTTAAGCATTAAATATTTTCTTTTCAGTTTTTTCGATTTGATTTTGTGCGGAAAACAGCGAAAAAACCAATTTTTACGTGGAAAATGAGCGAAAAACGGCGAAAAATGGTTTCGAAAATTCGAGGGCCGCGTGGCCGAGGACGCCGGAAACCTCGGCCGCGGCCACGAAAATTTTTTGATTTTCTTTATTTCGCGCCGTTTTTAGCTGTTTTTTTTTTTCGCGCGATGAGCTGAATAAAATAGAAAATAGAAAATTAATTTTTTTTAGTTTTAATTTTCAAAAATAATTCAAAAATTCAAATATTAAAAAAAAACTTAATTAGGTTAAAAAAGTCCAAAAAAAAATAGCAGACACGCAATCGCAAGGCAGGTGCAATTTATTTTTATTTTTCAGCAAACGCTATAAATTGTTCGCTGTTTTTTTTGTCGGAAAATTCGAACGGAAACACGCGAGAATTGGGAAACATCGAACTCGGCAACACGCGAAAAAATAATGAGGCAGTTCCGTTTTTTTTCTCTTTTTTTTTGTCTCGTTTCGGGTTTTTCTCTGACTCCATAGCAACCCCCCAATTTTTCTCTCTTTTTCTTTTCTGTTTCTCATTCTCTCTCTCTCTCTCTCTTTTGCTTATCAAGAAATGCGAGAAAGAGAAAGGAGCGGGGAAGAAAGAGAAAAAGAAAGAGAAAGAGAAAAATGAAGCGGTGCGTATCGTCACCTTGACAACCCGTCGGAATCGGTGAGAGGAAAGCGTGAGGGAAAAAAGAGTGTTGGGGCGCTTATTTACAAGTTGACAAGCCAAAAGCGTGGGGGGCTATTCGTTTTATCCACTAAACCACTTGGAACACAGTGAGAAGCACTTTTTTGAAGTGCGAAAAAACGAAAGCCACCTGGTGGAATCGAACTTGCGACCGTCAGATTGATAGAAAATACATAATTCTTACCAATAAGCCATTGAAAACAAGCGAGAAAGAAGAAAATTACTATGAGGAGTCGAACTCGAGGCCTCCCGTTTCGAAGGAGAACATCACTTCTAGCCACAAGGCCACCGCGACAAGCAGAGAGAGAGATAATATAAATAGGTTTATTGAAGAACAGTGACTCAGACACGTCTGCGCTTTCTCTCCGGGCACGGGCAGTACTCGGCGTCGGCTCCGACGGCTCCCTGCGGTCCGGCCTGTCCGGGCGTGCCGTCGTTTCCGTTGAAGCCGTCCTTGCCGGGCTGTCCAGTTGGGCCCTGGGCGCCGGTCTGTCCCTCCTCTCCCGGATTGCCGTTGTTGCCGGGCTCTCCGCGAGCTCCAGGAAGTCCCGGTCGTCCGGGCGCTCCGGGCAGTCCCTTTCCGGTGAGTCCGTCGCGTCCGGGCGGTCCGGCGAGTCCGGGCTGTCCGTCCTGTCCCGGCGCGCCCTCGTCGCCAATGTCGCCGACGCGGCCCGGCTCGCCGTCCTTGCCGGGTGCTCCGCGTTTGCCGGCGTCGCCGGGCAGTCCCTGGAAGCCCTCCTGTCCGGGCAGTCCGTCGGGTCCGGGCGGTCCGGCGGGGCACTTGATGCACTCCTTCGGGAAGTCGTTCGGCACCGGAATGTTGAGTCCCGGCAGTCCGGGCGGTCCGTTCTTGCCGTCGGGCCCGGTGGCGCCCGGCTCTCCCGGAGCTCCCGGGTTTCCGGGCGCTCCCGCCGGACACCCTTGCGACGGCAGACCGCACGAGCACTGCGAGTTCGATCTCTTGTGCCGTCCGAAAATGCCGCGCACGTACTCCTCGGCCGACTCGCCCGCGCCGCGACGCACGTCCAACATCGTGCCCCACGTCTCGTCCGAAATGTCCTGAACAAAAAATCAATTTATCGATTTATCGATTTTTTTCGAATTTTTTTTGGATTTTTTTGGATTTTTTTGGAAAATTCCAAAACTAAATTTAATAAATTTTAAAAAATCAGAATTTTTTTGCATTTTAGATGTATTTTAAAAATTTATCTCAAAAAAATGCCTCAAAATTCTGGAAATTTTGAAAAAAATTTTGAAAAAAAATTAATATTATTCCACTTTTTTTTACTTTTAAGAAAATAAGGCTTAAATGCAAATTTTCCCGATTTTTTCTAATTTTTTTCCAATTTTTCAAAAAAATCGGAAAAAAAATTCCAAAAAAAAAAATTTTTTTTTAGGTTTTTTCGTGAAAAAAACAATTATTTTTTTCAAGCGATTTTCTTTTTTTTTTAAATCGATATTTATTTTTCGAAAAAATTTGAATTTTTGGGAAAAACCAGTGAAAAAATTACAATTTTTTTCAAAAAAAATCGAAAAAAAAATTATCGATTTTTTTTTCGAAAAAATTTTTTAAAAAATTTCCAGATAATTTCCAGAAAATAAGAGAAAAAGAATGCTCACTCTGAATCCTCCCAACTCTCCCATCACATCCTCGTACATGTCGTTGATGTCATTTGTGATGACGAGGGCCGCGTAGAGGCACGCGACGATGGCCGAAATGCCGCAAGCGGCTCCGAATCCCACCACGGCTTTCACCATTCTGCAATTTTAAATTTGCTCTTTAATTATAGAGAAAATTAGAAAATTAGGGAAAAATTTGAAAAAAAAAAGAAAAATTTTTTTTTGAAAAAATTTTTTTTTTTTTAAATTTTTTAAACCAAAAAGAGAGATGAAAGAGGAAATGCGTGTTGATATTGGAAAAGAGAATCGCGAGTCGCTTTTATACGCAAAAATCAGGAAAATCGAAAAATGGGGGCGCGCCCGCGCGCCGATGTGGGAAACTCGATAGGGAACTGGATAGGTGCGGACACACCTTCAAACGGATCAAATTGAACGAGAGAAAGAGAAGACTGGATAACAGAGAGGTTTTTCGAGAAACAGAGAGAGACAGAGAAAAATAAATGAAGAAAAAAAAAATTTTTTTAACAATTTTTTTTTTAATTTTGAGAAATTTGTGAGATTTCTGAAAAAAATTTTGAAATTAAATTTTTTTTATTTCTTGAATTTAACTTTATTTCGGGAAAAAATGAATCTTTTAAAAAAATTTCTCAAAAAATAATTTTATTTTGAAAAATATTTTTTTCGTAGTATTTTTTTTCCAAAAAACGATTTTTTTTAAAAATTTATTTAATTCTGAGAAAAATTTTTTTTTAAAATTTATTATTTTTTTTTCGGATATTCCGGAATTTTATTTAATTGCGAAAAACTTTTTTTTAAAAATTATCCCAACTAAATAAAAATTTTTTTGCATTTTTTTTTATAAAAACAATTTTTTCGAATATTATTTTACTCCGAGAAAAAAAATATTTTCCGAATTTTTAAGTATTTTCTCAAAAAAAACTTTTAAAATTTTTATTCAATTTCGAGGAATTCTTTTTTAACTTTCCAAAAAAAAATGTTTTTTCGAAAAAAAAATTGTAGAACAGAAACTTGAAAAAAAACCAATTTATAGGAAAAAAATACATTCTTAAAAAAAAGAAAAAAATCAAATTGGCATTCTGAAGCATCCGATTTTGAAGTGCAACATTCTCAAATGGATCAATTCCACCTCGAATTCGACGCATCCCGACAGAATTTTCGCTTTTTTGTCCAAATCCAACTGAAAAATACAAGAAAATTTGTGGGTTTGGGTTGAAAAAATAGAAAATTAATTAAATTGATTTTGCGAATTTTTGAATAAAATTAAAAAATAATAAAAAGGTTTTTTTTTTCGAATTTAAGCTTTTTCAAATTTTTCGAAATTTTCAAAAAAATATTTTTTTTTGCATTTTTTTTCCAAAATTTTTTTCCAAAAAATTAAAAAAAAAATCTATAGAATTTAAAAATTTAAATAATTTAAATGACTTCGATTTGAAAATTTTTTTTTCAAATTTTGCGATTTTAGGAATTTAAAAAAACAAATAAAAAAAGTTTTCCAATAATTTCAATATTATTATTTCATGTTGAAAATAATAATATTTTCTAAAATTCAACAATTTTCTAAAATTCAAAACAATTTTCTAAAATTCAAAAAAAATAATTTTTACAGAAATTAAAAAATTTTTTTTTTTTAAATTTTACGGTAACTCCAAATATTGAAAAGATTTTTTTAAAAATTTTTTAAAATAAAAATAAAATTAATACATTTTCAAAAGCGACACAAACGCCGGCAATGTGTTCGGCGCCGGGAATGGGCAGCGAAAAACAGATGGGCGGCGGGTTGCGGACTGAAAAAAAAATATTCTCGTATTTTCAAGATTCATTTCGCCTTCGTTTCTGTCACCTGAAATCTCCTCGCTGAAATAGTGTCCGTCGACACCGATCGATAAATCCAGACCGATTGTTTGCGGGTTGTACGTGGCATTTACGCAAACTGATTGGAAATTTTTTTTTTATTTTAAAATTTTTTTAAAATTTTTATCAAGGAGTTTTTTTAATTGAGGGAGTAGAGAAAAAAAAATTAATTTAATTAAATAAATTTTTTTTTTTAATTTTTAATTTTTTTTTTCAAAATTTAGTTTTTCAAATCACTGAAAAACAAATAAATTGTTGCAAAAAATTAGAAAAAAAACATTTTTTTAATTTTCAAAAATTTTCAAAATAATCTCGCACCTGAATGCTGAAATTCGGGAATATTGATTTTCAGACAACACGCACAATTTCCGTGCTCACAATGGCATCCGTTCTCGTTTTTGTGGCGGAAAATCGCGTTCTCTGGAAGAAATTTGGCTGAAAATCGCGAAAAATGGACAATTTTCGCGTTAGAGCGCACTTGAAACGAGAAAATGTTGAAAGTTCGCAAAAATCGATAAATTTCGCAATGGAGCGCGTTTGCAGCGTATAAATTTCGAGATTTTCAAAAAAATTGATAATTTCGTCGATGGAGCGCGTTTGCAGCGTACAAATTGTGAAATTTTTCCAATAATCGATAAATTTCGTCGATGGAGCGTTGCAGCGTACGAATTTCAAAATTTTCCCAAAAAATCGATAATTTCGCAATGGAGCGCGTTTGCAGCGTACAAATTGTGAAATTTTTCCAATAATCGATAAATTTCGTCGATGGAGCGCGTTTGCAGCGTACGAATTTCAAAATTTTCCCAAAAAATCGATAATTTCGCAATGGAGCGCGTTTGCAGCATATAAATTTCGAGATTTTCCCAAAACTCGATAATTTCGTCGATGGAGCGCGTTTGCAGCGTACAAATTTCGTGATTTTTCCAAAAATCGATAATTTCGCAATGGAACGCGTTTGCAGCGTACGAATTTCGAAATTTTCCCAAAAATCGACAATTTCGTCAATGGAGCGCGTTTACCTTCCACATTTCTCGTCGATATTTTCATTTTGAAGTCATCAGTGTGCATTCGAATAAATCCCGCGTTCTCATTTTTCAGCCCAACCAGAATTTCGTCTGAAATCTCGAAAATTTGAGAAAACCCCAGAAAATCGATAAATTATCGCTTACTCTGTGAAAAATTCGTGTTTCTCAGCTGAATAATCACTTTTTCCACATTTCGATCGATATTAAATTTGGCGCGAAAAGTGGAATTTTGAAAAATGTTTGCAAATTTCGCAATAGTCTCCCATTTTTCGTTTAAAATCGAAATCGCCAAATTATCGATTGATTGGACCGGTTTCAGTGAGAAATCGATGGAACGACGAGAATCAATCGATAATGGGAAAAATAGGAGGAATAGGAGAATCGCGAGCATTTTGTGAGCAAAAGAGCCCGAGCAAGAGGGAATCGGGGGGTCATTTGGCAGATGTGTTGTTACACTTTTCAATCTGCGGACACAAGAATGTCACGAGATGTGGAAACGCAAAAATAATAAATTTTTATTGGGAGAATTGAAAATTAAAAAAAAAAAAAATTTTTTCAAAAATTTTTTCAATCGATAATTTTTTTCAAAAATTTTTTAATTAAAAAATTTAATGAAAAATTTGAAAATTTTTAAAAAAATCCAAATTTTTAATTGGAAAAAATGTAGAACATTTAAAAATAAAGTTTATTTTATTTTATTCAAGTTAATTTTTTTCAAAAAGTTTTGATTTTTAAAATTGAAAAAAAAAACATTAATTTTTAATTTTTTTGCTTTTTATTTCTAAATTTTTTATTTTTTTTTTGAATTGCATTTTTGAATATTTTTCAATTTTTCGAATTATCTGGATAAATAAAAAATAAAAAATAATTTATTAAACTTTTTATTTTTTTTTTGAATTCAGTATTTTTCCTTGATTAAAATAATTTTGTTAAATTTTTTAAATTTCCGTTTTTAAATATTAAATTTTCGAAAAAAAAACCAAAAAAATAAAAATTAAAAAAATCTTTTTTTTAAATTTATTTTTATTCTTATTTTCAAAATTTTTTTAACCAAAAAAAATGGAAAATAATTGAATATTGCCCGGAATGAAAACAAAATCAAAAATTAAAAATTAAAAAAATTTTTTAAAATTTTTCTCTCCACACTTTGTTTTCATTAGTTCAGCAAAAAATATAAATTTTGTTTCAAAATTTTTTTAAAATCTCAATTTTTCGTCAATTTTTTATTCTTCCATTAGTTCAGCAAAAAAAAAATTCGAATAATTTTTTATAAATATATATATTTTTTTCCAATTTTATAAAACTGAAAACTGCCTACATAGAATAAAAATCCAGTCAAATCCATTTTAAAAAAAAATAAAAAATAAATAATCGATTCCTCAAAACCTGTCCAGTTTCGGAAAAATATAAAATTGAACCCCCCCCCCCAGAAAAAATTCGTCTTCCAACCCTCTCAAATGGTGTGTCTAGCGTGCGCAAATCTATGCGAACATCAGCGAGCAGGTGCGTCTCATGGGAACACCGGGGTCAAACCGCCCGATCGATACTGCCACGTCATACACACACACACACACACACTCTGTCATTTTTTATGACGTGGATTAGATTGCATCAGCAGCAGCAGCAGCAGTTAATTGCTGCCTCTGGCCAAAAGGAAAAGTGGGCGGAGCCTATCTGCAGTTGACCATCTGTCCTCAAGACCCCCCCCCCCCCTAAACGAGCAGTTATTCTCATTCGACCGACGGCTGGCTCATTCGCAATGTGCTCCGCCGCCATTCTCATCGCCGCTCTTTCGTTTCTCGTCGCCCTCGGCGTGACGGCGATTGGCACGATTCTCGAGGCGATCGGATGCGCGTGGATTCCGTACACCCTACTGTTCTACACAATTGGACGAGTGTGGCAGACGAGCGAAATGGCAGAGGAAGAGAAGAAAGAGAAAGAGAAAGAGAAGAAGACGTTCCCGCTTCAGGAGCTCGCTTTTCCCTCGTTCCGAACCGTCTTCCATATGATGCCCATCGAGGAAAAGTTAGTTTTTCTATTGATATATATGTATTTTTTGACACTGACACTGTGAAATCTGTATGTTAGCATGAATTACGTTGAGCTCTTCAATTTGATAGCCCAGACAGGCCGAAAAAGGGCATTTTGCTCATTCGTGACTTGACGTGAAAATTGAAATTGAGAGATTAGCATTTTAATTATATTTTCATTAGATAGATCTGATTGTGAGGATTCCAAAAATATCCCAACTTGACTGTTTTGGGGTTTGGAGAAAAAAGATACAGTGGCACAAGTGAACTCTTTGTGGGGGTGGGCTTAAAATTGAAATATCTCTGAAACTAGAAAAGTTATGAAAAAGTTGTCAACAACAAACATGATCAGCGTAAAATTTGTCACGTTTTTGTAGTTGACAACTTTTTTCTAGCTATTCTAGTTTTTGAGATATACCCTGTCAAAGTTTTGGGAGCCTTACTGTGACAGGGTTTACGGTAGCCGCGTGGGTCTCGCCACGAAACTTGTGTTTTTTTCGCATATAATAGCAATTTTCAGTTTTTTTTGTTCCTTTGAAAGTTTTGTGGTTTTCGTGGCGAGACCCAAATTTATTCAACTTTGACCCCCTGTATCTTTTTTCTCCAGACTCGAAACCATTCAAGTTGGGATATTTTTGGAATCCTCACAATCAGATCTACCACAAGAAATCATTTTTAAAAAATCAAAAATTGCAGAGTGCTGCTCATGTGCACAGCGGCCAGCGTTCGCACCGCTCTCGGCCACTTCCAGTTCAAACTGGAAGCGCTGAAATACAAGATCTCGGTGTCGGGCATCGAAATGAGCTTGCATTTCGCGCCGTCGAAAGCGCATCCGACGGGCGCACGCCTTCAGTTCGCCTCCGAATACCCGACGGTGACGGAGAAGGCGTTGTTCCGGCCGAGCACATTTGCCTGGTTCGAGCACGCCGAGGCGGAGGTGGTGTTCGAGCAGCGAGATCCACGTGTCACCGAGTCGCACCTCGCACGATTCGACGCGATGATCGGGTGGCTCGGCGAGCAGCGGTTTCGAGTCGATCGGCTCCGGCTCGACGGACAAATGTTTCCGAGTAAGATGGCGGCGATTATGAACGCGATTCGCGGAGCTTCCGAGACAGAGGTCACTTCATATTGTATGGAGGGAGTTCGCACGCTTTTGGTACGTGTTTTTTTTAATTAGCGAAAAAAATAGTATGCGTAGTTGGCCATGGCCTAGAAACCTCAAAAACTTGATTTTCTGAAAAGTTCTTTGGAGCGCACTTCATTTGCGTTGGAAATCAACGATTTTCTGAGCCTACCTAACTTTTTTCTGAAGGAAGCTAGAAAAATAACGCAGTGAACAAAAAAACAGAAAATTTTAAGATCTTTCAAATGGCGCAAAGAACGTCCAAAAATATTTAATGTGAACCGAGTTATGCCAACTCAAAGTTTGATGCACAAACGACGGTCGTTAAACTTTGTTGGAGCATAACTTTTTTCAAACTCAATATTTTTGCTTAATCTCTGCGCCATTTGAAAGATCGCAAAATTTCTTAGATTTTCTATAATTACATCATTTACATAGCACTTAACACAAAAAAGTTAGAGGTGTTTCAATTTTCCCAACTTTTAGTGGAACCAATTTTTTGAAATCTTCCAATTTCCCATTCATTAAACTTTTGAATGAGGTCTGAAATTCTTCCAGAATCTGAAAACCGACTATTTTCTGAGTCACGTGTCACTGTGGGTGACACGCGAGACACTGCTCTCGCTGCTCCACTGCGCTCGCGTCGATTTGATGGGCGGCTCGCGGCTCGCCAACTCGGACCTCAACGTCTTCATCCGCGACTGGATGACGAGAAGCACGACGACGACGACGTTGAGCTCGATTCAGGCGAGAATGGACTACGAGTTCGAGTGGAACGAGAAAACCGTCATGGAGGGCGTCAAGTGGACACCATGGGATCGCACTAAGCGCGGACAGTTTTTCGAGTGAGTTGAATTGTTCCACTAGATAGATCTGATTGTGAAGATTCCAAAAATATCCCAACTTGACTGTTTTCGAGTTTGGAGAAAAAAGATACAAGGGGTCAAAGTTGAGGAAGTTCCAAATGAAATTCGAGCAAAGTGTGGGTCTCGCCACGAAAACCAAGAAAGCTTTCAAAGGAACAAAAAAAACTGAAAATTTTTCGTATCTGCAAGAAGAACACAAGTTTCGTGGCGAGACCCACGCGGCTACCGTAAACCCTATCACAGAAGGGCTCCCAAAACTTTGACAGGGTATATCTCGAAAACTAGAATAGCTAGAAAAAAGTTGTCAACTGCAAAAACGTGACAAATTTTACGCTAATCATGTTTGTAATTGACAACTTTCTCATAACTCTTCTAGTTTCAGAGATATTTTGGTTTTAAGCGGTTTGAAACGAAAAGTGAGTTTCACTGCAATTTTTTCCTATAATTTCGAAGTTTCCATCGAAATCAAGCCGAATTTGTTTTTTTTTCCCTGGAGTTCTACTCAAAACTGTCACGTTTTTGTTAGGTTTATTCAATCTTCCATCATTTCAGAAATCTGTTCGACTGCGGCACGTCGACGTACGACATCGAGCGAGACGACGGCACTTTGGCGTCGGTGAAGTGGTGCCGTCCGACGCGTCGCTTCATTTTTGTCGTCTGGCACACACGATTCCACGAGCATCCCTACTGGGACGAGTGACGATGGAGACAGCAGCAGATTTGGATGGGCGACACGTCAAAATAGCTTGACACCTCTAACTTTTTAGTGTTCAGTTCTGTCAAAATGGTCCAGTTACATGAATTATAGAACTTTGGAAGGTCTTTCCAATGGCCTAACAAACGTCTGAAAATCTTTATTGCGAACTGAGTTATGCACGGTTTAATGGGCCAACTTTGCCATTGATGATTGCCATTAAAACGTGCATAACTCAGCTCGCAATGAACATTTTCAGACGCACGTTGCGCCATCAGAAAGACCTTCCAAAGCTCTATAATTCATGTAACTAGACCATTTTGCCAGAATTTAAAACAAAAAAGTTAAAGGGCCACAATTACATTTCACTTTCGCAGAGTTGCAACTTTTCTCGAACCGGGCCCGGAAAACCTGTCAGGCCAGGTGCAGCCGAAATTTTTAAAAACAAAACTGTCTATTTTGGACACTTTATTATAGGAAATAGGGCGTGACTCCGTGTCACATCGCAGTGAACAAGGGGAGTACTGTAACAGTCGTTTCGAAGTGTGACAGTGAAAACCGAACAAACACAGTTGAAACGACTGTTACAATACTTTCAGCCAGTAAATGAGTCTAGATACCATTCAAAGTTTATTCCGAACATATTTGGATCATCAACTCGCAGGAAACACTTCCAAATTGACTACTCTTGTTTTTCATGTAGCTCCCCTTTAAGAGAGCGAGCAGCTCAACGCGTGACACCGCGTCACGCGAACTGTGACAGTGAAAACCGAACAAACACAATTGAAACCACTGTTACAGTACTCCCCTCCGTTCGCTGCGAGACCACGTGACGCGGTGTCACGCGTAGAGCTGTTCGCTCTCTTAAAGGGGAGGTAAATGAAAAATAAGAGTAGTCAATTTGGAAGTGTTTCCTGCGAGTTGATGATCCAAATATGTTCGGAATGAGTTTTGAATGGTATCCAAAAACGTTTCGCGTCGCTAATTCTGGAAATTTTTTGCTTTTGGCACGGGCCCGTCGCGGAATCTTGCAACTCTGCACACTTTCCATAAATGTCATCGGGAGGAGTGATGATTAGTGTGACACACTTCGAAAAGCATCTTCTTTTTCTCCTTTTTCTTCTTTTTCTTTTTCTTCTTTTCGGATCACCACGACAACGCGCGCGGAGAGAAAGAGCCTTATTTGCCTTCTTCCCTTCCAATATAATTATAGGTTTCGAGACGAAGAGCCGACCCAAAATTTATCTCTTTCACTCTCTATTTCACTCTCTCTTTCACTTTTTTTTTTGCGAAACGCTGACTTTTTTACTTTTCTTTTTTATTTTTATTTTTATTTCTTTTTTTTTTCTGTTCATTTTTGTTTTTTGGATTTTTTTTGGATTTTTTTTTGCAATTAATTTTTCTCGAAAAATGTTCCCATTTTAACTTTACTTCAACTTATTTTCCGTTTTTCCATTTTTTGAAATTTTTTAAAAATTATTTATTATTAATTAAATTTTTTTGAGACAGTTCTAAATTTTTATTTATTTTTTTTTTGTTAATTTTTTTTTGACCGTGGCCTAAATTTTGAAAAAAAATTTTTTTTCAAGATTTTCAAAAAAAAATTTTATTTTAGCTAAACGAAGAAAAATTGAAAATTTATGGGAAACTTTTTTTTGATTGAGAAAAAAAAATTAATTTTTGAAAAAAGATAAAATAAGAATTTAAATTTTTTAAATTTTAATTAATTTTGTGAAAAATCAGATATGTTTTTTTTTTGAATTTTCAAATTGTTTAAATTTTTAAAAAATTATTTCGAAATATTTATTTTTATTCTGTTTCTATACCTTGTTTTTTATTTTTTTAATTCATTATCATTAAAAATTTTCTGAATTGCAGAAAAAAAAATTTTTTTTTGATTTGAAAAAAGTTTATGGGAAATTTATGGGAAAATTGAGATTTTTAGGCCACTTTTTTTCAATTGAGAAAAAAATTAATTAGAAAAAAACGAAAAAAATATGAATTTTAATTTTCTTAATTTTTATCAATTTTTTGAAAATCAGAAAAAAATTTTCTTTGAATTTTTAAATTGTTTCAAATTTTATCAAAAATTTTTCTAAAATTTTTTTTTTGAAAATTTTGAAATTTTTAAAAATAATTTTTATCGATAAAAAATTTTCTGAATTGCAGAAAACTTTTTAAAATAAAAAAATTTGAAAAAAAAATTTTTAATACAAAAAAAAATTAAAATTGAAAAAAAAAATTTTGCAGGGGGTCCGGGTCGAAGAATGCCGATAATTTCGCTGGTGTTCGGCTACAATCTGCTCGTTTCGGGCTCATTTCAAACGTTTATTTCGATGGGCTTCTCGCGTTTTTCGTCGATTTTTCTGTCCTCTCTGCTGACGATTTTGTCGGGAATGATGACGGTTTTCGTGGCGAGACGCAACTCGCTCGCCATGATCTGCCCGCCCAAATTCGCGCTTCAACAACTGCTGACGCACTTTGTGATGGCGCTCAACGCGCTAGCCATCGCCGTGCTGACGTGTTTCCCGATATGTTTTGTGAGTTGGAAGCGCGCGAAATTCGAATTTTCTTCTCGCGACTGTTTGCAGTTTTGTCGATTTTTACGAGAATTTTTTGAAATTGAAAAAACATTTTTTTTTCGTAATTATTGATTTTTTGAATTTCTTAGTTAATTTTTGAAAAATATCGATTTTTCGAGAGTTTTTTCTAAAATTAAAATCATTTTTTTAAAATATATAAATATTATTTTTATCGAATTTTAAAATAGTTTCTTGGAAAATAACGAGAATTTTTCGAAATTTTTTTTTCGATTTCTCGCAAAATATCGATTTTTTCCATGAATTTTTTTAAACTGAAAGAAAAAAAACATTTTTTTGCAATTATTGATTTTTCGAATTTTTTGTTAGTTTTTGAAAAATATCGATTTTTTCGAATTTTTTTTTAAAGTTAGAAACAATTTTTTTGTTGAAATTATCGATTTTTTTCGATTTAAAAAAATTTTCATGAAAAAATATCGTATTTTCGAAAATTTTTCGGAATTTTTTCCCGAATTTTTTTTTTTCATTTTTAGAAAATATCGAATTTTTGAAAAATTAAAAAAATTTTTTTGAGAAAATCAATTTTTTCGATTAAAAAAAATTTTTTTTTTTGAATTTTATCAAACTAAATATCGACTTTTAACGATTTTTCGGACAGTTTTAAAATTTATTTTGGAAAAAAATCGAAAAAAAATTTTTTTTTTCGAATTTTTTTTTAATTCAAAAAAAATTCGAAAATTGAATTTTTTCGAAAGAATTTTTAAAAATTTTTGATCAATTTTTTACAAAAAAAAAAATCAAAAACATTTTTTTTTGCAGATCACCAAAACGTTGGTCGTCTTTTTTTTCGGCACCCTCGGCTACCTTCTCAACCTGGGACCCGTCGATTTTCCGGCGTTTTCAGTCGCCGATCCCTTTTATTGGGCCTACAATCGGGCCGTTTTTAATCAAAACTACGATCGCGCTTTCAAAACTGTCACTTTCTCCATCTTCTCCTATCATTTGGTGAGAAAATTTTTTTTTCTAAAAAAAAATTTTTTTTAGTTTTTAAATTTCAAAAAATTGTTTTTTTTTTCGTTTTTTTAATATTCAAATTTTTAAAAAATTTATTTCATTTTAAAATTAAAAAAATCAAAAAAATTTATTTCATTTTAAAATTAAAAAAATCAAAAAAGCAAAAAAATTTTTCCTATTTTTTTGTGAAAAATCGATAATTTGAGGCGTCTCTGACTGCATTTCAACACGCGGTTTTCGCAATGTTCGCTTTCACGCTGGACGTTTTTCTGATCGCTCACTACTGGGAAATCAGCGGATTCGATCGATTATTGATTGGCGGCGACGGAGAAAACGAAGAAAGAGAAAGGGAAGAAAGAGAAAGAGAAGAGGAAGAAGAAGAAGAGGAGGAGCCGAGAGTTATTCAGGACATTCATCTCGACTAGACAACGATCTTTTTTTTTTTTAAATTTTTTTTTAAAATTTAAATTTAAATTTCGATTTCAAGAATGAGATTGCTATTCTAATTTTTGGAATTAAATTGACTTTATTCCAGGAAATTTTTCGAATTAAAAAATTTTTTTTTAATTGTTGATTTTTTTTTATTTGTTTCTTACAATTAAAAAAAATTCTGATTTTATTTTGAGTTTTTGAAATTCAATTAATTTTTTTTACAGAAATTTAAGAGAATTTTTTTTGAAAAAAATTTCGAATTATTTAAATAATTTTTTTTTAATTTTGAGAAAAAATTTTTGGGAATCTTTCAACGATTTTTTAATATTTTCTGTGATTTTTCTATGTCTGAGATTATTTTTTATCGATGTTCATTTTTTTTTAATCAATAAATAAATAATTTTATTAAATAAATACTGGTAAATTCTTTTTTTTTCAACTAATCGATAGTTTTCATACTTTAAAAAGGCCGGGCCGGGCCGGGCTTTTTCTGAAATTTTTTGGCCCGGCCCGGCCCGGCCCGGCCCGAAAGCCCGGCCCGGCCCGGCCCGGCCCGGCCCGGCCCGGCCCGATTCGGCCCGGCTCAAAAATGAAACTTCGCAATTTGACCGAGACTTGCAGCGTGTCGAGATAAATTCGGTCAAAACGTAATAATTCATGTGGAACATCGTTATGTTGAGATTTGAAGTTGAAAAAGGAAAAAAAATTGAATTATGAAAAAAAAATATTGAGAAAAGTTTTCGAAAATTTCAATTTTCGAAAAAATTTTCAAACCCGGGCCGAGGGTACGAAAAAAAGCCCGGCCCGGCCCGAGCAAAAAAAAAAAAGCCCGGCCCGGGCCGGGCCGGGCCGGGCTTTTTTTCCGGGCCGGCCCGGAATTTTTAAAGTATGATAGTTTTTCTGTGGAAATTCACTGAATTTGACAAAAATTGACGAAAATTTTTTTTAAAAAGTAATTTTTTTAGAAAAAAAAAGTTAAACAAGACTAATTTTCGGGTGAATTTACAATAAATAACTTTGAAAATTTTGGAAAAAAAAAATTCAAATTCGAAAATTTTCGATAAAAAGGGCGCAGTACGATGCTCCGAACGGGCCGATTTTCAGTTTTTAGGCTATTTTCGACAAAATTATATTTTTATATCTTTTTAAAAACGTGACATTCAAAAAAAAAAAATAAAATAAAACGTCAGTTCGTTGAATAGACGTCATATTCTTCTTTTCTCCCTCTCGTTTCGAATTTATTTTTCGAAAAGAGAAAAAGAACGAGGATGTCGGATACTCTTTCGGCGCTGACTTCGAAAAGCGAGTGAGTTGCACGGCTGCTGACGCGTTTTCGGTGCCTTGGCGCACTTTTTTCTGGAAATAGATCCTACAGTAAAGGAGAGAAAAAACTGAAACGAAAACTGCTGAAATTGCGTCAAGGCACCAGGAAAGCGTCATGCCACTGGAAGTGCGTCAAGGCACCGAAAAAGCGCCAAGGTAGCAGAATTGCTGAAAAGCACCGAAAACGCGCCAGGGCACGATAATCGCGCAATGGCGTCAAAACTGCGCCAAGGCACCGAAAACGCGTCAGGGCACGAGAATTGCCCCAAGGTACTAGAATTGCTGAAAAGCGCCGAAACCGCGGCCAAGCACACAAATTGCACCAAGGCACCGAAAACGCGCCAAGGCACGAGAATTGCACTAAGGCACCGAAAACGCGCCAGGGCACGAGAATTGCGCCAAGGCACCGAAAACGCGCCAACCGCCCCCCGCACCGAATTTCTCTCGTTTTGCAGCGACTCGGTGAGCAAAATGATACCGCCGTTTCTGCCGGACGGCGAGGTGCTCGCGTGGAACATGACGAGCGTGCCGAACGAGTTGACGAAAAAGAACGAGTACACGTTCACGGTGTGCGTGCAGACGGCGGGCGCTTTCCGCGGCTGCACCCGCCAGCACTGCGACGTGAAGTGCGACGGACCGTGCGGAAATCGGACCCCCTCGAGCCAGCTGATTCAGATGGGAAAGTGCGAGCATTTGTTGTGCAAGGCGTGCTACGGACTCGTCAAGAATCCCGACGGTATTCGAGAGACGCGCGCGGGTCTCGACACGAAAACCAGATGAATTGGGGTTTTCGTGTCGAGACCCGCGCCCCCGCAACGATGCTCCGTCGGACGGGTCTCGCATGGAAGAGATGAGACGGTGGGCGTCGATTTACGGGCATCCCCCCTCTCTGTGAGCAATTTGAGGAATAAGCTTCTAAAAGCTGATTTTATTCCTCAAATTGCACGCAGAGGGGGATGCTCGTAAATCGACACCCACCGTCTCTTCTCTTCCACGCGAGACCCGTCCGACGGAGCATCGTTGGGGAAAAAAACACGATGAAATTGGCGAATTCAGCAGCATTTTGCATTTGGACGGCTAATACTTTGATAGTATCATTTTCAGGCGCAGTTGCCAATTTTCACGTGACATATCAAAACGTGACACTTTGATTGGTGTCCCAATTTGAACTTTTTGAACATTTAGACCAAAACTTTTCAGTCTATCAGCTCAAAAAGGTCAAATTGGGATACCAATCGATTTGTCACACTTTGACCTGTCACGTGAGAATGGACAAATGCGGCTAGAAAATGCCACTATCAAAGTTGAAGCCATCCAAATGTAAAATGCTGCCGAACAGTCCAAAACTGTCGGTACTTTGCAGGCTCGTACGGTTGCTCGAACTTTCAGTGCTGGCGTGAGCCCGAGGAGAGCTCGCACGCCGGCAAACGCAACTATCGCAAAGTCATCCAGAAGCAGATGGAGCGCGCGCGGAAGCTGAAGGACGGCGGTGAGGACGTGGCGCGTTGCGAGCGGCCGCCGAAAACCTCGTCCCTGTCGAGAACGGCCTCGACGAGCTCGCTCGACTCGTACGGGCTCATCAAGAACAAGCAGTAGATTGATGAATAAAGACGATCTGTATGTATGTGTGGGTGGTGGATTTTTGGAAACATTGAGAGAAAAAACAACAGTAGGACTTTGCAATTGTGACAGTGCTCATTCATTTCTTCTTCTTGGTCGGCGGTCTCTCGAAGACGGCTCGCGCGCCGGCGGCTCTTTTCGCGTAAAAGTTTGAGTTGAGCTGATTGGACGATGCCCAGACGCCCTGATGATCGGTCGTATCCTCGGCCGTCAGATGGGTGTACTTGGTTCGTGACGCTTTTCCAAAGTTTTTCACCTGAAAAATGGCGATTGCCGGTTGAAAAACGCTCCATCGAAACGGAGGCGAATCGAGCGCACCTGCATGACTTTTGGAAGGATCGTCTTGTCGAACTGATCGTCGTTGGTCGCCTCGGCAAAGTTTCGCGTCAGCACCTCGTCCTCCTCGTCGAGAAAGAACGCACCGCGATGGAAATACTTTTGCAGAAACTTGTATTTGCCCTTCTCCTGCTTGTTGGTGATGATTTTCGGGTTCGCGCGCAGATATTTGATGCGCTCCTCCTCGCTCATCGCGTGAATCTTGTCGAGTTCGGCCTTCTCGCGGGCCGCCGCCTCGCGTTCGTCCCGGTTTCTCTGGAAAAAAGAAATTTCACTGCGTTTTAAAACTCTCTTCTCCGAACTCACCTTCAACCGCTTCATTTCTCTCAACTTCCACGCCTCGTAGGCCATATTCTCGGTCTCGTCGTCAGTGAGAACCGATGTGAGATCGACGCGATCCTCGGTCTTCCTCTTCTCGGCGTCGGCCTCCTCCTGGAGCACCTTCTCGACGAGTCTCGCACTTTCGCGCCGTCTCTCCTCGGCCCTCTTCTCCTCCTCGATCTTTCTCTGCAACTCGCGTTCCTTCTCCTTTTCCGCCTCCAGAAGCGTGATCCGATCCTTCTTCCGCGTGAAGATCGGCTTCAACCTCGGCACAGGATCGTCGTCGTCCTCGTCTGAGTCCTCGTCGTCGCTCGATTCCTCCTCTTCCTCCTCCTCGACGTCTTCCTCGGCGTCCTCTTCCTCCTCCTTGATCTCCCTCTTCATCTCCGCCTCTCTCGCCTTCGCACGCTCTCTCAGCATCTGACGACGTCGCTCAAAGTCCTCCTCGTCATCTCCCGCCTCGTTTCCATCCGATTCCTCGTCGTTCTCCTCGCGATTTCTCTCGTTCAACTCCATTCTTCTCAGTTTCGCGCGCTCTCTCTTTATCGCCAACGCTTCGGCGTCCTCCTCCTCCTGCGCCGATTCTTCGGACGACGACGACGACTCCTCCTCTTCCTCCTTCCCGAGCACTTCTGGTCGTTCCACGTGACGTCTTCTGCCGTGATCCTCACGTCTTCGCCGATCGCGACGCTCCTCTTCCTCGTCGGATGAGTCTCGTCGTCTGTGTCTCCGCTTTTCGCGATCTCTCTCCCGATCCGAATCGTCGCTATCACTGTCGTACTCGTTTCGAGCGTACTCTGGCCTGGAAAATTGCAAATTTTCAGCATTTTTCTGGTTTTCAGCGATTACTCACGCTTTTCCGGCCACATATCGCGACACTTTCACCTTCTGCATCACCGTTTGTCCCTTTTCGTTCTTGACCGGAATGGCGCCGAGTGTGGGAAGACGCGAGTGTCCGAAACTGCGCGCATCGCTTTCGCGTTGCTCGAATCCTGGCACGTAATCGCCCATTCTGCAAAAAAAAAAACGAAAAAAGTGCCGAAAATCTGAGAAAACTCGGGGAAAACGAAGAAATTCACGGAAAATTGAGTGCGTTCGAAATTCCCTCGATTTCCATGGTTTTTTGATGAAAACTTTATTAAAAACAGGTGGAATTTAGCTGAATTTTTAAATTCTCGCCAGAAAATCACGAAAAATCATCGAATTCACGGTAAAAACTGAGAAAAATCGTTCGAAAATCAATTTGCAGCGATATTCAAACTTGCGCGTCAATTTAGATGCCGCAGTCAGTGTGTGCACAGTTGACACGGAATCTTACGACAGTTTTTAATTTTTTGCCGCAGAAAATCCGTTTTTTGCTCATTCGCCGTTGAAAAAAAGTAAGAAAATAGACTAAGTAGAAAAGAAAAATGTGCTATTTTTTAAAATAGATTTCTTAGCTGTAGCCTTGTTCGACGACGATTTACAATAAATAGACAATTTTTGCTGTTGAAGCTTCCCGAATGGAAGATTCTTCTTTTATTCTGAGCAGCGAGCACTTTTAATTTTTTTTTTAACACTTAATCTGTATTCTTTAACCCAAAATCCTCACCAAAAACCGTAAGTTTACCTTCAAAACTTGATTTCCCCGAAATTTTTTTTGAATCCCCACGTTTCTGTCTAAATTGCGTAAGTTTTTCAAAAATTTCATAATTTTTGCACATTACTCTTTGAAAAATAATTTTCAAGTCAATCCCATGAAATTTTCACGATTTCGCAATTTTTCACCATGTTTTGCAAGTGTCCCGCCTCCTATAGTTGTTTTCCATGTTCCATTTCATTCTGAATTCTTCAGCCACACTTATTTGTGAGTTTTTTGATAATTTTTGTGATAAACTTAGTGAATTCATAAAATTTCCGCAAAATTAGGCCTAAATAATTCGAATTCTCACCAGTTCCCGCCGAAGTACGCGCGGCCGCGTGGCCGTGGCCTAGAATTCTCTCTTGGCCGACAGAGCCTGCGGACACAGTTGAAACGAGTGTTACCGTACCACTCTGCGCCTTTAATATCGAATCTCGCAGCGATTTTGGGAAATTGCAAAATTTCTTCAATTCCTAAACTTTTTTTCGATTTTTTCAGGCCAACTGCGTGATTTTTCAGCCAAATTGTTTGCCAAAAATAAAAAAATTCAATTTTCTTCATCAAAATTGATGTTTTTAATGAAATTGTTGGCCTAAAATTGCGAAATTTCTCGATTTCCTCGTCGATTCTTGATTGATTTCTTATCGTCAATTCTTTTTTTGCAGGATCATCCGATTTCTGGGTAGCAAGACGAAATGAGGTGAGTAATTTGAGTATTTTCGAAACAGAAATTTCAATTTGTCTTCTGCTTTTAGTCGGCAAGAACTATTTTTATGCAAATTTTAGTACAAAATTAGAAAAATCGATTTTTTAAAAACTTTATATCGAAAAATATTTTTCAGCAATCTCCGTCTGCAGAAACGTTTGGCTTCGGCCGTTTTGAAGTGCGGAAAGCACCGTGTCTGGCTCGACCCCAACGAGGTCAGCGAGATTTCTGGAGCCAACTCTCGCCAGAGCATCCGCAGACTCGTCAGCGACGGACTCATCATCCGCAAGCCAGTCACCGTCCACTCCCGCTTCCGCGCCCGCGAGTACGAGGAGGCCCGCAGAAAGGTAACCTTTTTGAATATTGGAATTGGTTACCAGACAATACTTTGCATTTTTCTAATTTTTGTTTCCAGGGACGTCACACCGGTTTCGGAAAGCGCCGCGGTACTGCCAATGCTCGTATGAGCGAGAAGACCCTCTGGATGAGACGCATGCGCGTCCTCAGAAACCTCCTCAAGAGATACAGAGACGCCAAGAAGCTCGACAAGCACCTGTACCACGACCTCTACCTCCGCGCCAAGGGTAACAACTTCAAGAACAAGAAGACCCTCATCGAGTACATCTTCAAGAAGAAGTCTGAGAACAAGAGAGCCAAGCAGCTTGCGTAAGTCAACTTTCTTTTGATCAATAGTCTATTTCTTATCATACACACCGACCGTTTTTATCAATTTCTGTTTTCAGTGACCAGGCCCAGGCCAGACGTGACAAGAACAAGGAGAGCCGCAAGCGCCGAGAGGAGCGACAGGTCGTCAAGCGCGCCGAGCTTCTGCGAAAGATTTCCCAGAGCGAGAAGGTCATCGCCGGAAAGTAAAAACTTTGTTGTTATCTTTTGCAATGTCAATAAAGTTATTTGTTGGACTCCCAAGGCATCACCGCCGTATTCTCCTCATACGTGTGTGAACCATCCTAACACTGTAACCATTTTCAGTCTTCCATGATACTTGGGGTTGACTTTCCAGGTGCAGCGGGAAGAAATTAGTCTAAATTGCAGATAGGGGAGGAAAGATGCGAGTTGATGCGTACCAGGTATTCAATGTGAGCATCCAGTTGTGCGAGTTCTTCAATGTCGATCTCTCCGAGCGGGGTTACTACCAAGTGCGTCTGCGACCGCGCAAGACCTCCGACATGTGGTCCGTGGACATCTCGCACGATCCGGAAGTCGATCGCGACTTCATCGGACCGCGAAAACCGAATAACATCCTCTGGGCGCACGTCTTCCAGGGCGCCGCCGTCAGCAAAACGGTCGAAGTGACGTTCGTCAACGAGCACTTTAAACTCGGTAAAGCTGCCATGAAAACCGGCGGCAAGGGGGGTATTCGAAAATGTTTGCAGAAGACTGGTTTCACATTTCTGTGCAATTCAATTCGACACTCAATTTGTGCGAGACACGAAAATTGGAAATCGACGTCGAACTGTTGTAAGTGCTCGCAGCGAACTTCTCCGTTTCTAATCTCGGTCAGTCTTTCAAGGCACATGGATCGATACCATCCGCCGCAAATCGAGTCTTTCCTCAAACTCACCAAACGAACCATCGAGGTGTGTCGGCCTCTATTTGCAGCGAAAAAATACTGGAAAAAGATGGAAAATAGATGAAAATGAAAGAAAAATGCAGAGAAATGAGGAAAAAATAGTGAAGAATGAAGAAAAATCGAGAAAAAATCGAGAAAATTGAAGAAAAAATGAGGAAACTAGAAGAAAAATTAAGAAAAATAGAGAAATTTGAAGAAAATATAGTGAAAATAGAAAAAAAAACAAATAAAATGAGGCAAATTGATAAAAAATCGGGAAAGTGAAGGGAAAATTATTCAGATTTCCACAGATTTCCAAGAAAAATTGAGAATTTCAGTGAGAAATTAGAAAAAATTGATTCATTGGGAACAATTTAATTAATTTTTTGAATGAAATTGAAAACTTTGAAAAAATATATTTAGAAAAAAATTCCATTTTGTTTTAGAAAATTTAATTTTTTTTGTGAAAAGATTGAGAATTTAAGTGAAATTTTTTTTGAAAATTTTGGATTTTTTTTGAAAATTTTGGAAATTCCTGTAAGAAATCAGAAAAATCTAGATTTTATTAATAAGAACTTAATTAAATTTCTGAAAAAAAAACCAATTTTAGCAAAAAATTTTCGTCTAAAAATTTGAGAATAAAATGAAAATCCGTCATGCAAAAAAGAAAAAAATGTGGAGAAAAATCAATAAAATAAAATAGTGTGAAAATTTAGATTTCTAATTTTACGAAAAAAAAACGATGTTAAAGGGGGGGGGGGTGCCAACTTGAAAAAAGTTTGCTTTAATACAAACTAGAGGGGTGGGAAAATGCAGCGCACAAGGAGCGACGCT
This sequence comes from Caenorhabditis sulstoni, assembly GCA_963966605.1. Taxonomy (NCBI): domain Eukaryota; kingdom Metazoa; phylum Nematoda; class Chromadorea; order Rhabditida; family Rhabditidae; genus Caenorhabditis; species Caenorhabditis sulstoni. Next base: position 8,265,914 of record OZ016475.1, read on the forward strand.
TTAAAAATAAGTGCAAGTATTTTTAATTATCGATTTTAGGCCAAAATTAATATTCCTGTGGCCGTGACCTAGAAACCCAAATTTCGTTGCGCGCCTATGCGCGATATCGATTGATTTGCGATATTTTTCGGCCGCTCGATGCTCCGCTTACAGACACGTCTTTTTGCGAAGAAATCTCGAAAATGCACCGAGGCCGCGCGAAGAATTCCCGCGAAAAGCAGCAGTTAGGCCACGGCCACAGGAATATTAATTTTGGCCTAAAATCGATAATTAAAAATACTTGCACTTATTTTTAAAGCGTCGCTTCTTGTGCGCTGCATTTTCCCACCCCTCTAGTTTCTTTCTAAGCAAACTTTTTTCAAGTTGGCACCCCCCCCCCCCCCCCCTTTAAAAAATATATTTGTAAAAAGTAAAATGGAAAAAATTTTTTTAAAAATTATATAGAAAAAAAAAACAATTTTTAAAAATTAAATTGAGAACAATTTTTAAAAAAAATAATGATTAAAAAAAAATAAAAGCAATGGTGGCGCAGATTCCGCTGGACCCGACTCGTCTGACGGCGGCGGCTCGCTCGCTCTACTTCGACACGTCGTTCTTTTCGGCGGTCACCATGTGCGCATTCAGCTCTCTTGTGATGGTCTCGACACGACAGAAACGCATCGTCGCCTCCGTTGAGCAGGTTTGTGACGGTCAATTTGAATTTGAAAAGAAATTTTTTTTTGAAAAAAAAAATTAGAAAATGTCTATGAATTTTTGATAATTAACAGGTAAAAATAATGAATCTAAAATTGTTAAAATGAGAAAAATCGATATTGTTTGAGCGGAGAAATTCGACAATTTTTACGATTTTTTCTAATTTGAAAAGTCGGAATGTTAAAAAAAAGAAAAAAAAAGATTTTTAAAAATAAAAATTTGAAAAAAAAATTTTTTTTGACAAAAATCTGAAAATTTGATTTTGTTAATTACCAGTTTATAGAAAAAAATTAATAGAGTTTATCGAAAAATTGCGAAAAATCGATATTTTTTTTGAAAAAATTAGGCTGTACTTAAGTTTTTTTTTCTCGATGAAAAAATCTGTTCAGTGTTTTTTTTTAAAACAATTTTTGAAAAAAAATTATACAAACACGGAAAAAAAATAAATTTTCTGAGAAATATATGTCTTAAAAAATTCAAAAAATTGAAATTATAAAAAAAATTTTCGAAATTTTTTTCACTAACGTCCCAAAAGCTTTTTTGTTTTCAATAACAAAGAAAATTCAGAAAAATGAATCTATCGGCAAAAATCAAAAAAAAAATAAATAAATGTTTCAAAAATATTAAAAAGTCGTAGGCCACGCCACTTTTTTTGGGTCTCGAACGGAAATAAAAAACGGGCGAAAAAACGATTCATGGGTGGGTGTGTCCTTTTGAAAAAAAAAACTATGAACCGCCGACAATTTGAATTCAGCACAAAAACCTAAAAAAAGAGACACAATGTCACGTCGCGTGACGTCATTTCCGTTCGAGACCCCAAAAAGAGGGGCGTGGCCTACAGCGTGGTCTTGCAATAATGAATTGGATTTCGACAAAAAAGGGGAAAATAAGAAAAAATGTTACGGAAAACAGGGAATTTAGTGAAAGATGAAGTTGGCGCAGTACTTCCAGAGCAGCGGAACGAAGGGCACGAAGCTGCGGCGGGTGTACAACTCGTCGGCGCACGCGCTCCTCTTCGCCACCCGCTCCATCCAACAGTTCATCGTCCGCAACTCCGTTCTCCTCAATGCTTCTGTCAGTGTCGGTGCGTGTTTTTTTTTTTTTGAAAAAAATTATTAATTATTTTTTTTTTTTTGAAAAAGTTTTTTTTATTTTGAAAAATATTATTTTTTTTTTTGCGAAAAGAAATTTTAATTGTTTTAATTTTATTTTCAAGCTTAATTTTTTTTTGAAAAAAATGTGTAAAAAATAAAATTTAATGAGATTTTTATTTCAAAAAAATTATTATTTTTAAATTATGTTTGGAAAATTAGGAATTTCTATGGAATTTTTCGAAAAATTTTTTCAAAAGAATTTTCGAAAAAAAAAAGATTTTTCTATTTTATTTTATTTTATTTTCAGAGTCAATTTTTGAAATTAAAAAAAATAGGACAAACAAATTTTTTTGTCGATAAAATTCAAATAAAAAGTGGAATAAATACCTATATTGAAAAAAAAAAATTTTGTTAAAAAAATTTATTTTCTGTATTTCACACTGAAAACATGAAAAAAATAACACAATTTTAAAAAAAAACCTTTTAAATATTTTTTCCCACACCGTTAAAAATTTTCAACCGAAAAAATCGAAAAAAAAAAATTAATTTTAAAAATCAATTTTTTTCAAAATTAAAATGTGTTTTATTTATTTACAAAATGAAAGAATTAAAAGTTTCTTCACACACCGTTAAAAATTTTCGAACTAAAAAATTTTTTAAACAATTATTTCAAAAGTCAATTCAAATTCAAAAGTATTTTTTTCGCAAAAGTTTCAGCAGTGTTGGACGTGCAGGAAGAGATGAAGTCGGCACTTTTGCGATTCGACAGCTCGCCGCAGCCGACGAGGTGTCTCGAGACGGACGTCTCCGAGTGGAGCACCAAAATAACACTCATCTACCAGCAAATGCACATTCTTTTCCGCAGATCCAACGGTTCGTTTCGAAATATCGATTTAAAAGCTCGCTGTTAAATTGGAAAATGGAAGATTTCTTTAAAATTTTGATTAAAAAAAAATAGTTTTGAGCTGAAAACTGAAAAAAAATCTTTGACAAATTGTTTTTTGTTTCTTATTTTCAAAAAAATGCTTCAAATAATGTTTTTATCCTAATTTTTTCAAAAATTGTTCTGAACAAAAATCTTTGACAACATTTTTTTAATTTTTAAAGAAAATTAATAAAAAATTTCAAATAATGCCAATTTTTCAAAATTAAAAAATTTTTTTGTGAAAATCTGAAATTAATTTTATCTTTAAAAAAAAATTTAAATAGAAAAACAAGAAAATTTTATTTGATTTTCAAAAAAATGTTTAAAAATTATGATAATAATTTTAAAAAAGTGTTTGAAAATTCGAAAATTATTTTCGAATCCACAGAGATTTTCATATTAATTTTTTTTTTGAAATCAAATTTTAAAATGAAATACTTTAAAAAAAACACAAAATGAAAGTCGTTTTCGCGTTCTAAAAAAGTTGAAATTTTTTGAAAATTAATTATGCAAAAATTAAAAAAAAAAAAAAAAACTTTGAATATGGTTTAATTATCTTAATTATGAAAAAATTTTTTAAAAAATTAAAAAAAAAGTGTTGTGCAGAACTGCGTCAACAACTGCTTCTTCTGTTCGACAAACAGCGCGGAGCCGTGTTCCGCGAGGCGTTTTGGCTCAAAGAGCGGCCCATCGACGAGATCACCATCAGAAGTCCGCATGCTCTATTCGAGGTGACCATCGAAAAATATTTTTAAGAAAAAAAATTATTTTCTTCCAATTTTATATTCAAATCTGAATTTCGAAAAAAAAAATGAATGAGAACTATTTTTAAAAAAATTGTAGAAAAATAATTAAAATTTAAAAAAAAAAACTAATTTTAAAAAAAATTCCAGTCGTACAAATCAATTGTAAAAGTGGATTATTTGAAAAAATTGCCGCGGAGCACGATTTTTTGCGAAGAAACCGACTGTCCTGGAGAGTTTTGGTGAGCCATTTTTTTGTTTTTTTTTGTTGATAGAATTTACTGAAAATTTGATTTTCAGCCCGATTATTTTTGAGGACAAGTACTCGAGAGAACCGGAGTTTCAAGTGCAAAATGCGAATAAAGAGGTTTTTTTTTAATTTAAAAAAAATTCAAAAAATCTGGAACTTTGGATATTTAAAAATGATTTTTAAAATAATTGTTTTCAAAAAATATTTCAAAAAAAAATTTGGAACTTTGGATATTTAAAATAATTTTTTTTGATAATTATTTTCAAAATTTATTTTTTTTAATTTTCGAAAAATTCAAAATTTAAAAACGAAAAAAATTTCTTAAATTCAAAAAAAATATATATATATAAAAAATCTGGAACTTTAGATATTTAAGATAAATTTTTTGATAAGCATTTTCAAAAAAAAAAAATATTTTTTAATTTTTTGAAAAAAAATTTAAAAACAAAAATTTAAAAAAAAAAAAAAACAAATCAAATCAAATCTGAAACTTTGGATACTTTAAGTAATTGTTTTAATAAATATTTCCGAAAAACTTTTTTTAATTAAAAAAAATTCAAAATTTACAAAAAAAATTTTTTTTCTAAATAAAAAAATAATTTTTTTTTGCAGTCTTCTGCGATTCCGAGCAGCGCCTCTCTGCCGGTCATCAAGTCCGGCGAAAAACACAAATCATTCCGCGACAAATTGCGAAAAGAGGCGGCGAAATTAATTCATCCGCGCCGAAAAAGTCTCGATTGCCAACAATCGCTCTCCAGAAAAGTTGTATGTTTTGTTTTTTCATTAAAAAAAAAAGATTTTTTCAGAAATTTAAACGAACTTAATACTAAAAAAAACAGGAAATTTTAATTTTCAATTTCAGAAATAAAAAAAAAATTGAAAAATTGAAAATTAAAAAAAATTTTTTTTTTTGCAATTTTGGAATTTAAGTTTCTTCGGAAAAAATGAATTGTTTTTTAAAATTTCGAATTTTCAAATTGTTATTCAAAAAATCATGAATAACACGAAAAAAACCTGTAAAATAAGCGAAATTAATTATTTTAAAAAAAACCAAACTTTTTCCGCAGACGGGCACCTCTTCATCACGAAACCGGACGAAAACGATGCAGGAAACGACGACGGACGGCGCGAAATCGAGCCTTTTGGCCACTTTGAACCGGGAATTTCAGCCCGAAAACGGAGAAGAGTCGCCGAAATGTCACAGTGAGCCGACTGGTGGGTTTACCACAAAAAAATAGGGAAATTATTATTATTTTTTTTTTTGAGAAAAAATGAGGAGAAAAACGAATAATTAACATGTTTTATTTGATTTTTAAAATTCGCGAATTTCAAAAAATTAAAATTAAAAAAAAATTTTAAAAATGATAATAAAAATATCACAAATAATGAATATCCTGTGAAATTTCCCAGGTTTTTTATTTTTATTTTTTTCAAATTGAAAATTTTATAAAAGCTGTAATTTCCGTAGGTTTTTGCTGTGATTAAAATTTTTTTTTTTTTTGAATTTTTTTTTTCGAATTAAAAAAAAGTTAAATTTCTTTATTTTTTTAAAAATTAAATTGCTGCCCATTCATTATTTTTTTTTGACTGAATTTATTATTTTCCGATTTTAAATTTAAAAAAAAATTCCAGTGTCGCCATCGCCATCGTCAGAATACGGTAGATGCTCGGCGGCCGGCGAGCCGGCTCCGTTGGTCTCGAAAGAAAGTGTCACTTCCGACGAGGTTTGCGGAATTTTTTTTTCAATTTTTTTTTCAACTCAACAAAAATTAGTTAAAAATTAATTCAAAATTCAATTAATTTCCGTGTCTTTTTTTTCGATGACCTGTTTTTTTTACTCCAAAAAACTGAAAAAATTGAAATTGCTTTAATTTTTTTAATTCCAAAAATTAGCTAAAAACAATTTGGGAGAACTCGAATTAAAGAAAGTTTTTTTTTTCCACCAATTTCAAAATTTGGGTCTGCTCCTGCAGGTGGCAAACGCGTTGCGGGCGTCAGTTTCGGCGGACGACGTGCTCACGCGCACTCCGGATCGTGCCACGTCATCATCGTCGTCTCGTAAATCGCCGGAACGCGAGCTGAGAGTGGTGGACGAGAATCCGAAGGAGACGATGGCCAACTTCGAGTTGGCTCGCGAACGGGACGCCACGAGTCGCCTTCTCCGCGAGGAGGCATTCTACGACGGCACTCTCTACAGGTAACATTGAGAAAATAAATATATAAATTGGAAAATTGTTTTCTTCTTTTTTAATTCAACATTTTAACTTTATTATCTATTTATTTTTTATTCAAAAATTATGTAATTTAAAAAAAAATATTTTGCTTGATAATTTTTTTTAAATTGAAAGGAGTTTTGGAATTTTTCTTCAAATTTATGATATTAAAAATTGAAAAAAAAGAAAATTCGGAATTTTTCAAAAACCAAAAAATAAACTAGAGGACTGAAATTATTTACTGCGGATTTTCCGGAAAATTTGGTAAATTTTATTTAAATTTTAAAAAAATAACAAAAAATCGAAAAAATCGAATTACAACTCTAGTTTTGAATTTGTTTTATTCAAAAATAATTTAAAAAAAAAACTATTTTGCTAGATAATTTTTTCTTTAATTGAAAGAGATTTTTGGAATTTTCATTTGAATTTATGATATTAAAAATTAAAAAAAAATGAAAATTTGGATATTTTTCGAAAACAAAAAAATTAGAGGACTGAAATTATTCACTGCGGATTTTTCGGAAAATTTGGTAAATTTTATTAAAATTAAAAAAAAAACAAAAAATCGGAAAAAATCGATTAATTTTCAAAAAAAAATCATTTTTATTCTGAGAAAATTTTAAATATTAATAAAAATTGATAGCATTGAGAGGTTGAATTTAAAAAAAAACGAAAAAATTTTCTGTGTTTTTTCTCAAAAAAAAAAAAAAAATTTGCATGTTGAAAATTATTTTTTTTTTGGAAATATCTGAATTCAAAGTGGAATTTTTCAAGAAAAAAAGAAACTCGATAGAATTAAAGTGTTTTTTTTGCAGTGAAATGTCGAGAAAATCGGATAACACGTGGCCATACTCTCCAGTGTCGTCGGATTTAGTGATTGGCGATCCGGTGATGAGCAACTCGATTCACAAAAATCATCTCGTCGTTTTTGTGCACGGATTGGAAGGTAACCATTTTTTTTTGAAAAAAATTTTAAAATTTTGTTTTGGGATCAATTATGAACGATTTTTTTATCCAAAAAATTAAAAAAAAATTTCCAAAAAAAATATTTTTTTTTCTAAAAAATTATATTTCTACTTTAAAATGCAGTTCAAGTTTCAATTTTTTAAATTCTAAAAAAAATTTTAAAAGTTCTGTGCAGGCTCAAAAGACGATTTGGCTCCGTTCAAGTGCGGTCTCGAGCAATCGGTGGCCGCCCACTATCAATCGCTTCAAAAAGAGCACGACGAGCCGGTGACGCCGTGGAAGTTCGAGTTTCTGATGAGCAACTCGAACCGCAACGACACGTGGCTCGACATCAAAACGATGGCGCACAATTTGTTGGCCGAAATACGCGAGTACATCGAGGAGGCCCGAAATGATATTCATCGCGTCAGGTAAGATACTTTTCCAATTTTTGATTAAAAAAAAATAAATTATTTATTTAAAGATAGATATTGAAATTTTTCAAAAAAATGTTATCTAGAAGGGTATAGAATTGGTGGAAAATTAATAAAAAAATTTTTTGATTAAAAAAAATTTTTTAATCAAAAAAAAATTTAGTTTCTTTTATTCTTGATAAAGAACTAATTTTTTTAGAGCCTCTATGATAAATTTTAAAATTGAAAAAAAAAATTCTGGAAGAAAAAATTAAACCCCGTTTTTTTTTTAATTTAAAAAAAGTGGATTTTGGAAAAATTTTTGTTCGATTTTAATTTTAATTCTTCAATATTCCAGTTAATCTCCCTACCTATTTTTTTTGGAAAATCGAAAATTTAAACTGAAAAAATTGTAAAGATTTCCAAAAATTTATTGAATACCAGCGGGGTGGGCGCGGCTATGGGGTCCGTCCGTTAATTTTGAAAAATGTGGAAAATCGATGTTAGTACTGTAGCTACCGTAATCCTACAGTAACCTGACCCGCCACCTTTAATATCATAATGCCCCCGGAGGATCATGGGCCTATGCCAAGTCTCAGACCAAACGGGACACCCGTTGGGAAATTATTCCAAGAAACCTTTAGAACTCACAAAAACATTCAAATAGTAGTAGTAAAGATAAAGATTCCTATCAGTGTTGTGGGAATCCGGAAGTGACACGTGTCAGTGGTCCTTTAACTTTTTTGTGTGCAATTCTGTGAAAATGGTCCGGCTACATGATTTGAAGAGATTTGGAAGGTCTTTCTGATGGCACAATGAGCCTCTCAAAATGTTCCTTATGAAATAAGTTATGCACGTTTTAATGGCAAACTTCCAAGCAAAACGAAAGTTAACCCACTTAAAACGTGCATAACTTCATTCGTATTAAACATTTTTAGACGCACGTTGCTCCATCAGAAAGAGCTTCCGAAGCTCTATAAATCATGTAACTCGACCTTTTTTCACAGGATTGAAAACAAAAAAGTTGGAGGGTCACTGTTACGGTGCCACTACTGGATATCGCTTTTTGTCCCAATACGTTTTCGTTTCTCAGCTTCATGGCGCACTCGCTGGGCGGAGTGATCGTGCGAACGGCGGTCGGAATGACGGACGAGCTGGAAATGAGCTGGCTGACGGAGAGGTGTCACACACTGCTCACCATCAACTCGCCGCACCTCGGACTCGCCTACGTCCAAAAACACATCCATTGGGGTGTGCAGATCGTCAAGTGGTAGGAATTTTGAGAGAAAACTATGGGTTTTCCGAAAAAGAGGAGAAAAAATTATGTTTACATTTGAAAAAATAGAAACTGTGTAGGTATTCCTGAAATTTTCAGTTTGAGCTTTTAATTTTTTTCCGACCATATTCAATGTAATGAGAAAATTTAAAATTAAAAAAAAATTGAATTCTAATCGAGCATGTTGTGTGCAGGTGGAAGAAGTCGCGTTCGATGGAGCAGCTCACGTTCCGCGACTCGCTCGACTTTCCCGGCTCGTTCGTCTACAAGGCGGCGCTGAACGACGCGTGCGCGCAGTTCAAACACGTCATTCTGCTCGGAACGCCGCGTGAGTGCCTTCTCAATTTTTTGCCCGATAAAAAAAATTTAAAAAATAACCAAAATTTTGGTGTGCAAAAATTGAAAAATAGACCCCGCCAAAAAATTTAAGAATTCAAAAAAAAATTATTATTATTCTTTTTTCATAAATATCAAAATATTAATTTTTTCAATTTTTTTTAATGCCAAAAGTATTGGTATGAAATAAAAGATTTAAAAAAAATAGACGGCCCCAAAAAATTCAAAATTTTCAAAAAAAAAAAATTTTCTTTTGATCGAAAAAAAACGGAGAAAATATATTTATTCTTTTTTGAGAAAAAAAAAGAAAAATGAGATTTTTAAAAAAATTTTTTCATATCTAAAATTTAGTATGAAAAAAATGTTTTTAAAAAAAAACCTCGCAAAAAATCGAAATATCGAAAAAAAAACAGAAAAAAATCTATTCATTATTTTGGGACAAAGGAGGAATGAGAGCGGATTTTAGAGAATCATTTAGGGGAAAAAAAAATAATTTTTTTGTTTTCAGACGACCAACTCGTTCCCTACATGTCCTCTCTGCTGATTCCTTCGAAAGTTTCGGCGGAGGATCAATCGAAACTCGGAGAGGCCTACAGGTAATTTTTTTTTCTCTTTTTTTTTTGGAATAAAACTGTTTGAAAAAACTGAATAAGCGAATTTCGATAAAATTTTGACTGCCCCAAAAATTTCTGAAATTTTTTTCTCTAAAATTAATTTTTCGCAATACGCTAGAGCTGACAGTTTCCATTTTTAGTATTTTAGTACGAAAATTGAAATAAAAAAATTTCAATAAAAACTCTAAAATCCCATGAAAAAATAAATTATCAAAATCAAAATTAGATTATCAACAAAAAAAAAATTAAATTGATAGCTGCTGAAATGGTTTTCTTTTTTCAATTTCTAAACCCCTCTTCCAGAGAAATGATGTCGGCACTTCTGAATTCGATGCGTATGAGCCCGAAAACGGAGACAGTCGTCCGATACACCACTTTCCATCAGATCGCCTCCACGAATTCGCAGAAAATCGCCGGAAGAGCAGGTAACGCCTCCTTTTTCTTTCCAAAAAAATAAAACTGATTCCCCAACGAGACTACGAAATGGCGATGCTCTGTGTTTAGCCAATTATTTTTCAAAAAAAAAAAAACATTCGTTTGCTAAACACAGCACTGCTTTGAATTTAAAAAAAACCATTTTTCCTCGAAATTTCTTATAATTTTTTTTCAAAAAAAAACAGTGAAGTCAATTTTCCCGGTTGAAATTTTTAAAAAAAATAAAAAAAAATACGTTGAATTAAAAAAAAAAATATATTTTCAAAAACCCTTGGACTCTAATTTAAACAAAAAATTTAAGAATGAAAATAAATAAATAAAGTTGGAAATCAAGTTTTTTTTAATTCAAAAATCGGTTTTTTTTTATCAATTCGAAAATAAAAATTGACTTTCAGTCATTTGAGAAAAAAATTAGCCAGCATCAGTTTTTTTTTTTTAAAGTTTTAAAGTCAACCAAGTTGGACGAATTCCATATTTTCAATTTTTTCCGCTGAATTTTTTTTTTCTTAAAAATTTGACCTTCAAATATTTTTTAAAAAATCCTAGAATTTTTTTTCGCAAAAAAAAATTGCAGCTCACGTGGTAGCGCTGGAAGACGCAGTGTTCATCGAGAAACTGTTCAATGTGTCGGCCTACAAATATTTTATTTGAAAAAATTAGAAAAATTCGTGTCCTTTTTTTATCCATTTTCTGTGTGCCGCTCGTCGCTTTTCTCCCTCACTTGGTCTCTCAATTTTCCTAAAAAACAAAAAACAAAAATCTTACTTACATTCCAAAACGCCATTTTTTGTATCCATTCCATGCATTTCTCTCTCTCTCTCACACACGTGTTTTAAATTATTTTTTTGAATTATTCAAAATTAATTCATTTTTATTATTTATAATAATTTTGAATATGATTAATTTACTCTCGGAATCATTATTTTTTTTTGAATCATCAAATTAAAAGATTAAATTCGATGTATTTTATTCTAGTGAGAATAAAAAAATAACACATTTTTCTTTTTGAAAATAATTTTATTTATTTTTTCTCTTGGTTACCATGACTACCATAATATATCTGTCTGACATTTTCTTTTTTTTTAATGTTTTTTATTTATATTTTATTTTTAATTATATTAATTTTTTATTGACAGATGGAGATAAAAAGCAAATTTCCGGCGTGGAAAAAGAAGAAGAAAAAGTTTGTGATCGATAAAAATGGGAGACGAGGTAATTAAAATAAGTTTTTTTTTATTTTTAAAAAATTAGAAAAAAAATAATTTAACACATTTTTTGAAATTCTGAAAAATCCTTAAAGTTGTGCAAAATTTAAAACGAAAAAAAAATTAATTTACAAAAAAAACTCAATTTTGTAAAAAAAAACGAATTAAAAAAAATTTAAAAAAAAAAAATTTTTTTCAAGAAAAATCACCGATTTTAATTTTTTTTTTGCTCGAAATTATTTTTTGCATTTACTGTCAAAAAAAAATTTTTTTTTTCAAAAAAAAAATTTTTTGACAGTAAAACTGTTTAAAAATTTCCAAAAAAAAAACAATTTTTTTTGTTTGCAGTGAAAGTGAGAGGAGGAGGTCCGCCGAATTCGGTCATTGCGACGCCACCGAACGGTCTCCATTTCAACGGAAAATCGCAACGAAAAATGGCCGGACAGGAGTCGAAAGACGTGTTTTCGTCGCGAAAAAGCATTGAAATACGCGAGAGTGGCCACAATTCGAAATTGGTCCCACTGTCGAATGGCGACAAAAAAGTGCGATTTTAAATTTAAAAAATTGGAAAAAAAATCGCGGAATTTCGAAGAACAATTGAAAAATAGTAGGAAAAAAATGGAAATTTAAAAAAAAAATTATCAACTCTGGAAAATTCGGGAAATTAAAAAAAATCCAAATAAAACGACAAGCAAAACAAAATTTTCAAAAAGAAATTTCCAAAAAATTGTAAAAAATTAGAAAAAAAATTGCTAGAAAAATATTTTATAGCGGAAAAATACGATTCTAAGTTTACTGTAATTCGACAAAATTTCGAAAAAAAAAATTTTTTAAACTAAAAATTGTTTTTTTTTTGTTTTTTGCTTCAGAAATTTGCAAAATACTTGAATTTAAATTAAGAAAAAAAAATTTCTTTCAAAAAAAATTTATTTCTATCGAATTTTATTTTTTTGCAATTTTAAAAATTCCAGAATTTCCTTATCTAAAATATAATTTCTTTTTCCCGAAAGTTCTGACAAAATTGAAAATCAATTTTCCTAAAAAATTGAACGAAAAAAATGAGTCTGCAAAATTTGACTAAAGGAAAAGAATGCGATGAATTCCAGGAGTCGACGACGTCAATCACGGCGGCGTTCTCGTCGTCGGTGACCATCTCGACGACGACGCCTTCTAGCGTCGAGGAGCGATTCGTGCGACCGCAACTGCCGGTCGACGTCGTCGAGCAGCAGTTGATGCTCGAACTCGCCTCTCAGGAGACACTCATCGTCATCGGAGAGACCGGATCCGGAAAATCGACTCAAGTGCCGCAGGTGGGCCCACATCATGCAGTTTTTGAGAGGAAATTGAAATCGATATAAATTAGAAATTAGGAAAAAAAATGTTTTTTTGAAAATTGTCACAAGGGAGGCGGAATGAAAAATAAAAAAATTATCAGTCTAAAATTAGAAAAATTAAAAAAATAGATAAATATGTGATAGTTTTTTTTTAATTTTCGAAATATGAAAAAAAAAAATATTTAATTTTTTTTCGCTCAAATTTTGGCTAGAATGAGAAGAATAATTTTTTTTAGTTCAAAAAATAACATTTGAAAAATATTAATGAATTAGTACAAAAAAGGAATTTGATTTTTTTTTCAAAAGTATTTTTTTTTCAATTAAGACAAATTGAAAATTAAAAATTTATTTTTAAAATATAATACAATTTTTCTGGATTTTTTGCAAATATTTTTTCTTGAAAAAAAATCCAAATATGTTTTTTTTTAATAATTATTTTTTTTTCAACTGATTTTCAACACTTTAGCTGTGCGTTCGTGCCGGAATCGCCAATCAGGGAGCAATCGGAGTGACGGAGCCGAGACGAGTGGCCGCCGTTTCGTTGGCCACGAGAGTCGCCGTCGAAATGGGCACCGAACTGGGCGCCAAGGTTGTTATTCGTCGATACTTTTTATATTATCTAGAAAAAAACAATTGAATTTTGCATTGTAGTAAAAAAAATAACTATAAAAAAATATTTTGATAAAATTTAAAAAATAATTGTATTTCGAAAAAAAATTCTGAAATTAAAATTTTAAAAAAAAATTATTAGAGTGTTGATTTTTTGTTCGAATTTTGGTTTATATGAGTTTTATCGAAACAATAAGATAATAAGCAAAAAAAAAGTGTTTTTTTTTGTCTCCAGGTCGGATACCACGTGCGATTCGAAAATGTGACGAGTCATCAGACGAAAATCGAATATATGACGGACGGAATTGTTCTGAGGTTCGCCAATTTCTTTTCTTCTTTTTATTTTTGAAATATCAGAACTGATATTGATTTTTAGAAAAAAAAATTTTTGAAAACGTCTAAGAAACCTGAGCAGAGTAAGAATTTCAAATAATTTTTTTTCCAAATTTTTCAAAAATTCAAAAAAATGAAATTAATTTTTTAAATTGTTATTGTTAAAATAATAATAGTTAGAACAAAAACGAAACATTTTCGTTGTTATTGCGCAAATAAAATTTTTTTAAAAAAATCCTGAATTGAATTTTTGTTGAATACCGTAGTAAAAACTCTATTAAAACGGCATCCAGGTGAGTGACTTTTAAAACTGAAATACCTCGGAAACTAGAAGAGTTATAAAAAAACTGTCAACTACAAACATGATCACCTTCGAATTTCCCATCTTTTTCTAGTTGACATCTTTTTTCCAACTATTCCAGTTTTCGAGATAAACTCTCTGACAAAGTGCCGTTATATCAGAGTGACCTGATTCGATTTTTCTGAAAAAAAAGATGGCGTTTTCGTGTGACCCACGAAGCAAACAACGACTTAAAAATTCTCATTATGAACTTTTAATTTGATGAAAAAAATTGAAAAAATTGTCGGAGTGAGCGGGAAAAAAACAGACGAAACGAGTATTTTTTCACACCAATTCTCGAGATTAATTTCGATAAATTTGCAGAAAGGCGCTGGTGAGCCCGCTGCTCGACAAGTACTCGACGGTGATAATCGACGAGGCGCACGAGCGGTCACTGCACTCGGACGTGCTCATGTGCATCCTCAAACAGTGTCAGGAGCAGCGAAGAGGCACCGCCCGCCCTCTGAGACTCATCATCATGTCCGCCACGTTGCAGGTTCCGAAGCGCCTTTTTTTTTGTTTTGCGAAATTGGAAAATAGCGGGGAAATTTTTGAAAAATTTGAATTTGAATTTTTGGGAATTTTTTAAAAATATTTTTTTAATGCGCGTGAATAGAGAAAAAAGAGAAAAAAATTGTTAATTTCGAAAAAAAATATAGAACATTTTAAAAATAATTTTTTATAATTAAAAAATTTGGAAATTGAAAAGATCGAATTTTTTTTTTAGAAAAATTCGTTTTCAGTTTTTGGAATTTTTTGTTTTGAAATTTTTTCGAAAAAAATCCGCCTTAAAATAAGTTTTTCGAAAAAAAAAATTTTATATCGAAATTTAAAGTTTTCCGATTTTTTATACTTGAAAATAAATTTTTTTGAAAATTTAAAATTTTCGAAACACAGGTTGTATACCAATTTTTTCAATTTTCCAGTGTTTTTTTTTTGAATTTTTTTTCGGAAAATGAAAACTGGAAAAAAAAACCTGAGCTTTACAAAAAATTTAAAAAATTGAAATTTAGAAAAAAAATAGTTTTTTGAAAAAGTCTGAAATTTTTCAGTTTTTTGTGTCTCTTTCTCGTTTTCTCCCTTTTTTCTTAAAATTTAAAAACTTCAATTTTAAATAAATTTTTCTGCTTTTTTTTGAATTCCTAAAAAAGAATAATTTTTTCTCACAATTTTTCAAAATTATATAAAAAATTAATGGAAATTAAAAAAAATAATTTGCAATTTTTTAAAATAAAATTAAAGTAGAGAAAAAAAACACGTTTTTCGAAAAAAAATTTTTAACACAAATTATTATTATTTCAGGCAGAAAAGTTCCAAACCTATTTTAACAACGCAAAAGTGGTTCTGGTGGCCGGACGGACGTTTCCCATCGAGGTACCGTAATCCTCATCTATTTTTCAAACTAAATTTTCAAATTTCCAAACTTCGATTATTCCAGGTTTTCCACGTGTCACCCAAACTCAATCGATCGTTTTCGGCGACCGATTACGTGTACAACACGGTGATTTGTGTCAAATATGTGCATTTGAACGAGCCGAAAGGGTATGAGACATTGGAAGAGGCGCGAAAAAAATTGGAATTGTGCAAAAAAAAAATACGATAGCGAAACGAAAAATTTTCATTTTAATGATGGAAAATTTTGGAAAAATATTAAAATTGAGAATTTAGTTTCTCCAATTTTTTTCAAAATTTTTTCTTGGATAATTTTTTTTAAATTAATGGACATTTAAAATAATTGTTTTTTCTAAAATTCTAAAAATTTTTGCTAGGATGATAAAATAATTTTTTTTTCAAAAATTTGTAGTTTTGAATTGTTTTTTGAAATTTTTTTTTTGAAAAATTTTTGAAAAATTGGGAAAAACAATGTTTTTTTTTAATTAAAAAAAAAAAAAATTTTTTTCTAACTGTAATCTGATGGAAAAAAAATTGAGAATTAATTTAAAATTTTTTTTATTAATTTTTAAATTATTAAAAAAAAACATTTTTCGGAAAAAAAATTTTCGAAAAAAATGCAGTCAATTTTTTTTTTTGAATTTCAAATAATTGTTTGTTGTTTCTCATTGCAGCCGCGACATTCTGGTGTTTCTGACGGGAAGCGAGGAGATCGAAGCGGTGGCCGGACAGCTCGCCGAGCTGAACGGATCGCTGCCGCCGGACGCGGACGTGCTCATGCCGGTGCCACTCTACGCGGCTCTTCGGCCCGAAAAACAGAAGGAAGCGTTCCGCCGCACTCCGCAGGTATCAGTTTTAGTTAGTTTCAAGAAAAAGAATCTGTTCAAAAAATTATTTGATTTTTATATTTTTTTTTGGAGAAAAATTCAGGAAAAAAATTTTTTTCAGTTTTTTCTTTCCCGCGTGATAAATCGACTTGAAGATGTTTTCATTTAAATTTAAAAAAAAATAAAAAAATTTCGAAAAAATTGAAATCGATTTGTGAAAATTTTTTGAAAAAAATCAAAAATCAATTTTTTTATAAGAATCAATTTTTATGGAGAAATTTCAAATATAATTTTTCGAAATCGAATCCTTTTTTGAATTTCAGGGAGCCCGAAAAGTGATCATTTCGACGAATATCGCCGAGACTTCGGTGACAATTCCCGGAATTCGTGTCGTCATCGATTCGGGAAAAGTGAAGACGAAGTGAGTTTTGCATCATTATTATCTTTTTTTAAAAATTTATATTTAACTTATCTAGAAAATTTTTCAATTTATAAAAGAAATCAATTCAATGGAAAAATGAAACATTAAAATTACTTCATTTCAAAAAAAAATGTTTTTTAATTAAAAAAATAATTTTTAAAAATTTTTTAAAAAAGTGAAATTTTTAACACATTTCTAAAAAAAAACTAAACATTTAATTGTTTTTGTTGCAATAAATTGTTTTTTTTTAATTTAGAAAATTTTTTGTCTAAAAAATATTTTTTTAATTTTCAAAATTTAAAAAGTACAGTTCAAAATGAAAAATTGAAGTTGTTTCATGTCAAAATTTTTTATTTCAATCAAACAAATTAATGTGAAAAAATGAAGTTATTTTTAACACATTTCTATAAAGACTAAAAATTTATTTTTTTTTTTTGGAATACAATTTTTTTTTTCAAACTTTGAACGTAATTGCAGAAAAATTTTCAGAAAAAATTGATTTTAAAAAAAATCAATTCATTGGAAAACTAAAAAATTTAAATTAAAAAAAATTTCCAACTTTAAAAAAAATAATGCGAATTTTTTTCCGAGTGAAAAAAAATCTTCAGAGCAATTTTTCGAATAATAGAAATTTTTGCAATTCCTAAAAGTCAAAATTTGTTTGTTTTTTTCACCTAAATTATTAGAGAAAATTCAGTTTTTCCCGGAAAATTAAAAAAAAATTTTATAAAAATTTTAAATTGTGGAAAAAATTTCAAAAAAAAAAAAAATTGCTCAGACGCTTCGACGCGTCGGACCGCATCGATGTGTTGAAAGTGCACAATGTGAGCAAGGCGCAAGCGAAACAAAGAGCCGGAAGAGCCGGAAGAGATGCTCCGGGCAAGTGCTACAGGTAAAAATCACTTTTTTCTTTTCTTTTTCTCTCTCTCTTTTCTAGCTAAATTGTAGTCTCTTGCCGTCATTCTTTCTCTTATCAGCTAATTTTCTCGTTAATTTTTTTTTTTGCTTTTTTTCGATTAAAAAACGGGGCGAATAGACCACAATTATGAAACTTTTTTTCAAAAAAATGTTTAAAAGGTGATTTTTTTACTTTATGTTTTTCAAAAATTTAATTTTTTCAAAAAATATTATTTCATTCCAGGTTATATTCACGAGATGATTTCCAAAAGTTCGACGCCGAAAACATGCCCGAAATACTGCGCTGCAACCTTTCCGCCACATTTTTGGAGCTCATGAAGCTCGGAATGAAAAATCCGCACCGCTTGCGGCTCATCGATCCGCCCGACGCCAAAAATATCGATGCGGCTCTTTTGGAGCTCTCGGTGAGCTCATTTTCTTTTCACTGCGATTTTTTTGAAAGCAAAACAATTTTTTTAAATTGAAAAAAATAGATTTTCTAATTTTTTTTTTTTTTGAATAAAAAAATTTTCATTCTAAATTATATAGAAAAATGTCAGTTTTGTGGAAAATCTCAATTTTCAGCTAAAAAATCATTTGAAAAAAATATTATGAAAAAAATTAATTTTTTGAAAAAAAAAATTATACAAAATTATTTTTTTAATGCAATAAAAAATTTCAAATAATTGAAAAATCTTGATAAAAACGTTTTTTTGTTTAACATTGACAGTTTGTACGATTTTCGATTTTTTCGAATATTAAAAAAGATATTTACTATCCAAAAAAATTTTTTTTTCGAGAAAATGTTCAAAATTTTTTAAAAACCAATTTTTTCTACCCAGAATTTTTTTTTTGTAAATAAAAACTAGAAAAAGAAAATAAAATTTTCAAAAGTATCTAAAATTGTTTTTAAAAACTGAATCCATCAAAAAAAAATGAATTAAATGTAATTTCCTTTTTCAAAAAAAAAAAATGATAAAAAATTTATTCATAATTTTTTTCCCTGTGAGTAATAAATGCAAATGACAATTTTTCATGATTCGTTGATTATTTTTGCAGTCGCTCGGCGCAATTCGTCCCGTCAATTCGGACGGAAGCAAGTTCGCTCTGACGGAAATGGGCGACGCCTTCTGCATGTATCCGTTGCCGCCCGATCACGCAAGGTCTCGTTTTTTTTTTTAATTTTTAGAAAAATATTTTTGATCAGCTTTATTGAAATTATTTTTTTATCGAAAAAATTTATCAATTTTTTTGAAAACTAAAAGCGAAAAAAAAATTTAATTTTTTTCGTATTTTTCTAAAAATCGCAAAAAAAGATTGCTGATTGAAAATTAATTTATCAAAAAAGAAAAAAAGATGAAAATTCGTTCAGAATACTGTACCACGCTCAAAAAGAGGGCTGCATAATGGAGGCGATCAAAATAGTGGCGGCGATGCAGACGGACGCGTTATTCTCGGGCGGCACGGATCAGATGAGCGAGGCGGACGTCGAGCGCGTCCGGAGGCGGTTCGAGACGCGCGAGGGCGACCACGTGACACTACTCAAACTCGTCCTCTCCACAAATCTCTTCTTCGAGCAGGTGATCTCTCTGAGGCCGCGGCAAAATATGATAGTCACGCGACACCCGTGACACCTCCTCGCAGAAGACAAAAGAACAACTAAATCAGTCATGCGCCTTTAAACTGTTCGGGATACGGTTGATACGGGGGAAGAGTTGAAAGGCACATGACTAGCACGCAGCAACTTGTCTGCGAGGAGGTGTCACGGTGTCGCGTGACGGGCCGGACCGACCCCAGTTAGAGGAATTTTTTCATGAAAACCTGAAATTTTGACCTGAATTTCTTATTTTAAATTCAAAAAAAAAATCATCTTTTTTTGGAAAAAGTTTGAAAAAAAAGCTATTTATACTTTTGACTTTCGACTTAAAAAAATCAATTTATTTAATAAAATTTCAAAAACATCGAAATAATCATGAATCGAATCCGAATAATTGAAAAATTGTGAATCTGAAAAATTAAAACAAAAAGAAAAATTGGCCTCCATTTCAGCTGAACAAAAAAACGGAATCCGATGCGAGGTACGGAAAAGCGAACAAATCGTTGGAACGCGAGTACAATCAATCGATTCGAGTCGGTTTTTTTTTTCATTCAACTTATTCAAATTTTTCCGAATTCCGAGGGTTTCAGAAGTACTGCTCGGAGAATCTGATCAACGAACAGCACCTGAAGACGGCGTCGATGATCGAGGATCAGCTGAAACAGATCGCCATCGAGCAGAACGTCGCGTTCTCCACGTGCGGCGCCGATTTCACCAAAGTTCGGTGAGTCGGAATGATCAATTCGGAATGTTTCGGAATATTTCGGAATTTCGAAATCGCTGTAAAACCTCTATTAGAACGGCATGCCGGTCTATTGTTCGAGAACAACCTCGGGGTGCCGATCTAAGAGGGGTTTTACGGTATTCCCTCAGGGATTTTGGAATTTTTCAACGCTAAAATTCGAAATTTTGCGAAGCTTTGGTATTTCCTAAGGGATATAGGCTCAAAAAATGATGCGCGTCTCGCAACGATTGATTGAACAGAGTTGGGCGGAATAAATTCCGGAACTAGCACGGAACTCGCCACAACTTTTTTTTATGAGTCCTAGGAAAATGGTGCAGTTACCAAAGCTATAGAGCTTTCAGAACCCTTTCGAATGGTGCAACGAGAATGTGAAAATCTTAACTTTGAAGGAAGTTATGTCGGTTTTAGTAGCATTTTTTCCGAGTTCCGTTTTTCTCGGGAAAAATGTGCCTAAAACCGGCATAACTTTCTTCAAAGCCAAGATTTCCACATTCTCGTTGCACCATTCGAAAGGTCTCAAAAGGCTTAATATTTTTGGTAACTGCATCATTTTCATAGTATTCACCACAAAAAAAATATGGCGAGTTCCGTGCTAGTTCCGGAATTTATTCCGCCCAACTCTGTGATTGAAATATCCTTTGGTTTTTGGTTTTTTTTTTTCAAAATTTTTTGAATGCGCAGGTGTCGATTTACGAGGAGTAGTGCCATATTTTTCGTCGTTTTTTTTTTCTAAAGCGGCGATTTTTCGGTAAAAATGACTGACTGAAAATTGTCAATCAAACTGAAAAACGACTCTGAATTAGCAATTTTCGAAAAGAAAATTTTCGTCTGCAAAAGAAAAAAACTAATAATTTTGAAATCCCTAAAATTCCATTAAATCTACCTTTTTTCTCATTAAAAAAAATTCTAATTTAAAAATTCAAATTTTTTTTCGGAAAAAAAAGCACTCGAAGCATACTTCGGAATAGCGGGCCGAAAAAGCGGGCTGGCCCGGCCCGGCCCGGCCCGCAGCGGGCCGGGCTCGAAAAATTTCAATGACCGGTCCGGCCCGGGCCGGCCCGGCTATTGTATAGTTTTTTTTTTACTGTTTTAACAATGAGCACCGTTCACACACCTGAAGAACTTCAAAAAATGGTAACTGAACACAAAGAACGGATCGTATTGGTAATATTTTTTGAAAATTCATTGAAAATAAGTTCGCTGTGAATACCAAACTAGCCGGGCCGGGCCGGGCTGCTGGGGCCGGGCCGGGCCGGGCCGGGCTGGGGAAAAAAAAGTAGGGCCGGGCCGGGGGAAAAAAAAGTAGGGCCGGGCCGGCCCGTTCCGAAGTATGACTCGAAGAACTGATCGATCTTCAACTTCTATTTCTAAAAAAAATTAAAAAATAATTTTAAAGCCTGTCCATTTCACTATTGCAGAAAAGCGCTGGCGATCGGAATGTTTCTGAACAGTTGCGAGTTCGATCGGCAGCAGGATCGATATCGATTGATGATCAACCCGGCGATCACGCTCAAAATTCACCCCTCATCCGCGCTTTCACGGGTGCGTTTCCATTTTTTTTTTTTTGAACTGGCTCGATGGAAAATTCCCAAGGAAAACAATTAATCAATCAATCGATAATTTGTTTTATTTTTGCAGTCAAAACCGGCGTTCATCGTCTTCTCGGAGCTCATGAAGACCAGCGATTTGTACGCGTTGTAAGTTTTTTTTGTTTAATTTATTTTAAAAAATCAATTTTTATTTATTTTTGAAAATTTCGAAAAGAATTCAAAAGATAATATTTCGATTTTTGTAAAAAAAAAACCAGTAAGAATTTTTATTTTGAAAAAATAAAATTTATAAAAAAAATTTATGAAGACGCTAAAATTCGGAAAAATTTCGAATTTTTGAAAAAAAATTATTCAGAATTTAAGAAAAATTTCAAAACAATTATTTTTGGAGAAAAAATTGAAAATTGAAATTTTAATTTTTTGAAAAATAAAATCTCAAAAAAAAATTTTTTTTTCAAATTTTGATTATCAATTTTATTTTCGTGAATTTTTTCCAAAAAAATTCAAAATTCAATGAGAATTAATTTTTCGAATTTTTTTTTGCAATTTTTATTTTTTATTTTCGCAGGCAAGTGACGCTAATCGACGGCGATTGGGTGCGTCCACTGATCGCGGAGCACAAAAAAATGCGAAAAAATCATTTGGCGGAGAGTGCTCAACGCGTCCGCAACCTGGCTCTTCTCGAGCCGAAAGCCAAAAAAGCAAAATTGAATTCGACCGTTTAACTCATTATTATTTTTTTCGGAAAAAAATGACGAAATTCTGGAGAGATTCGAATTTTCCAAATTTGCCGCCGTTTTTCCCCTCTGTTCCCATATTTTTCTGTTTTTTTTTCTGTTTTTTTTTATCCATTTTTCTCTTTCTCTCTCTCCCTTTCTCTCATTTTTCTGTTCCTCTACCTCTCTCTCTCTTTGTTTTTTTTCCTTTTCTCTCCCTCCCAATTTACACTGTTACATTTCATTTTATTATTTTTTTTCTTCTCCTTCCACTTTCGCTTTCCGGAAATCTCATCACAGAAAAAAAAAACGAGAAATCATTCAAATAACATGCCTATCAGAACTTTTTTTTATATCTCCGTGGAAAAAAAATAAGATGATTGCTGAAATTATTGACTTGTTTTTTTTTCTGAAAAAATTTTTTTTTGGTATTGATGACCAGTTTTTATAAGGAAATTTTATTTTTTTCTTGGAATTTGAAAAATTTTTTTAAATTTGCAATTTTTCCCAAATTATGGCCAGATTCTATTCAAAATTAAAAATTATAATTAATTTTTTTTTCAAAAAAAAAAAAATTTTTTAAGTTTGCCAACCATTTGGAAAAAAAAAATTGAAATTCAAGAAATTAATTTTTGAATTGAAAAAAAAAAACTCCCAATTTATGAAAAAATATAGAAAAATGATTGCGAAAAAAAAAAATTTAATTTAATAAAATAAAAACTTTCAAACATTGTTTTTCTGAAAAAATCGGTAAATTTTTTAAAAAAGTGAAAAATATTAAAATTAAAAATTGTTTTCAAAAATAAAAATGAAAAATAAATACAGGCTCATCTAAAACTTTGAAAAAAGAGCAAAAAAATTTATATTTAAAAAAAATTAAATTTCCAAAATTTCAAAAAAAAAAGAATCTACAAAAAATTGGGAAACAAAAAAAATCGATTTTTTTTCTAAAAATTTTTAAAAATCGTCTTAAAATTGTTTCATTCATTTTCCGCGTCAAAATAATCACTTCTCCTTCTTCTTCTTCATCTTCTTGTCCATTTTCTCGTCGTCGGCAAACTGCTCGACGAGCTGCTCCTCGAGCCCGACGAGCTGCTTGCTCTCGACGTCGCGCTCCCGCAAATACTTTCGCCGCGTCAGTTTCGCCTGAATCGCCGTCTTCTTCTCCGCGTACATCTTCTTCTCCATGTTCTTCTGACGTCGTTTCAGGTCCTCTTTTAGCTTGCGCATCGTTTTGAAACCCATCCGCTGAAAAAGTGTGTTCAAATAATATTATCCACTTATTGTTATTGAAGCGTGACACCGTCACACTAGTCAATCGCTTTTAACCTCTTTGGCCTACGGTAGGCCGAAGAGGTTAAAGGCGCATGCTCGTTGCGAGACCACGCAGCCGCTTCTCTACGGATTGGCACGAGAAATCGCACCATTCATCTCAAAAATAGGCTCCGCCCCCCTCCCGAAATGCTCGAGGAAGGGGGCGGAGCTTGTTTTCGCGTCAAACTGACAGCGGGTATCTCGACGTCGGCCGGCGCGAACAGCGCGTGTTTCGTGTGGACGGGCGTCGCGATGCGCAGCTCTCCTCCGTTCGTCCGAAGCGGATCCGACTGCATGTGCTCCGTCACTTTTCCGCCCTCCTTCCACGCGGCTCTCTCCTTTTTCGTCGCGCCCACCTCCGTCTCGATCAACTCCCACAGGCAATTCTTGAACATACTGAGCAAGGGTTGCACGGAGTAAATTCCGGAAGGAACACGGAACTCGCCACAACTTTTTTGTGGTGAATTCTATGAAAATGATGCAGTTACCAAAAATATGAAGCTTTTTGAGACCTTTCGAATGGTGCAACGAGAGTTTGAAAATCTTGACTTTGAAGAAAGTTATGCAGGTTTTGGTAGATTTTTTCCGAAAAAAACACAGAACTCGGAAAAACATTCTACTAAAACCTGCATAACTTTCTTCAATGTTAACATTTTTAAAGTCTCGTTGCACCATTCGAAAGGTCTCAAAAAGCTTCATATTTTTGGTAACTGCACCATTTTCATAGAATTCACCACAAAAAAGTTATGGCGAGTTCCGTGTTAGTTCCGGAATTCACTCCGTGCAACTCTGATACAGAACGGAAAATGAAGGTGAAACAACGATGAATGGGTGGGTGCCTTCCTTTGAAAATTGCACAAACGTCCGTCATTTTCCGTTCGAGACCCAAAAAAGGGGCGTGGCCTAAGGACTTTTCGGAATTTGTTTTTGAAATTTTTAACATTTTTGAAAAGTGAAAAAAGTATTTAGAATAAATTTTGAGAGTGTTTTCCGAAAAATTCATTTGAAAATAATTTTTTTCTTTTTTACTTTCAAAAAATATTTTTTAAAGTTTTATCAAAAATTACCCTTTTGAAAATTTTTTAATAAAAATTTTTTAAAAAACCATAAAAAAATTTCAAAACGTCACTACAATGTTTTTTTTTGGGAAATTCAATTTGAAAATAAATAAAAATAAAGATTTTATGAATATTCCCAAAAAATAAACTTTTTCTGTTGCAAAATTTCGAAAAAAAATTTTTTTCAATTTTTTCCAATCAAATTTTTTTTTCAAATTTTCATGTTTCTAAATTTTCAAACAGAATCCAAAAAAAAAATAAAACCGACTCGTAGCATGGTCGTTCCTGGATGCGAAGATCGTTGAGATGGTCGACGAGCCGTCCGAACATGGGCATCTCGGCGAGCAGCCATCGTTTCGTGTCGAGCTTGTGACGGAGCATCTCCTCGTCGGGCTCCTCGCCCGTCCACGGAAGCGCGCCCTGCAGCTCGACCAGCGTGTACAGCAGCGCCCACAGGTCGTCTTTCCGTCCAAACTCTTTGCGCTCGTGCACGCACGGCGGCGCCAGACGCATACTCGTGCCGCGGAACTGGCCGACGCGGCGGCGAAGCGGACGGAAGTACCAATCGCCGCTCTCGAACTGCAAATACCTCCCGTCATCGTAGTTGTCGCTTAGCAGCAGAGCGGGTACTGTAACAGTTGAAACCACTGCTACAGTACTTCCTCCGTTCGCTGCGAGACCATGTGTCACGGTGTCGCGCGTCTTTGATAGTGACAGGCAAGAGAATAAAACCTCGTAAATCGACACCTTGTCCTGATCTATGCGCCATATGCGCCTTTGAAAATTTTATACTACAGAAGGCCACGCCCTTTTTTTTTGGGTCTCGAACGGAAATGACGTCACGCGACGCAATCCAAAAAGAAACATTGCTTACCCCCCGTTTGGGAATCGCCTGAATATTTGATCATATATAGTTTCAGAGCTTCCCTATCGATCTAGCTAGGTTTCAACCTGCAAAAATTTTCTTAAAGTCTGGAAATCTTAGTCTGAAAATCGTGGAGTGGTCCGCTGTTGAAAACAGCGGTCGAGTGGTCGAGGGTCCACTCTACGATTTTCAGACAAAGATTTTCAGACTTTAAACAAGTTTTGCCGGTTGAGACCTAGCTAGATCGATAGGGAATTTCCGAAATAATATATGATTAAATTTTCAGGCAATTCCCAAACAATCCCACTAGTCACGTGACCTGAACGGCAAACTGTCGGCTCATTCCGAACGCGATAAGATGGACGTGTCGTCGTCGGAGCGCGTTCTGCGGAACACCGAACACGAGATGCGACGGTCGGATGTCGCGATGCACGAATCCGCAGTCATGCACACTCTTGACGGCGTGCAACGCGTGCATCACGAAGCGCGCCGACTGCGCCGCCGACAGCCGTCCGCGCCGATCCGCCGTCGCCCTGTACTCGTCGAGACTCGCCCCGAGACGCGTCATCGCAATGAAACGGCAGCCCGGCTGATCGTGATAGAAGATGAGACGCGGCAGGTGCGCCTTCCGTCCGCACCCATTCAACGCTCGCAACGCCAACACCTCGGCGTCCATTTTGCCGGCGTCGTCGCGCGACTCGCGCTCGAACTTCATCGCCAGCAACAGATTGCGGCGACGGTCGGCGCCGACGTAGACGCGAGTGTCGACACTCTCGTGTATCTGATGCGTCATCGTGTAGTCTGCGATGCTGCAAGAAAAAAGGAAACTTTTTGCTTCTATTATCAGATTTTTGTTGAATGCAATACACTGAGAAATGTCTGTTTCCGAGGTGTCGATTTACGGGGGTTGGTCTCGCAACGAAGAGAAAGAGACGCAGACTACGAGAGATGAAATTTCTTTAATTTTTTCATCTCTCGTCGTCTGCCGGCTCTTTCTCTTCGTGGCGGGACCAACCCCCGTAAATCGACACCTCCGAAACAAACATTTTAAAAATTATCTGCGATGCTGCAAGAAACTTTTTGTTTCTTTGTATTTTTTTGAAAAATTCCCAAGAACTCGAAAAATTACTCTAGACTTTTAACAATTTTAAAATTATTTTAAATTTTCAAAAATTTTTTTTTTTGAAATTTAAAATAATTAATTTTTTTTAATTCGAAAAAAAAATTACAAAACTCAAAAATAATTGTTCTACATTTTTTTTTAAATTCTGAATAATTTTTTCTCGAAAATTCGGAAATTTACTGAAAATTTCAGATGAATTGCTCTGAATTTGAAAAAAATTACTTGAAAATTTCTAAAACTTAATTTTTAAAGTTGAGATTTTCATAATTTTTATCTTTAAAAATTCCAAAAAATTAAAAAAAAAATGTTTTCCAAATTTTTACAAACTTCGGAATTTTTTTTTCAAAAAAATTCAAAAAATTCCAAAACTTCAAAAAAAAAATTTTTTTTAATTTTTAGAGAGCTATTTTTAAATTTGCAATTTTTTGAATGAAAAATGAACTAATTTATTCAAAAAAAAAATCCCGAATTTTTCAAATTCTGAGAACTTTCAAAAAAATTTTTCAAAAAAAAAAAAAAATTAGAAAATTAGCCCGGAAACTTTAAAAATTTAAGAAAAACCTGAGAAAAAAGCTGGAGATTTCGGAAAAAATGTGGAAAAAATGGGGAAAAAAATTAAAACTCAGTAGAAAAAAAAGAGAGAAACTGACGTGAATGGGACAGTGTTGAACATCTCAATGTGCCAAATTTTGGCGCGATTTTCCCTTTTCGACTGCTCATCTCTCTCTGTTTCGCCTTTCTTCAAAAAAAAAAAAATACAATTTTTTTATTTTATTTGAAAAAATACAAAAAAAATTTGACCCACCATTTTTCAGAAAAATTGAAATTCGCCTTCTTTTCTCGCCGAATCGCACTAAAAAATAATTTAATTTCGAAAAAAAAATGGCGTCGAAAAAACGAAAGTTTTTGGAATTTCCGGTCAAAATGTTATTATTTTTTTTCATCGCGTGATTTTTTTTTCTGAATATCTAATTTTTTAAAAAATTTCACGGAGACCAAAAATGAGATCAAATTTTGCGATTTTCTGTTCACAAAATTTAAAAAAAAAATTTAAATATATTTATCGAACGTGATTGTTATATTTGCACTGAAAACTGCGGGCGCGTTCGGAAAACCAGGAGACATTTTTGAGAATCTACCGTGAGGCTTGGAAAGAAAAAAAACAGGCGATAATAGCCGAACGGAGGAAGATAGTAGACATGCACGGAAGAAAAAAATTTTCAATACGGAAGACGGATACATATTTTCCAAACGGAAGACGGAAGACGGAAGAGAAAAAAGTACGGAAGACGAAAGACGGAATTCCGTGCATGTCTGATAGTAGCATCGCAGGCAAGGTACAACACAAGACACACAGACTGATTAAATTAGGAACTCGGAATAGAAAAACTTTTACTGGAACGCGGAACTCGGAATTTCTCGCGTTTCTACATCGTTCCCTGGAGGTTTTTCATCCTCATCCTATTAGTCACTGTTTCTGCCTTCAGAAACGATGTTAGACATCAGAAACTGGGCTTAGTCAGAAAAGTCTCCCTGCCTTGTCTGTTTTGGGTTTGATTTTGAGAGACGACCCACATTACGGAATACAGAGTACGGAACTCGGAACAGAAACTTTTTCTACGGAACACGGAACTCGGATTTCCGTGCAACTCTGGTGCGCACCCACCGTTCATCTCCACCGTTGATCTCCACCTCGCGCGCGCGCGGGGGAAGGTGCCCTAGCTCCGCCCCCTTTTCTGCCCCAGTATATAAACAACCGCCTCGTTCATTCATTCATTTCTCCCATCTCATTCTCTCTGTTCTCGGCACCCTCACCAGTTCCTTCGGGAACATGCCAGAGGTGAGGGTGCCTCTCTCCACTTTAATTTTTCTTTCAGCTAACTATCCAGATGACTTCGACACGGAAGCAGATAGCCGGGATCTTCGATGGTTTTTGTTCAATACCGGCCCGGGCCGGGAATGGGTGTGGGCTCTTGTGGGCTCGTAGGGGATTTTCAGACTCTCGACGGCTGCTGCAATCGGATGAGAAGATCACGGATCGTGTTGTCAACGCTTCGACCATTGTCCCGTTTCATTGTGCATCAATGGTATGTATTCCTAATCCAATTTCGCAAAATGTTTGACTCTTTCAGTATGGACTCACTATCGACGGCGACTACAAGTGGATGGCTTCTCCCGGTAACGTGTTAATTTTTCTTTCAGCTAACTACTCAGATGACTTCGAGACGCGAGCGGATGGCCAGGATGTTCGAACATCGACGGATTTTTTGTGCAGGTTCGCTTTGGTGGGCAGTTTCGGGCCCATGGCCTTTGTGGGGGTTTGGGGGAATTTTCAGACTCTCGGCGGCTACTGCAATCGAATCGGAAGGTTATGGATCGTGTTGTCAACGCTTCGACCAATGTCCCCAATTCATTCTGCATCAATGGTATACCTGATCCAAATTCCTTCCCAAAAAGTTTGATTCTTTCAGTTTGGACTCTCTATTGACAGCGGCTACTATTGGATCGCTAGATTACGGATCGTGGTGTCAACTCTTCTCAGGATTTTCCCCAGGTAGTTTTTTTAATTTTTTCTTTCAGCTAACTATTCAGATGACTTCGAGACAGGAACGGCCGGCCAGGATCTTCGACGGACTTCTGTTTTTTTTTGTGTGTGTGTGTTCTGTGTCCATTTTTTTTCTCGTTTCTGTTTTCGTTCGCTTTTGTGAGGATACCGTCTTCCTCTCCCGTTCAATCTCTTCTTTTTCGTACCTTTTTCTTGTTCGTACTTCGTCGATCCGTTTTTTCTTTTAAATACCACTTGTACTGGACTTTGATTGGACTTTGACTGTTTTTACCCCCCGTTTCTTTAAACCTCGTTTCTGTCTTTATTATTTTTTGTTTGAACTCTAACTTTACTTCTCGTTTGCACTCAACCGTTTCGCGCACTCTTTCACCCAATTTTTCATTTTTTTGACTTGGACTCTGGACTGGACTCTCGCCATTCATTCCCGGCCCGGGACGGGAATGGATACTTCTCTTCCTTTCTTTTTCTTTTCCTTTTCTTTTTCTCTCCTTTTCTTTCTTTTTCTCTTCTTTTTCTTTTCTTTTCCTTTCTCTCTTTTTCTCTCTCTCTTCCCCCTTTTAGCAGCATCGACGACTGGAAAGGAACCCTAAGCGGATCGAGGATTTTCGACGGAATTTCGGATACTCATTGAATATGAACTAGTTTGAGGGTTTCGTAGAAATTCAAACAGTTTGGTTTTTTTCAGCTTCGACTTACGACTACAAGTGGATGGCTCTCTTTCTCTCAAATCTATCATAGGATACAGACTTGACGGAACATGCCCAACTCACAGTAATCCAGAGGTTTTTCTGTTCTCTTTTCTAAATGCTTCTAAAAATACTTTTCCAGAAAACTGCAAAGCTACCATCTCGGGGATACTCGGACCAAATGACCCAATTCATCGTGCATCAATGGTATGTATTCCTAATCCGAATTCCTTCCCAAAAAGTGTGATTTTTCCAGTTTGGACTCATTATTGATAGCGACTACTATTGGATCACTAGATTACGGATCGTGGTGTCAACGTCAACTCTTCTCAGGCCTTTCCCCGGTAACGTGTTAATTTTTCTTTCAGCTAACGATTCAGAGGACTTCGACACGCAAGCGGATGGCTGGGATCTTCGATGGTTTTTGGTCAATACCGGCCCGGGCCGGGAATGGGTGTGGGCTCTTAGGGGATTTTCAGACTCTCGACGGCTGCTGCAATCGGATGAGAAGATCACGGATCGTGTTGTCAACGCTTCGACCATTGTCCCGTTTCATTGTGCATCAATGGTATGTATTCCTAATCCAATTTCCCAAAATGCTTGACTCTTTCAGTATGGACTCACTATCGACGGCGACTACAAGTGGATGGCTCACTCTCTCTCTCTCTCCCAACTCTTCACAGGATTCTGGTTTCTTCTGGTTACTCTTTGCATTTCATAAAACTGACAATTTCAGAGAGCTGCCACGAAAAGAAAAACGGATTGCTGGAAACTTCGAACTTTTATCGACTACATGGAAAACTTGGTACTACTACTGTACCAGGGTTGTGCGGGAAATTTCCCGATACCGGGAAATTTCCCGAATTTCCCGAGGGGTCAACGGGAAATTTCCCGACCGGGAAATTTCCCGAAAAAATTCGGGAAATTCGGGAAAAATCAGAAAGGCAATTTTCGCGAAGTTTTGATGCGCACATGAAAATTTTTGAAATTTATCTAAGCAAAAAATGTATTTTTGAGCTTAAAAGAGTTTTACTTCCATTTTTTAAGCTGTTTTATCTGCCAATTTCAACAGATTCGAGCTTTTCGCTAAACCACCAAGCACTTTCTCTTCATTCAAACGTAGATATTACACTCTGCGAATTCTAGATGACTCTGCAATGTTTTTCGTTGAACTTTTTGACAAAAAATGGAAGAAAGTTGTGTTTTAAACTTTAAAAAAAGCCCAGAAAAAAATTTCCCGAATTTCCCGAAATTTCCCGGTTTTTCCCGAACTTTTGGACCGGGAAAACTTTTTCCCGAAAAATTTCCCGATGGGTCTTTCCCGCACATCCCTGTACTGTACATCTCAGTACTTCTCCCCAATGTTTGAGTTGTTCGAATCTCAAAATTTCATGTTTCAGCCACGACTCACCGATCATCGACGGCGACTACAGACTTGGATACAGACTAGACGGAACATGACCAACTCACAGTAATCCAGAGGTTTTTCTGTTCTCTTCTCGATGATTCTAAAAATACTCTTACAGAAAACTGCAAAGCTACCCTCTCGAGGATACTTCGACCAAATGACCCAATTCATTTTTCGATGGTATGTATTCCTAATCCAAATTTCTACCCAAAAAGTTTGATTTTTCCAGTTTGGACTCTCTATTGACAGCGATATTGGATAACTAGATTACGGATCGTGGTGTCAACTCTTCTCAGGATTTTCCCCAGGTAGTTTTTTAATTTTTCTTTCAGCTAAATATTCAGAGGATTTCGACACGGGAGCGGATGGCCGGTTTTGGGCTTTTGGGTTTTGGTGGGCTTTCATTGGCTTCTTTAGGTTTTTGTTGTGGTCTATTGTGTGTTTTGTGTGTGCTTTTTTTGTTTTTGTAGGCTCTTTTCAGTACGGCGACGCTATCGACGGTGGACGGATCGTGGTACCTCAGGATTTTCCCCGGTAATTTTTCAATTTTTTTTATGCATCCAGAGATTCAGATGGTTTCGAGACGCAAGCGGATGGCCGGGATCTTCATGGTTGTTTTTTTTTATTTTTTTTATTTTTTGATTGCTCTTGTGACCGTTTTTTTAAACTTACTTCCGCTTTCTTTTTTTTTACCTTCCGCTTTCTTTTTTTACCTGCTCGTCTTTTTCGCTCCACCGTTTTTTTTCGCACCCTTTACCTCGTACTTTACACCATTTCCTCAAACCTCGTTACTCTTGTTTTTCTTTACCGCTTGTTTTTTTTTGAAATGTTGGACTACCCTGGACTTTTCGTTTGCACTCTACCCTACTGTGTCACCCACTGTGACATCCGGCCCGGGCCGGACCTTACCCCCCACCTCTAAAACCCGTGACAATTTGGACTCGTTGGACTCGTACTAACCCTATTTTTCTTTATCAACTCTACCGTGGACTTGTCCCAATCGTGACTCTGTGACTCACTTTATTTCCATGTCGACCGCAAGGCAACTCTGCACACCGTATTCCGTACCATTTTTTGCACTCTGACCGTAACCTCTCTACAAACTTTTTCGAATCTCTTTTCAGCCAGATCACTATGAGCCGCTTCAATGATGGATCTCCGTGAGTTACTTTTTCCTTTTTTTTTCAGTTTTTCAGCGACTTTTCCTGGACCTCTAATCAAATTTTTTCAGAAACCTAAATATTTTTTCTTACAGATCGACGGACGTCTTCAATTAGGATTCTTTCAGACACACTTCCCCAACACCGTGACGTCTTCTGGCTGTGTGACATCGACTACATCTGACCACTAAATTCCTGAAACTGAAATATCTGAAAATGAACCGGTTCAAACTTCTGATTGTGTTCTTTTTTTTACACCCAAATACATTCTCATATCACGCAATTCGTGGTGATTCCGTCTCTGTTCAATAGAGCGCGCTTGCATTGTGATCGCGATAACAGTCCATGCTCAATAGAGCGCGATTCCGTCACACTACAATTTCGACATGATTTTTCAAATATTTAATCTTTTTCGCACTAAATTTTTTGATTGACGAAAAACAAAAAGTTGTGAAATTGGAATTTTTAATTCCTATTTAAATTTTTTTTAATTTGCAAAAACAAATCAAGTTCGATTTCTCAACTTGAAGAAAAAAAAATACAAAAAAAAACAACTAAAAATAATTTAGCTCCAATTTTTTGAATTTTTTTCACATTTTTGAAAAAAAATGTTTCCATTTTTTATGGAATTTTTTTTTTAACTTTTGCAAATTTTTTAAAAAATTATTATTTTTCCCAAAAATCATTGTTTTTTTCTTGAAATTGAAATTTAATTATTTTCAAAAAATCAGAAAAATTTTTTTAATTAAAAAAAAATTCTGCAGGTCCTAGAATAAACATTTTTTTCTAAATTATTTTCTGAAAACAAATTTAAAATTCAAGTTTTTTTTTCGAAAAAAATCAATTTTTTTTTCCATTTTTTTTCTCCAAGTCTACTATTTAAAATTTTAAAAAAATTATAAATTTGGAAAAAAACTCTATTCATTCAAAAAAAACCCAAAAAAAAATTTAAAAAACAACTAAAAATAATTTAGCTCCAGTTTTTGATTTTTTTTCCAAATTTTTGAAAACATAAATGTTTTTACTTTTTTTTAATTAAAAAAAAATTTTTTTTTAATTTTTCCAGAATTTTCATTTTTTTTTAAATTTTTCCAAAATTTTTTGAAAATTGATTTTTAATTTCCATAAGTCATTGTTTTTTGTTGAAATTTAAATTTAATTGTTTTCAAAAAATCAAAAAAAAAATCAGACAGTTCCCAAAATCAAAAAGTTTCTAAATTATTTTTGCAAAAAAAAAAATTAAAATTCTAGTTTTTTTTTTCGAAAAAAATCAAAATTTTTTTCTTTTTTTTCTCCAAGTTAAAGTTTAAAATTTCAAAAAAAAAATGAATTTAGAAAAAAAATTCATTCAAATTCATTCATTCAAAAAAACCCAATAAAAAAAAAACCAAAAAAAAATATTTAAAAAAAAAACAAAAACCAAGTAAAAATAATTCATCTCCAAGTGTTTCATTTCTCCTTCTTCTCCTTCTCCCTCTTCTTCCTGACCATCTCTTTCTCTTTCTCTTCCTCTCTCCGTTTCTCTCTCTCTTTCTTCTCCTCCTTCATCTTCTTCCTCTTCTCTCTCTCCTCCTTTCTCTTCTTTTTCATCTCCTCAACTGTCATCTTCTTCTTCTTTTTCTTCTTCTTATTCTTATTCTTCTTCATCATCATCATCATCAGCTTCACAGCCAACGTCTTCTTCTTCCCCTTCTTCACCTTCTCATCGCCCTTCTTCCTCCGGTTCCGTCCGCCAGTAAACGCGCTCCAATGATGTTTGTCGTGTCGGTGTCGCATCCCGAACGGCATCCGTATCCCCTCGCCCGTCCGTCTCATCTTCAAATATCTGCTCCGCCACACCCACATCTTCATCGGCGCCACCCGCTGCCGCACTGTCGCCAGCAGCGGCTCAATCTCGTACGTGTGCGTGAGCTCGTGTCGTGTGCTCTTGAAAATGAGCCGCTCCACTCCTTGACGTCGTCGTCGTTGTCGATTCGGATCGCGTGGCGCGTCCCACGCGCGTCGCACTTTGCGACGTCGCTCGTTCGCCGCGTGATAGACACGTGGCAACTCCTCGTCGGCGCCAATGGCGTCACGCGCCGTCTGTGTGTCGATCGCCTCGCGTCGCCTCCGATCCCAGTGCTGTTTTTGGCGATAGTACTGTAGCATGTAAATGTGCATGAACGCGAATCGACGGTAACGCTCCAGCTCGTACTTGTAGATTTTCGGAAAGACGAGCCACTCGAACTCGGCACACCCGTGGAAATGGGTGAGTTGCGCGTCCTGATAGAACAGATCACGCAACTCCTGACGGCTTCGAAACTTTTCGCACGATGGAAACCACTGCAAAAAAATGTTGGAAGAGATTGGGTCTCGCCACGAACAAACAAGAGAAATCAGTTGTGCGCCTTTAAATTCTTCCCCCCCCCAACTATCTCATTTTTCGCTGTTTTTTGCCCATTTCTTGCTTCAAAACAGCGAATTCATACCGTATCTCGGCTGAATTTAAAGGCGCATAACTGATTTCATGTCATTTTCGCGGCGAGACCCTGAAAAGGGGCGTGGCCTTTACGGACGGACTCTACACGTTTCTCGCATCGAAAATTTCTATAAATTTAAGAAGGAAAAGTTGTAGGCGAGTCTTGTCACATCACACCGTATGATAGATCGACCCCCTTTAGTGGGTGGCACTAAAAACTCAAAATATCTCGGAAACTAGAAGAGTTGGGAGAAAGTTGTCAACTACAAAAATGATCACCTTCAAATTTCCCATCTTTTTCTAGTTGACAACTTTTCTCCAACTATTCTAGTTCTCGAGATACAGCCTCCGATAGTTTGTCTGCGCTGAAACGAGCACAACTTTCTTCAAAATGCACACCTTGAAGAGGAGCTCGTAGTGGAGCATTCGCCAAAAGAAGATCTGCACTTTGGCGGTCACCGCGCCTCTCTTCGACGCCCTTCCGCCGTGCACCATCGCGTGAATGCTGACGTCGTCGTCGAGCGGCGCCAGAATCGCCGCCATCAACGACAGTATCAGTGTCATGGCGCGTCCCGAGCCGTGCATGCTCATCACGACGGCCGGCTGCTCCAGCGAGTGCTCTTTGAGCCGTTCGGCAATGTCGACGTAGTGCGACCAGTCGGGCGGTATACTGTCCTGTTTCCAGTCGAGCATGTGAATATGTGTCACGCGCTTCCGCACCGCCTGACGTTGATTGTCGCTGCAAGACCAAAGACCGGTTTTTGTGGGTGATTTTACGCGAAAAAAAGTTAATGGTACTCTTTTTTTTTGGTTTTCGTGGTGGGACCCACTTCCCGGCACCCGCTAAAGTTCAACTTTGTCAGGAAGTATATCTCGAAAACTAGAATAGTTGGAAAAAAGTTGTCAACTAGAAAAAGATGGTAAATTTTAAGGTGATCATATTTGTAGTTGACAACTTTCTCCCAACTCTTCTAGTTTCCGAGATATTTCGGTTTTTAGTGCTATCCACTAAAGGGGGTCGATCTATCATAGGGTTTGCGGTATCCGTGTTCGGCGGGGTATATCTTCAAAACTAGAATAGTTGCAAAAAAGTTGTCAACTAAAAAAAGATGGGGAATTAAAAGGTGATCAGGTTTGTAGTTGACAACTTTCTCCCAACTCTTCTAGTTTCCGAGATATTTCGGTTTTTAGTGCTACCCACTAAAGGGGGTCGATCTATCATACGGTTTTTCCAAAAAAAGTGTCGCAGGCTGTCTCACCGAATGAGCGTGATCTCGAACACGCGCTCGATTCCGTTCTTTTTGTAGACGGACTGCGCCGAGAGACATCGGATCTCGTAGTCGCGGTGCGCGTTGCGAGCCACTCGCATCACTTGGCCCGGTCGCAACGGGAACCACACGAGGCACTGCATTATGTTTCCTGAACAACTTTTTTTTCTAAAAAAAGCGATAAATTTTAATCGATTTTTGGAGTTTTTGGGAGTATTTTTGAGCAATCAATTTTGGAAAACTGACAGGAAATTTTTTTTTGGAAAGTTTTGGAAAATTGAAAAATTTTCCCTTTTTTTTAATTTTGAATTTTAATTTTTGTTTTATGAGAGCCAAATTTTAAAAAAAATTTTGCAGCAAATAAAAAATTTATTGAAGTTTTTGAAAAATCAAAAAAAAAAATTATTTTAAAAAATTTTTTCAATTTTTTCTAGCTAATTTTCGAACTGTTTCGATTCGAAAAAAACCTAAAATCGCATGAAAATTCTGAAAATTTAGAAAAAAAATTATTACAAAAAAAAACCTAAGAAAAATTTTCCAAATAATTTTCAACTTTCTACCAGAAATTTGAATTAATTTTCAAAAGGTAATTTTCAAAAAATTTTCCCCGTATTTTCTCAATTTTTCTCACATTCTCAACTTATCCACGTATTCTCCATTTCTAAAAAAAATTCTACCATAAAAAAAATAATAGAACAGGTCGACGACAGTTTTTCGAGCATAAAAAATTTCAGAAAAATGCTGAAAAGTCAGTCGACCTCTTAAATTGTAGCTATTTGAACGGGCAATTCGAGAAAAATTATAGAAAACTAGTCAAATTTTTCTGCGCTTCAAAAATCCGTCTGAAAAGGTCGACCGACTTTTCAGCATCTTCTTTCTGAAATTTTCAGGCGCGTACTCTCGATGAAGGCGTTGAGGACGACGACGAGTTTGACGTCGTTCTCGTAGATCCAGTGCCACAAAATGCCAATTGTCACGTGAAACATTGGGGCGGCGGCGACGACGAGCCGATGCTTGTAGCGGTCGAGCACGCGCTCGAACACGTCGCTCCACGGATGCACGTAGCCGGCGTCGTAAAAGTCACAATCGTACCGACTGTCACGTGACATTTTCACAAGGCACCAGTCGTGAATGTAGCGTGACGTGTGACACCGATAAATGTGGTCCCACTTGTTCTGCTCGCACGACTGAATGTAGTTGTCGATGACGTCCACCGACTCCCACACCGTCTCCATGTACATTTGCTCGTCTTTCGGATTCCGAAAGTACGACTCGGAAAAGTACTTGGTCACGTTCTCCTCTGCAACATTTTTGTTTTCCCCCAAAATTTTCTCACACAAGAATCGCGTCAACGATTCTTGGCTGGCGCATTTCTCGCGCAGGAGAGCGTGACAAATCGAGAGACGCAGAGAGGCGTCTCTCCATTTCCCACACTCATCGTGACGCGTGTCACGCATTTCTTGTCTTCCGACGACTCACCGGGCGTCCGCTCGCGCTTCTGTTTCTCGACGAGCGCGTTGTGCTTCTCGACCAACGCCTTCATCTCGGCGGCGATGCGATGATTCTCGCGTTTCCGTGCCGCAATCTCGTCGGCGTCCTTCATCAAATACGCCGCCCATCGGCGTTCGAACGCGCGCTGCTTCTCCGCCTCGGCGCGTCCCTCCAATTTCGCAATGTTCGCCTCGAGCTCTTTGCGGTACGTGTTGATTTGCCGCTGAAACTCGCACACGTCCTCCTCGTCGGCGTATCGCCGATCGGCGCCGTCGTTTCGCAGCCGAAACGTCGCCGCGTACACCGCGTAGTGTCGCCGAAACAGCTCGCGCGACACCAACGGTGTCACGTGTCCCGCCGTCACGCCGCGCACCGCCGCAAACGGTTGTGTCACGTCCGACTGTGTCGTGTCGTTGGCGTCGTCGCCGTCGGCGGCCGACGCCGGCTGCGTCGACAGTGTGCGCGTGTCGGCCGATCGCAGCTCGTCCGAATCGTCGTAGTCGGGCCAGTCGCGAGGCGCGCGCTCGCGCCGAAAATGCACCACACGCCGCACGCGCTCGTCTTTCCGCTTCCGCTTCCGCATCGGCTTCCGCTTCGCCTCGCCCGGTGGTTTGCCGCCCTGATCGCGCGGCTCGATGCGTCGGAGACGGTGTCGACGGTGCTCCGACTCGCCACGCAAATCGAACATCCATCCGTTGCGCGTGACGCGTGACCGAGTGTCACGCGTCACGCCCTCCTCTTCTTTCTCCTCTTCCCATTCTTCGCGTTTTGTGCCCAAAAAGCGTGACAAGTCGGGTTTTTGTGACGGTGGTGGCATCTCTTGTGACTTCGTCACCACCTTTTCCACTTTTTCCCCCTCGAAACAGTTTGGCTCGTCGACACCGCCGTAAATTGCCATTTTCAGCGTCTTTTTGAGTTTTCCAATTTTTTCTGAAATTTCGTGTTTTTTTTCTCGTTGAAACTGGAAAAAATTAAAAAAAATTTTTTGGTTTTTTTTTCAAAATGAAAATTGAGGATTTTTGGGTTATTTCTCTAAATTTTTATTATTTTTTTACTATATTTTTAATATAGTTTTAAAAAAAATTTTTTTTTAATTTTCAATTTTCAAAAAAAAAATTGATTTTTTAAAAATTTAATCTAAAATTTTTTTTATTTGAAATTTTTAAAAAAATCATTTTTCAACCCAATTAAAAAAATTTCAAAAAAATTTTAAAAATTCATTCATATTCCAAAAATTAAAAAAAAAACATTTAAAACTTTTTTTCAAAAAAATTTTCAATTTTCGAAAAAAAAAATTTCAAATTATTTTTTCAATTTTTAAAATTTTAAATTTAAAAAAAAAACCGTTTTTTAACAAAAAAATAATAAAAACATTTTTTAGAAATTAAAAAAAAAATTTAATTTTTTTTTTCAAAATAATTTCCAATAAAATTTTTGAAAAAAATGTTAAAAACCCCACAATTTTCGTGTTTCGAGAAAATCAGCAAAAAAAACCAAAAAAAAAACTCACTTTTCCACATAAACTGGGCGACAATCAGTGTCAATAGAGTCAAAACGACCACGACGACGACAAGAATCCACGTCGTCTGATTGAAGACGTCAACGTCTTCTGAATCGTCTGCACCTTCAGAATTCTCCCGTCCGTCGTTTGAAACCAAAAAAACTCCAACGAGTGCGGCCAAAAAGGCGGCAGTCAAGACGCTCGTTCGAGCATTGTTACGTCTCGGCTCATTTTGCTCCGCTTGCTCCGCTCGCTCCTCCTCTCCTCTCGGATCACAAAAGAGCCCGTAGGCGTTTGGCATTCCGGGTCTCATCGTTACGCCGTGACGGTCACGTGACGCGTACAGCGGCTCGTCCGCCGCCTTTCGCATATAGATACGACGAATGGCTTCTGCGTGAAGCCACGTGTCACGCGCATCCGTGACACGTGACGTGACGTCTTCCTCTGCTTTCGGTTTGCTCTTCTCTGCGCTGCTCTTCACAAGTCGATCGCCGCCGCCGAGCTCGACGTCTTCTTGCTCCACGAGCTCCTCGTCGTCTCGAATCTCGCGAGCCACTTGCTCTTTCCAACACGTGCTCCGCCACGTCTTCTGCTTCTTGCGTCGCGTCTCCAACTCGAGACACCGCCTCCGAAACCCTTCGCGCATCTCCTCGTAACGTCGCCGCTTTTCAGCCTCCTCCAACTCGACGATCCAGTTCGGTTTGACGGGCCGAAGACGTCGCGCCGTCGCCAACGCCTCCTCCGGATCCGTGTCCGTGTCGAAGTTGTAATTGTAGTCGTCGACGACGTCTCCACGACGATTCGACGATGACACTTTGCTCAAATTGATCGGCGCCCGCCCGTCCGGCACTTTTTCAATGATCGGGTAGGTGCGTGTGAGACGGAAACGCGCTTTTCGTGCCATCGTCGTCGACACATCTCTGTCGCACACGGCTGAAAATTTAAAAAAAAATGTATTTTCTAAATTTTTTTCGTTTCTTTTTTTTTTTTTAAATTTTTCATGCAATTTACAGTGAAGCTAGAATTTTTTCATTATTTTTTCGCTTTTTTCGTTTTTTTTTCGTTTTTTTTTTAAATTAAATATTTATTTTTTTAAGGTGCAAAATATTCCTAAAAATTTTTTTTAAAAATCGAAAATTTTTATCGATTTTTGATTTTTTTTTTGTTAAAAAGATTTTTTTTGTGAAAAAATTCGAACTTTCTAAAAAAATTTTCTAAAATTTTTTTTGAATTTCTGAATATTTTTTTCCAATTTTCCAAATTTTTTGAAATTTTTTTTTCAGAAAAATTTTAAACTATATCTCCGTCGCACACGGCTGAAATTTTTTTTAAAATGTATTTTCTAAATTTTTTCCGTTTTTTTTTTGAAATTTTCCTTTCAATTCACAGTGAAACTGGAATTTTACCTTTTTTTGTGTTTTTTTAAGTAGCTTGGAAAAATTCCATATTTTTTGAAAAAGTAGCTCTTTTTTTCTTTTATTTTTATTTTTATTTTTTTTAAATTAAAATTTCATTTTTTTTAAGGTTCAAAATATTCTTAAAAACTCAAAAAAAATCGAAAATTTTTATCGACTTTTGGTTTTTTTATTTTGTTTTAAAAAAATATTTTTTTGTGAAAAAATTTAACTTTTTAAAAAAATTTTCATGAGTTTTTGAATATTTTTCTCCAATTTTTCATTTTTTTTTTTTTTTTGAAAAATTGAAAACTAATATTTAGCGCAAAAAAAACATTTAAAAAATGATAAAGAAATGAAAAACAAATCGCAAAATTATTTATAAAAAATGTTTAGTACGATGCTCCGAAACAACGGCTTGCGCTCTTTGTTTATCGTAAATCGACACTAGTGAGTACTTTTTTTTTCTTTTTAAAATCGATAGTAATGAGGAGATCTTACCCGACGGTCGATCGTCTCGAACCAGTTTGTACTCGTCGCGGAAGAGTGCCGCGTAGTCGCCGTCGGACGCATCGTCGGAGCACTCGGAGCACTCGGATACGGTCAGCGAGCATTGCGACGAGTCGATCGGAAACGAGTAGTCGATGGGACGTTTGCGGCGGTGACGTGCACAAGGAGGAGCCCAACGGACGAGCGCGTCGGCCGACTCGGACGAGTAGGAGACGTGCGAGATGGCCGACATCATCCGGAGACGTTCGCTCTCCACCGTGCGCTGCTCCTTCAGGTAGCCGTCCGAGTCGACGTCCGACGATGCGCAGAAGCACGACGACGTCTTCCGATTCTGATGCGTGTGCTTGACGCACGCCTCCGTTTCGGGCACATCGACGCCGGAGACGTCGTCTGCAATCTCCTCGCCGGTCAGATCGTCTTCGGAAGGCGTGACGCCGTCTCGCTGCTCGACGGGAATGTCGGCGTGTCTCGGATGCGACGGCTTCTGATTCGCGGCACCACATTGCTCGACGGGCTCCGCGAGCAACTCGTCGCGTTTCGCAGTGTTTCGACGACGAGAGGAGGACGTCGGATCTTTCGGCGGCTTTTTTCTGCGCTTGGATCGGGCGTAGTCGGCGAGAGCCTTCGAGTGAGCCGGAAGATGTCGACGACCCGCTGGAATGCGCAAAGTTAGGCCATTCCCGGCTGTTTCTAGGCCATCAGGGACTTGGAAGGTTTTTAGAGGAAAGTTTCTGGGAGGGTTTCTAGGCCATCCGAGGGATTTCTGGGCCATCCCTGAGCTATCTCGGAGTTTCTAGACTTTTGTGGGAAAATTAGGCCGAACCGCCCAGCTATAGGGATTTCTAGGCCATCATCGAGATTTCTAGGCCACCAAATGGTTTTTTAGGCCGCCATAGGGATTTCTAGGCCACCAAGGAGATTTCTAGGCCGCCAAATGGTTTTCTAGGCCACAAAAGGGATTTCAAGGCCATCAAAGAGATTTCTAGGTCATCATAGGGGTTTCTAGGTCACCATTGGGATTTCTAGGCCACCAAATGGGTTTCTAGGCCACAAATGGTTTTCTAGGCCGCCATAGGGATTCCCAAGGCCACCAAGGAGATTTCTAGGCCATCATCGAGATTTCTAGGCCATCATAGGGATTTCTAGACCATCATAGGGTTTTCTAGGCCACCATTGGGATTTCTAGGCCACCATACCGTATTTTTCATCGGACCCCTTCTCGCCAGAAGTGCCCCTCGACGTCTTCGAATTCGCCAGAATCAAGTCTCCCATTTTCTTTTTTTTCCACTTTTTTTTCCAATCGATTTTTTCTCAATTGTATCGATTTTCTTTTGTTTATTTGTTTTGGAAAATGGCTGAAAATTTTTAAATTTAAAAAAAAATATATTTTTTCCCCTCACTAAAACTCACTTTCAGAGAATTTCTTTTCGATTATTTTTTTGTGAAATGCGGACTGAAAAAAGTGCGCTGGCAATCGATTTTTTTGGGGATTTTTGGCGGGATTTTTGAATTTTTTGAACCGATAGGCCACGTAAGAAAAAAATTTTTTTTTTTTAATTTTCGAAAATTTTTTTTAAATATTAAAAAAAATTAAAAATTGAATTGCAATGATTTTTTTGAGAAAAAAACAAACATTTTAATTTTTTAAAAAAACTAATTGACTTTTTAAAAAAACTTTTAAAAAAATTTTTCAAAAATTTTTCTTAAAATTTAAAAAAATTTAAAAATTAAACTGCAATAATTTTTTGAAAAAAAAACAAAAAAATTTATTTTTAAAAAAATAAATTATAATTTTTTTTTAGAATTTTTTTTTAGAAAAAAAAAATCCAAATTAAAAAATTTTTTTCAAATTTTTTGAAAATAAAAACAAAAAAAAATTGCCACTTTTGGCAATTTATGGAATTTTTTTTTAATTAAAAAAACATTTTAATTTAAAAAAAATAGTGGAAATTTTTTGAATTCTAAATTTATTCCTCTTTTTTTTGTAATTTCAAAATTCAAAAAAGTCTCCCAAAAACCATTTAAATTTCAAAAAAAAGGACAAAGTGCAATAGAGCGCACTTGCAGCCCCCACAGAAAAGTGATCCGTTCGCTGATATCTTTTCTCTTTTTTTTCTCTTTTTTTCTTTTCGTTTTCCATTATTTTGTGCATTGGTCTATCATATCAGATCGAGCAATTTGAAAATAAAAAAAAAGAAAAAGAAAGAGAGAGAGAGAGGAACAGCTGTCATTCGGGGGGAGGCAAAGAGAATATGTTTTGTTTCAATATCACACCTTCGCCTCCTCTCCCAATCACAATTCAAATCAATTTCATTCCCCACTCCAACCCACTTTTTCTCTTTTTTTTTTTTTTTTTTTTTTTTTGAAATCAGAAAGGCCACCTATGTACTAATAATAAAAATTTTGAAGAAAAAAAATTTTTTTTTTCAAATTTTTTAAAAATTCGCTTTAATTATAAAGACTATTTTTTTCTAGTTATTCTTAAATTTTAATTCCAAGGGTTAACTGGAATTAAGTTGTAATAATTTTCGAAAAAAAAAATTTTTTTTTAAAGATATTTTTTTTCCATCAATTTTTTTTTGGGACAATTAAAATTTTAATTGTATATTTTTCAAACAAAAAAAAATTTTTTTAACTGGTAAATTTTTTTCCTCTATTTAAAAAAATTAGAATTTTTTTTCAGAATTTATAGATTTTTTTTGAAAAATATTGATTTTTTGGAGAATTTTTCGATTTTTCATGAAAAAATTTGAATGGGCGAATTTTTAAAAATTCAAATTTCCCGCCAAAAATTTTTTTTTTTGAAATCAAAAATTTTTGAAGCGATTATTTTCATTTTTTGCAAAAATTCAAAAAATTTCCAAATTTCAATTCGATTAATATTGTGCAAATTATTCAAAAAAAAAAACCGATTTTTTCAAATTTCCACTAATTTTTTAAAAAATTTCAAATTTTTTAAATCAGAAAAATTTAATTTAAAAAAATGGTAAAACTGAAAAAATCCAATTTTTTCGAAAATTTTCAAATTCCCGCCGAAAAAAAAAACGTCGCCCGAAGAACCCCCCGGAAGAACATGCGTTTTTTTTATTGTGCGAATAAAAATGTGATATTCGTTTTTTCGAAAGTGTCTCCGATTTCAATATTTTTATATGACACGAAAGTTTGCAATTCGATTCCGAGGTCACAGGTCGGCAAGCAAGCGCGCGCGCGAAAAGAAAATGGGGAAAAATCTGGAAATGGTTCTGTATTTGTGTGTGTGTGTGTTTGATTTCACATTCATTTTTATGTGAATCCATATTTTTGTCATTTTTATTCGATTTTCCAATCTCCACATTTCACTTTCCTTTTTCAACCATTTCGGTGAATTTCGCCGTCATTTCTGCTGTTTTGTAGAAAATCTGTGCATTTTACCGTCCGATTTGATGTTTTTTTGAAATATGTGCATTTTGTCGTCAAATCAGATGTTTTCTAGAAAATCTGTGCATTTTACCGTCCGATTTGATGTTTTTTTTTCGAAAATGTGCATTTTGTCGTCAAACCTGATGTTTTTTAGAAAATCTGTGCATTTTTCCGTGGGATTTGATGTTTTTTTTTGAAAAATGTGCATTTCGCCGTCAAACCTGATGTTTTTTAGAAAATCTGTGCATTTTTCCGTGGGATTTGATAAAATGTGCATTTCGTCGTCAATTCTGCTGTTTCTTGCAAAATCTTTGCATTTTACCGTGGGATTTGATGTTTTTTTTTTGAAAAATGTGCATTTTGTCGTCAAATCAGATGTTTTCTAGAAAATCTGTGCATATTGTCGTGAAATCCAATGTTTTGAAGAGAAAAAGGTTTTTTTCGTGTTTCTCATCTGAAATAGTGCATTTTTTCGTCAAAATCAGTGTTCTTCACGGAATTCTGCAATTTTTCGTCGAGTTCGGTGTTTTTTTTTTCGAATTCGTAAAAGTGTGCAATTTGTCGTGAAATTCCATGCTCTGCAATTTCGCGTCTCCGAGAAATTGAAATTATCCCGTTTCCTGCGATTTTCTCGCATTTCTCAGAAAAATGTGCGATTGCGCGTATGATTCGGTGT
The DNA here is from genome assembly GCA_963966605.1 of Caenorhabditis sulstoni. Classification (NCBI taxonomy): domain Eukaryota; kingdom Metazoa; phylum Nematoda; class Chromadorea; order Rhabditida; family Rhabditidae; genus Caenorhabditis; species Caenorhabditis sulstoni. Next base: position 8,310,694 of record OZ016475.1, read on the forward strand.
GTTTCTGGAAGAATCTGTGCATTTCTGCAAACTGTCGTAGATTCCGATGTTTTTAAAAACGATGTTGGCATTTTAGTGACTCATGAGTCATAATGTGATCATTTCGAAAGTTTTCCATTTCTCGTAGAATTTTTTGATTATGGAGTTTATCATAGGATTACTGTATTTAGGAAAAATAAATTTAAAGGCGCACCAAAAACGGACGCAAGGTGGAGAGAATAAAAAAAATGCGCGCGGTTTCCAGTTTTTATCCATTTTTTCGCCGTGCCACCTGTCACTTTGGATTACTGTAGATGTGTCTGTGGATAATCACTTTTTCACACCAAAAACGTTATTTCTCTAGTTTTTCCCGAAAAAAATTTTTTTTCTCATTTTTTTTCTGTGAAATATACAAAAATGTTGTTTTTTGAATTCTGAAAAGAGTATTAAATTTTTTGAAAAAGAAAAAGAATTTTCAATGAAAAATGGTGGTATCACAGTCATCGAGATTTTCTACAGTTCACTGATTTTCCGGAATTTTATTCAATTTTTTTTCTCGTTTTTTTTCTCTGCGTCTCTCCTCGTTTTTCCACATCATCACTTTTTGCCTTTTGAAATATTCTCACCGTTTTCCTCATTCGCTCTTGTGTTTGTTTTTCTCTGCTAGTGCCACGTCATAACTTTTTTCACACTTTTGAGAAACAAATTCTGGTGCCATGTCATAAGAAATCTCTAAAATTTAAAAGCGAAAACGTTCTAAGAAATTTTAAACTGCTAAAAACGTGAAAAAAACAAATCTGCCACCACGTGGCATCGAACCCGCGACCGTCCGCTTAGTAGATTCATCCGAAAATCCACTAGGCCACGGATGTCATTTTTGACAAATACTCGAAAACTCGAAATTTTTTCAATTTTTAGGTGATTTAGAATTTTTCTGTTGTCTTTTCAGACTATTTACATCTCAAAAATGAAATAGCAAAAAAAAACATGAACATTCAAAAATTTTCCTTTTGCCACGTCATAAAAAAATTGAAAAAATCAACTTATGCCTTTTAAAATAGAATAAAACTTAAAAACAACCGAAAAAAACAATTTGGCCACCTGGTGGCCTTGAACCCGGGACCCTCAGCTTCGAAACTGTCGCTCCCCAAAAATCCACTAGGCCATGAAAACAATTGAATGAAAAAATTTCAAAAACTCGAAAATTTCAAATTTTCCGCTGATTTCAACTGTTTTTCCGGTCGTATCAGACGGTTTACACCCATGATCGAAGAGAAAAAGATGAAAAAAAAACAATGGAAAACAAGTTTTTAGTGTATTGTTTGCCAAAAAGAGGGTGCAGACAGTGACACAAAAAGGAATGAAATAAAATTGAAACCATGTGGTTTTTGACTGTCATGATTCATTTTTCGAAAAAAAAAAATTGAAAAAAAAAACAATTTTTTGTCTTTTTTCGCTATCAAAGTTCAACTTTTGACCATTTTCGATCACATTTTCCACCGAATTTTTTCATTTTTTGTTTTAAATCGTAAATTTATGGTGATAAAAATTAAAATTTGCGACTGATAAAAAGTGGTCATTTTTCACTTTCTCCTCCTGCTTCACTATACTTTTTTTTTTTTTTTTTTTTTTTTTTGGAATTTTCCTGGGAAAAAAACCGAGTCGCGATGGAAAAAATTGGGAGATCGGTGAAGGAGTTCATTTTGAAAGGGGTAAGTTTTTTTCCAGAAAATTATTATTTTTTTATGACGTGGCACATTTTTTTCCGGCGGAAAATGATGACTTTTTCACCGATTTTTGATTTAATTTCGAAAAAAAATGGATGGAAATGAAATGCGAACAGAAGTAAGTTTTGAGATTTTTAAAAAAAATTTTTGAAATGGGAAAAAAATTGTGACGTGGCACTGGTTTAATTTTTTTTTTCAAGAAAAATTTTGTGAAAAAATCCAATTTTAATTAATTTTTTTTTAAATTTACATTAAAATTATGAGTATTCAAGTATATTTTTTTTTGAATTTTTAGAAATTAATTAATTTTTTTGGATATTACTAGAAAATCAAAAAAATTATTTTTAAAAATTATTTCAAATTTTCGCAATTTTTAAAAATTTTGAAAAAAATAATGGAAATTTGAAAAATTTCATTGTGAAAAAATCAAAATTAAAATTTAGAAAAATTAAAAAATTTAGTAAAAAATCCAATTTTTAAAAATTTTTTCAAAATTTAGTATAAAATTATGACTTTTCAATCGATTTTTTAAAAATTTAATTGAAAATTTTTTTTTAAAACTTTTGAAATTTTTCAAATTTTTTGCAGTTTTTATGAATTTTTTCCAGGCGTAATTTTTGAAAATTTTGAAAAAAAAAACTGAAAATTTGAAAAAAATTAAAAAAATTTTTTTTTCAAATTTTTACAAATTTTGTTTTTAATAATGGCTGAAAATAAATTATAAAATTTGCAAAATTTTGATTTTTCGAGTTATCCAAAATTGAAAGAAAAAAAAACTTCAGTTCTAATTCCTAAAATTTGAAACAGAAATAATTAATAACGTTGATTTTTATATTAAAAAATTCGAAAAAAAAATTTTCAAAATTTCAAAAAATTAATTTCCAGCCCTCGTCGTCATCCTCGTCGTCAATCTCTCCGACGTGTGCTCGTGGTGCAAAAAGTGTCGGTGCATGGACGACACGTGGCTCCGCAGGCTCCGCCCCTTTTCAACAACCGTCTGAGCAGGCTCCGCCCCTCGCGTGCAAAAAAGTGTGTCAGGAAGAAGAAAGGTGTGCTCATTGTGGTGCTCCGCCGCGAAGCTCCGCCCCTTTTGGCTCAGCCGCAGCAGCATCGGCAAGCAGTAGCAGCAGCAGCAGCAGTTGGAGCAAAGAGCAGCAGCTCGACGAGGAAGAGCACAAAAGTGGTCTCGAAACGAACAGCGAAATGGGTCATCGCAATGGCAACGGCAATGGCAACAATAATCAAGCACTCCTGGTGAGCTCCTTCGATTTTTTTTTTGAAATTTTTTTTTTGAAATTTTTTTTTTTTTTTTTTTGGAAAAAGTTTATGGGATATGGGAAGCGGCAGTCGTTAATTAAATTTATGAAAATAATTTTTTTTTTGAAAAAAATTATTTTCAATTTTTTATTGTTTTCTTTTCGATTAAAAAGTTCCAAATTGTGTGACAAGGTTTGAAAATTATTTTTTATTAATACCAATTTATTATTTTTTTTTATTGGAAATTGAAAAAAAACATTTTTTGAAAAAATTCTAGAAAAAAAAAATAAATTTGAGGAATTTTAAAATTCAATTTTCTGGAACAAAAATAGTTTTTTTTATTTTTAAAGTTTATTTTTTTTCCAAAAATTTCGGGAAATTTTTTAAAGTATTTTTTTTAAGCTTTAGATTTTTTATTTTTCAAATTTTATTATTCAAAATATAAAAAAATCAAAATTGTTGAAAAAATTAAATTTTTCAAAAAAAAAATTTCAGAAAAAAAAAACATTTTTTTCTTTAAAAATTTAGAAAAATTTTTCAAAGCATTTTTAGAATTTTTATTTATTTTTTTTTAAATATAAATTAACAAAATATTTGAAAAAATTGAATTTTTCAAAAAAAAATTTCAGAAAAATTGTTTTTTTCTTAAAAAATTTCGAGAAATTTTTAAAGCATTTTCAAAAATTTATTTCAGTTTTTCGAATTTTTAAATTCATTTTTTTAAATTTAAAAAAAAAACTGTTAAAAATTAAATTTTTCAGAAAAAAAAAATTTCAGAAAAAAAATTTTTTTTTTGGAAGTTTTATAAAAATTCTTTTATTGCAATTTTATTTAAAAAATTTTTTGAATTGATTTTAAAATTTGAAAAAAAATTTGAATTAATTTTGAAAAAAAATTGATTTTTTTCGAAAATTTAAAAAATTAAACCTTCCCTCTATTTCCTGCTCGTAATTTATTTTTTTCAAAAAAAATCAGTTAACCCATAAAAATAAATTAATTAAAAAAAAAGAAATCAATAATATTTGCAGATGGAAAAAGAGGAGAAAATCGAGCCGCGCGTGTTCAAAAAACGATGGCTGATTCTGGCGATTTTCATGTTTTTGTCGGGGTCCAATGGAGCGCAGTGGATACAATACTCGATCATCGCCAACATCATCGTCGAATATTACGGCGTCTCGTCAGTTTTTTTTTTTTTTTTCAATTTTTTTTTGCAAATTTTCAGATTTCCCAGATTTTCAGACAAAAAGTTTTTTTTCAGATACCAGGCGGTCGATTGGACGTCAATGATCTACATGCTCACCTACATCTTCTTCTTCATTCCGGCAGCGTCAGTTTTTCGCGAATTTTTTTTGAATTGCCGCCAAACGCCGGCCGCCTAGTGCGGTGGAGCGCGTTTTAGCGACCGAGCGAGTTGTGAATCGGGTTTTTTGGGCGTAAAAAATTCGGGAAAAATTTGGAAATTTTCTGACAGCATTTTTTGAATTGCCCGTAAAATTATGGACAATTTGAGAGGCTGATGGATTTTTTAAAAAAATTTTGAATTTTTCGCGCACTTTTTTGAGCATAAAAAATTTTAAAAAAATGCGGGAAAGTCAGTCGACCTCTTAAATTGTAGGTATTTTTATGGGCAATTCAGAGAAATTTACTAGAATTTTTTTCGATTTCTCTATTGTCTGAAAATCGCGAAAATGTGTCGTTTCGGTCGTTTTCGCTCCCAAATGACCCAATTTTTTGGCAACAAGCTGCCAAGTGGTCGTTCTGTCTTGTTTCGTTGGAAAAAAAGCGGCGAGAAGCCTCGGTTCCTCTTTTTTTCGTCCTCACTCTTCATTTACCTGCACAGACAACCTATCTTTCACCCACCGCCGCCCTCCTCTTATTTTCGCGCACTCTCTCGTCGTGAAACAGTGTGTGTTGACACGAAATGCTAGAGGACGGCGGAGCGAGAGAAAATAGAGATAGTCTGTCAACAATTTATAAATATATACATAGATACTTGAGAAAAGGAAGAGAGATGGTAACAAGAAAGTGAAAAGGGGGGCTAGTGGTACTGACAAGAGACATAAGATCAATTGGGGAAGAGTGGGGGGGTAAGTGAGAAGAGTACGCCCACACACAGGTGGCCTTTAGTCTTTGAGTGGTGGAACTACGCTCTACCGAAACAGTAGCGAAGTGATAACGGCATTGCGAGGGGAGAAAAACGAACCCGACCAGCAGTGGGAATCGAACCCGCGGACCCCCAGATCAAAAGTCGCGCGCGTAACCGCCTGAGCCATCGCACTTCCAGATGGCTTCTCGACAAATGGGGCCTACGTCTTTCGGTGCTTCTCGGCGCGCTCGGCAACTGCGTCGGCGCGTGGATCAAACTTCTCTCGACACATCCAGGTACGACGACTCCGCGCTTTTATTTTATTGCTCCATTCTGTTTTTTTTTTTTCTGTGAGGTACAATCCAATTCACAATGGGTTATGGGAACATGAATTGAAAAAAAAAATATATGCGATCGGAATTTGCGAGTGATCGATGATTTTTTGAAAAGCGAAAACGTCGAAAATCGAAGAACATTGCTCTTTTCTAGCGGCGAGGGCTTTTTTGCGTTTCGTCGTAAAATCAAGTGCATCGTGGTAATGCGCTGAATTTGACGACAAAATGCACTAAAACGCCATCTTTTCTGCATTTTGTCACAAAATCGAACGCATTGTCGAAATGCATTGGATTTTACGACAAGATGCACAAAAACTGTACTTTGTCGTGAAAACAAGTGAAAATAGAGAATTCACTGAAATTGACGACAAAACGCACTAAAACGCCGCCTTTTCTGAATATTGTCGTAAGATCATGTGCATCGTCGTACTGCATCGAACTTCACGACAAAAAGCACCAAAACGCCGACTTTTCTGCATTTTGTCGTAAAATGAAGTACATCGTGGTGATGCGCTGAATTTCACGACAAAATGCACAAAAACTGTATTCTGTCGTGAAATCAAGTTCAATCTCAGATTGCACTTGATTTCACGACAAAATGAGAGAGAATACTCTGAATTTCACGACAAAATGCACTAAAACGCCGACTTTTCTGCATTTTGTCGTGAAATCAAGTACATCGTCGTACTGCATCGAATTTCACGACAAACCGCACCAAAACGCCGATTTTTCTGCATTTTGTCGTAAGATGAAGTACATCATGGTGTTGCATTGAATTTCACGACAAAATGCACAGAAAACTGCATTTTGTCGTGAAATCAAGTACATCGTCGTACTGCATTGAATTTCACGACAAAATGCACCAAAACGCCGACTTTTCTGCATTTTGTCGTGAAATGCATTGAATTTCACGACAAAATGCACACAAAACCCTATCTTTTTGTGTCACTGCACTCAATCGTCAGTTCATCCACTCGTGTTTCGCAGACTCGTTCTGGGTGACGTTCGTCGGTCAGACGATCGTCGGCGGCTCGCAAATGTTCACCCTGGGCATTCCGCCGCGATTGGCGGCCGTCTGGTTCGGTCCGGACGAGGTGTCACGCGCGTGCGCCCTCGGCGTGTTCGGCAACCAGCTCGGCATCGCCGTCGGCTTCGTGCTGCCGCCGCTTCTCGTGTCCAACGGCACCGTCGACCACATCACCTACGACCTCAACACTCTGTTCCTCTCCTCAGCCGTCCTCAACACCCTCATTCTCGCCCTCGTTCTTTGTTGTGAGTGTTTCCTCGCCTTTTTTTAATGGAATTTTTATTTATTTTTTGACAAAATTCAGAAATTACTCGAATTTTTTCAGCAAAATTTGAAAAAAAAAAAAAATTTTTTTGTGAAAAAATTTTTTTTTCTAGTTTCTTTGAAAAAGTGAAAAATAAAATCACAAATTTTAAAATTATTCTAAAATTGGAAAAAAATTAAACTTTTTTTAAAAATTTTTATTTTTTGATTATGAGAAAAAAATTTGTCACTTTCAAAAATTAATGAAAATTAAAAATTCAAAAAAATTTTTTTTAATAATAGAAAATTTTGAAATTTTTCGAAAAATGCAAAAAAAAATTTTTGAATCAAAGAAAATAATGTATTTTTTATAATGTTGAATTTAAATTTTTTTTTTCAAAAAAAAAAAAATTTTTTTTGAAATTTTTTTAGAAAATACACTGTTAATTTTCTTTTTCAAAAACCCGTTTTTATGATTTTAAAAGTGCATAAATTGAAAAAAAAAACGGGCGATTTAAATATAAGTTTCAAAATTCAAAATTCCAGTCTTCACGGCTCGTCCATCGATACCGCCGAGTTTGGCTCAGGTGACGGCTCAGGAGGAGAAGACGTTCGACAACAACTTCTGGGCGACACTGAAGACGTTGATGACGTCGCGCGACTTTGTGATCCTTTTCGTCACCTACGGTAATGAGGGAAATTAAGAGCATACTTTGAAACGGGCCGAAATCGGGCCGGAGCATAACTTCTCTCAAAATGGGAGTTATCAGTCAATCTACCACTCAAATTGTAGATATCAGTGTCCTCTACAACTTCGAGTTTATAGTTTTTGAATTGGTCACGTGTGCGCAGAGATAAACGCGACGGGCCGAAATTAACAAAACCGGCGTTTATCTTCTCGCTCACTTGACCAATTCAAAAACTATAAATTCGAGGTTGTAGAGGGCACTGATATCTACAATTTGAGTGGTAGATGGACTGATAATTCCCATTTTGAAAGAAGTTATGCTCCGGCCCGTTTTAATGTAGGAAATAGGGGGGGGGGGGGTAATTGAAAAGTGTAATAAGAAAGAGAGAAAGAGAGAAAGAGAGGGGGATGATATGATGGATTTGATTGCTTTCTCATCACCTCGTTTCATCGTCATCTGACAGACACTAGCAATCCAATTCGTGTCGTCGTTTTTTGACGGATGACACGCACAAACACACAACAAAACACTCGATTTCTTTGATAGGTGGGGGGGGGGGGGTCTAAATGTCTTGAGGGGTCTCCGGACCATGGCCGGCTGGTCGTCAGAAAGTTTTGACAAGATTTCGGCAAAAGTGTCCAAAATCGACCGAGAGCACCACGGTTTTTACCATACTTTAAAAATTCCGAGCCGGCCCGGAAAAAAAGCCCGGCCCGGCCCTATGGAAAAATGGCCGGGCCGGGCCGTTTTTTTTTTGAAATTCTCGGCCCGGCCCCGGTCGGCCCGGTTGCTATATCGGTGCCCTCCGATTTCAGGTTAGTAGGTAGGCCGACTGCCGCCGATCCAAATCTGCGCCTCCCCATTTTGAATAGAATAGAAATGCAAACGCGCCCTACTGCACTACCTTTTTTGGTTTTTTTTCTCCGATTTTTTTTGGCCGAGAATTTTCGAAAATGGCCCGGCCCGGCCATTTTAAACTATGGTTTTTACCCGAATCGCCCGTTCAAATAGCTACAATTTGCGAGATCGACTGAATTTATTTTTTCCTTGTTCATAAACAAACTCCATCACATCAGGTATCAATACGGGAGTGTTCTACGCGATCTCGACGCTTCTATCGCAAATGGTGCTGAGCGTCTATCCGACGGTGAGTCCGGGGGATTGTCTGTGGAGCGCACTTGCATACCGGGGCGAACGCAAACGGCGGGGAGCCGCTAGACATACGCCAGAACAAGCGCGCTAACCGCCAATGGCGCGTCAAAGTCGGCCAGTGGCGCCGGAATAGCGCCAGTGGCGTCGACGAAAACTCTCTGAGGACAGTGTGACTGCAGGAGACGGTGGCCGTCGGACAGGTGGGTCTCGTGATAGTGGTGGCCGGAATGCTGGGATCGGTGACGGGCGGTGTGGCGCTGGACAAGTTCAAGCGCTTCAAACTGACCACCGTGCTCATCTACCTCTTCTCGTTCGTCGGCATGCTCTCGTTCACGCTGACCATCGATTTGGACTCGATGACGCTCGTCTTCTTCAACTCGGCACTTCTCGGGTAATTAGCACTGTTACCCCTCATTTTTTTTTTGGATTTTAAATTTTGAAAACGGGGAAAAATGCAATGAAAAATCGGAAAATTTTGGAAAAAAAACGGTGAAAATTTGAAAAAAAAAATTTTTTTTTTAATTTTGTAAAAAATTTGCAATTTTTAAAATTTCGATGATAATCGATTTTCTGTGTTTTCTTTTTGGAAAACTGTGAATTTTTGCGTCGAATACATTGCATTATTTTTTTTGAAAAATATTCAAAAATTCAATTAATTTTTTGAAAATTAAGAAAAAACAGTTTTTTCGGAGAATTTTAAATCGAAAAAAAATTTTCTGCACTTTGTCGTCAAATACCGTGCATTTTCCGTGTTCCTTTTTTTTTCAGATTTTTCATGACCGGCTATCTGCCGATCGGCTTCGAATTGGCCGCCGAAATCACGTATCCGGCCGCCGAGGGCACCACTAGTGGCCTTTTGAACGCCAGTGCTCAGGTGAGATTCAATTAATTATTTTCAGAAAAATAGAAAATTTGCTCTTGACTTTGAAAATCGCAAATTAAAAAAAAAATTTTTTTTCAAAATTTAGAAAAAACAGTTTTTTTTTAAATTTAAATTATTTGAAATTTAGAAAAAAATCATGTTTATTCTTTGAGAAATTGTTTTTTTTTAACGGAAAAATTAGATAAAATTAGATTAAAACAAAATTTTTTTTAAAATTCGAAAATTTATTTAAAAAATTTTTTTGAAAATTTTTAGAATTTTTTCTGGAAATTTTCCAAAAAAAAAATTTTTTTTTAATTTTTAGAAACTTTAAAAATTTTTATTAACTATTCCAAAAATCAGGAACATTTTTTTTACTAAATCTTATTTTTGAATAAATTTAAAAAACCAAAAAAAAAATTTTTTTTTTGCAAATTTTGATTTTTCACCACTTTTTCTGAAAAATTTCAAATTTCACTGAAAAAAAATATTTTTAAAATATACAGGAAGTAATTTGAAGGTCAAAAGTCATTCTTCCTTCAATTTGCCATTGTTTTCTTTTTTTTGCTCCGCGAGCACAATCCAAGAAATGTTGCGAAGAAAAAAGAAAGAAGACCACCTGTGGTGGCCCAATTTTGAATGGACACAGAGGAAAATTGTTTCCGGGTGTGCAACGATTAATTCAAACTTTCGGACAAAATCGGTAGATCAAAAAATAAAAAGGAAAATATTGGAGGGAAATTTGAATTTTTCAAAAAAAAAAAAAAAAATTTTTTTTTTGAAATAGTATTTTTGAAAAATCGGAAAATTCGGAAAAAATAAAAAAAAATATTTTTCTGGTAAAAAAATTTCTGAGGATATTTTTGAAAACTCGGAAAATTTAAACTAAAAAACAATTGAAATCAAAATTCGTAATTTTTTTTGAGAAAATTGAAAAAATTTTGAAAAGTTTTTTGCTTTTTTGAAAAGTTTCTCGAAAAATTAAAATTTTCAAATTTTCAGAACACATTTCTCATCAATTTTTCCAGAAAATCATTTGAAACCAAAATTTTTTTTTAGGTTTTTATTTCTGAATTTCTGGAAAATTTTTGAAAAATAAAAAATTGAAACCATTGAATTTCCAGATTTTCGGAATCGCTTTGACGTGGCTGATGGGAATTGTGATGCACAAATTCGGAACGATGACGAGCAATATCATCATGAGCTCTTGTCTCATTCTGGGAACTTTCTTGACTTGTGAGTCGGTGTTTTTTTTCGAATTTTTGAAAATTTTTTCGAAAAAATTTAGAAAATGGAAAAATTGAAAAATCAAATTTTAAATTATTTTTTAATTGAAAAATTTAGAAAATTCCAAAAATTTAAAAATCAAAATTTGAATTTTTTTTTGAAAATATTGAAAAGAAAAAAAAACAATCTAAAAATTGAAAAATCAAATTTTAAATTATTTTTTTAATTGAAAAATTAGAAACATTTTAAAATTTAAAAATAACATTCTTAATTTAAAAAAATTCGTTTCAAAATTAAAATATTAAATTCAATCATTCCCTATTTTTTTGAAAATTAATTTTTTCAGGCTTTATCCGGGAGGATCTGAAACGCCAAAAGGCGCACTCTGTGCAGGCTCAAATTCCGGTAATTTGTTCTTTTTATTTTTTAAATTAAAAAAAAATTAATTTTAAAAACTCGAAAAAATATTCTATCTTCAAAATTAAAATTTTTTCAGGCTCAAAGAAAATTCAGAAAATTAAGAAAAAATTATTTTTTAATTTTTAGAATTAATTTCTCAATTTTAAAAATTATTTTTCATTTATTTTTTTTTCAGTGCTCCGAAACTCAACTGACAAGCTGCACTCTCACTCAAAATGAGCATTTTTAATAACAAAAAAAACAATTTTTTCAAATTACTCGCTGTAAAATAATAATTTTTTCCCCTCATTCCCTGAAAATCTCTGAAAATATAGAGCGCTTTATTTGTCTTTTCCATCTAAAAATTTAAAATTTTTTTTCCCAAAAAAAAAAAAATTGTGACATAATATTTCTTTTTAGAGCACAATTTTCGGTGTCTAGCATTTTTTTCCCCAAAATTTTAGTCGATTTTTTTTTGCGTTTTTTGTCAATTTTTTTTAATAATTAGAAAATGAAAAGAGATGTAATGAAAAAAATTTTTTAAAAAAATGTTTTTTCAGTGAAATCGGAGAAAAAAAAACTAAAAAAGAGTGTAACAATTTTGAATTTCTCTAAACTAAACAAAAAAAGAAAAAAAAATGTATTTTGAATTTAAAAAAAAAAGGAAAGTTTCTCATCTCAAAAATCAATACCAGAAGGTGGGTTTCGCGTTTCTGGGCTCCTTGATTCCCATTTCGTCCATTATTTCCTGCTCGAAACTCGCCACTTTCGGAATGTACGTTCTTTCGAGCACCGCCTCCGCCGGCGTGTCCTTCCCTTCCACTTCTGCAGGAAAAACAAAAAATTTAATTGATTTTTTGAAAAATTGACAAAAAATTCAGAAGCAATTATAAAAAAAATGTTCGTGATTTTTCAATTTTTTTTCAAAAATTATTTCATTTTGAAATTTTTTCTACAACAAAAATAATTAAATTATTTTTTTTTTTTTCATATTTAAAAAAAATTTCAGATTCGGTGGAATTCGGTTAATTTTTTCCAAAATTGATCAATTTTTTAAAAAGTTTTTAGCGGTTTATATATTTTTTTTAAGTTTTTAAAAAAGTTAATTAATTAATTTAATGTTTTTCTTTGAAAACTAAAAAAAAGTTAATTAATTAATTTAATGTTTTTCTTTGAGAATTAAAAAAAAAAATTTTAGAACTTTTTCAATTAATTTTTCAAACACTTACCAATATAATTTTCGGGCAGCAAATACTCGTAGGTGACTTTGGCCTGCGATGGAATCGGAATCTCGTATCCGCTTCGCGTCGAGACCCGAATGTACTCGTCGCCGGCGCCGTTCACTTGCCATCTGCACATCAAACACAAAAAAATGGAAATAAAATATTAATTTTAAAAAAAAAATAGTTTTAAAAAAAAATTGAACAAAAAAATTTAGTTTTTGTTTTTTTTATAGAAAATATTTTTTTTTTTTCAAAATAAAATATTATTTTCTTTTTTAAACTAGTATTGAAAGTTTGAAAAAAAATTGCAAACTAAATTTTTTTTTAAATTTTGCTTATATGGGTTTCTGAAAATTTGGCTTTAAAAAAATAAATTAACATTTTTAGTTCGTTAATATTTTTTTTAAATCAATTTTTTTTCTCCCACCTGGTTTCATTTCACTTTTATTTTGGAAATTAGTTTCAAAAATTCGAATTTTTTTACAGAATTTTTTCTCTGTTTTTTTTTTCAAATGAGTACTGGAAGTTAAAAAAATTTCAGAAACAAAATTTTTTTGAAATTGAAATTACAAAAAAAATTCTTTCATGGTTTTTTTTTGAAAATTCGGCTTTAATAATAATTTTTTTTCGAAAATTAATTTTTCTCACCTGGCTTCACACGGCTGCTCATCGTTCGGATCGACGAGCATCACTTGGTTTTTGAGCACCGACAGCGGTTGCTCTTGCCATCTGCAACAATTAAAAATCTAATTTTGTTATGTTTTTTTTTAAATATTTTTTCAAAAATAATTATCGAAAAATTTCGGGACCTTGCATTATTCCGGGGGAAAAAACCAAAAAAATTTTGAAAATAAAGTAAAAATTCAAATTGTTTGAAAAATTCGGAATCTTTGAAAAATGATAGAATTTTTCCCGAAAAAATCTCCGATATTCGAGTTTCATAAAAGAATAGCTTCCAAAAAACATTTTTAAAAATTCTGAAAATTCTGGAAATCCCAACAAAAAAAAAGGTGTGACCTGAGTGTTTTGTCGACGCCCAATTTCTCGCTTCCCTCCATATCCTCGCCGAGTTTCGTGTGCAATCCGTCCACAATCACCTCCAAATTCAGTATTTTTTGAATTTTGACTTTAATATTTTATAAAATAGTTTTGTTTTTTTCTCTTAATTTATTAATTAATTTCACTATTTCACTCGAAAGTTGGTCATTAAATCGTGCATAATTCAGTGCTCAACCAATATTTTCAGACGTTCGTTTCGCCGTCAGAAAGACTTTTCAAAGCGCTTTAATTCATGTAACCCGACCATTTTCACTGGATTTTACACAAAAAAAAATGGTTGAAAGTTCAAAAAAACACATCGATAGACTCCACAAACAAACTGCAGCAAGGGGTCTCGCCACGAAAACAAACAGGGCTACCTACAACATAAACTTTTTTCCCGACAAATCATCTGCGCCTTTAAACTTATTGTTTTTCCGAATCGTCATCAATTAACGAGAAATTTGATCTAAGAAGGCGGCGATTTGAAAAACAAAAAGAGATTAAAGGCGCAGATGATTATTGGGGAAAAGGTTTATGGTAGGTAGGCCTGTTCGTTTTCGTGTCGAGACCCCCTGCTCCAGTTTGTCTGCGGACGCTCTCGATGTGTTTTTTCAAATTTTCAACTTTTTTTTGTGTAAATTCCTGTGAAAACGGTCTAGTTACACAAATTATAGCGCTTTGAAAGATCTTTCTGACGGCGAAACGATCGTCTGAAAATATTGGTTGAGCACTGAATTTATTTATTTATTTTATTTTATATACGTCGCGCGGACGTGGTATATACTGGCTTGATACATTATAGACATGCCCCTCTGCCTTTAATATTTTTTGAGCAAATACAAGCTCATCATAGGAGACTTCAACGCGCGACCAGGGCCCCGAAAAAACGAGCAAGAACGGTACATCGGCATCCATGCCATGGAACCGAGGAACGAACCCGGCGAACTCCTCGCCAGCTTCTGCGAAGCGAACAGGATGTGGCACACAAACTCAATGTTCCGCAAAGCGCCACACAGACGATGGACATTCGTAAGCCCGGACGGCACGCACAGGCACGAAATCGACCACGTCCTGGCTAACGGTCTATTCGTCACGAACACATCCGTTCTGCCCTCTTTCACAAACGGAAGCGATCACCGACTACTCCGCAGCAACCTCCACTTCGACACCAACCTAGCAAAACTGGACCAGGTTAAGAAGAGGAAAAAACCTAGGAGAGTACTGGACACAGCGACTGCCTTGTCAATCAGCGCCGCCGCCACACTCCCTCTGAGCCCGGACGTTGACGAAGACATGACTACAAGAACCTCGTCGCTCTACTCAAGAATCTCCAAGACGAAGCAGTCGTGAAGCCGTCGAACCACTCCAGCAACAGACTGTCGGACGAAACCCGTCAGCTCCTCGCCAGAAGGCGGTTCATGGATCGATCAGACCCCGAGTTCAAGACGCTCTCCGTCAAATGTCGGGAAGCAGTAGAGAAAGACCACGAAGAGTTCTCCAGTAGCCGTCTACTAGCTGCCGCAAAGCAGAGGAAAAGCCTGAAAAAGTAGCGAGGGACAACAACGAATACCAATCGTACATCCCATGCCTCAAATCTGCATCAAATGGAGAACGAATCACGTCGAGAACAAGGATGGAGCAGGAAGTGGAACGCTTCTACACGAACCTGTTCCGGAGCGAGCAGCCGTCAGTCGCCGCCCAAAGAATTCCACCGCCATCCACTTCGGAAACTCCACCACCATTCCTTCCAGACGAAGTACGACACGCCATCCGCTCCTTCCCGAATGGGAAAGCAGCAGGAAAGGATGGTCTAACCGCAGACTTCATCAAGGCATGCGACAACAGCGTCATCCTGCTCATCACGGAGCGATTCAACCACTACCTCGGAAACGGGAAAATCCCCAAGGAATGGACCACGTCGAAAACAACTCTGATCTTCAAGAAGGGCGACAGAGAGGACCTGGAGAACTATAGACCGATCACATTGCTCGCCGTGCTATACAAGGCCTTCACAAAGTGTCTATTGAACCGAATACGCACGACACTCGACGAGGCCCAGCCAGTTGAACAAGCCGGATTCAGAAAGAAATTCTCGACACTCGACCACATTCACTCCGTGCAACGCCTCCTAGAGGCCGCCAGAGAACACCAAATACCGCTGGTCCTAACCTTCGTCGACTACCACAAAGCGTTCGACAGCGTGGAGCCGGCTGCGGTCTGGGAAAGCCTACGGCAACAAGCAATCGATCCGGTCTACATCAATCTACTCCAGGAGTGCTACAACCAGTGCTCCACGACAATTACACCCTTCCACAAACCGGTGAACGTACCGGTCAGCCGAGGAGTACGCCAAGGAGACCCAATATCTCCCAACCTCTTCGCTGCCGTTCTCGAACAAGTATTCAGGACAATCTCGTGGAACAAGTTCAAAGGAGAAACGGACGAACTGGACCACATTCCGGGAGTGAGGATCAATGGACAGAACCTAACTCATCTGCGCTTCGCAGACGACATTGTCCTGATAGCCCACAGCCCAGAAGCAGCGAGCCAAATGTTGGCAGAACTGATGGAAAAGTGTGAAGAAGTAGGACTTCGGATGAACAAAGGGAAAACGAAAATCCTAAGGAATTCGTTCGCCAGCGCCGCACCGGTAGAAGTCGTCGGACACAACTCCATCACACTCATCGAAGACGTGCCCGAATACGTCTACCTCGGACGACTCGTCAATGCCCGCAACGAGCTCGAGCCGGAAATCCACCGTCGTCGGAGAGCAGCATGGGCCGCATTCAACGGAATCAAGAACACCACTGATGCCATAACCTGCCCAAAACTCCGCTCCGAACTGTTCGACTCGACCGTCCTACCAGCTCTGACATATGGGTCGGAAACATGGACGTTTACGAAGGCCCTCTCCGAGAGAGTCAGAATCACCCACGCGTCCCTCGAGAGAAGGCTGGTCGGACTGACTCTAACTCAACAGAGAGAGCAGGACATGCACCGCGAAGATGTCAGGAAGCTGTCCAAAGTCCGCGACCCGATCGTTCACATAAAGAGGAGGAAGCTTGGATGGGCTGGACACGTTGCGAGAAGAAGAGACGGACGATGGACGACAACGATGACGGAGTGGTGCCCGTGGAACAGGAAAAGACCCCGTGGACGGCCGCCGATGAGATGGACCGACTCACTCCGGAAAGAAGTAACGACCAGGACCGACGAGGGAAACGTCATCACCCCATGGTCCACACAAGCACAGGACAGAAGCGCCTGGAAAGCTGTGATCCGCGCCGCAGGCGAAGAACGGATCGACTAAGTAACTAAGTAAGTAAGTAAGTAAGTGAAAAGGGTACCTGGCTGGTGTCCCTGGAGACGGTGAGCACGAGTCCCTGACGTCCCTTGTCCTTGCCGACCATCACTTGCACGAGGTCTCCCGGAAAGAACGTCCATTTCGTGTCGGCCATCCGTTCGCTTTTCGGACGACGCAGTTCAAAGTACTTGTTCGACAGTCTGAAGGAGGAAGTTTTCAAAATTTTTTTGATGGAAATGGAGGAATTTCGGAGAAAAAAAAGCGATTTTTTCAGGAGACAAAAAGTTTCGACAGACAACAGAAATGAATTTTTTTTTCAAATCGGTATTCAATTTTTTTTTAGTCTTGATATTTGTTTAAAAGCACTGTTATTTATTTATCAAGTTTTTTCTGATAAATAATTTTAATTTGAAAATTTGAGGGATGAGAACAGCATTAGGAAAATTGTCTCAAAAAATTTTCGACGGCGGGCCTACGGTTTTTCGAGCACAAAAAATTTCAGAAAAATGCTGAAAAGTCAGTCGACCTCTCAAATTGTAGCTATTTCAACGAGCGATTTGATAGAATTTATTTAAAATTTCTCCGGTTTTTCGCTGCGCCTCAAAAATCCCCTGCCATGTTTTTTTTTCAGAGAGAAGAAAAATCTTGCTTTCTTCGGATGAATTTTACCATATCGCCCGTCAAAATGCCTACAATTTAAGAGGTCGACTGATTTTTCAGCATTTCTTTGAAATTTTTTATGCTCAAAAAACTGCTGGCTCGCATCATTTTTCGTCGATATTTCAATGTTCATGAGAAAAAAAGGAGCATTGTGAACTGACTGGCTGGAGAAGTATTTGTCGGCGCGATGGATGTGCTCGGAGAGCTGCTTGTCCTCCCAGGGACGACGATGCGACGGCTTGTAGTCGTCCGGGTGCACGTAGTACATCTTCACTTCCGGAGCGCCGAATCTGAGAGAAACGAAAGTATTGATATAACTGTGGAATTGCGAATTTCAGAGAAAACCGACGGAAATTTTAGAGAATTTCATCCAAAATTAAGGAAACTTTTTTTTAAAACTTTCTGAGAATATTCTGTGAATTTAAACATTGCAGACCATAAAAAACCATCAAAAATTAAAATCAGCAAAATTATATTCGAAATAGAAGTCTGCATAAATGGTGAGTAGCCGCTAGACATGCGCCAAAATAAGCGTCCCAAGCGCCACTGGCGCTTCAAAGTCGGCCAATGGCGCATTAAAGTAGGCCCATGGCGTTTCGAAATCGGCCAATAGCGGCGCGATGACGCAAGTGGCGCTTCAAAATGGGCCAGTGGCGCTTTAAAGTCGGCCACTGGCGTCTCAAAGTCGGCCAGTGGCGTCTCAAAGTCGGCCAGTGGCGCTTCAAAGTCGGCCACTGGCGCTTCGAAACCGGCCAATAGCGGCGCGATGACGACAGTGGCGCTTCAAAGTCGGCCAATGGCGCATTAAAGTCGGCCAATGGCGTCTCAAAGTCGGCCAGTGGCGCTTCAAAGTCGGCCAGTGGCGTCTCAAAGTCGGCCACTGGCGCCGGAATAGCGCCAGTGGCCGCCAATTTGCCGAGTTCTCTCTCTCTCTCCCTCTCTCACCGGTCGCCGAAAACTTTGCGCGGAACGGTCCGCTTGGTCCTCTCGACGTAGGCGGACGGCATGTGTCTCGCGTAGTCGAGGTCGACGAACGGTTTGCGCGGAAGACGAAGCACTCGCGACGTCAACATTCCTGCAACTTTTTACATTATTATTTTTTGAATTTTTTCCGAAATTTTTTGAATTACAGTTTTAAAATTTAAACTGTAGTATTTTTCTGTTTGCAAAAATTTCAGTTTTTTTTTCAGTGTAGCTTTTTTAAAAAATTAAAATTTAAAAAAAAAACAAAAATATTTCAAAGTTTCACAAACTTTGTTTCAAAAAAATATATAAAAATAAAAATATCGAAAAAAAATTGAATCCTTTTTTTTCAATGTATAGAAAAAAACACATCGGGAGAGCAATTAAAAAAAAATAAAATTTAAAAAAAAATAAATAAATACCACCAATAAATTATGCTGAAAATCCCGTTATCTAAATTATTGATTGATGCATTTTCGAATTATTATGCAGATAAATAAAATTGCGAAAAAATGGATGGGAAATGAAATTTTGTGGCACACAAAAAAATTGGAATCACAGAACTAGAGAGAAATGATAAAACTTGACGATTTTTCGATTTTTCACAGAAAATAGCAATGGGAAGGGGTAGAAATAATAAATGCAGATAATATAATTTTCAAAAAAAAAATCTTTTTTTTGTAAAAAAAATTGGAAAATTCTGAAATTTTCTGTTTGAAATCACAATAAATTCCACCAATTTCCTACTGGGAATTGAATTTTTTTTTCGAAAAAAATTTGAAAAAATTATTTTTTTTTCGAAAAAAAAATTGAAAAAATTCCAATTTTTGAACACGTAAATTTCTTTAATTTTTCAATTTTTTTTTTTTTTGAAAAAATCAGATAAATTCCAACTATTTTTGACTAGAAAAAACTATTTTTTTTTGAAAAATTTCAGAAAAAAAATGAAAATTTTCAAATTTTTGTGGAGAATTTTGGAAAACTTTCTAACTTTCGGAAAAAAATCATAAATTTTCCAATAATTTTTTTCTTTTTTTTTTTGGGAAGAAAAAAGAAAGGAATCATCATCCAAGGCCGACGTCCATGCACATCATGACGAGAAAGCCGACGATGCATCCGAGCGAGGCGAGCTTTCCGTTTCCGTTTCGTTGCGCTTCGGGTATGATGTCGTCGACGACGACGTAGATCATGGCGCCAGCGGCGAACGCGAGCGCGTACGGCAGCACCGGCTCCATGAAAATGACGGCGGCCGCGCCGAGCAGAGCAGCGATCGGCTCCACCATTCCCGACAGTTGACCGTACCAGAACGCCTGCAAAATCGACAGTGAATCGAATTTTTTTTTGCACTGCGCCCTAGCAAAAAATAGTCCTTTCTCCTTAGACTTTGAAGCGCCACTGGCCGATTTTGAAGCGCTATTGGCCGATTTTAAAGCGCCATTGGCCGACTTTGAAGCGCCATTGGCCGACTTTAATGCGCCACTGGCCGACTTTGAAGCGCCACTGGCGGTCGGGAGCGCTTATTTTGGCGTATGTCAAGCGGCCAATGGCCATTCACCCCGCCAACCCTGGCGCATAATTTTCTCGAATTACGCTCTTCCGAGCCTCAAAAATTTCAGAAAAATGTTGAAAATTCCGTCGACCTCTCAAATTGTAGGCCGAATTTTTCTCGATTCAGAAACAAAAAAAAAACAATTTTTTTCCCTCCCAACTATCGCGAACCTTGAGTTTCGAGTGCCCGAAAGCGGCGAGCGGAAGTGAGACGGCGAGGCCTTCGGGAAAATTCTGAAGGCCGATTCCGATGGCGAGATTGAACGCCGACTCGAACGTCGCCTGCTTCGTCTTTCCCGCCGATCCGAATCCGACGCCCACTGCCAGACCCTGCAAGCACAAGATTAGTGATGTTTTTTTTTATTTTTATTTTTTGATTTTACAATTGAAGATGTCAATAGTCATTGAAAAAAATTTAAAGAATGTTTTCCCACAGGTGCCAATTTATTGAATTTTTACAATTGTTGAATGAAAAAAGAGGGCCCCGTGTTTTTTTTTTTAATTTTCAGCAACCTGACAAATGATTTTTTAAGGTAAAATGGGCGTGGCGAAGACGGAAACCACGCGAAATTTGAAAAAAAAAACCACGGGAAATTTTTAAAAAATTAAAAAAAAACATTTTTTTCGAAAATTACCTCGGGAATACTGCTAGACCCTGCAAGCACACACGCTCACAAAATTAGTGATGTTTTTTATTTTTATTTTTTGATTTTACAATTGAAAGTGTAAATAGTCTTTGAAATTTTTTTTTTGAATTTTTCTTTATTTTTTCTCAGAAAAAATAATTTCACAGGTTTTAATTTCATTTTATTAAAATTTTAATATTTTTAAATGAAAAAAAAAGAGGGCTATCATGTATTTTTTTTAAATTTCAGCAGCCTGCCGAATAATTTTTTTTATACGATGGGAAATTTAAGAAAAAGAATATTTTGAAAAATAGAATAATTTTTTTTTCTGAAAATTACCTCGGGAATATTGTGAACGGTGACAGCGAGAATGAGGAGAAGAATGCGACGCCACGACTGACGGTAATCTTGTTCCTGGAAGAAAAAATATTTTTTTTTTCGAAAATTTATTCTAATAAAAATTGCAAACATCGGAAATTTTAATTTAAAAAAAAATCAACTTGAAGAAATTTAAATTTTTTCAAAAATTCTAATTTTAAAAAAATTTTAACCGGTTTCGAATTTTAAAAAATTAATACTTTTTCGTATTTTTTAAAGCGAAAAAAAAATGTGTTTAATTTATTTATGTTAATATAAATTTTCAAATAACATTCTTAATTATTTTTAATAATTTTTTTTCGAAAAAAAAAAAAAAAGTTTTTTTTGAAAAAATTGCTCACCGGAATGACATCGGGCCTAGTGTCCACTTTAATTTCCGTCGATTTCTCCCTCACTCGCTGCTCATCATTCACCGAACTGCAATTTTTTGAATTCAAAAAAAAATAATTTTACAAAATTTCAGATCATTTTTTCCCCTCGTAGAACTGTTATTTTTGAATTTTTCCATGTCCGGAAACACTTTTTTTTAAAATTTGAAATAAATAAAAAATGTTAGTGAGCTGTATTTAATATGATTTTTTGCAATTTCAGTGGGAAAAAAAAATTTAAATTCAAATTAAAAAAAAAAAAGAAAAATTGGTTTGAAATGACGGTGGTGTGTTTGTGTGTGTTGGTGAATTTTGGCATTTTTTTTCGAAAAAAAAATATTCAAGGCTTCTCGTGGTGGGTGCAATTCATGCGTTTTAGTGGAAAAAAAAACATTTTTCAAGCATAAATATTTTTTTAAAAATTCTAAATTATTAAAAATTTTAAAGATTAGTACAAGCACAAGCATATTATGGAAAAAAATTTCCAAAAGTTTTTTGTTAATTTTTAAATTTAAAAAAAATTATTTTTTTTTTGATTAAAAAAACCACGAGAATCCAGGAATACCCAGAAAAAAAAGCGGAAAAATTAAAAATGAAATTGAAATCTCGTCATTTCTCACCTATTTTTCTCCGTTTTTTCCAAATTCCGTGTTTTTCGTTGTCGAACCGCGCCTTGATTTTGATCTTCTTTTGAATTTGACCTACAGGAAAGGGAGAGAAAAGGGTGGGCAGCATGGATTACGGTATGTTTTTTTTGGAAGAGAATGGGAAAGGAAAGTCAATGGTAGGGAACGACACACCGGAAAAAAAAAGAAACACGCATACACAGTTTTTTTTTTCAAAAAAAATAAAATTTATTTATTTTTATTTTTTTTGAAAATTAATTTTCTAGATTAATTTATTTTAAATTTTTCATTTTTTAAAAATATATTTCTCCAATCTGATAATTTTTCTTTTTTTTTCAATTTTTTTTGAAAATTTTCAAACAATTATAATTAGTTTTTTCCTCAATTTTTTGAATCAATTTTCAAAATTATCATTATTTTTTATTTTTCAGTGTAAAAAAAATTTTTTTTCTAATCTGATAACATTTTTTTTCTAATCTGATAACAATTGAGAGAATAATAAATTTTTTTTCGCTGAAAAATACTCGAAACGAACCGCGCGAGAGCCGCCACGTCGAGATCCTCGCGAGCCGGCATCAGAGACATTTCCGTTTCGGAGCGCGGAGCCGGTGGAGCCAGCAGTGACGTCATTCCCGCCTCGCCCACGCATCTGCAGTTATTCGTTAAAATGATGTAATTTTTTTTGGGAAGTTAAAAAAATTTTTGCTAATTTTTTTTGTAAAAATTTTCGAAAAAATTAACTTTTTGTAAGTCGCTGTTCGTTTTTTTTTTTTTTTTGAAATTTTTTTTTTGGAAAATTATTTTTACAAACTTTTTTTATCACTTAAAAAATAATTTTAAAATTTTTTTTTTGAAAAAAATTTTTTTGTGAAAGAAAATGTTTACAGCGATTCTCAGAGATTTTTTTTCGAAATTTTAAGATTTTTCCGAATTTTCAAACAAATTTTTTTCCGGCAAACTTTTATTCACCTGGGAATTTTTTTGAGATTAGAAAGGAAAAAGAAAGGGTAAGCTAACTGTGGAAGGAGAGTGTCGGCGAGGTGCACAAAAGCGGCTCCGACGGCGAATCCGATGGCCACCGGCACGAATGCCCACTTCTCAAAGTCCGTCTCGGCGATTTCGATCGCCGGCGCCAGAAGCGACCAGAACGAGGCGGCCGTCATCACTCCCGCAGCGAATCCCAGCGAAACGTCTGCGAACAACAAGAAAAATAATTCGTTTTTAAAGAAAAATTTAAAAAACGATTTTTTTTAATCGCGTTTTTTTTTGGAATTTTCGGGATTTTTTTCTTAATTTTTTTTTTTAATTTTGAAATTCATTTTTTTTTTTTTGGAACCTCTGAAATTCTTTTTTTCTTTTTTTTTTAATTTTGAAAATTATTTTTTTTTGAATTTTTTAGAATAAAAAGTTGTTTCTATTTAATTTAAAGAATATTATAAACTTTAAATTTAAAGAATTTTTTTTAATTTAAATTTTTTCAAAAAATTTTGGAAAAAAAGTTTTTTTTGTTAATTTTTTTGACGAAAAAAAAATCAATTTTAAAAAATATATTTGAAAAATAGAAAAAATGGGAATTTTTTAAATTAATGTTATTGAGAAAAAAAAATAAATTTTAACGAAGAAAAAAATTTTTTGAGAAAAAAATCAATTTATTTTTCTGACTCTGATTCATTCTAAATTTTTTCAAATTTTTAAATTTTATTTATGATTTTTTAAATTTTCTTTTGAATTTTCTCGCGGTTTTTCTTCCAAATACCCCGTTTTTTCGTAAAAAAAATTCAAAAAATAAAAAAATAAATAAATAATATTTTTCTTGCAAACTCACCCAATAATTTTTTGCTCTGATGCCGCATGACGAAAACGAGCGATGCTCCGAGAGCCGTGACTCCCCATGTGAACGTGGCGGCCAAAAGGGCCTGATAAATGGGGTTGATGCCCCGGATCATCCTGAAAATCATCAAAAATCGATATTTTCACGAAAAATACAACAATTATCGATTGATTTCGAAAAAAAACGATTAAAAAACATGGAAACCACGGAAAAATCGATTTTTCCATAGAGAAACACTAAAAATCGAAAAAAAAATAACATGCAAGTTGGCAAAAATCCAAAGTCCGCAATATGTCGTAACATTCGGCGCCGGTCCGCAAACACTTTTTCGCGATTTTCCACCAAAAATAACCGGGATTTTTCGGTCAAATTCGGTGGAAAATCGAGGCTTTAAACGTTTTTATTATGATATAAAAAATTTGTACACTCTGCGGCAGAAATCGTGCGCAAATTATGCATAGTGAAGAGAAAAAAAAAGAAAAAAACGGAGATTTTGGTGTTAGACACACATAAATTCGTCGCTTTGAGCAACATAGATAGTTCCGGCCTCCTCGAGTTCGGCGAGAATTTCGCGGAGGCGATTTTCGGACAGAGTTGCGCATCGCGTGAGAATTTGTTGGAACGGCACGCCCGAATTCTCGCCGTAGTCGTTTCGGAGCGCCTCGCTCTTGATAATCGCGACGACCTGGAGGCGGGGAGGGAAAGTTTTGGATTTTCGTGGCGAGACCCGATTACTTTGGATTTTGCGCCAACTGGCGTCGTTTTTGGCGACACATCGTCTTGTTTGACGATTCTGGGAGTGGCAGGCGGTCGGGTTGGCTGGAATTTGTGCAATTTTCAGGATTTCCGTGGTTTTTGGCTCGCCTGAATCGCTCCGATTTCTTTTTCGGTCGCATTTTCCGTTTTTTGCGTCTGTCTTGAGATGGGCGGCGCCAACATGCCCTGCCAGCCTTTTGTCTGGTTGCAGCGCATTTTTTCGATCAAATTCTGGAAATTTTTGTGTTTTTTCACTGGTTTCCGGCTTGAGAATAGTACTTTTTCGAAGAACAGATGGGCGACTTGAGCTTCGAGCTTGAAAATTTCAAAATCCTTGTTATCGGTAAGTTTTTGGAGGTAGTAGACCAGAATCTCTGAAAAAATCGGGTTTTCAGAAGGTTTTTCAGGTTTTCAGGCGTTTTACTCTTTTCTCCCGCGAGATTCTTGATTTTTCCGATGGCTTTCACGCGAACGTCCTCCTCCAGATTGGGTTCCACGTATCGCGAGCCGCCGCTCTGCAAAATTATCGATTTTTCGGGATATTTTGGAATGCCGCACTTCAATTGTGCCGAATTGAAGAAAATTGAACGTTTTATCGCTATTCTCCGGATCATGACACACATAATTGGTCCTTCCGTCGTCTTTTTGAATTTCAATGATGATTCCGACAGTTTGAATCTGAGATTTGCGAGTTTTCGCGTTTTTTGGGCGAGTTTTTACACGGTTCTGAACTCGAATTCGCCGATTTTATAGCTTTCCTCGTCGGACGTCGCGAAAAACGCGTCCAGAGAGGAAAGCGTGACCGGAATCGGCAGTTTGTCGCCGAGCGTCTGGAAATCGAGTGTCTGAAACGAGAAAATTGATTTTTTTTTTCTTCTGATTTTCAATTTTTCTTACCTTATTTTGAGAAGTATCGTGCGATGTCCAGCCGTCGCCTCCGCCAAAATCCATTCTTTGCCTGAAAATTGAGCATTTTTTCGTTTTGGCCGGATTTCGTGCGATAAAATGGGATGGAAGAGGGAAGTTTAGTGCAAAACGTCGGCCAAGGCAATTTTTTCGTATTATTTTGATTTTTTGAGCGGAAAAATGCTGATTTTGCCTTGGTTTTACGCGAAAATCTGAAAAATTGGTGAAGAAAACGTGGCAAAAATTTTGTGGAGTTACGGTGCTTTTCAAAGGTACACCACCTATTTTTTAATTAAGGTCTCGCAGCGAAAAACTTTTTTTTTTGGAGTTTTGATGTTGATTGAGATTTTTTTTAATTAAAAATAGTTTTTTTGAGTTTTAGAGGGGAAAAAACAGTGAATTTACTTTTACTGAAGCAAAAAAAAATTTTAAGTTAAAACGTTACCAAAAAATCAAAAAATTACCAAATTTTACAGTTTTTAAAGGTACACAACTAAATTCTAGAGTTGAGTCTCGAAGCGAAATTTTTTTTTTTAATTTTTAAAATTTTAAGTTTTAAAAATTATTCAAAAATTCATTTTTTCCGGCTTTCTTCCAAGAATCGCTGTTCGTCTACAAAAAATCATTTTTAGAACGCGAAAAATGTGGAAAAATCGTCAAAATCACAGCCAACAACCGCAAAATAAGCGAAAAACGTTTTCAGGTGAGCAAAAAAAATTATTTTTAAAATTATCTTCAATTTAATTTTTTTTTGTCCTTTTGCAGATTCTGAAGAAGACGAAGAAGACGATGAGGAAATAGAAGGGAATACGAGAAAATGTCGAAAAAACGCGAATCAATTTATAATTCATCAACGATTTTTGGTGCTAAAGTTGAGCGTTTGGCCGGAGCTCGCGCTTCGCGGACCATTTTTTCATTTTCCATTTTCATCGAATATCCTCAAAAATCGCGAATTGACGGCGAAAATTCGTCAAATTCTGGCGGAAATCCACAAAAACGCGCTGGAATTTCGGAATCGCGAGTTGCAATCGATAATCGATCGGGCGCCAAATTCAAATTTCGACGCACTGGTGCGGATTTTGAGAGAAATGTGCTCAAAAGTGTTTCGAATCGAAAAAAATCAGTTATCCGTCGAATTTCGCATCGATCCGATTTTTCCCGCGTTTCGCAAAATGTTCGCCGAGAAAAAAGCGATTTGCGAGGAGTTTTCAGGTGAAATTTTTTAATTAATAAATTTTTTTTAATTTTTGAACTATTTTTCCAGAATTTCGCCGTCAAATTTCGATTATTTTCCCAAAAATCGATGATTCAATTCGAGAAGACGTGGAATTTCGATTTCTTCGATTTTTTCGATTTTATTGCGAGAATTTTATCAAGTACTTATTGATTGATTTGATTTTAAATTCGTTTTTAAATTTAAAAATTGGAAATTTTTTTTTGCAATTTTTAAAAAATACAAAAAAAAAGATTGAAAGTTCATATTAAAAAAAAATTATTTTCTTATTTTTTTCCCGAAATTCAATTTTTGATAAAAACTAATATTAACTTTTTGAAAATTAAAATATTTTTTTTTTAAATAAATTAATTTTTCTTTTAAAATTTACAAATAAAAAAAAATTTGCGATTCCAAAAACTTTCATCCTAAATTTTTATAATTTTTCAAAAACATAATTTTTTTTAAAAAATTAATTTTTAAAAATTTAATTGATTTAATTTAAATTTGGTTTTTTAATTTTAAAATTGAAAATAATTTTTCGCAAATTTTAAAAAAACACAAAAAAAATTTCACGTTCATATGTAAAATGTTTTTCTCAAAAAAAAAAAAAATTATTTTCTCATTTTTTCCCGAAATTCAATTTTTTAAATAAAAATGAAATTAATTTTTTTGATAATAATAGAAAATAAAAGTTAATTCTTCTAAAGAATGTTACAATAAAAAAAAAACGAATTTTGCGACTCCAAAAACTTTAATCCTAAATTTTTATAATTAAAAAAAATTATAAAATTTTTTTTTTCGTTTGAAAAATAATATTATTATTATTATATATATACATATATATTATTAATTTTAATTTTTTAATTATAATTTTTCAATCAAAAATTTTTTTTATCCGAAAAATTCGAAAAATTTTCGGCAAAAAAAAATTTTTTCTGAAAATTAAAAAACTATCAATTTTGAAATTAATTTTTTTTTCGATAAATCTCCAAAGATTAAAAAAAAACAATTTTAAATCTAGAATTTAAAAAAAAAAAAAACCTCGAAATGTTTTTTTTAGATTCATCGCAAAAGTGGAGCCGAGTGGAGTGTGCTCGTACCGAGCGTATCGATCGATGCATTCGAACACGCTCTTCTACACACGAGACTATCCGTCGAAGACGTTCGACTTTTTCAGTCGTCGTCGTCGCGTCGACTCGGTGTCCGTGTGGTTCGCCGTGCCGTTCGCCAGTGCTCCTCCCCTCGAGCTCCTCTTCGATTACGGTATTCTCGAGCTGCTGCCCACCGAATTCTGCCGTTTTTTCGCCGACTGGATCCGCAATATCGGCGAGAAAATGCGAAATTGTCTGCGAAACGGCGAATTTCAAAATTTCGCGCGCCAATTTGAATACGGCGAGCTTCTCGGCTTGCGTGACACCAAAATCGAGCGTTTCGTTCGGAAAATCGCCGCCGAAACGCTCAATTCGAGCGATTTCATCGTTTTTAACAGAGAAATCGAGGAGATCGCCGTGAATTTGATCTCGACGGCGAGAAAATATTTTTATCGACCGATGATCAAAGAGAACTTGCGTATGGGTAATTTTTTTAATTTTTATTTATGAAATTTCTAGCTTTTTCGAAAAAAAAAAATTTTTTTTAGTATTAAAAAAAAAATTTCCGGTATAAAATTTAGAATTTCTGAAATTCAAAAAGTTATAAAATTACAATTTTTCAAAAAAAAATTTTTTTTGAGTGAAGTTTTTTTCTGGTAATAAAAATAAAAATTAAAATTTTTAAATTAAATTTTTTTCCAATTTTATGTTATTTATTTTTCTAGGTTTAAAAAACTATAAATTTAAAATTTAAAAAAAAATAATTTTTTGATAAAAAACATAATTTTAAATTTTTTAACTCGATTTTAAATTTAAACTGTAAAATTTAATATCTAAATTTTTTTTTAAAAGTTCTGTTATTAAAAAATTATTTTCCATTCAAAAATTCAAAAATTTAAAATAAAATTCTTTCTAATTACAAAAAATTTGAATTTCTTATTTTTAAAATTTGAAAATTTTTTAAAAGTTTATAATTTTCAAATTTTTTATAGTAAAAAATCAGAGAATTTTGGAAATTTTTATGAATAATTTATAAAAAAAACTTGAATTTAGAAGGAAAAAAATTTAAAATTTTTTTATTTAAAAAACAATTTTTCTAAAACTTTTCATTCTAACTCAAATTTTTTCCAATTTTTTGTCATAAATTTTCAAGCTGTGAAAAATTATGAAATTAAAATTTTTCGGTAATTTAAATAATTTCAAATTTTTAAAATCAATTTTAAATAAAAAATTGAAAATCTGAAAATTAAAAAAAAATTTATGAATAATTTATAAAAAAAATTTGAATTTAGAAGGAAAAAAATTAAAAATTTTTTCATTAAAAAAATTTTTTTTCTAAAAATTCTAATTCCAATTCAAATAATTTTCTTTCTCAAAATCTCATAAAATTTTTCAAAAAAAAAATGGAAATTGCAGTGAACAGGGAGCTATGGGAGAAATTGGACGGGCTGCTCGGGAATACGGACGGCCATCTGCGCACGCACTGCTTCAATCAGATCCTCCGATTCGTGCTCAATTTCGTGTGGGACACGCCTCGATTCGTCTTTTATTACGATGCGGGCACCAGAAAATACAAATTCCAAAACGAGTTCGAGGAGGATGTGAACGATGCGTGGATTTTCGAAAATCGAAATTCCCTGGTGGGAAATGAACCTTTTTTTTTGAAAAATTGCAAAAAAAAATCATGGCTGAATTAAAAATTTTTTGCAAGAATTTAAAATTGCGGGGTTTTTTTTCACAAATTAATTTTTTTTTTGTTAATAAAAATTTCAAATAATGAAAAAAAATTTTTTTTATTAAATTTCAAAAAAAAAATTTTCAAATTTTTTTGTTACTTTTTCGAAACATTTCAAAAATGATTTTTTAAAAATTCTGATTTTTTAAATATTCGAAAAAAAAATTTCCTTAAAAATAAAATAAAATTATATCAAAAATATAACTAATTTTTTAGAAATTGACATAAAAAATTGAAACATTACAAATTTTTCAAGTTTATTTTCCATTTTTTCAAAAAAAAAAATTGGAATTTTTTTAAAAATTAGCTTTAAAATTCGAATAATTCTATTTTTTTTTCAAAAAAAATTGAAAGAAAAATTTTAAAAATATGTTTTTTTTTCATATTTAAAAAAATTTTCTAAAAAATTTTTTTGAAATTAAAAAAAATTACATAAATGCAATATTTTCAGCTCCCGCAAGAACCTCCTCAATTTTACGAAAATCGGCAATTTTCGAACCAGTTCGCCACAAATTCGACGTTTTCACAACAAGTTCCGGTGTTTTTCAACCCCAGAGTGGTTCGTTTTTTATTTTTTTTTTTTGAATGAATTTTTAAAAAAATTTTCCAGCCACCCCCAAATTTGAATTTCGCGCCCAATTTTCCGCCAGTTTTTCATCCAATTGTAAGAATTTTTTAAATTAAATTAAATTCTTTTTTTTTTTCAAAAACTGAATTTTCCAGCCGTCTTCCTTCTCAATTTCGGAGCCAATTCCATGGAATTCGGCCGAAAACACGGATAAAGAGCAGCAAATGGCGGTGGAGCCGAAAAAAGAGCCGGAAACGATGTCAGAAGTGACAGAAGAGGAGCTGGCGAACGCGCGAGCCCTCCGAACGCCTTCTGAAGTCAGCGGGTCGATTCTGAATCGAATCGACGACGACGACGACGAAGAAGAGGTGCCGAAGAAGTGGAAAAGTGCATTTCGGCTCGTTTTGGAGTCTAATGAGGAGTTGAAGGCGAAAGCGGAGAGCATCAGAAAACGATATGAGGCACTTTGAAATGCTCGCAAGTTTTTTAAAAAAGTTTTTTTTTAAATTTTTGTTGATAGAATATTGATTTTTATCTTTTTCAGTTTGTTAAAATAAATTTTTTATGTTAACGGTGGAAATTAAAGGCGCACACCCGAAATTTTTGCGGTGGGTCTCGCAACGAAATGCGAAAAACCTGTCCTAATTTTTCTTAAAAATACGTTTTTAGAATTTTTGAAAGTTTTTTAGGAATTAAAAAGTCTCAAAATCAAATGACAAATTGAAAAAACAACGAAAAAAATTTTCCAAGTATTTTCCAAATTTTTTTCAAATTCAAAATTTTTTTGATTTTTTTTCAAATTCACAGTTTTTTTTGAATTTTTGTATTTTGTTTTATTTATAAAAAATTTGAAAATTTGAAAAATCGGAAAAAATTTTTGAATTTTCATGGAATGGTGACTTTTCCTAACATCGGATTTTTTTCGGTGAAATGAAAAAAAAACATGTTTTTTCTTCTCTTATCAGTTGTTTTTTCTCGAAAAGCAGAGAGAAAATAAAACCGTGACACCAAAAATTTGAAATTGATAAAACTTTCCCGCCAACTGAGGTTTCCACTGTTCTTTCAGTTCGAGCTTCTATTTTTTTCCGTCTTGAGCAGAAAAAAATGAGGAACGAATCGGATGTTGAGGAGAAAGTGAGTCTTGCCAGTGGTAACGTCACGTGACGTCACGGGACGTCACGAACCAGCGTTTCGGGCAACTTTTGACTGCTGAAAAAAAAACTTATCATAAGATCTCGCCTCTTTTTTGGGTCTCGAACGGAAAATAGCGGTAACAAACGATTTATGAAAAATTGTCACGTGACATTGTTTCCGCTCGAGACCAAAAAACTGCAGCGTGGTCTCGCAACGAAAAAAAAAACAAAATTAGTCATGCGCCTTTAAATTCTTTGGGGCTACGGTTTCCAAAAAAAAAAAGACTATTCGTAAATTGATACCGTATGTCGGTGAGTTTGAAGGCGCATGACTGAGTTAGCTTCTTTTTCGCTGCGAGACCCTGTCTTTTCGCGGGTGTTCGGGTCCTAATTTTTGGATAAAATTGCAAAAGTTGCCGAACTGGGATCGAAAAGTTTGGCGAAAAGTCCGTGGAACGGAAAGTTTTTCGGAAAATTTTGAAAAAAAGAACAAGCGGTAAAGTTTAGAGTTTTCGCAATTTTGCGGGGGAAAAAAAGGCGGCAACGGAACATTTTTCGGAAAATTTTCCGGGTTTTTTCTTTCCAATCGTTAATTCGCGGCGATTTTCAGAGAGAGGAGCGTCGCGCGAAGGCCGGATTCGAAATTGGCGCCGACATGAAGGAGAACCTCTTCTTTATGCCCCAAATTGTGAGCTTTCATTGGTTTTTGAAAAATTAGTTTCAAAGAAAAACCAAAATGTTTAAGTTTGGCGCGTTTCTGCTACCGTATCCGTGCTACCGTAGCCGGCGTATTTTTATTTAGCAATCTTTAAATACGACGTCTTTGGCTTGTTTTAGTTGTTCTCCAAGCGGATTTTTGAGTTTTACAAAAAATAAACGAGAGAAAATTGCTCCAAGGCGCATCGCGGCTCGTGGCCAAGCCCCGCCCACTCCGCGAGCTCGCATTTTTTTTTTGAAACGCTGAGCCTATGGTAGGCGCACGCTGTGGGACCCCGTGGGCCTATTATCGGATTTTTTTGAATGCAATACGCTGCGGAAGATCTGTTTTCGAAATGTCGATTTACGTGGGTTGGTCTCGCCACGAAGAGAAAGAGACGCAGACGACGAGAGATGGAAAAATTTGAAAAATTGAAGAAATTTCATCTCTCGTCGTCTGTCGTCTCTTTCTCTTCGTGGCGAGACCAACTCCCGTAAATCGACACCTCGGAAACAAATTTTCCGCAGCGTACTGCATTCAAAAAAAATCCAATAATATAATAAAAATGGTGCAGTTCCAGGAACTGAGAATCTTATTTTTCTTGAGTCGTTTCAAAGGGCTCTACCTTAAAACTTGCATAACTTTTCTTGAAATCAAGATTTTCAAATTCTCGTTGCACCGTTCGAAACGTCTCAAAAAGTTTTATATTTTTTGTCACTGCACCATTTTCATAGAATTCACCACAAAAAAGGTGTGAGGGCAATTTCAAATCCCCCCCCCCACCTTTTGAACGGTGAAAACAGTTTTTTCGCGGGTGATCCACAATATTTCTAGAAACACTGTTTTCAGTACTTCCTGCTCGCGTTCGTCGGACTCCAGCTGATCTTCACCATCATATACTGGGCGTGCGCCATTTTCGCCTGGCCACTCCTGTTCTTCTGGTTTTTCGCCGTTCCCCTCTTTGTGATGGCCTTCTTCGAGCCGCTGACCATCAAATGGCATCTCGCCGCGCAGACGCTCTTTTGGATCGCCATGGCCCTCTACCTTCTCATCTCGTTTTGCGTTTGGGTCAATCTTATTAGTGATGGCAAAGAAGCGCTGAAACATTGTGATAATAACACGAACTTGAACAAGACAACACGTGAGTGTGGACCAGAGTTGCACGGAGTAAATTCCGGAAGTTACACGGAACTCGCCATAACTTTTTTCTCGTGAATCCTATGAGCATGATGAAGCTTTTCGAGACCTTTCGAATGGTTCAATGAAAATGTGGAAATCTTAACTTTGAAGAAAGTTATGGAGGTTTTAGTAGATTTTTTTCCGAGAAACACGGAACTCGGAACTCGGAAAAAATTCGACTAAAACCGGCATAACTTTCTTCAAAGTTAAGATTTTCACATTTTCGTTGAACCATTCGAAAGGTCTTGAAAAGCTTCATATTTTTGGTATTTGCATCATTCTCATAGGATTCAAGAGAAAAAAGTTATGGCGAGTTCCGTGTAACTTCCGGAATTTACTCCGTGCAAGTGTGGTGTGAACCAGGGCTGGTCGGAATGCGCTCGGAATATTCCGAAAAATTACGATTTCTTTCGAAATCGGGACGTTCCAAATTTCGTTCCGGCTTTTTAACTATTCCGAGTCGGAATTGGGAAATTCCGAATTCTCAGGCTCGGAATTTTCGGAAATTGGAATTATTCCGAAATGATCATCCCGAAAAGTCCCGGTGGCCATGGCCTAGAAACCCAAATATGGTAGCTGCATATCGATTGATTTGCGATATTGTTCGATCACGAAAATAGCTTTGGAAATCAGCAGTTGGGATCAGGCTTGCTCGGAAAAAAGTTTTTCGGAAAATCAGAAATGCAAAAAATTTGCCAAACTTTTTTCGCGGAAAAAAACTGGAAAATTGCCTAAAAGTTCAATTTTACCCTGGAAAATTGTCTCTACGTTTCGAAACAAGACATTTTAATGAAAAATCAAACTAGACAACCAGAGTTGCAACGGGCCGGGCCGACGAGAAATGCGAACCGGCTTTCAACCTTCATATTATAACTGTTGAGTACGGTATGCATTTTTTTTCGCCGTAATTACCCTTTTTTCGTTGTTTTTTTTTCCATATTGCGTAAAAAATAGCAGTTTTGCTTGTCAAAATTATCCGAATTTTTCCGACCCTTCTCGGAAAATTTTCCGACAGTAAAAATTTTCGAAAAAAGTCGGTTCGGTTTTCCGAGCAAGCCTGGTTGGGGGGATACACTGCCGCGCTTCGGCGTCACTTTAGCCGCGAGTGGACTTTTCGAGACAAAGTAAAACTTTCAGACTGTCAGATAGTGCGTTTGGGAGTGCATGTCCTGGTGTGGTGGTCCGTGTTCTGCTGGATCTCGCAACTATTCATCATTCCGACCATCTACTTCCTCGTCCGCTTCACATACCACGCCTTTTTTTCGTCGGACTGAAATCAATCGATAATGTGCATAATGAATGAATGATTGAATGATGGACGAGTATTTGCTAGGCCGTGGCCGAAGTTTTTCGGCTCGGCGGCCACGGTTTCCAATGATTGAACAAAAAAATCCTGCAAAACTGATGTTTTCACTATTTTTAGCTGAGTTTATGTGAAATCAGACAGAAAATCGATAAAAAATGACGAGTGGCCGTCGAATCGAGAAACTTCGGCCACGGCCTAAAAACTCACGTTTTGGCGGGAAAATTGGAATTCCGACACGCGACGCGACCGCGTCGCGTGACCTCGATTCTCTTTTTTCTCGGTTTTTTTGTCTCGAAACCAAACAAACGCGTCTGTTTTTTTTTCTGTTTGAAATCTCTCGACGAATGGAGCAAAACGCGGTTATTCCGGTGAACAACGAAAAAGTGAGTGGGGGCGACGCGGTCGCGTCGCGGTCACCAAACCACCGAATCGTTTAGAAGAACAATGTGGAGGCGGCGCAGCAGTTGGCGAAAAACGGGAACGCCAAAAATGGTCGGGAGAGGAGGAAATTCAAGTTTGGCGCCGAAATGAACGAGAAAATCGTTTTTGTGCCGCAAATTGTGCGTTTTTTTTTGTGACGCGCGACGCGGTCGCGTCGCGGTCGACAACTTTTTCGATCGATTTTCAGTGGATCTTGCTGGTTCTCGCCGTTTTTCAAATCGTCTGGACAATTATCATCTATTGTGTCAGCGGTTTTTGGTGGCAAGGCGTGGCATTTGTGAGAAAGGGGGAGCGGGATGGCGGAGCATCGTACTGAAATGTGATTTTTTTTGTTTTGTTGCAGTTCTTATTGCCGATTCCGTTGATTGCGGCGATTTTTGTTCCCGACATGCTCAACATCAAATGGCACTTTTTGGCACAGTCGTGTTGTTGGGTGCGTTATCGATTTTTTCCAGAAATTATCGATTATCGATTTTTTTTATTGATTTTTTGTTATTTGCGCAAAACTGTTGTCACAAATTTCAAGTTTTTCAACGAAAAACAAACATGCAGTGTCGATTTACGATAAACAAAGAGCCTCCTGTGGGCCGTTATTTCGGAGCATCGTACCAAATCGTTTTTATGGATTATTTTGCCATAATTCATGAAAAATGGTGTTTTTCTATATTTCCGCATGAAAAAACGCTGGAAAAACGCTGGAAAAAACGAGAGTTTTGGTACGACGCTCCGAAATTACGGCACAAGCTCTGTGTTTATCGTAAATCGACAATATCGAATATCTTCTTTCAAATATCGATTTTTGCCAAAAATCCAAAAATTATTGATTAAAATTCAATTTTTTGGGAGATTTTTGAAATCGGCGCTAAAATTATCGATTTTTTTCAAAATTTGAATTTTCAGCGATTATCGATTTTTGCAGGGCGCGTGGGCATTTCTGCTCTTTGTCTATTTCTTCGTTTGCATCTACTGGTACATTCAGGGAACCCAACTCTACCAAACATTTAAAGACCAAAATGGCGAAAAAGCTGGTAAAAATCGATAAATCGATAGTTCCCCCCCCCCTGAAATTTATTTTGCAGCCGACCTAATGCTCTCGACAGAATACACACCGTATTTGTGGTTTCTGGCCTACGTGCTCATCTCGTACATGTGCATTTGTCCCGTCATCTTCTTTTTGCTCCGAATGACAGTGCACGGATTCATGAAGAATGGAGCAAAAACGGACGAGCAACAGAAACCCGAGACGCCGACCGTCGAGAGTAATACCGCTAACACACCTGCTACCACCTCGCCGAACCCTCAATAAATGGTTTTTCTGCATTTTGGCGTAAATTTGGATATTTTGGTGCATTTTGGCGTGAATTTGAATGTTTTGGTGCAATTTTGCGTAAAATTGATTGTTTTGGTGCATTTTGGCGTGAGTTTGGAAGTTTTGGTGCAATTTGGCGTAAATTTGAATGCTTCGGTGCATTTTGGCGTGAATTTGATTGTTTTGGTGCAATTTTGCGTAAATTTGAGAGTTTTGGTGCAATTTTGCGTAAATTTGAGAGTTTTGGTGCAATTTTGCGTAAATTTGAGAGTTTTGGTACATTTTGGCGTGGATTTGGATATTTTGGTGCATTTTGGCGTGAATTTGAATGTTTTTGTGCATTTTGGCGTCGATTTGGATGTTTTGGTGCATTTTGGCGTGAATTTGGATGTTTTGGTGCAATTTTGAGTGGATTCGGATGTTTTGGTGCAATTTTTCGTGGATTTGAGAGTTTTGGTGCATTTTGGCGTAAATTCAATTGATCTGGTGCAATTTTGCGTAAATTTGAGAGTTTTGGTGCATTTTGGCGTAAATTTGAGAGTTTTGGTGCAATTTTGCGTAAATTTCAGAGTTTTGGTACAATTTCGCGTAAATTTGAATGCTTCGGTGCATTTTGGCGTAAATTTGAATGTTTTGGTGCGATTTTGCGTGAATTAGGAAGTTTTGGTGAATTTTGGCGTGAATTTGGATGTTTTGGTGAATTTTGCGTGAATTGGAATGTTTTGGTGTATTTTGGCGTCTTTCCGGGTGTTTTGGTGCATTTTGGCGTCGATTCGGATGTGTTGGTGAATTTTGCGTAAATTTGAATGCTTTGGTGCATTTTGGCGTAAATTTAAATGTTTTGGTGCATTTTGGCGTGAGTTGGAGTGTTTTTATACTGTTCAGCGTGAATTAGAGTGTTTTTAGTGCAATTTGGCGTCTATTCGGGTGATTTGACGCACTCTGGCGCAAATTTGAGTGTTTTTGGTGCATTTTGGCGTCAATTTCGGTGCATTAGTGCAAATGTTCGTCATTTATGGTGTTTTGGTGCATTTTATCGTAATTTTAAGAGTTTTGTGCGATTTTTCGCCATTTTCAGGGCATTACGTATTTTTCTCAAACAAATTATATTTTTGGTGAAAATTTTATCGATTTTTTTTCATTTCTCAAAAACAAAAATCAATAAAAATGCAAAATTCCGGACGACACTCCGCTGGAGTCGATTTGACAAATTTGCGAGTTCGCATTTGTGGTCTCGCCGCGAAAGTGGGTCAATTATCGATTTTCGCGCAATCAATCGATAATTTCCAGTATTGGCTTCTCTATTTCATCGTCGTCCAACTGATTTTGGGCATTTCGAATTTGATTTTTTTCGTTAGCAAGTTGAAAATTATCGCGAAAAAAAAATCGATAATTTATTGATTTTTCAGAGCTCGCTACAAAAACGGAGCCGACACGTCGAGCGGAATTTTAAATGTTAAAAATCGATAATTGTGACCCAGCAAAAAAAATCGATAATTTCAGTTGATCTGTGTTGTGGCGCTTTTG
Source organism: Caenorhabditis sulstoni (assembly GCA_963966605.1). Lineage (NCBI taxonomy): Eukaryota > Metazoa > Nematoda > Chromadorea > Rhabditida > Rhabditidae > Caenorhabditis > Caenorhabditis sulstoni. Next base: position 8,348,109 of record OZ016475.1, read on the forward strand.
TTCGCTTTCTGGTTCCAATCGAAAACGTTTTTCACCATTCTGACCGCAATTCTGGTAAGTAGGTCAAATTGCGAAATCTGGGCGGGAAATTCAAATTTTCGAAATGAAATTGGAAAATACGCGCGTTTTTTAGATTTTATGCGTCAGTTTTTTTCAGTTTTATTTGGGTGGATTATCGATTTTTGCGAGAATTGCGAAATTTCGGTGCGAAATTCGAAAATTTTAACTGAAAATTTGAAAATTCTAATATTTAGAAAAAAAATTGCAAAATTTCAAAATTTTGCGAAAATTTCAGGGAATCGATACTGTCGCCGAGTTTTATTTACTATTTACAAGAATTATTCTAACACTAGAAGTCGATTCTCCATTTTATTCGGGTAAATTATCGATTTTTTGAAAATTTATCGACTTTTCTCGGAAATTTATCGATTTTTCTCGGAAATTTATCGATTTTGCTCAGAAATTTATCGACTTTTCGGTAATTTATCGAATTTTCTCGGAAATTTATCAATTTTTCGGTAATTTATCAATTTTCCTCGAAAATTTATCGATTTTTTGGTAATTTATCGATTTTTCGAAATTTTATCGACTATTCTCGGAAATTTATCGATTTTTCTCGGAAATTTGTCGACTTTTCGGTAATTTATCGACTTTTCGAGAATTTATCGATTTTTCGAAAATTTATCGATTTTTCGAGAGTTTAACGATTTTTCTCGGAAATTTATCGATTTTTCAAAAATTTATCTATTCTTCTCGGAAATTTATCGACTTTTATCAGAAATTCATCGATTTTTCGAAAATTTATCGATTTTTATCGGAAATTCATCGACTTTTCGTAAATTTATCGATTTTTTCGCAGACTATCTGATTCTCGTGCTGTTTTCGGCGATTCGAGTGTGTTTCAGTGCCACTTTCACCGTCGTCCTACTTCGTCTCAGCTGGTAGTGATGCAAACGCGCTCTATTGCGAAACTATCGACTTTTCGCGTTTTTCGCAGGTGTAACGGGTTGCGTGACGAGGACGATTTGGAGAAAATGGCAATCTACGAGTGCATCGAACAGTCGACGTCGTTCGAGTGCGAAAATTGTGCGGAAAGCGAGAAAATCGATAAAATCGATTGATTTTCGAACCGGAAAAAATCGATAATTTTTTATTCGATAAAAACTCGATTTTTCTCGCGTTCCTTGTCGAAACACGGACAACAACAGCAGCAAAAATGGCAACAATTGCAGCAAAAACAGCTGGCGTCCATTTCCCTGGAAAAAATCGATAATTATCGATTTTTTCTGCAAAATTCACCAAAAACTCGCGCGAATCAACACAAAAACGATAAAAAGCTGAGAAATCGCGTTGAGAATTGTGATTATCGACAAAAAAGTCGCAATTTGGCCGTCTGCAAACAAAAATCGATAAAAATCGATTATCGATTATCGATTTTTTGCGAACCAAAACATCGCTGGAACCAATCACCATCCGATAAACCCATAAAAAGTTTGAAAATAGTGTTCAGCAGCGAAATCATCTGAAAATCGATAATTTATCGATTTTCTTCGCCGACTCACCGAAAAAATCGATAAAATCGCGAAAATCAATTTTGATCTCAATTTTAGCGCGAAAATGAACACAAAACACTGGCCAATCTGGAAGTTTGAGTTTTTTTTTGAAAATTCCAATTTTTAAAAAAGTCCCTTACGAATGGTAGGGCAAAAATGACACTAATCGGTGCATCCGAACTGCAAAAACGTCGAGAAAAAAATCAATATAATTTTCTGGGTCTCGCCACGACTACTACAGTACTCACAATAAATTGAGGATCGGAAATAGAGACGCCAGAATGAGATTCCAGAGAATGAAGAAAAGAATGAGGTTCTGGAAAAAAAAAACTCAGAATTATCGATTTTTTCGATAAACAAATTCCGATTTATCGATTTTCCATCTGAATTTGTATTTTTTCTTTCGTATTTTGTTTGGAAACGGGAGAAAATAGAAAAAAAAAATGAAAATTATCGATTTTTGAAAAATTTGACGATTATCGATTTTTTTTTTAATTTGACAACTAAAATTATCGATTTTTGAAAAATTTGAGGATTTTCGATTTTGAAAAAATTTGAAAATTATCGATTTTTTGAAATTGACAATTATTAATTTTAAAAAAAACTGAAAAATATCGATCTCCACAAAAATTGACAATTATCGATTTTTAAAAAATTTGACAATTGTCGATTTTTTTAAAATTGACAATCATCTATTTTTTTTTATAAATTTAGCAGTTATCGATTTTTAAAAATTGAGAATTATCTATTTGAAAAAATTTGACAATTATCGATTTTTAAAAATTTGGCAACTTCGATTTTTAAAAAAATTTTTCGGTTCTCAATTTTTTAAAATTCTTGACAATTATCGATTTTTTTAAATTTGACAATTATCGATTTTTAAAAATTTGGCAATTATCGATTTTTAAAAAGTTTTGACAATTATCGATTTTTCAATTTGGCAATTATCGATATTTTTGAAATTTGGAAGTTTTCTATTTTTTTGAGAATTTTGACAAATATCGATTTTTTTATTCGACAATTATCGATTTTTTAAAAAATTGGCAAATATCGATTTTTAAAAAATTGACAATTATCGACTTTTTCTTGCGAATAAAAACTAAAAATCAAACTCACTTTCGTCGATCCGGTCCGAAAAATGCGATTCTCCGTGTCAAAATTGTCGCCTCTCGCCGAAATTCGCAAAAAATCGATATCTCCCATAGTATTGATTTTCTAGAAAAAAAAAATAATTTTCAAAAAATTGGAAATGAGGAGTGAAAAACGCGTGGAGACAAAGAAAAAAAAAAGAAAAAAAAAGTGTTCAAAAAAAAAAAAATAAATAAAATCATTCATTCCGTTCAAATGCACAGTTGGTTTTTTGTTTTTTCGCGCGTGAAAAAAAAAATTTCTAAAAAAATTTTTTTCTAAAAAATTTCAGTCAAATGCGGAAATTCGGTAAGCGTTTTTGCAGAAAAAAAATTCAAAAAAAAAATTTTTTTTTCCAAAAAAAAAAAATGTTTTCTAAAAAATTTCAGTCAAATGCAAAAAATTCGGTAAGCGTTTTTGCAGAAAAAAATTCAACAAAAAAAAAAAAAATTTTTTTTTAAATTTCCAACAAGCGTAGGAGGCTAGGAGGGAGAGCACGAGGCGAAGAATTTGCTCATGTCGGCGTGGTAGAGCTTGTGTTTGGTGAGCACGACGAGAATGTCGTGACAGTAGGCCTGTTTGACGGAGGGCAGCGCGTCGATGATCTTGATGAGCGCCTCCGTCTGCTGGTCAAAGTCGTCGACGGCCATCTGGTAGCAGATCGCCTTCTTCTCGATCGCCGTCGTCGTCTTCGCGTCGCGCACGTCCGCCTTCGCCTGGTCCATTTTGCGGCGCGCTCTGTAGAGGTGCGTGCAATTTGTCGTCGCATCGCGTGTTTTTGTGTGTGACAAAACCGGAACACGCGTTCACCGTGACGCACAAATGCAGAATGGCAACACTGCAGGCGGCACGCTGTGTGACAAAACCGGAACAGACGAAACCGACGATTCTGCATTTTTGCGTCACAGTGTTTGCACAACGTATTTATCGATCAACCGGTCAAAACGCAAAAAAACCTTGAGAAATGCTCAATTATCGATTTTAGGCCAAAGTTAAAACACCCGGTGGCGATATCGATTGATTGGCGCTGTTTTTGAGAGTGTGTGTGACAAAACCGGAACATGCGTTTTGAGAAATTTTTTTGTGGGAAATTTAGGAAAAATAAGAGAAAAGTGTTGCAATTCCGCATTTTTGCGCCACGATGTTTGCACAACGCATGTTCCGGTTTCGTCTGTTCCGGTTTTGTCACACTCTCCTATTTTTGATATTTCGAAGAGCTAACCGTTCAAGACGCAAAAAAAACCTTGAGAAATGCTCAATTATCGATTTTAGGCCAAAGTTAAAATACCCGGTGGCCGTGGCCTAGAAACCCAAACTGTTTTTTAGAGTGTGTGACAAAACCGGAACATGCGTTTTGAGAAGTTTTTTGTGGGAAATTTAGGAAAAATAAGAGAAAAGTGTTGCAATTCTGCGTTTTTGCGTCACGGTGTTTGCACAACGCATGTTCCGGTTTCGTCTTTTCCGGTTTTGTCACACTCTCCTATTTTTGATATTTCGAAGAGCTAACCGTTCAAAACGCAAAAAACCTTGAGAAATGTTCAATTATCGATTTTAGGCCAAAGTTAAAACACCCGGTGGCCGTGGCTTAGAAACCCAAACTGTTTTTGAGAGTGTGTGTGACAAAACCGGAACATGCGTTTTGAAAAATTTTTCTGGGAAATTTTGGAAAAAATAGTGTTGCAATTCTGCATTTTTGCGTCACGGTGTTTGCACAACGCACGCATGCTCCGGTTTTGTCACACTCTCTAGCAAACCGTTCAAGACGCAAAAAACTTTGAGAAGTGTTCACCTATCGATGTTAGAGGCCGTGGCCTAGAAACCCAAATTTCGGATAAATCGATTGATTGGCGCTCGCTCAGACTCACTCGTCAAACTGTTTTTTCTGCGCGGCGAACGTCTCGAAATGGTTGACGGAGAATTTGCGCATGTGACGGAGATGGTAGCTCTGAATCGCCTGATGGCTCTTTCTCGACACACCGGCCGCCTTCATTTGTCGCGCGAAACTCTCGATCGACTTCTCGTGACTCGGCGGCATGTGAGTCTGAGGGGGAGAAGCACGGGTTACGGTAGGGCACGAGGGGGGACAGGTTACTGTACTTTGAAGTCGAACAGAGCATCCGAGAGACGCAGAAACGGTCCGTCCTCTTCTTTGACATTCTGCAATTGAAACATCAAATTCTACGCGCAAACACATTCAAACATAGAATTCTACGCGCAAATGCACTGAAACATCAAATTCTACGCGCAAACGCATTCAAACATTGAATTCTACGCGCGAATTCACTGAAACATCAAATTCTACGCGCAAACGCATCAACAAACGGAATCCGCTGCGCCAAATGGAAATTTTATTCGAAAACTCATTAAACATCGAATTTGACGCGCAAACGGATCAAAATGCGAAACTTTACGCGCAATCGCGTCAGAACAGCAAAATTTAGCGCGCAAACGCCCGATGCACCAAAAACATGGGAATTGACGAGCAGTTGAGCCTAGGTCATCGAATTCTCCGGAAAAACGCACAAAACAACAAATTCGGCGCGAATGTTCACCAAAACATCAAATGTGACGCGCAAACACAGAAAACATCGAATCTGACGGGCAAACGCGTACAAACCTTGGTTCCGAACGGAATGAAAATGTTCTCCATGTACTGCGCGCACTTGGCGACGGCGTCGTTGTACTCGTGATAGTGTTTGACGTCGTTCATGAACTCGGCCGTCATCTCCGTCTCGTCGGTCGCCTTTTTGTTCACGTTGAACACGAACTTGAAGAAGCGCTTCCCCTCTTTCGGATCTTTCGCCTCCTCCTTATTCTCCGCATTCTTCTCGCCACCACCGTCTGACGCCATCCTTTTTCGTTCGTTCGATTCGCGCGTGGAACGTGCTCTTTTCCGCAAAAAAGCGGTGAGGGTTTTATTTGAAATGACGCAAGGGGAGAAAAATGGGAAAATCGATATCTGTAACAGGAAAAAACACGCGAAAATTGAGAAATAATGAAGGAAAATAATGAAAAGAGTTCAATTTTTGACTTTTGCGCGTCAAAATCACTGTTTTGGTGCATTTGCGCGTCAAACTCAGTGTTTTGATGCATTTGTGCGTCAAACTCAATGTTTTGGTGCATTTGTGCGTCAAACTCAATGTTTTGGTGCGTTTGCGCGTCAAACTTAGTGTTTTGGTGCATTTGCGCGTGGAATTCACTGTTTTGGTGCACTTGTGCGTGGAATTCACTGTTTTGGTGCATTTGCGCATGGGATTCACTGTTTTGGTGCATTTGCGCGTGGGATTCACTGTTTTGGTGCATTTGCGCGTGGGATTCACTGTTTTGGTGCTTAAAGTTTAAACCAGTTTATTCTCATACTAAAATCACAACCCAAGAGCTAAACACAGTCATTTAAAAAGTTATCACAAAAAAAAACAAGTGACCCGTTTTGAGGAAAAGAGTTATGCCAACGAGAAAAGTGATATTGTCAAAGTTTGGGAAGAATGGAAAAATCGATAATCTCAAAGTTTCTGCAAATCGAACACCTCGTCCTCGTCCTCGTCGTCGGATTTGTAGAGCGGAATGCGTTCGAAGCCCTGCTTCGAGAAGCCGTTGAAAAATCCACGTCGATTGAGGACCGACGTGACTCTTTGACGGCACATAAAAGTGCACGCGATGATCATGAGAATCGAGGCGATCGTGATGATCAGCATGTTCGACGACTCCACACCGACAAACTTCTCGGCTGTCGGCGTTTTATCCGAAATCTGATGACATACACCTATTCTTTTGTGGTCTTAGGAAGAAGAATAAGAAAGAAAATTGATTGGTAAGACTGGGGAATCGAACTTGTGAAAGTGGGGTGTCTTCGGTGTACCAGGTGGTGTAGTGGATAACATGTTTAGACAAAATTAAAAATGTGGATATTTGAGTTTTCAAGCTTGTCGTTGTCAGGAAAAAATGCTGGAAAACGCTAAAAACAATTTTTGCATGTTTTTGGTTAGGCGAAATGTCAAAATCTCTTAAGTGCGAAAAATTTTTGCGTTTTTCGACTTTTGAACTAACTCAGAATTCATCAAAATCTTTTATAATTCATTTGAAACCAAAACCTCGAGTTCTTGTCAAACCTGTAATCCACTACACCACTTATCAAACCCAAATTTTCTCAAAGTGCCGAGTTCGAGTCCGCACTACAACCAACCTTTTTTCGCGTCTATTTCAAAACTTTCAATCCACTCACCAGGGTTGGGCGATCGGAAAGTTCGGCAAATTTTGCCGGCAAAAAATTTTCCGAGAAAAATATCCGGCAAATTTTCCGTTTCCGGATTTTCCGAATTAATTTCGGCAACGATTTTTCCGGTTTCGGAAAAATTCGGCAAAAGTGCACAAATTCGACTCAAATATTGAATATGGGAAGTTTTTGAGGTTTTTTTCATACAAAATCCCTACATTCATATGTTTTGAACCGTTTTTTCTGAAAAAAAAACTCGTTTTTCGGTTTTTATCTTGAAGGTTACGGTAAGCAATTTGCGACTGTGCAGCGGAGCGCGTTTGCACCAAGAACCACAATTCGACCGCGAAGGGCGCAATGGGGAGAAAATAGAGAAATAGGCTAGACAAAGATTCAAAAACCAAAAAATCGATGTTCCAGTAGAAAAATAACCCCCTGCGCCTTTAATATCACCGTTTTCAATTCGGCAAAATTCTCGGCATTTTTCCGAGAAATCGTCCGGCAAATTTTCCGTTTCCGGATTTTCCGATCTAGTTTCGGCAACGGCAAATTTTCCGGCACATTTTCCGTTTTTCCGATTTTTTGCCGGAAAAATTTGCCGAATTTTCGGCAACGCCCAACCCTGCCACTCACCACCACCGAGAACTGCAAATGCGGCTGTCCATCCGGTTTTCGCACTTTCACCAGGTGCTCGCCGTCGGGCAGCGGCACGAATCGTCTGCCGGCTAAAAGTGGCAGACTCTTATGCTGGTGATCCACGGATACGGTCATTCCGTCGACGCCGCCCAAAATCCGGACACCACGAAGACGTTCGGTCAGCGCTTTCTTGATGGCACGCGCGTTTTCCGAGTACAAATGACCGGAGGCCATCGTTTCGTAGCAGCAACCGATTTGAACGAGGAGTGCGTCGAGCGAGTCGGTGGCGTCTGCAATTGTGCGTCAGATTTGATGTTTTCGTGGGTTTGCGCGTCAAATGCAGTGTTTTTTGAATTCGCGGGGTCAGATTCGAAAAACTCACGATCTAGACCAGATTTGTCGATGCGTGACGCGTTGTCACTCCACGAGAACGCGCGAATCGCCTCTTTTTCGGTGGGAAACCCTTTGGAGCATCCCTCGGTTTCGCTCGATCTCATCGAATCGTGAGCCGATCGATACGCGTCGGCGATCCGTTTTCCGACGCCCAACGTCTCGTTGATGTACCGTACTTTCATGCCGCCCGTCGCCAGAATCACGACGAAATCGAGTTGCGGCACCGCGTGAATCGCCTCGTCGAACAGCATTTTGAACGGCGAAATTGTGTCGTAGTCGTGGCAGTTGAGCTGAGAGAAAATCAGAAAACATCGAATTTGACGACAATTTGCACATTTCGCGTACGGTACACCAAATTTGACGAAAACTTGCAGAAAAACGCAGTTTACACGCGATTTGACGACAATTTGCACATTTCGCGTACGGTACACCAAATTTGACGACAATTTGCAGAAAAACGCAGTTTAAACGCGATTTGACGACAATTTGCACATTTCGCGTACGGTACACCAAATTTTACGACAATTTTCAAAAGTACACAGCTTACACGCGATTTGACGATAATTTGCACATTTCGCGTACGGTACACCAAATTTTACGACAATTTTCAAAAGTACACAGTTTACACGCGATTTGACGATAATTTGCACATTTCGCGTACGGTACACCAAATTTTACGACAATTTTCAAAAGGACACTGTTTGTACCATACTTTACTACAAAATGCACACGCTGCGTACAAAACATCGAATTTGACGACAATTTGCAGAAAAAACTCTGTTCACACCGGATTTTACGGCAAATTGCAGTTTTTTGCGTACGGTACACCAAATTTTACGACAATTTGCAGAAAAACGCAGTTTAAACGCGATTTGACGACAATTTGCACATTTCGCGTACGGTACACCAAATTTCACGACAATTTGCAGAAAAACGCAGTTTACACGCGATTTGACGACAATTTGCACACTTCGCGTACGGTACACCAAATTTTACGACAATTTGCAGGAAAACGCAGTTTAAACGCGATTTGACGACAATTTGCACATTTCGCGTACGGTACACCAAATTTCACGACAATTTGCAGAAAAACGCAGTTTACACGCGATTTGACGACAATTTGCACACTTCGCGTACGGTACACCAAATTTTACGACAATTTGCAGAAAAACGCAGTTTGAACGCGATTCGATGACAATTTGCACATTTCGCGTACGGTACGCCAAATTTTACGACAATTTGCATAAAAACACAGTTTACACGCGATTTGACGACAATTTGCACATTTCGCGTACGGTACACCATATTTCACGACAATTTGCAAAAGGACACTGTTCGTACCGAAATTCACAGCGAAATGCACAGGCTGCGTACAAAACATCAAAGTTGACGACAATTTCCCGAAAAAAACCCGGTTCACACCGGATTTTACGGCAAATTGCACATTTCGCGTACGGTACACCAAATTTGACGACAATTTGCAGAAAAACGCAGTTTAAACGCGATTTGACGACAATTTGCACATTTCGCGTACGGTACACCAAATTTTACGACAATTTGCAGAAAAACGCAGTTTAAACGCGATTCGACGACAATTTGCACATTTCGCGTACGGTACACCAAATTTCACGACAATTTGCAGAAAAACGCAGTTTACACGCGATTTGACGACAATTTGCACATTCCGCGTACGGTACACCAAATTTTACGACAATTTGCAGAAAAACGCAGTTTACACACGATTTGACGACAGTTTGCACATTTCGCGTACGGTACACCAAATTTTACGACAATTTGCAGAAAAACGCAGTTTAAACGCGATTCGACGACAATTTGCACATTTCGCGTACGGTGCATCGAATTTTACGACAATTTGCAGAAAAAAAACTCTGTCCACACCGAATTTCACGACAAATTGCAGCTTTTGCGTACGGTGCATCGAATTTCACGCACAAACCTGTGTATGCGGAATTTCGGGCATAAAAACGAGCGTCGAGTCGTCGAGAATGTTCGAGAATTCGGATTTGGTGTCCGGATTACAGTAGGTCGACATCATTTCGTACGCCATCGCTTCGGTTCGCTGAAACACTCGACTTGACGACATTTTGCACAGGTTTCACAATAACACCGGATTTGACGCGCAAATGCAGAAATTTTCGCGCAAAACACCAAATTCGACGCGCAAATGCACAGAATACCTTTTCGACGGCCGCAATCAGGGTGTACGGTGGTTTCCCGGATCCCATCAGATAGAACTTGTTGTCGCCACGTTTCAACTCCTGCACACACTCTTTTCGTTCCAATTCGGCGACGGCGGCGCTGGAACTTATCGATTTTTGAGAGAGAGGGCTCATTATTGATTGATTTATCGACTTTTCCGATGGGAGAGATTACCTTGTGACGAGAATCGTCTGTTCCGGAGTGAAATGGTCGCCCGGTTGGGCAGACGGGACCACCGAATACTCCGAGACACTGTCTTTTATCAACTCGTTTTTGATCATCTGCAAATTATCGATTTTTCCAGCTGAGCACCAGAATTGACGCGCAAATGCAGAAACCTAGTGAAAACACCGAAACTGACGCGCAATTGCAGGAATTTCGCCCAAAACACCCAATCCGACGCGCAATTGCAGGAATTTCCCCCAAAACACACAATCCGACGCGCAAATGCAGAAACTTTGTGAAAACACCAGAACTGACGCGCAAATGCCGAAAACTAGTGAAAACATCAGAACTGACGCGCAATTGCAGAAACTTGGTGAAAGCACCAGAATTGACGCGCAAGCGCCAAAACTTATTGAAAACATTAGAATTGACGCGCAAATGCAGAAACTTAGTGAAAACACTAGAATTGACGCGCAAATGCAGAAACCTAGTGAAAACACTAGAATTGACGCGCAAATGCAGAAACTTAGTGAAAACACTAGAATTGACGCGCAAATGCAGAAACTTAGTGAAAACACTAGAATTGACGCGCAAATGCAGAAATTTAGTGAAAACACCAGAACTGACGCGCAAATGCAGAGAACTAGTGAAAACACCAGGACTGACGCGCAAATGCAGAAAACTAGTGAAAACACCAGAATTGACGCGCAATTGCCGGAATTTCGCCCAAAACAACCAATCCGACGCGCAAATGCAGAAACCTAGTGAAAACACCAGAACTGACGCGCAAATGCAGGCGTTTCACCCAAAACACCCAATCCGACGCGCAACTGCACCACTCACATCGGCCATCGTTCCGATCGTGGCCGCCTTCTTCTCGAGCCGCTCGTCGTCGCAACCAATCGATATTCCCAACTCGAACGCCTTCTTCAGCTGCAAATCGTCGACACGCAGCGCCATTCGCGACTCGAGCAGCTTCCGCTGACACTGAATCGATGCTCCGAGAGCCCTGAGCAGTGATTCGTCCATTTTGGCCTTGTCGAAAAGGCGCGGCTCGTTCTCGGAAACGCTGAACGTGACCGTCTCGACGATTCCCTCGCTGATCACCAGAACCGCCGACGGATCAAACTCCGAGAGTCTCTGAAGTGGAGATTATCGATTTTTCATCTGAATTCTCCGGATTTACCCCCTTCAAATCGTTCGTCATATTCGGAATCAGCATCAGAGAGACGTCTTTGTCGATGACGAAATCGCCGAGGCACGTGAGACGCGCCAACTCGTCGACCACTTTGCCGGCGCTGCAATTGACGACAAATTGCGGACTTTCGCGAAGGAGACACTCGATTTGACGCGAAATTACAGATATTTCGAAGAGGTTTCATATGACACTGAATTTGACGACAAAATGCAGACTTTTTAGGAAAACATCGAATTTGACGACAAAATGCAGATTGTTCAGAAAAACACCGGATTTGACGACAAAATGCACATTATTTTTCAAATAAACACTATTCTTGACGAAAAACTGAACAAAACACCAAAATTGACGCGCATTTGCAGATTTTTCGCCAAAAACACTGTATTTGACGACAAATCACAGAGAAAAACTCACATCTCATCGAACGAAATGACGGCGATCCGATTTTTTCCCCTTCCACGAATGTACAACTCTGATTTCTGTTCAAAAAAATCTATAAAATCGATAAATTCCCGCACGGTGTACCGTTTCATTGTCGCCGCACGACAAAAGCGTGACATCGTGACGGACGGCGCGGTGTCCCGGCTCGACGGTGACGGTGAACGTGTCGGATTCGAGGCCACGCGCCGAGACGGTGATCTGATGGTCGCCGGGCGGCAGGAGGCGCCAGAACTCGCCGGATGACGTCGTGACGACGTCTTTGCCCGTGTCGACGGAGACGGTCGCGTTGGCGACCGTCTGATTGTGACGGTCGAGCACGAGACCGCGGACGCCGGTCAGACCCATTTCCATGAAGGAGAGCAGCGAGAACTGGTGCTCTTCCCACAGTCTGCAAGATATGGGGGACTAGCGAAAGAGTGGGGGGTTTCTAGGCCACGGGCTGGAAAGTGCACGGGAAGGAGGTGGCCTAGAAACCTCTCTTCGGCCTAGTCTGGAGATTTCTAGGCCATGGCCTAGAAACCGCAAACTTAAGGCAACAGATTAGAAGTTGTAGGAAGGTTTCTAGGCCACCAATCTGCATGGCCTAGAAAACTTGCTATGCGCGACTTTCTAGGCCACCTATTCCGTGGCCTAGAAACCTCAATTACGGAAAACGTCAGAAATCAATCGATACTTAGGCAAACAGCTGTATGGAGGTTTCTAGGCCATCGACTGACCATCTTGTTCTCATGGCCTAGAAATCTCCAGACTCGGCCACGACATGACGTTCGTTTGGTGGCCTAGAAACCTCTTCCTACTGTTTCTAGTCCATGGTCACTGAATACTTTAAGAAATCGTTCCGTGGCCTAGAAACCTCTTTTCATTCTGTGGCCGAGCCTGGAGTGCATGTCACCGATAACTGTTTTCCTAGGCCATGGCCTAGAAACCTCCAGACTCGGCCACAAACTGCCAGCTGGTTTCTAGGGCATGGTATAAAAACTAGAAACCTCTCGATAAGTGACTTTCTAGGCCATGGACTAGAACCCTCCGAACGCGGATTCTAGGCCACCAGTGTTCTTCGCCCGGTTCCCCTCGTGGCCTAGAAACCTACAGACTCGGCCACAAACTGCCAGCAGAGGTTTCTAGGCCATGGTATAGATGATAGTTCGTGGCCTAGTTCCCCCGATGGCCTAGAAACATCTTCTCGATAAGTGACTTTCTAGGCCATGGACTAGAACCCTCCGAATGCGGATTCTAGGCCGCCAGTGTTCTCCTCACTTGGGCATCATATCGTCGGTGGGAAACTTGAAGCAGCCCATCTCGACCGTAATCTCGAGACAATTCGTGTGCTCGTACTGCCAGTCCTGCATTCCGCCCGCCAAATGGTACCATCCGGCGCCGTTCGTGATTCCGTTGATGAAATTGTCGCCGTCCGCCGAAAGACCGCATCTGAAGAAGTGGCCTAGAAATCGTTTCTCGTGGCCTAGAAATTACCGTCTTCCCGTCTTCCACATTTTTGTGTGCGCTCGCGCGTATCGATAGCTCAACTCGACGAACAGTTTGTCGTCGGCGCTCTGCAAAAAAAAAATTCAATTTTTTTTTTGAAAATTAGGAAAAAAATCAATAAAGAGACACGAACGGGTGTGTAGATGCCGTCCTGACCGGTGAGTGAATCGTCGTACGGATAGTTGGCGACGAGACTGCCGCCGTGCAGATTGGTGCTCAGCACGAACGGATACGCCTGCAGCCACGCCATCACCGCCACGTTTTCTCTGAGAGAGAGAGAAAATCAATCGATAATCAATCGATAATCGATCGATCGATGTGACCTACTTTTCCGGTTGTCCCTCCTGACCGCCCGACGATTCGCGGTGTTCCGGGTATTTTGTCGGAAAGTTACGGTTCAAATCCACGTCGTTCGCGTTGGCACGACCCTGTGCGAATTTGGAGGGTTGACCTACTTTTTTTTTCAAAGGTTTGACCTACTTTTCAAAATTTGACCCATTCTCTCTAGATTTGACACATAGGCCTATATTTCAGGCTGTGACCCACTTTTCAAAATTTGACCTAGTTCTTTCAGGACTTGACCTACTTTTCCAAGATTTGACCTACTTTCGGTTGACTTGACCCAGTTTTCAAAACTTGACCTATTTTTCCGAGGTTTGACCTACTTTCTCACACCTTGACCTACTTTTTCAAATTTTGGCGTTCTTTTCCAAGATTTGACCTACTTTCTCACAACTTGACCTACTTTCACACACCTTGACCTACTTTTTCTCAATTTGACCTACTTCCTCACAACTTGACCTACTTTCTCTTAACTTGACCTACTTTCTCTTAACGTGACCTACCATAGCCGAGATTCGATCTCCCGGAAACCCTTTCTCATATCCGTCGGGATTCATCGACGGCATAAAATGGAAGCGCGCATTGTTGACGAGCTGCAAAGGATTACTGTAGTTTGGCGGGTTACTGTAGCCCCACTCACATCCGTCAAATATCGATTTTTGCCATAGTTGACGCAGAGGATTTCGATGAGATAGAGGACTGCCTCGCGGCCGACAACCTGCAAAACAGCGACACGTTGAAAGTTAGGCCACGGCGAGCCGAGGGGGAAAGTTCGGCCACCTCGTTTCCGTGCATATTTCCGACGATTTTGAGCTCCGGCTCGAGAGTCTCGTGCTCTTTCGGCGAGTCCGACACGATGAGCACCCACAGCTCGCGTCCTTCCACCGATTTGCCTGCCGAGTAGAGATGCGTGATGTTCGGGTAGTTCAGCCGAGTCGCCTGCGATTTTGCACAAGAAAATTATTTCATTTATTTTGTTTAAAATTAGCAATTTTTCAAAAAAACTTTTAAAACTTTTTTTTCGTTTTTTTTTCAATTTTTAAAAATTAATTTTCAAAATTTTCGAAAAAATAAAAATTGAAATGATTTTTAATTTTCTTTTTTTTTAAATTTTCATTCCAAAATTTCGATTTATAAAAAAATTTTTTTCGTTAAAAAATTTTTTTTAAAAATTAATTTTGGGAATTTCAAAAAAAAAATTGAAATGAATTTTTGAAAAATTTTCATTTCAAAATTTCGATTTATAAAAATTATTTTAAAACTAAGCATTAAATTCTTTTTTTTAATTTTATTTATTTATTTATTTTTTTTAAATTCATTAATAAAAAAAATCAATTTTAAAATTCGTCTCGAAAAAATTGAAAACATTTTTTTTTTTAATTATTATTTTTTTAAATTTCAAAATTTGAAATTTGAAGTTCAAAATTTGCTCCAAGAATTAAAAAAAAAAATTTTTTTTTCCAGCCAAAAAAAAAATTTAATTTCGACCCACTTTGAGCCACGCCGTCATTTCGTTGTAATTGTGATTTTTGATTTTCGAAGCATTCACATTTTCGAAGTTTCCCACTCTGAAATTTAATAAAATGAAACATTTCTTTATTTAAAATTAATATTTTTTTTTTGAAAATCGTCAAAATACCGTTCTTTCATGGTGTCCCAGGTGGGAAAAATCGTCGTATTCCTCTTATCGCTCCCGAAATAACGAGTCAGCGCGTCTTGCTGGAAAAAATTATTAAAACTGAAAAATTGAATATTCTAAAAAAATTGGAAAAATAGGAAAATAATTTTTTAATTTAAAATAAAAATTCAGTAAATAATTAATAATAATTTTTAATTTGAAAAATTTTTTAAAATAAAAAATAACACAAAAACTTAAAAAAAATTTTTTTTTGTTGATTTAAATTTTTTTATGAGCTCATTTAAATTTTAAATGTAAAAAAATCTATTTTTCAAAAAAAAATTTTTTTTGAGCTGTCGATTAAAATTTTTCAAAATTTTTGATTTAAATTTTTTTTACATTAAACCCTTTTTTCTATAGAATTAAAAAATATTAAAAATATTCCATTTTTTTTGGAATTCTAAAAAAAAATATTTTTATTTATTTTTTAAAAATTTTTATTTAAAAGCCTACTTTTTAAATTTGAAATGTTTTTTAAAAAATTATTTTTCCAGAATCAATTTTCAAAAAAAAACTTTTTTCAGAATTTCAAAGTTTTTTTTCCAAAATCAAAAATTAAAAATTGCAATTATTGATTAATTTTCTAAAAAAAAACAGTAATTTTTTTCATAATTTCGATTTAAATTTTCAAAAAAAAAACTTTAAATTTAAAAATTAATTGCGATTTTTCCTCACAACTTTTACAATTAATAGAATTTTTCAAACATCAAAAATTTTTTTTTTTAATTTTCAAAAATTGAGCGCACCTCGGCCATCTCGATTTCTCTGTCGGACGCGAAAATGTCGGCCTGCCATGAGAGATCCTGTTGTTGGGCCCAAGTCGTCGGATAAATCAACGGGAAGAGGAGGAGAAAAAACACAAACACTCCCATTCTTTCCCTAAAATATTCAGCGAAAATAATAAAAAATTAGGACGAAAAAAAAAAGAAATTTCAAAAAAAAAAAAAATTAAATAAAATTATTTTGATTTTTTTAAAACTGTGTTTTTTTCAAATATTTTTTTTTCATAAATTTCAAAGATTTTTTAGCAATTTGAAGACAAATTAATAATTCTTAGCGGGAAAAAAACTGAATTTTTAAAAAAATTTGATTGGATTATTTTATTACTCATAGAAAAATTAATATTGAAAAATTTTTAAAATCATTTTTGGATTTTTTTTAATTACCTGAAAAATTCTGATTTTTTGGAATTTTGAGAAAAAACCATTTTCTATTTAAAAATTGAATAAATAAACAGAAATCAACTCTTAGAACATTACCAAAAAAAATAATTTTTTATTTTTCAAAAAAGATTCCAACATTTTTTACCATTTTTTAACGGAAAAAATTTAAATTTCTGAAAAAAATATAATTTTTTCAAAAAACGTCTAAAAAAGTACGAATTTAAAATAATTTATGGAAATTTTTTAAAAATTTAAAATTTTGTACAAAAAAAAATTTTTTTTTTCAAGGAAAATTTTCTCTGCAAATTCTCATAAAATTTCATAAAAAATTTTTTAAAAACTCAAAACAATTCCATAAAATTTCGCAATAATGAAAAAGGAAACAGGCGGTTGGCAGGGGGAAATCCGCGAATTTTTTGGGATTTCGAGCAGTTCAAACAGTTAAATGAAAAAAAAAAGCGGAGAGAGAAAAAAGAGACGGTGAGAAAGAGAAAGGCAAATAGAAGAAAAGAAAAAAAAAGAAAAAAAAACGGCGATATTGGAATTTTTTTCAAAAAAAGTCTGAATTGAAAATTAATGATAAAAAAATTTTTTTAAATTTAAAATTGTGTACAAAAAAATTTTTTTTTTCAACGAAATTATTTTTGGCAAGTTCTGAGAAAATTGCACGAAAATTTGGATTTTTCCAAAAAAAAAAACAAGTTTGATAAAAAAAGGTGGAAAAAAATAAGAGACGGAAAAAGGAGAAAGAAAAAGGCAAATAGAAAAAAAGAGGAAAAAATTGCGATATTGGAAATGTTTATCGACGCGAAAAACATCTAAACATTCTCACAATGCACTGGGAAAAATTGGAAAAAAATATAAATATATATATGAACAAGTTTTTTTTGAATGCGAAAATAATAAATATTTTTTATTTTCATTTTTTTTAATACTGAAGAAGTTTTTTTTTTGTAAATTTTCAGTTTTTAATAAAAAAATTATTTAAGTTGAAGGGTAATTCCAGGATTTTTGAAAAATTCTCGAAAAAATTTTTATTTATGAACAATTGATTTTCTTCAAAAATAATTGTTTTAAAGTTCTATTTCGAATTTTTTATTTTTTTCGAAAAACAAAATTATTTTTTGTTTTTTTTTTTTAATTTGATATGAAAAAATAAAAGTTTAAAGAATATAAGAATTTCAGAAAAAAATTTGAAAATTTAAAAAAAAATATATATTTTCTAAAAACGAAAAACAATTTTTAAATAAAATGCAAAAAAAATATTCTAAAAAAATGTCGAATTTAATTTAATTATAAATATATTTTTTTTTAATTTTTCAAAAATTTCTGTACTTAATTTATCTCAAAATTTTTCAATTCCAGGAAAAAATTTTTTTTGTATTACAAATTATCTTTTTAATTAAATATATTTAATTAAAAAATTTTTTTTTTTAGAATTCGGAACTTAAAATTTTCGAAAAATTTAGAATTCGAAATTTCTGAAAATTCAAAATTTTCCGATTTTTTCTAAAGAGAACAATTTTTTAAATTTTTTTTTGAAAAGTAAGCAAAATGCAAAAAAAAATCAATCGTTCAAAAAATTTAAAAATCAATGGCGATAAAATTGAATCTTTTGAATTTTCACCCATTTTTTTTGAATGGAAAAAAAAATTTTTCTTTCCAAAAATACATAGGAAATACAATAAAAAAGAGAGAAATCAAGAGAAAATTGAAAAAAAAATTTTTTTAGAAAATAGGGAGGAAAAAAAATGAAAAGGATAGACGACTGATGAGTGCCTGTATGAGAGAGAGAGAGGGTGTCTATTGATTAAGAAAAAGACAAAAGAGGCGCGCGCGCGAGAAAAGTTCCAATTCACCGTCTCGGATCGATTCGGTAGACGGGAGGGAGGAGGGAAGAGAGAGAGAGAGTGCGCAGAGAAAACGGAAACAGTTCTGTCGTCGCCGAAACGGACACTCGGACACAATGCAGACAGGCGGCGGGGAGAGAGATCGCGCGCGCGCGCGCGCAAGAAACGAGGGTAAACATCGCGGGACGTTGTGACGGTGAGCAGTGACGTGACACAATGATCGCATATTGTCACGGTGTCGTGCAAACTGGGACAAGTCGTTTTGGAGTAGGGTTGGAAAGAAAGGCGGCGCCGCGCCCCGTTCGGAGGGATCGCCTGTACTGGGGGTCGGTAGCTCAGTCGGTAGTGGTGGCCGCTGGCGATCGAGAGGTCACGAGTTCGATCTAATCGAACATTGAAAGACCCAAAAGAACCTTTTTTGTCCAAGAAATTCAAAGTTCGACGATTCCACCCCATTCCGGGCTCACTTCGAAACTCGCTGCCCGCTTTCAATGCAACCTGGAACAATTGTTATATTTGAACTTTCAAAGTGATTCTACTAAATTGATCCTGGTACGAGACTACTTTTCCAGCGAAAAGTAGAGCCGCGCGAGATTTGAAACGAATACCGGGATCAGTCCAAAAATGAAAAAAAAAACGCTCGGCAGGTCTCGTCACGCTTTCATAAACTTTTTTCCGAATTATCATCTGCGCCTTTATACAATTTTTTTGCGAACCGCACTTTCCTAGATCAAATTTCTCATAGAATGATGAGATTAAAGGCGCAGATGGTTATTCGGGAAAAAAAGTTTATGGTAGCGTGGCGAGACCTGCCGCCCGTTTGTCTGAGGACTCTCTCGATGATTTTCAACTCTATATCAATATCAGTTCGCCGCTTTCTGCTGTCCAAAAAGTTTTAAAGGCGCATAGGTCGACGACCCCACATGTCGATTTACGAGGCGACTTTTCACTTTTTCAGTCAGGTTTCACGCATTTCTCCCGGGAAAATAGTGCTAAATTCGAGTCGGTCTTCAGTTAACTGATAAAAATCACCAGTGTCGAGGGCTGGAATCTATGAAACTGAAATGTGCAATTTGTGTGCAGCTTCGCTACAAAATGACAAAGTTCTTAAAAGGGGGGGGGGGGGTGCCAACTCGAAAAAAATTTGCTTTAATAAATACAAACTAGAGGGGTGGGAAAATGCAGCGCACAAGGAGCGACGCTTTAAAAATAAGTAAAAGTATTTTTAATTATCGATTTTAGGCCAAAATTGATATTCCTGTGGCCGTGGCCTAACTGCTGCTTTTCGCGGGAATTCTTCTTTTCGTGGGAATTCTCCTAATTTCGTTGCTGCGCCTATGCGCGATATCGATTGATTTGCGATATTTTTGGACCGCTCGATGCTCCGCTTACAGACACGTCTTTTCGCGAAGAAATCTCGAAAATGCACCGAGGCCGCGCGAAGAATTCCCGCGAAAAGCAGCAGTTAGGCCACGGCCACAGGAATATTAATTTTGGCCTAAAATCGATAATTAAAAATACTTGCACTTTTTTTTTAAGCGTCGCTCCTTGTGCGCTAGATTTTCCCACCCCTCTAGTTTGTATTAAAGCAAACTTATTTCAAGTTGGCACCCCCCCCCCTTTAAGATGCGTAAGCCATGCCGCCGATTTTCATTTCAACACAAGTCGAAAGTTCAGTGAAGTCCTCCACGGGGAGCAGATCGTTCATTGTCGCGTGTAGTTGTGGAATTCAGAAGACCGGGTGACCTTGGGACATGCCCCCCCCCCCCCATTGCTCCGAATCCACTGTCCGACGTGTTCCGACCGTCGACCCCTCGCTTGTCTAATCCGATTCTCAGAGGTCGCTGGACACTTCGCCGATCAGCGAGTTCATATCTCTGCGAGCAAGCCATCATGTTCAACGACATTCTTGGAGATATGTATAGTCAAATGATCGAATCACAGTGAGTTTAGAAAAGTTAAAGTACTGTCGCAGAAGAGAACTCTTTCGAGGCCAAAAGAACTGGAACGTACGTGTGTTCACGGAAATCAAGCGTGCCAATTGACACATTATACTGCCATGGCGTTTTGCATACAAATCTTTACGTACGGTAAGTAATAGAAGAATTCCACTTCCTAATTATTCACTTCAGGAAAGTGTAATGAACCGCTGAGAGAAGTAGCGAGAAGAATTTGTTTGAAATACGAATCCACACCACAATTTAAAAAACCATATCATCGCGAATTCTGTGAGTGGGATGCCAGACTTCCGACGACGACGACAACGACAACGACGACGACGACAACAACGACGACGACGACGACGACACCAGCGCCAACAGCCGCACCGCCCAATTATTTCGGTTTCGCAGCAATGTTTATCGCCGGATGCGTACTCATGACCATCATCTGCATCATCTTTCTGCTGGTGCGCCGATTGTCAAGAAAGACTGACCCGGAGCTGTCGGCTGTGACTCCGAATGCTCGCGGGCACAAGAAAAAGTCAAGAACTACGACCAGAGGAACGACTGGAACGACGGGAACGACGACGAAGTGGAACAAAAAGAAGGACAAGAAGCATAGGAAGCACAAGAAAACGAAGACGACGAAGGGGACGACGACGACGACAGGGAGCAAAGTCTGAGGGGGGGAGGAGGGGTCAGGCACTTTACGCCTTCTACTTGAATTCAGTGTATTATCGATTGAAGAGTTAGCTCATGTCCAGCCGCTATCGACGTTGAAGAGACTCAACTTGGCTGCTTCTTTGAGCCTGTTCTTGAACCAAAGCAACTGTTGCAAACAGTAGTTTTGCGATTTCGGGAACGTCTTGTGAATGAAATGAATATCTAGCGATTAATTCTGAAATAAGCGCAATAAGACCAACTTATGTATACCCGTTTGAAAATGAAAGCGGCTGGACATGAGATGCGCTCAGCCACTGGGGGCGGCCTTGTTGCCTCCGTCCAGTTCACAATGTTTCAATAAACTTGTTTTCGTCTGCAATGCACATGTTCACTGATATACTGCTTGTGTTCTTCGGTTCGTTTCTTCCACCGGTAGAAGGGAATCATTTTCCAGTGCGGAGACAATATATGATACACTACGGTGCAGAACTGATTCAACGGAAAAAAAAATTTGGGGGGGGGGGGGGGGGTCTTCCTTAAACTTGTGAAATCTGCGGAAATTCTAGAAAAAAAGGTCCGGAAATTCTAGAAAAAAGCTGAAAAACCTTAATTTTTTCTGAAACTTGTACTCAACTTGATCGAAAACTTCAAAAACAAGTTGTTCTGAGCCGTTTGTGTCAGTATGGAACAGTACCCAACCCGCTTAGTGGCGCTGAAAGCTTAACTTGCGGCTGGAGCAGTCGAGCCGCGGAGTTTCGAACATGCTCCAAATTGTGCTACCACATCTCAGGTTCCAGATGTTCTTTGTTTCAACTCCGTGAGGAGGATATGATTTTTCTCGGATACTGTTCTGCAAGGTTTCACAAGTTTAAAAGGAAGACCCCCCCCCCCCCCCCCCCCCAAATTTTTTTTTCCGTTGAATCAGTTCTGCACCGTAGTGTATCATATATTGTCTCCGCACTGGAAAATGATTCCCTTCTACCGGTGGAACAAACGAACCGAAGAACACAAGCAGTATATCAGTGAACATGTGCATTGCAGACGAAAACAAGTTTATTGAAACATTGTGAACTGGACGGAGGCAACAAGGCCGCCCCCAGTGGCTGAGCGCATCTCATGTCCAGCCGCTTTCATTTTCAAACGGGTATACATAAGTTGGTCTTATCGCGCTTATTTCAGAATTAATCGCTAGATATTCATTTCATTCACAAGACGTTCCCGAAATCGCAAAACTACTGTTTGCAGCAGTTGCTTTGGTTCAAGAACAGGCTCAAAGTAGCAGCCAAGTTGAGTCTCTTCAACGTCGATAGCGGCTGGACATGAGCTAACTCTTCAATCGATAATACACTGAATTCAAGTAGAAGGCGTAAAGTGCCTGACCCCTCCTCCCCCCCTCAGACTTTGCTCCCTGTCGTCGTCGTCGTCCCCTTCGTCGTCTTCGTTTTCTTGTGCTTCCTATGCTTCTTGTCCTTCTTTTTGTTCCACTTCGTCGTCGTTCCCGTCGTTCCAGTCGTTCCTCTGGTCGTAGTTCTTGACTTTTTCTTGTGCCCGCGAGCATTCGGAGCCACAGCCGACAGCTCCGGGTCAGTCTTTCTTGACAATCGGCGCACCAGCAGAAAGATGATGAAGCAAAAACCAGTGAAAATGAACCCGACGGCGAAAAAAGCCAGAAGCCCGATGTAATCGGGCGGTACAGTCGTTGGCTTCGGCGTCGTAGTCGTCGTCGTCGTCGAAGTGGTGCTGGTGGTTGTTGTTGTCTTCGCGGGTCTTGCCTCCCATCTGCAGAATTCAATATGGTGTGCAAATTGCTTGAACATTTCCACGTCCTTGTTCTCATCACACAACCGTCTCGCAAACGAATGAAACTGCTCCCCGCAGTTTTCTGAACACAAATTTGACGCCAGTTTTGTTTTTTGTGACCTACGGTAGCCATGATCTTCCGAGCATTTAGAAAGCATTTCATAATGACCCCACTGACACGAGTATCCGTTTTCCACGCACCTCTCTCTTTGCAATTTCATGCTGAATTGTTTGTTTCATTGATTTCTTCGTTTCCACGAACACTCACGGCTGCTGTCCCGTATCAAAACCAGTACAAGACAGCCACATAAATATTAGTAATGGGTCTTTATTCTATGTATATTAATCTTCACTACATTTTTCCGTAGTTCTGTCTGTTACGCAAAAAAACTTGAATTACTAAAGTTTTTGTATAAATATCTAGGATAAAGCAAAAGGATTACGGTAGATACAGTTATCGAGATCAGGGTTGGGCTATCGAAAAGTTCGGCAAATTTTGCCGACAAAAAGTTTTCCGGAAAATTTGCGACTGTGCAGCGGAGCGATGGGAAGAAAACTAGAGAAATAGGCTTGACGAGGATTCAAGAACCAAAAAATCAAAAATTACTCCATTACGAAAAGTCTGCACCCGTCGACGCGAAAGCCATTCTTGTACTGATTCTGATTTGAGGTGCAGCCGGAAAACGTTTTCTTCTTTCAAACTCACTATTCATCTTCTAAACCCATTGTACTCGCGTGTCGTCTCTCCTCGAACTGCTCGCAGAGATATGAACTCGCTGATCGGCGATGTGTCCAGTGGCCTCTGAGAATCGGATTAGACAAGGGAAGGGTCGACGGTCGGAACACGTCGGACAGTGGATTCGGAGCAATGGGGGGGGGGGCATGTCCCAAGGTCACCCGGTCTTCTGAATTCCACAACTACACGCGACAATGAACGATCTGCTCCTGGTGGTTTCAGACCTCCGAAAACGACATGTGCAGCTCTTTTGAGCGCCAATACCTTGAAAACCAATTTTCAGCAAAGTTTTCCACGGAAAAAAAAACGTTAATAAATAGGAGTGGTGGAATAATAATTTGAGAAAATTGAAAAAAAACAGAAAAATTCAAAGCAACCAAAGAGCAGAAAGAGACGGCTCGAAAGAATGAGAAAAAAAAATGAAAACGGACAGCTCGAAATATTGCTTGTTGGGCGGCAGTTCCGCGATAAATAGATCGGTGATTGAATTCGAAACTTGACGAGTTGGGATAGGGGACAACACTCGTGACGTGACTCATCGTCGTCCGCCGTCACGCCTTCTGTCCGGAGACTCACGACGACGTCGCTCCGAGTCGCGAGGACGGTCCCGATGCTCACGGTGCTCCTTGCGATGGTCTCCACGCTCCGAACGGTCACGACGTTGATCCGGACTTCTGGAGACAACGAATTTCATGTTTACAGCCAGACTGCATTCATTTTCAAATTTTGAAAAATTTTCATTTTTTTAAAAGTTTTTTTTTCTAATTTTTTTTCAGAATTTCGAAAAAATAATCGAAAAAATAACCGAACAAGATACGAAAAATCATTTTGTGGAGTATAAAATTGCTTTAAAAAATTGTTTTTAAAAACAATTCCAAAAAAAAATTGTTTTTTGAAAACATTTAGAAAATTAGGGTTGGCAATGGGGCGCCCCGCTTTGAGGGGGCGCCCCGCTTTGGGGGCGGCGGGGCGGCCCCCGCCCCATGAGCGGGGCGCCGGGGCCGCCCCCGCCCCGTCGAATGGGGCGATGGGGCCGCCCCCGCCCCGGCGGCTTGCAGCATTTTTCGAAAATTTGCCCAAAATAGTCCGTTCGAGCTCATTCTTGAAGCATTCTGCAGACAATTTTGTCATTCACGCAGATATTTTGCAAGTTTTCGAGATTTCGCATTCATAAAAAAGACATTTACGAGAAACCCGACCATTTTAACCGAAGGTTTGACAAAATTGTCTACAGAATGCTTTAAGAATGGGCTCAAACGGACTATTTTGAGCAAATTTTCGAAAAATGCCGCGGGGCGCCGGGGCCGCCCCAACGCCCCTTTTGCCAACCCTACAGAAAATACAAAAACTAGCTGTTCCGCGAACAAAATTATTGAATAATTTTGGAAAAATTTTGAAAAATTGCAGCATTTTTTTAAAAATTGAATTTTCCGAGCAAAAAAGAGAAAAAAAAATTTGAATTTGTTTTTTATTTTTCTGGAAATTTATAAAATGAAAAATCCAATTTTTTTCAAGAAAAATTATTTTTTTTTTAAATTTGAATTTTTCATTTGTTCGAAGGCAATTTTCAAATTTAAAAAAAAAAATCGAAACCCAACCTTCTGCGTCTCTCTTCCCTCTCGGCTCTGTGCTCTTTTCGTTCGCGCTTCGGCGACGGCGACGCGCGTCGATGACGTCTTCTGGGAGACGGCGTCCGCCGACGTCTTCTCGCCGCCGCCACCACCTCCTTCTCTTCTTTCTGACGATGACGTGGCGGTGACGACGGCTTCTCGCGTGGCGCGGATTCTGAAAATGGCCAAATCGAGAGGGTTTCTTCCGGATTTTGTGCAATTCTTCAACAAAAAAAAGTGTTTCAGTGAAAAAAAAATTCAACATTTACACTCAAACTTTTCTTGGCCTCGCTTCTTTTTGGGTCTTGAACGGTTAAAAAAAAATCAATTTTTTTTCTGAATTTCTAAAAAATCGTTACGGTCTGCTGGCCTTGAAATTTTGACAAAAAAAATGAAAAAAATATATAAAAAATTCAAATTTGAATTCGCGCGCGTCTCCGAGTTTTCTAAGCCATCGTTTCGTGAGATTCGCAAAATTTTTCAAAAAAAAAAAAAAAAAATCCCCCCGCCCCCTCTCGTTTTTTCTACTACATATTTGAAAAAGTCTTTGAATTATGTATTTCCCAATTTTTTTGTTGGCCACTTAATTCTCATATCAAATTTAATTTCAGCGCACTCACTGGGCTTGTACTTGTAGTTCTGGGCGACGGATTGCGAGAAGTCGACGTGGATGCGTCGATCGTCGATCAGCACGTTGTCCATTTTGAAGAACGCCTGCTCGCACGATTTGGCGTTGTCGAACTCGATGAACGCGTATTGAAGTGAGTCGCCCGAGCGACGGTCGCGAACGATCTGCGAACGGAATGGCAATGGTCACTGTGACACAGAGTTGCACTGAGCTCGCCATAATTTTCTGGTGATGAATTCTATCAAAAATAGTGCAGTTACCAAAAGTATGAAACTTTTTGCGACCTTTCGAATGGTGCAACGCGAATTTGAAAATATTGACTTTGAAAAAAAGTTATGCAGGTTTTAGTAGAATTTTCTCCGTGAATAACACGGAACAAGGAAAAAGTTATATTAAAACCTGCATAACTTTCTTCAAAGTCAAGATTTTCACATTTTCGTTGAACCATTCAAAAGGTCTCTAAAAGCTTCATATTTTTGGTAACTGCATTATTTTCATAGAATTCACCAGAAAAAAATTATGGCGAGTTTCGTGCAACTTCCTGAGTTAGCTCCGTGAAACTCTGCTGTGGTCTTTCCAAACTTGTTTCATTTTTGGTCTCAAATTTATCGAAATTCAATGAGAATTCTGGGAACGCGCAACATATCTCGAAAACTGGAATAGTTACAAAAAAGTTGTTAACTAGAAAAAGATGGGGAATTTGAAGGTGATCATGTTTTTAGTTGACAACTTTCCCCCAACTCTCCTAGTTTCAGAGATATTTCAGTTTGAAGTCGGGCTCTTTGAAGCCCTTCTATTAATGCGCTTATGGTAGTTTCATTTTTTTTTTTTGAAACTTTTTGATGAAAAAAAAAAACTATATTTTCTTCATTGTGACCTTTTTTTAAAAAATTTTTATTTCAATGAAATTGTCAAGTTATTTAGTTATAATTTTAAAAAATCCCACTGTTCATGGAAATATTTAAAAATGTTTTTTTTTTTGAAAAAAATTTGAATAAAAAATTTTAATTGAAATTGAAAGATTTTTTTTTTGGATTTTATTATTTTATTTTCAATTTCCAGCTTGAATTCAAAAAAAAACTTTTTTTAAAAATTGATGAAACAGCACGATTTTTCTTTGTTCAAATATTAATTTTTTTTCAATTTTTTGCTCCAAAATTGTTTTAAAAATTTTTTAAAAATCGAATTATTCGAAGGAAAAAAAAATTTTCCCGAGAACTCGATTAATTAAAAATTTAACATTCAAAAAAAAAAAAACTTTTTTAATAGAATTTTTTTGATCGATTAACAAAAAGGCCACCTCGCCTGTTTGAGAAATTTAAATTTTGGAAAACTTAAAGACTCACCTCGCAATTGTTGATTTTTCCGAAGCGCGAGAAGATGATCTCGAGATCCTCGTCGGTGGTGACCGGATTCAGTTTGCACACGAAGAGCACGTTCTCCGGCGGCACCTCGTCGGCGTCGCGCAAGTCGCCCACCATCTCGAGGATCTGCGCCTGCTCGGCCATCTCGCGCTGCCGCAGCTCCTCGGCCACCTCCTCCGCCGTCTTGCCCTCGTCCTCGTCCTCCTTCTCGTCCAACGCGATTTGGTCCGTCTGTATTCGCATTGATTTGTTGCAATGAATTAATTGTTCATGGTCATTTTTTGAATTATTTTTTTTTCAAAGCTAGTTATCAATTTTAAAGGTTTTAAAAAATTTTCGATTTTTTTTTTTGAAATTTTTCCGGCATTTTTTTTTGAGTTTTCAATTGATTTTCTAGTCGTCGAGGTGTTTTTGATATAATTTTTTTTAAAAATTCATTTTTTTCAGTATTTCAAAATTGCAATAATTTTGAATTTTTTCAGATTATACTTTTTTTAATTTTTATTTTTTCCGATTATTTATTTTTTAATTTTTTTTTAAATCAAAATTATCGCTGGTTTTTTGAATTCAAATTCTTTGACAAAGTTCTGACATTTTTTCAATTTTTCATAGATTTAGCCGTTGAGTTTTTTTTATTGTTGCAAGATTTAGAAAAAATTTTTCTCGTTTTTCATAATTTCAAAATTCCACAAATTTTTATTTTGAAAAAAATTTTTTATTCAGATTTAAAATTTTTCAAAATTTAACATTAAAAAAAAACAATAAAATTTATTTAAGAAACCAACAACTAAAAATCTAGTTTTTCAATAATAATTTAATTCCTTCTTATTAAAAATTTTTTATCAACACTGTTTTGCATAGATTTTTTTCGGAGGATTACAAAATTCGAAAAAATAAAAAAATAATACATTTTTTATTTTCGAAATTCATTCTTAATTTAGATTTAAAAATTTTTTAAAAACCTAATTTCCCAAATTTAAAACCCTCTCGTTAATTTTTTTAGTTAAATTTAAAAATGCTCACTCACCTTGACGAGCATCTCGTAAGTGGGCGACGGTGATCTCGGCGGGTACGAGATACGGGCATCTTCGTCGAACGGATCGTCCAACACGATGGTGTGCGATATTCTGCGCGGTAAATTTAAATTAATTTAATTCAAAAATTAATTTTGCTTTTAAAGAATTTGATTTATAATTAAATTTCAGACAAAAAAAACCAGTGCTTCTGAATTTTTGAACAGAATTTTCCTAAAATTTAACTTACCAAAAAAAAATATTTTTTTTTTCAAATATAGAAGAATTGTTCCATTTTTTTTTTGCAAAAAAAAATTGATGAATTATAATTAAATTTCAGACAAAGATAGTGATTTCAGAGTGCTTTAAATTTAATATTTCCTAAAATTTAAACATTGAAAAAAAACAAAATTTTTTCCAAAAAAAAAATTTTTTTTTTAATTTCAATCGATTCTTTCCAACCAAAAAACCTATTCCAATTTTTCCAAAAAAAAATTAAAAAAATAAAAAAATCCCCCATAATTTCCGGAGAAATGTTACCTGATATCCCGGAACGGTTTGTGGTTCGTGTCGGTGAGCTGCTCGTTGAGCTTCTCGAGAGTCTCGATTCCCTCCGTCACTTGTCCGAAAATCGTGTGCGTCTCGTCCAGATAGTCCAGGCTGCAAACAAAAAAATCGGCAATTTTTTTTCGGAATTTTATTTTTGATTATGGAAAAAAAAGAACACCAAAAAAAAAAATTTTTTCGAGAAAAACTGGATAGGGATTTGACTTTGGCGTTCAAAGTTTAAAAATATTACGAGGGAAAAAAAAAATTAATTTTAATTTAATTTAAATTTTTAATGTGAATTTTTTTCAAAATTAAAATTTTTCCAATCGAAAAAATTTTTTTTTAAACTATTTTTTGAATATTGAATAATACATATATTAATTTTCTTTGGAATTCTTTATTTTTTTCGTCTTTCAAAAAAAAGTATTCATTTTTAAAAATCAAAAAATAATTTCCAATTTTATTTTTCGACTGTGATTTTTTTTTCTAAATTTCAATTTTTCAATCAGTAAAAAAAGGAAAAATAGTCACTTTTTTTGATTAAAAAAAAACTTAAAACCCAAAAAAAATTCAAAATTATTACCAACCTATTTTTTTGTGCAAACAAAAGGAAAAAAGAGCTCACTTTTCGCCGAGAGTGATGAAGAATTGGCTGCCGAGCATATTGTCGCCGTTGTTCACGAAAGAGACGATTCCCATTCGAGTGTGACGCATTTTCGGCAGATCCTCGCGCTCGAAATAACGCCCCTGCTCTCCGTACAGATCACTGAAATATTTTTTTTTTTAAAATTAAATTTAAAATCTACAGAATCCATCTGATAATTCATTTTTTCAAAAACTTGGTCTCAACATAGTACAAAATATTTTTTTAACTCAGAAAATTATTTTTAAAAACTCAAAAACTTTGCTTTTTTTTAAATGTGAAATTCAGAAATTCACGATCGCATGGTAATTTTTGAAAATTAATTAAAAAAATTTTCAAAAATTAAAAAATTTTTTTTCTAAATTTTTTATTTTAAAATCGGTCAGCATAGAATAATTTTTGAAAATGAAGTCAGTTGTCGTTGAACCTGAATTTTGGTTTTTTAAATTTTATTTTCAAAAAAAAAAAGAGCATACCCAAATTTTTTTCAAAAATTTGAATATTTTTAACGACAATCCCGATATAAAATTTTCTAAAATGTTCATTTTAAATTTGAATTGAATTTTATTTTTCAAATTGAAAAAAAAGAGCATACCCAAATTTTCAACTTGTACTAATTTTTTAAAAATTTTTAATTTGTACGGATTTTTTTATTTTAAACTTTTTGTGAACATTTTCAACAACATATTCATTATCAAATTTTCTAAAATTGAATTGAATTTTAGTTTCCAATTTTTTTTTTTCAAAAAAAAAGAAAGAGAGCATACCCAAAAATGGACTCTCCACCCTTTCCGGTGCCAGTCGGATCGCCGGTCTGTGCCACATAATTCCGTTCGATACTGTGAAATTGGTTCAGATTGTAGTACTTCTTCTTGCACAATTTCACAAAATTCATTGAGCCTGCAAAAAAATTTTTTTTTTTAATTAAATAAAATTATAATTTTTTTAAACAAATTTTTAAAAAAATTTTTGAATGTGACAAAAAATTCCGGAAATTTTTTAGAATAAAAAATTAAAATTTTATTTTTGATTAAATTATTAAATTTAAAAAAAAAACTCACATCTCGGCCGCTCTTTTACAAATAAATCGATAATTAAATCGCCAAGCGTCGTCTCCACAAGGACCGCCATCTGAATTTATAAATATTTTTTAAAAAATATTTTTTATAATAAAAAAATAGTTGGAAAAAATACTAAAATATTACAATTGGCTCGAAAAACCATTTTAAAAAAAACTAAGAAAAAATTTAAAAAAAAAATATTTTTATTTGGAAAAAAAAGAGCCCCGAAAATGAATCGATATTGACTAGTAGTATAGTAGGAAAAGTTTCGATTTTAAAAAAAAGAAAAACACAGAAAATTATGGAATTTCATAAAAAAAAGAAGAAGAAGATAGTTTACACATTTTTACACAGAAAAAAAAATGTTTTTTCTCAATTTTTTTTAATCGCTTGTCGCCGATTTTTTGAAAAATCTTCCAGTGTAGATTCCTGAAAAAATTGGAGGGGAAATTAATTTTTTAGAGAACGCAAAAAAAATAAACGAACCAGCAACGAGTCCGCCGACTCCGGCCGCGATTCCGGCGATCGCTGAGCCGGCAGTCAGTCCGACCGGTCCGCCCACCGCCAGACCGCCCACGATTCCCGCGTAGATCGGCGCCTGCCAAGTTTCGGCGATAATTATTATTGATTTTTTAATTTAAAAAAAAACATGAGTTTATATTCCCATTAGCTTTCTTTCTAAATCATCATCTTGTGTCTTATGTTTTATCCATCTCTTCCTAACTAAGGGGCGTGGCCTACGAACTCCGAGCATTTTTTTTTTGTGCGATCTTGTAATATTATAGTCTATATAATTTATAGAACTCATCAGAACATCAAAAGAGTCCACAAACAAACTGGAGGCGGGTCTCGCCACGAAAAAAATTAGGGGTACCATAAAATTTTTTTTTGAATAATCGCATGCGCCTTTAACCTCATTTTCTTCGAATGGTCTAGAAAATCGGCGGTTCGAAAAACAAGTAGTATTTAAAGGGGGGGGGGGGGTGCCAACTTGAAAAAAGTTTGCTTAAAAAGAAACTAGAGGGGTGGGAAAATGCAGCGCACAAGGAGCGACGTTTTAAAAATAAGTGCAAGTATTTTTAATTATCGATTTTAGGCCAAAATTAATATTCCTGTGGCCGTGGCCTAACTGCTGCTTTTCGCGGTAATTCTTCGCGCGGCCTCGGTGCATTTTCGAGATTTCTTCGCGAAAAGACGTGGTTGTAAGCGGAGCATCGAGCGGCCGAAAAATATCGCAAAACAATCGATATCGCGCATAGGCGCGCAACGAAATTTGGGTTTCTAGGTCACGGCCACAGAAATATTAATTTTGGCCTAAAATCGATAATAAAAAATCAGACATGCGACGGGCCGGGCCGGGCCGGGCCGGGCCGGGCCCAAATGAAAAATTTCTCGGCCCGGGCCCGGGCTCGGCCCGGGCTGAGCCCGGCCCGGCCCGTTGGGTAGTACTAACTTTTTCAAAAACAATTTTTTAAATAATTTTTACTGATCAATTTTCAAATAAAGAGGACAAAAATCGAAAAAACACCTCAGAAAAATTTGTGCAGTGGGGCGCATTTGCATTACGCTGAAAACGGAGAGCTCCGATTTTGATTTGCCGAAGCGGCATCTCAAAATTGGAGGGCACCGAATTAGCTTTTCAGAAACGGGCTGGGCCCGGGCCGGGCCGAGTTTTCGCCCAATGGGCCCGGGCCGGACCCGGGCTCTGAAAAAACACGGCCCGGCCCGGCCCGGCCCGGCCCGGGCCGAGCCCGGGCTGAGCCCGGGCCCAGCCCGAAAATCGCAAGTCTGTAAAAAATACTTGCACTTATTTTTAAAGCGTCGCTCTTTGTGCGCTGCATTTTCCCACCCCTCTAGTTTCTTCTTAAGCAAACTTTTTTTCAAGTTGGCACCCCCCCCCCCCTTTAAAGGCGCATGCAACTTTTCAAAAAAAAAAGTTTATGGTACCACCCGTTTGTTTTCGTGGTGGGACCCGACACCTGTTTGTTTGTGGACTTTTTCGATGTGCTTTTCAAACTCTATATATTTTTTTTAAAAACCTTTTATTTCTATATTAATTTTTTTTCTATTTTCTCTAAGAAACTCGTAAGATTTCTTCATTTTAAATTTTTTTTTTCAATTTTTGAAAAAATATTTTTTTTGGAAAAAAAAATACCTTTGCCGCTTTCGATTTGACCGCCTTTTTCAAATTCTCGTTTCCTCGTTTCACATCTTCTGTCGCTCGTTCCACTTGTTCCTAGCGATAGAAAAAAAAAATAAATTTTTGAAAAAAAATTAATTAAAATTTTAGTCTCAAATAAAATGTTGAAAACTCCTCCAAAATTAAAATAAAAATTCGAATAAATTTTTTCTAGTTTTTTCAAAATAAAACACAGTTTTCTCTTCCAATTTTTTTTTGTTTTGATTTTTAATGTTTTTTAAACTTTATTAAAATTCAGAAACTCCCCATTTTTGTAAGAGCCAATGGCCTTTTTTTTCTCAAATTAAAATTTTTGAAAATTTTTTTTTATTCAAGAAATCAGCCAATTTTTTGGTTTTTTATGTTAAAAAAATCATTCAAACTATTCTCTCACCCAAAAAAAAAATTTCCAAGTCGGAACCTTGAAAACTCCTCCAATTTTTTTCTCAAATTCGACCTTTTTTTTTTATTTTATAAATACAAAAATCACTCTAAATTTTTAGTTTACCATGTTCAAAAAACTATCCTATTAATTCTCTCACCCAAAAAAAATTTTTCCCCAAATAAAAAAAAAAGAAGGCGTGCAAAACCTCGATGGAGTCGACGACGTCGTGCTGCTCGTGCACAATTCGTCCGAGCTCCTGGAATATCTTCTCCAAATCCTCCATGTCCTTCTGAATTTTGACCGTCGCCTCGGCTCTTTGCTTAGCGTTCTCGGCCAACTGGCGCAGCTCGTTCTCTTTCAGCGTCGTCTCGCGCAAATATCTGAATCACATTTGAAAGAGCATGAAAAATTTCAGAAAAATGCTGAAAAGTCAGTCGACCTCTCAAATTGTAGGTATTTTGACGGGCGGTTCGGCAAAAATTATGAGAAATTTGTCCGATTTTTCTGCTTTTTAAAAATCCCCGAAAAAAAAATCTCGCCATTTCCGGTAAATTTCACCAATCCGGCCATCAAAATACCTGAAATTTAAAAATTCAACAGTCTTTTTCGCATTTTCTAAATTTAATTTTTTCTGAAATGATCACTCGACGCCGTGCTTTTTTTCAAATTCGAAAATTTTTTTTTTGAAATTTTTTTTGGAAAATTGAAAAAAAAAACATTTCGAGAATTTTTCAATTTTTACAAATATTTTTTTCAAGTTATTAATTTTTAAAGATTGAGGAATTGAATGAAATGTCCAAAAAAAATTGTTTTTTTGATCATTAAAAAAACTTCCGTAATTTCTGTAATTTCAAGAAATTTTTCTCAATAGCTTTGAAAAATCAATTCAAATATTCTTTCCAAATTTCCAAAAAAAAAAAAAAAAAAATCGTCGTACCTTCTGGACTCGAGCTCGTACGGATTGTCGTCCTCGGACGGCTCCTGCTCGAACGGATTCGTCGATTTTTTGGGAGACGGCAAAGTTTTTGTCACGTTCACTAGCGTTTTGATTTGCTGTCTGCAATTTTTCACAATTTGGAAAATTCATTTTTTTTCGAAAATAAAGTTTTTAAAAAATTTGCGCTATTTTAAAAATTTAAAAATTAAAAAAAAAAACAGTTGCAGCCATTTTTTTTTGGCAATATTCGACTTAAAAAATCAAAAATCAAATCAAGATGAAAAAATTCAATTTTTTCGAAAAAAAAAATTTTTTCTGAAAAAAAAAGAGGGTCATTAACCTGATGGGATCGACGATGGCGTCGAACTCGTTCTCCTGTTGCTCGCCGCTCAACTCGGCTCGAACCGACAAAATTCCGCGCAATCCGTCCTCCAAATCCTTCTCGTACGTCGCTATCTGCAAAATTAAATGGAATTTTGAGGGAGGAAAAAAATTGCTCCGATTTTTTTTTCGATTTTTTCCAATTTTAATTCTTCCTGTGTAGTTATTATTTTTTTTTTTTTTGGAATTTCGGGGTCAAGTACACCACTTCCGGGCCGCGACAATTCAATTTGCATTTAGATTTTGAAAATTTTTTATTTATTTTTTATATCTTTAAACTGTTGAGCTGGTAAAATCGAGGAAAAAAACTATTTTTAATTTTTAATTTTTTTTTCTTTACTCTACTGATTTTTTAATAAAAAAAAAGGATCGAACTCTTGAAAATTCAATTAAAATTTTTCTTTAGATTCCAGAAATTTTTTAATCTAAAAAAAACTAATTTTTGGTTTTTTTTTTGCATTTATTTTTTATCTTTTTTTAATTAAATTTTTCTTCAAATTCCAGTATTTAAAAAAAATAAACATCTTTTTTCAAAAAAAAATTTAAAAAAAAGGAAACGAACGGATTCTCGGAGCGCTTGGGTGTCTCGGTGTCCTCCTTGCATCGCGATTCTCTGCAAATTTCGCAGCTCGCCGAGCTGGCGGCTCGCCGTTTTCTCGTACATTTGGACGAGCCGCGAGAAGCGTTCCGATGACATTTCTGCATTTTTTAAAAAATAAATAAAATTTGAAAAAAAAATTGAAAAAAAAGAAAAATATTGCAATTCGATTGAAACACGAATTTTTGAAATGAAAAAAAAAAGAAAAAAATGGAATTAAGAAAAAATGATTTTTTTTCCGTTTTACAGTGCGAGAACAATGAAAATGGTAAAAAATAAATAATTTTAAAACTAGACAAAAAAATAAATAAACGGATTTTTTTTCGAAAATCAAATTGCAACCGGTCATTTTCGTTCGAGTTTTGCCAGAAATTTGCGGATTTCTTTGTGGAAGCTCCTGGAAAATTTTTTATTTGTTTTAAGAAAAAAAGCTCAATTTTTTTCGAAAATTCTCACTTTTGATGGTGATTTCTGAGGAAAAAAATTTTTGCTGACTTTTTTTCCGGAAAAATAAAATTTTCAATTTTTTTCTAATTTTTTAAAATTAAATTATTTTTCGTAATTTTTCCCAGAAAAAAACTGAATTTGTTTTTTTTTTAAATTTTTTTTTTCAAATTAAAATTCTCTTTTCGTAATTTATCAAGCCGCTTTTTTTCTCGGAAAACTGTTTTTTTTTGTTTTAATTTTTATATTTTTTAAAATCAAAATATGTTCGTAACTTTTTCAGCTGATTTTTTTTTCGGAAAAAATTGAATTTTTCAAAATTTTTTTATTTTTAAAATATTTTTTAGTTAATTTAAAATATTTTTTAGTATATATTAAAATATTCTTTAGTATATTTTTTCCTAGTTCTCCTCCTACCTGCCGGCAAGACTCTGCGCCTCGGCGATCATTTCGAGAGTGCCGATGAGCGGCGGAAACGAGCTCATTCCGCCCTGCATGAGCAGCGAGTCGTCGAGCTCCGCGAGCAGTCCGCGCACCTTCCGCTCGGCTGCCGCATCGTTCCGCGCGCCAGTCCGCAGAGCCATCACGCAGTGCGAGTTGACGCACTTCTCCACCACCAGTTCGAAGCGCGCGCCGACGGAGATCAGCGGCGAGAGCGCGTTTATCGATTTTATTAGCTGAATTAATATAAATTTTTTACACGATATTTTTCGGCTTCAAAACATTTTTTTTTAACTACTAAATTTTTATATTATTCTAATTTTTTTCCAATAATTAGTTTTTTTTTTTTAAATTAATTTTTTACAATTAATAAAAAATTCGTTACACTTTCAAAAAATTTTAATGCCTTTTTTGGGTAAAAATTCAAAAATTAATAAAGTTTTTCAATTCATAAAATAAAAATTTAGCGGAATTCAATTTTTATTGCTAAAAAAATTAAAACTTATTTTTTCCTTCCAATTTAATTTTTTCTCTCATATAGGAAAAAATAAATAAATTCACGTTCAAAAAATTGAAAAGTTTTTTCTCAAATTCAAATTTTCTTAATTCAAAAATTTCAAATTTAATTAATTAACTAAAAATAAATTAAATAGATAATTTAAAATGTTAAAAATAAAAATAAAATCACCTTAATACACGTCCAAAATTGTCGATCATGAAACTGTCGGCATTGGGGATTTTCGAGTAGATTCGCCGGAAAAACGGGCATGAACAGGTCTTCGGCGATCGATTCGCACAGTTTGGCGCGGATCGCGTTCAGAAACGCGACGAACATCTTCGATTTCTCCGTCAAATTCGCGAGTTTCGCGAAAATCGAACAGAAATTGGCGAGATTTCGCGTCTGTGACAGTGACATCGGGTCCCATTCCTCTTTTATTGTGTCTGCAATTTTTTTCTTTTTGATATTTAATTTTTACGAAAAATGCTCAGAAAAATAATAAGCCTATGTTTAGGATAAAAATTGAACTTTTTAAAAAAATATTTTTTTTTCAACTTTTTAGAAAAATTCAGCAGTTTACTGTGTCTATAATTTTTTTTTGAATATTTTTAAAAATTACGAAAAATGTTTAGACAGTTTTTTTTCTGGGATAAAAAATAAATATTTTAGGTCGATTTTTCAATTTTTGAAAAAAAATTTCGTTTCAAAATTCAAAAAAAAATTAAAATATTTTTTTAAAAACATTTTTCATTTGGCAGTGAATAATTTCTTGCCAAACTCTGAGTTTAACATTTTTTTGAGTTAAAAAAATATATTTATATAATTTAGCCCATTAAACTTTTTTTTTTGATTTAGAAATTTTTTTGAAGAAAAAATATATATTTTCAATATAGCTCTTTGTTTTTTTTTTCAATTTTAGTAAAATCCAGAACTAACATTTTTGCAATTCTTATTTCAAAATTTTTTCAAAAAGTTGAAAAAAATTTTTGCAATAAAAAAAAAGAAAACGCACCAATCAAGTAGGGAATCACCACTTTTTCGACGATCGCCGGCGCCAAATCGACGAGAATCTCGTGATTTTGATCGATTTCCGCGTTTTCCGAACCGGCCACAATTACTGTTTGGAACCATTTCATCGATGGCAGCGAGGTCGGATTCTGCAATTTTTTGGAATTTTTTTTATTTTAAAAATTGTATTTGAAATGACTAGTGAGAAAAAAATCAGGAAAAAATTGAGAAAATTGCAATCACCTTTTTTTAAATTTAAAATTTAATAAATTAGAGAAAATTCTAGGAAAATTGTCAAAAATAATTTTTTTTCAAAAATAAAATTAATTAGCTCGTAAAAAAAATAAAATAAAAATTTGCTATATATATATTTTTTAAACCGTCTCAAATAATTTAAATTTGAAAAAAAAACCCATTACTACATTTTGTATTTTATTGATTTTCGCAAAAAAATCCGACTTTCATTAGAATTAAAAAAAAATTTTTTTTTTCAAATTCCAATTCCCAGCGATTTCCAATTTTTTAGATTAATTTTTTTCCGTTTAAAAAAATCCAAAAAAAAAAAAACCAACTCGGAGGACATCGGCGGTGAGCAGTTCGAGACGAACGTACGGCGAGCATAGTTTGGGCAGACACTCGTGGATGTAGGCGTCCTGGAAGGATTTCGGATCGACGGCCAGCCAGTCCATCATGCGTCCGAGCACTTTGCGCAGCTCCGCGTACTCGTCGCGCGCGTCTGCGAAGAGCACCGACGCGACGGCGTCCACCTCGTCGCACGTCTTCTGGTCGGACGTCGTCTGGAGCACGGTGTCCTCGTCGTCGGTGCTCAGACCCTCTTCGTGCTGATTTTCCGACGATTCGCGTTCGCGACGACGTCGTCCTCTGCAACCAATTTTTTTTTTTTTTGAAAAAAATCGATGGAAAGATTGCGAAATTCCGATTCCATTGAACCGGAAAAAAGCCGTCTTTTGTGGGAGGAATGTTTATAATGGCACGTGATTTTTGAAGAGAAACAGAGTAAACATTTTTGAAATTCAATATATTTTTTTTAAATATTAAATAAAACAGTGTGGAATTTTTAGAAATCAGGAAATTTCAGAAAAAAAAAGAGAAACAATTTTTTTTTTGAAAATTATTTTTTATTTTTCAAAATTGTTGCTGCAAATTTCTACGGAAGAGTTTTTTTCAGTTTTTTTTTCAATTTTAGAAAGTTTATTTCAATTTTTTTAATTTGAAAATATTTTTTAACACCACGAATTTTTTAAATAAAAATCATAATTTTAATTTTGCTGGGTTTCAAAAGTTTTTTAAAAAATTTTCTCGGTTCCTAGAATAAAATTTTTAATAAAATTTAAAAGTTTAAAATAATTTACTATAAAAACAGCTCAAAATTTTAAAAAAATTAAATTAATTTTTTTCGTTTAAAAAAAAATGCAAGAAAATTTTAAAAACGAAAAATAATATTTAGAAAATTTTATATGTTTTTTTTTTAATTTTAAAACTGTTTTCTTCTAATTTTAAAAAAAGTATTTAATTTAGAAAAAAATTTTTTTTTTAATTTTTTTAATCATTCAAAAAAAAATCACTTTTCTAAACATAAAAAACCCCAATTTTAAAATAAAAACTTTAAAAAAAAATAATTTTTCTAAATTATTAAAAAAATAATTTAAGAAAACTCAAAAAAAAAAAATTCTTCAAAAATTAAAAAAAAAGGCCCCCAATTCTAACAAAAATTCGAAAAAAAAAATAAAAATAATCTCTCCAAATTAAATTTTCCGAAAAAAAGAAATTGGTTACCTCCTCGCCTCCCGTTCGGCAGTCCGCGTGACGACGTCGGCGGTCTTCTGCGTCTTTCCAAACTGTCCGTACGCGTGTTCCGCGTGCTGATCGCGCACGTCCTGCCGCCTCCGCGCGGTGTGCCGCGTCGTCCGCGCCCTTCCGCATGCTCTCCGCTTGTCGATGATCGTGTTCAGCTCGTCGACTTTCTCGTTGAGACACGCCAGAAGGGAGCGCGAGTAGGCTCGCAGCTCCTGGTACATTGTGTACTTTTCACTTTGACTCGGACGCTCTATTTCCAGCTGCAAATTTGATGCGAATGAGGAAGAATTGTTTAAAAAATGCGGATTTTAATTTTAAAAATTGCTCTGATATTTAGAAGAATTTTTTTAATTTTTGAAATTTTTTGAAAATTCAAAATATTTTTTTTTTTAAATTTTAGCATTTAAAATAAGCAACTTTTTGTGAGTTTTTGAGCAAAATTTTGAAAAGTAGTTTTTTTTTTTGGAAATAATAATTTTTATTGAGAAAAAAATTCAATTTTTAGAATAATTCTAAAAAAATTAGGATAAAAAATTTGAATAAAATTCAATTTTTAGAATAATTTTTTAAAAATTAGAATAAAATAGAATAATTCTAAAAAAATTGAATTTTTAATGTTAACTTTTTTTGAACATTTAGAAGAATTTTTTTTAATTTTCAAATTTATTTTAACAAATGTCAAAAAAATTATTTTTTTCAAATTAAATTTATTATTTCGAGAAAAAAAATTCTAACTCGTCAATTACAATTTTTAAAATTTTTTGTTTTGAAAATGAACTGTTTTTATCAAAAAATGTTTTTAAAAAATAAAATTGTAATATTTTTATTAAAAATTTTATTTTCAAAAGAGCCTCACCTTGCTGATCATATTTTTATTCTCCTCCAGACTCTGCTCCAATTTCCGTTGCTCCTCTTTTTTAAAATTCAGCGCCTCTTCTCGTTCTTGCACTTTTAGCTTCAATTTCGCCAAAATATCGTCGAGTTTGATGACTCCGCCCGTATTTGTGGGCCCTAGAAAATTTTTTTTTAAATTTTTTTAAAAATTTGGTAAAAAAATGCTCAAGAAATTATTTTCAAAAATTTCAAAAAGAAGGTGAATTTTTTTATCAATCCAATTTTTCTCACAAATTAAAATTTAAATCGATAATAATTTTTGATTTTTTTTTTCAAAAATTTTTAATTAATTTCATTTTTAAATCCAATTTTTCGGTGGGAAAAAAAAGAAAAAATCACCAGTGAAATGGAATTTTCCGGGCATTTCGACGTCGACGTCCATATCAATGTCCATGTCCATTTCAGTGTCGTCGGCGACTGGAACTGCGTGTCCGAACAGTTTCGCCGTGTTCTTCTTCTCGTTTCGCAGTCGTCCGATCTGCAACAATTTATTCACTAGTTTTATTTTAAATAATTAAAAAACGTTGAAAAATTAAATTTTCAGAGCTAAAACTTTAAGAAGAATTTTAATAGGTATTTTTAAAATTAATTTTTATTAGGAATTTAGAAAATTGAAATTTCAAAAATAGAAAAAAAATTTAAAAATTAATAATTTTTTAAAATATTTTATTATGGCTTTATGTTTGCAATTGAAAGATTTTTTCAATAATATTTTTAAAAAAAAAATTTAATTCGGCTTATCAAAAAATTGGGTTTTTCAAAAAATTTTCAAAAAAAACCTAATTTATCTGATAGTGAGCAGTTTTTTTTAAATATGAAAAACGAAATTTTTTGGAAAAAATAAAAATTTTACAAAGCAAATTTATTTTTAAATTTTAATTTTTCATTCGATTTTTTATTAATTTTTAGAGAAAAAAAAACCAAAAAATGTTTCTGAAGTAGTTTTTTTTTAAAATCAATTTTTCCAAGGTTGCAGAGCTGTAAAAAGTTTCAAAAAAAAAATAACGCTGAAAAGTCAGTCGACCTCTTAAATTGTAATTCGTCCGATTTTTCTGCGCTTTCCGAATCTTTTTTCGGGGAAATTTCACTTTTCTGCATTTTTCTGGGTTTCAAAATTTTTTAATGCTCGAAAAACTGGCGGCTCGTCGGCTTTGCAACTCTAATTTTCTCAATTTATTTTTCAAAAAAAAAAATTTGTAAAGGGAAAAAAAGGAGAGCTCACGGCGCGACCGGAGACGGCCTTCTGTATCTGCTGCTGCTCCCACTCGTCGTCGTCGTCGTGCTCGCGTCGCCTTCTCTGCGTCTCCTCGAAGTCGCCGTTCTCTCGCTCGAGAAAGTGCTCCTGCTCCTCGCGTTTTCGGTCCTCTTCCGTTTTCAGCAGCTCTCTCGCCGAGTAGAACTTGTTTCCGCCCAGCTCCTCGTCCGAATCGTCGTTCTCGTCCTCTCGGATCAGACGGTTCCGCTCGTTTTTCGTTCGCAACTTTTGAGTGTCGTCCAACGGCGTCTGATCCTGCATGTTTTTTTTTGAATTTTTAAATTTCGGGAAAAACTTAGAAAATAATAATGAAGGAATTGGAATTTTTGAAAAAAATTAGAATTTTTTTCAATTTTTTAAAATTTGATTTTTATTTCATTTTTTTCAATTTTTTTTCAATAGAATTTTTAAACAAAATTTTTTTCGATTTTTTATAGAAATTATTGGGAAAATAATTTTTTTTAAACTGAAAAAAATCCGAATTGAATAAGAAAAAAATTATAGTCATTTTCAGATTTGATTAATTCTTTTTTAAAAATTTTGAAAAAATTAGTATTTTTCGTTGATTTTTGTTATTTTTTTTATTAAAAAAAGAAAATTTTTGAATGAAAAAAAAAAATTTTTAATTTTATGAAAATTATCGAGATAATAATTTTTTTAACTGAAAAAAATTCGAATTTAATAAGAAAAAAATTGTGGTCATTTTCAGATTTTATGAATTTTTTTGACAATTATTATTTATTTTTTCGAACAATTCGGACCTTTTTTTGTTAAGGATCTGTTTTTTTTTTCTAAAAATTTTTCAAAAAAAAAATTTTTTTTCGCGGAAAAAAATTTTTTCTAGTTTTTAATCATGGGTAATTGATAAAAATTCAAAATTTCACTACGAAACTTGAATTTAAAATTGAAATCAAAAATAAACCTGATTTCCCTCGCGTCTCGCGCGTTCTCTCCTCTTTTTGGCCTCGTAAACCGCTTGCGAGTCGGGAATTCCGTCGAAAATCGTGGTGAACGGTCTCGCGATCGCCTCCGAGTCGATATCCAAGTGCTCGTCATACTCGAAATTGTCAGAGTGCGCGATTCGTTTGACAGAATCGTCGCGGTACTTGTCCAGATACTTTTGCCGCTCGTTCTTCGTCTTTTTCTCCTCTTTCGACTGCTTCTCCTTCTTGATCACCTTCTCCAACGCTTCTTTTCGCTCCTTCTCCTCTTTCCAGATGTTCGCCGCCTCCTCTTCCAGATCCTCCAGTTTTATCTGCCTTTTCAGCTCCTCCACCTTCTTCTTGTCCTTTTTCAGCTTGAATGTCGAGTCGGCGCCCTCGTCGGCGTCGAAACTCATCGTGTTTCGCGGTGCGGCGGGTTTTTTCTGCGAAAATCGATGGAAAACGAGTGGAAAACTGGTTTTTACCTCTGCAA
This sequence comes from Caenorhabditis sulstoni, assembly GCA_963966605.1. NCBI lineage: Eukaryota > Metazoa > Nematoda > Chromadorea > Rhabditida > Rhabditidae > Caenorhabditis > Caenorhabditis sulstoni. Next base: position 8,390,836 of record OZ016475.1, read on the forward strand.
TTGGCTCATTTTCCAGTTTTTCGCCCTCCGAATCGTCCCAAGCCTCGGTTTTTCGCTGCCGAATCGCTCCTTTTGCTTTGGGTTTTCGGAACATGCTGGAAATTCAGAAAAAGAGTCAGAAAACAGAAAATCGAAAGGAAAAACAATAAAAAACGAGGGATTCCGATGAAAAACAAGTGTTTTTTGTTTCGAATTTGAAAGTGTCGTATCATTCGGTGCCGAGTGTGCACACACCGAACGTTGGTATTTGATTTGACGCGCAAGTTTAAAACGCGATTTTTTCAGATTTTCAGCGAAAAAACGAGGGAGTTTATGAATTTCTTGGCAAGAATAAAGATTTCAGTTTTTTTCAGGTTGTAAAAATGAGTTTCAGCGAAAAAAAATGACAAGTACAATACGAAAATAAAAAAAACTTGGAGCAAAAAAATTGTTTTTTTTTTTTCTTCCATGCTCAATCATTTTTGAATAAAATGTTATTTTTCTCTTATTCTGTTTTTTTAAAAATTCAAATTCCATTTTCTTAACATGGCCGAAGAGTTTTCTAGGCCATTTTTACAAAAATTTTCAATTTTTTTTCACCTTTCAAATTGCAATTTTTTGTCTCTTTTTCGAATTCCTAGTTATTTCTCGAAACTTTTTTTTAGAAAAGTCCTCAAAAATCCCATTTTCAGCCATTAATTTAATTTTAAAAAAACCGAAATTCGCTTCGAGACCCATAGAAATTTAGAGGCGTGCGCCTTTAAGATTACTGTATTGCGAATTTTTTTTAAAATAAATATTTGGGCCTAAATATTTGTTGATTTTCGATCGATTTCCCTCATTTTTTTCACATTTTTGCGAATTTTCTGACGAAATTAATTGATTTTTAACATTCTCTACGATTTTTCTCAAATGTATCAATCACTTTCACAACAAAACTCAAGGATTTTTGTGATTATGTCCAAATCGACTTATTAAAATTTCTCGCAGTCTTTTTCCTACTTCTTGTAGTCTTTTTATTCATTTTTTAAATTTTGTTTAAAAGTGTACCATTCGAATGATAATCCGCTCTTTATGCGCTCTGATTATCGATTATCCAAGGTTTTTCAGTTTTCAATCGCAAAAAACATCGTCTATGGATCGGAAATTTGCATCATTTTTTTAAATTTCTGACCCGTGGCACCCTTCCTTCAGTCCCGATGTGATTCTCATCGGAAAGTCACGACGCGATCATGGTGACGTGACGTTGGCCTACTGACCGACCTGACCCGGACATGCTCTCAGTCCGATTCCCTCCACGTGGCACTCTTCCCGCCGCTGTCAGTGTTCGCGCAGTCTCGACAACGAATTGTGATTGTCAAAGAATTTTTGCGAGATAATATCATGAAAAGGATTTGTAAGTTCCAGCTCGCAAACGATTTCAGCCAAAGCATTCTTTTTCAGACGTCAGAATTCTAATCGTGATTGTTGCAAATGCGATCGTAGCAACTGGTCAGCATGAGAGTGAGTAACGCCAGCATGTTTCAGCCAGAAATTGATCGATTTTTCCAGACGTCAATAAGAATCAAACGACGTTGGCGTCCAGTCGGACCCTCCACCCCTCGCCTTTCGAAGGTAACGATTCGAGGGCAAGGTTCAATTAACTGAAATTGTATCCGTTTTCAGACTTGGCGTCTCGATTGTGTCCGACAACCGTGCTCCAGCAGTGCTCCCATCCCGAATCCTGCTATTCCCGGCAACGTTCGATCCGGAATGCAAACGGTCAGTCATTTCTGAAAGTGCCACTTCTAAAAATTTTGAGATTAAAATCGTCATCTTTCAGATCACTTGGAGCGAGCAGTCCGACAGATGTCGATGGTTGCTCGAGTGACGAACGGAATCGCCCTCGTGCAGAGCATCGTGAACGGCAGTTTCGACTCCGAGACTGTCTTCTCCGAGCTCCTCCACATGGGACAACTCAAACCGAGTGACATCAAGAAAATGGACGTCGCCGCGTTTTCGAAGGCGTTCGATTCCATGAAGGGAGTGCAAATCGGAGATGCTGCTGAAGTGGAGAAGTTGTTCAAGCTGCTGTACACGATCAGGCACGAAGTGGATGGAGTCGGGAATGTCGCCGAGTGGAACCCGGACCAGTTTCAAAAGGACATTGGAAGTCTTTCGAAGTTTTCTAAAGATCTCAAGCGAAATGTGATGGAAAAAATCAATGTTTGGCAAAACCGTTTCTCGGAAATAGGTAGCTACTCGAATGTTGACGATGCGAAGACGAGATTCAACAATCTGAAGACAGAAACGGAAAAACTTGTCGAGACAGTTTCCAAAATGGACTCAACGAAGAAGCTCGGTTTCACATTCGCAAACATTCAGAGCGCAACGAGCGGTTTCTCGGTTGTCATCAAGGCTCTTGATGGAATCGATGCTTACTTCAATATTCGCAACGAAGTCGATGCAGTTGTTCATGCAGATGACAAGTTCGCAACGAATTCTGGCAATTTCGATGCCGTCCACTCAGTCGCCGCCAGTGTTCCCAAAGAATTGTCGGCAACTCTCAAGTCCATCCTGTCATTTTACGAAGATCGGAAGTCGGAAGGCTCTCGGAAGTTGACCTCGACGATTGCGTTTCCGAACGGATTCAAGGATCTCGCATTTGTTGCGCACGATCTGAAAGATGACTGGCTGAAGAAGGTCGTGAAGACGGATGGGCTGAAGACTGCTCTCGCACCACTGGACTCTCTCGAAGCATCTCTTCGGATCGTTGCGGGAAAGTTCGGATCTCCCGACGATCGGAAGCTTCAACGGATCGCCGGAACTATCCAGATCATTGAGGATCTTCCGTTAGCAGAGAATTCGAAACTCGCAGCCAACAACATTCGCGAGTTCATGAAGACATACAAACCTGCGATGCCATCAGGAAAGCTCTCCATGGACACTATCAAAGCGGAAGTGGGAAACGTGGACGCGGCGTTGATTGACCTGGACAACCTCGTAGCCAAGACCCTCGACAGTCTAAAAACAGAAAAGACGAAGGCTCTGCTCCAAAAGATCAAGAATCAGCCTGCAGATTTTACGACGGACGATGCAGTTGATCAGGCGGTGCAAAGCCTTGAAAAAGATGCCAAAAAATTCGCCAAAATGATGGGGGATTTGAACGCCGAATTGCTCAGAATTGAAGAGGCCGTTAGAGAATCGAAAGACAAGATCCTCGCGAACTTGAAAAACCTGGGATCCTTCAAAAGCGAACTGACGACGTTCTCTCCACTCTTCCAAGTGCTCCAAGACAACTGTGAATCGGTCAGTAAGATGTTTCGGGTGGTCGAATGGTTCAGGAGCCCCGAACGAGATGCCATCCTCACTGACGTCGTCGGAGTCGTGAACAGCGTGAATAGCACTGATGGAGATCTCGACTCCCTCAATAAGAAGGTCGTCAAAATCAGATCATCACGGAGCAACGAGGCGGGAATTCTGGCGGCCCGGAGCGACTTGAAGGCGGTTTCCGAAGTAATCGGATCGTCGGTGGAAGGAGTCGTGACAATGAAGAAGTTGATCGACAAGCCGCTCGCTTTCGACAAAAAGTGGATCGGAATCGTCGGGAAGGAGAGACGGAAGGTCGCGAGTCCATTGTCTCCGAGCACTATCGCACAGTTGGATCAGATTGGCTCGATTGAGCAAGCCTTGGCCAACATGGACAATCAGTTGAAAGCGTGGAGTCAAGGTGTGAAGGATCCCAGCTCGACTCTTCTGGCCAACCACTCGGATCTGTTCACGAGTGCCGCCGCCAAAGTCACTGGAGTCGACATCGACTTCGTTGCCCTGAGCAGTGCGGTCGAGTCTTTGAGGGATACGATTCCAGGCCCCACGACGTCATCGAGTCGGAAACGAGCCGCTGTGGGATCTGACGAGTTGAGTGCGCTGCGAAGTGAACTCGACAAGTTGGCAGCCACAGGACTGAAGTTCAGCAGCTACAAGACCCACTTCGCGAGTTCTGTGGCTTCTCTGCGAGCTCTCGACGACTTCTTCTCGGCGTTTGCGAAAGCCGTCTTGCCGCTGAAGATGCCTCATCAGTTCCGAGGAGACGACGGGGCTAGGAACGCCAACGACACGACTGGGTCGCCTGGATTTATAACCTATGTGACCGGCGGGGACAGGTAAGTGATTCCCATATTCATTCGAGCTTGAATCTTTCTGTTTCAGCGACTGGCTCCTCTACGGCGGCATCGGAGCCGGATCCGCCATCTGCGTAGTACTTGGAATTTCAATTTTCTGCTGCTGGAGGTTGGGAAAGAGAACCAAGGAGCTTGAGAAGGAGGTCACGTATAACAAGGACGACATTGACCGCCTGCAAAAAGAGGCAGAGAAAATGGCGGCAGAAATGGAGAATCAAAGTGAGGTTCATTTCCGATTATCCGCGAAACAGATTGTTTCAGAAAAGCAAGTCGTCACGATAAAACCCCAATCGGCGATGACGCTCATCAATTCCGTTCATTCAATAGTTTTCTTCCATTCCGGTTTGAAAAAACTGAAAACAAAAGACAAGGAATTGATAAAGCATGCACTCGCTACTGGTCTAACGAAATTTTTCAATCTCACCCTCCGAGGCCTTGATTCGGTGACAATGATTAGAATGACAGAAGCAAATGACGAAGAGTTCAAGAATGAGACCAGGTAGATTTGGAAACATTTGACAAGTTCAGGACAATAATTTCAGGGTGCGCGGACTAATTCTGCATGTGCCTTCGAGAGTAAAGGTCCTGAACGCTCCTCCTGGATGGTTCACAACCGACTTTTTGCACGCCAATTTCGTAGCGATGATCAACGGTTTGAAGTTCATCTTGTCCCAGGCACCACAAGTTGCGGAGAAGGCGACTGGGAAAATCAGCACAATCGACAAGTTCTTGTGGATGATCAAGGAGAATTCGTGCGAATTCGTAGTGATGCTGTGCAAGTGCCGCGAGACTGGTATCGACTGATTATCGATTGATTCCATTCAATTTTGGTTTACAGTGGGCGTAGTGAAGAAAAACGAGTGCGCCAAGTACTTCCCCGATGAGAAGAACAAAATTGTTACATTCGAACGATCGAAAGTCGAGTGTCTCAGTAAAACGGTCCATCAGGATGGGTACATCGAACGTGAGCTGAAGATCACCTTCCAGTAAGCTTCATTCGCCGAACAATTCACGAATCGAACCTCTTCAGAGACGGGTCGATTCACGCGTTCACGCATTTTCAACACACTAAATGGAAGGAAAACTCTGCGCCGAAAGATCCGAAGGCCGTGATTGCGATACTGAAGCGAGTCCGCGAAAGTACCAACGCGGTCGTTGTCCACTCCTCAGCTGGCATCGGAAGATCCGGCGCTTTTGCTGGTCAGTTTGATTCGTTTCATAACCGCCCCTCAAATTGCCGCTCTTGGAAATACACTCGAGGTTTTCAGCCATTGAACTCGGTTACCAACTGCTCTCCCTCCCGATCACCCCGACATTCTTCGTCATTGTTTGCTACATACGAATGATGAGGTGTGGAGCCGTCCAGACGGATATCCAACTCGCTTTTATCGCCATTTCGCTGATTGACTACATACTCGACGTGAGTCTGGAAATGCACGTGTTCAGCTGCAAATGTTCCATTTTCTCTTTCAGACGGCGACAGACCAACAAAAGGCAGAGTTGTCGAGTAAGGTGGACGAACTGCGAACCGCCTATGAGAAGGCGCTCGCCTCTATCGAGGAGAGAAAAAAGTGCGGCAACAAGCCACGGGACTCCTTCTTCTCCGCTTGTAAGAACTTCATCGCACAATGGTTCTAACTAGTTAATAAACGTTTCTCTGTTCTCTTTCGACTGGATCAGAAAATCGAAAAAAAAAACTGGAAGTAGTCTGCGATATTCTGGCTAGAAAAATCAAATTTTCATTCAGGTTTATTCAGTTATATTGACAAAATGTTATTCTCAAACGATTTTTTGTACTGAATTCGGTTATTGAAAATCGGAGAAATTTTCCAATTTTTTTCGGTTTTTTATATTCCCGATCTGAATTTTCATTTTCATATTCACATTTTAATAGTAAAAAAAATGAATGTGAAAATTCGGCTCCGGGACATTTCGAAACGCGACATTTCGAAACCCAGACATTTCGAAACTCAGACATTTCGAAACCCGACATTTCGAAACCCGACGTTTCGAAACCCAGACATTTCGAAACCGGACATTTCGAAACCGTTATAACATAGGTCAAAAGAGGCGCTGAGAAGTGCTCAAATTTTTGAATTTCGTGAACTTTTTCGGAAAGAAACTGAATATTCCGAAGGCTGAGGAGTTCTGACAAGAGCTGAGTTTTGAAATCTGTAGAAGCTCGCGAAAAGCTCCATATTTCATCTTCGTCTCATGAAAAATATCACGAGGAGCCAAAAAGTGTTCTTTGAGATATCGACTTGATTATTGCTTTCGCAAATTTTGACTGTGAGGGAAACTTTCACAGAACGGCAGAGTGAATCCGTTATGATAACAATATAACCCAAAGTTTCTTCTCGAAAACATTCGCGAAAATTCAAAATTTGAGCATTTTACAGCGCCTCTTTTGACCCATGTTTCATTGGTTTCGAAATGTCCGGTTTCGAAATGTCGGGTTTCGAAACGTCGGGTTTCGAAATGTCTGGGTTTCGAAATGTCGCGTTTCGAAATGTCCCGGAGCCGAAAATTCGAATTCAAAAAATTGGAAATTTTTTTGAATTGATGGTCTTGTTGTATTTTTTCTTTTTCAGTTTTTTTATCGAAAAAAGAGAATTTTTTGTTTTTTTTTTACAAAGAAAAAATTTTTTTTAATTATTCTAAAAAAACAATTTTGGTATTAAAATTTTGAAAAAAAATCCGAAAAAGTAGATTTTTTTTTTCAAAAAAAAAAATTAAATAATTATTTCCATGTACTTTTCCGCCAATTTTCGTGTCCAATCATGGGATTTTCGATCGTAAAGTTCAAAGTTCTCGTGTTTTCTCTCCCAAATAATTCAAAAACCAAACAAACCCTCCTCCCCCCGTCGTTTTCTCTTTTTCTTCTTCTTTTTTTCTTTTAGTCGCCCGTTTCGAAATGCATTCGTCCGGCACGTTCGTCCTTGCGCGCACATTTTCAAGGTTTTTTTTTCTCTCGGAATTTCGATTCTTGTAGGCTGGTGCGAAGTGGTTTCCCTTCTTCGCGCCCCGCTTTTTAATTAGAAGGCCATTTCTTTCTTTTTTCTTGTTGACAAAGTGTCCGATTTCGTTTCGCTGGTTTTTGGCGTTGGAAAACGGTTTTTTTCCTAGTTTTCCGCCTCAAAATGCTGAAATTTCGGCTGAAAAATTCAAAAAAGTGATTTCCGTGCGAGACCCTTGTACCAAAAACTGGCATGCGCCTTTAAATTGTACAGTAATCTTTGCGCCGCCCGTCTGGATTTTTCAATTTTTTGTTTCAAAATTTCCGATTTCTGATCAATTGAACCGGAATTTTTGCAATTTTTTAGTTTTTTTCAATAAAAATGTTGTTGTTTCAATGTTTTTTCATCAAAAAACGCTGAAAAATGTTGACAGCCGGCTGTTATTTCAGTTTTCTCGTGATTTTAATTTTGATTTTATTTTTAGCAAAAAAAAGTGCGATTTTTCGCGAAGTTTCCCGCTCAAAATGAATTATTTTCAAAAAATAAAGTTTTTCACCGCAAATTCCTCGAATTTCTCGCATTTTTTCGTGAGAAAACCGCCAAAAAACCGTTCAATCACACCGTTTCCTTATCGAGAACGACCGGAAAAGTGGGCGGACGATGAGTCATTCGTAATATTTCACCACAGCCGCTATCGCCTAAAAAAGGCGAAAAAAGACAAAAAAAAATTGATCGAATGTGTTTGTTTATGAAACATTGACGCTTTTTCGGACGTTTTATTTCCACTTTTTCCATTTTTTTTAGCCGATTTTTGCAGAGAAATATGGCTTTCTCGTCGTCTGACCGTGCCGAAAAATCGGGAATCGCGCTCGAGGCGCAGCAGAAAATTCACGAGAAATACGATAAAAATCTGGCCGGGGAAATTCTCAACTGGGTCGCTGTGAGTGAATGAAGAAAAAATTTTTTTTAAATTTAATTTTAAATTCAAATTTTTGCCTAGCGAACGGAGAGATTTTCTCTTTAAAAAATTGTAAATATTTCATTTTTCGAAAATTTAATTTAAAAATTTTTCCCAATGAAATGGAATTTTTTCTAGCAGAGTTATAAAATATCGGAAAAAAAGCGATTTTAACATTTTTTTTTTCCAGAAAAATCGATTTTTAAGAAATTTAATTTTGATTTTCAAAATTTTTAAAAAATTTATTTCAATTTATTGAGAATTTAATATTGATTTTCAAAATTTTTCATTTTTTTTTGAAAATTTAATTTCGATTTTTTTTCTCGAAAAAATTTGGATTGTTTGAGAAAATTTGAAAAATTTTTTGAAAAAAAAAATCAAAATTCGTAAATTCATTTATTTATTTTCAAAATTCAATTTTACAAACACAAACTAATTATTCTTTCCATTTTTTATTTCAAATTTGCAAAATTAAAAAATAATTGAAAATTTCACAAAAAATGCAATCTATTTTTCCAGGGAATTCTGGGTCAACCAATCGATACTGATGGCTCCGCCGATAATCTGCTCAAGCTCTTCCAAGACGGCAGCCTTCTCTGCCAGTGAGCCCTCCCCCACATGTAAAATCGCGATTCCAGCCAAAAATCGATAAATTTTCAGACTGGCGAACGCTCTGAAGCCGGGAAGTGTCAAGAAGATCAACAATTCGGCGATGGCGTTCAAGAAAATGGAGAATATCTCGTTCTTCCTGAACTTTGCCGAGCAATTCATCCACAAATCCGAACTTTTCCAGGTATTCGCGGGGGGATTTTCAATTCTCAATCGATAAAATCGATATTCAGACGGTCGATCTGTACGAGGGGCAGGATCCGAACGCAGTGCTCATCTGTCTCGCCTCGCTGGCCAGAAAGTCCGAGAAGAACTTTGGACGTCCCGGATTGGGACCCAAAGAGGCGCAGGGAGACCGCAGAGAGTGGTCCGAGGAGCAGCTCAAGGTGAGCAGAAACAAAAAAAATTTTTTTTTATTTTAAAGAAAATTATCGTAGAAAATGATTTGAAAATTTTCAGAAAAATATTCTACCGAAAAAAAAAATTAATTATTATTAAAAATAACCTTGTAATTTATCTCGCTATTTTTTTTTCGAATCATTTTTGAAAGAATGAAAAATATTTTTTTTTATCAAAAAAAAAATTTAAAAAAATTTTTTTTGCAGGCCGGCCAAAACGTGATCGGACTCCAGATGGGCAGCAACAAGGGCGCCAACGCCTCCGGAATCAACTTTGGCAACAGTCGTCACATGTGAACGTTGCAAAAATCGATTCGCAAAAATCAAGAACTTCAAAATTTTCTCCGCTCTCCTCGCACTTTTTTTAAAGACATAATATTGCATTTATTGTAATTCGTCGCATTTTTTTAAAAGTAATAAGTAATAAAAAATATGGGAAACAAACATGGAAAAGACTAGACGGGTAGAGAAGACTAGAGAACATTTGGATTTTTAGAAAAAAAAACCTTTTTTTTTTAAATTTTCTATTTGCAGGTCTCAAAATGTCGATTTAAATAGGCGCGGAGAGCGAATTTTCGGCCGCATTTGTCGCATTCGAAGCGCTTATCACCTGGAAAAAGGAGAATTTAAAGAAAAATTTATTTAAAAATAATTTTAAAATTTAGAAAAATTGATCTTTGCGATTTCTAAAAATAAAAAAAAATTGAGCTAAAAATTGATTTTCAACGAAAATTCAAAAACATTTTTAAAAATCGAAAATTGAAAATAATTTTAAAAAATGAATTTATTTTTAAAATTCAAATTTTTCGCTGAATTTTTTTTTCAAAATTAAAAAAAATTGAAAATTATGCAATTTTTTTCTAAACTCACAAAATTCAGTTTTTATTCAAAATCGAAAAAATTTAAATTTTTTCTGAGCGAAAAAAAAATTTCTGAATTTTAAAAAAATTTTCTAACAAAAAGAAAAAATAATTTTTTTTTAAATTTTTGAAATCCATAAAAAAAATTATCTTCAATATTTGAATGAAATTGGGTTTTTCCCGAATTTCATTTTTTTTCCAAATCTGTCCCAAAAAAAAATTCAAAAAAAAACTGGCCAGTGTGGGAAAATAATTTTTTTTTTAAATAAAAATAAACTCGAAAAAAATTTTTTTGGAAAAAAAACAAAAAAAACGGAAAATAATTTTCAAAAAAATTAAAAAAAAAATTTTTTTTTCTAAGAAAATTCAAATTTTTGTAACTGAAAAAACTGACCAGTGTGTGTGAGCATGTGAGCCCTCAGATTGCTGCGATCGGCGAACGATTTGCCGCAGTGAGCACACGAAAAGGGGCGGAGTCCCGAGTGGGAACGGAGGTGTCCCTGGAGCAGCCACAGACGCGAGAAACGCTTGCCGCACACGGAGCACTCGTGCGACGCGTTGTGCGTCAGAATGTGCATGCTGAAACCAAACAAAAATGAGCATTTTCAGATTAGTTTCCGGAAAAAAAATTAATGTGTTCCTAGTGAAATTGACAAAAAATAATAATTTTGAAAAAAAATTTTAAAAATTGTTAAAAAAATTTTTTTGCTCTTCGTTTTTTTTTACTTCCGAAGTTTTAAACAATAGTGTTGAAAAAAATCTGGAAATTCCGAATTAAAAATTTTTTTTTTTTTAATTTTTTTTAAATTTTTTTTTTAATTTTAGAATTTTTTTAAATATCCAGTCAGAAATTGCAAATTTTCTGAAATTTTCAAATTTCTCTAAATTTTGAATTTGAATTTTTGTTTTTTTTTTCCGTAAATTAAATATTTGAAAATATGAATATTTTAATTTTCGAAAAAATTCCAAAATTTTTGCAAAAAATATATTAAAGCCTCTTAATGATTTTTTTTAATTCTAATTATTTCAAAACTTCAAAACTGCCAATTTTTAAAAAAAAATTGATGAAAAAAATTTCTAAATATCCTTTTTTGTCACAAAAATTTCTGCACTTCAAAAATCCGTGATTTTTAGGGAAGAGAAAAATCTTGCTGTCTCCGGATAAAATTTCCCAAATTGCCCGTTAAAATAGCTACAATTTAAGAGGTCGACTGACTTTTCAGCATTTTTTTGAAATTTTTTATGCCAGAAAAACCGCCGATTAGTTTAAACTGCGCGCGATACGAGACTCCGTTAGGGCGGAGTGTCGTTGTGGGATCAGCTGAAAACGCACTCGGACCCCTTGTGATTGCCTTTTTGTTTCTTTCCCGGGGGGTGATTACCCAAATAAAGCAGAGAAGAGGGCAATTCTGAGGGAAGGGAGACACATGTACAGGTGCATTTAATCGGATGGGCCTAGTGGCCCCGATTGCGTAATCCGAAGAAGAAGAGAGCAGGTGCCAATTGTGGGGGGTGATTAAATAGAAAAAAAGAACGGAGACGACGAGGGAAGGAGGGGAGGGGATTAACCTGCATGGAACACGAGTATCCATTACATAACCGATTAGAAGAGTCCTCCCCCCCCCCTCCCAGAAAAATAGAAAAATTAAAAAACAACTTTAAATAATAGAACAAATAATGTCCTTCTATTTTTTACCGGAAAATCGAAAAATCGCGGTTTTTTTGAATTTTTTTTGAAACTGTAATTTTTTTTTTTTTTTCGAAAAAAATTTTTTCTAATTTTTTTTTTCCAATTTTTTTAAATTTTTTTTTTCAAATTGCGTTTTTTTTTCCAAAATTCTAATTAAATTTTGAAGAGGGAAAAAAATAGATGAAAATTCTAAGAATTAATTTTAAAAATTGTTTAAATTTTTTTGCAAATTTTCAAAAAAAAAAAAACAATAATTTTGAAAAAAATTTCAATAAAAAAATTTTTTTTTTCAAATTGCGTTTTTTTTCTTAAAGTTGAATTAAATTTCAAATGAAGAAAAAAATAGAAACAATTTTTTTAAAAATTACAAAAAAATTTTTTTCCACTGTTTCACGGAAAAATCAAATTATTTTCAAATTTTCCTCCGAATTTAGACATGTGATGGGAAAAAATTGGGGAAAAAAATAAATTTTAAAAAATAAAGAAATAAATTTTAAAAAAAGCTGACCTCAAGGCGGGCATGCTCACGTAGACTCGGTCACAGTGCGGACACTGTTTCGCGTGCGGACTGTCCAGGGCTCGGTGCGTCTGAAATTGAAAAAAATTAAAAAATCGATAATCGATAGAAAATAAAATTCGGAAAGAAATGCTAAATCGGCTAAATTATTGAAGTCCAAAAAAAAAATTTTTTTTTCAAATTCTCCGAAAAATCTCAAGAAAATTCTGAAATTATTAGAAAAATCAAAAACACTGTTTTTCGCTGATTTTTTAATTAATTTTAATAATAGCAAAAAGCTAGCAAAGAAATTAACTTTAATAGAAAATTTCACAAATTTCGGAATTTTTCCAAAAAAAAAAATTGATTTGAATTTTTTTTTTTTTTTTGGTTTTTTTGTTCAATTTCAGATAACATTTGCGAAAAAAAACGTTGAAAATTCTGTTTTTTTTCCTCAAATAATGCGGGAAAAATAAAAATAATCAATATTCACATTATTATTATTATTAAGGTGGCGCAATATCTGGCAGCAATAATTAATGCAGAATTATTATTTACGCTGGCAAAGAAAAAATTGGAAAATCAATAATTTTTGTTTTTAAAAAGAAAAATAAGGCTGTGAATAGAATTTGGGAAAAATTTTTTTTTTCAAATTTTGAAAAAAAAAAAAAAATTTTTTTCGGTTTCAAATTTTTTTCAAAATAATTTATTTTTTAGTTTTTTTCAATCGATTGATATGTATTTTAAAATCGCTTGAGAATTTTTTTTTTAATTTAATAAAATAAAAAAAATACCTGTTTGTGACGGGACAGATTGGAGGTGGTGGCGTAACTTTTGCCGCACGCGTCACACACGCATCGACTTGCACTTGAGCTGCAATTTCGAAAAAAAATCAATAAATAAATAGATGGGAATTTTTTTTTTTTTGCTCTTTTCGTAAAATCTTAGAAAAAAAACGAGACTCTTCAGATTTGAAAAAAAAATTTAAATTTTTTTTTTTTTAGAAATTCGAAATCAATTTTTAAATTTTCTTTGAAAATTAAAAAAAATACATTATGAATCCCCAGAAAAAAAAATAGAGGCGGGTCTCGCCACGAAAATCAGGAGTACCATAAACTTTTTTCCGAATAATCGCATGCGCCTTTAATCTCATTCTATGAGAAATTAGATGTGTTGTTTAAAGGCGCATGCGATTATTCGGAAGAAAAAAGTTTATGGTACCCAAAAAGTTCGAGTCACTAGGCCACGCCCCTTTTTCGGGTCTCGAACGGAAAATGAGTAATACAGGCCTCAAAAGAGGGTGTGGTCTATTTCTTCTGAAAAAGGGGGCGTGGCCTATACTTCTGAAAACAAAAGGGGCGTGGCCTATTTATTCTGAAAAAAAGGGCGTGACCTATTTTTCTGACTGAAAAAGGGGCGTGGTCTATATTTCTGAAAACAAAAGGGGCGTGGCCTATATTTCTGACAAAAAAGGGGCGTGGCCTATATTTCTGACAAAAAATGGGGCGCGGTCTATATTTCTGAAAACAAAAGGGCGTGGCCTATAATTTTGTAAAAAAAAGGGCTTGACCTATATTTCTGAAAACAAAAAGGAGCGTGGCCTATAATTCTGAAAAAGGGGGCGTGGCCTATATTTCTGAAAACAAAAGGGGGTGTGGCCTATAATTCTGGAAACAAAAGGGGCGTGGCCTAAATTTTCCGAAAAAAAAAGAAGCTCGTGGCCAATATTTCTGAAACCTCACCTCTTCTTATTGTTGATCCTACGATCCAAAGTGTGAAGTGTGTCGAGTGTGAAACTGGTCTGCGAGCTCGTCGGCGACGGGCTCGACTGCTCCTGCTCTTGCTCCTGATGCTCCTGCTCTTCTTCTCCTTCCTCGTCGCCCAAAATGTTCTCAATCGAAAAGCGTGGAGACGTCGTCGTCGATTTTTTGAGCCGCCTCTCGAGAATCGAATCGATTTTCGGCATCGCTCGGTGTAGATTTACGAGGTTCCAGAGTTGCGTTTGGAAGTCTGAGCAATTTTTTTTTTGGAAAAACCGGGAAAAAGTTTCAGAGAAATACTCACCGAGCATCGGAAACGCGAGATTCGGCTCGTTGTTGGCGGTCATCATTGTCTTTCTTCGCAACAAATGAGCACCGGCTCCTCGGATGAGCTTGAGCTCGCAAAAGGGGCGGAGTCAAGGGGGATGATTGGATGCGCCGCCATGAGGCTCCGCCCACTTTCTTGGTGGACACTTTTGGAAGAGAGAGAGAAATAGGCATGGGAGAATTTGAAATTTAACTGAAAAAAAAATAAAACGGTGGTAGGATTTTCAGAGATTTTTTGAGGAATTTCGAAAAAAAATTTTTTTTTTTGGAATTTTTTTTTTAATAATAAAAATTGAAGTGTTTTCTGATATTTTTTAAAATAATTTTTTTAAATAAATTTTATGGAATTTTTTTAAAAATTAGAAAATTTTTTTTTCAAATTTTTGAAAAATTCCATTTAATTTTAAATTAATTCTGAAAAAAATCCTTATTTTTAATTTTTTTTTCTGAAAATTAAAAATATTTTATGCCAAAAACCAAAAACAAAAAAAAATTAATTTAAAAAAAAAATGTTTTTTTGGAAATTTTTTTTCGGCCAAAATTGCTCTTCTGAATTTAAAAAAAACAAATTTTCCAAAATATTTCTCAGAAAATTCCCGAAAAAATGAAAATAATTAAAATTAAAATTGAAATCAGATTTTCAAAAAATCCGAAAAAATTCCAAAAAAAAAAATTTTTTTTCATTAAAAAAAATATTCAAATGAAAATTCCAAAACCACCTTTTCCAAAATAATTCGCAGAAAATTCCCGCAAATTAAAAAAAATTTAAAATTAAATTAAAATTTAAATCATATTTTCATCAATTTCGAAAAATTTTCCAAAAAAAAAAAAAAAAATTTTTTTTTCAAATTAAAATTCCAAAACCACCTCAAATCCCATTTTCATAATATTTCAAAACTTTTTTGTTTCCATGCGAGATGCATCAATCGTCAGACGACCAACCAACTCTACCTACCGTAATCCGGGTGTGTCCCCGTTCTGCTTCTTCCTCTTCTTTCACTTCTTCGCAAAAAGGGGGGCAGATGGGGCAGGTGACAGTTCATGACCTGTTACATCATACCTAATTTCGGGCGACCGGCTGTCCCAACGATATTTATACACATATATTTGTACCCCCCCCCCCTTGGGTCCAGCCAACTGCTCAAATTGACTAAATACTAGGTTGCCATGGAGCACATTTACTTCTAAGATATTCGAAATTAAACTACAAAATACGGAATTAAAACGGCGGATTTTGAGAATTGACACTAGCCAATTGCCATGAATAATCTCTAGTTTTGCGGGAAATTTAGCAAAATTTTAGAAAAAAAATTTTTTTTTAATTTTTATTTATTTATTGGAAAATATGACGCAAATTGTCAGAATTTTCAATTAATGAAAAAATTTGAGAATCTAAAAAAAAATGTTTTTTTCAATTTTAAAATTTTTGCGAATTAAAAAAAATTTCAGAAAAAATTGGTAAAAATTAGAAAAATTTTGCGTAGTTTTCTCAATTTATTAATATATTTTTTATATTTTTTATTAAAAAAAATATTTTGAAAATTCAAAAAAAAAAATTTTTTTTTTAAATTCAGGATAATTTTGAAAAAACAATCAAATTTTAAAAATTACTTTTTCCATTTTTAAATCAATTTTTTCTGGATTTTCGGCGATTTTTAAAATTAATGAAAAAAATTTGAGAATCTAAAAAAATGTTTTTTTTGATGGTAAAAATAAGAAAATTTTTTCGAACTTTCCAGAAACTTCGAAATTTTTTAGTGAATTTTCTCTATTTTTATAAATTTTTTAATAAAAAAATTTTTGAAAATTCAAAAAAAAAATTTTTTTTTTCGAAAAATTCTTAATTTTCCCAAAAAAAAAATTTTTTATTCTCAAATTTTTAAAAATTATTTTCCTCATTTTCTGATAATTTTTTTCGTGGGTTTTCAGCGATGTTCTCTCGCGTGGCCTAACTTTCCGCCGCCCTCGCTTTTTTTAGGCCACGCCCCCCTTAAAGGGGGGCGTTTCGAGAGGGCTCTTGATGATATAATGGACCCAATATCCTTCACGAACACCTGTTTTTTGTTAGAGTATCCATTGTTTTGGGTCATTTCGTGTTTTTTGTTATAAATGGTGCACACAACGGAAGTATAATGGGGAAAACGATAAAAAAAGGGAGAAATGGACGATATTCACCTTGGATTTTGAAAATGAATTTTAATTTTTTTTTTAATTTTAAATTTTTAGAATTTTTATTTAAATTCAATGAGAAATTCAATTTCTAAATTAATATTATTAAATTTAAAAAAAAAAACTTTTAAAGAAAATTCGTGATCATTATTTTTATTATTATTTTTTTTCAAAAAAAATCATTTTGATAAATTTTTCAAAAATTAATTTTTTCAAAAAAATCCAAAAAAAAACGTTTCATTGCAAAAAAAAAATTGTTAAGAAAAAAATTAATTTTTTTGATCCAATAATTTTTAAAATCTGATAATTAAGAAAAAATAATTTTTGTCCAATAAAAAAAATTAATTAATTTTTTTTCTAAAATTCAGAAAAATACCTTCTTTTGTTAATTTTCCAGACTTATTCAAAAAAAATTTCTTTCGTTTAAAAAAAATTTAAATTTTTATCCCAATTGAAAAAAAAGAAATTCCCTTCAGAACCCAAAATATTATTACAATTATTATTATTTATTGTTAATATATTTTTTCAAAAAAATTTAAAAAAAAAACAAATTGATTTCGATAAACTGTTTTAAAAATTGATTTCAAAAATTAAATTTTTTTTTAAAATTCCAATAATATAGTATAAATTTCTAAAGTTTCTAAATTTCCCACCGTATTCCTCTTCAGAATTCAATTCCAAAAAAAATCGGTTTTCTTTTTTTTCTTTCCCTTCCCCTCGACAATATTGATGAATCGAATCGGTGGCAGTTGGGGGGTGGGGGTAGGCTACCGTAATCGTCGTGTCACACAATGATTACATAATAATTCGGAAGGGGGGGGGGTCGCCTAATCGGCTCGTCAATCAACAATTGCCCCTCTCTCTCTCTCTCCTTTTCGAATCTATCTCAAAAGGAAAACTCTTTGGTGGGTGAAGCATATGGGTGCCCGTCAAAAAGAGATGATATCTGGGGGGGGGGGGGGGTCACAGCGGGAGAGAGACTTCTTCCTTCATGGCATGCCGCCAGCATTGCATAATCTTCTACACGAACATACGCCCCCCCCCCCCCCCCCCCCCCCACCGACAAATCATCACATACAGAGAGAAAGGGGGCGAGATTTTGAAAGAAAGCCGGAAAAGAAATAACACAAAGGGGGGGGGGGGGGTAATTACTATTAGAATAAGAAGCGAGAACAGTGGATCCCTCAACGACACTCCGCCGTAACGGAGTCTCGTACTGGGCGCAGTTTAAACTAAACAACGGCTAAATACGAGACTCCGTTACGGCGGAGTGTCGTTGAGGGATCCACTGTTCTCACTCCCTATTCTAAACGGGGTCGGGCCGATGTATTTTTCCGAAAATTCTCAATATTATAAGATTAGATACAATAATATTATTATAACTTTTTAAAAAAAGTTAAAATTGCGGAAAAATTCCGGTTTTTTTTTTAAATAAAAATGTTTCAAATTCAAAATTGCTAGAGTTTTGAGTTTCGAAAAATCTGTATAAAAAAAATATTATCCTTATTCAATTTGAAATTATTATTAGAAAAAGGGTGAGCGCGGATTCCTCAACGACACTCCGCCGTAACGGAGTCTCGTATTGGGCGCAGTTTAAACTAAACAGGGCCGGGCCGATGGCGGTTTTTCTCGAGCATAGAAAATTCCAGAAAAATGCTGAAAAGACTGTCAATCTCTTAAATTGTAGGTATTTTGACGGGCGATTTGGTGAACGTTTCAAAAAAAGCGATTTATGGAGAGGAGATGAATCGTATTGTCTCCGGGTAATTTTTATCAAATTGTCCGTCTTAATACCTACAATTCAAAAGGTCGACTGACTTTTCAGCATTTTTCTGAAATTTTTTATGCCCGAAAAACTGTCTCTGCTTGTTTACTTTAAACTGCGCCCGATACGAGACTCCGTTACGGCGGAGTGTCGTTGAGGGATTTTTATTTGAAAAAAAAAAACGGAATTTTTTTGCAATTTCAATTTTTTTTTAAATTCATAATAATATTATTGTATTTAATCTTATAATATTGAAAATTTTCGGGAAAAATTCGAAAAATATTTAAAATAAATTTTAGGCCTTCACGTATTATTGCCCTATTTTTTTCCATAAAAAAAAATATTTTTCAATTTATTTATTTTTTTTGGAAAGTCTTGTTGGAAATAATGGCTAAAATGATAATCAATGAGTGAGTTTTTGGAAATATTGATTTTTTCAAAAAATTATTTTTTAATTTTCTTTTCCTTTTTAAAGTTAATATCGGATTTTTAAATGGGAAAAATTAATTTTCAAATTTTTAGATTCAATTATCGATTTTTCATATTTCTATCTGAAATAAATTATTGATTTTTTTTGCAGTGAACAAGTGTACACGTGGCTTTTCATATTCTTGTGCTCCGAGTGTTTGGCTCTTCTCGTCGGCTCAATTATTCTGTGCCGTTTATGGAGTCATCACTCTTTTTTGGATTCCCCCAAAAAAATCAATAATAATCCTATCGAAGACGCTTAATTTTTAATTATTTTTTTTTTGGAAATAAAATTTTTGAAAATTTTTTTTTTTTTTTTAATTTTTAATTTTTATTTTTTTCTCTTGGTTATCATCGTTTTATCAATTTTTAAATTTATTTTCTAGCAAAAATTTTTTTTTTTAATTTTGAAAACTGAATTTTTTGCGTGACTTGTGTCATTTTTAAATTTTTTTTTTCGTTAAAAAATTTTTTTTTTTCAGAAAATTATTATTTTTCAAATTTCACCTCATCATGGAAAAAAGTGAGCCAAAAATTTAAAAAAAAAAATTTTCAGCCAATTAAAAAAAAATTCTTTTTTTCAGAATTCATTTTATTTTCGATTTTATCGCTGTTCGTCGTAAAAATCGATAGTCAGACGGCGAAAAAAACGACGAAAAAACAAGTTTGGGAGGCGAACGGAAGGCCAGTTTGTCGGGCGAAAACCGCGACGCGACCGCAACGCATCGACTTTTTTTTTGGAAAAATTCATTTGAAAAATGATATCGATTGATTTTTGAAAACTAGTTTCTTTTAAGAAATTAGGAGATTTTTTTGCGATTTTTTTTTTGAAAATTAAAAAAATAATAATTCTGCTAAAAAAATTATTAGGAATTTTCCAAAAAAATTTTTTGAAAAAAACATTTAAATTTCGAAAAAAAATTTTTTTTGATTTAATATTATCGATTGATTTTTAAAAACGAGTTTCTTTTAAGAAATTGAAAGATTTTTTGCGATTTTTTTGAAAATTAATTTTGAAAAAAATTTTTTATCTGAAAATTCGAAAAAAAATAATTTTGCTATTTAAAAAAAATTATTATTTGAAAAAAAAACGGAGAATTAAACTTTTTTGGGAAATCGAATTTCGAAAAAAAAATTATATTCCTTTTTCTTAAAAATCGACAAATTAATCAATAAATTTCTTTCGCCAAAAATATTTTTCATGTTCAAATTATTTTCAAAAAATCAATAATTCAAAAAAAAAAATTTTTTTCAATTTTGTGAATTTTTTAGAAATTTTTTTGAGTGCAAAGAAAAAAATTTAAATTTTTTTAAAAATTCAAAAAAAAATCGGCGTTTTATTTGTTCTCCCTATTTAATTTTGTGCAATTGAAACAAAAAAAAATGAAAAACGTTCAAAAAAAAATCGATAAATAATTAAATAAGTAAAAATTCGTTCAGTAATTTCGTGTTGCAAGTGATAATAATGGTGTCGGTGTGCCTGATTGTTCACTCGATGCTCACGATAGTCGTGCACTCGATAGTGGCGCACTTCGTCGAAAAGCGGCGTCTCGAGTCGGAGTGCGAGGAGCGCGACGACGTGCCACGTGTCAAAACCGAGACGGAGGCGAGCAAGGACGGCGAGACGAGCCGCTGGAAGCGGAGAGCCGAGGAGCTGGAGCTCGAGTTGCGGCTCGTCCGCCGCCACCTGGCACCCTCCTCCGACCTCTTCGCGCCGCACAGCGTCGGCATGAGAAGCGCCAGTGGCGGCGATCGCGAGGTCACCATCAGACACCGCAATTTCATTCAACACAAACTGGTTCGCGAACACGCTTGCTCCAAATTTTTTTTTTTTTTGGGAAATTGTAGATTGGGGGATTTTTCAACTTTTTTTTCGTAAAATCGATTTTTTAAAAATATTTTTAAAAAAATTAAAATTTCAATTTTTTCATGGAAAATTAAAAAATAAAAATTATTCGGTTTTTTTTGGAATTTCCTGAAATTTTTTGAAATTTAATTTTTTGCATAAAATTCGATTTAAATTTTTTTTTCGAAAAGTGTATAAATATACGTGAATTTTCAACTTTTTTTCGGAAATTCGGATATTTTTCAAGTTTTTTTAAAAAATTAAAATTTGAAATTTTTTATTGAAAATTAAATTTTTAAAGTTTTTTTTTTGGAATTCCTGAAATTTTTTTAAATTCAATTTTTTCGTAAAATTCGAATTAATTTTTTTTTCTCAATTTTTATTTTTATTCAATTTTTTTTTTAAAACCACGCTTTTTAATATAAATTTGCGGTTTCATAGAAATCAAAAAAAAATTTTATTTTTATTTTAATGTGATAACAAGAACAGTTGGGTACCAATTTTTTTTCAAAAAAAAAATTTTTTTTTTTAGAAAAAATCTCAAAAAATTTTTACATTTTTTCCTGCATTTCTTAAAAAGGTTCAATTTTTTTGGAAAATTTAATTTCGAAAAAAACTAAAAAAATTTTTTTTTCATTAAAAAATTGATTAAAAAAAAATTTTTTTTTCAGAATTGCGATCGAATGTATTCGGACTCGTTTCGTCAACTCGACGAAATTCGTCTCGAAACTCTCGAATGCTCACGTCACGATGTGCGTTTAATATCGATTTTTTTTTTGAAAATTTAAATTTAAATTCTCTACTTTATCGACTTTTCAGAATTACCAATTTTCAAAATTATAAAATATCCAAAAATATCGATTTTTAAGAAACTTTTTGGAATTTTCGAATTTACCAAATTTTTAAAATTTTTCAAAAATTTTCATAAAATGTTTAATTTTTTTTGAAAAAAATCTCGATTTTTCGAATTTAAAATTGAATTTTTTTAAATTTTGCAAAAAAAATTTTTTTTTTAATTTTACAAAAAAAATCGAATTTCTCAAACTATCGATTTTCCAGAATTTTAGAATTTTCCAAAAAATTTAATTTTTAAAATTATCGATTTTCTCAAATTATCGACTTTTTTAGAAATTTCATTTTTTTCCCAAATTATCGATTTTTGCAGTTTATCGAAATTCACGAGTGTCGTGTCGAGTTTCCGACGGAAAAGTTGCCAAAAGTCGAGTTTGACGAGCGTAGTTTCGTCAGTTTTCTGGTGGATGACGTGTGCTGCTCGGAGCAACAACAAGACGAGCAGGACGATCAAGAGCAGCAGCAGCTGCTGCTGCTCGGCGACACTCAGATGACCGACGGCGAAATGATAATGTCCGGATCGGAAGGCGTCGCCGACGGAACGTCGCCGTTTCTCGACGGATCCGAGGGCATCTCGTCGTCGATTATGACCGCCAGCATTCGTCCACTCATTTGATTTTCGAAGTTTCTATTTTCAAAAAAAATTTTTCATGGAATTCTCATTTTTTTTTTTTGAAAAAAAATTCTCGATTTTTTCGGATTGAAAAACAATTTTTTTTCAAATTCAGGGCACATTTAATTGAAAAAAATAGAAATTTATCTGATTTTTCTTTTTTTTTTTGGTTAGAAAAATCTAAAAATTTTCAGATAAATTAATTTTTTTTTCTAATTTTTTGTATTTTTAGAAAAATTTACCTGAAAAATGCTTTTCCGCAAATTTCTAGAAATTATTTTTTTTTTTTGAAAATAATTTTTTTTTCAAAAATTGAGATTTTTTTTTTGAAAATCCGATCATCAATATCAACAAAAATGAAATCTAAAAAAGTAGTTAGAGGGGATTAAAAAAGAGATTTTTCGGGAAAATTTTTCCAATTTTTGAAAATAATAAGAAAAATGGCGGGAAAAAAGGGGGATAATTTGGAATTTTTTGGCGGAACGATTCAGTTTGCATCGTTGAAAATGAAGTTGAATCGGGAGAGAGTCGTCGGAAGCGACGAGATGAGCGGACCGTAGGCGGCCGCGTTGTCGTAGAGCTCGAAGAGCGGCGCTGCGACCAGCTTGAAGTTTTTCGGCACACAGAACGTCGCTGCAAGAAACGGAAAAGTGAAAGTTTGGAGTTTTAATGAAAATTGAGAGCTTTCCTGCAAATTGTAAAAAAAATTTTTTTTTAATTTTAATTTTTTAAAAAGTTTTTTATCTAGGTTATTTTTTTTCAAAATGAATACAAAATATTTTTTCCGATTTTTTTTTGGAATTTTATTGTAGAAAAATTGATGTTTTTATTTAATTTTTTCTTGCAAAAAAAATTTAAATGGAGAGTTTAAAAAATAGAAACATTTTTTGAATTAAAAAATTTTTCTGTTTTTTTTTTGGAATTTTATTGTACAAAATTTTTTTTTGATTTTTTTATTTTAAAAAAATTGAATTTTTTCTATTGCTTTCAGTTTTTTTTTTTGAATACAGAGAAACATTTTTTTGCTTATTATTAAATTTAAAAATTCTCGTTAAAAAAAATTTTTTTTTTTTGGTTTTTATTCAAATTTTATTTTTTTTTTCAAATATTAATTTTTTAAAGAAAAAATAATAGGAACTGGCCAAAGGCACTGGGATTCTCTTCAAAATTTGAAAAATCTCAGGGGGAATTCCCGAAAAAAAAAATTGAAGTTGCAGTGTGAGCTGAACTTTTCAGTGAGAGCCAGGCAACAGCTGACATCTCCCCCGCTGAACTTTTGGAATTTCCACGTACAATTCGGCGGCAACTGGACGAGCAGCAGTTTCGTGTGCTCTTTGGGTTTGGTGACGTGCGCCGGGATGTACGGGTAGCGGGGCGGATCGAAGTTCGGTCGCCACCAGTTGCCGATCTCGTCCTCGATCGTCCACTCGTTCTGCTCGCCGTCCGTCCGGCCCAACGTCTCGTTCAGCAGACGCGTCACTCCCGATATCTCGTCCTCGCCGATTTCCAGCTCGCCACCCGGCCTGCAAATCGACTTTTTTTGAAAATTTTTTTAAGCGATTTTGGAATGGCTTATTTTTTGAACAATTTTAGAGAATAAAAAAATTCGTGGTCATGTTTTTTTTAAAATTAAAAATAATAATTTTTTCGCTGAAAATTATGAACACAATTTTTCGAAACCGATAATTTTTTGAATTAATTAAATATTTGAATTTTTTGAAGAATTTTGTTTTTTTTTTCAAACTGACAAAAGGCTCTAGGAAATTGAAAAAGAAAAATTGAGAAATTTGTCTTTTTTTTTAAAAAATTAATTTAATTTTTTTGAAAAATTTTTTTAAATTGAGATTGAAAAAAAAAATTCGAAAAAAAAAAAAATTTTTTTTTTCGAAAAAATGTTGAAAAAAAATTTAGTTGAAAATTAAGCAAGGAATTTTTAAAGCGTTTTTTTAAAAAAATAATATAGTTTAATTTTTTTTTTGCACCCAATTATCTCCAAATCCCGATTTCCACTCACAATTTATAGAAAGTGGTGCCTATT
Organism: Caenorhabditis sulstoni; assembly: GCA_963966605.1. Taxonomy (NCBI): domain Eukaryota; kingdom Metazoa; phylum Nematoda; class Chromadorea; order Rhabditida; family Rhabditidae; genus Caenorhabditis; species Caenorhabditis sulstoni. The sequence goes on from OZ016475.1 coordinate 8,414,781, forward strand.
TGAAGGAGAAGAATGTGCGGCAGCGAGTGTTCGTGCACTATCAGCACCGCCTCCACAGATCGTCGCATTCCGGTCTGAAAACCATCGGAATCTCTCGTTTTCCCGTAAAATCGATAGAAAACCGTCACCCACCACCTCGTACTCGTCCTTCATTCGCTTAAATCGCTCCGGAACCGATTTATCGCGCTCCGCCTGCGCGTCTTTTGTCCCAAACGTGTAGTTCGTCAACGGAAACACGTTGATTGTGCGGTTGAACGGCGGTTTCTCGTCGAAATTCACCGGCGACTCGGGCACCGACGCTCGTATCGTTGTCCGTTCGATTTTCGGCCAACCGTCGCTCATTTCGCCTTCAAATTATGCAAATTATTGACAATTTGCGTGAAAAATTAGTTTTTCATCGAAAAATCAGCAAAAACCACCGGAAGTCCATCGAAAATCGCAAAAATCCGACTAAAATTGATTCAAAATCCGGGAGGCTGGCCTAGAAACCCAAATCTCAACGGAGCGCGTTTGCAACATGCACACCGCGTCCCCCAAATCGAACAATTATTTTGCCCCCTTATTTTATTGAAAAAATGACCAATTTTCGACGTCAAAATCATCGCTCATTTCTCGTTTTTTTCTCTATTTCTTTTTCTCCCTCTTCCAACCAAAAAAGAGAGTTCAAAGAACACTCCGAAGTGCGGCCGTATCAGCCCCAAGCAGTCACATTGTCAGTGTAAACACGCGGCGAGCGTCGAGAGACAGAGAAAAAAGATCACACATCACCCGAAAAATAACCTTTTTTCCCGTATCATTTTGTTGTTTTTACCCCAAAAACATCGCAAAACCCGGTAAATTCCCAATTTAATCGTTATTTTTGCAGATTTTCAGTCAAATTTGAGAATTCTACCGAAAAATTCCAATTTTCTTCATGAAGGATCACAATGGCGTGAGTTTTTCTCGTTTTTTTTCGATTTTTCGATCAAATCAATCGATAAAATCGATAAAATCGATAATTCAGGCACACGCACGACCCACAGTTTTCATGTCGCTGGGAGCGGGCGCCGTCGCCGGAGCCGTCGCCAAAACGACGATCGCGCCGTTTGATCGCACGAAAATCTATTTTCAGGGTGAGAATTGATTGAAATCAATAGAAAATTTGAATTCGTCGAAAAATTTAGAGCAAAATAGGTCGGAATCTAAATTTTTGAAAAAAAAAATTTTCAAAAAAAAATTCAGATTGTTAGATTTTTTAGATGTTTTCAATTTTAAAAATTAGTAAAATAAAAAAAAAATTAGTAAAATTAAAAAAAATTATAAAATTAGCTATTTTTTCAAATTAAAAAAGTAAATTTTAATTTTTCATCGCAATTTTTTTTGAAAAATTTTTTTTTGAATATTAGTTAAAAAAAAAATAGTAAAATTAAAAAATAGCAATTTTTTAGATTAAAAATTCAAATAAATTAAAATTAAAATTTAAAAAACAATTTCAAAAGTCAAAAAAAAATTTTCCGGTAAAAAATAAAATAAATAATTAGAAAAAAAAACAATTTTTAATTTTTCTATTCGAATTTTGTTATTTGAGCGCAAAAAACAGAATAAAAATTTTTCCTAAAATATAAAAAAAAGAATAGTTTTAAATAAACATTTTTAAATGCCAAGCACGCGTTAAAAAAAAATAAATTGATAGAAAAAAACAATTTTTTTCCAAAAAAATCAATTTCAATTTAAAAAAAGTTTTTTGAATTATATTGCTAGAAAAAAACCATTTAAAAAATTTTAAAATAAAAAAAAATTCGCAAATCGCAAATAAATTGTTTAAAGTGTCAAGCACGCGCGGTTACTCGTTCCGGTCGGCGATCAAATTCATCAAACTGACGTTTCGCGAGAACGGATTCCTCGCGCTCTACCGCGGAAATTCGGCGACGATGGCGCGAGTTGTGCCCTACGCGGCACTACAGTACGCCGCCTTCGAGGAGTACAAAAAGCTGCTGCGTGTCGACGAAAATGGGTTCGTTTCGCCTTTTTTTTTGATTTGAAGAAAAAAACTGTTTTTTTTTTAAATTTTAAATAAAAAATCGATTTTTTAAAACTTTTAAATGATTTTTGAAAAATTTTTAAAATTTCACTTGAAAATAAAAAATTTCAAAAAATTTTTTTTAAAAATTGAGAAAAATTCTAAAAAATTTTTTTTATTTTCAAAAATAAATTTTGAATCAAATGAAAACTTAAGAACGAATAATTTTGAAAAAAAAATTCTTTAGAAAATTTGTCTTCAAAAAAAAATTTTTTTTCCTCAAAACTAGATTTTTTTAAGCTAATTTGCGAAAAAAAAAATACAAATGACCTATTTTAAAAAAAAAAAAAATTCGGAAAATTTTTTTTTTTCAAAATTTTTTTTAAAATTCAGGATTTACTCAACACAGGGTCAGTTTTTGTAAATTTAAAAAAAATGTAGTCCGATTCAATTTTCTTTCAAAAAAAAAACATTTAATTCCCGGCTATGCCATTTTTTTTTCCAAAAAAAAAAATTTTTATAGCTTTCTGAATAATTTAGCTCCCATTCTCCCTTCTAAATTCATAAAAATTTATTTTTTTTTAAATTTTTAATCAAAACAAAGGGAGGTGACAATTGGATGATTGCAGTCAACGAACACCGTATCGGCGAGCAGTGACGGGCTCACTGGCGGCCATCTCGGCCACACTGGTCACGTATCCGTTGGACACGGCGAAGGCGCGACTCTCCGTCTCCTCGAAACAACAGTATCGCACACTCGCCTCGGTCTTTGTGAAAATGTACAACGAGGGCGGCGTTCGCCTCCTCTACAGAGGCATCTATCCAACTATTCTTGGTATGCTCACTCTGAAAAAAATTTTTGTTTTTTTTTTTTTTGGAAAAAATTAAAATCGCTCATAATCTGTTTTTTTCATAATTTGAAAAATTGAAAAAAAAATTTTTTTAATTTCGAGGCCTCCAAAATTTATTTTTTTTTTCAATTTTTTTAATTCTGGGAAAAAAATTGGAATCGTTTATAATTTTAAAAAAAAATTATGAAACTGATTTTTTTGCTTTCTAAAATTGTTAAAATTTGTAAAAAAAAAGATCTGTAAATTTTTTTTTAATTTTCCAAATTTTTAAAAATTTAAATTATTTTTGTTTACTCTGAAAAAATTATTCAATATTTTTTATCTGCTTTTTAAAAATTGGAAAAAATTGAAACAAAAATTCCGACATTCTTGGAATTTTTTCATTTTTTCAAAAATTATTTTCCCGATTTTTTTCCTGTAAAATCTCAAAACCTGCAGAAATTTTTTTTAAAACTAAAATTTTTTAAAATCATTTTTTCTCCGCTTCTTAAAAATAATAAAAATTAGAAAAATAATTTTCTGAAATTTTTTTCGACAAAAATTCGAGGTCTGCAAAATTTATTTATTTATTACTTTTTCCTTTTTTTAAAATTGAAAAATTTTTTTCCTTTTTTTCTTTTTTTTTCCTTTTTTTGAAATTGAAAAAAAAACTCTGCAGAATTTTTTAAAAATTTTTAAAAAATTTATTTTTCTTCGAAATTTTGAGACCTGAAAATTTTTTAAAAATTGAAATTTTCAAAAATCATTTTTTTTTCTCTGAAAAAAAATTTATTCAATAATTTTTCTCTGCTTTTTAAAAATAATAAAAATTTAAAAAAAAATGAATTATTCAGACAACTTTAAAAATTTTTTTGTTAAAAATTATTTTCCCGAATTTTTTTCGGCATAATTTCGAGACCTGCAAATTTTTTTGAAAAATGTTTTGAATTTAATTTTTTGCAAAAAAAACCGTTGTTCAGGAGTAATTCCGTACGCTGGATCCTCATTCTACACGTATCAAACGCTCAAAATCAATTATCGCGATCAAACTGGTCATAAGGTGATTTTTTTTAATTAAAAAAAATTATATTTAATTTAAAAAAAATGTGAGCCCAAAAAAATGCTCTAAAAACCGTTTTCCTCAATCCATTTTTTTTTTGAAAAAAAATTTAAATTTAATTTTTCGTGAAAAAATTTTTTTTTGATAGATTTTTCGCGGAAAACAGAATTTAAATTTTTTAAAAAACAATGTTTTTTTGGATTTTTTCAAAAAATGCGCGCGACAATTTGCAGGAGAACTCGGTGTACCGGATGCTGTTCGGAATGCTCGCCGGCCTCATCGGACAGTCGTCGTCGTATCCGTTCGACATCATCCGGCGACGGATGCAGACGGGACGCATACCGCACGGATGGTCACCGCTTCGCGCCATGCTACACATCTACCAAACTGGTTCGTTTTGAACTTTTGAGAAAAAAATTTATGTTCAGAGAAAAAAATTTTTTTGGAAAAATGTTTTATTCGTATTTTCTAACAGCGATTTTTTTTAAATTAAAAAAATATTATAAAATTAAAAAAAAAATTGAATTTATTAGAAATTATCATTTTTTATTTTTAAAATAAAATTATTCTGAAAAAATTGATTTTAATAAACACGGTTTTTATTTTTCAAATAATGTTTTTTTTAAAGTTTGACTAAAATTAAAATATCAACAAAAAAATTATTTTAATTAAAAAAATAACTGTATAACAATTTTCCTAATTTTTTCACATTTAATTTATTGAAAAAAATTAGAAAAAAAGAATGTTTTTTTTGAAAATTCTATTCAATTTTTTTTTAAATTTTTCAATTTGAAAACAATTTTAGATTATCCGACACAGTTTTTACTTTTAAAAAAAATTTTTTCTCAAATTTACGTAGTTAAATTTTTTTCTATTTTTTTTTCCCGAAAATCGGTGATTTTTCAAAAATACTATTTAAAAATTATGAGCATTTTTCAAAAATAAATGAGTCATCAATTAATTTTTTTCAAATGTTTCCAGAAGGCCTCCGACGAGGACTGTACAAAGGGCTGAGCATGAACTGGATCAAGGGACCCATCGCCGTCGGCGTCTCGTTCACCACCTACGAAAAGGTCTGCCTCTTTTCTTTGTTTTTTTTATTTTGTGAAAATTATTTAATTTTTTTCCGGTTCAAAACAATTGAAAGGAAACGTTAAAACAATAAAAAAAATTAAACTTTAAAAAATTCGTTCAAAATTTGAAAAAAAAAATAAATTTTTTCATAAAAAAATCTTGTATTGAAATACATTTTTTTTTTGGTTATGAAAAATTGTTTAAAAAAACAAAAAAATATTTTTATTATTTTATATTTATAATAGTTTTAAAAAATCTAACAGTTTTTTTACAGGTACTGGAGCTGTTCGGGCACTTGCAACGATGAATTTCACGTTTTCCGATTGCAATAAAAACGAATTTTCGCTCAATTTTTTAATTTTTTTCTTTTTCTGCATTTTTTTTTGTGTATTTCTTCTCTAGGAATCGCCTCGTCGTAGAAATTTTTTTTATCCAAAGTCATTCATATCTCGGTCCAAAAAAAAAATTGTACTTAAAAAAATTTTTAATTGTTTTTATTTTTTCTCTTTTTATCGCCTAACCAAGTGCCAGTGTTTTTTTTTCGAAAAATTATTTTTTTTTTAATATAAAAATTTCAACCTAAACAAATATTTTATTTTTAAGAAAAATCGTGAAGAGTTCAGGCGAATAATTATTTTTCTAATCTGAAAATAAAATTGGGAAAAAAAATTAATTTTTAATTACAGAAAAAAATAATAATTACCACAGAAATGGCTAACAGTACAGGTGAGACATTTGAAAATAATTTTTAATTAAATTTGAAAAAAAAAATTAATTAAAATTCAGAAAAAATCGAAAAAGGCGACGTGATATTGGTACCGTATCGAAAAGATTACTGGCCGGCACTGGTGGGAATTTTTTTTTTTTTCAAAAAATTGTTTTTTTTCGATTATTTAGAATTTCAGTTAAATTAGGTTTGAAATTAATTTTTTGAAAAATTTTTAATTTAAAAAAAATAATTAAAAGATAGGAGAAAAAAGTTCATGGAAATTTAAATTTAAAAAAATATTTATTATTATTAATTTCAGATGTTTTTTTCAAATTTTTTTTTCGATAATTAGGAATTAAAGTTCAATTAGGTCTGAAATTAATTTTTTTCATCCGTTAAATTGAAAATTTCAATTTTTAAAAATAATTAAAAATGAAAAAAAATAATTTTTAAAAAATTGCCTGAAATTCATGGAGACCTAAATTTAATTTTTAAAAAAATTTTTGTAAAAAAAATTTTTACCATTGAAAAAAATAATAAATTTCAAAGATTCGTGACTATTTTAAATTTTTAAAATTTTTTTGAATATAAAAAACAAAAATTGCAAAAAAAAAAATTTTTTTTCAAAATTTTTTCAGTTTCAAATTTTGAATGATTGAAAAAAATTTTTTATTTTGCAATTTTCGCTTTCTATTATCAAAAAAAAAATTGAAAAAAATTGAGAATAGACATGAATATTTGAAATTCATTATTATTATTTTTTTTTAATTGGCGGAAATGTTTTTTACGAAAATTAAAAAAAAAATTAAATTTAGATTTTCATGAATTTCGAGAAATTTCTTAAAAATTATTTTCTCACTTCAAAATTATTTTTTAAAAATTTTAATTTTCAATTCAAAGAAAAAAATTAATATCAGACCAAACCAAGATTGCAAAAAAAAAAATTTTTTTCAAATTTTTTTCAGTTTCAAATTTTAAATAATCAAAAAAAAAATTGCAGGTTCACCACGTGTACGCGAAAAAAGTGACGTACAGCTTTTTTCCGATTCGCGACGACGAGAATATCAGAGACAGATTCACTGTCGCGCCCAGAGTACGCCTCCTTTTTTAAAAAAATTTAAATAATTCTTTTAATTTAAAAAAAATTAATTAATTATTCCAAAAAAAAATGCACGAAAAAATGAAATAAGTGAAAAATTATTTTGAAAATTTAATTTAATTAAAAAAAAATTTTTTTTTTCATTTTGACATTTTTTTGAAGAAAAATAAATAAAATTCAAAAAATTCAATTCATTATTCCAAAAAAAAACGTACAAAAAAATGTGAAAAATAATTTGAAAAAATCAAAAAAAAAAAATTTTACATTTTTTTATTTTGGCATTTTTTTTTCTTGAAGCGATGCTCTTCTCAAAAAATTTCCAACAAAATTAACTTTTTTTTCACAAATTTTCAATTTTTTTTTGCAGCTGGCCTACGCGATGCTCACCGCGGAGCCGCTTCCATCGGATCCGCAACACGCGGCGGCGTTCCGCGCCGCTTCCGCGTACCTTTCCGCGAGCGGAAAGACACGCGGATCGCTGATCGACACGCGAGCGGAAGCGGAATTGAAGCGGAAAAATGAGCGAAAACGGAAGAGAGTCAGCAAAAATCACGAGGAAGCGGTCGAGGAGCAGCACGAAATTCCTGGTCGGATTTTCTTTTTTTTTTTTGAAAAATTAAAAAAAATTGTTTTCTTTTTAAATTTTTTGCAATTAAAATTGAAAGTTTTTGCATTTCAAAGTAACTTTAAAAATTTTTTTTTTAAATCGAAAAAAAAATTTTTTTTACAGATTTCACCGTTCAAACCGTTATTTGAAAACATTTTTCTAAATTTTAATGCGAAAATATTTAAAAAAAAAAAAACAATTATTAAATATTTCAGTCCCAAAAAAAGAGACGCCCACATTTTCGGCGACGACGACGACGACGTCATCCGCCGAAACGTCTTCTGAATCCGCGTCGGATCGTCGAAAAAATATGGAAAAACAATCCAAGGAGCTCATGAAATTGGTAAATTTTTTCTGTTTAAAATTAAAATTTTAAAAAAAATTGAATTTAATATTTAATAGAATGAGCGCTTTTTTTTCTAAAATTTTAAGTAAAATTTGAAAAAAAAATTTTTTTCGAAAAAAAAATATTTTTTTTTTAGTTTAAAAAATTAAATTTTAATTTAAAAAAAAAAAAACGTTTTTTTCGATAATTTCTTGCGTTTTCAAGGTGAAAAATTTTTATTTAATATTTAAAAAAAAATTGAAAAATTTTCTCAGATCAACAGACGTCTCGAATCCCTCATCAACGAAATTTGGAATAGCGAAGAGGCGGAAAAGTGCAAAAATCAGGCGATTGGCACGAAAATGACAGTGAAATTGAGGAATAATCGATTTTTAACTGGTCAGTTTTTGAAAAAAAATTTGAAATTTAAAAAAAAAAAATTTAATTTTCTAAAAAAAATTTTAATTTTCTAAAAAAAATTTTAGTGGAATGGAAAACAAATTTTTTTAAAGGTTAAAAATTTAAAAAGGAAAAAGAAAATTAAAACCGACGAATTTACGAGCCAAAAAAAAACTAATTTTTTAAAAATTATTTTCTAAATTTTTAAAAAACCAAAAACTTTCCAATTTTCTTTCTGTTTAAAGTTATCGATTTTTTGTTCAAAATCGAAAATCGATATCTAATCAATATTTATTGATTTTTTTTCCTCAGAATCGGACTACTCGAGTCTGTTCGAGCGCATCGTCTCGCACGTGCGCACAAATCGATCGATATCTCTGATCGGCGCGTTCCACGTCACTGCCACGTGTCTTTTGCCGCACGTGCTCATCACGTGCTATGCCACGTGGAAACACGTGGACATCCGAACCGCCAAGGAGGCGTTCTTTCGGCCGAACAACACAACAACACCTATCGTCGGGTGCGTATTAGGATTTTTTTTAAAAACAATCGATTTTCAGAAACAAAAATATATTTTTAAAATTTTTTTTTAAAGAGTTTGAATTGAAAAATTAGAGGCGTGGAAAATTGCAAAAATTCAGAAAAAAAATAGCGCGATTTTATTTTTAATTTTTAAAAAAAATTTTTAAAATTTTAATTCCAATATTATTAATTTAGTTTTTTTTTTCAAAAATAATTTATTTTTGAAAATTCTGCTTTAAAATTTTAATTTCGAAAAATGATTGCTAACAATTTTTTTTATTGAAATTCCAATCTTTTAATTAAATAATTTGAAAAAAGTTGTTTTTTTTTTAAATTTTGATTTTTATTTTTCAAATTTCAAAAAAAAAATTTTCTCAAAGAAATTTTCAAAAATTTCTTCCGCAATCTTTAAATAAATTTTTTTATAAAGCAAAAAAAATTACAAAAATTTTTTTTTGGAAAAAAAATATTTCAAAACCCAAAAAAAAAAAATTAATTTTGAAAAAAATTTAAATTTAAAAATTTAGAAACTTTTTGGCCAATTTTAATTGTTTTTATTCTTCCGAAAAATGTTTGAATCAAAAAAAAAATTTATTTGATTCAAAAAAAAATTAAAAATTGAAATTTTCGATAAATTTCGAAAGCATTGGAATATTTTAAACTTGATTTTTTTTAAACCACAAAAAAAATTTCAAAGTTTACCCACAATTTTATTTTAATTTTTTTTTGTTAAAAAAAATATTATTTTTCAATCTGCAGACTGGACGCGTCGATGAATATTCCGGTGACGGATCATTTGGAAGAGCTGTGCCGACTGGCTTGCGACGAAAGCGCGGCAATTTAAAAAAAATATATATAAAAATTAATAATTTAAAAAAAAAATTCCCACGATAACACTCACAAATATGTAGCTATTTCCCCCGAAAATTTTCGAAACCAAAAAAAAAATTTTTATTCCCAAAAATTTCCCACTCACTTGACTTCCTAATTGTAATTTTATTTTTTTCAAAAATTAATTCATTATTATGCATTGAAAAAATATTTTTGATATTTTTTTCGATTAACTAATCCGTAAAACCCAGACAAATTACATGAAAATGCTAGAAATCACTAATTTAAAAAAAAATGGAGAAAAATCGATATGGAAAAAAATCAATAATTAAATTAATTGGATCGGAATTCGAGTTGGAGGGAAAAAAAAATTTTAAAATATTTTTTTTTAATAATTTTTTTTTTCAAGCCGCATGGGTGGTTTTGTGTGCCAAGTGAGCCGCTTCTTCGTGCTCTTCGTAAAATGTGAGCACCAGTGGGAGCACGCAGAATATCAACAGGACGCCTGCAAAATATTGACTTTTTTATTTGAAAAATAAAAAAAATATAATATTTTAAAAATAATTTTTGTTAATTTTTTTAAAATTTAAATCGCATTTTTTTTTGTAAATTTTTTTTTTGGAAAAAAAAATTGAACTTCAATTTTTTTTAAATTGGGAGAATGGGTTTTTTTGCTTGAAAATTGAAAATTCCAGATAAATTTTGAAAAAAAAAAACTATTTAAAAAACATATAAAAATCGAAAAAAAAAAATAATATTTTAGAATAAAATTTTTTTTGAGAATTTTGAGCCCAAATAATTTTTTTTTGAATTGTAAAAAAATGTAATTTTTTTTTTGAAATCCGATAAAATTCAAAAAAATTTATATTGGTGGAACGAATTTTTAAAAATTCAGTAAAATTGAAAAAAAAATATACTTTGGTGAAACGAATTTTTTTGAATTCGATACGATTTTTAAAAAGAATCGGGTTTTAAAAAAAAATCGATAATCTGAATTTTCGAAAAAAATTACGATTTTACTGCGATTAAATATCCAAATTAGGGAAATGTTTTTTTTTTTAATTTTTAAAAATTAGAAAAATAAAAAATTGTTGCTCTCTTACCCAGAACAACCATCCAAACGGAGATGGTTGGCGAGTTCGGAGCACGGGCGGTCACGAAATGGAAGCCGGTGGGGCCGTGACCGTCTTCCGGAAGCGCCTCTCGCACTTGTGCTGCAATTATTATCGATTCCTTTTTTTTTGGATTTTTAGAATTAATTTGACAAAATTTCGGATTTTTTGAAAAATAATTTTTGAAATTCAATTACAAAAAAAAAGAGAAAAATTAAAAATTGTGGGAAATAACTGAAATTATTATTTTTCTCACCAATATTATTATCAGTTTTATGAAAGATGTCCTCGACACTCGGATCCCGTGATCCTCTCAGAAGGGCCGTTTTGTCGTCGATGTCTGTAAACAAAAAAAAATCGAAAAAAAAATTGGGAATTTTTTTAGAAAAATTGAAATTTTGAAAGTTAGCATGTTTTCAGTTTTTTTTTGAAAGTTTGAAAAAAAAAAAACATTTTTTTAATATTCGTTTAATTTTTTTAATTTGAAATTTCGGTTTAAAAAAAATAATTTTTTTCTGGAAAATTTTTTTTTTTAATTACAAAAAGTTTTTAAAAAATACCACGTTTTCATTTTTTTGAAAATTGGAAAAAAATTTATGAGAATTGAGTTTTTTTCAATTTTGAATTTTTCGAAAAAAAATTAATTTTTAAAAAAAATATTTTTAATTTTTCAGCTTAATAAAATTGATTTTAAAACATTAAAAACTTTCGAAATTTGAAAAAAAAATAAAATCTACAAAAAATAAAATTTTATAATTTTTTTTACTAAAATAAGAGATATTTTTCTTCAAATTTGATATTTTTTCAGTTTAAATTTTTAAAAAACTTTAATTTTTTTGGGAAAAATTAAAAAAAATTTTTCTAAATTCAAGATTTTCATTTTTAGAAAAAGATGAAGTTTTGAAGAAAAAAAAAATTAGGCTAAATAAATTTAAAAAAAAAAAAAGTATGAAAAACGAACCGATGAGCACGTTCTCATCGTCGTCTTGCTCGTCATCTTGCTCGTCGTGACTGAAGACGGGCTGCACGCCGAGAGCCATTCTCATCCGGCTCACCGGTATTTTCACTTTCGAAAGGGCCAGAAAATCCTGCTCCGACACCATATTATTCACTCGTTTTATTTCGGCCACCTGCAATTTTTTTTCAATTTTTTTAACCATTGAAATATTTTAGAAACAAAAAAAAAGGAAAACTAACATTAACTTGATATTTGATGGCCAATTTGTTGAGTGTGTCGCCGTTTTTCACTTTTCGCTCGATTAAAACGACGTCTTTGTAGGTGGGCGCGTCGTTTTGAAAGCCTTCGGATGAGCTCGTGCGCACGGCTCGGCTCCGCATCGCGAATTGCTCCACGGAGCTGCCCTCCTGCATCGACATTGGCTGCGAAAAACGAGAATTAATTCGAGAAAAAAATGAAGGGAGCGAGACGAGAGACTGTGTGAAACGGAGAGACGCAGAGAAAAAGAGTACGGTAGAGGTTAAAGGCGCAGAGCCGACGTGGCAAACGGGTCCCACCACGAATTGCGAATTTTTGAGAAAATTATTTTTTTTATTAGTTTTTTTTTTCGATTTTTCGACATTTTCCCGTGATTTTTCCAGTTTTTCGAAAGATTTTTTACGAATAACGCGCTGAAATTGAATTTTTGAGCTAAAATTCCAAAATTCTTACTCAGAATTTCACGAAAAATCTAGAATTTTAGGACTTTTCACTTTTTTTCTTGAATTTCTATTTTTTTTCCGCATTTTCACAAATTTTGTCATCAAGAAAGCGCTCCTGCTCACATCACAAACATCTTATCTCCAAAAAAAGAAATTGTTTTTCAAATTGTACACAATGAACAGTACAATCAAGTGAAAGTCACTGATAGGAACACCTGTTCCAGTTCCGTATCACCAAAAAAAAAACTAGTTTATCACTGAAAAACCAGGTGTGATTCGCTAGAAAATCGATAAATTCATGGGGAGGAAAAAGAATCCACGTATCGGATCGCGGCGAAACGCGCGTCGCGTCCAGGTGCGATTCGATTCGATTTCCTCGGGCCGCGTTTTCGATTTCCACGCGTCAGAGGGAAGCAGGAATCCGGAAAAGAAGGCAGCCCCCGCCGAGTGGGAAAAGCGAGAAGAAGCGGGCGTGTTCGTCTCGTCGTCTGGCGCCCTCCGCGCCTCTCGCTGGCAAATAATGCAGCAAGTGCGCTCCACCGCACTGCTCCGTCTCTCACCGCCCTTCTCTTCAGATCGCCGCGCCACCTTCACCCCCCGGGTTTTCCACCGCTTTTTTCCCGCGTTTTTCGCGATTTTATCGATTTTTCGACGATTTCAGGGTTCACCATGCTCGGAAAGTGCATCAAAAAGGCGTCGACACTGTCCACGATCGGACAATCGGTTCGATTCAGCTCGGGTGATGTGAGTTCTTTTCGGCCGTTTTTTCCGAGAGTTTTGATTGAATTTCCAGGTTCGCCGCGTCACGCTGATCCCCGGAGACGGTATCGGACCGGAAATTTCGGCGGCCGTGCAGAAGATTTTCGAGGTTGGCGCGATTCGCCCGCCCAAACTTTTGAGTTTTTCGCGATTTTCAGGCGGCCAACGCGCCGATCACCTGGGATCCGGTCGATGTGACGCCGGTGAAGGGACGCGACGGCATTTTCCGCATTCCGAGCCGATGCATTGAGCTGATGCATCAGGTGAGCACGCGAATCGACCGATCCGACGGCTCTTTTCTGAAATGGTGGATTTTTTGCAGAACAAAGTGGGTCTGAAGGGTCCGCTCGAGACGCCGATCGGAAAAGGCCATCGATCGTTGAACTTGGCGGTGCGAAAAGAGTTCAATCTGTACGCGAACGTGCGTCCGTGCCGCTCGCTGGAAGGCCACAAGACGCTCTACGACAACGTCGACGTCGTCACGATTCGCGAGAACACGGAGGGCGAGTACTCGGGCATCGAGCACGAGATCGTCAGCGGCGTCGTCCAATCGATCAAACTGATCACCGAGACCGCGTCGCGCAACGTCGCCAGCTTCGCGTTCGAGTACGCCCGCCAGAACGGACGCAAGTGTGTCACCGCTGTGCACAAGGGTCAGTTTCGAGACTTTTTCGTTCTCGAATTTTCATCAGATCACGCGAAGAAGCTCGATTTTCTTTGAAATGTCCGTTTTTTGGGTCTCGAACCGAAGAGACGAACGATAAATTACACCTGGAATCGTTTTTTTCACCTGTATTTACCGTTCGAGACCCAAAAAAGACTTGTCAATGGACTCCGAGCCTCGCGCAATCCTATAATAAAAAATTGCCTAGAATTTTTAATTTTGAAAAAAAATAATTTTTCTGGAAATTCGGTATTTTTCAAAACATTTAAAAATCGAATTTAAATTTTTTTTCAAATTCAAGAATTCAATAAAAAATTATTCAAATTTAAAGTTTCGAAAATTTTGCCGGTAAAATTTTATTTTTACCAAAAAAATTTTTTTAATTAAAAAAATTATTTAAAACTGTCTATTTTCATAATATTTTCCAAAAAAACAATTTTTTTAATAATTTGTTTTTAATTTTTAAAAAAATATTTTGCGATTTTAAAAAATTAAAAACATCGAAAAAAAAATTTATTTCTCTACAATTTTCTCCAAATTAAAAAAAAACAATTTTTAAAAATTTGAAATAATATTTGTTTCTTTTTTGCAGCGAACATTATGCGAATGTCGGACGGCCTGTTCCTGTCGATCTGCCGCGAGCAGGCGGCCCTCTACCCGGACATCAAGTTCAAGGAGGCCTACCTCGACACGGTGTGCCTCAACATGGTCCAGGATCCGTCGCAGTACGACGTGCTCGTGATGCCCAATCTCTACGGAGACATCCTTTCGGATCTGTGCGCCGGTCTCGTCGGAGGACTCGGTGTCACGCCGTCCGGTAACATTGGAAAGGAGGCCGCCGTGTTCGAGTGCGTTTTTCGTTGCTCTCAGCCCATTTTCGGGGAGTTTTGAGGCGGGAATCGATGGTTTTCGACAGTTTAGAGCAGCCTTGTCCCGGCCCAAATTGATCAATGAGCCTAGAAAAGGGGTGTACTTTGTTCCGTTCTCGTCTCAACGCACTTTGTGTGTAAACAAGTCACTCCACGAAGTTTGCTCGTTCTTTGTAGTCACTCGTCTCGTCACACTCATTTTTCACGATTGCAGATCTGTCCACGGAACCGCTCCGGATATCGCCGGACAGGACAAGGCCAACCCGACTGCTCTTTTGCTCTCCGCCGTCATGATGCTCCGCTACATGGTGAGCTGGAGCGTTTGGGAAGCAAATTTTTGAAATGAGAAGAAGAAGAAGAAGAAGACGAAAATATTTGACCTATCACAATTTGATCTATCGCCAGCTGTCCGCGGGCGCGCGCTGTGCTCCGCTGGACTTTAGCTTGATGCCAGCGCGAAAACCTCGGTCATGGCCTAGAAATGCGCAGTGAAAAACCTCGGTCACGGCCTAGAAGTGCGCAAAGTCTAGCGAAGCTCGACTAGTCGCCCCGGAGAAAAAAATCTTTGAAAGTTTTTTTTTCGACCAACCAATTGGCTCGTCATTCCAGAACCTTCCGCAACACGCGTCGCGCATCGAGAAGGCCGTGTTCGACGCGATCGCCGACGGAAGAGCCAAGACGGGCGATCTCGGCGGCACCGGCACGTGCTCCTCGTTCACCGCCGACGTTTGCGCTCGCGTCAAGGACCTCGAATAGAGACGGGGAAAAGCCGAACATTTTCTTTTCCTTTTTTCTCTCGCTTTCCAGCCCGCCGCCACCCCCCTTTCTTCAAATTTTTTTTTCGCGTCTCCCCCCCACCTTTTTCTCGTCGTTTTCCACAGGATATTTTAGATGTAAACACTCCCCTTCTACCCCATTTTTATTATTTTCTTTGCTGACTTTTTGATACCCTTGACCCACCCCTGTTTATCGCTTTACCTACTTTTTTTCCCTCCAATTTAATGTTTTTTTTGTATCGAGTCCCCCTACGAAATTGTCTCCCTCTATCTCCCCGGCATAACCATTTTTTTCTCTACACAATCTTTCGAAAATCGATTCTTCTCTAGACGTCTCTCTCGCTCCTCTCTCTCTTTTTTTCTTGATTTTTATGAAATGGAACCATTAGAAGAAAAAGGTAGAATTTAGATTTTTCGTTTCCCCTCCCTCCGAAAATTTTAATTTTTCGAAATCTAGTTATTTTTGAAAAGGGAAAAATGAGCAAAAAAAAGATACATGAAAAGCGGAAAAAAGGAAACAAATAAGATTGAGATATTATTAAAGCGTTGCGTGCATCCGCGTCACTGACGTCACAAATATCAGAATCGTCTGAATGATACCCATCACTGCACAGTACCACGTACTCACCGCCTGCAAACTTTTTCTAGTTTTTTTTTTTTTAAATCAAAAAAGTTGCGTTTTCAATCGTTTTAGAGAATTCTTTGAAATCAAAAAAAGAAAAAAAAATGTTTCCAAAAATTTTCAAAAACAAAATAATTGTTTTTTCTAGTTTTTTCTAGTCCTCCCTATGAAGATATAGAAAAAAAGAGAAAAAACTATAATATTTTTTTAAAAATGAAAAAGAAAACTCGCATTTCTCGACGCGTACATTGCGAACGCGAGAACCATCGAAGTGGGCGCGCCGAAGACGAACGGAATGATCAGCATCATGACTGCAAGAAAGTACCGAGAGATTTGGGATTGCCATGAAAATAGCAAATATTTATTTTTTTCAATCTGCCTAAAATTAAATTCTGCTCAGAATTCAATTTTAAAAAATTTTTCCGAAAATTTTTTTTTCTTTTTGAAAAAAGTAATAAAAAATTTAAATTAATTTTTTTCATAACTGCAACAAAAATAATTTTTCGAATGAAATGCTCAAAAAAATTTGGCTCTAATTTTAAAAAAAATTTTCTTTTTTCGAAAGTCTGATGAAAAATTAATTCTTTATTTTTTTTAATCTCCCAGTAGAGCTAGGAAAAAAAATATAGTTTCAAATTTAATTTTCCTATTTTTTCCGAAATTATTAAAAATTTTAATTTAAAAACATAATTTTTATCATCTAAAAATTTCAATTTTAAATTAAATATTCATTTTAATTCTAAATACAACTCACTGATGAACGGAATCGGAATGAAGCAGGCGTACGGATGTTTTCGCAGTGTTATCAGCGAGACCAGCGATGCTCCCAGACTTATTACCTGCAACAAAAAGAAATCTTCATTTTTGAAAAAAAAATTTAATTTCACTGTTTCAAACTTTTTACAAATTCTCTCAAATTGAGAATAAAAACACTTAGTCGGAAACTTTGTTGTTTTTAAAAAAATTTGAAAAAAAAATAATAATCTCGTCTTTTTTTTTGTTTCAAAATTCAGGTTCAAAACAGGCATTGTTTTCTCTGGAACAATTTTTGAGTGATATTTTAATGATATATTAATGATATTTTTTTCAAATACCATGAACGAGATGGTCATCCAGAGGAAGATGCTGAGACTGATCTCCCACCAATCGGTCATCCATTTTCCCGACAACAACAGCGCCCCGGCTATCGAGTATGTGCTGCAAAACACAAAGAAAATTAAGAAAAAAACCAATTGAATTGAGACATTGAAAAAAAGTTGTTTTTTTGAAACTTCAAAATTTCGAAATTTTTTTCAATTTTTTCAAATTTTTTGCATAACTTTTTTGAAGAAAATTTTTCCGATATTTTTGATTTTTTTAATATTAAAAAAAAATTTTCGCAGGAATATTTTTCGCAATAAATATTTTTTTTTGAAATTTTTGGAACACTAGTGAAATTTTTATTATTTCTTCAATTGCAATTGTTTTTTTTATTTCCATAACGTTATACTATTTTTTTGAAAATAATTTTTGGAAATAAAATTTTTTTTCAGCTTTTTGCATTATTTTTCTTGTGGTCAATTTTCCGATATTTCTGATTTTTCTTTTAAAAAATTTAAATTAAAAAAAATTTAATTTTTGAAAAATAAATTCATGGGGATATTTTTCGCATTAAAAATGCTTTGAGACTAAAAATAGAAAAAAAATAATTTTAAAAATTTAAAAATTAAAATTTTTTTTTACAATTTTTATAAATTCAAACTATTTTTTGAGAAAAAAATTGGAAAATAATTTTTTTTTTAATTTTCGCAATTTTTTTGGTAGACAATTTCGCAATATTTCTAAATTTTCTATTTAAAAAAATATTTTTTTCAAAAAAAAATTCCATGGCAATATTTTTCGTATTTAAAAAAAAAAGAAAAAAAAACCTTTCCGTCGTCTGATTCGTATAATTGTGGGCGGTCTCGAAAAGAGACAAATACTCTTTTCCTCGTTCTTCCATCCTTTTTTTTTACATATCTAAAATATTTTTTTAAATAAATAAAAAAAAAATATATATATATATATATATAAATTTTTAAAAAATTCCACGGTCCAGAGAACAACCGATTAATTTTCAATAAATATTTCAAAAAAAATAATTAAAACATTCCATTTTCAATTCTACTTTTTTCTCTCTCACAATTTCGATTATAATAATAAAAAAAATAAAAAATTCAGAAAAATCTTCCAAAAAAAAAAAAATTTTTTTTTGGGACGTGAAAATGGAGATTCTGGGGGCAGGAATTGAGAGCGCGATTCGGGTGAGAACAACAGAAAAAAAATCGGATTAGGGCGAAAATTTCGGGAAAATTAGGGAAAAAACCGGAAAAAATTGGGAGAAATTGCAAAAAAAAAAACGAAAAAGAAACCGGTCAAAATGCAATTTTTTGGGAATTTACACGGAATTTTTTTTGGGAGAGAGAGAGAGAGAGAGAGAGAGAGAGAGACAATCACCTGATTCATAATAAAATTAAAAAAAAAAGAAAACAAAAAAAAAATGACAAAATATGGGGGGAGAAAGAGAGGGGAATGCGGCAATATATTTATATTTTTTTCAAATTTTTAAATATTTTTAATAAACATTTTTCTCTTCATTTGGATTGCGAGAGTCTGACGAGAAACGTGGTGGTGAAGGCGGTGGCGATGAATTTGGACGCCGAGTCGTCGAACCACGTGGACGGCGAGCCGAGGTCGGCGATTGCGCTGTCTGCAGAGCAAAAAACAGAGTGAGCAACTGTCTGGATTATTCAAAGATGGAGGGCTAGCAATTTTTCCGGTGCAAATATTTGGGAAAAACCGGGAAATTTGTTTCAAAAAATTTTGATACTTCAGTCCCTCTTTTATACTTGCTTTCATGTTTCTTCTTGTATATGCGAACTTAGTGCATCCGCGTGACGTGACGTGACGTGACGTGAATGAAAGAATAAATAAATAAATATCAGATTAAAAAAGACATTTTTAAAATTTATTTTTTGTTCAAAAGTCTCGCGAAACCAATTATTTTGTTAAAAAGTTTTTATTTTTTAATTAATTTTTTTTTAAATCTAGGAACTGACAGATTTTTCAAAAATTAATTTTTTTTTTAAATCTAGGAACTGACCGATTTTTCAAAAATTCATTTTTAAAAAATCGGTCATTATTTTTATTTTTATTATCATTTTTAAATTTATTTTTTTTAAAATTTATTTTCAAACATTTCTCTGCCCGGACTAAATTTTTAAATTTTCATTTTTTCACAATACTGTGAATTAAAATTTAGATTTTAAATAAATAAAAAAAATTTTACAGAAGAATTTAGAAAATTTTTCAATTCCAAGAAAAACTGAAAAAAAATTTTTTTTTTTTGAAAAATTTGAAAATTCTCGGTTTTATCAGGAAGAAGGAGAATCCAGAGCTTTCTGAATTTTAGAAAATTTTTAAAAAATTAAAAATTAAAAAATTAAAAAAAAATTCGCAGAGTGACTCACCAACGAGAACAGTGTCGGTCTCCTGGGTTTTCGGCTGACACAGTCGTTCGAAAGTGATACTGCCGCCACGTGGCGCCGTCTTCCGTTCCACGTGGCGCAGTCCGTGTGTGGCACACCCGAATTGGAGCAAGTGGCAACGCGACGGCTCGAGCACCGACGGCACACTCTCGATGCACACAAAGTGCGGCGCGGAGCCCTGCGCGCGGAGCCACATCTCGACGTCCTCGTTCACCTCCGGCGACAGAATGCAAATTATCTGCAGAGACAAGTTTTGAAAGATTTTTTTTTGAATGGGAAATGATTGAAAAACTATCTTTTTTTTTAAAAAGGCAAATAATTTGGAAAATTTTTGAAAAAGTAAGATAAAACTTTAAAATTTAGTGTTTATCAAAATTGCAGAAAAATTATTAACTTTTTAAAAATTTTTTTCTTCTTGCAATTTCAATTTCCGTTTATAAAATTAAAAAAGAATAAAAAATCAATTATTTTTCAATTTTTAGATTTTTTTGTTTATTTAACATTTAAAATAAATTTTGAAATTTTTCAAAAAAAAAATGTTTTTTATTAATTTTTTTTCAATTTTTTAAAATAGCGTTTTCCGTTTTACAAAAATTGGTTTAAAAAAAGATAAAATTGAAACTCTAATTTCAAAAAAAAAAAAAAAATTAATCCTCAATTTGACCTCGTTTTTTCCAAAAAAAAAATTTTTTTTTGAAATAAAATTATATATTTTTTTCTGGGCTTTCTTTACATTTCATAAAATAGAAATTTAAAAAAAGAGACTTACGGGCGCCTCGCGCGGCAACTGTTTGACGTCGTCGACGACGGCGACGTGCTCAAAGTGCTCGCCGGGATACTTGCCGAATAGGTGACAGTTGTAGCGTCGTTTGTCAAAGTGCGTCAGCAGCCGACGCACCGAACGCACCGAGTTCGAGGCGGCGGCGAGCAGCACGATGGTGCCGAGCGAGTCGCCGTACGACGCCTGCACCTCCGAGATCCACTGGAACACGCGGTCCGCCGTCAACGCGTCCATCACCGCCTCGCCCAGCGACGATTTGCACTCCTGGAGAACAGAAAAAAAAATTGGGAATTAGAAAAAAAATCGATTTGATCAGTCGGACTTGGCCTACTAAAAATAGCAAAAGAAGGAGGGGACTTTTTTGTGAATTGAAAAAAAAATTCTGAAATTTTTTGATTCTCTTCTTAAATTCCTAAATGCACAAGTTAATTTTTTAATAAGAAATGTCCATTTTAATTTAGTTTCAATTTTTTTTTGAAATTAAAAAAAAAAATTTTATATGCAAATTCTGGAAGAGATAGAGAAATGGTGATGTTTCTATTACAGAATTAATTTTCCAGAAATTATAGTTAGTCTCTGGATCAAATTTTTTTAGCATTTTAAGAAGTCAATTATTAAAAATTAAAATAAGCCAAAAAAAATACCTTCAAAAACTCTTTTTTCTCGTGCGCACTGATCGCCGGTATCGGATTTCCGTTGATGGTTTTTTCGAAACTGACCGCCGTCACTTGGAATCGGTTCTTTTTCCTGAATTCAAAATATTTTTCTGAATTGAATTTTTGAAAATCCATTTTTTTTTTTCGGTTTTTTTATCAGTGTATTTCTTCAGAATTTTAATTTTTTTTTGATTGAAAAATAATTAAAATTCTCCAAAAAAAAAACAAATTTAACTAAAAAATTTTTGAATTGAAGTTGGAAAAAAATTATGAAAAAAAATTCACCAAAAAAAAAAAAAATTTTTTTTTCTCCGCCATTTTTTAAAAAATTTTTTTGTAAATTCAAACAATTTCCATTCCACTCAAATAATTTAAAAAAAAGAAAAATAAAAGAACACAAACGTCTCGTTGCAAGAAGAAAAGCCGGAGGTGTTGTTGTGCTGCTGATGACGTCGCGCCTTCAGATTCGTCCACGACGTCACACGATTCTCGTCCTCGATGATGTTCTCGTAGTGGGCAAAGTTTTGCGACACTTTCAGCTTTTCCACCGTCTCGTAGTACTCGTCGTCCTCTTCCTTCAAAAATCATGAGTTTTTTGAAAAATTTGATTCGAAAAATTACAGAGCACCAGTCAAAAATTCCAACTTTCCGAAAAAAAATGTTTTTTTTTTCAAATTAATTAAATTTTTTTTTAAAATTCAAAATTTAAAAATTGTTTGTTGCCCATGGCTCACGTCTCTCTCGAAAAGTTTCAGATTTTCGGCGAAATCGAAATCCGAGTCGAGATCGAAATCGATCGGCTCGGCGAGATCCGTTTTGTTCGAGCGACGCCCGATGCCCTTGTAGTGGTTGAGGGCGTCCAGCACCGGATTGCCCGACGGTCCTGAATTCAGAAAGCAATTTGAGAATTTGAAAAAATTGAAATTTAATATTTAAAAAAAAAAAAAAATAATTCAACCGAAAATTTAAAAAGTGAACTTTGAAATTCTAATTGAAGGAAAAAAAAACATTTTCTAAAAAAAAAATTTTTTTTTCTAGAATTAATTTTCAAAATTTTTATAAATTTTTGAATAGATTTTAAAAAAAATTTAGAGCTAAATTTCCTAAAAAAATTCCTGATATTTCAAAATTTCGTTTTTTTTCTATAACTAATTTCCGAATTTTTGCAATGAAAAAGTTTAAGAAAAATGTTTTAATGAGGAAAAGGAGAATTTTCGATTAGAAGAAAGACATTTTTTAAATTTAAAAAAAAATGAATTTTTCAAAAAAAAAATTTTTTCGAAAAAAAATTCGATGAATCAGTTTTTACAAAAAAATTTTTTTCATAATTAAAAGAAGAAAGGAAAATTTAAAATTAGAAAAAAAATATATATATTTTCCCAAAGAAAAAATTTTTTTAATCGATGAATCTATTTTTACAGAAAAACGGTTTTTTCCGAAAAATTTTTAAAAAAAAATTATAATTATTACAAATTTCCAAATCAATGCTCACCCTGTTTTTTGGAGCACCCCCTGCTGGCTCCGGCTCCGTTCGTCACCGTCAACATTTGGCTCAAAACTTTCGGCTGCGGCACTTGTGGCTCGAAACTTTTGAACATTGGCGTCGCCGAAATCTCTTCCGTCACCTGAGAAAAAACAGAAAATTAAATATTTGAAAATGAAAAAATACATAATAAATAACAAAACTAAAAAAATTTTAAAAATTGATTGAAATTTGAAACTTTTCTGAAAAAATTGCTAAATATTTAATTTTTTTTTAAATTTCGTTCTATTTTTTTTCATTTATAATTAATAAATAAAATTCAAATTTTAAAAATTTAAAAAAAAATTTTAATTCGCTTCCAATTTTTTCATATTCATTAAATTATGAGCAATTTTTTGGAAAACAAAAATTAATTTTAATATTTTAATTTAGAAAAAACAATTGTTTACATGAGTGAATCCGTTTTTCATTGGCGAGTTCCGCAGATTTTTCGGCCGCGACTTTGATTGTTTCGGAGACATCGGCGCCGACGACGGAGCACTGTTGTGCGCCTCGAACAGCTTCTCGAGCTCGGCTGAAAATCGAGACATTCCGCATTTTAAAACCGGGAAACCTCAATTCGATGAGAGGAAAAAAAAAAAGAAGTTTTAAAAATCGCTTTGAGAATTATGCTAAAATTGCGAAAAAAAAAATTTTAATGAAAAATTTTCCAAATTTCTATTGAAAAATATGCTTGAGAATTTTAAAAAAATTTAAAAAATTTTTTTCATTTTATTTTAAATTTTAAAATACTGTTGATGATAAGAAAAATTGTATTAAATTCACAAAAGAAATTTTGAAAGTTAAAAAAAAAATTTTGTTCCATTTTTTTTAAAATTTAGAAAATTTTTCTCCAATTTTTAACTTTCAATCTCTAGTTTTCTAGAAGACAGTTATTAAAAAAATTTTTTTTTCAAAATTCAAATTTTCCAGTTTTTCTGAAATTCGGCAAATTATTAAAACTAAATTCAAAAACCAAAAAAAAAAATCCAGCCTTTCCGGAGGTGAAGTTTGACTAATTTTTAAAACTCCAATTGAAATTTTCAAATTAAAAATAAATAAAAACAACTGAAGCGCGTTCGTTCTCACATTTTTTGGGCGTTTTGCCTTTGGATTTGGGCGGCATGACGAGCTTTTTGGGCGGTTGCTCAGTGGTGACGGCCGACGACGAGGAAGCGAGCGAAAGAGACGAGGGCGACGAGGAGGAGACGGGTTTGCGGACGAGCGGACGCTGATTCTGATGCGGCGGTGGAGCCAGTTTACGGGCGGTCGGGGGAGCTGGAGCTGGATTTGGAGCTGGAGCTGGAGCCGGAGCACCAGGGACGATGCTCGACGGAGCACGAATCACGCGGAGACGCGCGATTTCCGACGAGCAGAGTGTCACGCAACGGTGAAGTGGCAGACCGTCTCTGCAATTCCACACGCTTTGACGCAATTTTTAAATTTTTTTTTTGAATTTCGCTTGTGGAGAAATATTTTTTGCAGCAAAAAAATATTTTTTTGTATTTAACAAAGAAATGGGATTATCATTTTTTAATTTTTTAAAAATAAATTTAGAAAAATTCTAGTGAATTTTTTTTTAACTTCAAAAAAATCACTAAAAATTAGAGCAGTAAATATCTTTAAACCCTCATTTTATTGACATTAATGTTTTTTTTTCAAACAAAAATGAAAAAAAAATTGCAAATGCGTTATTTCTAATTTTGCTTTTTTTGTTAATAAATTAATTTAAATAATGAAATAAAATCAAAATTTAATTTAATTTTCAAAAAATTTTTTAACTCTGCAACAAAAAAATTCATTTTTGAAAATATTTTTGAAACAAAAAAAAAACAATTTTTGTTTTTTTAAATTAAATTGATTTAAAATTGGAAATTTCATCAAAATATAATTTATTATTTTTCCAATAAAAAAAATTAAAAATCAATTTTTTTTTGTTGCAAATTTTGTGTTAATTTTAATTTTTCTCAATTTTTTTCTTTTTAAAAAAAATTTATTTAAAATTTGAAATCTCATCAAAATTTAATTTATTATTTTTCCAATAAAAAAAAATTAAAAATCAATTTTTTTTGCAAATTTCGTGTTAATTTTAATTTTCCTCCATTTTCAAATTTTTCAAAAAATGTTCTTTCAAAATTAAAAAAAAATTTCCACTGCTTCTAATTTTTTGCGCCACCAACTTGATGACGTTGGCCATCGTTATCGATCGATTGTTCGGCTCCAACGTCGTCAATTTTCCCTGATAGACACTTCCGTCGTTCGTGTCCGCCGAAATGACGCTTCCAATGTGTTTGTCGTCCATTTTTCGGCTGAAGATAATGCAGTGAAAAAAATTCAAAAAAAAAGAAAAAAGTATGAATTTGATAAGGAAAAAACCTCCAAAAAAACCTCCAAAAAAAAATAGACAATTAAAATAAAAATAAATAATAAAATTCATTCGAAAATTCCACTTTTTTTTTGCTCTTTCAGAGATCCAAAAACAAATATAAGTGTTGAAATAATTTTGGGGCGAAAAAAATGGAAAAAATAAAATAAAATCGGCAGGAGAAGGAGGAGAAGGAGAAGTCATCCCATAAAGTCGAGCGGCCGATTGAAACCGCCTTTTCGGTTCATGTACTGACGGTAGCGTCGCGGCTTTTTGATGTTCACGCATCCGTCCACGTTGTCGGCTACCTGAGACCAAAAAAAGGTACATTTGAAATTATGCGCAATTTTTTTCCACTATTTTAAAAATTAATTTTTTTTAAATCAATTTTTTTTTGGAATTAAAATCATCTGATTTTTTTTAGCTGAGAAAATCAGATATTTTAATTTTTTTTAAATTTATAATTTTTTCGAAAGAGCGGAATTTAATTTTTTCTTAAATGAAAAAATTCGGCGAACTTATTTTTCAATTAAAAAAAACATTTTTAAATTTTTTAAATTTTTTAACAATTAGAAATTCAATTCGTGAAAAAAAATCATTTTTTGTCTAGAAAATTTTATAATTATCGAAAAATTTTCTTCCAAAAAAAAATTGATTTTTTTTTGATTAGGTTTTGAAAATTCGTTTTTTTTTTGTAAATTTTCAAAACTATCAAGTGGTCCAGAAATTTTCAAAAAAAAAAGTAATAATAATAATAAAAACACCAGGTGCTCTCACCCACTAAAGCCGAAAGCCGATTGAGATTTCAGAAATTTTCAAAAAAAAAAAGTAAAATAATAATAAAAACATCAGGTGCTCTCACCCACTAGAGCCGAAAGCTGATTAAGATTCCAGAAATTTTCAAAAAAAAAAGAGACCTGTTTATTTTTGGTGGTGTCGAATCCGCCGAAACCCATCATCGCCTTCATCATCTCCTCGTCGGCGCCCGATTGGAGCGACTCGAGACTGATCTCCTCGTGCTTCTCGCGCTTCTCCGCCTTCCGCTCCTTCTTCTCGCGTCGATGCTCTTTTTGCTCTTTTCGATCGGATGCTCCTCGCGGCGAACGCGATCGATCACGTCGCGATTCGCGCGGACTTCTAGGAAATTGTCATTGATTATTTTTGGTGAGCAAAAATTTTATTATTTTTTAAAAAATTTATTTTGCATTGATAAATTATTTTTTAACTAGAAAACGGTTTTTTTTCTGAAAATTCAAAAAATATTTGTTCCTATCGTTTCGTCGTTTAAATAATATAAAAAATAGATCTCCTATTTTTAGAAATTATTTTGTTTTTTTATTTTTGAAAATAAAAACAGAAAAAAGGTGACTTGACAAAATAAAATTTTAAAAAATAATAATAATAATTTTGAGCAGGGAAACTAGAACTTTTTTCAGAAAATTAAAAATCAAATTAGTGATTTTTCAAGGAAATTTTTTTTTGCATTCTTTCAGAAACAGCATTTATTTTGTTGATAACTAAATTTTATTATTTTTTTTGTTTTTAATAATTTCATTCAAAAATTATCAAAAAAAGACAATTTTCGCGAAGTTTTTACTACGCGTAAAAAAAACCACAAATTTCCAAAAAAAAAAAATTTGTTAATTTTTAAATTAAAATTTTTTTTTGAGATATTTTGAGGGTTGCAAAAGGCTGACAATTTTTCGAACATAAATTTTTTTTTTTTTTAATGTTGAAAAGTCAAGTCGACCTTTTGAATTTTCGGTATTTTGAAGGGCGATTCAGAAAAAACCGATATTTTTCTTCTTTTTTTTAAATCATCGGAAATTTTTCTAAATTTCAGAAAAATATAAGCGATTTCTAGTACTTTCTCCCAAATTTTCCGTCAAAATACCTAAAATTCAAGAGGTCGACTAACTTTTCCGCATTTTTTTCAAATTTTTTATATGCTCAAAAAAAAACGTTTGTAAAGTCGAACCTGCTGCGACTTCTACGGGACATCTCCTTTTCGTCACGGTCACGATGTTTGCGGCCTCGCTCCTTGTCACGACTGCGGCTCCGATCGCGTCGGCGATCGGTTGACCGCGAACGCGACGTTCTTCCGCGTTTCCGGTCCGATCGGTCTCGACTACGACTTCGATCTCTTCCCATCGTCCGCGTCTGAAAGATAGAAACATTTTCATCCAAAAAAAACAACAAAGAAAAAGATTTTCCGACGAAAACCTCATTTTCTTCACTTTCCACTGAAAAACCCGGAAATTTCATCGATTTTAGACAATTTTCGGCGTAAAAAACACATTTACCACTCAAAAACCTCCGAAAAACCACAAAAACCCGCAAAAACCGGTGGAAAACCATGGAAAAACAAGAGAAATCGACGAAATCCCGCCAAAAATTCGTCGAAAATCATCAATATTTCGAGTGTGCGGTGGAGCGCACTTGCTGACCGCCTCACTAATAATAATCGAAAAAATTGGGGAAAATTGGGAAAAATCGGAGAAAATTCGGAAAACAAAATTGTTTATAACAGAAAAAACAATAAAAATCAGAGAAAAATCAACAATAACAATAAAATTGCGAAAATTTAAAAAATTTGAAAAAAAAAACAAAAAAAAATTATTCGGCGGTTAATTTCTTTTTCTTGACAATTTTCTTCATTTTCTTCGGTTTCGGACCAGATTTTTCCGATTTTTCGTCAATTTCCGCGGTTTTCTGCTCGTTTTTTCGTTTCGCCAATAGTTTTTTCCGTTTTTCCACTTGCTCCTTGACCATGGCGATTTTGTGACGTTTCGGCGCGTGCTTCAGCATTTCTTTTTTGCGATCTCTGCAAAAAAATGAAATGAATATATATTTTTTCATTTTTAAAAGAATTTTTAGATTTTTTTTGAATAATAATTTTGAAAAAAACTTTTTTTTGAATTTAAAAAAAAATTTTGTTTTAAAAAAATTGATTCAAAAATTACGCGGAAAAAAATTGAAATATTTATAAATTTTCAAAAAGAAAATTTTTTTTCGAGATTTTTTAAAGTTAAAAAAATTAAATTAAAACGATTTTTCAAAAATTAATTATGACTTCTGAAAATTTGCTATTAATAATTTAATTCGAAAACATGTTTTTTTTTAATAAAGTTTTAAAAATTAATTTCCAGAAATTAATTTCCATTTTTTTTTATTTTTTAAAATAAAAAATTATTTAAATTAATAACAATTTCTGAAAAAAAAATTTTTTTTTTAAATTACTTTTCCGAACCATTTTTTTCGATAGTTTTTTTTTAATTTGATGAATAAAATTTAAAAATTATTATTTCATGAAAAAAAAAAAAAAGTTTCTATATACCTGGACACTTTTTTCATTTCGAGAAGGTAGGCGGGCACCTCGAATCCCGATTGTCGAATTACGGTGGCGATCGATTTGATGTACTTCATGTCGGTGTCGGTGAAATACGTGACAGCGTGACCCGATTTACCCGCTCGACCCGTTCGGCCTACAAAAAGAATTTCTTAAAATTAATCCAAGAATTTTTTGGTTTTTTTTTTGAAATTTTTATTACCAAGTTAAAATTTTTTTTTTTGAAAAAAAAAATTGTCTAGAAAAAAAATTAAATTTTTTATGGCGATTTTTGTTTCGGTTAAAAAAAATTCTTTTTTTTAGAAAAAAAATTAAATTGTTTTTGAGGAAAAAAAATAAGTTTTATTTTTGTTTTTTTTTTTGAAACCACAATTTCCGAAAATTTCACTAGAAAAATTGAAAAAAATTTTTTTTTCTAGAAATCAAAAAAAAATCAGTCCTATATATTTCAAAAAATTTTCACAATTTTTTCAAATTAAAAAAAAAATTGTTAAAACATTTTTCAAAGTTTTTTTGAAAACCAAATCGCCAACCAACGCGATTCTTTAGAAAAAACCATAAAAAATTTGGAAATCAAAAAAAAATATATATTTTCGGGAAAAAATTTTTTTTTTGTAAATCTGTACAATGTGACTGATTTTTTTTTTTTAAAACTTTCTTTCAGCTTGAAAATTTTTTTCTCAAATTTTTCAAGAAAAAAAAGCGCACGTACCGACGCGATGAATGTAGCTGACGATGGAAGTGGGCAGATCGTAGTTGATCACAAGTCCGACGTCCGACAAATCGAGCCCTCGTCCGAGCAGCTCGGTGCACACGAGCACCCAAATCTCGCCGCGCCGGAATCGATCCATCGTCTCGTCGCGCTGCCAATCAACCAATTTTTTGTTTTTTTTTTCCGAAATTCGGTGATCTAACTTGAAAATTAGATGAATGAACTAAAAAAAATATTTTTTTTTTTGAATTTCTAAAAAATTTTTTTAGAAATAAAACTTTTGAAACAGAAAGTTTTTGACAATTTACAAAAAAAAAAAGAAATTAATGAAAATAAATAAATTTTCATTTTCTTTTACAAAATTTTTTAAATATTTTTATTTCATCAAAAAAAAAACCGTCAGAATTGAACTTTTTTTTGAGAACTTATTTTCGCTTATATAAAATGAAAATTTGAAAAAAAAATTTTTTCACTATGTTTGGTGAAAATTGCATTTTTTCGCTTTTTATTTTAATTTTTTTTTTAATAAATAAAAAATCGCCTGTTTTCTGTCAATTTGATTCGAAACAAGATTAATTTTTTCAAGAAAAAAAAATGTTGAAAAAAAAATTTCTCATGCTCTAAAAACCAGTTTTTTTGGTCTAAAAAAATTCTTTCTGAAAAAAAAACAATTCAAATTTTTTAAAAACTGAACATCAATATTTTAGTCAAAAAAAAATTAGCGAAAAATCGCGAAAACTAAATATATAATTCTTTCAAAAAAAAAAAAAATGAAAATTTTTTTTCAAAAAAAAAATTCCCAATTTTTTTCCACACTAGAAATCAATATTCTAGTCTGAAAAACTAGCAAATTGAAAAATTTCTTTTCAAAAAAAAAAAAGAAAAAAGAACAAGTACCTCCTTGTCGCTTTTACCGCTGTTGATCGAGTCGACTTTGAGGTTGTGATCGATGGCGGCGAGCAGTTTGACGAGCTGCACGGCGCGCTCCTTGGACTGCACGAAGACGAGCGCCGGCGGGCGGAACGAGGTGCGCACCAGATTCCGGATCGCCACCTTCTTGCCCTCCTCCGTTCCGCAGTAGGTCAACTCCTGACGCACCGACGTGTTCGACGAGTTCCTCTCGCCGACACACACCATTCCAATCTCATCAATGTTCTCTTTGCACCTACAGAAAGAGAACATTTGAAAAAATTTAAAAAATTGAAAAGAGAGGCGAATTTGAAAAAAAGATATAATGCTCGCAAAATGTGGACAAAAATTCAAAAAAAAATTTTTTTTTTGATTCTTTGCATTTTTTTTTCTGGAATTTTTTCCCCAGTTACTTTTTTACGTTGGTAATTGCAAATTTGCAAAAAAAATGCAAAAAACTTTTTTTTTAATTTTGGGAAAAAAATTTTTTTTTTTTGAAAATTTGAAAAAAACTTGATTTTTAAATTTAAAAAAAATTTTAAGGATTTTTTTGCAAATTCGCAAACTTTTAACGCAAGAAATAACTGAGAAAAAATTCCAAAAAAAAAAAAATTGAAAAATTCGAAAAAAATTTTTTTTGTATTTTTTAAACATTTTTTTACTCTGTCGCAATTCTTTTTCTAAATTTCTCCGTTTTTTTCCAAATTTTTGAAACATTTTCACGTATGAGAAAGGAAAAAAGAATCAAAAATTATTTTTTTTCGAAAAATTTTTAAAAAATTGAAAAAAGTTCAAAAAAAAAAATTTTTTTTTTGTTTTTTTTTAGATTATTCCACTTTGTCGCAATTTTCTTTAAACGTTTCTCCGATTTTTTCCCAAATTTTTAAAACATTTTCACGTATGATAAAAGAAAAAAGGAAAGAAACTGCATTTTTTTCGGAAAAAATTTCAAAAAAATCGAAAAAAAAATTTCCGTTCATTTCAAAACTTTCCTTTGTTTTTAAATTGCAAGAAAAAAATTTTTAACAAAAATTTTTAACAAAAATTGAAATTAAAGTTTAAGGAAATAAAGAATTTTTAAAAAAATATTTGTTCAAAATTGATTTTGCTATTCAACTGATAATTCTCGTGAAATTTGAGCAATTTCCCAAATTTTCCAGAAAATAAAAAAAAACAGAAATCGCGATTCATTCTCGAGTTTCTTCTTACCATTTTTCGACCTCGTGCGAGAAGGTGGCGCTGAAGAAGGCGACTCGAGTGCATTTCGCGTCGCACGCCTTGTAAATCGCCGCCAACTGATTCCGAAAACACTTCTCCTGACCCTCGATCACTTCGAACAGACGATCCGACTCATCGACCACCAGCCATCTGCCGACGATGCCAATTTTAATTTTTTAATTTTTTCTTCTGGTTTCGAGTTGAAATTAAATTTTTTGAATGAATAATAAGTTTTTTATAAACAAATGCACAATTTTTTCAAAAATAGAAATTTTTTGAAACAGTAATAAATTTTTTTTTATTTAAGAATTTATTTTCATCGAAAATTTCACCGGTAATCAAATCAAATTTTAAAAAAAAAATTAACTTCAAAAAAAAATTTGATCAATTTTAAGCAAATTAACTTAATTTTTAAAAAATTAAAAATCAAAAAGAGGAATATTTTTTGAAATTTTGAAAAGTTTAAAAAAATTTCTTCATTCAGATTTCGAGAAAAAAAAAAGAAAAAAACACCAGCCATCTGCCGATGAATTCAATTTTATTATTATTTTTTTTTTTGATTTTGAGTTTTAAAATTTTTTTGAATGAATAATAAAGTATTCAATAGGCAAAATCACAATTTTTTCAAAAATAAAATTTTTTGAAACAGTAATTTTTTTTTTTTTTGGGAAATTATTTTCACTGAAATTTTGGGGGAAAAAAGAGAAAAAAAGGTCACCTCAAAGCGGTCGTATCGATTTTGTCGAGGTGAAAAACGATGCGATTGGGTGTGGAGACGAGCACGTCGGCCGTCTCGATGTCCGTCTCCTCGCCGCTGAAGTTGGCCACCGAAATCGGTGTGCCGACACCAGCCGTGTATTT
Source organism: Caenorhabditis sulstoni (assembly GCA_963966605.1). Taxonomy (NCBI): domain Eukaryota; kingdom Metazoa; phylum Nematoda; class Chromadorea; order Rhabditida; family Rhabditidae; genus Caenorhabditis; species Caenorhabditis sulstoni. The sequence goes on from OZ016475.1 coordinate 8,446,576, forward strand.
GACGAATTCCGTGTACGTCTGGACATTGGCAAAAAAAAATATATTATTGGAATTTTTTTCCTGCTCGATTAATTTTTGATTCGAAAAAAAAAATTGAAAAAAATGGCATAAAAAATGTTTTTAAAATTTGAAAAAAAAAACAGAAACAAGAACATTTTTTGAAAATTTTTGAAAAAAAATTTTTTTGAACCTTAAGAAATGTTTGATTTTCAAAAAAAAAGTTGAAGTTTCTTTTATTTTAAATTGAAACTTCTTCAGGAAATTTTAAATTAAACAATTTTTTAATTTCAAAAATTCTCACTTGATTTCAAGCTGAAAACGGTTTTTTTTTCAAATTTTTTAAAATTCAAGCGTTTTTATCAAAAAAAAAAAATTAAATTAAATAAATAAATAAATAAGTTTTTTTTTTCGATTGAAAATCAATTTTTCCTTGAAAAACTCTAATTCTTTTAATTAAAATTTTTCTCCTAAATTTAATTTAAAAAAAAAGGAAAAAAAATTAAAATTAAAATACCTGTGCAGCGAGCTCCCTGGTTGGCTCCAAAACGATCGCCAACAATTTCGAGTGATTCGAAAAATCGGCGCGATTTTTCAAATTCAAAATTTCGTTGATGACCGGAAGCGCGAAAGCGAGCGTTTTTCCCGATCCTGCAAAAATTTTTTTTGCTCAAAAAATTTCCAAAAAAAAAAAATTTTTTTCGGTTTCATCAATTTTTCAAATATTTTTTTATTTAAATTTTTTGTGATGTATTGAGTTGTTTAAAAGTAAAATAGAAAAAAAAAGACAACGGGCGTATTTACCAGTTGGAGCACTGGCGAGCACGTTGCGCCTCTTCATCATGAACGGAATCGATTGCATCTGAATCGGCGACGGCTGTCGAATTTTGTGCTCGCCGAGCCGGCTCAGAAGGGGCGCGGCGAGTGGCGAGTCCGAAAAGCGGAGAATGATGTCGGGAAGGCGGTCGCCCCACGTGAAAATGCGATTCGCGCGGCGGATCTCGTCGAGCTGAAAATAATAGTGTCTGAGAGAAAAATTCACGTTTTTTTTTAAATTTTTAATTAGCAAAGTGTCAAGGAAATTTTTTTTCGAATTTATTTTTAAAATTAACACAGTTGAATATTAGAAAAAATTTTTTGGAATTTATAAATTTTTTTTTAATTTTAAAAATTAATGAATTAAATTTTCTTAAAATTCATTTTTTCCAAAAATTAATTTGTATTTTTAAAAAAAATTATTTTTCAACTTCCAAAAAAAAATCGATTCCCGAAACGTACCAATTTTTGCATTCTACTCTCGACGTCACCGATTTTTTCCGCCGATTCATCGCCATTTTCGTCCGAATCATCCGAATCATTTTCGTGAAACGCACGTTTTCGCGACGAAATCAATTGAATCGAAGCTGCAATTTTTTTCCATTTTTACTTCTTTTTTTTTGAAAAATTATTTTTATTTTTATTTTCATCATTAGAAAATTGGAAAAAAAAGTTTTTTCTCCTCGAAAACAGTTTTTTCTTTCAAATTTAAAAAAAAAACTATTTTTATTAATTTCAATCATTTTATTAATTTCAATCATTTTCTAATAAAAATTAGAACTGTTATTTAGTTTTTAATTTTAAAAGAGTTTTTTTTTTAATATTTGAAAAATTATTTATTTTTATTAATAAAAAAAATAAAAAATAGTTAAAAATTTTTTAAAAAACTATTTTAGTTAATTTTTTATCATCAAAAAAAAACTTCAATTTTTTTAAATTTTGAGCAGCCCATTCCTGAAATCAATTTTTGTAAAATATTTTTTGAAAATAAAATAATATTGAAACAGCAAAAATTGGGAATTAATTTTTTTCGTTTTTTTCTGATTTTGAATTATTTTTTTTTCAATTTCGGAAAAATTACCTTTTTTCCTCTCGCATTTTATCGATTTTTTCGTCATTTTCGTCTCCACTTTTCCAATCATTTTCTCGCGTAATTCGTCGAATTTTCGAAGCGCCTCGTCGGAAATTGTCGATAATTCTCTCGTTTTTCCCGTTTCTTCCACATTTTTCGCTTTCGGATTCGATTTTTTGACGCCAAATGATAGTGTTCGGAATGCCGACGACATCTGAATTTTTTTTTCGAAGAAAAAAAAATTTGAATTTTTTTTTAATATTAAAAAAAATAAAAGATATTCAAAGAATTCTGACTTGACTAATTTCAAAAAAAAATTAATTAATTAAATAAAAATATTGGAAACATTGGTTTTATTTTCCGAAAATTGGGGAACTGGTGACGGGTGGAAAGTGCGCTCCATTGAGAATCCAGGGAAAAATTGCGACGGACAGGAGAAAAATGGAATAAAAAAAATAGTCAATAAAAATAAATAACAGCAGAAAAATTTAAAATTAGAGCGAGCGGAAAAAATTGAAAAAAAATCGATAAAAAATTCAAAAAAAAAATTCTTTTTTTTTCAAATTTAAAATTTAGATTCGCACAATTCAAAACTTTCACCGATTGAAAAATGAAATTTCTTTTTCAAAAAAAAAATTTAAAATTAATTTTGAATTTTCAACTTTCAAAAAAAAAAAATTTCCGTTTCAATTTTTTCGCATAAAGTGAAAATCGATTTTTCAAAGAGCTCAATTTTTTCGCCGTTTCAAATTTTTTTCAAATAAAAAAAAGCAAAAGAGGGGGAATTATTGAGAGGAGAAGGCGAGCGACGAGTGCGTCTTCGCGTGCCGGCCAATGTGCTGCGTGTCGTCGGCGAGAATGCGTTGGCAGACGCGCGCGGCCATCTGATCGGCGATCGCCGCCATCGCCGGCTTCGTGCACTCGGTCGAGGAGAGTGTGCGAGAGTCGAGCAGCAGATCGCCGGCGACAATGTCGAGCTGCTGCGACCAGCCCTCGAGCTTTTGCGTGTTCTGGATCAGCGACAGGTTGACCGATTCGAGAGCCGTCGAGAGGCCTGCAGACATCGAAACAAGGCTCTTTTCCTTTGCCGAATTTTTCAAATTTTTTCAACGAAAAAAAAAAACAAATATGCAGTGTCGATTTACGATAAACATAGAGCCGACAGGGGGGCGTTATTTCGGAGCGTCGTACCAAATCATTTTTTTTCCGTTTTTTTCTTGCTGAAATATTATTTCTTCAATTTTTCCAAATTTTTTCGAAAACGAACAAAAAATTATTTACTTGAAAATGAATAAAAATCGAAAAAAATTCACGTAAATTTTTTTGATACGACGCTCCGAAATAACGCCCCTCCCGTCGGCTCTTTGTTTATCGTAAATCGACACCAATGCGTTCGTTTTTTTTTTTGAAAAAATTTAGGACAACAGGCGAACTGATAATATTGATTAGGAGCGAAAAAAAACGATCGAAAAATAAAAATATTTAATTTTTTTTAATTTTTGAAAACTACGATTCTACGGAATAGTCACTTTCTGGTTCCAAAAAAGTTAAAAATTTTTTTTTTTTTTTTTGAAAAGATTGAAAACTTTCTCTACTCAGCAAAAAAAAAAAAAAAAAACGTGCCTTTGATAGTGTGCTGATTGGCTCCAAGAGCCGCTTTCATTTTGGCGAGGCGGCGTTTGAGCGAGGCGGCGTAGCACTCGTCGGCCGCCACGCCGTCGAAACGAATCTCGTCGGCGTCGTCGTTGAGTGCCACGTGGCACGAGAGAATACTCTCGATGAGCGAGTTGATGGCACACTCGTGAGCGTCCACACAGTATGTCGAGAAACTGCAGAAAAAAAATTGAAAAAATTGCAAAAATGGGAAAATTGCGGAATTTATTTTTTTTAAAAATAATACTCGCTTAATTTGATAGCTATATTAGTTTAAAAAAATTTTCCAAAAAAAAATTGAAAATAGATCAGAAATTAATTTTCCTGATTTTTTCTTCGCTTTTTGAAAAAAAAATCAATTAGATTACATTTTATTATTTTTTTCTCTTGGATTTTGTATAAATTTTTTTTAAACAAAAAAAATTATTCTCCAGAATTTTGTTTTCAATTTTTTGTAAAAAAAAACTAAATTAGAAATTTCAAAATTTTCCGAATAGAAATTGGCAGAAATTAATTTAAAAAATTCACCTATTCCGATTGAAAATTGTCAGATCAGAATTTTTCCTGTTTTTCTTCGCTTTTTGAAAAAAAATCAATCATATTGCATTTTATTATTTTTTTCTCTTCAATTTTTTATAATTGTTTTTTAAATCAAAACAATTTATATTCCCCAGTTTTTTTTTCAATTTTTGTAAAAAAAAAAACAAATGACCTAAATTAAAAACTTAAAAATATTCCGAATAAATTGTTTTTTTTTCTCGATTTTGGAATTTTTTTTTCGGAAAATAAAAATCTCATTTTGAAAAAAATGCAGAAAAAAAATGGAAAAATACGAGAACATCTCTAAAATTTTTTTGCAATTTTTCCCAAAAAAAAAAAAAAAAAAAAAAACAAAGACTCACGTGTGACGAAACGCGACGAATCGATCGATATTGATCTCGATTTTGTGGTTCGTCTTCTTGACGTGCCACTTCATCAGACAACTGTTCGTCGCACTTTTGAGCATCTGCTCGCCGCTCAAATGGTGCGGCGTCATCGCGAGCGCCGATTTGAGGCTTTGAAGACGTTCGTTGAACGCGTCGTTCGTCGCTTCCGGCGGCGACGACACTTTTTGACGTCTATAAAAAGAGAACGAACACATTTTTCATTTTTTAAATTAAATTTTTGAAAAAAATTTTCTACTGTTTCAAAAAAATATTATTTTTCTCAAGTTTTGGAATTTTTTAATTCTTTCAATCAGCACGCTTGTTTCTCTTTGTTTGATTCAAAAAAAAAAAAAAAGTACTTGGCGTCAGTGGGCTCGGCGGCTCCCTCCAAATCCGACGTCTTCACCGCCTGACGTCTTCTCGCCGACGACGCCTTCACGTAGCTTCCCGTCGCTTTGCGATCCTGAAAACACGCAATTTTTCAAAAAATCCTTCAAAATTTCGCAAATTTTCACGATTTCCTATTAAAAATTTCAAAAAAACTTTGAACATTTTAAATATTTAAAAAATCAGCAAAACATGAAATTCGCGAAAAATTGGTGAATAATTTTTTTCGAAAATTAATATTTTTGCTAAAATTTTAAGAAAAAAATTTTCCGACAATTTCAAATAAATCAAGTTTAAAAAAAGGGATGATCTAAAATTTGAGAAAAATAAAATTATAAATAATTTTTAAAAATTTCTTTAATTTTTTCTGGTCACAAAAATCGAAGAGAAAATCGAAAAAAAATCGAAAAAAAATCCTGTAAAATTTCGCAAATTTTCACGATTCTATTAATAATTTTTTTTTTAAACTTGAAAAAAAAGATAAAATTTTAATCTAAAAAATCAGCAAAACGTGAAATTCGCGAAAAGTTACTGAATAATTTTTTTGTCAAAAATTAATATTTTTGCTAAAATTTGAAGAAAAATAATTTTCGACAATTTTAAATAAATCAAGTTTAAAAAAACATAATTTTAAATTCGAGAAAAAAAATTCTGCAATTTTTCTCGAAAATTCTAAATGATTTTCTATTCTTTTCAGAGCAAAAAAAAATTTAAAATTTCTCCAAAAAATAAAAAAAAATAAACTCTTTTTTTTTCGTCCAATCTTTTCAAAAACTGCAAAAAAAAATCGTACACTGGCCGCACTGATTCCGGCGCCCATCGTTCGAATTTTTTGCATCAACGACTCGGAGTATTCGCATCCGAGCAGTGTGACATTGATGAACAGTTGCGAGAGGCATTGTAGTTGAATTCTACAAAATTATGGTGATTTTCTTGAAAATAAAAATAAAATAAATTTGAAACAGTGTTTTTTTTCAATTTTGTAAAAAAATAAATATTGGGAAAAAATTTTTTTTTTAAAACTCAATTTTTCTAATTTTCACCCACCAGATCAATTTTTGAATTAAAAAAAAAAAACAAGAATTTCAACAAAAAAAATTTTTTTTTCAAATATTGTTAATGTTTTATTCATTAACAATTAAAATTCATTTTTTTAAATTCAAAAATTGATCTGGCGAATTTTATATTCCCCAGAATGTGTTTTTTTTTTGCAAATATTTAATTTTTTCTATAAAAGCAAAATAAATAGTAATAAAATATCCAAAAAAAAAATTTTTTTTCACTGTTTCAAAATTTTTTTTTAAAGTTTTAATTTTTTCCCATGTACCAATCTGTAAGAACATCAGTAAACTTTCCAAAAAAAAATTTTTAATTTAATAAATTTAATGAAATTGTGCTCTCTCTTGCTCACTTTGGATAATCGTCGAAATGAGCCAACATGAATGCTTTTCGGAGCTCCCACGCGTCGTCGCTCTCCCAAACTTTTTTCTCCGCCTCCACTTCTTCCAATTTTCCCATTTTTTTTTGCTCTGAAAAAAAAATTGATGAGAAAAAATGAAACTAGAAAAAATAAAACCATATGAAAATCATCAAAAAAAAAATATATATATAAATATATATAAAAAATGGAAATTCGCAAATAAAGATATAAAATTCAGAATAAAACTTTGAATTTAAAATTTTCAAAAAAAATAATAATTTCTCGACAATTCTCCGTTTTTTATTAAAAACAATTCTTAAAATTGCGAAAATAATTTAATAACCCGGGGAAAAAAAAACATGAAAAATGGGTCGAAAAAATAGAAATCGCGAGATTTTCAGGTGAGAGTCAGAATTTTAAAAAAGTGGTTTTTCCCCTCAATTTTGATTTTAAAACAAAAAATAAATAAATCTTTTTAATAGTATTCCTGTTTGGTGTCCATTTCCAGAGCGTAGGCGACGATCAGAAAAATGGCGACGAGAATTGAGGAGACGAAAAAGAAAAGAGCACCGTATTTGAGTGTGAGCAGCAGCCAAATGAGCACGAATATCGATTGGAAACTCGCAAATACCTTGAAATTGACTTTTTTGTTTGAAAAAAAATATAAATCGATTTTTTGAAAAATTAAAAATTTTTTGAATAGTTTAAAAAAAATTAATTTTTTTTGAATGGAAGAAAATTTTGAAAATTATCGTTTGTTAAAAATTTCCACCAGAAAAAAAATTTGAAAAAAAAAATTTTTTTTTGAATTTTAAATCAATCAAAAATTGAATTTTCTTGTAACAAAATACTATTATTTTTTCTCCTATTTAAAAAAAAATTAAAAATTTTGTTTTGTGAAAAACATGACGAACCCGTAGCCTGAGAAGTGGCGGCGCTCGGACGATTCGAGCCGAGAATGCTGGAACAGTGGCGTTGGGATCGAGATTCGGCACCGGCGGATACATGAGACGGCGCGCAATTGCTCCCGTCACTGCAAAACCAATGATTTGAAAAATTATGTTAAAAAAATGCACGATAAGTTTTATTTTTTTTTGGATAGCATTTGAAAAAAGAATATTTTATAAATTATTCGAAACAAAAATACAATTTTTTTAATATCGAAAAATTTTTTTTGTTTAATATTGTAAAAAATATTTTTTTTAATATTAGAAGAAAAATTATTATTTTTCAAATATCGATAATTTTTATTTGAGAAAAATTTTGAAAAAAAATTAAAAAAAAAATTTTTTTTTTCTAAATATCAAAAACAACTTTGTTTTTTTTTTTGGAATAATTTTTATTAAATCAATAATAAAATGCCAAATTCTTTCTCAAATCAAAAAAGTTTTACATAATTTTAAAAAAATGTTTAAGATTGAAAAAAAAAATTTTTTTTTTTAAACATCTTTCTCCTTAATTTTTCCAATTGCAAAATTAAAAAAAATTTTTTTTAATTTCTTTTAAAACTCAAATTTTTGAAAAAAATTGAATTCTACTGATTTTATGAGAAAAAACAACTTTTCAACTTGTTTCCCCCATTTTCAATTTTACGAATTAAAATTTAAATTTAAAAAAAATTTCCACGCACCATTTCTCGCCGAATATTGATTTCCGACGTACTGAACGAGAGGAATCTCGTTGGCTTTCTGAGCGAGACACGTGGCAATTTTGACGGCGATTCCGAGCTCATAGCTGCGAACCGGTGCTCTTCCGTCGTCTTTTGTGCACTTTGAATAATCGAATCGTCTGGAAAATTGTCCATTTTTTAAAATTGGATTTTAGAAAAAAAAATTTCGCCGTTCTACTAGTTATTTTTCAGGAATAATTTTTTAAATAATAAAAATAATTTTTTTTTTCTTCCGAACCTCTCCCGATTGAGCACTTGTCTCCGTCCGATCGGCGACAGAAGCATGTGATTCGAAAGCGCGTCGACGTAGTGATCCGGCACTCCGAGACCCGATTTCGGAGTCTCGTTGAGCAGCGAGGTGCACGCCCTGAAAATGATGATTTGAGAATTTTTCTTTAAAAAAAAAATTTTTTAATTTAAAAAAAATGCCAAAAAATTCTTGAATTAAAATTTTTTTTTTTTTTTAAAAAATTCTAAAACTAAAATTTTTTAAAAAATTTTTATAAGTTGATGGGAAAAAAAGAAAGAAAAATCGATTTCAAAATTTTTTCCAAGTAAAAGGCCATAATTTTTTTCGGTAAATTTGAGGAAGTAAAAAAATGAAAAGTCTAAATTGATTTTTTTTTTTGAAAATTTGAAAAAAAAAATTCAAAAACTTGAAATTCAATTTTTTTTTAATTTTGCTTATTTTCAGATAAATAATTGTTCAACTTTTTTCAATTTCCCAGAATTTTTTTAATTCAAAAAGAATGAAATTAATTGCAGTTCAATATTTTGTATTTAAAAAAATTCAAGTAATTAAATCAGCAAACTTGAAAAAATGTTTTTTTTTTGGTTTTTTCAACTGAAAATTTAATTTTTTAAAATTTAGATGATAAGGTTGGATTTTAAATTTATTTGCAAATTGAAAAAAAAAAACTTGAATTTTTTTCTTTCAAAAAAAAATTGTTATAATTTCGAAAAAAAAAGAAGAATTCTACCGTACCTATCGCCAAGATGGCTGGAATTGCTGGAATTTCCGGTCGTCGTCGTCGCGACGGTCTCCTCGTCGCTCATTTCGAGCAGCAGCCGCGTACCGATATACGTGTCGCTGTCCTTCATCAGTGCGAGCAGCTCCGTCACCAATCGGCGGCTCGACGTCGTTTTCGCCGATTCGCCGCTCGAAAAGAGCGAATTCCAGAAACCGGCGTTCTCCTGGAATGGGAAAAACAATTTTTTGTTTTAATTATTTTAAAATTCTTATCGATTGCTAGTCGGATTTTGAGAAAATCACTAAAAATTTTAGTTAAACGGTGAAAAAAAAATTTTTTTTTGCAAATTTTTCACAAAGTTAAAAATAAAAATATTCCCAAAACTCGATTGATTTTAAAAAAATTTTTCAAGTGAAATACCGTTGAAATTACAGTTTTCAAATACAAAAAATACAACACTCATGATTTTTTAAAAATTTTCAAAAAGTTGCCCAAATGGATTTTTTTTTTATTTTAAGAGAAATTTTTTGCAATTTTGAAAATTTGCGATGAAATCAAAAAAATCAGATTTTCAGAAAAACAGACTTAGGTAAAAAATATAAAAAATTTGTTTTCTCTTTAATAATTTTTTTAAAAGATTTCCTGAAAAATTATTTTTTTTACTTAATTTTTTAAAATCAATTTTTTTGTTACTAAAAATCGTAAAAATTGCATTTTTTCTTAGGTAGAATAAAATTTTTTTCAAAATTAACAAAAAAAAATCGATTTTTTTCCTGAAATCCGGATTGTGCTCGGGCCTATTAAAATGGTGCAGCTACAAAAAATATATAACTTTTCCAGATCTTTCGAATGGCGCAACGAGAATTTGAAAATCTTAATTTTGAAGAAATATATGCTGGTTTTAGTGTTTTTTAGGAAAAAAAATCCACTAAAACCTGCATAACTTTTTTCAAAATCAAGATTTCCAGAATCTCGTTGCACCATTGGAAAGGTCTCAAAATTTTTAATAATTTTTGTAACCGCTCCATTTCCATAGGTCCAAGCACAAAAAAGTTAGGGGCGAGTTTCATTTGAATTCCGACATTCCGCGTACCGCTTGCTCTTTGGAAATGGCGGCGCGATGCATCGAGACGACGACCTGCATGTGCTGGAGCAGCTCGCGGACGTGCGCATGAATGTCGAGCTGAACGTGACGGAGCAGCTGCGCCTGCGGCTCTTTCCACGCGAACTCGACGACGGCTCTCTGCGGAGCCAGCAGCTCCTCGCACATTTCGAACGCGGCGAACCGTTTCAGAATTTTGCCGAGGATCACTTCGTAGAATTCCACGTTCTTCTCGACGAACTGAGTGTATTTCGAGGCGGCCGCAAAATCAGACGGATTCGATAGGTTGTGGTAGCGCCACGGGCGGCAATACGTCAGCCAGCAGTCTGGAATTTATTCCAAATTTTTGAAAAATCCGTTTTTGCAGAAAAAAAGAGGAGAGTACAGAAAGAGTCCAATCTCTTTTTTTTTCAAAAATTATACTTTTCAATATTTTTTGAAACCGATAAATATTTTTTTTTAAATAAAAAATTTCAAAAAAATTTTTTTTTTAAAAATTTTTTTTACAAAATTAAATTTTCTAATTTTAAAAAATTAGAAAAAATGCCAACTAACTGGTGATGTCGCGAAAAACGGTGGCAGTGGGCACCTGAGTGATGCAGCTCTTGAAAAAGTCGAAAAGCGACCATTTGAACGGCGCGCACGCCATCAGATCCAGTTTCCACGCGTCGACTTCCGCGTCGCCCGTGTTGAATTGACAGAAGACGTGGAATTGCTTCAGAAGGTACCTGAACGTCGAGTTTTTTTTTTCGAAAATCAGCGCTTCAATTTGGGTGAATTTTTGAACAGTTTTGAATTTTTTTAAAATTTAATTTTCATTTTTCGTTAAATTAAAAATGAAAATAAAAATAATTGCATGCGAAATTTCACAAATTAATCAATTTTTCTTCAAAAAAAAAAAATTTTCAAAAAAATATGAAAGAAAAAAATTTCGGTTTAAATATTTTTTAAAAAAATCTTTTTCTCATTTATAAATTTAATTTTTTTTTTTCTCTTTTTTTTCATGGAATATTTGGTCTCACCTAATCAGCAGCAATTTATTTGTGTTGGTGAACTGGGCGGTTGTGCACGCTTTGGCGAGAAATGTGCAAAAGTTCTGGACGAGGCGCGGCTGAAAGCTCACGTTCGACGTCGACATCATCTGACTGCGGTCTTCTGAAACTTTTTCCAACGATTTTCTCTTCTCGTTTTTTTTTCGACCGGGGAAAATTTTTTATTTGAAAAAAAATTGAATAAAAAATGATTAATTTTGTAATTTTTTTATTTTCAAAATGCTTATTATTTAATAATTGTAAAAAAAAATTTTTTTTTTAATTTTTTCAAAATCGCTCCTTTAGAAAATTTAAATTTTAAAAAAATCAAGTTATTTTTTTGAGTAAAAATTTTTAAAAAATTAAAAAGTTTTCCGTAATTCATACTTTTCCCCGAATAAAAAAATGTTTTTTAAAAAAAATTTCTCACTATCTATCATAGAAATGCACAAAAACACATCGGGTCTCGCGACGAAAAGGGGGGGGGGGGTACCATAAACTTTTTTCCCGAATAATCATATGCACTTTTAATCCTATTGTTTTCAAATTTCCATCAATTTATAATAAATTTGATCTGAGAAAGCGCGGTTTGACGAGAAAAAATGAGGTTAAAGGCGCAGGGAGTTTTTCAGAAAACAAAAATTTTTTTTTCGTTGCGGGACCCCTCTGCTCCAGTTTGTCTTCTTTTTTTCGTTGCCTCCCTATATTATAGGCGCGTGTGACACCGTGACACCACGCAGACCCACCTTTGCGAGGTCTCACAACGAAAAAGGAGAAAACTAAATCAGTCATGCACCTTCAAACTCTTTGGGCTACGAAATTTCCAAAAACAGTTCCTAACTTGATACCGTAGGCCCGAAGAGTTTAAAGGCGCAAGACTAATCTGCGAGGAGGTGTCACGGTGTCACACGCGGCCTTGTATCAACTGCCGCCGCTTACCGATACTGATGCGATTGACGAGCGGCGAGCTGGCGCGAAACACTTGGAGCGGCGTGCGAATCGTGTGCTGCTGCGTCGTTTTGGGCGAGTGCGTGACGGACAGCGAGGCGGCGCCCGGCGAGTCGTCGCACGGAAGCATCCGGCACACAAACTGCGACACCGTCGCGAACAGAATCGAGTCTTTCGCCGGCTCCGTCGGCTGCAATCAGGCAACTAGAGACCATTACAGTCAATAATCAAACTGATTCTTTTTTTGACGGAAATTTTATTTTCAAGTAATTTCGCTGAAACAGTGATTTTTTTTAATTGAAAAAAAAAGCAAAAAGTTATTGATTTTTTATTTTTTCGAAAAAAAAAATTCAAACTCGACATTTTTATACGATTTAATTTTTTTTTTTGTATTATATATTTTATTTAATTTTTCAAAGGAATCGATCAGAAAAAGCAATTTTCTATCAACCTTATTTTTGAATAAAACATATTAAATTGAAATAATTCAAATAATTTTTTTTTATTATTTGTATGAGCACTAGTTTTTTACTAAATACTATTTTTTTTAAAAAGTGAATTTGATGAAATGAAACACTAAAATTTTTTCTCAAATTATCGATTTTTGAGAAGAAAAAATTGAAAAAAAAATTTTAATCTGATTTTCCCTTCAAAGATTATTTAATAATTGTTTTTTGAACTTTTGACTTTTAAAATTAAAATTGAATGTTTAGAAAACCTTTTCGCAGTAAATTTTCCGAAAAAAAAATTTAATTCGCGCAAAAAAAGTGTCTCACCGCCATGGAAATATCGCAATTCTGAAGGATTCCGTCCCATAAATCGGCGGACAGTTGATCGTCATCGAGTATTGTTTCGAAGAACGACGAGCTCTTGATCAGTGCGTTCATCTGATAATACGGCGATTCCTGATAGTTTTGCGGTCCGATCGGCGGCAGAATTGCACACAAATCGAGTTGCGGGTTACGGTAGAGCTTCTGCAAATCATTTCCAACTTTTCAAAAATTATATTTACTTAGAAAAATTATATATATTTTTTTCAAAACTGATCGATTTTCATTGAGTTTTATATTTTAGGCTTAATTTTTAATTTAAAAACAAAACTATTTGTTCTTAGAAGAAAAAAAATTGAAAAATTTTTTAAAAACATTCTGTTTTTCAAAAAAGCTCACTAAATAAAGTTTTTTTGAAATTTAATTTTTTTAAAATTTTCGGAAAAAATTTTGTTTTCATTTTTTTTCAACTTTTTTTTTCGCTTTTTCCGATCGATTTTTTTTATTTTTTTTGATTTTTGGGCTTTTCAAAAAAAACTTTCAAAAATAAAAAAAAAACTTTTAAATTTTTAATTCAATTTTTTTTTGTTTTTGAATGTTTTTTAATTTTTCAATTTTTGAAAAAAAAATTAAATATTTTAGTGAAACAAAAAAAATTTTAAAAATAATATTATGTTTTTTTTTTAAAATTTTTTTTGGTATTTTTTTTTTCTATTTTCCTCTTCTCGCCCATTTTTTTCAATAACAATAAAAAAGTATTTTCCAATCACATAAATAATCGATTTGGCGACGGCAACGTTTCGCTCCATGGAAATGATCGAGGATCCAATGTCGCGACATATCGAGACGACGTCAGTCTGGACGACTCCAGATGACACTTCTGAAGGAGACGTCGTTGACGGAGATCGCTGGAACATCTCCTGAATCTCCTATAAGAAAAATTTAAAAAAAAAATAATTATGATGAATTCTAGTAAAAATAAAAAAAATATTTTTAAATTGGAGCTGAAATCGCAACACCAAATTACTTTTTCTCATTAAATTTTAAGAAAAAAAATGGGATAAAATAAAAAAATTAATTTGAAAAAAAATTCCGAAAAAAATGCACTACTATCAAAAAATCAATAAAAATTAAATTGACATTTTAAAATAATTATTTAGAAAGAAAAAGCAAAAAATATGTATAATTTAATTAAGTTGACTTGGAAAAATTGTAGAATATCCGATTATAGGTGGGAAATTCGGGTGAATTCTAGCGTCTGAACACGATTTTCTCTCTCTTCCGATCCATTTTCTTCTGTTTTCTGTCGTCGACGTCTTCGGCGTCCGATCCGGCGGTCAGCCACGGCAACAAGAAGCCCGAGACGAATTTGTAGGTGGCGGCCGCCGGGAACGCGAGCAGCAGCACGAATCCGTACGTCGAGTACAGCGATATCACCTGAAAACTTTTTTTTTGAATTTGAAAAAAACATTTTGTAATAAAAATATTTGTTTTGAAAACTATTATTTCAAATTTGCAAAAAAAAATTTTTTTAATTTTTTTAGATAATTTTAAATAATAAACAATTATTCAGAAAAAAATTAGTTTTTGAACTGACAATTTTTTGTAATATTAAAAAATTGTGAGAGTAAAATTTTGATGAAAATTGAAAAATCGATAATTTTTTGAAAAAAAAACAATTTTTTAAGAAAAGTTGTGATTTCATGAATTTTATTAAGCATTTTTTGAAAACCAAAATTTTACAGCGAAAAAAAATTGAAACCGAAAAGAAGGTCGCTATTTTAAAAAAATTAATCAAATTTTTATTTTTTAAACTTAAAAAAAAAGAAAAATAAACATTTTTTGTAAAAATTTACTTGAAATTAAAAAAAAAATTTTTTAAGATAATTTTAAATTAATTATTTAACGATTTTTAAAAAACATTTGGGGATAAATTTTTCGCCAAGATTTCAATTATTTTCAAATTTAAATTTTTTTTTTATAAGTACTCATTTTCAGAGTGAGTTTTTTTTCCCTCATTTTTCTCCACATAAAAAAGTTCTTCGAATTTAATTTTTTTTTTTAATCCGAGTTTCGGTGACGAACGAACCTGGGTGAGGACGGTGAGAATGATGGCGTCCTTGCAGTACTCGCCGAACGCTTCCGGATCGTTCAGATCGGCGCCCGCGTCCAAAACGTGCCCTTTCTCGTCGAGACGAGCGCGAGAGAGCGATTTCATGAAGAGGACGGCGGCGATTTGGATGAGCGCCGAGACGGCGAACAGGACGTAGTCGGAGGAGGAGCACTCGCTCAGGAACATGCACGACGAGTAGTAAACGGCCTGTAAAACCGACGGATAGAAAAATTTGGAACATTCTTCAATTTTATTCAATTTTAACAATTTTCCAACCTCGTCAAAGAAATTGCATTTTTTTAAAAATTTTATTTTTCTTTGAAAAATTGGTTGGATAATATACATTTTTTTTTTAAATTTCAGTTTGAAATTAAAATTTTTTTTTTGAATTTTCCAATTTTTGAAAATTAAAAAATTATTAAATTCGTTTTATTGGTTAGAGAATATAAATTATTTTTTTTTTAAATACAATTTTTTTTCTAATTTTAGTTAATTTTTTTGCTTTTTAAAAATTTGGAAAAAAGAATTGAGAATACTAATATTTTAAATAATTTGAAATTTGAAAATTTATGACAATTTAAATATTATTTTTTAAAAATTAATTTTTTTTCGAATTGTTTTAATTTCTGAACAAAAATATTTTTTTTTTAATTTAAAAATTGTTTTGTTTTTGATAAATTTTTAAAAACTAGTCAGTATCAATTTTGTAGAAAAAAATTCGAAAAATCAAATTTTTTAGAAAATTAAAATTAGTCTCGTTTTTTCATCAAGAAAATGGCATAGCATTAATAATTTTCTAATTTTTATTTTTTAAAATCAAAATCTGACCATGCTGACAGTGCTGACGACACTGTAGGTGGTGACCGTTTTCACATTCTCCTCGTAAATCTCCTTTTGCCCTTTCGTCGCCTGTTTCACCATCTGAAAAACGCCAAAAATCGATAAATTCGAGAGAAACTATTAGAAAAAAATCAAGGAAGGCGCAATTTGAAAATCGATTGAATTTATGAAAATAATTGAAAAAATCTGTTTTCACTGATTTTCAGAGAGAATTCCAGGAAAACTTGCCGAAAAATAACAAAAAATGTTTAAATTTGAAAAAATGAATTAAATTAAATATAAAATTTCATTTTTTAACCTGATTTTCTGTTAAAAACCAGAGAAAAAGAGGCTTTTCCGAAACAAAAAGTGTCAAATGTGTGCATTATTGCGTCACGGTGTACGCACACACAATGCACACTTGGCATTTAATTTGACGCGCATTTTCTACAAAATTAAATTATTTTTATTGGAATTTACTGGTTTTTTTGTTTGGAATAAAAATTAGAAAACATTTTTTTAAAAACGAAAAAAAATAAATAAAATGCCTTCAGTTATTTCCAACTTTTAAATTCTGAAAAAAAATCGAAAAAAAAACAAATTGGCAAACAAGAAATATCCGCTTTATGTTGATTTTTCAAGTATTGGAAACTGGGAAATGGGGAGAAAAACACGAGAAAAACAGGAAAATTGATGGGGAGGAGGGTCACAAAAAAGAAAACGAAACGAAATTTTTCCGAAATTGCTAAGGGGGAAGGGGAAATCGCGGGGGGAAAAAACTCGTTGCGGCGATTTTTTTCTGTGCCAGGAAGCGGAATCGATTGGAATCGGCGTCTAGTTGTTGTGCAAATCGAGTCGGAAGATCTCGTTTCCGATAAAATAGGAGCCCTGGGCGTTCGGACGGAGGATGAACACTTGCGAGAACGGGTTGATCGGGTCCTCGTCCGTCTGAAGCAGATTTTTTTTTTTTTTGAAATTGGATCGAATTTTTGAAGATTTTGAGTGCTGATAATTTTGGGTTTCGCAATTTTATTCAGAGAAAAAATTTTTTTTTGGTGAATTTGATAACGACTTCGATTTTTTTTTTTAATTTTTGGCTTATTTCCCTAAAAAAACAAAAATAATTTGAACAATTTAATTTTGCTCCAGGGAAATGAGCCAAAAATAAAAAACCGAAATCGTTATTAAATTTTTTCAAAAAAAATTTTTTTGTTAATTTTTAATTTTTTTGAAAAATTTTTTAGAAAATTTTTTGAAAATCGCAAATTTTCAGAAAAAAATTTAATTTTTAGCTCATTTTCTGAATCTGCAGCTAAAAATTTTCAGAAAAATTCAGGAAAAATTCGCTAAATTCCCATATTTGGCTCACCTTCAGTTGTCCGAGCACCATCACCTGAATGGATCCGTCGTAGAGCGGCTGCGAGTCGATGACAGTGATCGCCCGTTGGATTGTCGTGAATCCCAGCGTCTGGAGACAAAAAATCAATTTTTTCTGATTGAAACAACTTGTAGAGGTTCAAAATCTACGATTTTTCAAGCATTAAACATTAAAAAAAAATTTTTTTTTCAAAAAAAATTTTCTTTTAGTACAGACTTCAGAAGAACTCCAATCACTCGGCCGACGGATTTTTCGAGCAAAAAAAATTTTTCCCTAATTTTGTAATCGTTTTTATGTTAAGATTGAACCTGCCTGGAAAATTTGGCAATTTTTTTCTGATTTTTTAAAAATTCCCAATCAAAATATCAACCGGCCGTCGAGATTTTTTTAAATTTCAAATTTTCTCGGGCATCTTCCAGTGGTTTACCGTGAATTTTTGGAGAATCGCGTCGCGTCCCTTGACCTGCTGTCCCTCGAAAGTCATGTACGAGTTTTCCGGGTCGTAGAGGTCCGAGAGTCCTGAAAACCGGCGAGTTTCCGGCGGTTTTCGCGATTTCCATACCCTGCGCGCGCGTCATTCCGTCCGACACGTCGAATTTCGAGTAGTAGTGCGGGATGAAGGCCTTCGCGACGTTCTCGTACTCCGGATTGAAGCCCATCCCTGAAAAAAATTTCAAAAAATTATATTTTAGTCGGTAGTCACGAGAAAAAGCGAGCGAATACAACGATAATGAGTCATTGTTGACGGCGAAATATACGGAGAGATTTCTGACCCGGGGGAGTATAAAAAATATAAAAAATGAGCAAATTTCTCGGATAACAATATTATTACTCGGCTCGAACATATTATGTATGCTCTTCCGGCAAATTTTTTTTTTGTTTTTTTTTGGTGGAAATATTTCAAATTTGTCGGAAAAAAATTGGGAAATTTGATTTTTGAAAACCAAAAATTGTTTCTCGCCTGGAATTTTGAAATTTCACCGAAAAATCAGCGAAAAATGCTGAAAACCAGCGTTCTGGATGGTTTTTATTCACAAAAACCGCCGAATTTCCTAGTCAAATTTGAATTTTGGCGCCAATTTCCCAATTTCGAAAATGCCTAAAATTCGAAAATTCCGCTGATTTTTTCAGAATTTTTCTGTGAAGCACATTGTTTTTCGTTGCGGTTTTTTATTTTCCACGCAAAAATCAATAAAATCTCGCTGAAAACCCATCCAAAACGAGCGGAAAACCAGCGGAAAATTCGCAAAAAATCGTCGAAAAACGAAAAAGTGATGAGCGGGAAGAGTGCGATGGAGCGCACTTGCATCGTGCGAGAGAGTGTGGCGCGCGAGGAGGGTCGCCGTGGGCAGTCAGACAGAACAGGCGGAGTGTCCTGCGCACGCGCGCGCGCACCGCCACTCTGACTCTCTGCGTCTCTCGTCGTTGCGTGCTATTTCGCACTCCCGAGTCTTTTTATGAGACACACACGAGCCATAACAAAATGATTCTCTTTTTTTAAATACAGTGGGAAAAATATAGAATTGCGCTATTTTTCTATATTTTTTTATATAATTCAATTTTGTTATTAGATTAAATTATTATTTTTTTTTGGATTTAAACTATAAATATACTTATACAATTGGAAAAATGTGCAAAAATTTTGAATAACAAAAATACAAAATATTGAGAATTTTTTCTTTTTTTTTCCAGATTTTTATTGGATTATCTTTTTTTGGAATTTATCAAGTTTTTAGAATTCGCGGTTGGGAAAATTATTTTTTAAAAGAAAAATTTTTAAAAAAATCGAAAATTATGGAATATCGATTTTCTAAGAAATTTCCAATTTTTTTCCAAAATTTTGTTAAAAAAGTTATTTCATTTTTGAACAAATATTGAAAAAGAAACTGTCATTAAAAAAAAAATTTTTTTTTTTAAATTTCCATATTTTTCTCAAAACATTTTTTTTAAGTTTAAATTTCTTTTTCTCCACTAAAATTGGCAATTCCCTCAAAAAAAAATCTAAAAAATTACATTTCAATTAGTTTTGTTTATAATTTGCTTTAATTTAAATTTTTTTTTCGAGAAAAAATAATTAAAAATTGTTTTTTTTCTGGAAAAAATTTTTTTCTTCAAAATCAGAAAATTTTTTTTTCGCTTTTCTCTGATTTTTTCTTATTTTTATCCTTATTTTAAAATTCCCAAAAAAAATATATTAAAATTCCTATTTTTTTTTCTAATTTGCTGTAATTTTAATTATTTTTTCTCGAAAAAAAAACAAAATTTTTCAAAAATCGAAAAAAAAATTTTTTTTCGCTTTTTTTCTGATTTTTTTCTTATTTTCTCTTAATTTTAAAATTCCCAAAACATGGGAAACAATTAAATTAAAATTTTTATTCGATTTTTTCTCAAAAAAAAAAAATTAATTTTCCAAAAATCAGAAAATTATTTTTTCCCCTCTTTTCTCATTTTTCCTTATTTTTCCCCATTAATTTAAAAATTCCCAAAAAAAAAAACACTCGCAATTTCCGAGAAAAAAACCGTTTTCTCTATTCTCCTCGCCCTCCACTCTCTCGTGTTTTCATGTTTTTGCCTCTTTTTCAGCCCCCCACGGATGACGAAAAAACACACATTTTTTTCTGTGTTGTGGCAAAAAAATATGTTTTTTTTCTCCTTCTCTTCCTTTCCTTTTCACCTCAAAAATGGAAATTTTCATTTTTTTTTTTTGCTCAATTCGAAATCGAAATGCACTTTTGAACGTGTGTAAAAGGGCGAAAAATCGTATAGATCATTAGGCCGAAAATGCCCTTTTTCCCGACGTTTCCAAGGTGATTTCGACGACATTTTCGAATTAGAGTCCACTTTTTATGCACTTTCGCTCCCTCGGGAAAATCGTTTTTTTTTCAGCTTTTTTTTTC
Organism: Caenorhabditis sulstoni; assembly: GCA_963966605.1. Taxonomy (NCBI): domain Eukaryota; kingdom Metazoa; phylum Nematoda; class Chromadorea; order Rhabditida; family Rhabditidae; genus Caenorhabditis; species Caenorhabditis sulstoni. The sequence continues at coordinate 8,466,545 of OZ016475.1, forward strand.
GGCTGAAAATCTGAAAATTCTATGTGTAATGTTTGACGTCGACTGTTTTTCACTTTTTTTTTCCCCAACCGATAATTTACCCGATAATTGCCGCTAATTTGAGGTTTCGTAACCTTTTCATTCGCGATAAAATTCCCGTTTTTACGCGTAATTTGACAAAAAAATTGTTTTCGTGGCGAGACCCATCGAAAGAAATTTTGGTATGCGCCTTTAAATTTTTTGCATTTTTTTGAAAAATTCTTTCAAAATTTTGAAAAAAACTCTAAAAATAGATTTTCGTGACGAGACCCGTCAAACAAAATCTGTCATGCACCTTTAAATCTTTTTGACGTTTTGAAAATTGACATCAAGCCGTCTCTTAGACAAAATCGTCGCGAAATAGCAAATTCCCATTTAAAGGGGGGGGGGGGGGGTGCCAACTTGAAAAAAGTTTGCTTTAATACAAACTAGAGGGGTGGGAAAATTCAGCGCACAAGGAGCGACGCTTTAAAAATAATTGCAAGTATTTTTAATTATTGATTTTAGGCCAAAATTAATATTCCTGTGGCCGTGACCTAGAAACCCAAATTTCGTTGCGCGCCTATGCGCGATATCGATTGATTTGCGATTTTTTTCGGCTGCTCGATGCTCCGCTTACAGACACGTCTTTTCGCAAAGAAATCTCGAAAATGCACCGAGGCCGCGCGGAGAATTCCCGCGAAAAGCAGCAGTTAGGTCACGGCCACAGGAATATTAATTTTGGCCTAAAATCGATAATTAAAAATACTTTTACTTATTTTTAAAGCGTCGCTCCTTGTGCGCTGCATTTTCCCACCCCTCTAGTTTGTATTAAAGCAAACTTTTTTCAAGTTGGCACCCCCCCTTTAAATTCCCAAAATTCGCATTTTCGCTGCAAGACCCGCCGAACAAAAATCCGTCATGCGCCTTTAATCTCACGCTCGGCAATTCCGCGAAAATCGGCGGCGAATTAATCATTTTTCACACGAGAAACACGCATAATATTCTATTTTCAGCGCGCGTGTGAGAAAATTGTCGGCATCACGAGCCTACCGTAGTCCGCAGAGTTCCAAGCGCTGATTAATAGGAAAAGAGGCAAATCCGAAGGGATTCGAGGCGCAGATCACAAGATTATCTTTTCTTTTCATTTTTTTTCCCCCCCGATAATCTCACCCCGCACACTTTTAATCATTCCAAAGTCGCATGACACTGAAGAAAATCCGGCAGAAATTTGCGAGAAATCACGTAGAAAACGGTGGCACCGAAAGTGCGCCAGCAAACGAAGGCGCACTTTCGGTGCGCGGCCATCGGTTTGGCGCGCAAATTGGAGGTCAAATAAACAGCGCGCGCTTGTTTACTCGTTCAATTTTCTCTCTCTTTCTCTCTTTTATCATTTTTCGCAATTTTTCAAGGGCGAAATTGTGAAAATGTTGCCGTTTTTATCAGTTTTCTCTTCCCGTCGGCGATTGCGCAATAGTTGGGCGCGCCCAATCACCGCCTTTGGCTCCGCCCACTTTTGGCGGCCGATCTGGCCACGCCCACATTTTTGAGCGGTGAGCGCGCTCGCCGCGATTCACCATTCCTTCCTCTTTTCTTCTTTCGTTCAAATAGGCCCTTTGAAAGTGATGGCCTAGGTTTGGTTTTCTAGGCCACCGCTTTCATTTTTCTTCTTCAAACTAGTGTTTTTCAGGAAAATGAAGGCTTCGTCGCCGCCGGCATGGCTGATAAAAATGGATCACGACGAGAAAATTCGTCTCATGATGACGCGCGCGATGAACGAAACGGTGGTGACCGACAGTGATGTAAGTGCGCTCCACTGACAATCCCCCGATTTCGCAATCGCGCCCCACTGAAATTGGCGCGAAAATTTGAATTTGAACGCGGTTTTTTTTTTGCGCCCAGTTCAGTGGAGCGCGATGAATTTGCAGAGACATTTTTAATTTTTTTTTTTAGAAGAAAAAATCGAAAAACAGATATTATATCGATCGATTTGGATGTAAACAGTTGGGTGACGATCCGTATATCTCGAAATTCGTACGTTTATTTTTTATTAATTTAAAAAAAAATTTTCTCATGTCGCATGTTCCAGTGTCGTTTTCTCATCCTTCAAATTTGATTTTTAGAAAAAAAAATATTTTTTTTTTATTTTAAATTTTTTAATACTGAAAAAAACAAGGTTCAATTATTTTTTGATCGATTAAAAATTTCAAAAAAAAAAACATTTTTTTTGGAAATTAATTTTTTCAAATATAAAAATTATTTTGATGAAGTTTTTTAAAAATTTAAATTTGTTCATTATTTTGAATATCCAAGAAAAAAAAATTAAATTTTTGTGGATATTCAAAATATTATTCTGTTATTTTTTTTTAATTAAAAAAACAATTTTTTGTAAATTTTTTTGAAATATTAAAATTATTTTGATATTTTTTTAAAAATTAAATTGTTCAATATTTTAAAAATCCAAAAAAAAAATTTAAATTTTTTTTCGAAAAAGAATATCATTCAGTTATTTTTTTTAATTTTAACATCAAAAAAAAATTTTATTTTAATCTTAATTTTTTTGCTAAATTTTTTTAGCGAAATGTTCCTAAAATTTTCCCTTTCTGCGTGTTTGAATTTTTTTCCAAATTATGAAAAAAAAAACTTTAAATTGAAAAAAAATTATCTATTATCTTAAACACCTTTTCTTTTTGCAAGCATGATATTTCTTAATATTCTTCTAAAAAATTCAATTTTTTCCATATTTATATTTTTTTTGGTAAATTTCCATTTCGCAGAAAACAATCGATTGGACGGAGAAAGCGGTGCGTTACATGTGTCGCATTCTGAATCGCGCCGACCGTCTGAACGATTTCGCGTACGCGGTGCTGTCGGGCGATCCGCGTTCCGCGTGCATTGTCACGCGTAACGAGAAGCTGCCGAACGGCCACGGACGCGCCAACATGTTCATCCTGCGACTGTTCCGCTTCCCGTGGCTCCGTCTGACACTGTCACTCCGCTCGGCGCACACGTGCCGTCACAAGTTCGAGCCGTACGCGAAAAACGCGTGCCTCAACCCGTACCACTACCTCGTCAAGGATCTGCCGCGTCAACCGATCCAGAGCATCGTCGTCGACAAGGAGGCCGAGCACGGTGTGCCGCCGAACCGTCCCGACGCGCAGTGGGAGGACGAGCAGCACGCGAAACTGTTGCTCATCGGGCCCGACACGGGCGAGAAGCCCGTCGAGGACAACAAGGTCGACCAGCTGACCGGTGTGCCGCCCAACGTCACCATGCAGGGCGACGAGATTCGCGTTAGTCACTTTTCTTTTTTTTTGTCTTTCTAATCTAGTTTTTTTGAAACAGAAATTTTTTTTTTTTTGAATTTTTTTTTTTTGGAAAATTGAATGGTAAATAGTGAACGTAGGGAAAATTTTAATGCAATTTTTTTTAATTTGAGAAAAAATTTTAAAAAATTAATTTTAAAAAAAATCAAATTATTCGATAATTGCAAATAATTTTTTTTATAAGAAAAATGAATAATAACCGTTATTTTAAAATTAAAGTTTTTTATTTAAATTGAAAAATTTATTTACTTTTTATTTTTTTAAAAAGTTTTTCCTAAAATATTAAAAATCAGCTATTTATTTTTTTTTACGAATTAAAAATAAATTTAAATTTTTCCAAAAAATTTTTTTTTCAAATTTAATGGTTTTTTTTTAAATTTTTAATTTTAGTAAGAAAAATGTAATTTTCAAATTTTTTTCAAAACAATAAATAAATTCAGTTTGTACCCAAAATTAAAAAATTTTCCCAGGTAGAAAAAAATTTCTCTAAAAAAAAAATATTTAAAAAAAATTTAAAAACCCAAAAAATTTCTGAAAATAATTTTTTCAAAAAAAAATTTTTTTTTCTAATTTCCAAAAAAAAAGCGTTTTTCAGATAATGTACGAAGAGATGGCGAAAGCGGAGGGTCACGTGAACATTGAGCAGCTGCTGAGCTCATCGTATGGCGATCTGACGGATCCGTCGTTTTTGAGAGCGCGCATCTCGTGGAAACGCGAAGAGCCGCGCGAGTTTGACGACGAGGAGATGGACGAGGATGATGTGCAAGGAGAGGAAGGCGAAGACGTCGACGATGATGACGATGACGATGATGATGTGGAGGAGGAAGATGAGAAGAAGGCGGCGACGACGACAGGCGCGCCGCCGTTCCACTATCAATCGGGTCTGTCGTCGCCGGCGAGCGACGTCGCCTACTCGCCGCGCACTTTTCAAATCGGCGCCGGCGGCCAACCCATCGCACTGAACGCGCCGAAAAAAGAGGAGGAGGAGGAGGTGGAGCCGATGGAGCACGAGTCGGCTCCTCCGCCGTTCGAGCTCAACGAGCCGACGGTGCGCAGTGTGTACGACTACCAGCAACTGTTTCATCACGCGCCGATGCCGCAAGGGTTTTTCGGCAGTCAGCCGGCGGCGTTTCCGAACTTTCGAATGCCGTTCGGCACGATGACACAGGCGAGAATGCCGTTCTCGGATGATCACACTGAGCCACGTCAACGGGCTCCGGACGATGTGCTCGACGAGGTGGATCGGTTCGATTACGAGGTGTTGATGGCTCACGCCGACGCGGAGCCCGGAATGGAGCAGCACGTGCAGCGGCCGACGTACGCCGACGGCCGACCCATCACGCCCATCGAGCCGCGACCCGTTTTCCGAAACTCGCCCTCTGAATTGGGTAAGTCAGCTAGTCTCTTTTTTTTTTTCTAAATAGTTTTCAGAAATTTTTTTTTTCAAATTTGGAGTGGTTTTATGAAAATCGATTCAATTTTTTTTTTTTAATTCCAAAAAAAAAAATTTTTTTTTAGAATTTTTTACGCAATACATGAAAAAAGTGAAATTATCAAACAAAAAAGAATGAAAATTTAAATTTTAAAAAATTTACAAAATTATTCAAAAGGCTGTAAAATTTTTGAAAAAAATTTTTTTTTTCCAAATTTCAATTTTTTTTCAATTTTTCAAATATTTAGCTGAAAAAATTTTAATTTTTTTAAGTTTTAAAATAAATTCATAGTTTTTCCAATTTTTACCCGGAAAACGTTTCTAAATAAAAATAATTTTTTAAAAATTTAATTCTTGGGAATTAATAATTGAAAAAAATATTTTATTCATTTTGCACAAAAAATCGAAAAAATTCGAATTTTAAAAAATTTACAAAATTATTCAAAAAGCTGTAAAATTAAAAAAAAAAATTCAATTTTTCATTTTTCAAATATTTAGCTGAAAAAAATTATTATTGTTTTTGAATTTTAAAATAGGAAACTATTTAAGTTTAAAAAATTTTAAATTAATTTTTTTCAAAAATAAAAATAAATTCATAGTTTTTTTTTAAAATTTTTAGCCGGAAAACGTATCTAAATAAATAAAAATTATTTTTAAAAAATTAACTAAAAAATTTTTTTTATTCAATTTTTTTACAAAAATTTGCTAGATTTTGAAAAGAGAAATTGGAAAATTATCTGAATTTCAAAAAAAAAATTTTAATTATTTATTTTTTTTTAAATTCGATTCCGACGTGATTTGTTTGCAGCGGTGTTGTCGGCAAACGCGAAGGAGAGAGAGGCGATCGTGCGGAAGGGGGCGTTCGATTGTGTGGAGTACCGCGAGCATCCCGAGTGGCTCACCCTGTTCTACCACGAGGAGGAGCGTCAGGTCGGCGACCAGAAGAAATTCGAGCTGCCGCAGGTGCTCATCGACGGATACATGTCGCCGGAGATCAACCATTCCGGGTAAGCGGACGAAAAAAAATTGCAAAAATTTTTAAAAATTTTTTTGAATAACGTTTTGAACTTAAATTGAAACGCTCACAAATTTTTTTAAAAATAAAAAATTGTGAGCTCGCAATTTTTATTTAATTTTTTTATTTTCGATTTAATTTTCAAAATGATTATAATTTAAAAAAAATTTTTTTTTTTGAATTTTTGAAATTTTTTGAATTAAGCTCACAATTTTTTTTTAATTTTTAAAATTTTGGTTTTTTTTCCAAAAAAAAATTTCTTTAATTTTCGAAAAAAACTTTTTTTAAAAAATTTTTCCAATTTTAATTTTGAGTATTTAGAGTATCATTACATTATTTTCTTTAAAAAAATGCGTTTTTTAACCCGAAAATTTTTTTTATTTTAAAATTTTTTTCAAATTCTAAAATTCGATGAAAGAATTTCAAAAAACAAAAAAATTAATTTTGAGATAGTTTAAATTTCATTTTTATTTTTTTAAAAGAATCAGTTAAACTCTAGAAAAAAAGAAAATTATTTTCAAAAAAAAGTTCAAAAAAAAAAAAATTGCAGTCTGTCGACACGCTTCTCGCTCGGCTGGATCAACAATCCGACGCGTTCGGTGGAGGTGTCACACGTGCGTGACATCATCGGCAAAGGCATCCGACTGTATCTGCTCGCCGGCGACCTCTACATTGAGAATCTGGCCGAAATTCCCATATTCACGCAATCGATATGCGCGAACATGAAGAACGGGTTCGCGCTGAACACCGTCTCGAAACTGCCGCCGTGCTCGACGATGAAGGCGTTCGATTTGAAGGTGTTCAGCGAGAAACTCGCGCACGCCGCCACCAAAACCTATAACGGTCAGTCGACACTTTTTCTTTGCTCAAAAATTCACTGTGACACCGTGACACCGTGACACAGTCACAGCGAGAGTGTGACAAAACCGGACAAAAATGCAGAAAAGAGCAGAAAAAGCGTGCCGCAGTGTTGCAATTCTGCATTTTTGCGTCGCGGTGTTTGCACAACGAAAACGAAGAAAAAGTTTAAATTAGTCATGCGCCTTTAAACTCTATGGCATACGGTATCAATTGTTTAAAGGCGCATGACTAGTTCGGTTTTCTTTGTTTTTCGTTGCGAGACCACGGTTATCGATTTTTTTTCTTTTTATTCCTCATAGTATCCTTTTTGGCGAAATTCTAAAAATTTTCAAAAATAAGTTAGGCCGAGTCAAAGAGGCACTCCCGAAATTAATTGAAAATTTATGAGTGGATTTCTAGGCCATGGCCGAAGTTTTTTATGTTTTTTTCTTTTGAATTCAAATTTTCGCGCCAAGTCCAATGGAGCGCGCTTGCTTCCTAAATCGATTTCACTTTGAAAAGTGACATTTTGCGTTTTTGTTCGAGAACACTTTTAAAAAACAGTTTTTTTCCGTAATTCTATATTTTTGCGTGATAGATCTGATCACAAGGATTCGATTGATACCCCAACTTGACTGTTTTGGTGATAGGAGAAAAAAGTTGAAGGGCGGCAAAGTTGAATATTTGAAAATTCGAACTTTGCCGGCCTCTAACTTTTTTCTCCTATCACCAAAACAGTCAAGTTGGGATATGAATCGAATCCTTGTGATCAGATCTATCACAGAAAACTATAGAATTACGGAAAAAACTGCGATTCGTCAAGTTGGAGGGGGGATTTAGCAGTAGAGCGCACTTCCACCCACCGCCGACTCATTGATTTTTTTGTAGACGTGTACGCGCTGTCGCGAATGTGCGCCATCCGGATATCGTTCGTCAAAGGGTGGGGCGAGCATTATCGCCGTTCGACGGTGCTCAAATCGCCCGTCTGGCTCCACCTGCACCTCCACAATCCGGCGATTTGGGTCGACGCGGTGCTCACGTGCATGGGAGCTCCGCCACGTCTTTGTGGCTCCAGATCTTGAATTTGCCCTCTCTAATGTCCCATTTTTGATCTTGAAAATTTTTTTTCTGAAAATTCCATTTCTCTAAAATTTTCCTCCAAAAAAAAAAAAAAAATTCTCCCAAATTTTTTAAAACTTTTTTTCCTGACTTTTTATCGCAATATCTCAATAGTATGCCCATTTTAATCTGAAAAATCGAAAAAAAAATTTTTTTTTCTATTTTTTTCTCTGATTTTTCATTTAATCCCTAAAAATTTCCAAAAAAAAAAAAACCAAAAAAAAATTTTTTTTTGCGAATTTTAATTTTAATGCATTTCCCCTGCCCCCATTTCGATCTTAAATTTTCCAAAAAAAAATTTTATTTTTTTCCCCTCTCTCCCATTTTTTTGTTTTTTTTTCCTCTTGAATTTTTGTTGCATTACTCTAACCTGCCCATTTTAATCCAAAATTTTCCAAAAAAAAAAAAAATTCCCTATATTTTTATTTTTTTTTGAATTAATCATTTGATAGATGTCTCCTCACAACCTCAACCAAAAAAAAAGATTCCAAATAATTTTATTTTGCCCAAAAATCCTACCTTAATAATTTTGAAAATGTGATTTTTATTTGTTCTGTAGTGCCATTTTACCACACCCTCCCTACTAGAAAATAATAATTTTTGAGTGATTTCTGAATAATAATTGATATTTTTTTATAAAGCATAATAAAGATTTTTTTGAATTTTTTTTTTTCAAATTAAAAATTGTTAATTTTTTTTTAAAAGTTCAGTTTTCTATGAAAAATTATATCAAAATTAAAAAATTTCTAGAAAAAAAAAAATAATTTTTTTTAATTCTCAAAATTTTAAAAATACAAAAAAACATTTTAAATAAAATTTTTAAAATAAAAAATTCAAAAAATTGAATTTTAAGTTTTTCACTAGAGTAATTCAATTAAATATAAAAAACTTTTTTATTTAAAATTGTTTATTTTTCTAAAAAAATTTAATTTTCCAAAAAAAATTAATAAAAATTAATTGATTTTTTAAAAAATTCTCAATAAATTCTTATAAATACAAACTAAAATTTTTTAAATAAAAAATTCGAAAAAAATTGAATTTTAAGTTTTTCACTAGAGTATTTCAATTAAATTTGTTTTTGAAATTAATTTTTTCAAAAATAAAATTATTCATTTTTTGGTGTCTAAATTTTCGCGCGCGCGCGCTCCGCATACAAACTGGAAACATTTTTCTAAATTGGTTTTTCCGAGAAAGAGAGAGAGAGAGAGCTCTTTTCCTCCCTTCACTGACGACGTCTTCTCGTTTTTCCGCTTCTCCTCATATCCTCCTCTTCACGTTTACTCTCGCTTCTCTCATTTCTCGAGAGCCCGCCCGCCTTGAGCTCCGCGCGCGCGCGCGGGCTCTCACCCTTTCAGAGCTCCTCAAATCGATGGAGACGTGCCTTTTTTTATCTCCGTCTCCCACCTATAATTGACTTTTTCGCGCGCGAAAACCGCCGAAAATGGCCAGGAATTCATCGCTTTCTTACGGTAGAATTTAAAGGCACAGGGTCGAAATGTTTTCTTAGGTCTCGACGCGATAGTTATTTCGAGTCATTATTTTTAGAATAGTTTTGTTTTATTTTTTTTTTTGAAAAACAGTTTTCACAATTTTTCAAGTTCTTATTTTTTATTCTTTTCCAATGACACTTTTGTCTTTATAATCGCTTCGAAATGAGTTAAAAATTCAAAAAAAATAATAATAATACGGTAAAACTTAAAGGCGCAGAGCCCATATCTTCTCAGGGTCTCGCCACGATTCCCAAAATTTTTTATTTTTATTTTCTCAATTTTACCGCGCGAATTTTCTCATTTTCTCGCTCAATCTTCGGAATTCCTCGACGCTTTTTCCCGCATTTTTGTCCATTTTTTGTGTCGCAATTATTAAAACGTCTTGTTGCCTTTCGATTTTCCGGCCCATTTCACCGAGAAAATCCACTTTATGTGACCGGAAATCATTCGAGAAACGCGGATAATTTGAAATTTCCGGCCAAATCCGCATAAATTAAATATGTGCGTTTCCGGACGACTCGTCCTCCTCCTTCCTACGCACTTTTCTCCCCCCTTTTTCCCCTTTTTTCCCCTCATTTTTTCGCGAAAATCGCCGAAACGGAGGCGTTTTATTGCACTTCTTCGCTCGAATCGCTAGAAATAAAAGAAACGAGAAGGCAAAATTGCGAGAAAAAATCGATCGATTTTTCGTGTTGAGAATGGGAATATTCACATTTTTCATCGTGGAAATGAATTTTTCGTGCGAATTTCAATTTTATTTCCCATTTTTTCATCGGTTTCTTCTTGACGGGAGGTCGTTAGAAATTAGAAAGTCAATTTAAAATTATTTAAAAAATTTTTTTTAGAAAATTTTTTTTAGAATTTTTTCTGGAATTAAACATCTTCACTTTAAAAAAATAAATTGATTATTTTTTATTTTTAAAATCAATTTTCCGAAAAAAGAAATACACTGAAATTTTTTTAAAAATTCTCAATTTACGAAAAAAATTTTGTTTCCTAATTTTAACAAATATTTTCGAATTCAAAGTTAACTTCTTAAATTGAAAATTTAAAAAAAAACAAATAACAAAAAAAATTATATTTTTTTCTGAAAACAAAAATTCCGGAATTTTTTTTTCAATTTTTCTGAAAAAAGTTCCAATTCTCTAATTTTTTTAAATTCAAATTTATTTTTTTAATTCAACCACTTTTTCACATGTAAAAAAAAATAGAAAATCCTTTTTTCCAAATTTTTTACCAAAAACTGTTTCAAATTGAAAAATTTTCTGGAAAAAAATTCCACAAAAAAGAAGAAAGTCCCATTTTTTCTAGAAAAAAATTTATTTTTTCAAAAAAAAATTTTTTAACTTTTTCCCACTTTTTTATCGGTTGATTATTTTCAAAAATTTATAAATTAATTTTCTAAAAAAGTTGAATAAAATTTTTCAAAAATTTTTTCACCATTAAAAAAAAATTTTGTGCTCAATTTTAACAAATATTTTCAAATTCAAAAATAATTTTTTTCGAATTAAAAACTTTTTTTTTAAATAATTAATTTTTTGAAAAAAAGATTCGATTCTCCAATTTTTTTTGAAAATTCAACTAATTTTTCACATAGTTTGAAAAGAAATATAAAATCCTTTTTTTTCCAAAAAAAATTATTTTAAGGCTAAAAAAATTAATTTTCTAGAGAAAAATTTTCCAAAAAAAAAAATTTTCTTGAAGAAAAAAAAATTACAGCCCCCGTTTTTCTCGTTGCCGTGGTCTTGGATGTGGTCTCAAAAATGCAGCTGGTGCTGAAATAATTGTATTTTCTTCTCTGTTTTCGGGCTCCCCTCTTCCCTCTTCTCCGTAAATGCAGTCAGAAAGACGAAGGCGACTCCATCTCCTTCTCATGAATTATTTTTTCTCCCCTCTCTCTCTCTCTTTTCCCCCCGTGCTTTCGCTTCGCGAAATACTCATTTTCACACTACAATCCGTATTTTTTTCATTTTTTTTTCAAGAGAAAAAAAACACCAAGAAAATGATGGGAGAATACGAATTTTTTGAATTTTTTTTCTTGAAAAAATGGGAAAAATGAAACGAAATTGAGAAAAAATGTTTTGACCTAGTTTTTTTTTTTTTTTGGAAAAAAACAGAGAACAGGTGAGCACACACTTGCTCATGTAGAGTTGAAAATAACACATTTTAGATGGAAAATTTTTTAATTTTTAATTTTATGCGGGATATAAATGGAGGTTGAGGAAATTTATTTCTATTTTTTTTTGAAACTGTAAAAAAATTTTGCAATAAAATTTTTTTTTTTGGAAAAATTGGGTGAAAACGCAGAAAAAGTGGAATAAATGGATTAAGAATTTCGTCGTTTTTTTTTTCCCCTTCCCGACATCACGTCACTATTTTCCATCTTTTCGCTGTCTTTTCCTTCCGCCTTTCTTTCCAGTTTCTCCCCCAAATGAGCTTCCTTTCTCTCTCTTTTTCTCTCTCTTTTGTGCCCTCAGGGCATATTCCTTCTGCTTCTTCTTCTTCTTCTTCTTTTCGTCGTCGTCACGTCGTCACGTCATCTGAATTCGTGCGATATGGGATTGCAGAGAGGAATGCCATTGGCGCAGCTCGGCGAGCCATTCGGCATCACACCCGCCGCCATCGAAAACGTCTCGCCGGGAATCGATCAGTGCAAAGACGCGGTTCGGTGTCAGGATGTGAGTTCCGGATTTTTATCGAAAAAAATTGGTAAAAAACGGGTGGAAATGTGGAATTTTTTGGAAAAAATTTCATTGAAATTGGACTAGAAAAGTTGAGAAATTTTCAAAAAAAAAAAATTTTATTTTTTTATTTTTCAACTTTTGCGATTTTTTTGTTTACTATTCTAAAAGGTTTTTTTAAAAAAATACTAATGCTTAATTTTTTTTTTTTGAATTTTAAAATTTGAAAAAAAAAATATTTTTGTTTGATTTTTGTGAAAATTTGAATTTTTTGAATAAATTTGAAAAAAAATCTGAAAAATTTCAATTAAATAGCTTCTCAATTAAAAAAAAATAATAAATGTTTTTTGAAAAAATCGAAAAATTTTGAAATTTTATTTTAAAAAATAAATTTTTTTTCATAAATTTTTTCCAAATCTGAAAATTGCCAAAAAAAATTTAAAAAATTAAAAAAATTCTTGTTCTTTTCACGATTTTTTTGTTTATTGAAATGGGGTTTGAAAAAAAATTTATTCATAATTTTTTTTTGACTTTTAAAATTAAAAAAAAAAAATATTATTATCATTTTTGTAAAAATTTGAATTTTTTTTTTAAATTCAGAAAAATTTCAATTAAAAACCTTTCGAAATCAATAAATTTTAAATTCTGGAAAAAAAATTTTCAGATTTTTTTTCATAACTGATTCTCCAAAAATACTTAATTTTAAAATTTTCAAAAAAAAAATTTTTTTTCAAAATTTTTTTCTCTCGTTTAAATTCCGTAGAGGATATTTCTGATGTGCGCATCTCGTCAAACAATTGCCCTCCAATTTTTTCCAAATTTGGAATCTTGCTTCTCCCCCCTTTTTTGTCTGCCACGTGCACAAACACGTCGCTTCGAGCTCGTCCGCGAATACTTTTGCTCCGTTTTTGTTTGCTCATCCGGTGCCATCGTGCCCTTATTTGTGTGCGTGTGCTCCGTGAGCCCTCATTTTCTCGCCGTCAGTCTCGATGACTTTTGATTTCGAACTACCGTTTCGCAATTTTTTGGACGCCAAAAAGATTACGGTATGACGCTTTTTCGGTGCATTTTATCTCAGAAACTTGGAAATTTAAGCATTTTAAGAGAATTTGAGCCTAGAAAATAGAAATTTTCTAAAAGAAAGTTTTAAAATTTTTTTCAAATTTTTCAATGGCCGTGACAATTTTTTCTCTTTTTTTTATTTTAGCACAAATTAAAAATTTTTTGATTATTATTATTTTTGTTATAATTTCCAAAAAATTCTCGCTAGATCCACGGAAATAGAATCGAAAACCGGCGGTGATGGGACAGTCTTTGTCTCGACGACGACCAGTTTTCGATCCGGAATTCCTTCCCGATTTATCCGCGCTTTCTGCAAATAAAGTTTGCCGATTTTCGGAAGCCGTTGCTTCTCGGTCATCTGAAAATGGCGATTTTCGAGGCGATTTCCAACAATTTGACATTTTTACTATCAAATCCGGCGGCTCTCTGTCAAATGGTACAGCTTTGTTTTTGGAAAAATTTTGAAACTGTAAAAAAATTTTTTTTTTCTGGAATTGTTTTGGACTGTTTTTTTAAAAGAAATTTGAACATTTACGAATTCTACAAATTGGAATTTTTTGTTTAAAAGAAAATTATTAAAAATGAATGAAATTTCTTGAATGATAAAGAATGATATCACTTGCACGCATGCTATAATTATATTTTTTTCTAAAAAAAATGGACTAATTTCTTGTTTTTCTGTCACTTTCCATGCTCTCGCGATGTTTCTGTGTGCAAACAGAGACGAATTCGTTGAAAAAAAATAAGACGACGTCATCTGATTCGCAATTTTTCGGTTTCTCGTTGAAATTTCGAAAATTTCGCGTTCAAAATGAAAAATGGGACCAATTAATTTTTGTTTTCAATTTTTTATTTCAATTTTTCAAGCTTGAATCTAATTGTAAATTCTGCAAAAATTTCAAAAATTCCAAGAAAAAATTGTTTGAAAAATAAAAAAATTAGAAAAAAAAAAAATTTTTTTCGAAAAATTTGACACTTTCTAAAAAATTTTAGGTAGTAGGTAGCAATGCGAAAAAAAAATTCAATTTTAAATTTAAAAAAAAAAGAAAAAGTTTGGTAAAGATGATTGGTGTAATGTGTGTTGTATGTGTGTTGTGTGTAGGTGTCGATGCGGTCGGAGTGCTCTTCTTCGGACGCCACGAACACTTTCCACTCGACGGTGCCGGCGTGCTCCGACGACGGCTGCGGCGGACTGCTCCATCTCGAGTCGCGCGGAAACGGATTCGGACACGGAATACTGACGGCGCGTGACAAGGTACTGTGCGCGGCGTGACACCGTGACACCTCTTCGCGGACAAATTGCCGAGTGGTCTCGCAACGAAAAAGAAGAGGAAAACACTAAACCTGGCATGCGCCTTTAAACCGTAACCCAAAGAGTTTAAAGGCACATGTCTGGTTCAGTTTTCTTCTTTTTCGTTGCGAGACCAATCGGCAATGTGACTGTGAGATGTCACGGTGTCACGCCGCTATAATATTGATGATGTTGTTAGTGGACGGATGTTGTGCTAGTGTTTGACGAGCTTTTCGGAAAAAATTATTTTTTTGAAAATTGGAGTTTCCTTTTTTTTCTAGTTATAAAATTAACGAGCAAATCTTAATTCAAGAAAATTTTTTTTTAAATTTTTTAATATTAAAAAGTTAAAAAAAACATTGAGAGAGTCCACAAATGGGTCTCGCCACGAAAAAAAAACCAGGGATACCATAAATTTTTTCGGAAAAATCGCATGCGCCTTTAACCTCTTCTTTAAAAAATGACATCATTTTTTTAGAAATTTAATCTGAGAAAGCGGCGGTTTGGATGATTTTTCGAAAAAAAAAGTTTACGGTACCCTCTTTTTTTCGTGGTGAGACCCGTTTGTTTGAGTACACTGGAAAAAATTGGAAAAAAAATTTCTAAAAAAAAAATCGATTCGAATTTTTTCAGAAATTTATTTGTTGTAGAGGATTTTTACAAAAATTAAAAAAAAAAAAATTTTTAGTTTGATTTTCAAAAATAAATTTCTTATTAATTTTTTAAAAAAATAATCCGGTTTTTTCTCTGGGGAAAAAATGTCTAAAATTGATTCGAATTTTTTCAGAAATCTTTTAGTGTGGAGGATTTTTGAAAAAATAAAAAAAAATTTTTAAATTCAATTTTCAAAAATAAATTTTCTATTTATTTTTTTTTAATTATCCGGTTTTTTCTCTGGGGAAAAAAAAATTGCGAAATGAATGCAAAATGATGAGAGGATTCAGAGGGAGAGAGAAGTGAAAAGTTGACACCTGCTGCTCTTTGGCCCGTTCTTCTCTTTCTCTTCTTTTTCTTTTTCTTTTCTTTTTCTTCTCTCTCTCTCTTTCTTTTTTCTCTCTGGCTCATTTTACTCGAGAGTTTCGATGTCTTGAAACTCGGCATCTCATCACAACTATTCCTTTTTCCCTCTCTTATTTTTCCCTTTTATTCGAGAAAATCGAATTTTTTTTCGATAAATTTTTGGATGCAAATTTTGGAAAATTCAGAGCTTGAAGAAGAAAATAAAGAAAAAAAGGTGATTTTTCTCATTATTTTTTTAAATTTTTTCCGAATATTTTTTCTTTTTAAAAAAGTTAGAAAAAATTAAAATTTTTAAAACTGGAACATTTTTCTTTTTTGGAACATTTTTATTTTTCAAGTCTAAAAAATCGAAAAAAATTGAAAATTTTTACATTTTTTTTCTGTAAAAAAAGGAAAAAGAAGAAAAAAGCCATCAATCAAAAACTTGGAAAAACTTTTTTTTTTTCATTTTTTTTTCTTTTTCTCTTTCCCGCGGTGTTCCCATGGTGATAGGAAAAATGTTGGTTTTCTCTCGGGGGATTTTCAATTTTTCTCTCCACAAATTTGTCTTTTTCAAAAAAAAAAAATTATTCTCGAAACGAGCGCGATCCGATTAAATTTTTAGAAAATGGATGAAACGGTAATTAATTTTTTTTTCAATTTTTGGACAAAAGAATAGATTTAAAAATATTTGAAAACTGCAGACGGATTCGGGCCAAGAGACGGAAATCGACATTGGCGATGTGAGAAAGTGCGGCGAGAAGGCCGATCCGAGACAGTTCGAGCTGCTCAAAGTGCTCGGTCAGGGCTCTTTTGGAAAGGTTTGACACCTTTGCTTTCCTCCACATTTTTCATATTTGTAAATTTTTTGAAACATTACATTTTTTTTTAAATCCAAGAAAAAAAAACGTTTGTAATTTTTTAAATTTTTTAAAAGTTTTCAAAATTTTGAATAATTTTTGAAAAGCGGGGAAGCGGTTAAAGTTATTATTTTTTTTCGGAAAAAATTACTTTTTAAATTTTATCAGTTTGGTGTTGAGGTATTAGAATTTTTATTAAATTATTATTTTTTATTTAAAAAAAATTAAATTCCATGCCAATTTCATAAAATTTTTATCTTTTTTAGCAATGAAACTCTTGTTTCAAAAATTAATTTTTTCAACTTTACATTTTTAAAAAAATTTCAAAAAAATTATCAAAATCAATTTACAAGGTACTAGGACTTTTCAAAAAAAATGCAAAATTACAAACAATTTTTTTTCAATTTTTCCAATCATATAATATTCGAAATTAAACATTAACTGAAAAAAATCTTCAAAAAACAAGTTGTGACTCACGACCATT
The DNA here is from genome assembly GCA_963966605.1 of Caenorhabditis sulstoni. NCBI lineage: Eukaryota > Metazoa > Nematoda > Chromadorea > Rhabditida > Rhabditidae > Caenorhabditis > Caenorhabditis sulstoni. The sequence goes on from OZ016475.1 coordinate 8,483,141, forward strand.
AAAAAAAACAACTTAAGAAACTAAAACTAGTGACTGAACTGTGCGTTACAGGTGTTTCTGGTGCGAAAAGTGCGCGGCCGTGACTCGGGACACGTCTACGCGATGAAGGTGCTGAAAAAGGCGACGCTGAAAGTGCGCGACCGGCAGCGAACGAAGCTCGAGAGAAACATTCTCGCCCACATTTCGCATCCGTTCATCGTCAAATTGCACTATGGTACGCCCTTTTTATTTGCGAAAAAAACTAGAAAAATTTAGCTTATGTAAAATATTTGAAACGGTAATTGTTTTTTTTTTTCATTTCAGCATTCCAAACTGAAGGCAAATTGTATTTGATTCTGGACTTTTTGCGAGGCGGCGATCTATTCACGCGACTCTCCAAAGAGGTTTTTTTTTTGGTTTTAGAATCGAATTCCAATAATTTTCGCGTTTTGCAGGTGATGTTCACCGAGGACGACGTGAAATTCTATCTGGCCGAGCTGACGCTGGCTCTCGAGCACCTCCACTCGCTCGGAATTGTCTACAGAGATTTGAAGCCAGAAAAGTGAGACTGAAAATTTTTCAATTTTTTTTTCGAGATTATTTTTCAATGCTTCAGGTTTATATCTCTTTTCGGAAAATTTGGAGCCTGGAAATTTTTTTTTTTAATTAAAAATTTTTTTTATTAACTTCACGAAAAACTTAAATGTTTAAATATTTGAAATTTTAGTTGCATTTCAGAGGTTTTTTTTGCATTTTTTTCCCCTATTTTTGCTCTAAAATTCATTTGAAAAAAAAAATAAAAATCAATTTTTTCTAGTTTTTTTTCAAAATTAAATTAAATTAAAAATCAGAAAAAAAAATTTTATCCTCAAAAATAAATTCAATATCATTTTTTTTAACCTATAAATTTGTTCAAAAATATCAATATTAATTTAAAAAATTAAAAATAATTTTTTTTTGAATATAAATTCGTAATATTTGAAATGAGAAAAAATTTTTTATTCAATTTTTAAAGTTTTCTGAAAAAAAAGAGTTTCCCGCTGCGAAAAGTAGATAATTTTTTGTTTTTTACAGTATTCTGTTGGACGCGGACGGTCACATCAAAGTGACAGACTTCGGGCTGAGCAAAGAGGCGATCGACAGCGAGAAGAAGACGTACAGCTTCTGCGGAACTGTCGAATACATGGCGCCGGAGGTGATCAACAGACGCGGACACTCGATGGCCGCCGACTTCTGGTCGCTCGGCGTTTTGATGGTGGCGTGACGCGGAGGGGGGCGGGATACGGTGGCTTACTGTACTTTTGCAGTTCGAAATGCTCACCGGACACTTGCCGTTCCAGGGAAGAGACCGAAATGACACAATGACGCAGATTCTCAAGTTTGTCCCCCTTTTTTCTCAAAAACTCCCAATTTTTCAAAAAAAAAAATTGACTGTTTCAAAAGAACTATACAATGATTTTCTCTGGGAGATTATCACAAAACTCCGGCAAGTTGAAAATAATTTGACAAATAACTTTTCGTTGCCTCAACAAACAAAAAAATGCGGATTGCCACTTTCAGAGCGAAACTGTCGATGCCGCACTTTTTGACGCAGGAGGCGCAGTCGCTGCTCCGCGCGCTCTTCAAACGCAACTCGCAAAATCGGCTCGGCGCCGGAGCTGATGGTGTCGAGGAGATCAAGCGGCACGCGTTTTTCGCCAAAATCGACTTTGTCAAACTGCTCAACAAGGAGATTGATCCGCCGTTCAAGCCGGCTCTCTCGACCGTCGACAGCACCTCGTATTTCGATCCCGAGTTCACGAAACGCACTCCGAAAGGTGAGAGAAGCTCGAAACACAGTTTTGATATTAAGTCAAAATTTGAAACAGAAATTTTTTTTTTTTTTTTTTCTGAAATGTGTGATCAATCGATGTTGTCGTCTCCTCCAGACTCGCCAGCGCTTCCCGCCTCGGCGAACGGTCACGAGATCTTCCGCGGCTTCTCGTTCGTCTCGAATGCGGTGATGGAAGAGCGAAAGAAGATCGAGAAGCCGGTCCGATCGGTGCCCACTGCCAAGACGCAGCCCTTCACCGACGACTATGACATTCTGGAGGTTCGTCGATTTTTTATTTATTTTTTTGGAATTTTTAAGCCAAAATTCTTGAACGATTACAAAAATTTTTCGGAAATAATGCTGATTTTTTTGAAAAATTTTACAACAAAAAATTACTGTTTCAATGAAAATTCTTAAGACTTTGTTTTGAAGAAACGAGTAATCTTGAAAGTCGCTATTTAATTTTTGCTAGAGAATTTTTCCGAAGATGATAATAAGGTTTTGTGTGCAGAAAATTGGAAACGGCGCGCACTCGGTGGTGCACAAGTGCCAAATGAAGGCGACGCGTCGAAAGTACGCGGTGAAGATAGTGAAGAAGGCGGTGTTCGACGCGACGGAAGAGGTGGACATACTGCTCCGCCACTCGCACCACCAGTTCATTGTCAAACTGTTCGACGTCTACGAGGACGAGACGGCCATCTATATGGTCGAGGAGTTGTGCGAGGGCGGCGAGCTGCTCGACAGGTATTTTCATATCAATTTTTTTTTTTTTGGAGAGAGCACATTTGTTATTTTTTGTTTGGCATATTGAAAAATTAGTAACATGTATCTTTCTTTAAAAAAAAATTTTTTTTTAACTGATTTTCAGGAAAGTTTCACGGAAATTATTGAAATTGTAGTTTTTTAATCGAATTAATTTTCGAAAAAAAATCACTGTTTCAAAAGTTTTTTATAAATTTTTTTTCCAAAAAATGAATGCTAGAGTAGGCCAATGAAAATCAATTTTTGCGAAAAAAAAAATTGTTATTTTTTTTGCAGACTCAGCCACAAGAAGGCGTTGGGAAGCGAGAAGGAGGTGTCGGCGATCATGTCGAATCTGTTGTACGCGGTGCAGTACTTGCACTCGCAACAGGTGGCCCACCGCGATCTGACGGCCGCCAACATTCTGTTCGCGCAAAAGGACGGCGATCCGACGTCGTTGCGCATCGTGGACTTTGGGTTCGCGAAACAGTCGCGAGCCGAGAACGGAATGCTCATGACGCCGTGCTACACGGCGCAGTTTGTGGCTCCCGAGGTGCTGCGCAAGCAGGGATACGACCGCTCGTGCGACGTTTGGTCGCTGGGCGTGCTGCTGCACACGATGCTCACCGGTTTCACGCCGTTCGCGATGGGACCCAACGACACGCCCGACCAGATACTGCAGCGCGTCGGCGACGGCAAAATCGCGATGACGGCGCCGATCTGGGACGGAATATCCGAGGAGGCGAAGGATCTGGTGCGTCGGATGCTCGACGTGGACCCGAATCGGCGGGTGACGGCGAGACAGGCGCTCGCGCACCAGTGGTTCGGCAAGAAGGAGACGCTGCCGCATCGGCCGATCAAGGAGGAGGACGCCTTCGACATGCACAACGTCAAGGTGCCGCCAAGTTGTGAACTTGAAAATTGAATTGCGAACAGAAAACTAGTTAAAAATCACGTGAAACAGTAATTTTCTTTTTGAAAATTTTTTTTAATGACCTTCAAATTCTTCCAAATTTTGAAGATTTTTTTCCGTTTTTCACAAAAATCGCGTCAACTTTCGAAACCTTCAAAAATTGTGAAAAAAAAGAAATATTGTTATCCAAACCAAAAAATCACTCCTCCTCGAAAAAAATTTAACAAATATTTTTGCAAAAAAAAAAAAATTTTTACCGAATTTTGAAAGCTGCCCAAAATTGACGAAAAAAATCGTTTTCTTCTGGCATTCTCCCAGAATTAATCTAAAAAATCAATAAACAAGACTAAAAGCTGCAGGTGGCGCTCGAGCAGACGTACAAGGCGATCGCGTCGGCTCCGTCGGTGCAACTGCGTCCGGTGGGCTCGTCGGCTCTGGCGAAGCGACGCATCATTCAGCTGGCCAACTACTCGAAGAACGTGTCGGCCAACGCGTGGTAACCGCACCGAAACCGGACGGAAAACGCGAAATTTGCGGTGTTTTTAAAGTTGCAGAACGGAATCGTCGACGGAGAACTCGACGACGACGACGACGACGACGCCTTCGAAGCCGCCCGTCTCGAAGAAGATGTTCCGTCGTCAGAATATGTAGTGGAAGCAACGTCACGGAGCCTATTATCTCTCTCTCTCTCTCACTAACTCACCCCTCCGAAATGCTCCATATTGAAGCTGCTCTATAATTACTAATTTCAACTAACCGACTCTCTCATTTTCAACCAATTTTTCTCGAATTCCCACTGTAAATTGTGATTCTAATTGCATCCGCCGCCACGTCCATTTTCCTACAAAAAATGAAAAAAAAAACAACAGATTCACAGCCAAATACGGGCCATTTTGTCTCATTTCGCAAAAATTTCCATTCTTTCCTCCCATTTTAACCCATCACCCCCCTCCCCTTACCACTAAATTTGTATTTAATTGTAAATGTTTTACGATTTCTTAATTATTTTCTATTGCATTACCGAAACGAATTGTGTTTGTGTGTGTATGTGAAAAAAGTCAATAAGTTGCTTGTACAGAATGTGATTTTTCTCTCTTTTTTTTGTTCGATTTTTGACGGAAAAATCGAAAAACAGCAAAAAAATAACAAGATTGCGCGTGCAATGATGCGCAAGAACCTGCAAACACGCTGCGGACTTTCACGAATACCGTAATCTTTTTAAAGAGATTGGACCGCCCGAGTTTAAAGGGACAGAGAGTTTCGCGGTCGGGTCTCGCCACGATTGAGAACCGTATTCTGAAATTTTGAAATTTTTTAAAAACAATTCACCCAAAATTCAAATAATTCGCGGCGCTTTTTTTGAATTTCGATCAATTTCCTAGAAAATAGTGCGGAAAAATTTAAATTATAAAGTTTTTTCTCTTTTTCGATCCGAGTTGCGCTTTTCGAAATTCTCCTTTTTAGGCCTTCCAGGACAATGTCTGGCCCAGTTTCGGTAGTACTGCCACCCACACCGGTCCTCGCTCCGCCGGTGCCGCCGGTCACGGCTCCACCCCATCCTCCACCGGTTCCGCCTCCGGGTCCTGCTCCGGTTTTGCCGTTGAGCTCGACCCATAAGACGGCGAACGATGCGTGCATCAAGCGCCTTCAGCAATTGCAGGTGAGATAAATATATTTATTTTTAATATTTAAAATGTACTTTTTTGTCAGGTTGAACCGGGAGCGAGGATCTATCCGCCGGTGGGGCCGCCGAATGTGTCGGGAAAAGAGTTCGACTTGCAAACGAACGCTTTCGGTATCGAAGTGAAGAGGAAGACCTTAATTTACCACTACATGGTCCACATCAAAGCGGAACTCAGCTCGACGAAAGAAGTGGTTTTCACCAAAAAAGGAAAAGAAGAGTTCGTCTTATTAGAAATCTAGGTTTAACTCTGATTTGCTTTCAGCTTTATTGTTTTGGATCGACACTCGAAGTGCTGCGAAATTTTCTTCCATGCTGTTCAAGAGTACAAGGAGTTCTTCCAATATCCGCAAAACTTCTTAATCTATGACGGTCAGAGCACTCTGTTCACCACTTGTGATTTGTTCCCGAACGTAGAGGATCAGCAGCAGAAAGTGAGTTTTTTTTTGAAAACGATCAATTTATCGAAGTTTGCAGTTCAAACTGTTTTCAATCGATGGCGCGAATATTTTCAACGCGGATCTCAAACTGTTGAGTCAAATCAAGCTCGAAGTTTACGCGACGAAAAACCCGCCGATCAACTTCTCGCCACAAGAGATTGGAAGACGAACTGCTGATGCAAACTTGGCAGCCAACAATCGAGTGTATCATCAGATTCTCGAACTGGCTCTCAACCAGTTCTGCATTCGAACCCCGTAAGAAATATGAAAATTCAAAAAGTCTAAAGTTTTGGGTTCAGGTTGGAGGTTGCTTGTTTCGAAAATGGAAAAGCGTACTTCATCGATCCTCCGCACTCTGGATTCGAGCCGTACGATTGCGCCGATGTTGGAGACGCAAAAGTGATGGTCCCGGGTGTCAAAAAGACGATCAAGTTCATTGAAGGACCACAGGGAAGAGGACAAAACAATCCGGCGGTTATCATTGATTGCAAGTTTTCCGTATTCTATTAAAGCCGACGGTTTTTCTTTTTCAGCGATCAAAGCTGCATTCCACGTGGACGTTATGCTCGACGCGAAGATCTGCAGTATTCTGAACAGAGATCAGACCAGGATCCTCAGCGATGCGGAGCGAGCCATGTGTCAAGCGGTTATCAAAGGACTCGACGTCACCACAAAGTACACCGGTCGCGTTCGACATCTCAAAATCGAATCGATTCACTCTCTCGACGCGGAAACCGGAAAATTTGAGCACAACGGCGAGAAGATCAGTGTTGCTAAGTACTTCTTGAAAAGGTGGAACATCACACTTGCGAAACCGAATCTGAACCTGATCGTGTGCAAAGAGCGTGGCCAGGACAATTACTATCCGCCCGAAGTCCTGCGAATCACTAAGAACCAGCGTGTGAAGATGTCACAGCAGACGAGCATTCAAAGTCAAAAGTCCATCAAGGAATCCGCTGTCTTGCCGGAAATACGTCAAAGACTCACCATGGTGGCGAAGGATGCGATCGGAATTGTTGGTGGAGAGCATTTGGAGAAGATGGGAATCAGCGTATGCGCCGAGCCACTGCAGCTGACTGCGCGTCAACTACCGCACCCGTTGATCACTTATCAGACTGGGAAAACGTCGGCGGTTGTTGAAGGCAAATGGCGTAGCTTCGGTCACTATGCTCGACCAGCAATCACACCGAAAATTTGGGCGATGTATGCGGTCGGAAACCCAAACTCACGGTTCACAATGAACGATTTGAACAAGTTCGTCGCAGAGTTTATCAACATGTCCGCTTCGAAAGGTGTTCGTCTTGGATCTCCTCAAGATGCTCGTCTCATTGCGGCGCTTCGAATTGAAGAGACTCTTCTCGAGGCAGCCCACGCGTCGTGCGAATTTGTCTTCATCATCACGGACGACTCGATCACACATCTTCACAACAAGTACAAGGTCATCGAGCGGGAACACCGGATGATCGTTCAGGACATGATGATGTCGAAGGCGCTTTCCGTGATTCACAAATCGAAGCGGGTCACACTGGAGAATGTGATCAACAAGACGAACGTTAAATTGGGAGGAACCAACTATATGGTTGGTGATCCGAAGCGATTCCACGACGATCAACTCATCATCGGAGTCGGCCTTTCTGCTCCGCCTCCGGGATCCAAGTTTGTGCTCGAGGGAAAAGGGTTCTTGAACCCCGTCGTCATAGGCTTTGCTTCGAATGCTCTCAAGAACCAGGAATTCCAAGGAGACTTCCTTCTGAACAGCATCGGACAGGATGTGAGAAAACTTTCATTTTATGTGCTGAATAGATGTATTTCAGACCCTTGCGCCGATCGAGGACATTATCAAGCAAAATGTCGAACAGTTCCAGAAACGTTCCCCAGAAAAGACGCTGCCGAAGAAGGTGATCGTTTACCGGAGCGGAATCGCGGAAGGTGCACACGGAGCCGTCATGGCTTATGAGATTCAGATCGCCAAGACGATTCTTAAAAAAATGAATCCGAACATCAAGCTGATCTACATTGCCGTCACCAAGGATCACACGCATCGCTTCTACAGACTCAACAGATCCGATTTGCACGAAAAGGATGTGAAAGGGTTCGATGAGAAGAGATCGCAATGTCACAGCCAAACCAGCCGCTCAAGTTCGAATCCGAATCAATTCGAATTCCCGAAGGCGTCCGAGATGAACATTCCACCCGGAATTCTTCTCGACACAATGATCACCCACCCGGCTGCCAAACAGTTCTTCTTGAATTCTCACACAACTCTGCAAGGAACCGCTCGAACTCCGTGTTACACAGTTCTCGAAGATCAAACCAACGCGTCGCTGGCTCAGCTGGAAGAGCTCACCTACGCCCTCTGTCACCAACATCAGATCGTCACAATGACCACTTCACTGCCGACACCACTCTATGTGGCCAACGAGTACGCCAAACGTGGTCGCAACTTGTGGATCGAGAGAACGTAAGTTGAAATGGAATACAGAACGGAACCTTTTTCTTTTTTTCAGTGCTCAATGCCCGGTCGAACGAGGCGATATGGACGAAATGGCTCGTCTCCGAGAGCTCACCGAAGAAATGAGCTACAAAAACGCCGGACACTTGCTCGAGAAGCGCATCAACGCCTAGTGTGACTATGAATCCTGTACCTTATATTTTCTATACTCGATTAGTTGTTCATACTACTTTGTACCATGATACTTCACCCAAAAAACCAACTCCTACTCTCTTCCTGTATTTCCTTTTGAAATATGTAGCATCCAATGCGTTCTGTTCCATTCTTCCCACCCCTCACACCACTACTTCCCTTCTAGAGATATATTGAGCACTTTAATAATTTATCTTTCTATTTTTCAATAGTTTTGGAGTACTCTGTCACATGTTTGTTACCCTCTTCTTCTTCTTTCTCTCCCACTAGCAACATTCTCCGAAACCAAAGCTCAAGTATTGTCCCCTCCCTTTCACCAAAACGCAACCCTGTGCCATTTTAACTGTCTTATTAAAACCAAAGAGTGATTGTAATTCAGTTGCTCTGAAAATAAAAAAAAAACTCGTAAAAATAGGAAAAATTCATCTCAGCGCGCGTGCGCCCCGAAAATCAATAAAATTCCGGGTCTAAAGAACAAGATGTCGATTCGTTTCGCGAGAAAAAAAAGAAGATAAGAGATCAAAAATTAATCGAAGAGAAAATTTCATCGTTTTTATCGCCGAACTTATCGCATTTTTAGGTTAGAAATCGATCGAAAACTTTTTTTTGCATCATTTGAATATTTTCTGTTTGTATTTTTCTTCAAACTTTCCCCCAATTTCATTTGTATCAATCATTTCTCTCTGAAATTTCAGCAATGTCGACTGAAATTTCGCTCGCCGAAATGCGTGCCGCCGCCGACCGAATCTCACCGTTCCTCCACGTGACGCCCATAATGACGAGCGAGAAAATCGATAATCTGATTGGCGACGGAGCGCATGTTCTCTTCAAATGCGAACACTTGCAAAAAACCGGCAGTTTCAAGGCTCGCGGAGCACTGAACTCGGCTCTTTTGGCAAAAGAGCAACAAGCGAAAGGAGTGGTGAGTTTTTGAAACGAAAAAAAAGAATTTTTTAATTTTTTAAAATTTACTTCTTCGAAAAATATCCATTGTCAGCTGTAAAACAAAAAGAAAACAGCGGAAAAAATTCAAAAAATGTTTTTTTGAAAAACATTTTGTCCGTAGAGCGCACTTGCTGACTTTTGCCGATTTTGACAATCGTGGATTTTCAATCAATAAGTATTCGAAAAAAAATATTTTTTTAAATAGATTCGATGTGAAACAGAGAAAAAATGAAAATTTTCCGAGAAAAAAATCGGAAAAAATTGATAAATTTTTGCAAAAAAAAAAAATAATCCTTAAAAATTTTTCAAAACCTTTTTTCATTTCAAAAAATAAAAATAGCGACATAGAAAAATGACTAAATATTCCTAGGCCACAGATAAAAAATCAGAAAATTTTGGCCTAGCTTTCTCATAAAAAATTCTAGGCCATGGAAAAATGGGTAATTATTTAAGATTAATTTTTAATTTTTTTTAACATGAAAAATTGAGACAATATTGAGTTCGAAAAAATTCAAATAAATTTTCAAGTTTTCAAAAAAAAAATTTTTAATGACCTAACTTTCTCATAAAAAAATTCTAGGCCATGGAAAAATGGGGAATTTTGATTTAAAAAAATTAACTAAGATCAATTTTTTTTTAAAATTTAAAATTAAAATGTTTAAAAAAACATGGAAAAAAGACAAATTTAAATTCGAAAAATGTAAATAAAATTTTAAATTCTCGAAAAAAAAACGGGAAAAGTTCTAAAAAAATTTAATTTTTTTTTGAAAAAATTCAAATGGCCCAGCTTTTTCACAGAAAATGCTAGAAAAAAATTAAAAATATTTTTTCTCAAAAATTCTAATATTTAAAGATCGCCCACTCGTCGGGAAATCACGGTCAGGCGCTCGCGTGGGCCGCCCAGAAAATCGGCTTGCCGTGCACAATTGTGGTGCCGAGCAACGCGCCGTCGTCGAAAATCGCCGGCATGCGCGACTATTCGGCCGATTTGGTGCTCTGCGAGCCGACGGCCGCCGCGAGGGACTAGTTTTCCACACGGTGGCCTAGAAAACCGCCCCCTCTCGCAATTTTCAGAGAGTCCGTTTGCGGCGAAAAAGCGAAAGAGCTCGGGTATACGGTCGTGGAGCCGTTCAATTCTGTCACAATGGTCAATGGACACGTGAGATTTTTTGATTTTTCAGAACCAAAAATTTTATTAAATTATCGATTTTTCCCACAGGCGTCGATTGCGATGGAGATTCTGGAGCAGGTCGGCGACCGAATCGACTCCGTTTTCCTGTCGGTCGGCGGCGGCGGCCTCTCCTCGGCCGTCGCTTTTTATCTCGGAAATTTGAGGCCTGACATTGAAGGTATTCAATAAAAAATTTTGAAAAAACGGCGGCCTAGCTTTTTCTAGGCCATCCGCGAGATTTTTTTTGCAGAAAATTTTCAAAAAAAAAAAATTTTTTACGGTTTCAATTTTTTCATTTTAGCGGTCGATAAAATTTTTCCAATAATACTGCAGTCACCAAATCATTGATTGGCCTAGAATTTGCTAGGCCACGGCCGCCCATCCCAGTTTTGTTTCCCTCGAAGATTTCAGTCTATCTCGTGGAGCCGGCTCAAAAAGAGCTCTCGAAACTGTTGGAGCACAATATTCGGTGCTCGACGGACACGCTGAGCACCATCGCCGACGGAGTCCGCGTGGCGAGACTCGGACCCATCTGCGAGCCGATCATCCGAAAATATTGCACGAAACGGGTGATCAGTGTGGTGAGGAAGTGCGCTCCATCGACAATTTTTTTTTCCGCGAGTTTTCAGACCGAAGACGAGATTAAGGAGGCGCTGAAATTGGTGTGGACTCGATTGAAGGTTAGACAAGAGGAGTTTTTGAAAAAAAAATTTTTTTCGAAAAAAAATCGAGCTTGAAAGATTGATCGGCGATTTTTGCGCAATTTTTAATTTTTTTTTCCAAATTTTTCCAAATTTAAAAAAAAATTGAAACAATTTTTTTTGTTGAAAAAAAATCGAAATTGAAAAATAAATTTTTTCCAAAATTTCGCAGTCAATTTTCGAATTTTTTTTTCAAATTTCTGAATTCTGAAAAAAATCTGAAAATTTAGTTTAATTTTTCGCTTAAAAATGCAAACCTATTTTCGTTAAAAAAAAGTTTTTTTTTTGGAATTTTTTTCTGAAATTCGATTTTTGTAAAAATAGTTTTCATTTTTTTATAATTTTTAAAAATTTTTCTTATTATTTTTAGATTGAATTTCCAGATTTTTTTTCGGAATTTAGCCCCGATTAGGTATTTAATTATCGATTATTTTTTGCAGCAGCTTTTTTTTTGGAATTTCTTCTGAAATTCGATTTTTTAGAAATCAGTTTTTATTTTTCCCTAATTAAAAAAAAATGTTCCTAATTATTTTAAGATAAAATTTCAGATTTCAGGTATTTAATTATCGATTATTTTTTTGCAGCAACGAGTGGAGCCGACTGCGGCTCTCGCGTTCGCAGGAGTCCTCTATCACAAACCGGAACACGTGAAAATGCCTCTCGTCATTCTCTGCGGCGGAAATGTCGACGTCGATTTTGTGATTCGTTGAATCGCGAAAAATTGATTCAGTTTTTATTATTCGAAATAAAATTATAATTTTGAAAAAAAAAATTCTAAAAAAATTCTATAAATTCAATTTCACGAGAAAAACCTTTAAAAAACTAAATTAATTTTTTGCTCTTGAATTTAGTAGAATTTTCGGAATAAAATTCGAATTTTGAAAAAAATAAACTTACTATGTAAAAATAAATTTTTTTTCAGAACTGAGGAAAAATTATAAAAATAATAATTTTTATTTCAAGAAAAACTGAAAAAAATCAAAAAAAATTGTTCGAAAAAATTTAAAATTAAAATTTTTTTTTTTCAAAAACAGAGAATAATTTTTTTAAATATTCGCATAGCGCGAATATTATCAGAAATAAAATTATTATTTTGTAATATTAAAATAAATAATTTAAAAAAATTAATTAAAAATAATTTTTTAAATTTTTTTTCAAACCGTAATTTCTCTGAAACTAGAAAAGTTACGAGAAATCTGTCGACTACAAATTTTATCAGCGTTAAATTTTCCATCTTTTTCTAGTTGACAACTTTTTCATAATTATTTTAATTTTCGAGATATTACAAAAGTTTCCAAAAAAATTTTGAAAATTTTTTTCTAGAAATTTAAAAAAAAATTGATTTTGATTGAAAAAGTAAAATCCAACTTTACAAAAATTTTGAAAGGAATTTAAAAATTTAAAAATTAAAAAAAATTAATAATTTTTTAATTAAAAAAAAAAACAAATTTAATTTTAAAAAATCTCCAGGTCAAAACTAACTTTACCAAAAATTTCAGAGGGGGAGTTTAAAAATTCAAAAAAAAAAATAAATAAATAAAAATAAAAATTTGTGTGGAAATGGGTTTGTTGTACAGTTGGAATCGAGCGCCACTGATTATCATAATCGCGAGAAGAGAAGAGAAAAGGAGGAAGAGATGACCGTTCTGTCTGCGTCTCTCTCTCTCTCTTCCTCCACGTCTTCTGCACGTCTTCTGAATGACGACGACTGATAACATCGATCAGTCTCACCACTTTCTCTCCCCATTTATTATTTTTTCTCTTTTCTCTCACTTTTTTTAAAACGATTTATTGATTTTTTTTTCGTTAATTTTTCGTTGAAAAAAATTCCTGACAATGAAAGATAAATTGATTTTTGAATTGGAAAAAAAAAATTAAAAAAAATTTTTTTTTTTAAATTTTTTTTTTCGAAATTAGATTTTTTAGAAAGAAATGCTGAATTTTCTGTTTTTTTTTAAATTTAAAAAAATCGATTTTTTAATTTTTTCCAGTGTTCGAAATATTTTTTTCAAGTGTTCGAAATATTTTTTCAAATAATTCGAGAAAAAATTTTTTTTTTTTGCAAAAATTTATCACTTTAAACGTTTTCTCTAATTCGCCTGTCACTTTTCGTCTATTTAATTAAAATTGATTCTCTAAAGGTTTTTCTCATGTGATCAAACATCGGGACAATGATCAGCGACGATTTGATCGAGGAGGAGGATGACGTCAGTTTATCGATTTTTTGCCAGAAAACACTAGAAATTAATTTCAAAATCAGCTTAAAACCGTCTAAACCACAAAAACTATCCCAAAAACCGCCGAAAATCGCTGAAAAAACCCTCAATTGCTGAAATTTTTTGACGGGGCCGTGGCCGCGAACGAGCGTTTTCTAGGCCATCTCTGTTTTTTTCCCCGCATTCATTTTATTCGTTTTTCACCCAAAATTCGGCTATTTTCGACTAGAATGCCGTAATTTTTGACAGCAAATGTATACGGTAAGTGTTTATTTTCATAAAAATCCCAAAAAAATCGTAAAAATACCAGAAAAACTGAAGAAAACCTGGAAAATCGCAGATTTTTCGAAATTTTCCAGTTTTTCTTGGGTTTTGTCTTGAAAACAGCTGGAAAATCGCAAAAATCTTTGAAAATCGTCGGGGAAAAGCGATAAAAATGTGAATTTCCTCGAAAATACCGGTTTTTTCGTTCGATTTTCCACCCCCCCCCCCCCTCCCTAAAATTTTATGTGCAGTCGTTAAAAATCGGCGAAAAGCTAGTTAAATCGCGATTTTATTTTCGATTTTGAATTCGAAAATTTTAATAAGATACGTGTTAAAAGTTTCAAAAATCATAGAAAACATTTTTTTATTCTTAGGAAAAAATGAAAAAAAATTTTTTTTTTTTGGAATTTTTTGTTTTTTTTTCAAAATTCGTCTTATATATTTTTTTAGCTTAATTTTTAATTTTTCAAGTGAAAAAATTTTTTTTTTCCAAAAATATTAATTTTTTCAATTTAGCGTCAGAAATTAAAAAAAAATTTTCATTCGAATTTTGATTTTTTTTTTTTGAAAAATTAAATTTTTAAAAAACCCTAAAAACCCTAACTTTTCGATTAATTAAAAAAAATTGCGGAAAAATTCCAATTAAAAAATTCTAGTAAAAAACCACTCTCCCGCTATTCCAATTCCTTCTTATCCCAAAAATTCAAATTTTCTCCATTTTCCGAAAAGAGCGCATTTGCATCATTGCCGAATTTCAGCGAAGAATCCTGCCCCGCTGAAAAAAAAGAAGGATCAGGAATAATAAATGAGTGTTTTTGCGAGGAGAGAGAGGAGGAAAAGAGGGATTCGTTTATTACACGGGGCCAAGAAAGAGAAAGGAGAGAGAAGAAAGAGAAAGAGAAAGAGAAAGAGAAACAGCTGTCGGCGGCCGGTGGTGTCCGAGGGGGTCAAAACGGACACAAAGAGGGCACCTGTCCCCTCCTCTCTTTTCCAATCTTTTCTCCCCCCCCCCCCCCCCCCCTCCGAATTTCGAATTCCCGCCCATTCTTTTCGTTCGCCTTTCCATTGTAATCGCACAGAAAATTGCACGTTTCCCCGATTTTCTGAACTTTTTTTGACAACCCGGGAAAAGTGCGAACAATTTTTTTTGTTTCTCAAAATTTCGGGTTTTAGTTGTTTCTGAAAAAAATATTTTTTGCTGAATTTTCTGATTTCTAAGAAGTTTAACTTTGAGCTGAGCGAGAAAAATTTTGTTTTCAAAAAAAAAATATTTTTGTGCAAAATTTTGGATTCACAAATTTTCTCGCTTATTAAAAATTAAATATAAATAATAAAATTGAATTAAAATTTTTTTTTCATTTTCTCAAAATTCTGCCAAAAATGTGAAAAAATTTTTTTTTTCGAAAAATTTCCGAAAAATAATTTATTTTTTCCGAATTTCAAAATTTTTTATCAAACAAAAAATCGCGTAAAATGTCCATTTTTAAAATAAAATTTTTAAAAAAACTTGAACGCGGAAATTTTTTGATTTGAAAATTTTTTGTGAAATTAGGATTTCAAAATTTTCATGCTTTAATTTAAAAAAAAGCGATTTTCCTATTTTATATTTTTTAGATTTAAAACATTTTTTAATTCTGAATTACTGAATTAAAAATATTTTTTGACCTACCCCGCCGAGAATCTTTTTTTTTGAACGCGCGAAAAACAGGGGGTGTAAAAATAAAAATAAACAATTTTTTTTTCAAAATATTTTTTTCCCTTCTAAAAACTTCCAATTTCACTTGTTTTTCTCTTCCTTTTCTCCGTTTTTTTTTCTGAAAAAAACTTTTTTAAAAACGTTTTTCCTCAAATTTTCGTTGTTTTTCATAGGTCTGAGTTTCGAAAAACGCTTTTTTTTCTTTTTTTTTCTCTCATTTTTTTGCTTGAAAAAATACTAATTTCTTGAGAAATGCTCTGTAAAATTGACAAAAAAATTTTTGTTTTTCCAAAAAATTACAATTTTCCACTCGAAAATTTGAATTTCGTCTAATTTTTCTATCAAAATTCCAAACAAAAATGCATTGTTTACAAAATTTCGGCGTTATTTTTCTTTTTCTCCGAATAATCAAACAAACGTTGCTCGCCGAGCAGCCGAGCACACGAGCAGCACATTTATCTTTTTTCGCCGTGAAAAACAAGGGGAAAAGAGCCGAATTTTTGTAAATTTTAGGGAAATTTTTTTCTGAAAAAAGTCAGATTTGAAAAAAAAATCAGATGAAATTAATTTATAATAATAAGTAAAATTTAATTTTTTAATTTTTAGAAAAAACTATTTTTTTTAATTTTCAAAAAACATTTTATTTTAAAAAATTCCTTATTCAAATTTGCTATTTTTTAAAGAATTCCTGGAAAAAGTTACATTTTTTTAGAAAAATTAAATTATTTTCCGATCAAAAAATTCACTTTTTAATTAATTTTTTTAATTCTAAAAAAATTTTATTTTTTTATTTTTTAATTATTTTTTTTCTGGAAAAATAAATAGGCGAAAACATGAATCTCCGAATTTTTCTTCAATATTTGCACAGTGAAAAGTGAGAAAAATGAAAAAAAAAAACTCTTTCTCTCTTCACAACGAAAAGCCAATATTTACAGTGAACATTTTTCCATATTTTTTTTGCGAAAAAAAATAATTTTTCCTCCCATTTTTTTCTTAAATTCCATTGCATTGAAAATTTTTTTTGGAAAATGCGCTCCATTGAAATCATTTTTTCTCTAAAAATTCCAAAAAAAAAATAATTTTTTTTCGATTTTTTTCCCGTCATTATTATGATTTTGGGTTCTGTCTGACTGTCTGTGAGACTGCTGATAATAAAAATAATAATAAAAATATTAATACGCAACCCCACAAAATGCGAAAATCACTGATAAGAATCGATTTGACACTCTTGCGTTTCCCACCAGTTTTCGATCATTTTTATTGATTATTTCCCCCCAAAATTAATTTTTTTTTGTTTTTTTTTGAAGGATTAGGGAAATTTGAAAAGAAAATTGAAGTTCGTGAAAAAAATTTTTTAGCACGATATGACAATTTTAAAATTCAGGAAAGCTAAAATTTGAGCTTTGCGAGCTAAAATAAAAATTATTGCAAATTTTAAAATTTCTCAATTAATTATTTAATTTTTTTTCTGGCTGAATATGATAAATTTGAAATTTGAAAATCATTTTTTGAAAACTAAAATAAAAATTATTTTTAATTTTTTAAATGCTGAATTATTTAACCATTATTTTCAAAATATGAAAATTTTCTTAAATATTTAAATGTGATAATTTTTTTTAAATAGTTAAACTGAAAATAAAAATAATTTTTAATTGCGATTTTTTAAATTCCTATTTTATTTTTTTTTTCGAATTTATAATTTTTTTTTTGCAGAATTCCGCTTGCCAGGACGCTGATGAGATTATTATATATGTGCCCGAATTTGCTGGATATCGAGAGGTGATTCTTTTTAATTTAGAAAAAAATTCAGAATTTTTTTTTATTTTCAAAAATAAATCAAAATTAGTTTTCGATTTTTCTAAAATTATTAGTACAAAAAAAATTGAAAACGGGTTAATTTCTCATGCATTTGTTTTAAAATTAAAATTAAATTAATTTTTTCAAAATATTTTTTTGGATGGGAGAATATTATTGTTACATTCATTCCATGTCGAAAAAGAAATTTAAAATTGATTTTTTTTTTTAATTGAAATTATTACTTTTAGGTAAACATCGACGCCGCTATTTCTCTATGCCCCACACCGACGCCGGCTAGAAGAGAATCGTGAGTTAAAAAAATAAATTTAATTTGAAAAATTTGAAAAAATAAATTTATAAAAAATACTTAGGCTACATACCTCATCAATTAAAAAAAAATTTAAAATTAAAAAGTCAATTTTAAAAAAATTAATTTTTTTTATATTGTTAAACCTCATTTTCCAATAAAAAATGTAAAAATATTGATGAAAAGAGGTGCAAAAAAAAATTCATTTCACTCGATCGACGAGAAAAAAAAATGGATTGCAAAGTAAACAAACACAAACTTTTTTCCTTTCCAATTCAAATTTTTCTTTTTCACACTGAAAAAAGTTTTTTTTTCATATTTTTACAAAAAATGTAAGAAATCCTCTACAAAAATTTTTTTTCAGTTGAAAAAAAAATAAAATTTGTATTTTTCTAAAAACGATTTTTGTGTTTTCATCAGCAATTTTCTTGAAAAACCCAGAATTAAGCGTGAAATTCCGCATTTTTTCAGTTATTTCACTGATTTTATTTATAGTTTTATCTCAACATTTCCGATTTGATTATAGGGGAAAAAATAGAATAAACCCGGAAATTTGAATTTAGAAATTAAAAATAAAAAAAAATGTCAGAAAATCAGAATATTTGGCTGAAATTTTGGGATTTTTCTCTTGAAAGCTTCGAGGATTATCTGGATTTTTTTTTTTGATTTTTTCAAAAGATTATCTGAGAAAATTCGAATTTCAAAAAATATTTCCCGTTCCGCATAGAAATAGAGTTGGTTTAAAAAAAAAATTTTTTTGCTTCAAAATTTTTTTTAAAATTTTTTTTTGAAAAAATTGAAAAATAAAATAGCATACTTGACAAAAAACACTTGAAACGAGAAAGTTTTTTAGATTTTTTGAGAATATTTTTGCATTTTTTCGTAAAACAAAAAAAGCGAAATTTGTTTCCTGAAATATAAATGATTTTTTTGAATAAAAAAAAATTTCGGATTAAAAAATCCGAAATTTTTTTGAAAATTATTTTTTAAACTAAATAAAATGAATTAAAATCGGAAAATTTTTATTCGAGTTTTTTTTAATTATTCAAAAATTTTTTTATTCGTTGAAAATTCAAATCAAAAGGCTCTGATTTTTTAAAATTATCATTATCTTCATCTCTAAGCTTCCGAAATATATGTTTTCTTTTGATACAACTTTTCATATAGAAAAAAAACGTTTACAGTGTAAAAATACTTTTTTTTAAATTTACAATTTTTTTTTTGACATTTTAAAAATGAAGAAATATTTAGGAAATTAAGAACATTTTGATTTGAATTTTCAAAAAATTAAGAAAAATCCACTTTAACATTTTTTTATTAGAAAAAAATATATTTGTTATTATGAAAATTTTAAATAAAAAAAAAAAAAAAACTTTTTGAGAACTTTAAAAAAATCAGCCATTGAGGAGACAATTTTTTTTTGTTTCAAGTGTTTTTTGTCAAGTGTGCCATTTTATTTTTAAAATTTTTTTTTCAAAAAAAAATCTAGAAATTTTGAAAAAAAATTGAATAATTTTAAAAGGGAATATGGCGGAACAGGAAATATTTTTTGGAAATTCGAATTTTTAAAAAAATTTTGATCCAAAAATTTCCTTGTGTTTTTTTTTTAAATCGTGACGATTTATTTTTTTTTAATCCTAGACCGAACCGAACGAAAGAGATGCGTCGACGATTCGAGAAGCAACGGCGCGAGAAGGAGAAAGAGACGAAGAAGTTGTTGTTGGGCGACGAGGAGAAAGAGTTCGACGACGACGACGACGACGACGACGAGTTCGACGAGGTGTTCGAGGAGCGACGACGCACCCAAGCCGACGCCCTATCCCACGGACTACAGGTACCCTCGCCTGTTTCCCTTTTTTTTTTTTTTTTTGAAAATTGATTTCCACAAAATTTTTCAAGTTTTCTTTTTTATTCTTTTTTTGGAATTTTAATAATTATAACCTCACGTTTTTGAAAATCGGTTTCCTATAAAATTTCCAATTATTTTTTCGAAATTTAAAAAAAAATTGAAAAACGGGAAATTTATTATTAGAAAAATTTTATTTAATAAAAAAATTCTTTTTTTGAGAAAAATAGTCGATGACTGTAAAAATCGGGGGATTAAAAAAAATTTTGTTAAACTTTCGAATAAGAATTTGTTTTTTTAAAATGAATAAATAAAAACTAAAATAGCTTAGAAAATATTTTAAAACTATTTTTTTTGGATGAAAAAAATAAAATTATTTAGAAGAAAAAAAACTATCGTATTGGTTTCAAACATGAATTTTTAAAAATTAAAATTACAATTTAAAAAATTATTTGAAAAAGTTGATAAAATCACGAAAAATTGAGAATAGTCTCTGAGTTTTTAAAAATTATTTTTTTAAAATTGAATTAAAAAAATGAAATTGGAATATTTTGAATTTTGAGAAGATTTTTTTAAATAAATATAAGACTCAGCTAGCTTTTTTTCAAAGTGAAAATTAAAAAAAAAATAAATAAAATTTGTATTCTCTCTAGCAATCTGGGAGTATTATAAAATTTAAAATCTTAAAGTCTAATTTCTCGCAATTTTTTTTCAAAAAGGAAAAAAAGCAGAAGAAAGAAAACACGAGATTAATGAATTCCGGTGCGTTCTGTTGACGTTTCGCATTAATTTCGCCCCCCTCCGCGCACCCGCCATCAACACGGGATTACTGTACTTTCGAGCCTGACTCTCTCCGGCTCTTTGTGCTCTTTGTGCTCTTTTTTCATTCTTCCCCCGCCCGAGCCACAATTTGCTCTTGATCATTGAGAAAATCATTTTTTGTACCCACCCCACTTGTATTAGACCCGTGTTCTCAAACTTTTGACACTATTTTGAGAAATAATTTCGACTTTTTTTTTGATTTACCAAAAAAAAGAAATGCCGCACCCGAAAATGACGATGTATCGACGAAAAAAATTGCGAATGGAATGGAGAAAAGTGGGCATTTTTTTTTAATCGCGAAATTTTAAAAATAATTTTTTTGTTCTAAATTTTGATAATTTTTTTAGAATGAAATTTTAAAAATTGAACTGAAAAAAAATTTTTTGAAGCTATTTTAAATTATTATTTTTGCGAAAAATTAAAAAAAACAAATTTTTCTGAAATTTTTAAACATTTGCAATTTTTCAATTTTCGAAAATATTTTTCAAAAAAATTAAGAAAAAAATTTATTTTCAGCTTTATAGAAAAATTTTTAATTTCAATAAAAATTTGAAAATAAAATTTTTAAAATGAATAATTTTCGAATATATTTCGAATAATTTTTCTACAAAAGAAGGAAAGTGTTATAAAAATTTAAAAATGAAAATATAGGAAAATTTTTTAATTTTACCAAAACTGTGTAAAATTTTAATCAAAATCATTGTTTTTTTTTTTCAAAAAATTTTCAAAAAAATCGGAAAAAAATCGCGAAATTTTAAAATATTTTTTCGTTATTTTTACATTTTTTCTTCTTTGAAAAATCTTTGAGAAAAAAATAAAAGCTAAAAAATTGTCGATGGAAACTAAAAAACACGAAAAAAAAATGATTTCTCTCGTTTTTTTTTTTTTTTCTTCATCCTATCTATCTCTGCCACCTGTTTTTCGTGCTCGACAAGAGCAGGAGATCATCAACAATAAGACGAGAGAAAAAAAAGAAATATATATATATTTATTTATAAAGTCGAGCGGTTTTTTTTGTTGAAACCTGTTCACTTGTTCACCAAATTCAAAAATCAATTCAATCAATCATGCCGAGCGGACAAATATTTGGAAAATTGGCATTTATGGCGCATTTACTCAAAATCGACGCCGTCGTGAGTCGGAGTTTTAGTACTTTGAACTTAATTTCGATTTCTCAAATAATAATTGATCATTGTTGACACTTTCCGCCCCTTCCCCCTTTCCATTAAAAACCTGAGATAAGAGCCGAGTGCTGCTCCATTTTTCTACATTCCCCCTTCGAAATTTGCGCAAAATTTCGGAAAACTCGCTTCTTTTGCTCTCCATCCCGCCCGAAAAAATTCTGCAATTTTTGATGGTCGCTTTTCGGAAAATTGAGGTGTTTATCGATGTGAACCGAAGGTGATTGGATAATTTTTTTTTTTTGGGGGGGGGGGTTTGAAAAAAAAACAAACAAATAATTTTTTTTTGTAACGCGAAATAAATGCTCTCTTTTGAATAGTGAAATTTTTCTTAATTAAAAAAATTTTAGACGGAATTAATTCTTTAAAAAATTTCTGGGAAATTTTTTTTTTCAAAAAAAAAATTTATTTAAAAATTCGAATTTTGAGAGTTTTTCAAAATTTTTTTCGCAAATTTAATTTTTTTTTATTCGTGAAAATTGCATTATTTCAGATTTTTTTTCTATGAATAAAAAAAATTTGAATCAGTTTTTTGAATTTAAATTTTTTTTTAAAATTTGATCATTTTTCGGGAAATTGAAACTTTATCGATGTGAAAAAAAATAATTGCTTTTCAAAAGAAACATTTTTTTGGTTGGAATTTATAATTTATTTTTTTCTCGATAAAAAAAAAATTTCCCTACATTTTAATAAAAATGTTGGAAAAATTGGAAAACTTTAAAAAAAAAATTTTTCTTGAATAAAAAAAATAATCAGAGCTTATAATTTTATTATCAAACTTCGATTTCAAGTTTTCAGCTTTTTAGCTTGAAATATTAAAAACTAAAATTTTCTCTAATTTTCAATAAAATGTAAATTTGAAAAAAAAAAGTGTTTTATATTCTCAGTAATTCCATTCAATAGAAAAATCTCAAATTTTAAAAAAAGTAAAAATTGAGAAAAAAAATTAATTAATTTTTTTGTGAACAATTTAAAAATTTAAAAAAAATTGCGACGAAGAAATTATTGAATTTTTTTTGAAAACAATTTAGAATAAGCCAAATCTCGTACCAATTAATTCGTTTTATCTCTCGTTTCCAGATGCGAACATTCGAGCCGAAAGGAGGGTCGATTCGAAACGAGGAGTCCGTATCGAGTGTACTGCCACGCACAGCACCAATGAAAAAGCAGCGGAAGCATCGGAGACGCCGATCCGGTCAGTCGCCATTTTCTGAAATTTTTTTTTTTGAGGAAAATTCGAAATTCTTGGTTTCGTTTGCAGTAAAAATCAATTGATTGAATAAAAAATCTGGAAAAAATTTTTTTAATTAAAGAATAGTTTTCAGAGCATTTTCAAGCTGAAGTTAATTTTTTAAAATATTAATAAAAAATTCAAAGAGATTTTTTTTCAAATTTTCCAAAAAAAAATTTTTTCCAAAATATAATTTTCAATATATAAAAAAATATATAAAAATTGTTTTCTCAAATTGGAATTTTTAGAAGTTTTAAATGATTTAAAAATTCTTCAATAGAAGTTTTTGCATTTTTTTTAAACTTTGTAAACATTTTAAAACTTTGAAAATTTTATTTTTTCTAAATAAAAAATCATTTTATTTAAATTATTGAGTTTTTTTCAAAATTTTCAAAAAATTGAATATGAAGCATCAGTTTCATTTTTTTTTTTTTTGGTTTTTCAAATTTAATATTTCGTGAGTTTTTCAGGAAGTTTCACGGGCGGCGTGTACCCGCGAAAGGGCCACCGTAACCGGAGTCTGCTCGGCTACGCGATACCGCCTCCGAACGTGCACTCGGCCGACTGGCGCGACATGCTCGCCATCACCGACAACAAGGACGACAAACTCATGAAGACGGTTTGTCACGCCGAATTTGAACATTCCAAATTGAAAATTATTTTAAAAAAATAGAAAAAAAAATTCGTTGGAAAAAATTTCAACTAAAAATAGCGTAGTTTTTAAAAAATTAAATTTTAGCTTATAAAAAAATTGGCGGATTTTTTTTTCGTTTTTTTTTTTTTAAATTTCGAGCAATTTTCATGTTTTAGTTCTTGAAATTGAATTATTCTGGAAAATTTAGTTTAAAAAAAAATATTGAAAAAAAAACGAAATTCAAAATTTTTTTAACGAATGGGGTTTTTTTTTTCAAATGTGTTATTTTTTGATAAAAAAAATTAAATTATTTGTTTTCATTTAAAAAAATTTTTTCTAAAGTGTTTACAAATTTTTTAAATATTAAAATTTAACAAAAAAAAATCATTTCTTTAATATAAAAATTCCAAAAGTATTCAAGGATTTTTTGATTTCAAAGTTGCTGGTTTTTAATTTTTTTTTCCCGAAATTTTCAAAAAAAAAAGTGTTTTTTTAAATAATAAATTTAAAAAAAAAAAACTAACAAAAAAATTACTGCCGCTGGAATTTTTTTTTTTGATTTGGAAAAAAGATTCAAAGAATTTTTTTCAATAATTCGAAATAATATTTTTTTTCTTCAAAGGCTCAAAATAAAAACCCAAAAATTGCTATTTTTCTAAATATTATTTTTTTTAAAAACTTTTTTTCAAACAAAAAAGAATGACGAAAAAATTATCAATTTTCTAAATACAAAAAAATGTTTTTTCAAAATTTATAGCCTTTTCAAAAAATATAGGTGTAGATTCCCTGAAAAAAATATAGATGTAGAATCCCACTGTTCATGAAATTTGAAAAAAAAAGAGTGAAAATTCTCTAGATTCGCGCCATCAATGAGGCTGTCGCACGGCAAAAAGAGGCTGAAAGTAGGCATTTCAGTCGGAGAAAGGTGAAAAAAAGTGACTGAATATTGTGGTTTTCTATTTTTTTTTTTTGGAAATAGTTGTGACACTTTATTAGTGACTTTCTTTCTCACTGTAGAATATGTGAATTGTGCTCGTTTCTTTTTTTCTAGTAGCTCCTTAGTCCGATTAGTCCGGTTTTTTATAAAAATTTAATTTAAAAAATACTTTTTTTCTGAAAATTTGAAAATTTGTACTGTTTTTTTTTCTGATTTTTTAAAATTTTAACTAGTTAACAGAAATTTGCTCGAATTTTTATAAAATTCGAAAAAAAAAGAATAATAATAATTTATTTATTTTATTCATCTCAAATTAATATTTTTTTCAAAATTTTTCTCGAATTTTTCGGGAAATTTCCGGCTGATCCTTGATGCATTTTGGAAAAAAAGAGCACTGGAACATTTCGAAACCGATGAAAAGTGCTTGAGTTTTTTAAATTTCGTGAATTTAAAAAAAACAATCGAAAGGGATGCCACATAAAAATTTTAATGCGACAAAAAAAAATTGCGGTTTCAAAATCTCATTTTCGGCGTTCAAAATAAAAAAAAAAAACGATTAAAGTTTTGCACGGAATTCTGTTTCCTTCTTTCCGCGTCAAAAAAACAAGTTAAATTTCCATTTCCGTCTACCGTAACCATGATTTTTCCAATAGTTTCAAAATTGAAATATATAACAAAAATGAATCCCTAGCGGGACTCCCGTATCAGCCACCAAAATGGCTTCTTTTATATTGTGAGGAGTTACGGTAATCAGTTTTTTCTTTCTCCCTTGTATATTCCGGAAGTTGCACGGAACTCGCCATAACTTTTTCGTGGTGAATCCTATAAAACTTATGCAGTTATCAAAACTATAAAGCCCTTTGAGACGTTTCGAATGGTGCAACGACAATTTGAAAATCTTGACTTTGAAGAAATTTATGCAGGTTTTAGTAGAACTTTTTCCGTGTTCCGTGTTTTTCACGGAGAAAATTCTACTAAAACCTGCATAACTTTCTTCAAAGTCCAGATTTTCAAATTCTCGCTGCACCATTCGAAAGGTCTCGAAAAGCTTTATAGTTTTGATAACTGCATCATTTTTATAGGATTCACCACGAAAAAGTTGTGGCGAGTTCCGTGCAACTCTGTTTTTCGATGAAGGGCGGGTCGGAGGAGGGAGGGTTGGGGGGTAAAAACGGAACGGTAGCCGTTTATCATTTCTCCCATTGTTTTGTTTGTCGAATAGCTCATCGTCATCGTCATCCTCACCGATCGTCTTTTCCTTATTCCTCTCTCAGTGTTGATTCAGCGTGAGAGAGCTGATTAGCAGAGACCCCCCCCCCTTTTTCTCTCTCCGTTCTCAAATTGTGACCACTATTTTTGATTTCTGAATTTGTTTCTGAGAATATTTGAATCAATTTTTCTTGCGAGTATGAAATTCACCAAGGTGAGTCGTGCGAAAAAAATGGGATTTTTTTTTCAAACTTAAATTTTAGAGAAACGAAACTGGAAAAATATGGAAATTGTTTTTTTTTGCAAATTTCGAACAAAATTAACAATTTTAAATGCTTTCAGAAAAAAAATCTCGAGTCAAAATTTTTTTTCCAATTTTTTTTTTGAAAAATTCACAAATAATGAATAAATAAAAAATTAGTGGAATGAGAAATATCAGATAGTAACAATAAATTTAAATTTAAAAAAATTAATTTTAATTGAAATTTTTTTCATTTAAAAAAATCCTCACAATTTCTAGATTTGAAAGTTGTTTTTCTTGAAAAAAAATATTATTACAATTAATTTTGATGAATTGTTTTTTTTTCTCGTCCCGATTCCAGTTCAACTTCTCGTCCACACACTTTGCGATAAAAATCTTGGCGCCCGGCCAACAGAGAGAAAGAGACAGGGGTCATTCTCTCTCTTTTTCTCTCTCTTTCTCTCTCTTTCTCTCAGAATTTTATAAGAAAGAGAAAGAGATAAGCATCAAATGAGTCTGTTCTTTTATTATTCACTCGCCCAACTCTATCATTGCAAGTTCTAAAATTGTTTCATTTATTTATTTTTAATTTTTATGAAGGTTTGTTCGATTTTTGATTTCGAATAATTTTGATTGAACGAAAATTCTGTTTTAAAATTAATTTTTTCTTTTTTTTTGAATCGCATTGATTTGTGAGTTTTTGACCACGTAAAGTTAAAAATTTTTTTTAAAATTGGAATTTAAAAAAAATTCTGGAAAAAAAGTTTTAAATTTTCGAATTTCAAATAGTCTCGAAAAAATTTTTTTCTCTAAAAAAAATTATTTCTAAAAATTGATTTTCTAGTCTTCCATTATTTTTTGGAAATGAAATGTGATCTGCAGTCTCTAGATGAAACTGAACAAACCCGACCGAAAATTCGTCACTTTTATTCACTTGATCTGCGAATTTAACGGTGAAAATCCCCCCGTTTTTTCCAATCACTTTTTAAAATAGTTGAACGAAAGATTTTTGTTTTTTTTTCTCTGTCTTTTTTTTTGAAATTTTAGGACTTGAAAAACTTGAAAAAAGTTTTATCTCGATGGTGAGATCAGTGCCAAAAAAAGTGAACTGAGGACTGTATTTTCACGTTTTTTTTTTGTGTTTTGACCTCAAAAAAATTTAAAAATTCAGTTTTGTACTTAAAAAAATGAAATACTATTTTTTAAACAAGAATCGCCAAGGTTCTAAATTTGAAAAAAAAATTTAAATTTAAAAGCGAAAAAATTAATTTTTTTAAATAAAAAAAAATAATCCAAAGCAGCTTAAAAAACAATTGTTCACATTGATTTGAAAGTTATATCATTATAAAAATTGAAAAAAAAATTTAATTTGATTTGAAAATTGCAAAAAAAAAACATGGAAGTTTGTTAGAAATTAAAACATTTTTTAAAGTTTTAAAAATTTCAAAAATTCTGAAATTTTTTATTTCAATTTTCCCAATCTCATTCTCATTTTTTAGCTGAAAATATAATATTTTTAAATAAAAATCGCCAAGGTTCTAAATTTGAAAAAAAAAATTGAAATGCGAAAAAATTTTTTAATTTAAAAAAATATATAAAAAATTAAATATCCTATTTTAAAAAAATGATAGAAATTATTTTAAAACCATATCATTTTCGAAATTAGAAAAAACATTTAATTTGATTAACAAATTGCGAAAAAAAACAATGGAATTTTTAAAAATTTTTAAAAAATTTTAAAATTTAAAAAATTCTGAAATTTTTTCTTCCAAATTTTCCATCTTCCTCCCCTCGTCTTACAATCCGATTCCCATTTTTTTCTGTTGAACTTCCTTTGTGTCTTGTAACTTTTTTTTTTTTTTTTTTGGAAAGTTTAAATTGGACGTGAAGTTTTCTCAGTTTTCAGTTCGCAGCCCCTCGTGAGTCTCGAACAGTGTCGGTGAATTTTAAAAAGAGAGAGAGAGAGAGATTAGAATCTTCCTCTTCTTCTTTCAAAAATCGCATTCTCGACGAGAGGCGGGGGAGGGTGGAAAAAACGTTCCATTTCTATCGGTTTTCTCGATACTGATCTTTCTTTTTCCTTCATTCTCAGTTCGAGGCCATTCATTCAAGTGACACACTCGCTCTATCTCTCTCTAAAATGGGTCTCGACACGAAAATTTGCAGCGGCGAATTATTTTGGAAATTTATGATAGCTCACTTAGCCTGCCATTTTTTGATTTTTTTTTAAATTAAAAAAAAAACAATTTATTTTTTGAACAATTTATCATTATATTTAGCTCATTTTTTAAGGAGAAAAAAATTAGGGAAAAATTTTAATTTTAATTTATTGTTTTTCGCTTCAAGACCCATTTCCGTTTTTTTTTTCCCATTTCCGCTCCTTATCTCTCTTTTTTTTTGACACCTCATCCAAAAAAAAAAACAAGGATTTTTTTGTTTTTTCCCTCTAAAATTGGCTGATAAGAAACAAAAAGTGATAATCTAAATTTATTTTTTTGAAAAAAAATAAAACGAGAAAGGCAACAATTTTTGAAGCCTTTGCCAAAAAAAATTGATTTTTTAAAATCTATTTTATTATTTTATTTTTCTGAAAAAAAAACAAATGTATTTTTGCTATCGACGACACCGAAAATTGGTCTCGGAAAATGTTTGGTATACGGAAGAAAGTGAAAATGTAGGAATTTCAGAAAAAATTGTTTTTTTTTCTAGAAATTGAAAAAAATGAAATTTTGAAAAATTAAAAAAAATTTTTTTTTTAAAAATTTAGTTTAAAATTTAAAAAATTAATTTCACAGTTGGATTTTTTAAATGAAAAAAATAAATTTCAGATTAATAAATAGAAATTTGAAAAAAAAATACATTGTTAGCTCCAATTTTGATTTCAAAAATTAAAAAAAAATCAATTTTACTTCAAAATTAAAAAAAATTAATTTCAAAGGTGCATTTTTTAAACTAAAAAATAAATAAATTTCAAACTAATAAATAGAAATTTGAGAAAAATAATAATTTAGCTCCAATTTAGATTTCAAAAATAAAGAAATAATTTTATAGCAGAGTCAAAAAATTTAAATTTGAAAATTAAAAAAAAAAATTAATTCCAAAATTAGATTTTTCAAACTAAAAAAAGAAATTTTGGATCAATAAATAGAAATTTTAAAAAAATAATTTAGTTTTTTTGAAACTATAAACTTAACACTGAATCGAGTTCTCACTAGAAATTAATTTTTTTTTTCAATAAAAAAAACTCAAATTTTTTTCCAATTTTTATATTTAGAAAAAGAGTACATTCCCGGGTTAAATATAAAGAAATAAAAATAAAAATTTTTTTCATTCTTCAGCTGGGCGTGTCGCGATACGTGCACCACTCGAAGAACGATCCGTTGTCAGTGGCGTCGTCGTCGTCGCAGCCGTCGGGAGATGCGAACCGCGCGTGCTGCTCGCAGAGCCACATGATGATGACGTCACCGGGAGCAGGAGGAGCAGGAGCAGGAGGAGCAGGAGGAGGTGCTCCGGGAGCACCAGTCTCCTCGGCGGCCACCGTCGACTCGATGTCGCCGGCGGTGACGGCGAACAGTGCGCAACTCGTGCTGCCGACGCCGCTCTTCAGTCAGATGCGATTCACCGACAGCAACATGGTACGCATTTATTTACGCATCTTTTTTTTATTTGAAAAATTCAAGTAGAAAACTAATTTCTCAAAATTTCCACTAGAAATTGATTATTTGTAAAAAATTAAAAAAAATTTTTTTTTTTTGATAAATTTTATAGAAACTGAGCCGGAAACAAAATTTTATTTTCTATTTTCTAAAAAAAATTAATTTTTTCAAAAATTAAAAATTGATTTTTAAAAAAAATTAAATTCTGTGTGGAAACAATTTATTTTTTTAGAAAAAATTCTGAAATTATTCAATTCGAATAATTTTATTCTAAATTTATTCTAAAAAATTTTAAAAAATTGATTACAATTTTCAAATATTGAATTTTTTTTTGTGAATTTCAAAAATAGAGCCAAAAAATGTTGATATATATATTTTTTAATTTTAATTCATAAATTGTTCAATTTTAGCTTTGAAAAAATTCGAATTCGAAATTAGTAATCGATCCTAAAATTAAATTTAAAAAAAAAACAAAAAAAAGTATTTCTAAAAAAATTATTCAACCCTTCAATTTTTCGTGAATTTTTTCTTAAATCGAAAAAAAATATTTTTTTTCTTAAAAAATACAATTTTTTTCGTTGTTTCATGAAAACTTTTAAAAATTTAAAAATTTCCATTTAATTTCGACAACACTCTGCACACCTCCATTTGAAATTTTGAAAAAAAAAATAATGTTTTTTCCAATTTTTGTAGTCGCTGAACCGCCACAACTGGATCAAAGAGACGTTCACACGTCGCGAGTGCTCTCGATTCATCGCGTCGAGCCGCGATTTCGACAAGTGCGGATGCGGACGGACTCGCGACGCTCACCGAAACATTCCCGAGCTCACCTCGGAATTTCTGCGTCAGAAGCGATCGGTGGCCGCGTTGGAGCAGCAGAGATCGCTCAACACCGCCAACAACGACGACTCGCAATTCGGCGGCGTTTATACCGTGTGTTTTTTTTTTCTTTTCTTTTTCCAAAATTTTATTTTAAAATGTCAACATTGGGAAAAAAAATGTAAAATCCATAGAAAATAATACTGATTGGCTAAAATTATTTTTGATTTTTTTGGTAAAAATTGAAAAAATGTTTTTTTTCGAAATAGTTATTTTTTTTTGGTTGTTGAATAATAAACGAAAAAAATCCTGAAATTTATAGAAAAATAACTAGCGATTAATAAAAATACATTTTGCTTATTTTTGGTAAAAAAATTTTTTTCCAAATTTTTTTCAATCAAATTCCGAAATACTCTTTGAGTTATAAAAAAAAATTTTTCCTAAATTAAAAATATTGATTTTTAAACCCAATTTTCAAAAAAAAAAACGGTTTTTTTTTAATATCGTAAAAAAAATGAAAAAATTTCTCATCTTTTTTTTCATACTTTTTATCAAAAAACATTCAAAATTCAAAATTAAAATTTTTAAATAAAAATGCAGTTTTTAAGTGCTGCAAAATTATTTCATTTTTTTTCTTTAAATTAATTTTGAAAACAGTGTAAAAATTGAATAAAAATAAACGACAAATTGTTATTTTTTTTTCCCGTTCAGAAGCGTGGTTTGAACGAGAAATGGAGTCTGCGGAGGCATACGGTATCGTTGGCCACCAACGCGTTCGGACAAGTCGAATTTCAAGGTTCGTCGTGTTTTTTTTTTTTTTTTGAGTATATATTCTTTTTATTTTATTTATTTATTTTTTTTTGCTCTTTTCTGCTCTCGTTTTTCTCTGAAAAAAAATTTAAATTTTTTTAAAACAGTATTTAAACTAATTTTTTTTTCAAAAAATTGTTTTCTCAAAGTCTGCAAAAAGCTAAAAAAAAATTTCTCCCCCTGAAAAAAATTGAATTGTGGAAATTATCAAAAAAATATATAAATTTTCAAAAAGAAAAAAATAACAAGTTCAATTTTAATTCCAAATTGAAAATTTTGAAAAGAACACAAGGTATGAGAAAATTTTAAAAATTCGAAAAAAAAAATTATCACTTTTTTGTGCTCACTTTGCAGGCGGTCCACATCCGTACAAAGCGCAATACGTGCGAGTGAACTTTGACACGGAGCCCGCTTATATTATGTCGCTGTTCGAGCACGTGTGGCAGATTGCTCCGCCGCGGCTCATCATCACCGTCCACGGAGGCACCAGCAATTTCGAGTGAGCCAGTTGAAAAGAAATTTTTTTTTTTGGTTTTTGTTTATAGAAATTCTAGCAAAAAAAGTACAGGGAGCAGGAATGCCACGTTTTTTTTATTTTTGATTTTTGCATTTTTTTTTGCGAAAAAAAAAAGAAATTTTTCGAGAAAACCAGAAACCAAGTGATTTTTTTTTGGTTTTTTTTTCAATTTTGATAGTTT